>OY728133.1:1640870505-1643270505 GCA_963277665.1 Viscum album
TGTCAGTAAGTAAAATGTGGTTCAATGAGATGAAAATAATTTTTGGTGAATAGTAACTTTTTACTTTTTTTTACCACGGTTAATAGTAAATAGAGTAACTAAGGGTAAATATGATATTACTATTACCCTAACACATGTCCTAATTCTATTGGATAAGTGTAATTCGACCAAAAACAACCTTATGAATATAAAATGACCATTTAGGTCCACTTGGATTAGATTATGACATTTAATATTATTTTATTTAATGAATAGTTAAAATAGTTAAAATCAAAGTTTAATAACTAAAACATTTTTAATATAGGGTTATACATAAGATAAATTCGACTATAAATATTAATTAGAAATATAAAATGATTTCATACATAATGGTATTTTATTTATAATTTTTAGACATTAAATAATTTAATTTATTTATGACACAACGATGATGCAGTAATTACCCTTTTAAGGAAATGTTAACATAATTGATGTTATAAATGCTCAAATAAATGTAATTTGAGACTTTTTATGAATTAAACTAATTTTATAGGTTACTATGATATATTATTGTTGATTTAATCAACTTGGTTCGAACATATAATTCTGTTATGACTTTCACAAAAATCATATATCAAATAGTGTCAAAATTGACAGAAAATAGTTTTTAAATAAAATATTATATTATTAATTGTTATTTTATTCCTAAAAATCTATGGTTAGGTCAAATGACTTAGATAATGATATATGTATTAATAATAAACAAGTTGGGGTTCTTTTGGCATGTTATAGTTAGTGTATTAACCATATAGTTAAAGAAAACAAAAAGACGCGGTAAAAGTTAAATTATTTAACTTAGAGTTAAATCGAATTGATAAGGTTAAAATAATATCCTAAACTTGTCTAAATCTTATTGGTTGATAGTATTTAGACCCATACCCACTTTAGCTCCGAAATAAGACCCTTTGGAACCATTATAAACCGATTTTGACTTTAATATAAAATAATATTTTGAGGTATTCCTAAGGTGCCCCTCTCCTCCCTTATAAAAGGACACCTCCTCCCCCTCCTCCTCACACCAATTTGAGCACTCAAGCTCGGCCAACCCCTGCCAAAATCTCTTCTCCACTTCCCTAGCAACATCCTAGAGGCTCTGGTCTTCCTCAAAGACCAATTTTAGTGCCCTAAGAGGAGGTCTCAAAGAGGCGCTTCAAAGAAGAGGTAATTACCGTTACCAATTCTTTCATCGTTATTTCGTCTTCCACTTCTTCTTCTTAGGTTGTTTCATTATGAAGTAATAACATAAGTATCACTCATATACTGATATGTTATTATAAGTATGAAACAACCCTATTTCACCATCTATCCATCCTACGGAAAAAAGAAATCACCGCGCGTGCGTACGTACGGAATACCGTCTCCACGCCGTGGTGTAATCTATTTTCCTCCACCACATTAATTGGATGGGTATAATGGTGTAATGAGTAACTATATATGATTATTATAATGTTATATTGATACTGAAATAGTATACATACACTTCAACACAATTCCATGACCATGGGAACGATATCATCGCTCGTGCGTACGTACGGACTACCGTCTCCACGACGCAATGAGATTCATTCTACATGTTAACCATTTAAGAATGATTATAAAGTATATATAAGAAATAATAATGAAATATATGACATTATAAAGCTACTGGATTTATGTATATATATATATATGTATGTCATCTACTTACTTCCATTCAAGACAATAAGGAAAGGAAAACAGCGTTCATGCGTACGTACGGACTACCGTCTCCATGAACGGTGTTTTTTCATTTCATTTATCTATATATTATATATATATATATATAATGAATATATATGATATATAAATCATATTTTATATTCTGGAAGTAAGTAAATCATGATATAAGTAATAATAATGTCAAGAACAACAAGTCAAAACACCTACGATAAATGAAACAATTTTACCCAAAACGCTTCTTTAACATGGAATTTACAAAAGAACGGGTAATATAAAGTCATAAGTGAACCATATATGATATAATAACAATGGATATGATACAGTAATAAGTCAATTACATTATTTAAATTATTATACAGGAGGTTCGGACAATTACGAAGCAAATCGGACCTAAGGTAAGGGAAATATCACAATCTCATTTTTATCCGAGATTGTTTTTACTTTGGTATTTACTGGGGAGTATTTTATCATCCACATCCATGTTACCACAATATTTAATATTATTTCCTTCCTTATACAATAGTTTATATCCAATTTTACACTTCGGTAAGTTTTTTTGTAAAAGATATGAAAGGAATCTTTTGTCGTTTTTCGTACGAGGTACTTTTTGACTTTTCCGACAAAAGTACGAAGAATGTTTTTTTTAACTTATACGGCATGAATGGATTTTTAAAACATTATTTCCAAGAAGCATCCTTTACAAGTTTTCAAGTTTATTTTTAATCATCTTCTTTTATTTCAAAGTCGTATGACATGTTATGAAAGGAAAAATGTTTTTGAAGTAGAAAGGATATTTTCCTCAAAAATGGAGTTCAAGTATTTTATCAAAATTATTTTCCATCTAAGATAATAAAAGGGTTCTGTTTTTATCCCTATTATTACATGGATTTGATTATGTTGTGATGGAAATACTTTTATGAATTCCTTTATCTTATATGAATTGTTTTATGATGTCATGTTGTTTAAGAATTCCATTTTTATTACATGGGTTACGCTATGTTGTGTGGTTTTTGATTATGTGGCACACATAAGAAAGGATTCATTATAAGATGGGTGGGACCTATATCTCCCTCCAATGCATTGGGTAAATATTTTATATCTCATGAGATAGACATGGCTGGAACGGTAGGTTATACCGGTTCAGTGAAACAGGACTGGAACGAGGGTGACTCGGTTCAGAAAGGGACTTTGTCCACTAAGATAGTCTTGGCAATGAGTCATGACTAACAAGAAATGATTTTACATGATTATGTGTGTATTCCACAAAGTTTCATGTTTTAAGTTATGATTATTGGGATTACATTTCACTACTATGATTTATCCCATGTTATGAAATTATGCTCTCTTTTGCAGGTTAAGATTTCCAAAATTTATGTTCTTAAGAATATGATGTGATTGATTTTCTTTTGTTTACCCTTACTGAGCATTTGAGCTCACCCTTTTATGTTTTCTTTTCCCCATGATATAAAGAAAGGTTTTAGGTAAAAAAAAGGGAAGATCTTTATGGGAGATATTGAAGATCTTTCACCACGATTAGAAGATTACGTTCCGAGTTTCCAAAGACACTAAACTATTACGGTCCTTGTGTGTGTGTTTTTGTTATGTACTAAGTATTCCGCAAAAGTAATGTAAAGTCTATGTACGTCAAGATACGGGTCTCTTCAGTTGGTATCAGAGGAAAGGTTTAGTCAACCTTTGGAAACTAGGATGCGAAAACGTTAGTGAGATCCCTAGAGATATTTCTAAGGTATGTCTAGGGATGTCCCTAAGATTAAGTATACATATAGGTTATAGTACTAGAAATACGCTAACGATCATAGAATTAAACCTAAGATGTTAGATATTGAGGGTACTCCCCCTTTATTATGTTGTTTTCCCTAGCATGATTTTTGCCTCTCACACTATTCTTTTTGGGTTTTAGACAATGGCTGGAACCCGAAGGAACCGTTTTGATCAATGCAATGGACAATGCAATGATTGTCCTCATGAACAAACAAATGTTATGGGAGATGGAGTGAAAAATCTTATTGTTATACTTACACAAGATATGAATCATTCTGGACTTCCAAATGAGCAGAGAAGGGAACAATATTCTATTGAGTCCTTTATGAGGCAACGTCCACCTTCTTTTAATGGGTCTTCCGATCCACTTGTTGCTGAACAATGGATCAGTACCACTGAAAAGATATTTTCAGTTCTTCAATGTTCTGAACATGATAAAGTCATCTGAGCAGTATATCATTTGGAAGGTGAAGCTGATCAATGGTGGAATCTTATCAAGAATACAAGGAAAAAAGATGAAATTGAGTCCATGGAATGGGACGAGTTCAAGAACTTATTTTTCAATAAGTACTTCCCTCGTATTCTTAGAACAAATATGGAGAAGGAGTTTCTTGAACTAAAGCAAAAGGATGATGAATCTGTTGGTATATACGAAGCGAATTTTACAAGACTTGCAAGGTATGCATCTGGCATTATCATCCAACCTGAAAGTAAAGTTGATCGATTTTTCAGTGGCTTAAAACCAAGTCTTCGAAGGGCATTAGCTATAAGAGACTTCAGTAGCTATGAAGAAATTGTGCGTTGTGCTATCAAGGTAGAAATGGAAGTTGGTGTTACATATCCATCTCATGGTTTTGACAAGAAACGAAAGATGGAGTTCAAGGAGAAATCTCAGAATAATGGTGAAAAGAAGATGAATGTTTCCTTATGCACAAAGTGTGGAAAGAAGCATGGTGGAGATTGTCTTAAAGGGACTAGAAAATGTTTTAAGTGTGGAAAAGAAGGTCATCGAGCAGCTGAGTATCGAAGTAATGGAAAAAGGGTTTCTAATGATGTGAATAAAGTAAACACTGCAGAGAACGCACCACCAACACTTCAATGCTTCAAGTGCAAGGAAATGGGGCATTATGCTAATAAATGCCCTAATACAAGGGTTAGTGATGATCAACATGAGCAACCAATGAAGGCAAAGGACAAAGGGAAGTCACATGCGATCACTATTGGCAATGTTGAATATGACAACGATGTGGTGGAATGATTAAGTGTTTATGTAATGGGATTCCAAAATAATGTTGTATCATTGAGTATTGCAATATTTATTGATGTGGTATTCAAAGTGATTGAGGTATTTTTTGGAAATAAGATGATATGCGCACAATGAAGGGAAAACGAGAAAATGAAATGTTTAATAGTATTCATGAGCTCATGATTGATATAAGGACTAAGTGATATTATGGTTTGAGTATATAGAATTCTGAGGATTTTGGTATGTGGAAAGTGTTAACTTTTAACTGCATTCATGTTTTCACTAAGGTTTGATGGGTATTCAAGAGAATACATGATTAAGGCCTTTGAATGTTTGGAATGTGACCAACAAAACATATCTTATGATATATGGGGATCAACGATGGTATTAAATCTCTGGTAATCGTTTTCACTATGTTATGAGAGTGGACTGCAGTATTATGGATAAGCCTAAAGATTGAAATGGATTATGTTGGACATAAGTGAGTATTGTTTAAGGATAGAAGTTTTTTCCCGATATTATTGATGGGATGTTATAGTAATGTAGTTTTATAAAAAGGACAACCTACAGGACGGGCGACAGCCCATCGCTTCAGACAAGGCTGTGGGAATCGAACCCACAACCGAAGTGCGACTGGCCTTTATCGCCTACCACTGGCCTACAGGAAGTCCCTGTTTAGTAGAAACTAGTTTTATTATATTAAGCAGTATGATATATGAAGTATAAGTCCATTTTAGGAACCATATATGACTAATCTCACTATAGATCGACTTATGTATATAATTTTTGCTAACCTTTTATTTGAGACAGATGGAATGACCCGTCATTCTATCACATGATCTGCTAACACTTCACGAATAAAAAATTCAACTTCATTTATTTAAGAGATGAAGTGGAAATTGTTCAAGGCACGAACAACAGTGAGATTGTACCAAAATAAAGTAAGTATTTATTCTAATTCAAATTTTCAAATTTAGGGGAAATGATCTTGAAAACCAAAAATGTTGTCCTAGTGATCTTATACATGATGAATCAGATGGTACCTTATATCATCACAAATCTATGGATTTATGATTACTGGCATTTCCATAGCCATGTTCTCTACCACTCTCCATCAGAACATGATGGTTAAATTTCTCTTCCATATCCATATTTTCACCTATGTGGAAACCCAGTGATTAGTTCATTTGGGTAACCGTTACGTTTCATAACTTTGTTTTTAAAGATTGGTTTTGGTATTCCTTTTTACGATGTAACTTTCGAATAGTAAACCATTTATAACCCCGACAAATTTCGAGGGCGAAATTCATTTTAAGGGGGGTAGAATGTAACAACCCGAGATTTTATGAAAAATATTCTTTTCAATTTTTTTAATGTATTGTGTTGTACGCTACACCAAAAGGAGCTTGCACAACACGCATCTTTGACTTGCCTAGCATTACACGCAATCACAACCTTCCTCGATAGCGTGTGTAGTACGCAATACTGAGTTTCACGAAACAACGATATGCTATTAAAATATTATTAAAACTAGCCGTTATGAATAGTAATAACCACTTTTTAAAAATTTTAGCTCTCAAAATGGACTTAATTATTGGATTCGGAGTATCGAATTTAGCCTAAGGTGAAATTTTGGTACTTTTCGGATAACTTTCATATTCTGATGAATAGTGAAAATTACTAAATTATAATTAAAAACAACTTTTTTTAATCAAAATAATTAATAGTGATAAATTATTAATTTGAATGGTTTTAAAGTATATTTAGAATATATTTTTACAATTTAATACAATGTTGGTCATTGGATGTAATTTCACATTTAAACCAGACATAAACAAGTGTCAATCTTTTGATAGATATTGTTTCTTAAAAACACGCTATTTGTTTTAACAGCGGGAATTTAATTATAAAATTAATTAATGCAACTTCTATGTTATGAATTTGGTAAAATAGACTTCATTTTTGAATTCAGAATATGAAATATATCTTAGGATGAAATTTTGGCATTGTTCTGAAAAACATCAATTTTTGATGAATAGTGAAACCACTAAGTGGTAGTTAAAAAACTGAATTTTTCATAAAACTTAATTTTACCGCTTCAGTGAATGGAATCTCAAAAATCCGAGAGACACGGTTGGTTTCAGTAAGTAAAATGTGGTTCAATGAGATGAAAATAATTTTTGGTGAATAGTAACTTTTTACTTTTTTTTACCACGGTTAATAGTAAATAGGGTAACTAAGGGTAAATATGATATTACTATTACCCTAACACATGTCCTAATTCTATTGGATAAGTGTAATTCGACCAAAAACAACCTTATGAATATAAAATGACCATTTAGGTCCACTTGGATTAGATTATGACATTTAATATTATTTTATTTAATGAATAGTTAAAATAGTTAAAATCAAAGTTTAATAACTAAAACATTTTTAATATGGGGTTATACATAAGATAAATTCGACTATAAATATTAATTAGAAAGATAAAATGATTTCATACATAATGGTATTTTATTTATAATTTTTAGACATTAAATAATTTAATTTATTTATGACACAACGATGATGCAGTAATTACCCTTTTAAGGAAATGTTAACATAATTGATGTTATAAATGCTCAAATAAATGTAATTTGAGCCTTTTATGAATTACACTAATTTTATAGGTTACTATGATATATTATTGTTGATTTAATCAACTTTTTTTGAACATATAATTCTGTTATGACTTTCACAAAAATCATATATCAAATAGTGTCAAAATTGACAGAAAATAGTTTTTAAATCAAATATTATATTATTAATTGTTATTTTATTCCTAAAAATCTATGGTTCCGCCAAATGACTTAGATAAGGATATATGTATTAATATTAAACAATTTGGGGTTCGTTTGGCATGTTATAGTTAGTGTATTAACCATATAGTGAAAGAAAACAAAAAGACACGGTAAAAGTTAAATTATTTAACTTAGAGTTAAATCGAATTGATAAGGTTAAAATAATACCCTAAACATGTCTAAATCGTATTGGTTGATAGTATTTCGACCCATCCCCACTTTATCTCCGAAATAAGACCCTTTGGAACCATTATAAACCGATTTTTACTTTAATATAAAATAATATTTTGAGGTATTCCTAAGGTGCCCCTCTCCTCCCTTATAAAAGGACACCTCCTCCCCCTACTCCCCACACTAATTTGAGAGCTCAAGCTCGGCCAACCCCTGACAAAATCTTTTCTCCACTTCCCTAGAAACATCCTAGAGGCTCTAGACTTCCTCAAAGACCAATTTTAGTGCCCTAAGAGGAGGTCTCAAAGAGGCGCTTCAAAGAAGAGGTAATTACCGTTACCAATTCTTTCATCTTTATTTCTTCTTCCACTTCTTCTTCTTTGGTTGTTTCATTATGAAGTAATAACATCAATATCACTCATATACTGATATGTTATTATAAGTATGAAACAACCCTATTTCACCATCTATCCATCCTACGGAAAAAAGAAATCACCGCGCGTGCTTACGTACGGAATACCGTCTCCATGCCGTGGTGTAATATATTTTCCTCCACCACATTAATTGGATGGGTATAATGGTGTAATGAGTAACTATATATGATTATTATAAAGTTATATTGATACTGAAATAGTATACATACACTTCAACACAATTCCACGACCATGGGAACGATATCATCGCTCGTGCGTACGTACGGACTACCGTCTCCACGACGCGATGAGATTCATTCTCCATGTTAACCATTTAAGAATGATTATAAAGTATATATAAGAAATAATAATGAAATATATGACATTATAAAGCTACTGGATTTATTTATATATATATATATATATATATGTATGTCATCTACTTACTTCCATTCAAGACAATAAGGAAAGGAAAACAGCGTTCATGCGTACGTACGGACTACCATCTCCATGAACGGTGTTTTTTCATTTCATTTATCTATCTATTATATATATATATAAATACTGAATATATATGATATATAAATCATATTTTATATTCTGGAAGTAATTAAATCATGATATAAGTAATAATAATGTCAAGAACAACAAGTCAAAACACCTACGATAAATGAAACAATTTTACCCAAAACGCTTCTTTAACATGGAATTTACAAAAGAACGGGTAATATAAAGTCATAAGTGAACCATATATGATATAATAACAATGGATATGATTCTTTAATAAGTCAATGACATTATTTAAATCATTATACAGGAGGTTCGGACACTTACGAAGCAAATCGGACCTAAGGTAAGGGAAATATCACAATCTCATTTTTATCCGAGATTGTTTTTACTTTGGTATTTACTGGGGTGTATTTTATCATCCACATCCATGTTACCTCAATATGTAATATTATTTCCTTCCTTCTATAGTAGTTTATATCCAATTTTACACTTCGGTAAGTTTTTTTGTAAAAGATATGAAAGGAATCTTTTGTCGTTTTTCGTACGAGGTACTTTTTGACTTTTCCGACAAAAGTACGAAGAATGTTTTTTTTAACTTATACGGCATGAATGGATTTTTAAAACATTATTTCCAAGAAGCAACCTTTACAAGTTTTCATGTTTATTTTTAATCATCTTCTTTTATTTCAAAGTCGTATGACATGTTATGAAAGGAAAAATGTTTTTGAAGTATAAAGGATATTTTCCTCAAGAATGGAGTTCAAGTATTTTATCAAAATTATTTTCCATCTAAGATAATAAAAGGGTTCTGTTTTTATCCCTATTATTACATGGATTTGATTATGTTGTGATGGAAATACTTTTATGAATTCCTTTATCTTATATGAATTGTTTTATGATGTCATGTTGTTTAAGAATTACATTTTTATTACATGGGTTACGCTATGATGTATGGTTTTTGATTATGTGGCACACATAAGAAAGGATTCATTATAAGATGGGTGGGACCTATATCTCCCTCCAATGCATTGGGTAAAGATTTTATATCTCATGAGATAGACATGGCTGGAATGGTAGGTTATACCGGTTCAGTGAAACAGGACTGGAACGAGGGTGACTCGGTTCAGAAAGGGACTTTGTCCACTAAGATAGTCTTGGCAATGAGTCATGACTAACAAGAAATGATTTTCCATGATTATGTGTGTATGCCACAAAGTTTCATGTTTTAAGTTATGATTATTGGGATTACATTTCACTACTATTATTTATCCCATGTTATGAAATTATGCTCTCTTTTGCAGGTTAAGATTTCCAAAAGTTATGTTCTTAAGAATATGATGTGATTGATTTTCTTTTGTTTACCCTTACTGAGCATTTGAGCTCACCCTTTTATGTTTTCTTTTCCCCATGATATAAAGAAAGGTTTTAGGTAAAAAAAAGGGAAGATCTTTATGGGAGATATTGAAGATCTTTCACCACGATTAGAAGATTACGTTTCGAGTTTCCAAAGACACTAAACTATTACGGTCCTTGTGTGTGTGTTTTTGTTATGTACTAAGTATTCCGCAAAAGTAATGTAATGTCAATGTACGTCAGGATTCGGGTCTCTACAATGTCTTTGTTGAAAATTATCTAAAATTGCTCAGTCCAAATCGTTTGTCCAATTTTGATGGATTTGATTTTCTCAATCTGAGAAGTCAAGATCTGATTCACTCAATAGGATGTGGATGGATCTAATTATCTCAATATGATGAGGCTGGATCAGATTCCCAATATGCAAGACTCAAAAATTGATCAAATTATCAATACAATCCTTCTTCAATCAAATGGTAACTACCACATTAAATTATACAGTTCTCCGCTTATTGAGCATATTTGAAAGTTAACAACTAAAGAAATATCTATGAATGTTTTTATAGAAAACATAAAAAATAATGTGTGTGAAACATGAAAACTCTACCCACTTCTCGATATTTCAATAACATTAAAACCCACATGGATTTAAACTTCAACATTGAATTCTTAAAACCGCCTATGATTTTAAAAAATATGATGTTAACTTCAATTTCTACTTTAACCTCTTCAAATCATTATAATGATTTTAGAATCTTCATTTCGGTTCTTCTTTGTAATCATCTAATTACGAATCTAGTTTCCTCTTAGATCATTATGAATTCAGTTTCATTATCAGCTTATTCTAATGGAATTACCATTACTATAGAATTACTATTTCGATGGAAACCCCATTATGATGTTTTTTTCATAATGATGAAAATTATTCAATGATGAATCCACATAGAAACATTTATCTTATTAAAACATGATCAGCATCATAAAATTTTACTTCTGTATCTGATAATGTTAAACATTATACCATTGATGCATTTATTTATAATGATTGAATATCCATTACGATTTAATTATCATTATGATAGAATTTTCTATTACAATTGAATTATTAACACTATATTTTTGTAATTTCTTTAAACCTCTCCACCATTTTTTCTTAATAATTTATCTTGAGGTTTTTCATGATTTGTGAGATCTTTATGACTAGAAACATGTCATATGACATGGATTATAAAGATTGAGAACATTCTAACTCTAGATTTAACAATCATTAATGGCCCTATTCATCATAATTAATACTTATTCACAGTGAAAAATCAGTAGCATCATTAATTCAATAAACACTAAAAATGAAACCATCTAGAAAAAAAATATTCCTCTAATTCATTTGGATCTGATGATATTTAATGATATTCCAATAGACATTAGTACAATAAATTAGTTGATTAAATAATTCATCATTCCAACTACCTCTGTGTCGGGTGTATCTCAATCCAAATACCTAGGTCCAGTGTCTTGTTTCTAGAAAACAAACACATTATAATGGATTGGGTTTAATTATTGAATAATAGAAATATTCATAGACTAAATGGGTAGATGTTAACAAATAAAAAAACATTTTTTAAAAATTTCTCACAACAGTTCTTCAATATCTCCATTTTTATTTGTTGATAACTCTTTTTAAAAACATTTAAAAACTCGAAAAACATTTCCACAACACAAATTTTGTTTAAAACCAATGTTTTTTTTAAATTTATCAAAACCCATTCCCAATAAAAAAATAGTCTCTTTACACAACACTAATATATAAAGTAATTTTTTGGTTAATTTCCATTACTCAGTGTCATACAAGTTTTATGGGCATGTATATATAATCACACCCAACATTTATCTCTTCCACACTTTTCTTTTTATATCCCCCATTACATGAAACCACAACATTAGATGCATAAAATAAAGATATGTAATAACTTCTTTTAATGTATAATGTCATTACATTATCTAATACATTACCAACATAATCTAAAGAACAGTGGGGGTACATTCGTTATGAGGTTTAGGATGTCATGGGAGGAAGATAAACGTGAAATTGTAGCCTAAATTCCATAAACAATTATTTCAACATTGATTTTGTAATGATATTAGCAACATCATTCTTTTTTAAAAGTCAGCACAACAAAAATATTTTGTAAGAAATCTATCTTTTATAACATTAATCATTATGTCAATGTGTCTGCATCATGAACATTGTAAAATATTTTTAGAATGATTAATTTGAATATGATTATCACAATATATCATCAATGGTTTAAAATCATTTACATTAAAATAATTCAGCTGAACTTTCATTAGTAACATTTGAGAATAATCTTGAGTAGATACAACATATACAGATTCTGTTGTGATCAATGTTACTAAACAATTATTTTTACTATTCCAACTCACACAATATTCACCAAAGAAAAATGTTTCTAATGTTGTTGATTTTATAATATTACATTCATAATCCCAATTATCATCATTATAACAATGAATATTCACCTCAACATTTCATCTGTATAATAACCCATGTTAATTTATTCCTTAAACATATTTTAATATTCACTTTCCTAAAAACATATGTGATTTTTTCAGATTACTTTGATTCATGGAACCCAAAATCATAGAATAAACTATATCGGGAATTATGCCTATATGGTAAATAAGACTTCTTATTAGCTTTTAAATTTCTTTATTATTAGCAATTATATCAAATTCATATTCACTCTACTTTGAGCTAACTAAAATTGTTTTTCAAAGATATTTTGATTATTCCATCCCAATCATATTTAAAAATTCCCTAAAATATTTTTCTTGAGATAAGAAAATGTAATATTAATTTTTTTGAACTTTTATGATAAGGAAGAATGTTAATTAACCGATCATATATATTTAAAAAATCATTTTAATTTACATAGAAAATGTTTTAATAACATTTTATTTATCCATCAAAAAAATCACATCATTCACATAAACTATTAAAATATATTTATGATGTTAACATCATTCCAATATATGTTTCAATAAACATTTTCATTAGAAAAGTTCATCATTTTCATACAGTTGTCATGTTTATAATTTAAAGAATGTGATAATTGATTCATACAATACAATGCATTATTCAACTTAAATTTTTGTTTCATCCTCAACAAGTAGATAACCAAAATGTTGTTAAATTTAAAGTTATTACTCAATAACACTTTTTTTGAATTTTGACTTTACATCCATCTGATAAACATTTCTATTCCAATAAGAAGCCTTTGTATGATGCATTATTATAGTTTCTAACCATAAAAGGGGGAAATGTTTCATGAAAATAAAAACCTTCCACATATGAATATAATTTACAAATAAGCCTAGATTTGTTTATTGAAACTGTTACATGTTGATTTAATTTGATTCTTTAAACAATCATGGCTCTGATAACTATTCTATTTTATAGATGGAGAACAAGCACCCATGTTTCATTCTTATTAATCTGATCCTACCCTACATTTATAGAACCCACTGATTCTTTTTGTTGAATATCATATGAAACAGATTTTTTTCAACTTTTTTGATAAGTTAATTATGAAATTATAATCACAACATCCTTTTGAATTTATTTATAGCCTTATGATTCCTAATATTTTTTTTCGTAATCAACATTTTTTAAAGTAGGAAATTTAAATGTTTCTTTCCCTAATGAAATTTCCTCATCAGAAAATTCATCTAAATCATGATAAAGATGTTTTGAATTACGTTCACTATTATTGGAAATCTTCAGTTTATCCTCTTCAGAATGCTCTATAAATTTTGTTAATTATTTTTTATTTTCAATTACAATCACTTTATATGAGTCCAGTAAATTTTGTAAATTATTGTCTAGAATTTGTAACTTCTTCGATTTGGTGAATAACCTATTATATTTTCTTCATCATCATTCTCATCAAACATTACCTAATATAGTTTTTTTAATAAACATAGACTTCCAAAAAAATTGATGTATTTCAATGATTGTTTTTTAATTTTTACAAATTTTATATGAAGTCTTGTTGGATTCTGGTATAAAAAACATCTATTTTGAATATGTAAAATAGTAATAAGAGCTTCTCTCTAATATAACATGGAATGTTAGTATTATGCTGGCATACTTATTCCCATTTCCAACAAGAAACTATTATGGTTTTTTGTTAACATGTTTTTTTATTGACTATAAGGGTTACTATACTGATGTTTGATACCAGGATTTCATAGAAATTGTTCAAAAGCATTGATTATGAATTCAGTACCATTATATGTTATCTAATTTTTTGTATAATCCCCAATATCGTTATCCACTTCATTTCTAAAAAACATAATCATTTTCATAGCCTCTCACTAATGTTTCATAAACCTGATTTTTGTTATTTGAGTGAAATCATCAATAAAAGTGATAAAGTATAAATATCAATTTTTTTATTTAAGTGTCTTCATCCCAAAGAAGTTGTAATGAATATGTTAAAGAGGTCTTGTAGAATAGATCTTTATTATTCGTGACTTTTGTATGTCATAATTATTTTCTAGAATGTAATACCAATATCTTCATCTATTATTTTCAATTCTATCAATTTTTAAACAGCAATAACTTTATAATGATTATTCATGTTTTTCTTCCTAAGGGTTCCATGTCTTCTATCCCATAATTTGTTTTCATCTACATCAATCAAGTAACATGAATTTTTTAATTCCTCTATTTGAAATAGACTCTCTCTGATTCATTAACATTGTTTAGAAAAGTTTTTTTATTTAAATTTTTTTACTGTAAAAAAATTATTTAAAAAAACCGTTCAAGAATAAAATAGTTGACTAACACTATATATATTATATTTTACAGCATCAATAAATAAAACATTCTTATTTTTCCTCTTTTCAGTTTCAATCTCAGCCATTTCAATTCCACTAATTTTTATGAATATATCATTACCAAATGTAACTACTCTTCTATCATGACTTTTAATATGTTTTATGGTTTTTATGTCACCTTTAATATGTTAAGAGAATCCACTATCAAGTATCCATGTTTTGTTCCTTTTACATTATTTCAAAACTATCTCAACAATAAAATAACATTCCACAACTATATTCTTTTCATCTTCCATTTTTTTTATAATAATGAATTTGTTCAAGAAGGATTGTCGTATATCTCTTAACATGATGAAATCCTGATGACATATTCCAAAAACATGTTCTAGATGATCAAATTTTTTTTGGTTGAAGTTTTCTAATATATTGAGAATTCACATTGTTAAAGTTATAAAGACTAGAAATGTTACTCATTTTAAATTTACTATTTATTCCACGCTAATTAAATATTATTATAGGTAGAGATATGATTTGTGAGAAATTATATCCCCAATAGACATCGATTACACAACACCAACAATAGCTATAAAATACTAATTTTCTATTAATGAAATATTTTTCATTGTAGAAACCATATTGTGGGTTGTAACTTATTTTGGCTATAACATTCTTAGTAAATGTACCATATTTTCATATGAGTAAGTTTTATTATTTTGTATATTTGATAGGTTTTTCAATTAATTTCTCCACCCAGACTTTCCCAATATTTTTTTTCCAAAACATGAAATGTTAATAGAATCAAATGAAAAATTATTTTTCGTAATAGAAGTATTCACCTGATTCTCATATTGAGCCTTTTAGGTAACTTTAGAAGTACCACATTTTATTTACGAATATTTTTTTATGTTTTAATTCAGCTTCATCAAGGTAATTATTAACTCAATATGTTTTGAATGAAACTTGTAAAATTGTTATTCCGTAGCTTCATTCATCTTACAATGATATTAAATCACATTTCCATATACATCAATTCATTGTTTGTAACCTATAATCTCTTCGATGTATTCTTCCTCATAATTAATGACATCTTTTCATCCATAAAAAATTTCATCAAAAAATTTATTCATAACTCTAATTTATTTCATTATTGATTTGTTTTGCTAAAAACATGCACCTAGTTATATTATAAGTTGATACTCAATATAAGATTCTTCAACACCTTCATCAATATCCTAGTTTTCGTTTGTTTTCTAAGAATTTTCAATGATGTTTTTATGTTTCTTATACACTTTCTACAACATTCGTACATAATAAATTCATAGAAAAGTGTAGGATTATACTATAGAAAAACAATTACAGAGGTAGGTTACCATGATATTTCTCTCCGTTCCTCTAATTGTTTTTAGATATAAGTGACATGTTTTTTGTTCATTCAACTCATCATCCACTATATTATAACTCACAAGGATCAACATCTTTGACATATTTTATTTACATCATTTTCATAGTTTCAAAAGCTATTTCATCTTTCATCTTATGTTTAATCAATGGAGATTTCCTCATTTCATAAGCTACAAGAAATTTATGTAATATATCAAGAGATAAATCTTCCTCATCTTGTAAATAATAAAATTTAAAATCAAACACTTCATTAAGGTTTCTGATAAGATTGACCAAAATTGTAAATTCTTCCAAGACATATCTGAATCATTTTAGGTTGCAAATAAATTCATTTACTCCAGAAATATTAATCAATTGATTCTTCATCTTTCACTCAGTTGTCTTCTTAATTAATGTGATAAATTTAAAACATCGATTTTTTATTAATAGTATTTAATTTGAATAAAAATTCCAACATATACAACATATCTTTTGAGTTATTATATCACATCATCATTGGATAAATATTCTCCGATAAGAACATAAGGGCCGAATCATTAGCTTTCGCATCAACATAATAATATTTCTCATTAGAAAATGTTATAGGATAAAATATCTCAATAGGTGGAAACGCACTAGTAGAATCATCAAAAACATTCAAACATAAGATATTATAGACAAGAATCCATCATATTTTTTAAACCCATAATAATGTTTTCCATCGATTATAGGAATTAATATACAATTGAGAGAATTGACACTATCCATGATAAGGATTCAACATGGGAACCAAGCTCTGATACCAATAGAAATTGTATTAGATCAAATATCAACTATGAGGGGGGATCTGTTTTCATCTTTTGATAAGTTTCTAAACTTTTAGAAACATAATCCCAACAATCTGTTATGATTTATTTCCTTATCAACTATTAATAAAAACTCATGCATTAAAATGTTAGAATGTATGTAATATCGAAAATATTTACATGGTTATTAAATTGTGTGGGAACATAAATTCATCCCAAACTCACTCCTAGGGGTCGATGAAAATACATTTTTAAGAAGATGTGAATAAAAAATGTGAGAACTGTTTTTCAACACATTATATCTCTTAATAATAAATATTATACTAACCCCATTCAGTTTACACTATTTACAAATAAAAAATATACCCAAACAAATAAATAATTTTTTTTGAAACTTATCCACATTTTATCTGTCCAATTCCTTAGTCTAATTTAGATGGATCCAATTTTCTCTATTTGATGAGTCTATATCATATAATGTAAATACGATGAAGTTGGATTTAATTCATTCAATCAGAAGAGGCAGGATCTGATTCTCAATCTAAAAAACTCAAACTCTTCTCAAATTATCAATATAATCCTTCTTCAATCATATAATAATTTTCATTTTAAATTCTCTAGGGATTCCCCTTTTATGTGTATGTGAATGAAATCAATGAATGAATGATCTGAGGAAGTATTTGTATGTTAATTAGAAATTCAGGAGCGGGAAACAAAAACACTTTTCCAGCTTCCTCATATTTGAACAACTCTAAAAATTTATTGCATTTAAACATCAAAATTGAATTCTTAAAAACTCCATTGATTTCATTGAGATTTAAACAAAAATGAATTTCAATGTTGATGTCTTGAGATATTGATAAATCTTCTTGAATATTACATTTAGGTATTTATTGTAATCAACTCATTATGATTTTTTTTTCATTCTCAGCTCATTACAAATTTTATTTCCTTCTTAGATTATTATGAGGGAATTCACATTTTATATAAATCACCTTATGATAATTTTTCTATAATGATAAAAATTATTCAATAATGAATCCACATAGAAAACATGATATTTATCATTCATCCTCAGCTTCACACAATCTGACATCTGGATCCGATCATCTAAAATAGTCTTCCTTTGATGGATTTCATCATAATGATGTAATCTCTATTATGATGAAATTATAATTATGATAGAATTTAAATTATTATTGAATTATACACTGTGAAATTTTTAAATTTCTTCAATCCTCTGCACAATTTATTCAAAATCTTTTATCATGAAATTTTCATGATTAGTCAGATCTCTATGATAAGAAACATATCATATAACATAAATTAAATTGTTTGAGGACTTTATAACACCCGATTTTACAATTTTCAATGATCCTATACAACAAAATTATGACTTCCTCACACAACAACATCATTATATACTTTCTTTCTCTGATTATGAAATTGAATAATATCAAATATACAGTAAAGTCTACATCATATTATTTTGGATACCATGAACTTCAATGTCATTTTAATGGACCATAAAATGATAAAATTTCTAGTTAATAACATCATCCTTCTAAATAATATTATGTCCATTGGAACACAATATGAATCTTGGCTCTGGTAACATGTGTCAGGAGAACAACCTCATTATGGTAGACATGGTATAATTCCTAAATAAAAAAGCATTCTTAAAAAAATGATTGTTTTAAAAATATAAAAAATTATTTTTAACAATAATTTTCCCAACGGTCTTTCATATATATATATATGTATATTATTTATATATATTCCTAAAATATTATTTTATTAGATAATATTTTATGGATAAAATTTATGTTTCTAATTATTATTTTTCAACGTTAAATATGATATGATAAGGGAAATTTTTTAAAAGTTCATGTTTATTGTGCTAATTAAAGAGGCATTTATCAACACTATTTAAAATCATTAATTTATTCCATCCTTACTTTTAGAAAATTTGAAATAGTTTTCTATTATAAAAAATTAAAAAATTTATATATTCTTAAAAAAATTATATATGAATTCAAGTCTATTATTAAAATTATATAGTACACATTATAAAATTATTGATTTTAAAATTGAATATATATTTTTTAATTTAAAATAATTATATTTGTTGATAACCTTATTTACAAGGATGATATAAATTCTTATATGAATTTATGGGGATATGGAATCATATAATATAATAACGGTATTATGGTATGTGAGTTTATAAAAATTATAAATTGTATGATTTTGAATGATACAAATGTTTTTTGTGGTCTTTTATTTTCAAATTGTAGTAGGGGATGATGGGTGGAATGAAAAAGAAAAATGATTTCATTATAAATAATATGTTATATTCTATAAGTAAAGAGTATCTGAGGCAAAATTTATGGAATATTGAGAAATAATTACACTTGTAATGATAAGGGTTGGAGATAGAAAATCCACATGTATTGGGTTTATCAATTTTTTTGATGAAAATGTCACATATAATGTTGTTAAGGCTATTCATGGGAGAAGGATTAATGAAAAAGAATGGAATGTTTAGAATAAATCAGAAAAATATAATATGAAATTATAATTAAAGAATTAATTTTTATAGATTATGAAATATGTAGTTTATAAATGTTAAGAAGTGAACATATATAAAAAATATTTATGGAAATATTTATGACGAAAAACACAAGGAAATTTTCCCAAATTTAGTAGTATTACATATAAAAATATATTCAATGATCGTAATGTATTTAATAATGGTACAAGATTTATGGAATTTATAATTCCTAATGGAGTATACTGAGAATGTATATATTAATAGAAAAAATATTCAATACAAAAACAATTTATATTGCTCTGGAATATCATAAAGATTATAGGAAAGGATGATTTAAAAAATTAGTTTTCTAAAATATGACTTATAGGGATAACGCCTATCATTTCTCCACAAATGAAAAATTTTGATCAATGTAATCTAACTGATAGTAAACTAACACATATGGCCATAAAACACTTAATATTTTCTCTTCATAGAATATATTTTAGTATCATAAACAAATGGTTCTTGACATGAGGGTTTATGATACTATAATGCCTATTTTTCTGACTAATGTTCTGGGGGTAATAGTTTAGACACATTTATGTATAGTATAACCCACTGGTCATAATAATGTATAAATATATGCTTCTTTTGTGGAGGGAATTTCATTACCTTGGGGTGGGGGATTGAATGCCTTATTGAGATATGTTAAGATTGAATAGATGATATCTTGATGTTATAATGGTTTGAATGATATTTTTTCACATAGTGATGTTGGGATATTTATTAAGTCAACATTCACATAGAATATTCATGATGTTTTCATTATTTCATATGATGATAAATTTTCATTGGTTATGTAACTGATGGTGAATTAATATTATAAAAAGTTCAACATTTATTGTATATTATAATAATATAGATCGTTGAGCCCCATTTCCTTATGAGTACTTAGTGTTGGAGGTAGTTTAGGGGGAGGAGGTAAATCTCACGCTGGTATAATTCTACAAAATAGGGTCATGATGTTATATTTTTTGGTTCAGATCATAAATTTTGTTTTGAGGAGTTAATGGTTTTTGGGAAGAACTAGTGTAATTCTGCACTACAAATATCCATGATATAAAGGCAATATTAATTCTGTAAATGATATTATAGTTTAGAAGATCTTGAATTATTTATTTTTACTATTTGTTAGACTTGAGTCATTTATGACATGAAGAAACCTATCACAATATGAATTGGTGGACACTATAATGTTTCATGATGTAAAATAACTTATCACACTACGAATTGGTATTTTTGTGATAAATCAATCCAAAAAACTATCTAAATTTTCATGTTTCTTTAAAAAGCTCTTAGAACCAATGTTGACCATAGGTTTTATTTTTGATATCCTTGACCCCCTTTTAGCTAGACTTATCTATCTTTTTTATGAAATCAATACCTTATGAGCTATGGTGAAAACACATCATCAGATTGTTGTGCGTGTTTTTTTGTCCTACTTGTTTACTCTTACCTATAATGGGGCATTGATCATGACTTTATTAGAGTGAAGATATGATTGAGAACTCCAAAAGTGATCACCCCACTATAGTTTTTAGTGTATTTATATTAGACCATCATGTACGAAAAATGTTTCTCAGGTATATTTGATAACATTGAAAATGTATTGTAGTTTTATTGGTTATTGATATGTGTATTGTGCTATTACATTTTTATATTTACATTATATTTTTGATATAGGGAATTAATATGACATATTTAGTGATTTTTTAACTTATATATAGTAGTTACGTACATTTTTATGTCACGATACTTGGTCTTATTGAGGATACTACCTCCTATATATGTATTTTATACCCTCAATGGTAATTTACAACTTTGGGCCAACTAAATATGTGACTGAGGTGTCATACTCACTTCATGTGCTAGGCCGTGAGGGGTTTCAAGTAGGGTTTGGTTGTGATAGAAATGAAAATGGTGAATTTTTTTAGAGGAATACTAATATATTATTTTATATATTTTATATATTTATTATTTTTATAGTGGAAACAAAAGTACACATGCATCCCCTATATAGTATAGTATCACCACTTATAAAGAGTTATGTATTTATCACTATTATGAATGTGAGGTATTCTTCTTGATTCATGTAATTTATTATTCTCAAACATTATTTCTTTTCTTCATTCAAATTTTTATATCTTTTTTTCTATAAAAAATATATTAGATCACAGATTAGGAAGAATTATTAAGATTTAATTCATTAATGGAAATGACTATTGATTCTTTTATATAAATGTTGGAGATAAATTTTCATAGAAGAAGATATATTTTCAATCGATAGTGAGAATCATCAAACATTTTTTGATGTGGATTAATATTTTCTATAAATATTCACAAATAATTGAGCACATTCTATTAATAAATTTTTTATTCAAAATTAAGGTTGATGAGACCACTGTATGATTGATTATGGTTGGTAAAATATTTGGGAAATGACATATCTATTAATCAAGGAAATTTTAATTCATAGTCTATTCATCCTCTATATGGATGATGATAAGGATTTCATTGACCATATTAATGAATTCAATATATTTAAAATCTAGTTTATTTTGATTATATTTATTTTATAAATGAAACAGATCATTACATTCATTATCAAAATTTCTAGAGAGTAGAGATGTGACGATCAAAATGGTGATTACATATTATGGAACTTCAATATTAAATTTTACTGTGGTTTAAATTTTAATCCTATGTAAAGATATTCTTAAAATATTATTTTAAAATTTATCTAAAAATTATATCAATATTGAAGTTGAGTGAGGATCATATAATTAGTGAAACATGAGAGTTCATTCAATTCCATGATGATGGAGCCAATATTAAACAATTGGAAAAGGTGGGACATATTAATGTTTGAGAAGAGGGGTTGTGTAAAAAATCTATATAAGTTAATTAATAAAGATTGAAGTTGTTAAATAATTTAAACTACTATCATGAGATATCAAAATAAAATGATGATTATTATTGATAGCCCCATAGTGTTATATAATGTTAGATTTATTAGAATAAATAAAATAAATTTAATATCTACTAGATAAGTTTAGGATAATTGATATTGTGTCATATTTTTGGGGGATCATGAATAATCCCATATCATATTAGGGTTATAGTATATGGTGTGAAGGCCACAACATTTCACTTGATAAATGAATCGAAGTTAATTGTAAGAACATTAACATTAGAGGAAAATTCCGAACCCTATCACAATAGATTGGTTCATATAGGTGAATACGAAATTAATGTTCTTATAATGAAGTTATTTAAACCATATATAAAACTATATTATATTATATTATGTGAAAATTATAAAAAAATAAAGCAGAAAAATGTTTACTTTATAAAGGGATAAAGAACACCAAAACCATGAATGCTATATAATAATCATTATGATGTATGAAAACCTATTCTATTCTATTATATTTTTATACAAATTTATTATTTTACATTTATTTATGAATAAAATGAAATGGAAAAATTTATATTTTGATAATGAAGTCTAATATTTCATCATTATTTTTTATTAGAAAATCTTTTGAGGGAATGAAATAGTGTTGATGGTGATATGTTCTCAATATAAAAAGGGTGGAATGTCTGTTTTAAAAGTTAGTTAACTCAATATATTTTATTGACATATAATTTGTTTTGAACCTTAATATTTATTATATGATTTTGTTTTTTATATCATTTAATTTAATGGATAATTTCACTATAATTTTTAGATATTTCTTTAAATTGATATAATTATGAATTTGATTTATTTATTTTCAATTTTGGAATACAATGAATTGAGAGTTATTGGTAATCCTTTGATTTTTCTAAATGTTAAAAATATTGATTTTAAAAAACAATGTTATGGAAGTTGAATAGATTTAGAATTATTATAGTATATAATATCATTTAAATATTTCAACAGAGGCATATCTCTTATATATGAAATATATATGACAGATTTGGTGGACCAATTTAATGAGTGGATTTTTCCTCTAAATTACGAATGTTGAAAATGAAATATTTTAAAATTCAAGATAATATTGGAAATTATTTTTGAATAATAAGATCATTATATGTTTTGAATAATAAGGGGAACCATTTAGAATATTATTAGAGAAAATGGATAAAAGAGTATTAATTTCATAAATAATTTTGAATAATATGTTAAATTATATGAAATTTTTTGATTTTAAATATACATAAGATATTTTCTCTCATTATATAAGGAAAATAATTTTTTCACTTGGCTATATATATGAAATTCTATAAGGTCAACAAAACTAATGTCTAATATATTTTTGATATTTCTGAAACTCTATATAGATGAAGTGATATTTAATAAATTTTAAATTTTTATTTAATTAGTGCAAATTATCACTAGGGTAGGTATGATTTTTGGAATTGTGTTAGATTTTATACATATTTATATTTTTAACAAATTTTTCATTTGATGATATATAATGAATTTCTGAGATTCAATGTAGATATGTATGTTTTTTGGGTCTTACATAAGGTTTTATACTCAATGAAACTCAATGTCTTATAAAATATGGTATGGATAATGTGTATGATTTATTTCTCTTAGTTCTCAAAACACATATATATGGGCCTTCCTTATTAAAAATAAAGTTTTAATAATAATTTTTTGTTACATGTTCTTCTAATATTTTCAAAACCACTTCAAAAGAATTGTCTTCTTGTTAATCATGATGTTTCTTTATAAATTTTACGTATCCTTGAAGAACTATAAGAATATTTCCATATGTGAATTAATTTCCAAAATCAAGAGAGAACTAGGATCACAGTTTAGTTTTCATTTGACCATGGAAAGAGAACACTCAATGTGTAAATTGATGGGGAACATAAAATTGGAGAGAATAATTTAAAATAAAAGTATAGGATATAATACAATGTTTTCTACAATGATGTCATCATTTGATCCAATGTAAAAATGGATTGCCTATTTAAGAAGTTGGAGTGGATATGAATAAAAAAGGAGGAGATGTCAAAGTGTCAGTGTATATTTTCTTTTATTATATTTTATATATCATTATTATTCCATTATTATATACCTACAAATTGGTGTTAAAACATATTTAGTGATTAGGATTCATGGGAGGTAAAATTGTTAATACAACATGAGTCTAAATATTAATAAAAAATTATTTTGAAGGTGCATGATGTTAGTTTTTGTAAATATTATTATTAATAGAATGAAAGTATATTTAATTAATATTTCAATACATTGTTTTCTAATTGGGAGATTATCGTACATTTTCCCTATATTTTATCTCAACATATATGATAAAATGTGTACGTCTTTTTGTGCAATAATTTATTAATTATTCATATGATGGAGTAAGGTAGTTTATCATTCTAGATTCATCATTATTTCCTTCACCTGATTGGGTGTTTATTTGGTGATTTAGGGAGATCCCTCAGTTATCTTCCAATAATCACAGGATGGAGGATCTGTTGGAAGTGATCAGTACTGCATTATAAGTAACACTACCTACCAACCATTGATGAGATTGTATGAATTATAGATTCCCAGAATGGTCAAAATATTTGTTAAAAATTTATGTCTATTATTGTATATAAATACATAGTACAACCCCTAATCCAATTTCTTATTCCAATACTTGAATCAATTTTCATTATATACTTTTCAATATTTATTAGTTTATATAAATAAAATTAAACCCTCAATTTTTCATACTATTTTCGATCAAATGATTTTTCACCCCTCTTTGGAGAACACATTAGTCCCTACTATACAATATTTTGATCTTTTGTAATTTATATATCTTTTCAACACCATGTGATTACTATTCAATAGAATCACATCATTACCTTGGAAGAGGTTTTAAATATAATTGTTATAATTATCACGATTCATTCAATCACGGACCATAATATCTATAATGATATATAGAATGAGAGAAACATCATAAATAAACATATATGTCAAAATATATTATATAATGTTGAAAAAAATTTAGTTTCATACATCAATGGTATATTAAGTGTTCAATTAATAATTAATACCATTGATAAAAATCTAAAACAAAAACTTACAGATCTTTATGTGCCCTATTTTTTTAATCATATCAATTAAATGGTCATACCTATAGTCCAATTTTAACTGCACTAATCCTTCTTAAAAATTTCAATTATATATAGGTGAGGATACATTCAATTTCATCAAGGAATTCTCCCTACGAGTGATACAGAGAAGAAAATAGGTGTGGTTACAGATCATGTCTAATAGAGATCCATTATATATTCTAATAAAAGACAGTCACATAATCGATATATATATGACAACATATAGTAGTATAATAATGTGGTGACCAAGATAACAGTTTTCTCAATATATTATTTCCAAATCAAAGAATCATGGCTATATAAATATTCTTTTACATAGTAAAATCTATAGGAAATAAACTCAATTTGTAATGTTAATGATTTAAGAAGTTATATAAATGTTTTCCGAACTGATAAATAGAGGAAAATCAGTTCGTAGTTCTTTTCTTCAATTTTTTTAGATATTTATATAGATATTCTAAATTTATCATCACATGTAGTTTTGATTGAAGTGTCCCTATGAAGCCAAAGTATTGGTTAATAAGATTACTAAAAAAATTATATATGTTTGGAACAAAAGGTACTAGTAGTGCTGTAGTTAATGATGTAAGGTCTAGTAAATAATATTTACTATAGTGTAAAATAATGGAAATAACCAAATTATATAATTGAAATAATCTTTTGAAATAATCTGATGAACCCACACTACTGAAGGTATGAGGTAATAATTTTTCTAATAATTATCATATTAACCAATTTGTTCAATTAAATGAAAAAAATGAATGAATCCCATCAAATTGTGGAAATTTTAATATATTAATGAAATATATATATAGAAATTTATATAGAATAATTTCAATTTGAATCCAAGTGAACAATTCTATACTATCCTTTTAACAATAATATAATAAACATATAGCATTATATAAACTCTTCATGTAACTTTATAATCAATAAGCATTCCAACCACATTCTTATAAGAAAAATAAGTACTGTGAATATGACTAAACTAGTTTTGAAGAATAGCTATAGAACCAACTAGATCCTATGATTGAAAAGAAAAAAATGACATTAATTAATTAAAGAATAAGATTTGAATTCCTATGTAAAAGATGACAAAACACCCAAGAAAACTTATATAAAAACCATTTAAAAATTAAAATAGAAATGTACATGAGTTAAGAATTAGTGTAAGAATGGAGAACCATTTTATTCAAAATCCAGATCTAGAACATCTCAAGGAGAACTCTTTTGATGAAGAAGATAATCTTGATAATAGTAAAAAGAAATCAGAACCACCAATAAAAAAATATATTTGGGAAAAAGAAAATGTGACACTAAAATTTTCCTCAACAATGCTCTAATTTAATAAGACTTGGTAGGAGTAAATACAAATAGAAATTATAAAAACATTTAATGTGGTTGGAATCCACATACCTATTCTTGTAACCCTAAAATTTATTATCCAATATATTAAATCCCTTTATGAACATTAAATGAAGAAAATAATACATTGACGAGATGAGAGAATGAACTTATGGAGGAATTATTAGCCTTAATCAAACCACAAAATTAAACAAAATATTAAGGGAATAAGGAAATTTTTTATTCCTTGTACAATAAGATTTATACATGTCATAGTTTAATTTTATAAAATAGTGGATTTTATTATTTTATTCCCACATTGTCTATTTTTTTATTTAAATATGTTGATGTTAAATCCAATAAGTTTTATGTAAATTATGAAATAGATCCATAACATTCCCAAGAGGAGTTCCTAAATATATTTTGGTTAGAGCATCGAATATGATCTTTTTAGTTGACATCTATGTTTTAAATAAAGAATATACATGATTCCTTCTTAGTCACACATCCCTTAATGATGACGATTACTAAAAATAGAAAAAACAATCTTAAAATTTCATGAAGTCACGCTATTAATGGATCATTGATCCAAATTTTTACATTTTTAGTATTTTTGATTCTATAAAATATACATAAGAATAGAACATATTTTTTTCATTTTATGATATTTATGAATATAATACATGTGACAAATATAGTTTGTTATTATAAATTTTGAGATTCAGTAACCAATTAATTTTTAAAAATTCTATAAGAAAAATTTGGGAGAAATCAAGAAATATTGTTCAATAATTTGAAGATATGGTAAATGCTAGTTTATTTTTTGTATATTATTATTTATTAAATAGAGAAGGATATGATATCATATCTATTATATTGGATGTTCTGAGTATTGAGCTGGGTAAACCAAATATTCAATCAAATTTAGTCTAGCCCCTAATATAGACTTGAAACCATTTCTAAATAATTCAATGTATATATTTTTAACAGAGGAAAAAAAATTCACAATAATTGTTTCTAGAAACAAATCATGAAATTAAAAATATTTGAAAAATCATTTGAGAAAACTTTGTGAGATTTAGACATGAAAATATGATACATTCCGAGAATTCATTCTAAAATATGTATTCATAGAATTATTCCAGAAAATGATGAATAAACTATTAGGAAAATATATATGAAAATTTATAAAATGATTAAGAAATTTATTAATGAATAAATTGGGATCTTATTTGATAATGGAATTATTTAACTAATTTATATTTCACAATGGGCCAACCTAATTCATTTTGTTCCAAAATAATATTGACTTTCATTATGAAATATTAATTACAGGAATTAAATCCATTCGAAGACCAAAATAATTGGGGATTATATATTATATATTTATAAATAAATTAGGTCAAAAAAATATTTTTTACATGTATGTTTTGTTGAATAAATATTAGAAATAATATCATAAAAAACATATTACTATTTTTTAAATTGATGTTAAATATAATGATATGTTCTCAATGTACCTAATGACTATGAAAAGTCTAACTTAACTTCCCCGTATGGAAATTTATATTACATTAGAACATATCCGGGATTATTAAATATACCATGTATATTTCATTGATAAATTTTGAGAACATTCTATGATTTTATTGAGAATTAAATTAATGTTTTACATGATGATATTATTATAATTGGATGATAACTTGATCAAAATATGAAAAATTAAGATTGGCTCATGAACAAATGATCCTTTATTAAGTATATTAAAGTATTAATTTGATTCGTTAGTGAGGAAATGTTCATAGATATGTAATTTAAAAAAGTGGCATCGAGGTTCAAAAATATAAAAGTGAAGTAATCAATGCATTACCTTACATAGGATTTGTGAAAAAATGATGATGTATTTGTTTACATGAATTAATTTACATAAGATTCATCATTGATTTTTTATAACTATTTTTCTAATATCAAAACATCATTCAAAATATCCATATTTGAATGTTTTATTATCATTATAGATATGATTTCAATGAACTGAATAGTAAACTAACTACACTATTAATTATACAACTACATAACTATTACCAACCATTTCAGATATATTATGGGTTTAAACTATAAAATTGGAGTAGTGTTCTCTCTAAATTTTGATGTAAGAAAATATTTTATTGTATATTCTTCTGTAACAATGGATACACCAAAAAACATTATAAAACAACTAGAAGAAAGGTTTTAATAGCTCTTTTTTCATAAGATAAATTTATATCATATCCATATTGTAATACAATTTTTTATTATCTTACCATATATACCATAGTTATATTAATAGGACAGTAGAAGAAAATCTCATACTTGTAATATAGATACTTGTACTAATGGATTTTAATTTGGAGATAGATGACTAATTTGGAGCTAAATATCATGTTTCGGATCACATAAGAAGGGAAACCCATGCAGCTGAGTTAGAAATTATATATAGTGATCCATTTAATGAATTCAATCGAAGTGAAAACATTATTTTTTTGATGTATTGCTACCATGGATATGCTTTGTAAACTTTATAGTAAATAGTTAAAAACTATTACATTTGAATGCATAAAATGTTTTTCAACTCAAATATAGATAATTTTTTATTTTTAATAAATTTTCACCTTTGGAAAGTTTTTAATAAATTTTTTTATTATATATATTCTGGAAATTAATATACGACTTGCACTAGATTATTTAGATAAATTAGCATGTTAAGGGGACTTTGGAACTCAAAAAATTGATAAGAAAGACATGGAATCTAAAATTTACTAAACGACACTCTCTAATAGACACCAATTTTTTTAACCAAGGTGAGAATTTTCATTTAACTAGAAATGTTTTAATTTGAAAAGATAGTCCCCATTGAGTAATGAGTTGTTATAAAATATTTTATGTAATGGTCATAGATTTTAGGGGACCCCGTGTCATTTGGGTATTAATGCATTATTTTAGCAGTAGATTTTTTTTCAAAATGAGGGGAGGTTAAAGAAAAGAAGACAAAGTATTCAACTATGGTTTTTTTTCTTTTTAGGGGTAATATATTTGATTGATTTTGAATCCAAAGTTAAATCATCAGTGACTAAGAACCCACATTTTCAGTATGATAATGAATCGTATAATGATAAAGTATGTAATAACCCAAAAAACATCAAAAAACTACATTCTAAAACAAATGGATTGGATGATGAATCAAATAGAGGTGTTAATGGAATATAATAAAAAATTTACATAACAATATAAAATATTAGAGAAAAATATGAGATGGCACCATATGGGATGACCAAAGTGACTATAAAAACATAACTAGAATGAGACCATACCAGTTGATCTCGGAAAAATGATTTCATTTACTCATGGAGAGAGAATTGAATGAGAACATGGTATACATGAAAATAAATTTGGATCTGTAAAAACATATAAAAGTAAAGAAAATTCAAATTCATGAATCAGAATGAATGAATCAAGAGTGCATATTGAATTATAAAATTTAAAAGGACAGAATAAGAGAGGAAAATGACCAGAATATTCAATAAAAGTAATTTTCCAAGGAAAATTAGTTTTTTTTAAACATTGAGATCCAAATTGATTCCAAATACACTTCATTATAGATGAGAATCGCCATTTACCATCACTAATATGTATCCATATAGTGCTATGTGGATTGTTATGAAATTTAAAAAGAAAAAAGTCATTGTACATAGAAGAATAGTCAAAAAATATTGTAGATCGTTTTTATAATAACCAATTAATTATATCACACTCTTCCACCCATTATACCAGTAAAACCCATATGAAATTCTATGTTAATTTAGTTACCTTTTATTAAATTTATTTTAATCAGTAGTTATCTCAGCTCTAAATATTTTTAGAAACTCAATTTTTATTCATTGAGTTATGATCATCCTATTTGACATTAACGTTTTGTACATTATAATAATTGATTATATTATATGTTATTTTATTTTATTAATTTGTTAGAAAATGAATCTTTTTTAAGTATTTTTTTACATTAAGGTGTATGTTTCCCATAAGTTATATTGATAAAAAAGTGTTATTTCCTTGAGTTTTACTATTTCATTATAAATTTATTTATTCCATTATATGGTAATTATATGGAACTTTTTCTTCCTCTATTTGGAAGATGTAATTTTTTAAAATGAATGATTTTTTAATTCTTTTTAAAATGTGAGTTTTGAGAAAAACATATTTCCAATATAGTAAAATGTTTTTTCCATTCAATTTCAAACACTATATATTCATATCTAAATTTCAATAAGATAAAACTAATATAACTTAATTTCTATATTATTTGTGATTATTTTCTAAAATAATGGGTTTCAATGATTTTACACTTCATATTCTGAACTAGGGCTTTGGAGGTGACATGTAACATCTTCTTTTATGTTAATGTAAAAAATGATTTCAAAACATTGTTTTATGTTTTAAAATTCACATCCCATTTAAATTAAAATTTATTTACTATCAAGGGGTTAAATTTTTAAGGATTTATTCACTAATATGTTTTTAATATTTTTGGGGTTTGAACTCATGGTATCAAACAATTTTGTTCTTGATCCCATCTTATATGATACCCAGTGTTGCATTATTTTCCAAGGAATTTTCACATCTAGGTAAACATACATCTAGGATTCCTTTGATATAATGATGTTATATATGTTAAATCCATATACATTCATTCTATGGATATCTTAGTATCGTATTATTTAAATTATATCATAGTCATAAAATTATTTCCCATTACGGATTCAGCATCACATATTTCCTGATTCCTATCGGGAAATGTTACCATAAAAAATCTTATTTATTTTATTCATATAGGGAAATGTATTATATATATGTTTTTTCTTATGTTAATATTGAAGCTTATTGGCATGTTCATTCTATATATGTTAACCATCCACCAACATTCTCTAAAAGATTTATTCCCTTGTTATCCATTTTGTTGACATGGAGAAGAGTATTGGCATTCTATATGTTGTTATATTAACATAGATGTTTGTTAAAATTTTCACTATGTATTGTACGACCACCAAAATTCTTTCTCTATATGAGTTATTACTATTTTAACCCATTAATACATATGTAGAAATGTATTGATATTTTATATATTTTTCTTCCAATGTAAATTATTGTTCAAAAATATGATTATGTATTTATTATTTAATATCTTATATGATGAATGAATTAGAAAAAAATATGTGTTACATGGTTAATGAAATTATATAGAGGCTTGATGCATTAGTAGTTCTCATGAGAAAAATTTGTTTGGGTATTTTTATGTAATTCTACACAAAACAATAAATTACCTTGATGGAAAGACTCTGATGTTTACGATCATGATATATTGTCTTATGGTTTGGGATTAGATGTCCTACATTATTCATTTCATCACCAAGGAACTAGTAATTATTATATATGTAGTCAATTTATTTTCATTTCTATCCAATGATATGTTATTCTCTCAATTTAACATCATTATTAAATTTTTATGATTACTTATAAACTCAATAATATATATTTCTTTTTTATGACATGATGACCTCAAAATATATGTTATCCATTACAATATGTTTGGTGACACCCCTTTTTATATTTCATTTCAATAAGGTTATTAAGGTAAAAGATAGACATAATATTTATAACAATATATATTATTAGATAATTTGTGAGAGATGAATAATGTAATATCCCCCAACCTGGTACTTCTAAACATGACCAAGATATGTTGTCTACCTGACCTTATGCATGCCTCCCTATTTTTTAGAGGATACTAAATCGAATCGATGGTGTAAGGAATATAGTGGGGATGCTATATCCTATTGTATAGAGTAGTAGTAATAGGGGAATAATATAAAAAATCAAGAATGAACCATATGAAGTATAAAATATAGAACAAATAGTCAAAATAATAATAAATACCATATAATGTCAGACTAAATTTATGTAAAATAAATGATGATAGTATTAAAAGAAAAGACTAAAAAACTCAAAAAAGTGACCAAATTATGTCTTCTAAACCCCATATCAGACTCATATCCAAGATTGAATCCATCTAGTAAGAAAATAATCAATATCGTCCCTTTTCTTTTTTCTAGATCTATAACCATGAAATTTTCCTGGGAACCAAACGTTGGCTAACTAAGGTATGATTAAAACTCAGTAAGTCAACACCAATGGTGTCTAAATAGTACAATATGAAGATATATTATGTAAAATAATGCAACAAAAAAGTACATTAATTGATTTATTTATACTAATCATCAAATAGACTTGTTGACCCTCCGCATCTTGGATGACACCTAGATTGGCAAAACATTATATCACAGGATGCTTGATATCTTTGTAAAGTGGGGGATCCTCTTGCATCAAGATAGTTTACCTAAACCATTGGCTGATACATCTGAGTTAAGAATAATTTCCAGAATCATATCACATGTATCCCTTTCATACTATACTATTAGATTATGCTAGAATAACTTAAGTCATACCAAAGTTCTCAATTCTAAGTGGAAAGTAACCATTTCATTCTAAAACCATAGAATATTATAGATCCACTTATGTGCTCCCATGAAGCATTTTACAACACAAGTCAATTTAAAATTTAAAAAATTAACATAATGGACTCTTAGACTCCACTAGATCCAATTAGGTGTCCTATGGAGCACTTCCTAACCAAGGGAAAAAATTATCAATTAATAATTACTATGTTGCAATAAGACAAAAGAATAAAATTATGTTCGGTGGATTTTATTTCATTAAAGAGAATCACAAATGGTAAGAATCATGTTGCCAAACATCCACAAGTTATGAAGTTATCGAAAGAAGTTATCATAATCTTGGTTAGTCAATTATTCAATTCACCAATCTGTAAGCCATATACTCACAAATGGTGGATTCAATTAGATTATAATGAATAATTGATATCGCTTCATGTTATGTTAACAATTATAAAATCTCAAAATTTATGAAAAATTCACATTAATCGAGGATTCTAGTTAATCATAGAATCAAGGATATGATCACCTCTCAGGTGGTCACATGTATGGTCTCCATACCAATGAACCTAGTAAGAATCATGGGGGAGTGGTTTAATTATGTGAAATTCATTAAACAATGAAATATCTAATTTATTTCATTATCATGTATAGTGTTCCAGTGAAATACCCCTTACTGATCCAACAAAATAAATTGAAATAGTCATTGAATAGATTTTCAAGACCACAATCCTCATAAGCATAGAAGATGTGTAAAATCCCTAATTGTTCAAGGTAGTGGTTATATTCATCCTTTCTTCCCTATAATGAAACCATGAAAATTATTAAGAATGGGTGCTCCAAAAATATCTAGGAAAATAATTCACATACCATGGTTAGCTAAAGAAAAGAAAATGAGACAATAAGTGGATGAATGGTCATAAAGATTACCTTCAAACAATCAATTAAAATGGTTTTTATCCAACAAAACATAACTTCTTATTCAGATTGGACATATTTGAGGAATCCATGGAAGGCATGCGGTTAGAAGGGGGAAACATGATATTAGGTTTCTCATCTAGTGTTGGTTTAAAATTATTATGGCCATAGAATTATCATGATGTGAAAATAGGATTTACATTGAAAATGAACCACTATCTATTTACACAAAAAAGTAGTCACATTGGATTAAAATGAATTATAAACTAAATTCAAATCATGAATACCATTAATGATGTGAGTTATGATTTCATGGACATCCCATATAATATTTTTTAAATGAAAGGGATTTGTGGGATCATAATCATAATATTAATGACTTTAATATATTAATGGGGTTGGCCCAAACAATTCACTTCATGAATTGGGATTTCACAACATTAATTTATTTTGTAGCTAGAAATTCCATCCATCCTTCAAATTCTTCCATGAAATTTGATAACCAAACCAACCATAACCGAACAATGTTTAAACAAAGGAATAAACAACTATAAGAGGTGTTCTAAACTCAATGAAGGATGAAACATAAAGGGATGGTATCTTACGAACTTCCAACCACATAACAGTTCATCACCGAGATTTTCTCCAAAGAATCTAAGTGGGTATCTACAAACAGGTCTAGCCACCATGTTAAAATATCATATTCTATCTCCAAGGCATCCTCTTGAAAATTACCATTAGTCTATCACAACCATACTAGAGGTATGATCGTCCACTAAATATTCATCTATCTACAGTCCATGATATAGATCAGGTACTCCTCTAATGGAATATCTACATCCATATCGAAGAAATAAATCCCAACAATGTGATAATGGTAACGGAGATTTGTATGAATATGTGAAATGAAAAAAAAAATATTTCTGCCATATTAGTACCTTGGAGGGGCCAAAAGTTCGACCACTGGACCAACCCTTTCCACTATTTAAAAAAGCCTGAAAAATATGGGTGATATCTTCCTTTTTTTCTGATATAGTGTTAGACAAGACTAGGTGACAACAAATGGAAAATAAAATGAATAACATAAAACAATATAGATAAAACCAAATGTTTTGAATATGTTTTCTATAAACTCTTCATGGTTACCAACTAATTTTTTTAAACACAATCTTCTCTGAAGTCAACAACGTGTGAGTCGTTATAATGAGTGAAGACTAACATTCCTATAACCATTAAATTGGAGAACAAAATGAACATCAATTTAAATATTTTAAAGGAACCATTTGTATTTTTCTTATATGATATTTTTATATGAATAATTCAAAAGTTCCAAATGTTTATCCACTGAACCACTGAAATCCAAAACATATGCTAGCAACTTATCATCTAGAATATGAATGATCTACTAAAATTGGATATATTTTTTGGGAATATAGTTTTTAATAAGAAGAATATATGATCCCAAATACTTATAAATAACATTCTAAAACTGATATGTGAATCTAAGATCATAATTAGAAATCATATTCATTAAAACATCATGGAGTAATATGTTCTCTCACATGTAGAGACTACCCAGATCTATGAAGTTAAATGTATCCCAGAATCAAAAGAAGATGGATACCTAATCCATTCGATCCTATATCACCCATACAAAATCATTTTGATTTTATATGGTTAATGTTATCATGAATTAAAATTTGACATCATCTCACTTCTATTTTGTAATGGGTAGAGGCCCAACAACCCAACAATTCAATGATGTTTGACCTTCACCTATTTATTGGTGAAACATCTTGCAAAAAATCATGCAAAATCATTCTTTATTCCTATAAACAAGTACTATATAAGTATATCATAGTATATATTATTTAAACATTGATGTACCACTGATTTAGTAGCACAAATCTCCTTTATTAGTTACTCTCGTATGACAATAGGAACCCATATATAAAAATGAATAAGAACAACGTCTTATATACCCAGAGTCCATCCAGATGTTGGATCCAAACTATGTAAACAATCCATTAAATATAATCCCTAAAAAAATAACAATACATTGGATTCACACACTCTTTGATATTGAGTATAACAGATTTCAAGGTCGAAGTGACTCATCCATGGGTTTCCTGAACAATTATATTCATATTCTCAAAGTGTACCATAAATTTACAATAATCATAGGAATCCCATATTAGTTATTTATATGTCTTATATCATAAAAAATCAAATATTTTCACTTTTCTAAAGTGTAAGGAATCTCAATGTTGAATGACTATAGATACTTGATCCATCTCCTTCAGTCAATGGTTTAAGACTTCTATGATAAGATATATTTGAGGCTTTTATGGTTTGTGTACAAAAAAACCCAATCAACCAACTAATTGTGTCACTAATATCTTAGGAATGTACCAATTCATCTAATTATAGATCATTTGTATAGTAATTCTTATCATGATGACTCAACAACTTTGATACATAAGCAATCACTCAGTAATACCACATCAGAGTTTCTCCATTCCAATCTTCAAAACAATTGTAATACATGGTACATTACACACCCCTTAGAGTTATGGTTTGGATCAATACTGAGTTTATCATATTATTCAGCTCATGGAAAACACTATTAATAGAATCTACCATAAAAAAATACCCCTTTATTGTTTTTCATAGAGATCAACATATCCAAATGGGACGATTCCTATATAAAATTTCGGTAATATAATGCTTGAACTAGAAATATCTATATCTTAGAACCATACATGGAATTATCCTAATATACCATGACAACAACCATTTATGGGCCTAATAAAACACTAAACACTAAGATAATATGACTCATGTAATAAACTATACCAATCGAGAAGTTACATTTGGATATCTTACCCAAAAACTGGTGACCTATCAGTTTACTCAAGATGATTTCATGTTATTGAGCAGGACCATTTATAAAATTATGGAACACTAACATGCCATCGATGAAAATTACTACAAACAGATTCATGAATGGATTAAATAACCAACTCATAACTTCTAGGAATAACACATGTGTGTTCATTAGGATGAACGACATCCTTATGAACTCATAAAATCCAAAAATGTTACAGTACGAAAATTTTGGTCTGTCTAATGTTATCACCCTAAAATGATGGTACCCTGACTACATGCAAATATTACATAATATCCTTTAAATTATCAATTGATAGAATAAATTGTCTAAGAAAAGAAGAGGATACCAGTTCTTGATCGTCATCTAGTTTAGTCTATGAAAATCTACACGTAAGTTCATAGTCATAATAGAATTCTTTTTGAAAACTAAAGGAGACCCGCATGATGATATACTAGGTCATATGAATCATTACCTTCCATATATTCAAATTAAACAATCCAATCATGATACACCACTAGTGAAATCTTGTCAAGTAGGATAGAAACTATCTACGCTCATGGAACCAACTCGATCATGAACTCAATATCCCACATGAGTGCAAAAATTGAGAATTATTTAGGAATTATGTCATGTAAATGTTCTACATTTGGAAAAAAGTTTAAATTTTTTTATCAACACTATAACAAATAATGTTTTCCATCATATATGTGAGACAATCCAACTTACACCAAATCAATCCTATATGACCGTCCGAGATATATCATTCACCTAGGTGAATATAGCTTCACCTTTTGAAGATAGGAAGGTAAAAACTGTCTGATAATAATTTATAAGATCCTACTATTGAAATAAAAAATCCATACCATGAATAAAATCTTACTATTTCATTTCCCACATAAATAAATCGTGATGGAAACTATATCAAATTATTTCAAAAGAACATCCTTTTGGCATTTGATATAATCTGAATGCACTCCACTAAACGTTTTAATGGTTATAACTCCATCTACCTCTCCACATCCAAGGTCAAAATATTTTCAAATTCAGTACGTAAAATGTAATTTGATGATACTATATCAAATAAAACACAATAATGGTTGATTATATAAGAATTATACCATTTACGGTCGAAGTGGAAACATATAAATTATTCATATTTTAAATTTTAACAAGTAGATAACATGCATATAAAATATTGGATCTACTCTAATACCCTTATGTGGTTCCCTCTATATGGAACTACCACTCATATGATGGGACAAAATCTCCCCTACCTCAGCCTGAGTATCCAGGGGAACTCCAGCAGCCTATCTACTCATGGGTAGATTATTCCATTCCAAAATCTAGTGCTTGTCCACATACCCATCCATTTTTCTTCTATTTTAGGCTTTAGAAAAACCTATAAATATTGCATATCCCACCACAAGAATTACACTCCATAATGGGGAAATGAAATTAGGGGTCCATTTTTCCAAAACATCTACACTGAAAGCACTACTACAAGATGTGGTTCAGAGATGGATTCCCACTACCCTGGATACTTTTCTCACTACAAACTTATATGTAACCATCATTGTAGTGATTCATGCAACTAAACGAAGAACCATCAGATAACCATGATAAATTTTCTTCGTTAATGATTGAGGGCTATATTAGATTTTATTCTATTATGAAAGCCTCATTAATCATGTCAATGATTCTTCTCAATATAAAAATCATTAACTTATGTCCTTATCTCACAATGATTCACATTCTACCAATATTCCTCACTAGTTACATCATTAGCCACTATGGAATTATAAAATCCATGTACATTGGTGAAAAACACTACATAGACAGTAACTTATCCACCCTCTTATGTCAAATTCATGATGTATTGACCCCTATCATCAAATACTTTCTCTGAATATATGTGTTTTAATAACATTTAATCAATTTCATTCTATGTTAGACCAACTTTCTGATCATCTTGCCCAAAAATTTCCCACAATGTCTTGGACAATCATCATAACATATAAGAATCATGCCTTAACATTCTATCATTGGGTGTATCAATGTTATTAAATATCATCTTGAATGAATTGATCTAGAACCTAGCTACTAGATGGATTCCCCAAAGTGAATGTTAGTGAGTATTACAACTAGAACCATATGGTCAGACCAGACATCGAAGGGATTGTGACGATAATCTCTATTTCCCTAGTTTGCATGAACCTTATAAACTTTTCAATGAGTTAATCATCTATATATATCTTTAGAGCTGTAGGATATTATTGATCAACTGTTACAGGATTATGAGGATTTCTCTTTTCTTGATGCTTAACTCAATGATTTCACAATAGAATTTTCTCTAAAAAATTAAAAACACTACCTGGAACATGGTTTTCTCATTAATATTTCCCACACAAGGAATGAACAATAAATAATCACACAATATATAAAAAGATTGACAAGAAAATAGGTATAATATATAAATTTTTTTCATTTATTTTTAATAGGAATATAAATGTATTAAATTTCCTAGTTTATATAGGAAGATATGTCACATGAAATAATTTTTTCCCTAACACAACCAATTAATGTGAACATAAATCTATACATTACTACAATGATGAATGTATACTCATCTTATGTTTTATTATCACATGATAAACATCTTAATTCATAGTAACATAACACAATAAGTGAATCACCTCTGGAAGAAATAACATCAAAACTATAACAACAGAACATCATGAACATCAAACCCATATTTGAGAACTCAACTTTTTTCCCATACACGGGTCAGCAATATCCATGAACGAAGTCATTTTCTGGCCCAAAAAATCATAGGATCATATCTACATTTCATAAATATTAAAAAAAAATAGAAGACAACAACCTATTATACAACATTGAATAATCCTGTGACATAATAGTCCATCAATAGTCTCATATATACTAGCCACAGGTCCTCATGCAATCATACATTACCCACTAGTCCCTCAATATTTCATTTATTTTTATCAAGAATATAAAGGGATTAAATTTGAATGTTTATATAGGATGATTTATAACATGTAATAATTTTTTCCCTAAAATGAACAATTAATGTGAACATAAATCCATACATTACTACCATGATTCATGAATACTCAACTTATTTCATATTATCCCATATGAAACATCTCAATAAATAGTAATATCGCACAATATATGAATCACCAATGGGTGAAATAACATCAAAACTGTAGCAATAAAACATTATGAACATCAAACCCATATTTGAGAACTCAATTTTCCCCCATACATGGGTTAGCTACTTCTATGAATGCGATTATTTGAAAGCCCAAAATATCATAGGATCATATCTATTTTTTATAAATAGTTAATAAATAGAAGAAAAAAACTTTTTATACCACTTTGAATAATTTTGTGACACAGTAGTCCCTCAATAGTCTCATATATACTAGCCACATGTCGTCATGAATTCCTAACCAAGTGATAGAGAATGATAGATAATGGTGTGGGTGTAAAGAACATAGTAGAGAGACTATACCCACTAGTAAAAAGTAGAAGAAACAATTGATTAAAATAAATAATCAAGCACACACCACCAAAAAAATTAGGAAAACCAAAAAATCCAAAAAAATAATTAATACCATCTAATTTCAAGTTTAATGTAAAAAAAGGATATGTTGATTGTTATACAATAATTTACTAAACAAAATAAATAAAATACACCAAATACAGTGACCCAAAACCCCATTCCAATCATGTTTCCAAGCTCCAACCAATCTAGGATGCAGTTAATTAACACATGGCCCTTTCCCCATGTCTATACCTACAACCATGAAATCTATCTTGGTATCAAATGGTGGGAAAAATAAATTTTGAGAACAATTAAATTGGAATGACACACATGGTGTATAAAAAAACTACTATAAAAGTATAGTGAATGAAATAAATTGATAAAAATGTGTTTTAAATAATAAATTAATTCTTATCATCTAATAAATAATCTCACCCTTATGGTATCGGTTGACCCCCGGGTCTGCCAAACCTAGCTCAAAACAATTATGGATATCTCTCTCATGTTGTGTATTGACATAAATCATCATGGATCAGTCAAACATTGACTGTATTCTCCTTTTCCATGATGAATTTATAGAGTCATGTATCATGTAACAATTTCAAACTAGACCCTTACAACATGATAGAGCCACTATTGTCTTCTCATAGTGCAGGCAACCATGTGAAATTTAACCATATCATACTATACCCTTAGACTATGATATATCCACCTACGTGTTCCCCTATGAAACTTATAAACCCACAGAAATTATAAATGTAAACACATATCATACTGGACTATTATATTATGCTAGAGCCTCTTACAGGTTCCCATGGAGAAGTTTCAAACCAAGGTAAAAACAAGTATCATGTAATTATTACAATTTACTTAAAAGTTGAAACCATATCTAGTTAATTTTTGGAGTCTTAATTTATAGGATGGCTCACTATTGGTAGGAATAAATTAACCAAAAATAAATATGATTTTATGTTATCATATGCTTAGTTTGTTAATTGGTTCAATTAAAAAAAATTCATCCAATTATTCTCAACTAGTGGATTCTCATACATTAGAATGAATCAATGATATCATATCATGTCATGTCTAAAATTATCACATCTCCCATGTTATACCAAATTCATAGTAATCAAGGCTTCCTACACATCATAAATTCAATGGTAGGATCACATATTTGGTGTCCACATGTCCAATCTTAATAGTAATTGAACCAACAATATCCATGGTGATGTCTAATTATGTCAAATTCGTTAAAATTAATTATTAAAAAATTATTGATCATGAAAATGGAATTCCAGTGATATCAAACTTATTTATCATACATTATTACTCAAAAAATCCATTAGGGAGTTGTTTTATACCACACACATCAAAAAGAAAGAAGAAATAGAAAATAAATCATTGTATGAATAAACAATCACCTTCTTCAATCCTTATCTTTAATGAAAAAAAGATACATATTCAACAACAACATAAAAATAATACTTTGGTAAAATATTCTATACCATGGTTCCCACATGAAAAGAAAATGAGGCATGGAGTGAAATAAGGATACGAAATATTACCAACAAGCTCTTCATCTAAACTGTTAAGATCCAAAGTCACATAACGTCTAGTTCAGAGTAGGATTCAGAAGAGTTCATGGAAGAGCTACAGTCCGAAAGAGGAATGTGATATTAGTATTATCATCCACTATACATACATGATTTACCCAAAATATATTATTTATTGTGATAATGATAACCTAGATCCTAGTAAATTATATGTGGAACACCTAGATGGGATTATAAATTGGAGTGGGAAAGTATTACGAGGGAATAATTTTCTATTTTTCAATATTCTATAACACCATGAACATATCTTATTAGTGACTTAGGAGTGGGATGAGAAATATTTATGATTAATGGTCTGGTTACCTTTTTTAGAACTATTTAAGACACATTACAAGGTATAAAATTAATTATACTCGTGGATGAATTATAAAGTCTTCACATAATTCATGGTAAAAGACATTTTTTTTATTAAATTCTCTATTTTATTTTTTAATTCATATTTTTTATTGCTGTTTATAAAGATTGTTTTTATTAAAAAGGGTAAATTAATTGATGATTGTAGAGATGTTTAGAGGCCTATCTTTGTCATGGATATATCACTATCATGAGATAGCTACTGATGTAATGGTACGTCTATAGTTTTCTACAGACCCCATCAGTTATCACGTGGTGTCACCTATTGAATCTTGGAGGATTTAGACGTGTTTAAAAAATTAACCACCTAATTTTTTTTCCTCCCTGTATTAGCATATTTAATTAAAAAATCCAGCCATGTTATCCAATTTAGAATGGGATTCCACATCTATTTACTCATGATATTTCTCATTCACCCCTTTCATTTTCAATGTTGGGTCATTTAGGTGAAACTAGAATGGTGAGTTATCTCTAGATCAACATCAATTTAAACTTATTTATTAAGATATGTTCATGAATCTATTTCGGATCTATGGATTATATGTGAATTTGATGTTGATTTCTTCCACCAATTATAAATCAGTGATGGATTTAGATTGTAGATGATGAATCTTGATAAAATCTAGATCTAACATATACTATGGGTATCTTATGGGGATGTGACTACATGTCACCTTAATAGACCTCCTATTGATTTAATATTTCTGATTGAATAATAATCCATGATAAAGATCTAATATCAGGATGATGATCCCTGGGTAGATAGATGGTGTAATTGATATGACAATGAAATTCACATTATTGCAATTAGATAACCCATGAATGATGGAAATTTCTATTTGATTTATCATAGATCAATCATATTGATACATTATTCTTCTTTAAAATCATCTTGCATCAATTTTGTGATAATAGATTGATGGTTATCGATGTTTGTTTTCTAAAATAGATGTTCTCATTTAGATTTTATAAGTAATTCAGGATCTACTTTTTATTATCCAAAAAATATAGAGAATTGGTTTATTCTTATTCGATATATATTCACACTAGTTCCATTGATAGAATCTATGGGTTAGGTGATTATTGAATCACCCTTATTGAATATTAATCTCCTTAGGTTTCTATTCTAAATGTCTATAATTTTGGATTCCAAATATGCATCCTTAATGTGAAAACATATTTTTTATCAGTCCCCATCACAGTTCCCTTTTAAATCCTTTGATTAATATTAGACTTATTCATTATAGATATTGAGGTATGATGTTCCTTAATATAAAGGGCCTTGAATATGTAATTTTCATTCTATAATTGTTTATTTTTCATAACCCATGATTAATATGGGATTACTTGTGGGTGAGTGAGTGACCCATGAGACCATGCTTGATATGTGATCATATGACTTGTGTGTAACCTATTGATAGATTTTATAGATATGACGTATTGTTTCATTATATGATTCATGGTTCATAGAGTATTTAATACCCCCTGGATCATTTCGTGACATATTATTGTGATTAGTTAGTGGTGTTTCGGTTAGAAGACCCCTTGTAGAGGAAGCATGATGACTGCTACAAACAATGTATTGTTAGATGGTATAAGCAAGATCAAAAAATGGTCTGCTAAAGAAAGAGTATAAAATGCATAGGAATTGAGAATCCATAAATATCAAGCTAAAATGGGATAATTCAATGTTTGGGTGATGTGATTAACGAATTACATCATAAATTTTAGGTGGGACATACCATGAGAAAAGTCTAATTACCACCATTATGGTGGGGCATAATTTGTTCCTATTAACGTCCTCCATTGGGGTGGGGCGTGTAGAATTTTATTTAAGGTGTGTCTTGTGGACATGAATGATAGATATAGGGTGAAAAATGATTTTGTGATGTGAGGCGTGTCTTGTAATATATTTTTATAGACATTGGAATCATTAACAAAATCATGTTGAAGCAGGTGGGGATGACGTTCCTAGAATCATGGTTAGTGCACACCGACTTATCACATGGTATGATTCTTATAAAATTTAATTTATGACATTACATGCACTATTATATATTTTTCTTAGTTATGATAATGAGGCTTTGGTGGTGTCCTACTAGGATTATTACTCCAAATCTATATGGGATGCTTGATGTACATATATATTTTTTCACCATGTATCTAGACAATGGAAAAACCATATGAATGGAAGGTAGAGTGATAGAGGATTAGAGTCTATGGTGATGTCATGACATAATCTAGATTTTTTTTTCTAAATTTATTTACATTTTTATTGATTACATAGTTTGAGTTTCCATATTTTATAGTCCTTGGTTCATATTCTTGTACAACATCTACGACACCTTTTATTATATCAATGATTATTTATTACACAAAATTATTTCAAGTTATAATTTTTTATTTTTCTTTATTGACATCGGGGTCATAGTCTATCAACTTATGACACATTCACCATCGTTATAATTTGTAAACCTCCTTCATAAGGGGATTTTAGAATAAGGAAATGCATAATATCTACATGAACTTGGTGATTCAGTCCAAGGCATTACAATGTGGTTTCAACCTAGATCAATCAATAATGTCACCTAATGTATCCCACCATGATGCCCTAAGATCGTTAACAAGTGACACAATATGGCGATAATCAATAGTCTATCAAATGAAAAAATGTGGGAACAATTTCAGTCTTTAGCATACATATAATAATATGAAATAATCAGAGTGGCATAACAGATAACTAGAATATATTTCATATGTCAAACAAACAAACCAAAAATGTCACATACCATATAAGGACACCAAATTTTTTATAAATAACCATATGACCATAAACAAGGAACTTGAAGCAACCCATGGGTCTATCTCATCATGAGCATATGTCACCCCCACCCCAACTCATAAGAGTGTCAATAAAGAATAGCAAGGTTATCTTCTACATGATTCGCATCACTTTTCCTATATCCCAAAAAACAAAGTCAAAATATTTTAGAACGAAAATTTTGGGTGTGATCATTAAATCATAGTAGGATACCATGAATATTGTATGAAATTTCTATAAACATGCATCCATTAGTTAGTAAATAAAATATATTACTATTATTTTTAAAAGAGAACACGTTCTATTTTAAATGTATCATTTTGTTTGGTTTTCCATCCAAAAAACATGAAATTCCATTCAAAATCATTCCATACTAAGATAAATAATGCAATATTACATATCACATATCCAATGTCTTATGAATATAATATAAAAATTTTATGGAAACAAGAACAATATTAAGATCATGTGAACTAATAAGTATATCAAAGGGTCATGATACTAATGTCATATCCAATCAATCAAAGAGGATGATCAATGGAACAGTGGTGGAAGAAACTAAACCACTATTAGACAAATGTAATTCTAGTCGGCATACATGACACTTAATGTTTAAAAACCTCAATTCCTCTCAAATGCTACTCTAGCATCCATGAAATAAAAGGAAACTTCATTAGGAATAACTTTCCCTAATTGGGTAATTCAATGTTTTTTTACACTATAACCCAATATATTACAATGTAGTATTGCATTATCATTATATTTAATGAAATCAAAACATTTTTCATAAATAAATTTCCATTCAAAATAGATTTCTAATGCATTAAAAAATATTGATAAATAAATTAATAGATTAATATCATCATATTCCCCTTTTAAAAACCCTATTTCATTATCAAGATCATATTTTATGAAATTCAGCATACTTATCAGATGTTTCAAATAGTTTTCATACATGAACCCATTTTTTTAAAAATAAAAATTTCCATTATAAATTACAAAAAAAAATTATAATTCAAAACTAAATCAAATAATCATAAGAAAAAAAATTATTTCAAAGGTTATAGCATATGGTTGAGGCACATAACAAAAGATAGATGAAAAAATTATTTTCTCCTAGGAAAAAAATTAGAAAAGAATTTATTAGATTATCATGATCCTAAATAAAAAACCACATCAGATATCCATGTTATCTTGAGATCAAATGTCTTGTCAAAAAATACATCAAAATCATTTAGAAGAGAAGAATAAAATGGATTAAAAAGGATTTGCATAATAAATTAAAACCAATTGCGATACAATAATTCAATTGAAATCAATATCCAGAAAATAGATCTGGAGAATATAAATAGTGTCATAATGAATCATCTAAACTAAGAGAAAAAATATTGGTTGATAGAGAAGTGATATAGAGGGTAAGAAATCATTTTCGGTGAAAAGTATACTTTCACCAATTCTAAACTGTACACCCAACAACTTCTCCAACTAGACAATCAGCCACATATGTGGGCTTATTATAATCTAGTCACCTACTAACAACCCACTAGATGGATGTTGGGAACAAGATGAATATATTTTGCTCTAGGATCTCCAACAATGGACTGGTGGATTCCCAAAAGAGGGTAAATGGAAGTTATAGACCAATATAGGTCTTACCCACCCCCATCTTCTAGTTAGTGACCTCCATCTAGAACCAATAATCCAAACACCCCACTCTAACATATATGTGACTTATCAAATTGAAAATAAATTAAAATGATAGAGATCGAAACCTGGACCCATATAATAGTGTGGAAAAAACCATTATATAATTGAAATAAAATATAAATTCTTTAATTAATAATTGTAAGTAAAGAGCAGTCAAAATAAAATGGGATCAAGATTAATCTCTATCAAATAAAAGTATCTTGATATATGTTTCCACAAACTGCATCATATAAATCCACTCAAAATTTATGTGTTGTATTTAATAATGTGTTTCAAAACAATGCTATTTTGTAATTTTCTCTAAACCCAATTATTTTCAATTATTGTTGATTTGTTGATCAATATATATATATATATAATTTTTATTATTAAACTATTCATGAGAAATTTTTTTATTTTCAATTATAACATTCATTATAGTAATAAAAATTATATGATTTTTATTTTATAGGATTCTTGACACATATTTTTTTAATGTTTGAACTAGATACATGGATAAATTTTCAAATTTATAGTTGACTTGATTCATATAATATGTAACACTAGATAGATAATGAAAAAAAATAAAAAATATGATGTCTTCATTTGTGGGATTAATAAAGAAGTAAAAATACAAAAGAACCATTAGTTGGTATTCAATAGTAATACACTTGTACATGGATAAAAAGTTAATGGTAAATTCATCTAAAAATCAATTTAAAACACGAAACGAAGACCCATTATTATATATATATATTTAGAATAGTTAACTCTATTTTAACTACTTCTATATATAAAATAAAAATATTGATCAAATTATGTATAACGAAATAAAAAAATACGAGGAAGGTAATATTGAACTATGTATAGATGATTTTTGGACATTTTCATAGCCATAAATGTGTTCAAAATTAATCCTTGAATAAATTCGTAATAATAAAGAACAATATCACATTACATACAAAAACAACCATAAAAACTAGATATTTGGATAATAAATTCTAATTGAAAATAAATTTAAATGATGAACCTTAAAAATTTACCTATTAATTTTTAAAAATAAAATAGTTTAGGATAATACAATCATAAATCTGACATTTGAATGTTAACATGGACTATAGATTTAGGGGTAAGTAAGCCCACCCATGGGGAAATAAACACATGTCTATTAATCCTTTTGAAAAAGATGTAACATCAAAAATATATGAGGATATATGAAAAATACCACCCCTTATTCATGTATTTGGAGGATATTACATTCTATAGTTTTATCCAAAGAGGTCTATCCTATAATTTAATTTTACATCCTTTTCTATTAATTTATTTATTTTAGATACTTAATTATTATAATATTGTTTGTATATTAATGAATGTTCCTTTATTAAATAATATTCAAATAAATTTTTTATAGTTTAATTTTTTCTTGAATTAGTTTTATATCAACTAGTAACCCATACATCAACTAGGTTTAAATCTCATTTAATTATGTGTCCAATTTTTTATGGTCTCATTAATTTTAGTTCATATAAAATTTCATATTATCCCATTTTTGTATTTTATCCTGAAAATAATAATAGAAAAACATATTCAGCATTCTAATGGCTGAGTGAACAAACCATTGGGATGAGTAATAAAGGGAAGAATAAAATGTGATTCAGATCATTAAATGTTATTTGTACAAAATAAATAACATTGATCAACATAACAATATATATGAAGGATTAGTGACATATTTATTTACACATAATCATTAGATTATTAGAACCACCACTGTAATGTTCACGAATTTTTGAACTTTTTATAAATAGCAATAGATTATATTCAATACCCTTGTTTTGGATTGGATTAAATTCTATTCTTGTGTATTTTTATCTATATCATCTTGTGTTATAGATGTTTTTTTTAAAAAAATTATTTGAAGGCCTAAGGATTTCATAAGCATTAAATTAACAATATTAACATCACCCCAATCCGTATGGAAATATTTTAATAGTCACAATTTAGAAGTATATTCAATTTATCTTGGTGATGAATATCTCCCCTTTATTTTGAATATGAACAAATTCAATTTATTTCAAAAAATCTAGTAATATAACATAGGATTTGACCTGATTGATTATATCATTATTATGATAGAGAACATATAGTTTGACGTTTGATTGGATAAAATTAGACATGATTCAATAATCATATGATACATTTTTCCTAGACATTAAGTAACCTTGTGACATAAAGTATTTCAATCATACATAGGCACTCATACAGTCTTGATTCTCCATGTATTTACTGGCTTGATAGATGAACACATCACATGTCATTCAATCACATATAATCTCTCAAACTTTCTCGATTATCCTAGTATATAATAACTAATATCTATGTTATTAGTAATGTATAAAATATGTGTTTTTACGTGACTTGGAATAAATGTGGGATACCTATAATTTGTTGGGATTGAGTTTCACCAAGTCATGGATTGTCCATAAATATTTTTACTATAAAGTAAATGTCTATATGATAAGGATAATTTTGATACAAGATTCACATTTCAAGTGGATGATTATTCAAAATAGAAAACTTATTAATGTAATATTCTTTCTATAGGTTCTTCATAATTTCTATGGTTAGTACTTTGTTACACGTTCATCCTTATTTAAGTATATCACATTTCTGCTAGGGATTTCATTCCATTCAAATATATATTATAATATTACAAAAATCTACGTATTTGAAATATTTTAATATTCTATAACATTAAACAAAAATTGAAACTTTCTTTTTCTATATAGCATTATATTTTTCTCGAAACAATGTACACGAAACTGAAATCAAGATCAAATGTGTTCGAGTCCTAAAAATATTCTATATAAACTTCTATAGTTTGTGTTCCTTGATATTAATCATGAATAAAATCTCATATAAAATTTTATGTCATATATACATTGAATTACACTACTATTGAATCTTAACTTGTGATTAAAACACAAAAACAAGGTTTGTATTTATTTTCAATACCAGATGTACCTTAGAGGACTACTAATTTTACATCTTATTTAAATATTAGTAAAATGTAGTGTAGTATGGGGTTTTTTGTGATCCAACCTTCTCTACATCATTCTCCCCACATGTTTGATACATAGATGGTATGTATTTATAGTGTCTTAATTTATCTCTATCTTTTTCCTCAAGGGAACTGCTACTCTTGCCTTCTCAATAATTCTTTCTATATAGGGCCTTTCATGATTCCTCAATTATATCACTCAATGTACAATTCAATCTTCTATATTTTATTATTCAGTTCTTAAAACTCACAACTATATAAGTGACATAGTTTTTATTTTTGTGATTTTTTAATTTCCATAAATGTAAATATTTAAGACATTAAATGCAAGACAAAATCACTTGCACAACAAAAAAATCTCAAATGTGATCTTTATTTTATTATTTACTTTCTCAATGAGAATTATAAAAACAACCTATAATTTTATTTATATCTGAGTTGAATATTACATCATCAATTTAATATTGTTTTTACTGAGTTTCTACTCATCATTAAATACATCCATAGTAGATAATAACAAATCACTATTCAAATCTAAAACAATGTTATACAATTATAGCATGAGTAGATTTGATCATTCTTCATAGGACAAGAGAGATTACATGAAAACTACTAAATTAAAAAATGATGTAGCCCAATCAATTAAAATGATGTTAGGCTAAATTATAGCTTCATTAAATACACACTAGATCACAAAAATGACTAGATTTTAGTATTGAAATCCAAGAGACATTAACCGGGCACTATAGTAGCGCTGAAAATTACATGGATACAATAACATCTTATAAATTGGAGATAGAGGTATTGTAGCTCCACAGACATCCAGTCACATGCCACAGTAGCATAGTGAACTTGTATTAATTTATGAGGAACAATTTCATCATCTTATTTACCAGCACATTCAAAATAGTGTTTCAATGCCTGTGAAACTCTGAAATTATCCAAGTAATTGTACTCCTAAAATTAATGAAGTGTTCTAAAACTCTATAAGTGTATGAATAATTTCCAAAAGAAAATAAATTTATTTGTCTTGTTAATTTATTCACATTATTTATTGCATTTTTTATTCATTTGAAAACCCTTTTCATTCTATGTTTCACAATATTTTTTCCAATATCCTAACCCTCATGACTAATCTGGTAAATAATATCTAGAATATCAACAATCACATAATGATCTCTTTTAGAAATAATCACAATGTGTTTGTGACATTTAAAACAATAAATAATGATAAATAAAACTTCACAATAAATTCTATATTTATGAAATCTATAATTTCAATATTAAAGGCTATATAATTTCTTGTCCTTCCATACTAGTTAATGTCGATATAATTTGAATCATTCTTGAAGACCAAATATTATCTCAACTATTAACATTATATAACAATTATTTTCTAATGTTTTATAATTTGATGAATATATATTGCATCATCTGTTTTATAATCCATTTTGATCACAAAATACTCATTTCTAAATATTCTAAATTTGACATAATAATAAATATAACCATGTTCATCAAGGCTCAACTAAATTAAATGCAGATTTTTCCACAGATAACCATATAAATATGTTTTATATAGTTAAATAAGATATATTTTATTAAAAAAATTATTTCCACATTAGAGTTTAAATTCTAGAAACGTCATAAAATTTTTGTTAGTTGAGGATCCATATGGGGAAATGTCTTAAGCGTACAATCACATATCTTAACATTGAGGCGTTAGGGAAAACCTTTTATGGAAATCTCTCAACCATAAACTATTGTTTTCATTACCTTATAAATAGATACTAAACCATAGCAAGACATGCCCAAACATTATGGGAACTAGTTTTCACCACTATACATTGTCTATAAAAAAATTTATCTTCTTATTATAACAAATTTATAAGATATGTTTCAACCTTATGTGAAGATTTTACCATCCTTAAAAGTGTAGAATATCCCAACCTTATAAGCTACATATTCAAACATATGATAATTTCGAGACATAAACAATTTTTCATTATTCTATATGAATATAATTAATTTAGCTCATCTATAAATGCATTATCATTTCATCCATTACATAATCCATCTAAAACAATTATTCAAGAGATATTTACAATAATATTCTATAAAATATATTATAGATAAATATATAATGGTTTCTACACAACTTCAATCATTATTATCGACAAATTTTAGGTTATTTTATCTCTCTTAACAATATCTTATAAAATGTATCCATCATGAAAACAGGTCGGTTTATAGATTCTTCATTATAGGTTCTTTTTTTTTGAAATATTATATTGATGTCTTCATTATTAATTTTATTTTACGTGTGGAATATTTAAATACTAATTATATTTTATTCCCCTCTACATGAATATTTATAACTAGTTGTTCATGACAAATAATTCCATTACAATATATTTAGGTAGGCACTTTGATTGATTGGATAGTAAATCCAATATCCATGTACACCAAGATGTGTTTTTATATTTTTTCTAAAAAAATTCATTCACAAACAAATGGAATATTTTATTTAATTTATTTATAAACTTATTATTGTCCAATAGTACTTTTAGTGGTCTGTTAGAAACTAATATTTCTCTAATGTATCATGATACAAAATGAAAACACATTTGTGTTATGAAATGAAACAATTTTCTATTAGTCAGAATTTATAAAAAAAACACATTATTTCGAAATATTTATTTTTTGAAATTATATTAGTTTAGTGATTTATGTTGAAAAGAATATTTCATTTGTAAATATTTCACGGATGTGAAATTGAAATTATTCACTTCCTATTAAAACAAATATATTCTATACAGTCTTCTTTCCATGGAAAAAAAATTAAATCCACATCTAATTTCAAAGAATAATAGACGCATTCTTGTTTTTGATTACTCGACAATTATATCCAAGAGTCTTGAGATCAAATCCACGTAGAGACATATTTTTGGGTTACATAGCAACACTGTGGCAGGAAATTTATTTGGAACTATTCACTACAATAGTAGTAAGAACTATTTATCAGTTTGGGCTTTAGGGCCACCATTAGTTCATCAAGTCTTTCAGGCCACCCAAGGGTTTTGGTCCAGTAAGGACTTCAGAACACCTCAAGGCCATTAGGTAACCTCAAGGACTTATGTCCTCCTCATGACCTTCAGGCCACCTGAAATTGTGGTTAAATGAACCAGAAAGACTCTATAAGTTGCAAAGTACATATGAGGATTCCAAGAGGGCACATTCAGTAGAGAAGAGATAAAAGATTTGGATTGTTGAGGAGGTATAAAAAATTCCATCAGAACTAGGAAGTCCATAAATTGGAAGTCTAGCTAATCAAATATATGAAGGTGGATTGTTGACATCATATTTTAGGCGTTGGGGATGGGTAGTTTCAAGTAGTTATAGTTTGGATGAATTCTAAAAAGAACATCGTGTCATGTAATGTCACCAAGCCTATAGGCCATATAAGAGTTCCCCTTCACCCCTTAAAAGGGGGGTTATAAAAAATAATTTAAATTAGAAGGGATTTGGGCCATTTAGGGTATACCTAAATTTCAAACCTTGTTATACAACGGAATTAAATCATAACCACAAATGTCCAAAATAAAATACCTTCTATATGATTCCATCCATTGTTTACGAATATCTATTATCATATAAGACAAAATAATAATAAAATAAATAATATTTATTCTTAAATAAATAATGATGTTAAATGATCTTCAAAATCCAAACCCAACAAATAAAAACTTTTATTCCTTACCTTAAATGCATACTATAATATTTTACTACATTATATTCTTAAATTTTGGATTCAATTGTATTTACAGTAATGATAATGAATACAATTGGTATTATATTTATTTTAGTACATATGAATGGATTTCAATAACATATTAGCATATGCCAAACCTCTAATGGGATTATTTTTACCATTGAGGTATTTGGTTAAATCCCACCACCATTAACTCGGATTTATACAATGGATGAAATTTCCCTCATTGAATCCACCTTTAGGATTCAATGTCCTCAAATATCTATTAAAATAATATGTTTCAACCTATAAAAATTTGTTTTTATTTTTATAGTTTTTACTTTTACTTAATCTTAATATATATACATCAATTGATCATGGACCAACATTTCCATGCTTAGTAATCCACCAAATATAAAGATATTGAATAATATTTTATTAAATAAATTAATGTTTAAGTTCAAAAAAAGCTTTCGAAACCTTTTTAATGTGTTAAAAGAATGAAATTAATATCTAGACCATTCCAAGGTGACTCATTCCCGCCTCATTATAAACATAGCATATAATAATGATCATATTATTTGAAAATTAATTTACTTCATGTAGCATCCAAACATTTCCATTGAAACCCCAAACTATTCATGACAATAATATTCATTATAGAGACTTTTTAAGATACTTATCATACTGAATAAAAATTTTCCTTCATGTCTATTCTGAAATATTCCCCTCAAGGACACATGAATTAATTTGGCGGCATCAAAAAAATCTTTCAAATTCATACAATATGTACCTAGATCATTTATTGAAAAAATCATTTATATATCTACTCATGAAGGGATTTCTCTAACACGTTATGTTTTTATTCAAGTTTGATAACATTTTTTAATGATTTTATTCTATTCATATATGATACTACTATAATGCCTTTTTTTGATTGGTATGAAATCATGATTTGATGATGATTTTATTTCATCTATAAAATATTCTTTAATCAATGGAGTTTAATGATTTAATATCATTTAATAAGTAATACTATTAAATTTTCACCCAATAAAATAATTACCCATTTGGAAGTAAAATAAATTAATTAGATGTATAAGATCCATATTTCATCATGACTAATCTCAGATAAAATTGTAACACAATTCAAAACATTATCATGCTGAAAATTATATCAATAATATAAAATATGACTCTTATTTGATTAATTGGATAACTATTTATTATATTCCATCATATATATTTACTAAACATGATTCTCTAGGTACCCTTACCATTTGGGTTTATCGATTACGAAAAACCAAAAAATCACAATAAAAATCATCAATTAATGGTCTTAGACACGTGTACCTTACATTACCTATAAAAGATAGCATATGGCCACACATTGTATTAGATAACTAATACTGAGTTATCAAGGTGTTGAATGTTTTTTCTTATTATGGAATTTGACTCTATGTATTATCATACAAGTGTTTTTAATAGATCACCATCTTATATATCATATTCCCAATATATTTATGCGTGTTTCTAATGATTTAGATTTTTAATCACAATTCCTTCCACCATATCAATATTTATATACCATCTTGATCTTTAACTCTGTACACAACTCATAGTTTTTTTTACGTATCCAATTTTAAAAAGGAAATTATATTTAAACATATAAAACTTAATTATAGGCCCAAGGTACATTAAACCCTTTCATATAAGTACAAGAATTATATGAAATCATCATTCACCATAAGAGTATGCATTGTGTGATAGGTAGATAGTCACCACTTTTCTATAGAAAATCTAACGTCTCAAACTAGTGATTAATCATACCTAATGTCCCAAAAACCATGGTTTTTTAATCATGTGAGACTTCAAAGGAAAGAAAATTTGTATTTAACTTCAATAACCTCATTATAATAAAAATAAAGTAATAATAAAAATAAATCAAATATCATACATAACATATAGCTCTTTATAAGGAAGTTTGACAAATTATATAGGCAATTTAACACTCTAAGTGAAAACATACAAACATTCAAAATATAAGATTTATATCAATGAATAATTTAAGGAATAAGATAACTAAATAAATAATTGATAAATTTATATATAATATAAAAAATTATTAAAAATTATTAATTAAATAAATTATAAAATAATAATAATTTTTTCGCACATTATAAGAATTCCAATATTAAATATATATATAAACATTATTTTTTTATAAAAATAATTTCATTATATTCTACATAACTTTTAATTATCATTAATATATAATATTTGAAATCTAAAAATCTTATATTATATATATATATATAATGTAATAATTTTACATAACCCAAATATAATATATTTAATATTATTTCAACCATGACAATATTAATTTATCAAAACACATTTTGATATGATCTATATAATTTCTCAAATAAGGACATTATTTTGTACATCTGAAATGTATAATTATGAATAATTCATTAATTAATATAAAATAATTTCTATTTTTTATTATTTTTTAATTGATAAATATTTTAACAATTCCATTAATATTTATATTTAATAAATTTATATCAAAATCATAATTCATCACATAAAAATAAATGATATTTCAATAATATAAATTAATATTATGAATATTTTTTTGTTATATGTTTTTTAAATATTTAATTATTTTTCACTAGTACTCCGCCCGTGCGAATGCACAGCACTATAAAAAATTCTTACTATCAATAATAGAATACCACTTTTGATACATAATAATTCATATTAATATTGGTAATTTTTAAAAAAAATGAGTGGTACATAAAATGGAATAAAAGGTACAAAATTAGTGTGAGTATGAAGTCATTTATTGAGATAGAAATCTTAGTGTAAGAGACAACATGTGACAAACAAAAGGAAAAAATTAAGCTTCCAAAGAACACAAAGTCACCCAAATACTGCATCATCCAACCTCATTCCAGACCTAAAAATGATATAGGAATAAACCTTAGCAACAAAAAATTAAGGAAAGCACCAGAGCAATTCATATCAAACTGCTTACCCATTGCATTATACAATGCAGCATGGGAGAATATGAAAATGGTGAGTGCGAGGACATAGTTAAGCAGGAGACGAAATGGAGTCCTATAGAGGTGGCATAATAATTATTAGGGCGAGGATGATAGATTTTTTCTTCATTCTAAATGAATCAATCCATTGGTCTTCATGGTTGGTGATGGATAAGAAGTAGATGAAAGAAATCTCATATAAAAAAGCAAAATTTCATATGGAACTCTTAATAATGAAAGGAAAAAACTATATAGGTGACACTTGAACACATGAAAATTCTTCGTCTATTAAAATTGAAAATAGAGGATAATTTTTTGTACATACCTGACCTTCCTCAAATTGCAACCTCTTGGTTGCAGACCCAATCCGGGTAACTATTTGCAACCTGTTAGAAAACATATTAACAAATTTGATAAGGTATTACAACTCACATTAATATAAAACAGATTATAACAGAAAAACAAATTTGAATTCGGCTCTACAACCGAATAAGTGTATTTAAGGTATGTTTTTTGTAAGGTACTACAACTCACTATAATACAAAATAGATTATAACAAAAACAATGCTTGAAAACATGAGTATCCATTTCCTTTTAAATGAAATCAATCCAAGAAATGATTATACCCAACTATATTTTTTTATAAAAGATACACATTTAAATGGGAATGGGTACAAAATTATCAACGGAGATGCAGAGAACAAAACCTAAAGGGGAAATCCACATGGGTTTCCAGTGAAGGGAAACTGGAAGATGTAGCATGTTCAATATCCAAGAAAACATTTAATTACCACAATATTTCATTTAAGTTCCTCTGTACAATTCTTATCTCTAGGCTTGATTTTTCTGCAATGATATAAATATACATTGTGAGAAGAAACAATTAATTTTTTCTTTGTTATTAATGAAATAAAAGAAGATGATTACTTGTCCAGCACAGCCCAATTAGCATTTTCCATCTGGGCAAATTAAAACATTGATGGTAAATTGTAAAACAAATTGATGATAAAGTATTCCAATTTATGGATATTTTTTTCATTATCGAATGAAAATAATCCTTATGAGTATATTAAAAAGAACTCACTGTTTATGGTTAACAATGAAAATGGAATGTGTGTTTGTCTTTGCATGTTGTAAGTTGGTGTGACAGATTTATCTGCAGAAAAACATTCAATAGTTATTGGTCATGAAACTATGATATTTTAGTAACAATATGTACCCTTTGGAATCAAACTAAATTCAATAAATTGTGGTAGTAAAAACCTTCCAAAATTTGAATCCTGTGGTGCTGCAGTAGACAAGTATCGGTGGTTGCTGGTTTGGTACCTGCACATGTTTGTAGAAATAGGTTACAAATGCGGATAACATTTTTAGATATCATAACAGAAAAAAGGAAAACACAATCAACAGTTTGGTAGAGAATTGAAAATAAATAATATTTTGAATGTCTAATATGAAATATACAATGGGCAGTTAGTATGAACATGAAATTAATGGTAAATTAATCTAGATGCATTACCGGTATGAAAATAAGATTTAATCTACCTTCTCCGGCTTAATTTTCCTTGAAATGGAGGAAGATTCCCAACCCCATCCCCCACCAGCCCCTTCCCCTGCCCAGCCCCATCCCCCATCAGCCCCCTCCTCCCTGCCCAGTTCTTCCCCCACCAGTCCCTCCCCCCTGCCCAACCTCATCGCCCACCAGCCCCTCCCCCTACCCAGTTCTTCCCCTATCATCCCCTCCCCCTACCCAGCCCCCTCCCCCCACCAGCCCCCTCCCCTTTGCCCAGTTCATCCCCCACCAGCCCCACATGCACAGCCCCTTCCCCCACCAGCCCCTCCCCCCTGCCCTGCCCCATCCCCGACCAGCCCCTCCCCCCTGCCCTGCCCCATCCCCCACCAGCCCCTCCCCCTTCCCAGCCCCATCCCCCCTGCCCAGCCCCATCCCTCACCAGCCCCCTCCCCCTGCCCAGTTCTTCCCCTCTCATCCCCTCCCCCCTGCCCAACCCCTCCCCCTCCCCTCCCCCATAACCAGCTTCAACCATAATCGATTCCACCAGGCTATAGAGTACCCTGCAACCAAACTTAAATAGTTAAAGCTTTATGTCATAATTTTTTATTTACATTTTTTTCCTTTCAAAAAATGTACAGATTACATGATACACGTGATTGTCAAAAATCACAATAATCAGCAGATTTCACGACAGGCGTGTTTCACATGTTTGCAAAAAAAAAATTACATATTTTGTACCTATTATTAATCACAAAATAAAAACTTATAAACATCTAATCATTTATTTTATATAGGAAAATTGAAATTTAGAGGGACAATACCTAAAGGTGAGAAGTTCATGAAAAAGCTACAGCTTAAACATCACCTGAAATCCCTCATGGGTCACCGCTGAAGGAGAAATGGAAGTCGTAATTCCCTCAGCTACATAACATCCCTGAAAAAGTGTAAAGTAGTCGAATATATGCACTAATAATGTAGTGAATGTTACCATGGAATACATATTTTTAATACCTCAGTGAAAATCAAATGATATACTTACAGTTAAGGATCTTTAGGGGTGATTCATCCAGCTTTCCAAATCCTAACACAGTTGCTGCCTTTTACCGATGTTAGGCTACTAAAATGACAGACACACAAATTTGTACCTATAAGTAATCACAAAATAAAAACTTATAAGCATCTAGTCAATAATTTTATGCAGAAAAATTGAAATTCGGAGGGACAATACCTAGAGGTGGGCAGTTCATGCAAAATCTACAGCTTAAACATCACCTGAAATTCCTCATGGGTCACAGCTGAAGGAGAAATGGAAGCCGTAATTTCCTCAGCTACATAACATCCCTGAAAAAGTTTAAAGGAGTCGAATATATGTACTAATAATGTAGTGAATGTTACGATGAAATACATACTTTTAATACCTCATTGAATATAAAATGATATACTTATAGTTAAGGATATTTAGGGGCGATTCCAGCCTGTTTTCCAAATCCTAACACAATTCTTGCCTTTTACAGATGTTAGGCTACTAAAATGACTGACATACAGATTTGTACCTATAGAAGGAGAAAATAGGGAGAGACCGAACCCCCAAGGTATACTCTAAAGGAGCCCTTGGAGTGCTTTTATAACAAATGGTAAAGACCACACCGGACCTCAAGTCCGATGTGGGATACAGACTCCAACACTCCCCCTCAATCTAGGTGTAACTAGCTTAGACACATAATGAAAAGAAAGCAACAAAACAGACGCTAACACTCCCCCTCAAGTTGGACATACCCAGCTTGACGACAAAACAAGCCAAAATAAAATAAATGAAAAACTACAAGGCTGCTGCCCCCCTCACGATGGTAATGTGATGCCGCTGATAAAAAAGGATGGGTCATCACCGGAAAAGTGCGGGGTCGGACAACAGAGCGCCGGGAAATCCACACTGGCAGGTCGGTCGTCAGAGCGTCGAGAAAATACGCACTACGGGGCGGTCGTCAGAGCGCCGAGAAATCCATAATGTCGGGCCAATCGTCAAAGCACCGAGAAATCCGCTTGGGAGGGTCGGTCGTCAAAGTGCCGAGAAATCCACAGTGGCGGTGCCGGTCGTCGAAGCGCCGGGAAATCCGCAGTGGCGGTGCTGGTTGTCGAAGTGCTGGGAAATCCGTAGTGGCGGTGCTGGTCGTCGAAGCGCCGGGAAATCTGCAGTGGTGGTGCCGGTCGTCGAAGCGCCTGGAAATCCGCAATGGAGGAGGCCAGCGATTTAGGCGGGAATGCCGCGAGGAGCAGAAAGAGGTGGCTCAGGAGGCCGGAAGCTGGAGGTGCTAGCTTGTGGGAGGGTTGGGATGGATGGAGGCTGGCTATAGGAGGAGTTTTCAGGGAGAGAAATCTACCAGCGAGGGAGCAGGAGGCTGGGAGGCGGCACTGGAAGGCGTCCGCAGGAATGGAGGCCGACTGCTGGAAGCGCTGGCAGGAGGAGAGGTCGGTAGCAGGAGGAGGGAGGCCTCCGGCTGGAGAAGGGAGGCCGCATGTCATAGGAGGGCCACCGGGAAGGGAGGTGTGCCGGGAGAGAGGGCCGCCGGGATTGGAGGCTCGCCGTGCATGGAGCCGGGTGGAATGGAGTCGCCGGGGAAAGCAGGAGAACTGCCGGGCAGGGAATCCATGGAGAGTCCCGTGCGGGAGAAACGCCATGGAAAAAAAAGAGAGAGACGTTGGTGCTGGGGAGAACCGCTGGAGAAGAGCCGCGCCGAGGTCATCGGGTCTGGATGCCGGAGAGCAGCGGGAGGAGCATCGGAGGGATGACCGTGCCGGGAGAGAGGGCTGGTGGGATCTCGTCAGGAATTGGAGGTATGACGGGATCGGGAGTCGGGAGTCGCATAGGTCGGCCGGGAAGGAGCCGCGGATCATCATCCGTCAAGCGAAACAGGGAGCCATGCTCAGGGAGCCGTTGGGTGGAGCGAAGCCGAAAGGGAGGCGAGCGCAGGAAGCAGTGTGAAGAGGCGGGCTGATCGCGCCTAGACGAGGGCGCCGGGAAATCGCAGGAAGGAGTCGCCGGAGGGGGAGCCGTCACGCGCAGGTCGACCCTGGTAGGGTGTGCGCCGCGGGGAGATATCCTGCCGCGGGTGGATCATTCCACCGGGATGGAGAAAGGGCGACGGGAGCGGACATCGGGAGAGATCCGCCGGACAGGGGGCCGGCTACTCGGAAGGGTGGGGAGGGGCGACGGCAGAGCTGGCCATGGTGGCCACCGCCCCCCTTATGGGGAAAATGTAAGTAAACCCTAGAGCAGGATAAAAAAACGATGGGAGGAAGGGGTCAGGTTCCCTCTCGTACCATGTAGAAGGAGAAAATAGAGATAGACCGAACCCCCAAGGTGTACTTTAAAGGATCCCTTGGGGTGCTTTTATAACAAATGGTAAAGACCACACCGGACCTCATGTCTGATGTGGGATACAGACTCCAACAGTACCTATAAGTAATCAAAAAATAAAAACTCATAAGCATCTAATCAATCATTTTATGTAGAAAAATTGCAATTCGGAGGGATAATACCTAGTGATGGGCAGTTCATGCAAAAGAAATAGCTTAAACATCACCTGAAATTCCTCATGGGTCATCGCTGAAAGAGAAATAGAAGCTTTAATTCCAGCCATCTTTCCAAATACATACTTTTAATACCTCATTGAATATCAAATGATATACATACAGTTAGGGATATTAAGGGGAAATTCCAGCCAGCTTTCCAAATCCTAACACAGTTGCTGCCTTTTACCAATGATAGGATACTAATATGACTATCCTACAGATTTGTATCTATATGTAATCACAAAAGAAAAACTTATAAGAATATAATCAATCATTTTATGAATAAAAATTGCATTTTGGAGGGACAATACCTAGAGGTGGGAAGTTCATGCAAAAGCTACATCTTAAACATCAAACCATTGGATCAAAATTGTGCTGATACATGGTTTGTACCTATATCCGGTTTGATATAGAAATAGAAACTGAATAATATATGATAAAAAATTATTTATAACATGATATGTTTCTTCTTTCCTCTATTTTTTAAAACTGAAAAGTGGAAAATTTTCAAAAACCTCACACATCACAATATATGAAAAACAAATCTTTATAACATCTTCTAACATAATGATTCCTTGTCCAAGTTGACAAGGTGAATCATCAATTCTAACCTCGGTTAATAATGTCAGGATTTCCGAAGTCTATGAGCTTCATATCAGCTTCTACATTTATATATGTGAGAAGGAAGTTCTGTTTAACCAAAAAGACATCAGTTACAATAATATCAGGAAGGCCAAAATCACTTCCAAAGCAAGAACTTGTGGCCATTTTAATTATTTCACAGTATAACAAATATTTACCATAAGAACATGGCATTTAATTTTAAATGACTCTTCTAGTATTGTACATTATTCCAAACATTGCATTGTAGGATACTCGTGAACTATTTTATCACTGCACAGCATAACAAACAGTTAGCATTCAATCACGATGTTGAAATAAAATGAAAAAATATGGGACTAAAAAGTATATAGAAACATGAAATGTAATAATAAGAGGTAGAAAACTGGAAATGTAAATTTATCTATTATTTTATACGAAAATACATGTCTGCTCTATAAACATGTATGTACAGCACCTAAATTATGACTAGAATATAATTTCAAATAAGGTATGCGTACTCTTCATGATGTAGTATAAATTTTTATACATACAAGAATTCAAAAAATGGATATGAAAACAAAGAAAACAGTCATCATGTATTAATACCATACATGTATTAACAGGTGAGTGTGAATTCTACCCTTGTCAAGTGCAATGGGTCACGTAGGTCCTGGAAGGAGTGATCTGCAGAGATAGTTATGTAATGTAGGTTGGAATGTTTGTTTTAAAGTAATAAGAATGTTACCAGTACGGTCAACTGACCTTGCACTAATATATACCAGAACTGAGATGCAAATGCTGGGAGGAAACTTTCGTAGTTTATAGCACTGATTGAGCATGGGAAATCCCGAGTGGTGGAGGCTGTGAAGGAAAAGGAAAGACACCGTGGATCTAATGGTAATCTCAAGCGACAACGGTGAATCTGCGACAGAAGCCCTAGAAATGTGGAGACGATCAAGAGGATGGAGTGAGATGTCGACCGGGGAATGCGGGAACCCAGGCTCGAATAGAGGTGAGAGTGGTTGGAGAAACATAGTAAATTAAATATGTTTCTTAGATATTCAGGAAATATGAAGCTACTAATTTAGAGAAATGGAATCAGGAATAGATGAAAATATCAGGGGTTGATTAAACAGAGGTGTGGAGGGGAACTGGGATTTGGTCGAACACGACTACCGGGATCTTCGAGAGGCATAGGTAGATTGTGCATGTTGCGCGAGTGGGACAAGAAATTGAGGAAACAGAATCTGGAAGAGGGAAGGAGGGGTACAAAGGGTTTCAGGCGATGGAACATGACGACTTTCGTGGTCATTTTGTACTACAACAGTTGATTTGGGGCCCTCTGATAAAGTTATGATAGAAATTTTACTTTTGTTTTTGATAAGCCACTTTAAGAATAAGTGGAACCCATAGAGAAGAATCTACCACAGCATCAAGTTACATAGACCCTCGAATTATAGATTACAATGTTCAAACAATTCAAACAGAACTGCCATCACGCACCCCAATTCAAAATTCAAACAAGAGACTATCATACCGCTTTGTTCCTTTTGATGCACACCTGACCCGTGTCTGCTGTAATCACAACGTCAGCCATCCGACATCATTAGAGTAACACCACTGTCCCCGTCTATGTTGGTCATCACCGTCGGAGCCGATGATCCAAGAAAAATAACAAGATGACCCCTTCAACCTCTCAGCCTCATCATCGACCAATCACTGCCACCCGTAAACACGGATGAAAGAAGCGCCCTAAGAGAAACAACCAAACCAGTACCGGACAAGACAACATCATCATGATCTGCAAAAAGAAAAGAAAAATAGGGGCCGAAGGTGGAAGAAGCCAACATCTTACGTGTCACCTATAAACCGATGGACACCCAAAGAGCACATCCCAAAACTATCTTTGGAAACCACAGTACCAGACCAATGGGGAAGGGAGAAATGTTCCATGAAGTCAGAGTAGCATTGAGTGGTCAGCGGCTTGGCAGGGGACCGCGCCTTCACAAGAGCTCCATCCCTTCATTCGGGGACCCAAACAACCAGCAAACCAGAAATAAACTTTGCAGAAGATGGAAAAACCAGAAAAGAGACGCATCGTATTCTCCATCCAAGACCAGCGAAGCCGCCCGAAATATCACCACCAGAGGGGAACCCAAAACCAGAGGAAGGAAACCAGAAGCGGTTTGCGCTCCCACGAAACCAATGACGGATCAACCAGTGCGACCCTAACCACCCGGAAGAAACTAGAATACCGGACCAATATAGGGTCAGAAACGTGGTAATCAGGCAGCAAGAGCGGAGGAAGAACCAAATAAGGCATCATCAAAGAGCATAATCACAGAAGAAGGAAAATCCAAATAGCCAGATAAAAAGAAATCTTGCGATGCGAGGAAAAAAGGAAACCAGCATGGAGGGCCATACGCGGAGGCGGAGGCGCGGAGGCGCGGAGGCGGAGTCACGGAGGCGGAGTCGCGGAGGCGGAGTCGCGAAGGCCGAGTCGCGGAGGCCGAGTCGCGGAGACGGAGTTGCGGCTGCAGTGGGGATTCGAAGATGGGAGGGAGAGGGGATTCAGGGAGGGGGGTTTTGGGGGGAGCAGGAACCCTAGGCGGACAGAGTGGGACAGTAATTGGAGGGGGGACGCGACGCTGTGGGGGTAAAACCGGAATGGAAAGAGTGAAATGGGGATGTGGAACCTTGTGGAGGTGACACATCAGTCTGAAAGAAGTCGGGTTTAGTATATATAGTGGATTATGATTTTGTTTTATTAATGTTATAAAACATTTTATATTTAATAAATATGAAATAATATGTTTTTGATATTTTTTTTAATTTCTAAATTATTTAATTAAATTCAAAAAGAAAATTTATAAAATAAAAAAGTACATATTTTATTTTATAATACACAGAGTGTTCTAATATGTTATTCCATTGAAAACATACATCACCTGTAACAGTATACATTAAATGTGTAACACCCTAAGCTTCCATGTTACGTTTCCCTTATAATAAGTCAATAGTGTGTGTTGTATGCAACCATGAGTTCTAACACACCACAACTAATTAAAATAGCCGTTAAGAATAGTAATACCTACTTTTTAAAATTTTATAAACATTTTTTTTCAAAATGGACTACATTTATGAATTCAGAATATCAAAATTATCCTCGTGTGAATTTTTGGTATTTTTCAGATAATTTTATATTTTGATGAATAGTGAAAATTACTAAATTTTAAATAAAAACAACCATTTTAAAAATAATAATTAGTAGTGATTAATTATGAATTTGAGTGGTTCTGAAATATATATAGAATATATTTTCACCAATTAATACAATGTTGTTCATTGGACATAATATCACAATTAAACTGGACAGAAACAAGTGTCCATCTATTGATAGTTATTATATCTTAAAAACATGCTTTTTGTTTTGACAACGGGAATTAATTTTAAATTAATTTCTGCCACTTTTGTGTTTTGAATTTCAAAAAATGGATTCCATATTTGGAATCAGGGTTTCCAAATTGTGTAAATAGGTAACTTTTATTTTCACACATTTTGAATAATTTAATCGGTAAATATTTTATTTACCATGGTTAAAACGTAAATCTGGTAAATAAGGGTAACAAAATAATAATATAATAATAATAATAAATTACCCTAAAACGTGTCCTGACCTTATTGGTGGACATATATCCAACCATGAGCATTATTGGGTCGATTTGGAGACCACATGGATCCACTTGTAGGTGGTAGGGACACTTTATATTAATAAAGTTAAAATAAATACAAAAATGCCTTAAGATTACATCATTTAGTAAAAAAAATTACATAATGTTATATATGTTGGAATTTCAATTATAAATATTCATTAGAAATATAAAATGATTTCATACATCATTTTTTTTATTTTTTAGAAATAAAATAAAATAGATTATTTATGACACAATAATGATGTAGTATTTACCTCATTAATAAATGATTTAAATAAATAAGATTATAATGATTAAATTATTACTTGAAAGTTGTCCACTTCTAATTGGTTGATTATATTTCGCCCAGAAGACAACTTATCTTCGACTATAATGATTTATGGATCATTATAAACCGAAAATCATTATATTATAAAATTATATTTTCACTCTTTCCTAAAGAGCCCCTCCTCTCTCTTATAAAATTAGACAACTTCTATCCAATTATTCACACCTCTCAAGCCATTTTTCTCATCCAAACTCAGCCCAACTATGCTCCCTACATCCCTCTACTCCTCCTTGAGACCTCACCTTATGCAGAAGGCACTTCAAGAAGTCCTTTTGTTCAAACCAAAGTGAGTTAACCAAATTAAAGATAACAGTTTCTCTTAAATTATTTTAATTTATTTTGATTCTCCAACCCCTAAACACTTTTTATGTCCTTTCATTTGTAAAAAAACAAGTATCCCAAATATACTAGGATGTTGTTATATGAAGTATTTTAACTAAACATACACACACCTCCATCTAATGGATTATGAACATAATGTTTCTGTGGATGGAAAACAAACGCCTCACGAAACGATGATTGTTCAATTACATCTTACTGCCTCTCATTGTGGGCATTATGATGGCACTATAACTAAATATGATATTAATGATATTTATTTTAAATATAATCTACTGTAATTGCATTTTATATCAAACCATTATTCGTTGCATGTTGTATATACATATGATATTTTCATTTGAGAAAGTGGGGACTATCGCCCCCTCAATGTGATATGACTCGTTCATACCATACATGGAACATATAAAAGATGGTGTTAATGAACTTAAGTAACATATATAAAATACTGGAATAATAATATACCTATGTATAATTTGGTTTTGATTCTTTTAAAATGAAATGGATGTAGCGTTCGTGCGTACGTACAGAATACCATCTCCATGAACGTGATAAGATTCATTCCCCATCGTAGCCATTCAAGTCCAATTTTCATTTGATGGTTAAAAATAATGTTTTAGACATAATATCATTCTGAATATGAATAATATACAACCCATCCATTACAAACATGTCTTACGTAACCAAACATATAAGTAGAACGAATATGTTATCACCAGAAACGACGATAATATTAAGATATTATTAATAAAACAATGTAAAAAGATCTTATATGATATCATATTGATGTATATGATTATTTTATAATTTAATAACAATGTTTTAACTATTATACAGGGGTTTAAAGTACCATCGACTAAGGAAAATTACAAGGTAAGTGTTTACTTCACAATCTCTTCATTATCTGAGGTTGTTTATACGTACTTATCTACTAGGACCTCATTGTCATCCATATCCATGTTACATAAAAATGTCTTTCAAAATATTTTTTATATTTAATAGAAAATGGGTTAATGTCATTTATTCCTTCATACGCATTGGAATGGAATCATTCCATCATTTTCCAAACAAGGTACTTTTTTACCTTTTCGACAAATTTAAGGTAAGAATGTTTTTTTAACTTATAAGGCGGCTGCGACTATTTTCCACCATTATAACTTCGTCAAAGATTCCCTTTCAAGCTTATATAAATATTTTCAATGTAAATGTTTTATTTTATATTTATGTGACTTTTAAATGATTTCAAAATGGAGATATTTCTCTCAAATAGTTTTGATTTCATCTATGTCAAATCCATTAATGGATTTTAAGCTTATTTGATGTTGTTTCATTATGATACAAAACATTCATAGTGTATTTAATATTATGTGGTATGTTTGACTGTTGATGAGTTATTTTTATACCATTCATGGTTTATGAAGAATGTATTGACATTTCGTATGCTAGTTTAAATATGAATGTTTATGTTATGACTAAACCTTTTCATATATGGAATGCATTGGACTTATTATGTGACGGGTGGATCCCGTTATAGCTCCTCGATGCATCAGTGGGTCTCATGAGAAAGATTAGTGTCTTGGACCAAGGCCTTGACAAAATCGTATTTGTAGTTTTGGAAAAAGGCCTTGACTACGTGGTTATGATAGTCTGGAATTATGCATTCCCTTATTGTGAATGTTGTTATTGATATTCAATGTGATTATTCGACTAGTAGAATATCAATGTGAGTATGTAAATGGAATTATTTGATTTTATCGTTGCCATATTATATTGAAGTACAATTTTAATAAGAATTTTGTTATAGTTATACATTGCCTTAAATGTTTATATTCACTTATGAAAGTTTCCGCTATATTGTTATCCTTACTGAGCATTTGATCTCACCACGTTCAATGTTTTATTTTTTCCAGGATGTGAAGAAGTGTATTATGACTGACTTGCAGGAATAGTCTATGATGATGAGAAGACAAGTTTTTTTTGTAATTTTATTCAATTTATGATGTAATGTAAGACATATGAATATATCTAGTGTTTTTGAGGCTACTAAACCAATCGATATTTCGATATTTGATCCTTTGCGATCATGCCAATAATGTAATAATGCACCGACTCTGGGTAACTGGGGTTAGGGCGTTACAGTTGGTATCAAAGGAAGTTTAGTACATACCTTGGAAGATAGATTTAGATAAACTCTGATTAGAGCACCTAGCCGTAAGATAGTCATTGTGGATTACTATAGAAGAACTTCCTGGAATTTTGGTATTGTAGAGATTTTATGAGCTTTCTGAGCAATACATCCATGTCTGGATACGATCTGGTAGAGGCGACTCTGGCACAGATGTACCTAGCTGTAAAACCTGAAATCACCTCTTTGAGCTAGACTCGAACGGGAACTAGTGCACAACAACCGACCATGGTGCACTCTTGGTTACGACACTCCCAAGGGATATAATTAGGATAATTCTCATTTTCTTTACAAACCATTATGAAAGTTTATGATTATATACTTCCTCAAAGAAAACATTTTTTTATAATTATGGATTATATCCATATACTCAACAATTTATGTTAAGTGTTTTATGAGTATGGAATTATGTATTTTGATTCAAAAACTATTCTAGTTTATGCCATTATTTAGAAATGGAACCTAGTGGAAGAAATGGAAACTGTATCAATGCACGGACTCCATATAGATATTTCCCTCCTTCTCAAGATAATTATAGTGGAGCTGGTGATACAACTTGTGCTGATCTGCTTCTCACTATACTGGGACAACTCACTCAGGTTATGAATAATAACCTTACTCGTATGGAGCACCCTGATCCCCAGCGTGGAGGATCAATGTTAGATTTATTCATGAGGAAATAACCAACAATGTTTAATGGGGGTACAAATCCACTAGTAGCTGAGCAATGGATCAATTCCTTAGTGAAAATATTCCACACCTTGGGTTGTAGCGAAATGGAAAAAGTTGTCATGTCAGTTTACCACCTCACTGGAGATGCTGATCAATTGTGGTCATTAATTCAAAATAAAAAGGAAAATGATAAAGTATCAGTATGGAATTGAGGGAGTTTAAATACCTTTTCATAGAAAAATACATTCCAAATGACCGTCATGCAGATATGGAAAGGCAGTTTCTCAATCCGAGGTAAAAGGAGGATGAGAATGTTTCGATGTATGAGGCTAACTTTACATGGTTAGTAAGGCATAGAGCTGATTATATACGTAACCCAAGAAGTAAGATTTACTGCTTCATAGATGGGTTAAAACCATTTCTCTGTTGAGCTTTAGTATCATAATCCTGATCATCATACGAAGACATTGTCTCGTGTGCTATCAAGATTGAAAATTAATTCTATATGTTTTATGACATTAAAGAAAAGCAGGAGAAGAAAAGATCTATGTTGACTCTGGAAACGGAAATAATGGGAAGAAGGGAAAAGTTGAATATCCATCCTGCAGTAAATGTGGGAAGAAACACCCTGATATTTTTTTTGAAAGGAATGAGAGTCTGTTACAAGTGTGGTGAAAAAGGCCACCAAGCTCGCGATTGCAAGGGGAAGAAGGAAGCTACTGATGTTCAATGATACAATTTCAGGGAGATGGTACATTATACAAATGAATGTCTTATGCGTTAGGGGAACTTACTTCTAAAGAGGCCAAGGGATCAAGGCCAGGCTTATGCTATCACTACTGCGGAGGTAGAAGCTCCGAAAGATGTGGTGGTAGGTAATTTAATGGTTTCCTCAAGTTTAGAAAATGAATTACATGATTCTAGATCATCGAATTGTTTTATATATTCATAGTTTGCTAAGAAAATTCGATATTTCTAATTTGATTTAACAAGAGAGTTGTCATTCAAAACCTCTAAGGGAAGTGTCTTTGCTACAATGTTCTGTAGATCTGTTTCCCTTAGGGCATATAAATGTTTTTATCTGCTTATCTCATCGTCATACCCATGACTGAATTTTATATAATCCTTGGTATGGATTGGATTTCGGACCATGATGCGAAGATTTATTTTAAGAAGAAGAAGGTTATAATTCTTGATGATGATGATAAGGAACACCTTATCTTTAGAGAAGAATTGTCGCCACCTAATTCTTATCTAGATCCACACCAAGTAGCTCAACTAAATTCAATTATCGGGGAGGAAGAGAATGAAATAATTGTGGGTGAGAAATGAAATATTCAAATAGAGGATGTACCTATTGTAAAAGAATATGTTTATGTGTTTCCGGAAGATTTACATGGACATCCTCCAGAAAGAGAGATTGAGTTTTCCATTGATTTAATTTCTGGTTCAAGGCCCATATCGAAGACCCCTTAATGAATGGCCACTGTGGAATTAGTTGAACTAATGAAACAACTAAAGGAGATGGGTAATAACAAATTTATTCTCCCTAGTGTTTCTCCATGGGGTGCCCCTTTCCTTTTTGTTAAGAAGAAAGATGGATCTATGAGGTTGTGCATTTACTACAGGGAGATCAATGCTATAACAATAAAGAACAAGTATCCCCTATTGATTGACCTTCGATCTGGATACCATCAGTTGTGTGTGAAAAAGGAAGACATTTCGAAGACAAAATTTTGAACAAGGTATAGGCATTATGAGTTTACAGTAATGCCTTTTGGATTGACTAATGAACCCTATGATTTAATGGATCTAATGAACAGATTTTTCAAGGAATATCATTATGACTTTGTAGTGGTATTTATTGATGATATCTTGGTATACTCTGAAAGATAAAATGATTATGAAAATCACTTGCGCATTATCCTGAAGACCCTTAGAAGACATGAATTATAAGTGAAGTTTAGCATGTGTGAATTCCGGTTTCAGGAGATTTCTTTTCTCGGCAATATTATCTCTAAGGATGGAATTTTCATTGATCCGTCTAAGACCAAGGCAATCCAATAATGTCCAGCACCAACAAGTAGAACTGAAGTACGCAGTTTTATTGGTTTAGCAGGTTATTATCGACGTTTCATACTGAATTTTATCCAATTGGCTAACCCATTAACGAAGCTGACATGTAACGGAGTTAAATTTGTCTAGACAAAAGATTGTGAAGAATGTTTCGAAGAACTGAAGAGAATATTAGTCAATGCTCCTATATTGACTCTACCATCGGGGAATGATGGGTTCGTTATTTATAGTGATGTTTCGAAGAAAGGACATGGTTGTGTCCTTATGCAGAATGATAGGGTTATTGCCTATGCATCATGACAGCCAGAAATTCATGAGAAAATCTATCCTACTCATGATCTCGAGTTAGAAGTTGTGATCTTTGCTTTGAAGATATAGAGACCCTACCTCTATGATGAAAAATGTGTGATTTATACTGATCACAAGAGTTTGAAGTATATTTTCCCACAAAATGAACTCAACATGAGGCAAAGGCAATGACTTTAACTATACAAAGATTATGATTTCACGATACACTACCACTAGGGGAAGGAAAATATGGTGGAAGTTTCTTTAAGTTGAAAAGATCATGGATTTTTGAACATGATGAGAATGGAAAGGGATCCTATTTTCATGGATCTAGTAAAGTTGGACATGGGAATCACCATGGAAGGTGATACATCAAAAAAATTTCAAATGTATGTCAAACCATCTTTAAATGAAAGGATAAAGAGTTCTCAGGCTGATGATGAAGAGTTTAATAAGAAGATTAATTCTATGAATGATGGGAGGTTGAGTGAATTTGTGTATGAAGATGGAATTTTGAAATTTGGGAAAAGTCTTTGGGTTCCTGATATACCTGTTGTAAAGAGCGAATTATTGGATGATCCTCATAGTTCCAATTTTTCTATACACCCTGGGAGCACCAAGATGTATAGAGATTTGAAGGAACATTTTGTTGGGACAACATGAAGAGAAAGATTGCTAAATTTGTGTCAAGATGTATGGTTTTTCAACAAGTGAATGATGGAAGGCAACAACCTGGAGGAGTCATGAAACCTCTTCCCGTACCTAAGTTGAAATGGGATAGCATTACGATGGACTTTGTCATGGGACTACCTAAGTCTCCCAGATGGTACAATGCAATATGTGTCATTGTTGATCATCTTACCAAGTCAGCACATTTTCTTGCTATAAGGGAGGATTTACCACTTGAACGTCTAGAAAGACTATATATTAATGAAGTTCTGAGACTTTATGGAGTACCACTATCGATTGTTTCTGATCGTTATCCCTGTTTCACATCATGTTTCTGGAAAAGTCTTCTGAGGGCATTGGATTCTGAACTTCGTTTGAGCATTGCCTATCACCCTTAAATAGATGGATAGTCAGAACTGACTATTCAAACCATAGAAGACATGTTGAGATCATGCTTACATGACTTTCATGGTATGTGGGATCAATATTTATCAGTGGGAGACTTTTCCTATAACAATAGCTTCCATTGAAACCTTCTGATGGTACCATATGAAGCATTATACGGAAAAAGATGTCACACACCAACCTGTTGGGATGACGTTGGTGAAAGAAAACTTGTAAGCCCAGAACTCATGGAGGAAACAACGGAAAAGGTGAAGGTAATTCAAACCCACATCAAAGCATCTCAAAGTATGCAGAAGAGCTATGACGATAATCGAAGGAAGGATTTGGAATTTCAAGTCAGTGATCATGATTTCTAAAAGGTATCTCCCGGGAAAAGAGTTATACATTTGGGTAAGGTAAGAAGGGTAAATTGTGTCCCAGGTACATTAGACCATTCAAATTTCTAGAACAAATTGGGGCTGTAGCTTACCATTTGGCAATGTCGTCAAGTCTCTACAATGATCACGACGTGTTCCACGTATCAGTGTTGAGAAAATACATGCCTCACCCAACCCATGTTCTCACTTATGAAGAATTGGAACTGGAAACTGATCAATCTTATTGTGAAGATCCCATCAGGATTCTTGATATGATAGAACAAGTGCTGAGAAACCGGATGACTCGTCTAGTAAAAGTTCTATGGAGAAACCATATGATAGAAGAGGCAACGTGGGAACCCGAGGAACTTATGATGAAGAACAACCTGAGTCTTTTTATGCAGTAATACCCTAGAAATTGCGAGGAAGAAATTATTTTAAGGAGGAGAGAATGTAACACCTTAAGCTTCCACAATATGTTTCCCTTATAATAATTCAATATTGTGTGTTGTACGCAACCTCGAGTTCTAACACACCACAACTAATTAAACTAGTCATTAAGAATAGTAATACATAATTTTTGAAATTTTATAAAAATTATTTATCAAAATGGACTTCATTTTTGAATTCGGAATATCAAATTTTGCCTCAATTAATGTTTTGGTATTTTCGGATAACTGTTATATTTTGATGAATAGTAAAAATTACTAAATTTTAATTAAAAACAACATTTTTAATCAAAATAATTTATAGTGATTAATTATGAATTTGAGTTGTTTTTATGTATAATTAGAATATATTTTTACCATTTAATACAATGTTGGTAATTGGACATAATTTGACAATTAAACCAGACATAAACAAGTGTCCATCTTTTGATAGTAATTATATCTTAAAAACTGGCTTTTTGTTTTGACAGCGGGAATTAATTTTAAATTAATTTCTGCCACTTTTGTGATTTGAATTTTGAAAAATGGATTTCATATTTGGAATCAGGATGTCCATATTGTGTTAATAGGTAACGTTTAGTTTTACACATTTTGAATAATTATTTCTTTAAATATTTTATTTACCATGGTTAAAGGGTAAATCCGGTAAATAAGGGTAACAAAATAATATTATAATAATAATAAATTACCCTAAAACGTGTTCTAACCTTATTGGTGGACACATATCCGACCATTAGCATCCTTGGATCGATTTTGAGACCCCATGGATCCACTTGTAGGTGGTAGGGACACTTTATATTAATAAAGTTAAAATAAATATAGAAATGCCTTAAGCTTATATCATTTAGCAAAACAATTTTTACCTTGGGTTATATATGTTGGATTTTCTATTATAAATATTCATTAGAAAGATAAAATTATTTCATACATCATGGTATTTTTTTATAATTTTTATAAATAAAATAAATTATATTATTTATGGCACAATAATGATGTAGTATTTACCTCATTATAAAATGATTTAAATAAATAATATTATTATGATTAAAATATGATCCAAAACCTGTCCAATTTTAATTTGTTGATTATATTTAGATCACGAGACATCTTATCATCTACTATAATGATTTTGGACCATTAGAAACCGAATATAATTATATTATAAAATAATATTTTCACTCTTTCCTAAAGAGCCCCTCCTCTCCCTTACAAAAGGAGACAACTTCTATAAAATTTCTCACAAATCTTAAGCCATTTGGATCGTCCCTACTCTGCCCAACTAAGCTTCCTACATCTCTCTCCTCCTCCTTGAAGCCTCACCTAAGCAGAAGGCACTTCCAGAAGTCCTTTGGTTCAAAACAAAGTTAGTTAACCAAATTAAAGGTAACAGTTTCTTTTAAATAGTTTTCATTAATTTTGCTTCTCCAACCCCTAAACAATTTTTATTTCCTTTCTTTTGGAAAAACAGTATTATCCTAAATATTCTAGGATGTTTTTATAAGAAGGATTCAAACTACACTTACACACAACTCCATCTAATGGATGAAGAACATAATGTTTCTGTGGATGGAAAACTAACGCCTCACGAAACGATGATTGTTCAATTACAACTTACAGCCTCTCTTGGTGGACATTATGATTTTTCGAAATTAAATATGATATAAATAATATTTATTTTATATATAAGCTTCTGTAATTCCATTTTATATCATTCCATTATTCATTTCATGTTGTATATACATACAACAATTTCATTCGAGGAAGTGCGGACTACTGCCCCCTCAAAGTGATATGACTCGTTCATACCATACATTGAACATATAAAGGATGATGTTAATCAACATAAGTAACATATATAAATACTGGAATAATAATATACCTATTAATCATTTGGTTTTGATTCTTTTAAAATTAAATTGAAGTAGCGTTCGTGCGTACGTACAGAATACTGTCTCCACGAACGTGATAAAATTCATTCCGCATTGTATCCATTAAAGTCCTATTTTCATATGATAGTTTAAAATAATTTTTATAGACTTAAGATCATTCTGAATATTAATAAGATACAACCCATCCATTAAAAACATATCTTACATAACCAAACAGATAAGGAGAAAGAATCGATTATCACTCGAAACGACGATAATACTAAGATATTATTAATAAATCAATGTTAAAAGATCATAAATGATATCATATTGATGTATATGATTATTTTATAATTTAATAACAATTTTTTAACTATTATACAGGAGGTTAAAGTACAATCTACTAAGGAAAAGTACAATTTAAGGGTTTTCTTCACAATCTCTTCCTTATCTGAGGTTGTTTATACCTACTTATCTACTGGGACTTCATTATCATCCATATCCATGTTATATAAAAATGTCATTCAAAATATTTTTACTATTCAATAGAAAATGTTTTAATGTCATTTATACCCTCATATGCTTTGGAATGGAATCTTTCCGTCATTTTCCAAACAAGGTACTTTTTGACCTTTTCGAAAAAATTACGGTGAGAATGTTTTTTTAACATATACGGCCGGTGCGGCTATTTTCCACCATTATAACTTTTTCAAAGCGTCCCGTACAAGATTATAAGAATATTTTCAAAGTAAATGTTTTATTTTATAATTATGTGAATTTTTAATGATTTCAAAAGGGATATATTTCACTCAAATAGTTTTGATTTCATCTATGTCAATATCATTCGATGGATTTTAAGCTTATTTGAAGTTGTTTCATTATGATAAATAACATCCATATTGTATTTATGGTTATGTGGTATGTTTGACTGTGGATTTGTTATTTTTATACCATTCAGGGTTTATGAAGAATGTATTGACATTTCGTATGCTAGTTTTAATAAGAATGTTTATGTTATGTCTAAACCTTTCATATAAGGAATGCGTTGGACTTATTATATGACGGGTGGAGCTCGCTATAGCTCGTCAATGCATCGGTAGGTCTAATGAGAAAAATTAGTGTCTTGGAACAAGGCCTTGACAAAATATTATTTGTAGTCTTGGCACAAGGCCTTGACTATGTGGTTATGATAGTCTGGCATTATGCATTCCCTTATTGTGAAAGTGGTTATTGATATTGCATGTAATTATTCGACTAGTAGAATATCCATGTGAGTAAGTAAATGACATTATTTGATTTTATCTTTTCTTTATTACACTAACGTTTATGTTTAATATGGATTTGGTTTTATTTATACATTACCTAAAATGTTTGTGTTTACTTATGAAAGTTTCCGCTATATTGTTATCCTCACATAGCATTGGAGCTCACCCCTTTCAATGTTTTATTTTTCCCAGAATGTGAAGAAGTGTATTATGAAAGACTTGAAAGAATAATCTAAGGGGATGAGGAGACAAGTTGTTGTTGTAATATTATTCAATTTATGATGTAATGTAAGATATATGAATATAACTATTGTTTCTGAGGCTACTAAACCAAACGATATTTCGAGATTTGATCTTTTGTGATCATGACAATTATGTAATAATGCACCGACTCTGGGTAACTGGGGTAGGGGCATTACAAAATGACCTTGTGATAATATTTGCTATCAATCATATTTGAGGATATATTCCATATCATAATTCGTGAGTTTGTTCAAAATGATACAATTCATTAATATTTCCATGTGGTGCCTAAAGATATCACCTTTAACAACAATGTATCATATTTTACAATATATATAATATTTGATCGATAATACAAGCATTTTCATTATTTATCATAAACAATGAAAATTGATTCTAAGAAAAATTATGATTAACCAATATTATACAATATAATCTGTAAAACATGCCATCATATAAAATCCATAATGATTTTAATGATTTATTGAATGGAATTGTTAAGGTCCATGTTCTATCAATGCCTATTTTATTTCTAATAAAAATATTTTTATCAAAAAATATTAAAATCATGCGTAAATGACACGACTATTTTTTTGGAAATTTGTAATAGACGTTAAATATAAAAAATTTTGAATTTTATTATTGTTTTAAAGAATAATGTATATATATAATCATTTATATTAAAAAAATAACAAATTATACTTTATAAATTCATTGAATCTAAAATTTAAATTATTTTTTTTTTGAATTTTAAATAATTATATTTAGTGATAACCTTCTTTAAATGGTTGTTATATATTCATACGGCCCGTAAAATGCGTATTGATTTATTTTATTTTATAAACAAATTTTGGTATAAAGTGATATAAAAGACCCAAATGGTATGATTTTTAACGATATGTATGACTTTTTCAGGGCCCATTATGGTAAAATAGTAGTATGAAATGTTATGTGGAAATGAAATATATAATGATTCCTATCTAATGAATATGATAGTTTTTAAACATAAGGAGGAACTTAGTGGGATATTTAGTGAATATGGAGTAATAATTACTATAATATTGATGAGGGATAGAGATTTAAAATGTAAATGCTTTGGGTTTGTCAATTTTTAGGATGAAAATTATACAAATAATGTTTTTGAGGCTTTTCATATGAAATGAATTGATGACAAAAATTGAATGTTTGGAAGACATAAGAAAAATTTAAATGGAATCTAGGTTAAAAGATTGGTCTTTGTAGACTATGAAATATTTAGTTCAAAGATATTTAAAAGTGAACTTATACAAAAAAAATATAAATGATAACATGTCTGAGGAATAACTGATTAAATTTGAATCTAATTTTTGTTAGTATTAGTTCATGGATGGTTTTCTATGATCTTAATTGGATTAATAATGGTTCAGTTTTTTCGTCATTTAAAATTAGTAATTAAGAATCTTTTGTATAGTTATTAATTTAAGGAATAATCCTTATAAAACCATTTCATAATAGTATGGAATAGACTAAATGTAATGGAAGAGCAGGATTTATGTTTTAGTTTTCTCAAATATCCCATATCGAGATAACACATGTTTTTTCTCCACAAATGTAAATATTTGATATAAATAATCTAAATAATATAAAAATTATGTTCTAACCCTATTCAATGCCTAATATAATCTATTCAAATCCTAGATATTGGAATCAACAACAAATGTCTCCTGACATGTGGGTTGGTTAAACTCAAATTCTGAATATCTATGTCACTATTACCTACCAGTAAATATAGAGAAAATGATTTTGTAGTAAGAAGAATAGAAAAATTCATGTATAATATAACACACTGGTCATAATAATACATCAATATATTCATCTTAGGTGGAGATCATATCATTACCATCAGTGGTGGGGTGAATTACAAGCCTTATTGAGATATGTGGAGATTGAATAGATGATATCATGAATTAACAATGGATTGAATGATATTTATTTCACATGGTGATATTGGACACTTTATAAGGTCAATATTCTCACATAATATAATTTATGGTGAATTTATTTCTTGTAATGGGAAATTTTGATTGGTTGTATAATTGATAGTGGATTAATATCATAAAAATTTCATCATTCATTATATATTATAATGGTTTAGACCTTTGGGACCCAGTTCATTGTGAGTAATGGGTGTTAGTATAACACCACAAGCTTCCACGGTACGTTTCCATTAGAATAATTCAATAGCGTGTGTTGTACACAACCTCGAGTCCTAACACACTACAACTAATTGAACTAGCTGTTATGAATAGTAATACCTACTATTTAAATTTTTTGAAATTATATATCTCAAAATGGACTTCATTTTTGGATTCTGAATATTGAATTTAGCCTAGGGTGAATGGTAATTTTCGGATAACTTTTATATTTTGATGAATAGTGAAAATTACTAAATTTCAAATAAAAACAACTTTTTTAATCATATTAATTAATAAAAATAAATTATGAATTACAGTAGTTATAAAGTATATTTAGAATATATATTTACCATTTAATACAATTTTGGTGATTGTAAATAATTTCACAATTATACTGAACATAAACAAGTGTCAATCTTTTGATAGTTATTATATCTTAAAAACACGTTTATTGTTTTGACAGCGGGAATTAATTTTAAATTAATTTCTACCAATTCTATGTTTTGAATTTGGAAAAATTTATTCCATATTTGGAATTAGGATGTCTAAATTTTTTAGATAGATACATTTTATTTTTACACATTTTGAATAATTACTTCGGTAAATATTTACCATGGTTAATTGGTAAATCGGGTAAATAAGTGTAACAAAATAGTATTATAACAATAATAAATTACCATTAAACGTGTATTAAGCTTATTGGTGGATACATGTCTGCCCTTGGGAATCTATGGGTCGATTTTGGGACCCCCTGGAGCCACTTGTATGTGGTAGGGACACTTTATATTAATTAAGATAAAATAAATACCAAAATGACACAAGCTTATATCTTTTAGAAAAACAATTTTTACATAGGTTTATGTATATTGGATTTTCGATTATAAATATTCATTAGAAAGAAAAAAGGATTTTCTACATCATTATAATTGTTTTATAATTTTTCAAAATCAAATAAAATAAATTATTTATGACACAATAATGATGTAGTATTACCTCATTAATAAATTATTTAAATAAATAAGATTATAATGATTAAAATTTGATCCAAAACCTATCCAATTCCTATTGGTTGATTATATTTCGATCATGAGTCATCTTATATTCTAATATAATGATTTTTGGACCATTATAAACCTAATATCATTATATTATAAAATAATATTTTCACTCATTCCTAAAGAGCCCCTACTCTCCCTTAAAAAAGGAGACCACTTCTAGCCAATACCTCACACCTTTCAAGCCATTTGGCCTGTCATAACTCTGGAAAAATAATTTCCCTACATCCCTATCCTCCTCCTTGAAGCCTAACCATAGGGATAAGGCACTTCAAGAAGTCATTCGGTTCAATCCAAAGTGAGTTACCAAAATTAAATGTAAGAGTTTCTCTTAAATAATTTTCTTTTCTTTTGCTTCTTCAACCCCTAAAATCATTTTATTTACGTTATTTTGTAACAACACCAGTATCCTCAATAAACATTTATGTTGTTATAATAAGGATTCTAACTAAACTAACACACACCTCCATCTAATGGATGACAAACATAATGTTTCTATGGATGGAAAACTAACGCCTCAAGAAACGATGATTGTTCAATTACATCTTACCGCCTCGCATGGTGGCCATTATGATGTGACTACAAATAAATATAATATTAATGATATTTATTTAATATATAAGCTTCTATAAGTCCGTTTTATATCATGCCAGTATTCATTTCATTTTTTATATACATACGATAACATAATTTGAGAAAGTACGGACTACCGCCCCCTCAAAGTGATATGACTTGTTCATACGATACATAGAATGTATAAAGGATGGTGTTAATGAACATAAGTAACAGAAATAAAATATTATATTATACTGGAATAATAATATACCTATTTATCAATAAATTTTTATTCTTTTAAAATGAAAAATGAAATGGAAGTAGCGTTCATGCGTACGTACAGACTACTTTCTCCACGAACGCGATGAGATTCATTCTCCATCGTATACATTAAAGACTAATTTTTATTTGATGGTTAAAAATAATTTTTATAGATTTAATATAATTCTTAATATTAATAAGATACAACCAATCCATTACAATCAAGTATTATTTAACCAAATATATAAGGAGAACGAATCGGTTATCACCCGAAACGACGATAATACTAAAATATTATTAATAAAGCAATGTTAAATGATCATATATGATATCATATTGATGTATATGATTATTTTATAATTTAATAACAATGTTTTAACTATTATACAGGATTTTAACATACCATCGACTAAGTAAAAGTAAAAGTTAAGGGTTTACTTCACAATCACTTCCTTATCCGAGATTATTAATACGTATTTATCAATTGGGACCTCATTATCATCCACATCCATGTTTCTTAAAAATTCCTTTCAAAACATTTTTACTATTAAATAGAAAATGGGTTAATGTCATTTATACCCTCATATCCATTGGAATGGAATCCTTTCTTCATTTTCCAAACAAGGTACTTTTTGACCTTTTTCGACAAATTTAAGGTAAGAATTCTTTTTTAACTTATATGGCGGGTGCGGCTATTTTCCACTATTATAACGTAGTCAAAGCTTCCAATACAAGCTTATAAGAATATTATCAATGTAAAGGGTTTATCTTATAATCATGTGACCTTTAAATTATTTCAAAATAAGGAGATATTTCTCTAAAATAGTTTTGATTTCATCTATGTCAACATCCTTTGATGGATTTTAAGCTTATTTGAAGTTGTTTTATTATGATACAAAACATCCATATTGTATTTAAGATTATGTTGTATGATTGACTATGGATGTGTTATTTTAATACTATTAATGGTTTATGAAGAATGTATTGACATTTTGTATGCTAGTTTTAATACGAATGTTTTTTTTATGTCTAAACCTTTTCGTATAAGGAATGCATTGGACTTATTATGTGATGGGTGAAGCCCGCTATAGCTCCTCAATGCTTAGGTAGGTCTCATGATACAAACTAGTGTCTTGGAACATGGCCTTAATAAAATATTATTTGTATTCTGGGCACGAGGCCTTGACTATGTGGTTATGATTGTATGTTATTATTCATTCCCTTATTGTTAAAGTGGTTATTGATATTGCATGTGATTATTCGATTAGTAGAATATCCATGTGAGTAAGTAAATGGAATTATTTGATTTTATCATTGACATATTATTCAGATGTTCAAGTTTAATAAGGCTTTTGTTTTAGTTATACATAGCCTTAAATGTTTATGTTTACTTATGAAATTTTACGCTATATTGTTATCCTTACTGAGCATTTGAGCTCACCCCTTTCAATGTTTTATTTTTCCTAGGATGTGAAGAAGTGTATTATGACTGACTTTCAGGAATAGTCTAAGGGGATGAGAAGACAAGTTGTTTTTGTAATTTTATTCAATTTTTGATGTAATTTAAGATATATGAATATGTCTAGTGTTTCTGATGCTACTAAACAAATAAAACTTTTGAGATTTGATCCTTTGTGATCATGCCAATTATGTAAAAATGCATCGACTCTGGGTAACTAGGGTCGGGGTGTTACAGTTGGTATCATAGGAAGTTTAGTACAAACCTTGGAAGCTAGATTTAGATAACCTCTGATTAGGGCACATATCCCAAAGATAGATTTTGAGGATTAGTATAGAAGAACTTCCTAGAATTTTGGTATTGTAGTGATTTTGTGAGTTTTCCGAGAAATACATCCCTATATGGATACGAGCAGGTAGTGGCGGCTCTAGCACAGATGTTTCTAGGGGTAAAACCTGAAAACACCGCTTTGAGCTAGACTCGAACGGGAACTAGTTCATGACAACGGGCCTTGCTGCACTCTTGGTTACGACACTCCCAGGGGATATGCGTAGAACAACTCTGATTTTCATTACAAACCATTATAAAGGGTTATGACTATATACTTTCTCAATGAAAACATTTTTTTATTTTTAAGGATTATATCCATATATTATACAATTTATGTTAAATGTTTTACGAGTATGGAATTATGTATTTCGATTCATAAACTAATCTAGTTTATGCCATTGTTTAGAAATGGATCCTAGTGGATGAAATAGAAACTGTATCAATGCACAGAATCCATGTAGGGATTTCCCTCCGGCTCAAGATAATTATAGTGGAGCTGGTGATACATCTGGTGTTGATCAGCTTCTCACTATACTGGGACAACTCACTCAGGTTATGAATAATAACCTTACACGTATGGAGCACCATGATCCGCATCATGGAGGATCAATGTTAGAACGATTCATGAGGCAACAACCATCAACATTCAATGGGAGTACAACTCCCATAGTAGCTGAGAAATGGATCAATTTTTTGGAGAAAATATTCCATGCCTTGGGGTATAGTGAAAGAGAAAAAGTTGTCCTGGCAGTTTACCACCTCACTGGAGATGCTAATCAATAGTGGTCATTGATTCAAAATACAAAGGAAGAAGAAGAGTTATCAAGTATAGAATAGAAGGAGTTTAAAGATATTTTCTTAGAAAAATACTTTCCACACGACCATCGAGCAAATATGGAAAGGTGATTTCTCAATCTGAGACAAAAGGAGGATGAGAATGTTGCGATGTATGAGGCTAACATTACAAGGTTAGAAAGGCATGCAACAGATTATATATGTAACCCAATAAGTAAGATTGACCGCTTCTTTGATGGGTTAAGACCATATCTTCGTCATGCTATAGTATCACAATCCTTCTCTTTACATGAAGACATTGTCTCATGTGTTAACAAGACGAAAAAGGAAATATATATGTATTATGACGTTAAAGAAAAGTAGGATAAGAAGAGATATGCTAATCAGTCTAGAAATGGAAATAAGGGGAAGAAGGAAAAGGTTGAATATCCCTCCTGCAGTAAATGTGGGAAGAAACAACATGGAACTTGCTTGAAAGGAAGGGGAGTCTGTTACAATGTGGTGAAAAAGGCCACCATTCTCGTGATTGAAAGGGGAAGAAGGAAGCTACTGATGTTCAATGATACAATTTCAGGGAGATGGGACATTATGCAAATGAATGTCCTAAGCGTCAGGGGAACTTACCTCAGAATTGTCCAATGATCAAGGCCAGGCTTATGTTATCACTACTGCTGAGTTAGAAGCTCCAAAAGATGTGGTGGCAGGTAATTTAATGGTTTCCTCAATTTTAGCAAATGAATTATTTGATTCTGGATTATCAAATTGTTTCATATCATCCCAGTTTTCTACGAAAATTAGATATTTCCAATTTGATTTAACAAGAGAGTTGTCATTCAAAACCCCTAAGAGAAGTATCATTGCTACAATGCTCTGTGGGTCTGTTCCCATTGGGGTATATAAATTTTCTTTATCTGTTGATCTAATCGTCATACCCATGATTGAATTTTATATAATCCTCTGTATTGATTGGATTTTATACCATGATGAGAAAAATTATTATAAGAAGAAGGAGGTTACGATTTTTGATGATGATGATAAAGAACACCTTATCTTTAAGGCAGAATCTTCACCACCTAATTCTTATCTAGATCCACCCACAGTATCTCAACTAAATTCAATTATTGGGGAGGAAGATAATGAAATAACTATTTGTGAGGAAAGGTATGTTCAAATACAGGATTTACCTATTGTAAGAGAATATGTTGATGTGTTTCCTTAAGATTTACCTGGACATCCTCCAGAATGAGATGTTGAGTTTTCTATTGATTTAATTCCTGGTTCAAGGCCCATATCAAATACCCCTTATAGAATGGCCACTGTGGAATTAGTTGAACTAAATAATCATGTAGAGGAACTAATTAATAAGGGATTTATTTGCCCTAGTGATTCATTATGGGGAGCCACTGTCCTTTTTGTTAAGAAGAAAGATAGATTTATGAGGTTGTGCATTGACTACAGGGAGATCAATGATATAACAATAAAGAACAAGTATCCCCTACCTCGCATTGATGATTTATTTGTCCAAATACATGGCGCTAAATACTTCTCAGAGATTGACCTTCGATCTGGATACCATCAGTTGTGTGTTAAGAAGGAAGACATTCTGAAGACAGCTTTTCGAACAAGAATGGGCATTTCGAGTTTATAGCGATGCCTTTTGGATTCAATAATGCACCTTATGTTTTCATGGATCTAATTAACATAGTTTTCAATGAATATATTGATTAATGTGTAGTGATATTTATTGATGATATCTTTTTATACTCTAAAAGCAAAAAAGATAATGAAAATCAGTTGCGCATTATCCTGAATACCCTTAGAAGAAATGAATTATATGGGAAGATTAGCAAGTGTGAATTCTGGCTTCAGGAGATTTCGTTTCTTGGCCATATTGTCTCTATGTTTGGAATTTCTGTTGATCCTTCTAAAACCAAGGCAATCCACGAATGGCCAGCACCGACGAGTATTACCGAGGTATGCATTTTTATTGGTTTAGCAGGTTATTCTCGACGTTTTGTCCAGAATTTTGCTTCATTGGCTAACCCATTAACGAAGCTCACACGTAAAGGGGTTAAATTTGTTTGGAAAAAAGAGTGTGAAGAATGTTTCAATGAACGGAATAAAAGATTAGTCAATGCACCTATATTGACTCTACCATCAGGGAATGATGGGTTTGTTATTTATAGTGATGCATCGAAGAAAGGACCTGGTTCTGCCCTTATGTAAAATGACAGGGTTATTGCCTATGCATCACAACAGCTAAAACTTCATGAGAAAAACTATCCAAATCATGATCTTGAGTTAGAAGCTGTGATCTTTGATTTGAATATATGGAGACAGAACCTCAATGGTGAAAAATGTGATATTTATACTGATCACAAGAGTATGAAGTATATTTTCTCACAAAATGAACTCAACAAGAGGAAAATGTGATGTCTTGAACTACCCATGGATTATGATTGCACGATAAACTACCAACTAGAGAAGGAAAATAAGGTGTAAGATGCTTTGACTAGAAAGGATCATGGATTCTTGAACATGTTGAAAGTGGAAAGAGATCATATTATAATGGATCTATTAAAGATGGATATTGGAATCAGCATGGAAGGTGAAACATCAAATCTTTTTCAAATGGTTGCCAAAACTTCTTTACTAGAAAAGAAAATGAGTTCTTAGGCTGATGATGAAAAGTTTAAGAAGAATATTAAAGCCTTGAATGATGGGAGATTGAGTGACTTTGTGTAGGAAGATGGAATTTTGAAATTTGGGAGCAGACTTTGTGTTCCTGATATACCTGATTTAAAGATAGAATTGTTGGATGATGCTCATAGTTCCATTTTATCTATGTACCCTGGGAGCACCAAAATGTATAGAGATTTGATGGAACATTTTTTGTGGGACAACATGAAGAGGGAGATTGCTGATTTTGTTTCATTATGTATGGTTTGTCAACAATTGAATGCTAGAAGGCAACAGCTTGGAGAAGTCATGCAACCTCTTCGCATACTTGAGTGGAAACGGTATAACATTACAATGGACTTTGTCATGGGACTACCTAAAACACCCAGAATGAACGATGCAATATGGGTTATTGTTGATTGTCTTACCATGTTAGAACATTTTCATGCTATAATGGAGGATTTACCACTTGAACGTCTAGAAAGACTATATATTAATGAAGTTTTGAGACTTCATGGAGTACCACTAACGATTGTTTCTGATCGTGATCCCCGTTTTACTTCATGATTCTGGAAGAGTCCTAAGAAGGACTTGGATACTGAACTTCTTTTGAGCTCTGACAATCACCCTCAAATAGATGGACAATCAGAACAGACTATTCAAACCTTAGAAGACATTTTGAGACCATTCTCACCTGACTTTCAGGGTATGTGGGATCAATATTTACCACTGGTAGAACGTTCCTATAACAATAGATTCCATTCAATTATTTAGATGGCACCATATAAAGAGTTATATGGAAATAAATGTCGCACACCAACCTGTTTGGATGATGTTGTTGAAATAAAACTTGTAGGTGCAGAACTAGTGGAGGAAACGACGGGAAAGGTAATGGTAATCCCGACCCACATCAAAGTAGCTCAAAGTAGGTAGAAGTGCTATGCCGATAATCGAAGGAAGGATTTTGAATTTATAGTCAGTGATCATGTTTTCCTAAAGGTATCTCCATGGAAGGGAGTTATAAATTTTGGCATGAAGGGTAAATTGAGTGTCATGTACATTGGACCTTTTGAAATACTAGAATGAATTGGGGTTGTAGCCTAACGTTTGGTGATGACGCCAAGTCTCTCCAAAGTTCAAGATGTGTTCCACGTATAACTGTTGAGAAAATACATGCCTGAACCAACGCATGTACTCACTTATGATGAATTGGAACTGGAACCTGATCTATCATATTGCGAAGAGCCCTTCAGGATTATTTATACGAGAGAACAAGTGCTGAGAAAACGGGCGACTCGTTTGGTAAAAGTTCTATAGAGAAACCATATGATGGAAGAGGCAACAGGGGAACCCGAGGAACTTATGATGAAGAACCAAACGAGTTTTTTTATGTGGTATTACACTAGAAATTGCGAGGACGAAATTAATTGATGGAGGGAGAATATAACACCGCAAGCTTCCATGGTAAGTTTCCCATAGAATAATGCAATAGCGTGTGTTGTACACAACCTCGAGTCCTATCACACCACAACTAATTAAACTAGAGGTTATGACCAGTAATTCCTACTTTTTGAATTATTATAAATTGTATCTCCCAAAATGGACTTCATTTTTTGATTCGGAATATCGAATTTATCCTAGGTTAAATGTTTGGTACATTTCAGATAACTTTTATATTTTTTTGAATAGTGAAAATTACAAAATTTTAATTAAAACTACTTTTTTAATCAAAATAATTAATAAAAATAAATTATGAATTTTAGTGGTTATAAGGTATATTTATAATATATTTTTACCATTTAATTCAATGTTGGTAATTGGAAATAATTTCACAATTAAACCGGACATAAACAAGTGTCAATCTTTTTATATTTATTATATCTTAAAAACACGCTAATTGTTTTGACAGCGGGAATTAATTTTAAATTAATTTCTGCCAATTCTGTGTTTTGAATTTGGAAAAATGTATTCCATATTTTGAATCAGGATGTCAAAATTTTGTAAATAGTTATGTTTTATTTTTACACATTATGAATAATTACTTTGGTAAATATTTACCATGGTTAATGGGTAAATCTGCTAAATAAGGGTAACAAAATAATATTATAATAATACTAAATTACCCTAAAACGTGTCCTAACCTTATTGGTAGACACATATCCAACGATGAGAATCGTTGGGTCTATTTTGAGACCCCTTGGAGACACTTGTAGGTGGTGGGGACACTTTATATTAATAAATTTAAATTAAATACAAAAATGCATTAAGATTATATCTTTTAGCAAAACAATTTTTACATAAGGATATATATATTGTATTTTTTATTATAAATATTCATTAGAAATATAAAAAGATTTCATACATCATGGTCTTTTTATATAATTTTTAGAAATAAAATAATTTAAATTATTTATGACACAATAATGATGTAGAATTTACCTAATTAATAAATGATTTAAATAAATAAGAATATAATGATTACAATATGATACAAAACCTGTCCAATTCTTATTGGTTGATTATATTTCGACCATGAGACATCTTATATTTTACTATAATTATTTATGGACCATTAGAAAACGAATATCATTATATTATAAAATTATATTTTCACTCTTTCCTAAAGAGCCCCTCCTCTCCCTTATAAATGGAGACAACTTCTATCCAATTCTTCACACCTCTCAAGCCATTTGGCTCATCCATACTCTGCCCAAATAACCTCCCTACATCCCTCTACTCCTCCTTGAAGCCTCACCATAGGCAGAAGGCACTTCAAGAAGTCTTTTGGTTCAAACCAAAGGGAGTTATCCAAATTAAAGATAAAAGTTTCTCTTAAATTGTTTTCATTTATTTTCATTCTCCAACACTAAACACTTTTTATTTCCTTTATTTTGTAACAACACCAGTATCCTAAATATACTATGATGTTGTTATAATAAGTATTCTAAATACAATTACACACACCTCCATCTAATGGATGAAGAACATAATGAATCTATGGATGTGAAACTAACCCCTCACGAAATGATGATTGTTCAATTTAATCTTAATGCCTCTCATGGTGGCCATTATGATGGAACTATAATTAAATATGATATTAATGATATTTATTTTATATATGATCTACTGTAATTCAATTTTATATCAAACCATTATTCTTTTCATGTTGTATATACATATGATAATTTCATTTGAAGAAGTGGGGACTACTGCCCCCTCAAAGTGATATGACTTGTTCATACCATACATGGAACGTATAAAGGATGGTGTTAATGAACATAAGTAAAAGATATAAAATATTATATTATAATTGAATAATAATATATCTATGTATCATTTGGTTTTGATTCTTTAAAATGAATAATGAAATGGAAGTAGTGTTCGTGCGTACGTACGGACTATCGTCTCCACGAACACGATGAGATTCATTCTCCATCGTATCCATTCAAGACTAATTTCCATTTTATGGTTAAAAATAATTTTTATAGAATTAATATCATTCTTAGTATTAATATGATACAATGTATCCATTACAATCAAGTCATACATAACAAAAAATATAAGGATAAAGAATCGGTTATCACCTGAAACGATGATAATACTAAAATATTATTAATAATGCAATGTTATAAGATCATATATGATATCATATTGATGTCTATTATTATTTTATAATTTAATAACTTTGTTTTAACTATTTTATAGGAGGTTAACATACCATCGTCTAAGGAAAAGTACAAGGTAATGGTTTACATCACAATATCTTCCTTATCCGAGGTTGTTTATAGCTATTTATCTAATGGGACCTCGTTATCATCAACATCCATGTTTCTTAAAAATGAATTTCAAAACATTTTTACTATTAAATATAAAATGGTTTAATGTCATTTATACCCTCAGACGCTCTGGAATGGAATCTTTCCGTCATTTTCCAATGAAGGTACTTTTTGACCTTTTTCAATAAATTTAAGGTAAGAATGTTTTTTTATCTTATATGGCGGGTGCAGCTATTTTATGCCATTATAACTTCTTCGACGCTTCCCTTAAAATATTATAAAAATATTTCCAAAGTAATGGTTTTATTTTACAATTATGTGACTTTTAAATGATTTCAAAAAAGGAAATATTTCTCTCAAATAGTTTTGATTTCATCTATGTCGACATCCTTTGATGGATTTTAAGATTATTTGAACTTGTTTCATTATGATACAAAACATCCATATTGTTTTTAAGATTATGTGGTATGTTTGACTATGGATGTGTTATTTTTATACCATTCAAGGTTTATGAAGAAATTATTTACATTTTTTTACTTTTTTTAATACGAATGTTTATGTCATGCCTAAATCTTTTCATATAAGGAATGTACTAGACTTATTATGTGACGGGTGGAGCCCGCTATAGCTCCTCGATGTATCGGTAGGTCACATGAGACAAACTAGTGTCTTTGCACAAGGCCTTGACAAAGTCATCTTTGTAGTCTTGACACGAGGCCTTGACTATGTGGTTATGATAGTCTTGCCTTATGCATTCCCTTATTGTGAAAGTTGTTATTGATATTGCATGTGATTATTCGATTACTATAATTTCTATTTGATTAAGTAAATGGAATTATTTGATTTTATCTTTTCCAATTTATGTTGATGTTCAAGTTTAATGATTCTTTTGTTTTAGTTATACATTACATTAAATGTTTATGTTTACTTATGAAGGTTTCTGCTATATTGTTATCTTTACTGAGAATTTGATCTCACCCCATTCAATGTTATATTTTTCCCAGGATGGGAATAATTGTATTATGACTGACTTGTAGGAATAGTATATGGGGATGAGAAAACAAGTTGTTGTTGTACTTTTATACAATTTATTATGTAATGTAAGTCATATGAATATATCTAGTGTTTCTGAGGCTACTAAACCAATAGATATTTCTATATTTGATCCTTTGTGATCATGTAAATTATGTAATAATGCATCGACTCTGGGTATCTGGGGTCGGGGCGTTACTGTTAGTGAGAGATTAGGGAGGAGTACATAATGTTTTAGTTTAAATTATAATGTAATATCTATTCATCAGGATAATTTTTGGTTAACATCATGATGTGTGGTTTATAGTTTTAATGGCTTCTAGGTAAGACCAAAGTAATTCTATTATGAAAGTATTGTTGATAAATATGATATATTCATGGTGTAAATGATTACAGGGTTTCTAAGATCCATGTTCCTATTTTATATTTGTATGTTATACTCAAATCATTAACAGCCTGAATAAAACTACCTCAATATGACTTGGTGTTCACTAAAAGGTTTCATGTTGTGAAATTACTTGTCACACTATGAATAAGTATTTTTCGAGGTGATCGATAAATTCAAATGAATCTCTAAATTATATTTTCCCTTATTTTTTCTTTTTTCTATAGGTAACCATGGGTATGATGTTGGAATTCCATGACCCCCTCTAGTTGGTCTTATACATCATCTACAAGAGATCAATCCCTTGTTATCTAATGGGATAATTAATACTAATATTATTCCTTTTCTTTTAGTCTTCCATCTGGGGTGGTTGGAACAATGGTGACCATTTGGTTGGGATATATTTTCATGAGGTATTTAATGAACCTTAAATGATCTTAGATTGTTAAATTTTTCCTAACATGTATTTGCTCTCATGATCGTCTTCTTCTCATCAAACCTAAATTGATTTTGAAGCATGGGTTGAGGTAAGTGATCTCTAAACATATCAGTCATCTTTTATAAGACTATAATTTTTTGAAATTTTCATTATATCTTCCTAAATTCTAATATAATGTGAACAAATATTATTTTTTTCATCTTTATTTATTTATGGTGGAAACTAGTTTGATGTCTTATATGGTCATCAAACCGTACCAAAAAGAAAATATGTATTAGTGGGGGGTGTACATCAAAGATGTAGGGAATAAGGTTAATCTCTATCATGTTTACATAACCTTATCAATTATGTTTGGGAAGAGATAAATTGTTTGGTCTATGATATGAGATATATGTCTAGCACCATGACAGGTGGTTATGAATGTGATGGAAAGAAAAAATGATCAATGTGGTGTGATATGCATGTTCTTGTAATTATATCCATGAATTGATCTATTTTTGATAACGCATTGGTGTATATTTTTTTGAAATATGTTGTTGTTCTTATTTATACTAAATTTTTAATCTTAAATTTTATTAGGCTTCGATGTTTTCCATTTATAGGGATGATCATATTGAGTTCTCCAAATGTGCTCACCCAAACATAGTATTCTTGTGTTTGCATGTTAGACTGATAGGGATTTGAGATGTTTTTATTGTATATTGGTCAATATTGTATAAATATTTATGTTTTTGTAGTCATTTATCTATATATTTTATGATTATAGTGTGAAATGTATATTCCATTTGGGATAGAGGAATGAATAGGATGAATGATGATTTTTTTTAACTTATACAGAGTTGGTAAGTGGATTTTCACATTATGATCCTTAGTACTATTGAGGTTAATTCCTCCCATAAATGTGTTTAATAACCTTGGTTCTAGTTTCCAACCTATTTACTACTAATGGATGGACTCATGGTTCATACTCACCACCACTGCTAGACCCTGAGGGATTTCTAGTAGGGGCAGGTCATGACAAATATGAAGATGGTGAATTTTTTTCCAATATAATAATAATAGTCCCATTTTGTTTTATATATCGGTCTTGGATTCATCCTTTTATTCAAAAATAAGAAAATAATTTCAATAAAATCTTGTTATAAAACTTTTTAATAATGTAGTGCTTGTTGGTGATGAACAACTAGATATTATTTTAAAATTTCATATAATAATTAAAACACAAAATAAAAAATATTAGATATTCTAAAATATTAGATGTATTTCTAAACATTAATAAAATTTTATATATACTATAAAGGTTTCTCACAAGAGATATTATGTCACATTTTGGGGTAATAATGAAAAATCACAAAGGGTTTCCTAGTTATTATATAAATATTATAGAACACAACAATTTACTTATGAAATGATTCAAAGTACATTGTCGTTGCCTTAAATTTAGAGGCAATTTAAAAAACCATGTAATTTAGATTGATTCATATTGATGAATAAGATATTATGGATATTATAATGAATGGATTTCTAAAATATATATAATTATATTTTATTATATTTTTTGATAATTGTACAAAATTAATGTATAAAAATTTACCCTTACAAAAGGTAGAAAGAAAACTAATGGAATAAAGTATAGAGATTATACATTCAAAAGTATGAGGTCCCCTATCTAAATATTCTCTTTTCAGATTAATTTATTAATTTAAATTGATTGATGACTGAAAATGAAGTGAATGTATTTATATTTTCAAAATGAAGACTAATTTTTCTTCTATATTTTTTAATGGAAAAATCATAGAGGTAATAAAATAGGGTTGATCGTTACGTGTTTGGGATTTGGAAATGGGGGAATATACAATTCAATGAGAAAATAAATTCATTATAATTAATTGATATTCAATTCATTTTATACCCACATATGAATTATTTATTTATGATTTTTATATATTGTGAATTATAGGATTATTACATTGGATATTGTAAACATTTATTAAAATGGATGAAATTATTAAATTGATAGATAAATTTAATTTTAAAAATAATAAAAATTGAAAATTATTATAAATCCTCGTAAATTTTATTTCAAATGTGAAAAAGATTGTAAATAAAACACATTATTGTAGAATTCGAACAGATATTGAATTATCATAGTCTGTAATATCATTTAATCACTCTATCAATGACCAATATCTTATATATGAAATATTTATTACATATTGGTTTGACTAATTTAATGAGTTGATACTTCATCTAAATAATGATATTTTAAAATCATATATTCTGAAATATGGATAGACTTCTAGAAGATAATTGAAGAATAAGATCATGCAATGTTTTCAATCATAACGAGGAAATTTTATAATATTATTGTGTAAAAAAGAATTTGTATGAATAATTTACAAAATATGATTGAATATTAGTTTAAGTTATGGGAATGTTTACATATTCAATTATACAGAATTTATTTTTCCACATTACAAAGGAAAATGAATTTTGAATTAGGTTATATATTAATGATTCTATAAGGCTATCACAATTTTTGTGTAATATAATATTGATATGTAGTAAACTCTATCTGAATGATGTGATATAAAAATTTAATTTTCCGTTGAATAGAACCGAGATTCTTATGTAAAAGTCATTTTTTGTAATTTTTATGGTTAAATACATATTTATCTTTTTAGAACATAATATATTTTATGATATATAAGTTTTTATAGAGTTTAAATGTGGATATGTAGGATTTTATAGATCTCTAATAATGTTGTATAATAATTGAAATCTAGCTTCTTATATAATTTTTTTTGGATAACATGTAAGATTTATTTCTCCCGATTTTCATAGCTCTTTTAGATGATGTTTCCTTCATAAAAATCATGTTTTTCTATGAATTAAACATTACACGAGGTTTAATTGTTTTAAAAACAATTGAGATTTTTTCCATGGGAATCATCATAAAATTTTATTTATTTTTTGTATGTTTCATGAACAAGGATAATATATCCATATGTGAAATAATTACTAAATAATGATAGAACTAGGATAATTGTATAGTTTTTATATTACCTTGGAAAGGGAAAATTCAAAGAGTTCACATGTGGAGAATCTAAATTTATTGAGAAATTCTAAAAACAAATATATAGTATATCTTCAAATTTTTTTTACAAAGGAGTCATTGTTAAAATCATGGGAGTTAGGAATATTCTATTTATGAAGTTTGAGTAGCTATTACTAAAATAATGTTGTGCTGTGTGAGTTTAAGAGTCCTTTTTTCAATAATTTTTTATATCACTGTTCTTCTTTTATTAAATGTTTAGACATATATAGTTAAAATATTTTTTTTAATATGGACAATAGGGAGGTGAAACATTGCATACTAACTGAGTATAAATGTCAATAAAAAACTATTTTTATGTATTTCAATCATCAAATTAGGTTTATAACGATTAATTGAAATCAATTAAATTCAGTTGATATTTCCATGAAATATTATCTATTTAGTGTATTAACTTATTTTATCCCTCTAATTTATTTTATTATATACAATGTGATGTGTATTGATTTTTGTAGAAGTATTTGTTAATTACTCATACGATGATAGAAGTTATTTTATCAATCTATATTTCTCATTAATTAATTCACCCAATTGGGAGTTTCTTGATTTATTTGGGGAGAGACCATAATTATCTTACTATACTCCTAACAAGGGGGGTTAGTTTGAAGTGATTACAACTATTTCAAAACTAACACTCACTAACACTCATTAATAAGAGTGTAGAAATTATATATTCCAACAATGGTCATATTTAGAATGGTTTGTTAAGTAATTTATGTATACAATGTCATAGATATTCATAATACCAACCCGAAACCAAAAACATATTCCATTAATTGAATCAATAATCGTTATTCACATATTAAATTCTCTGAGTTATTCTAAATTAAATAAAACCCTGACTTTTATTCTTACTAAATTTTGTAAAATTATTTTTCACCGCACCTTATAGATTACCTTTGGTCAAAACTATACTATAGTTTAACCTTATGTAATTTATAGTTTTTTCACCACAATGTGATTGGTATTCAAAAAAATAAGATTGATACCTATTAAGAGGCGACAAATTTACATTTATTAATTTGTCTGATTGATTATAACTCTAACCAAATTTTATCTATTGATCATGTGATTTAGAGAAGCATCATAAATAAACGTATAATGTGTATGATATGATAAGATATTGGAAATATTATAGTGTCATTATTCATTTAAATATTATGTGTTCACCACATACCCACGAACATGGATCACAATCTATATCAAACAATCATAGATCACTATGAACAATATTTATTTAATAAAATAAATACATTTTACATACTGATAGGATGAGTGGATCACTATAATTTTTTTTTTAAACTTTTCAAATACATATAGGTTAGGATAGAAACAATTATATCAACAAATTCTTTCTAGTGTGTGCTATATTTAATACAAGAGTTGTGGTTTTAGAACAATTAAACTAGAAAGCCTTTCTATATTCTATTTATGTACATCCAAAGAATGGTTATATAATAAATAACATATAGGATTCAATTAATGTGATGACCATGACATAACTTTTCTCTATATATTATTTCCAAATTAATGGATAATTTATATGAAAATGTTTTATTCATACTAAATGCCATAGTTTAAATTCTCAATGTGTACTGAGATAGATTTAAGATGTTATGTGTACATTTTCCACAGTAAGAAATTGAGGAAGAGCATATCATAGTTTTTTCTAATAATTATTTTCTACATATTGATAAAATATCATGGATGGATCATTATGAGTATTGTTGATCTAAAATTACATTGTTGATGCCAAAGGATTGATCAACAAGATTACTCAAATTTCATAGTATTTTAATATAATTGGAAGTAGTACATGAGGATTTCCTGAGGTATGGTATACTAAATTACCATTACTTTTTAGTAAATGTATATAAATAACCAAATTAGTTAGGATTATATATCTAAAGAAATCAATTGATAAAATTACACTAGTAAATTCATGTTCTCTTCATTTTTCTAAAAATAATTATACAATCTAATTTAGTTATGATATAAAAAAATATACTGTCAATTATTTCAAATAAAAAACAGTTCAATATCTTAATAAAGGATACACATACACTTCCGATGAAAAATATGGAATTTAATATAAATACAATTGGTATATACTACCCTTTTAACTACAATATAATCAACATATACCATTATTTCTACCCAACATAAATTTTTATAATCAATAATGATTCCAGCAACATTATTTTTAGAAAAATAAATACTTTGAATTGTCCAAATCTAGTTTTCAATCCCTGGTCCAAAACCATCAAAATCCTATTATTAAAATGTTATAAAATGACAGGGAAGAATTGAATTATTATATTAGATGTCCTATGAAATCTATGTAAAATAACCCATGGAATCTACTACCTCAACACATTCAGGATATGAATTGAAATGCATTTCTAGGAACAACATTGTGAGGAAAAGAGAACCATTCAAACCATAAATATTATCTAGATCATCATAGGGTGACTAATGTGGAAGAAAAAGATACAATTGATAAGAGTTAGAAGGAATCATAACCACTATAGAAAAATGTTATTGAAAAATAAAAATAAATGCATCCATTTCAGTCAATAATGGTCTAATATATGAATATTTAAGGAAATAAACCCATATAGAAATTATAAAACCTTTTAAAGAGGTTGGAATCAAAATACCACTTAATTTTTACCTCAATATGATTATAAAATATACTAACATTCTCCAGGATCATTTTTCATGACCCCTCCCCACCAAAGTGTACCATATTGAGCTGAAAAAAATGAGAAATTATATAGTTACTACCATAGTACTACCTCCATTATAACCCAAGTAAATGATTAGAACTGAGGGTATAAAAAACATAAAATCGTATGAATTATCCTCAAATATAAATGTGTCGAAGAGAGATATAAGGTAGATAAACTAATAAATATCATCTCAGATGTATAAAATAAATCCAAATCATATAATATAAATGTCATGCATTACTAAAACAATTGAAATGAAAACATAAAGTATCCATTGGTTATGTTAATAAAAATTTAGAAGCCCAAAAATCACTTGAAAACCATGATCTATTATTGTTTAGCCCAATCTCCATCCAACTCCCACTGAGCTGAAAAAAGTATATCTATATGTATGGTGAGCATAACAATATACTCAGTTGGTTCCTCCGTGAAGCCTTTCATGAAAAATATAAATAAATAACTCTAATTCACAATGATCTAATGTGAATCTAACTCATCTATTAAAAATTTATACTATATTACAAACCTAACCATGGATAATTCCCACCATGTATCACATATAAGATGGAATATAATATAATAATGAAACATCAAGTGTACCATGCTGCCACATCCCCACTAGTTTATTAGTCTGCACAAACTTTACATGTCATGATACATCCCCATCCAAAATAAACTACCATATATAAACCTAGGATAGGTATGAAAACATGAACCTTAGGAATCACGTCATCCTATATCTAATCATCCAATAATAACTAGGTAGTTTCTGAGAGCCACCACAACTCGTATGACGTGTATTATACATCATGAATTATAACTCATTCTATAACTACAAATTTTATGAGTATAGTTCCTAAAGCCTTCATATAATATACAATTCACAACAATAATAACCATTTGGATAATATATATACAGTGATACATGTTTATAAGATAACCAAAATCCATTACATAACTCTACACACATTAATAGGGAAACTAACTCTCGTTGTTGGTGTCCAAGGACCTACTATTTGTACATATATTACATGTATATTCAACAAATTCAATATTAATAAAATTACTTATTATGCATTGTTCATATTTCTACATGACTGTAATGTAATAATTTACTAGAGTATATTTCTCAATAATAATGCCATAGATGATTCCCAATATTATGAGAATCTTGATGTTCTATGACGATATTCTTAAATAATGTTTTTTCAGTAGGATAATAAACTATGATGGGACATCTAGGACATATTCTATCTATTGTGATAACACATAAGCAAAAGAGGCTCTTTTCATTAAGTTCAGACATGGTAATCTCCAAGATGAGAGATTATGAGAACATACCCAAAAATATAAGTTCCACATATTTTGGGGCCATCAGATATTCCATTCTACGATCATGTGTCATGGTCCTTATATGTTAACATTATTATCAATTCTTGTTAAAACTCATGTCCTTAGATTTATTATTTAAACCATGATGATAAATGTTCATGGTGTGGTTAGATACATTGTGGGAATCTTGAGTGACATATCATTAATGAATATATAGAGGATGGAATTTTCCCTTCCAGATTTATATAAGCTAATTTATCAACCCTTAGATTGAAATATAATTGTATCATTATATTCCATGTCCATGGTTTAATTATGTGATTATTTCAGATGGTTTAATAAATATACAGATTGAGAATATAGGTTGGTGAAATAGATTTGCAACCTATTTGATGAGACATTATGATAAGAGATTATATTACACAGTGATAATTCATACGTAGTTGTCAATGTGACAATGTTATGTTCTTTATCTAGGGTACCTTAACCCATTGAAATATAGTAATCATGGACTTTAGGCAATCCTACCTACATCCATCAAAAAAAAACCTAGATGGTAAAATAGTAAGAGTTTCATTTTAACTAAATTGAAATCTATTTTAGAATTATTAATTGAAAAAAAATTAATATAATGTATGAGGAATATTTATACTCACGATATATCGATCACATAAATTATTTATATATTTATTCTTTGGGTTCTGGATGATATATATTTCTTATTTATCTAATATTTAATTAAATAATTATTCTCTAAATTGGGGAGAAAATATTAATTCTGTTGTCAAATAAATGTTAAAGGAGGACTAACAAACCAAATCCAGGTCTATGGATAAATATTTATTGACAAGATCGTTACATAATATTTAATATTGCATATGTTGGAAAACAACAAAATAGAATAATAATATTATAATTATTATGTGGCATGTGGTGTATCAAATGTAATAAATGTTATTTAATTGATAGTTTGAAATTAATTAATATTTTATCATAAATTATAACTATATAAATATAAGACTATTTCTTTTGTTTAGTGCATCCAAAATTGAGAATACAGATTTTTTTCACTTAATTAATTCTTTTTTAACTCCCCATTATCTCTCCCTCTTATGAATGAGAAGATCAAGAGAGATTTTTTCAATTCTAAATAAATAGTAATCAAGAATGAACAATAAAATATATTTTACTTTATGTGCTGGCACATGGAGATCAATAGGTTTTACATGGAGATCATAAGAGGATGTGTGGAATTCGTTAGAGGAATTTTATCCTTGGATCATCACAGTGAAAATAGGTAACCTAAATGGGGATTTTCTGAAATTTAACATTCTCCAATGTAGAAATGCCATAAGAAGAGATATTTATTTTTTCAAATATTAAATAAATTAGTTATATATTTGACATGAAATATCCATGATCTTGGTTTCAATAAAAAATTATTAAAATAAATTCTAATATATCACCCACCATCGAACACTTCCATTATGCATGGAACCAACTGGGAATATCAGAGCAGTCAAATATTGATTTATAATTATTAATATGATTGTTTTAATGTAAAATCATGGTTAGATTTTCTCTTCATGTTATTAAATCTTTAATCAGTTTTGAATTAACAAATTATCGATGTTCGTTACATGTTTAATTTTCTTAAAGGGTTGAGAACAAATGAAGAACAAATGAAGATGCAATAAGAATGTGCAAAATTTGTAGCCAATAAAACTGGGATACATGATGTTAATTTAGCATACACATCGTATACCCATGCTCATTTTACCAATATGTGCAAAGAAATAATTAACCTAGTATGCTTTTATTTCACACCGCATGTTGACCGGGACAACCTAGAACACAGAAATCAGATAAATGGTTTGTAGCTAGCATATAGAAGCCATGTTGTTTGGATGAGTTTACACAGCAAATACCTGAAACATGACTCAAATACACCAAAAATGAGGTTCAAAATGTTTTTCTAGATATACACAACCATATGTATCCCATTAGTAGAAAAAACTAAAATTACATAAAATTTGACAACAATAGCATTAAAAACAATTTTTTTTTGATTGGAACACTATTTCATGATTAAAAATTAAATAATGGTTTAAAAATAATTTTAAATTCTCAATTAATTTATTGTAATGAATATTTCATTATTGGATTTACCAGTTATTTTCAATGAATTCCAAAAATGATGGGTACTCCAATTATGATTTGATAGTCAGTAAGATGATTGGGAATTAATTATTTATTTATTTAATTAATTCCCTATTTTCATAATACTAATTAAATAACAATGAAATATATGATAATAAATTAATTTTGTGTATTCCATTCATGTATAATGGATCATAATCTTGACCAAGAGCTATGTATGTGTGTAAATTTACATAATTTTACTTATTCCATGGATTTAAAATTATTTGATATTAAATTAAACGATTGTCTAGAAGTCATTACTCCATCCATTATTATGTAAGATCTTCATGTCAAAAGATGTTTATATAAAACCCTTTATTGAATCCTTTGTTACAACACTCTTGTATGTGAGTAATAAATAATTTTAATTAATTGAGCATCGAAAGAAATGTGAAGGATGTTTAATAATGAACCATAATGATGTCAACCAATGTGATATATTGGTGGATAGGTGGAATGCTAAAAATAATTCCAAGAACGAAAATAATAGATTTATCCATTGTCAAAGGTTGATTTAATATCTTCTCATTAAATAAACTATTAGATAAATATCATGGATAATTCATTTAACTAACTATTTATTTCTATCTATGAATTTTTTTCTATAGATGTAAGGAATTTATCACATTAATAAATGAATAATTGTGAAATGATAGAAATTATGAAATTTAATTATGAAAAAATAGTTTATTCAACATGGTTAATTAATTATGTAGCATATACTAAATATTAACAGGAAATTTTAATTATAAAACATGAAAAAATGAGTGCATAATGAATTAAAATCCATCAATTAAATATTATTCGAGAATAATCATTATATTACATTGTTTTGAATGAAACCATAGAAATATGTGTAGTATATGACAAATGTATGGAAACATAATTTTATCAGGGAGTACACATGTGAAGGGTCAGTTGAATTATCCAAGGTTGTGTTGAGTTTACCATCCAATGTTAGATCAATAAAAATTTGGAATTATGTGTCGAGGATATACATGATAGAATATTTGGATAGGGGAATCCACTAAATGGATCAAGGAAATGTATGTCTATAGTTGGAAAAACACTTACCAAATTATATTATAATGGTTTTCATGGAAAACCTTTGGATCATTAAGAAATGTAATGGGGATCCTTATGATAAGAATGTTAATTTAACTAGTCATTCTGAGTTCAATTGTGAGGGATATTGGGACTTCATATAATAGTGGGAGATTTTTTAAAACATCATTTAATTATAATATCTCATTTATTCAGTATTTAATAAAAGTATTAATAATACAGACTTTTAAATTTTAGAAAAAATCACTAGTTCATTATATATACTATCACTATGGTTAGTATTAGGGAAATATAACCTCTTAAATAAAACTAAATTCTAGGAGTAATTTCGACATCTTTGTGTTATGCTAAACCATGATTAGAAATACTATGTTCTACAATCTACAATGCTAAATATTCCTGCTAAATAGGTGAGTGATGTTGTGTTGCTTGTCTCTGAAAAATATTTCAGTGACGTGGTTGACATTCAGGGTTTGATGCTTTCATCAATGTCTACTGAAAGAAATTATTCTATGAAGACATGGATGTGTATAGTATTCTTGAACACCTGAAGGGTATTTACCAGGAATGATCTATATAGGAAAAATTTTATATTTTGAAGGACATCTTTCATAGCACACTTAGGGAGGGTGCCCTACATGGTCCTAACATAGTCAAGATCATTAGCGGCATTAATCTCTTAGAGATTCTAGTTTTTAAATTCCCTAAATAACTGGGAACTGAACTCTTTCAAGAATCAATCCCTCACAGGTTCTCTAGCTTTGATGTGAATTTTAATATAAAAAACAATTAGACATTTCTTCCAAATCACCATACTCACATTCACTAAATAGATAAGTATACAAATTGTGAAAATAATTTCATCCTTATTGTAAACAAATTGAATGGGAAAGCGAAGATATTTTATCCGAAATATTATTTATTCTATTCAATGAAAAATAATATCATGGTGATATCATGGGATCATGGTATTTTTTTATCCTCCAATGGCCCTAAGGACATCATTTTTTTATTGATTTTTTATAATACACCTTTCAAGGGGTGAGGTGGAACACTTACAAGTCCCTAAGGCATAATCATTACATGGCCCGTAAGCCTTAGTGGAATTCATTGCCCATAGGCTTCAAACATTACATACAATCCAGACTAACTACTTGCAACTGCTCCTCCCGAGCCTCTTTATTGTGAAATCAGCACTCCAACTTCGCATGGTTGTTCGACTAGGCATTCCCATGCATGCACAGGCTTGTCCCGATGGCAGGTGTCATACCCTCTCATTCTTGCAATCTGTTTAGCTTCAACTGTGGTGAAGGATCCTTGCTCATCCTCCTGTAGAGCTTGTACCTTGTAGGTTGTCTAGTTTGCATCTACACTTGAAGGTGTCCCGAAAGCCTTGAGGTGGCCCAAAGGCCTTACTGACTCAAAGTACTGGGTGGCCCAAAGTCCTTACAGGACTTAGTGGCCAAATCAGTGGCCCAAAGTCCCAAACGGGGGCATATTCCCGGCTGCTACAGTGCCAAACAGTGCCTGCTACAGTACCTGCAACAGTATTGCACAGTTCATGGGATCACGGTATTGTCTGTTACACATATTGAATAAAGGGACACTGAAAGAAAAACTACAACTAACCAATGATGTATTAGAAACTTCACATGGAATTTTTTTAAAGAAAAATTTGTCTATTTATTTAAATTGGGAATTAGATTCTAATTATGGTTATCATATATGTATTCAAATACCAAAACCAAATTGATTTAGAAATATTGAACAAGGATATATAGATCAATGAGATTCCAATAAAGATAAACATGATATTTTTTTATATTGGGATGTACCACCTCTTATTAGAGATTCATATTATATTTGATTTAAAATAGATTTTGTTATATTCCATCAGTTTCTAAAAAATAATTTCTATATGAAGTCCTGAAACAGATGTGTTTAATTTCAAATTTGAGTATATATATTTTTTCTTTTATAAATATAACAGTTTTATGGTACGGCATATTTAAATAATTGTCATCATTTGTGGGATTACATGAACCAAGTAATAAAAAAGATAATTAAGTTAATTCAAATGAATCATATAACACAAATCATTGGAATCATCTTCTAGATCATGTAAATGAACAAATTATTACTAAATTACTTCAAGACTGATATTTAAGATTCATTTGAACTAAAAACACTTGATGTATGTTACACATATATACAAGTAAAAATGACCAAAGACCCATTTATCGGTAAAGGTGAAAGGGATAAAGAGCATCTTGAATTTGTTCATACTATTGTGTGTAGAGAATTTACTTTTTATGAAAGGTGTGGTTAATAATACTTCAAAACAATTACATAAGATTTTCTTAGATATGGATATATCTACATAATGAGTTGTAAGTCTGATTTTTTTGATAAATTCAAGGAATACATGAATGATGTAGAGAATCAGCTTATCAAGAGGTTTAAAAACCCCACTCAGACCATAATAATGAATAAATTTATCAATACTTCATTGATTATTTATAGAAGTTTGAGATATTATCTCAAATCACTATTCATAATAATTGTTAGGGGAATGGCTTAGGAGAATGGATAAACCAATATATTTTGGAAATTGTGATATCAATGATTAGTCATGCTAGTCATCCATTATACATTTAGGTATGCACCGTACAAACATAAGCATACATACTATAATTGGTTTTAAATAAGGAGAAATACAACATACCATACCAAATATGGAATGTAATAAAACTATTATTGTTTTACTAACATGTGTGTGGTTTTAATGTGTTTGTTAAGGAATCTTCAGGTGAAAATTTTTCATCCAATGGAATGAAGTGTATCTTTATTGGATATCCCAACGAAACAGAGGGATATATCCTATAAAATCCATTAGAAAAAAGTATGTATTCAATGGTCATACCAAATTTCTTGATGAGGATATTAAATATAAAATATACTATGTGAGTGTGATAGACTTGAATGAAGTCCAGGATCAAGATACACTAGAGTTGGCAAATGAAAAAATTCTATAAAGCCCCATGGAAGTTAAAATAGCTCCAGAGACAAAATTACTTTATATAAGAACAAGAGTGATTAGATAAATAGAATGGTATTGTTTTCTAGTCACCGAGGATGGTGACTCATTATTAGTTGATAATAAATATTCTATAACCTATAAGGAATCAATATGATGATTAAATGTTTCAATGTGGTAATAATACATGAATTCTGAAACAAATTCTAGGTACAAAAAACAAGTATGTATTTTGGTAGACTGTCCATTAAATGTAATTAGAAAGGGTCTAAAATGGCTATCTAAGAAGAATATAGACATAGAAGGACGAGTCAGTACCTATAAAGTAGGATTGGTGATATAAGGTTTAAAAAGTGTCTAGACATTGACTATAATGTATCATTTTTATCAGTTTCAATACTAAAGTCAATAATAATTCCACATTCCTTTACTAATTTTTATTATTGTGAGATTTGGTGAATTGATGTCAAAATAGTATTCGTTAATGGGAACCTTTGGGAAGATGTCTATATGAATCAACCCGATGGGTTTGTAACTCCAAATAATGACAAAGAGTCATGGATGTTTTAAATATCCATTTATATATTAAATAAAGCATCATGGTCATGGAAAATTAATATTCATGGGGCCATATCATAATTTGTATTGATAACAAATGAATGCAAGTAGTGTGTATATAAATGATTTATGGGGAGTGCAGTTGTATTCTTAACAGTATATGTTGATGAAATATTACACATTGGAAATTAAAAACTAGTCTTACAATCTATTAATGCATGGTTGAATAAATGATTTTCTATGAGGGAAATGTTAGAGGTACTATATATTATTTGGATAATGATCTATCATGATAGATCTAAGAGTTTTCCCTACCTATTCCGAATTAAATAAACCTATACGATTATGATGGTAATTATTATAAATCCATCCATGAGAGTATTTTTTCTAGTATCACATGTAACTAATATTTCCAGAAAAAAAATTTCTCAAACACATGAATAAAGAAATAGAATGGTAAGGATTGCATATTCCTCAGTAATTGGGTCAATGATTAATGTTATGTTATGTACTAGGCTAGATGTCACCAACACATTACCTAAGGTAGTAATAAATACAAATGACCCATGTGACCACCATTGGATGGAAATGAAGTGTATCATTATTTATCTAATATGTACTAAGGATATGTTTATAGTTTATGGTGGAGCTGTGGAACTAGTCAACCGATGATATTTAGATGTGAGTTTTTATACTGATCATGTTGACATGAATTCAAAAATAGGATACAACATCACATTGAGTAGAGGTATTATAGGATAAAAGATATCAAATAAGGCTATGTTTACAGATTCTACAGTAGAGTCCAATAATATTTTGGGTTCTAAGGACTATAAAAAAGTAGTATGGATGCTGAAATCCATCCAATAGGTTGAAATATTATCATAATGTAAAGATACTATCACACTCTATTGTCATAATACTGTAGTGGGGGATCTTGCCAAAGGGCAAAGGTTACTTCAAAAGACAATGTAAATACTTCATATGTTTCATCTCTTGAAGGATCTTTCTATGAGTGGTGAAGTTTCAGTGAGAATTATTTCCATTGAAGACTATATGTAATACCCCTGGACTAAAGAATTTTATCAATAGAGACATGACTATCATGTGAGGTCCTATGTAATAATGCTTGTAGGTAATATTCTTTAATCAAACTGAGAGTTTGTTGTAGTATTTTTTAGGGCTAAATGTTTATACATTGATTACATGTATATTCAATGTACTAGAGAGTTCATAGAATACATCATACAACTATTTTCTATGTGATCTATTATAATATAATTTTCATTCAGGTTTTAAATTGATTATGTTTCATTGAGCTTGTCCTCGCCTCATGCTTCACATTACATGATAGTGAAAAAATAATACTCAATTAATATTAAAAACTGACTATAAATTCCTCTCATATTTTGGATGTATTATCACTCTTATTAGTAGCATAAATCTTCTATTTAGTTAAACCCTTAATTTTTGAGGTTATAATGAATGAACCATAAAATAAAATACTATCCAATTTTTTCAATGTTCCTCATCCAACACATCTTATAGAACATCCTCAATCTCCATGTTATATCTTTTAAATTTATTAGTGTTCAATTATCCATAATCATAAAATAGAGTTTATTCTGCCTCTAAAATATCTATAAATACCAAAATTCACACATACAATGATTTTTAATTATTTTTTACTTATTTAACTTATAATTTGATTTTTGAAACATTATCCTCGCCTTTAAATGATGGAAGTAATTATTTATTAAAAAAATCAGCCATTTCATGAAATGAATCTCTTCCACCATCGTTTTTATTTCAAAACCCATTATTTCTTTTACCTCATAGTCCTCTTTTTCTTTATTAATCCGTATGTCATGTTTAAAACAAATGTTTTACAAATTTGAATAAATAATATTAATAGCCTTTTAATTTTGGTGATTATCTTATACTGTTCTCTAATTTGTTCAATTTTTTCATTGATCTTTCAATTATGGATTATATTTTACATTATGAGTTTTTTAATAAATATTGATTTTTGAAGATCATGTTAATTTTTTCCATGATATCCATGATCACATTTATAGTTTGTAATTGCTGAGACATATATTAATGAAAATTTATCATGATATAATTAAATATATTATTAGGTAAAATGGTTATATAAAACATATGAACCTCATTAGTTTTATGTTTTTGGATTTTAAAATACGGTTAATAATATTTATTGTTGAAAATATTGTAGTTAAACAGTGATCACATGAATAGTATAAATATAGGGCATTAACAAATCCAATTTACATAGACAAAGGACGTGATGGCCTCATCTATTAGAATTTTTCCATAAAAATCAAATGTGTCATATCTTTGGAAGGAGGTAGCATCACTGGGAATTGATCGGAACCAGGACCAAGCCGAGATTCAACACATTAAGATTGAATTGAATTGCATATGGGAGAAGTGGAAGTTGATAATGATTACCACCAGAGTGATGTTATCCAAGAAGCCCCAAGAGTCTGTCACCATCACACACCTTAACCATAGGTCATATGCAGATTTTATAAGGGGTTATTTATCAAGAACCAAGCACTATAATTATGTTCATTATTTTTGTATAGAACAATGAATTTACATTAATTTTGTTATTATTACATTTTAATTTTTTTTGAAGAACATGTATTATTTTTAGTTAATATTAAATTTAGAAATCTATTTTGATGAATTAATCGATATTTCAATTATATATTATTCTAATAAAATATTATAACTAAATTACATTTTATTAAATCTGAATGATCGTATAATTTTTATACACTTTAATTTTTTATTAACGATTGAATGTTGTATTTGTCAAAACACATAAATTTTCAATAAATGATGGTTTATTTATTAAAATGGAAAATTCACATATTTAAAAAATTATTTAGATAAAATTAATATTATATTTGGATTCCGGACTATTAAATTATCAATCAATGAATTTTTCATAATTTTCTAAGACAGTAATTTCGGTCATTTTGATTATAATAAAATATTTTCCACTCCGCATTGGAAAAATATATAGGACAAAATCATGGTATTGTTTGTGGTTTTGATTAATTTAATGTGTAGTTTCCAAAACCTAAAAAATAAAATATTTCATCCCCTTTACTATATAAATCCTCTCAACTCAAGATTCCTCATCACTATAACCATTTGGAGCTCGACCAACCTCTTACCTCCTCTTTCATGAATCCTCTCAGTGCTCTTGATGCTCTCATGAATCCAATATCAAGCCTCTCCCATGCCTTTGGGATAACACATCCTATTAAGGGATCCTCACATTCCTTCCTTATTTATGTCCAAGTTTCCATATGATGCTATGACCTTTTATTTTCAATTATAATTGTTGGGGTATGATTATTAACCTCCCCTATTCTTTCATAATTATTAATTAAGTATTTGATACCCCTTTATATCTCATTAATGGCTCCCGTGTACAATAGATACCATGAGGATATTCAGTATGGTATTTTCCCTCTTCATTTACATTCATGAAATTATTTTATAATATGAATCTTAATTCCATTAAATATGTTGGTATATTATGTTACATTACCCGATTACTTTTTATTTCATTTATAAATGAGCAGAGCCCCCATTATCTCTCATTAACCCATTTTTCGATTTATATTTGACGTCATTATACTGCCTACGTTATAGAAAAATCTCCCATGCCAAAATCATCATGTAGGTGAATACCAATCACATTTCTCAATCAAGGGAATTCACCTCTATGAAATTGTACATATGATTGAGGAATTACATTTATGTATTCCACCTCTCTTATTCATGGAATAAATTATGATTTTTAATGAATCCATGTTGTATTATCTATGTGACACACATATGCATTAACTGAAATTATTAAGAAGGTTCACCCTGAGATCGCTCTAATGCAATGGGTAAATAATAGTATCATGATTCATAATGTTAAATAAGTGTTTACTGATTCTAATTCATGTGCAATGAGGGTTTAATAATAGTAATTTATGTGAAATGAGTGTTTAATCGTGTTCCATGTGAATTGAGCCCTGGCTCATGCAAATACCCTTTTAAATGTTGTCACCAAATCTCCATTTTATGATAATCTTGCTATATCATGACATTATGTTCATATTTCTCTAATGCAGCACTTTTATTACTATTTAATAACATATATTTTTATTTTTATTTTATGCCTTGTCTACTCCCTTTCAGGGCTTTATAGATCACCCATTTCATGGGTTTGTCCCTAGGTTATCTTATGAAATTTTATGTACGAAGGAATGATGTGTTAACATAAAAAAAGTTTTCAAAAGACTTTTTATTTTATGTCATAAGTTTTCATGTAATGTTCTTAATATCCCAAGACACTAGATCTCTAGATCCTCCGAGTGTTATTATGTGAATGTTTATTTAAAAAATCATGTTAAAGTGGGTAATAGAGAGTTGGGTTCTTATATCTGGAATCCAAATTTAAGATTTGTTATTTTGGGGATTTTTATTAGAAATCATTAGTGAAATACATAGGAATAACACTAAGTATAATAAAAACATACCTAAATTTTGGTGATTATATAGTAAGTGGTTTATGATAAAAAAAATGCATCCCTATCTAGATAGGATCAAGTAGAGGTTGCTCTGGATCTTATGTATCATAGGGTAAAATATGAAAACATTGTATTGAGCTAGACTCAAATAGAAACTGGTGCATGAAAATAAGACATACATCACTCTTGGTTAGACACTCATGATAGATATTCTTTGTTAAATTCATAAGGAAAGTATGAACCATTATTAAGTAAATAAAAAAATTCCCCTAAGAATATATTTTGGGAAGTAAAATGTGGATAACATTGTTTTAATACTATTGACACTGCTATTCGTCACATAGTTCAAATGAATGGAAAGGGAGAGGACTTAGCAAAAATAGATTCATCCTTTGAAGATAATGTCAAAAATCAACAAATGAATGAACAAGGAGTCCAATGTTCATACGTCATGAAAGTTTCATGACTTTCGCGCACGTACACTTTCACGTCGCCTAACGGTCGCGCAAGTGATTTGCGCACCTGATATGAAAACCGCTCGGGGCCTCCTTCAGTCTACAAATACCCCCAAGTGGGACCAATTTTCGAGGATGGAAAAATTTCCAAATCCCATATTCGAGCACCCGGAACAGTAGTCTCTTCTTCATGATTTCCGAACATTTATTAGGTAATTTGATACCTAGAACGGATTCTCTAAAGATAGGGAGTAATGTGGAAGTTTTGAAAAACATCAACACTTTCATGCTTGAGTGGCCAACCCTTAAGGGAAATGACCACACTTGCATGCCGCCCTTGCTCCCTAACCAAAACATGCGTGCCACCCTTCTGGAAGACCATAGGGATAAAACTAATGGCTTGAGACAAGGCTTTCCCTAGTTTCACCCTAATGATTCAAAGTCATGCATGTCCCCATGTGTCACGCAAGACTACATGCCCGGCCAATACTTGCGCGCCCACATAGTACTTGTGCGGCCATCAGGACATGTTCACCCCTTTACTTTTTTGTTCCTCTCATTCCCATTTTCACTTCTTTTATGCTATTCCGCCTCTTCTATTCATGATACAGTCTTTAAGACACTTTTCAAAGCCATTTATGGCATGTTTTCTTGATTGACATCCTTATTTGAAACAAATTACTTGGAACATATCTCAAAACCTAGTGATGTACATATCTTTTATATCACTATGGTTAGTGATTTCATTCATTCAACCTCATCATATAAAGATGATGGAATCTATAAATTTGGGTCTCCTTTTTAGGAATAAGCCCCAATCATCCAAATTCAAAAATCATGGCCTCCTCCTCAGGAGTAATCCCCAGTCTTCAAATCTCAAATTCTTATATATGGGCCTCCTCTTCCGGATTAAGTCCTAGTATGTCCCTTAATTTGGGCTTCCTTTTCATGAGTAATCCCATATCCAAATTCTCTTAATTTTGGCTTCCTTTTTAGGAGTAAACCCCAAGTCTCCTAATTTGGTCATCCTCCTCAGGAGTAAACCCCAACCATAATTTCCTTCAATCAGGGCCTCTTTTTCAAGAATAAGCCCCATGTCCCAAAACACTTATAAATTCCTCTAACCTTGGCATCCTTTTTAAGAGTAATCCCCAAGTCAGTTAATCCTGGGATTCATTTTAAGGAGTAAGCACCAATTTAAACTTTCATTCATTCAACCTCATTCTTTAATATGCGTGAATCCCTAATTTGGGCATCCTCCTTAGGACTAAGCCTCACTCATAATTTACTTCAACTTGGGCCTCCTTTTCAGGAGTAAGTCCCAGTCCAAATCATCTTAACATGGGCATCATCCTTAGGAGTAATCCCCAAGACCCTTTTTAACTTGGGAATACTCCTTAGAAGTAAGCCCCAATCATCATAATTCATCTTAACGAGTCTTAATGCCTTTTGATCTGGGTCTCCTTCTCAGGAATAAAACCCACACATAAATTCCCACCTAACATGGGCATCTTCATCAGGAGTAAGCCCCATGTTATAGTATTCAAATCTCTATAATGTACATATAACATTATGGAACTTGTTCCTGGGTTTCTTCCTTGAAGTAAATAGTACTCTTCATTCATCTGGGAAGTCACACATACATAATCCCTACCTTATTTCCCATGATTGCATCTTCCTTGGCATAATTGTCTAGTTTTTACCAATACATATTGTTTGTCACACCAAGCATGACTCACATGAGCTTAGAGTGTAAAAGAAATAACGACATCCTTCATTGAGCCATCAATCATAGACTAAAATCATACTTCTTTTCTCGAACAACATGGGTTCTGATTCCTTCTCTATACAAGAATATATAGGTATCCCATCTGTGGGTACGATCCCAACTATGAGATAATCCATGTCCTGCTGAATGAAAATAAACATTAAGTGCCCTACTGAGTGGATTAAAACAATTATGGTCATCATCATGACAATGAGACTTCTATATAATGTATTGAAGGATACCATTGACCAAGAATCTCTTCCAAATATAGATGATTCTCTATCGATGAATAAACTCGAATACATATAAAACGATTCTCAAAATTCCTACAGATCAATCATTGACTTCAAGTTCTATGGGAAAGCTCATTCTTATATTTGGTACTTCAATAAGGATTCACGAACATAACATATATTTACAATGAGTGTCCCAGAGTAGAAAATAATTCCCCTCAAAAATGTGTGATGAGTTCGACCTCCCATCCTATCGACTAATGCAAATTCCTAAGCCTTGTGATTCCACCAATGATAAGTGCCTACCTTTGGAATGTAGGTCTGAATGGATGTGGAATCATTGGATGTTTTTTATTTCTACGAAAAAACCCGTTAGAATCCGATTGGAATGTTGTGAATCTCAAATCAATGAGGTCATCCCCAAATCTAGCTAGGAAACAAAAAATAGTGTACCCGACGTGAATCATTATCCATGTTAAAATGATGTTTTACTTATTTGTTATGCCCCTATTTAAACTCAATGAGAGGTCCAAAAAATCAATAATTTACATATGTTCTCATCCAAAGGATGTAGTGGCTGAAATTATCTATATTATGTCTATTATATCAATCAAGAACTATGTTTTCCAAGATCTTCTACACTTTTAGAAATGGCCTCCCTCAAATTTACACCTGTGAATACCTCTACTTTGAGGACTGCTGCTACGAATGCCACTGCTGCTACTCCTGCTGGATAGTAATCTGCTCTGAAGATGACATCACCTACTCAGCATCTTCAACGTTGGGTATCAAATGCGCTGGTTAATAAGTACCATCAAAACGGTACTATTTCAACTCTGGAGGCCGCTCATCAAGACCTCCAAGTCAACATTTCACCTTGGTCATCTGGACAATGACAACCAGCGATCAAGAAGCAGGTTGTGCCAACCATATTGATCAACCATTTCGGGTCGTTATCCCAGGAACACAATCACCATTCACTCTCATATTCTGGGGAGTTGAATGAGCAGGACCTTGAGGGCCTTAATTCCTGAATACAGGAGTCCTTCCTGAGGGATCCCATCAACAATCGCTACTAGGCTCGTGCGGAAATGCGCCATCATCATGATGAGGACACCGTCTGCAAGCGTTCGACTTATGTTCCTCGAACACGAGCAGGAAAGAAGAATCACTAGAAGTGGAATCCGGTCAACATTGAGAAGGTTCTCATCTATACTATCTCAGGAGAAGTCTACCAACCTAACATGGTGGCAAGCAATGAGCGGGCACATACACCCATCTGTTTTAATTCGGATGTCCAATAGACTCATCGGGCAGCACCATGCCAATCCAGCCAAACAATTCCAGTAGAGTACTATAGATGAGAACAAACACCTATTTACAAATCATCATCTAGCCAGCAGGCTCTTCGGACTACATCTGACGGAGCTCGCCAACCTTGTTTGGTGAAGTGAAATCAGCAGGAACATACTCCTTCTATTATTGTCATGTCTTCAACAGTCTCGTTTAGTAGCACTCAGAGAAGTCAGTCGGAATGCTCCGATGACAAGCAGGAGGTAGTCTCAAATATCTACACCTACATTTGAGTAATGTCAAGATTCACTGATAGTAAAAGGAGGACAGGAGCAGCAACATACACCTACTCCAAGCTTGGAATGGAGATATATCTCCGTTCCGGAGGCTAATGTCACCAATCACATTCTGTCAGTGGTGAAAGAGCATAAGCAAATTACAGCCCATATCCTAGATGCTTGTCAGGATATCATACCAGCTTCAGTATCATCTCAGGGAAAGACACATAATTCTATCCCTACCAGGGGAGTGACATATCAGCATATCACTCGGGAGCAGACACACACCTCTGATCCAGTCGAAGAGTGTTGTGGGACATACTCCCCCCATTTCATACGGACAAACAACCAGGCACATACACCCGGTTTGAGTGGAAGTAATCAGCTTAAACTGAACATTCCCTTAGTTTGGGCACACACACCTTCTAATGTGAGTAAGAATGAATCTAAGAAGAAGACCCTCCCAGCACAGTCAAGAAATAAAGGGCCCATCTATGATCAGGAATTACTCGATGCTGGAGTTATTGAAGCCCTCAGAACATTATTTGTTGGAGTTCAAGATTATACTCTTTCAGTTCTTAATAGTGAGAGCATTAATTCCTAAGGTCTACACTAGACACTTTTTCATGAAGGCTTGCTTCATGACAGTTCGATCAATCATGAATTTTCGTCTTCATATGAGAGTCACAATAACCTTATGTGTGGCCAGAAGATCAAGGAGCAAGATATCTCACCTTTTGTTGTAACCCACCATGATGGTCTTCCCCATGATGATGAATTTGGCTTCAAAATTCCTCTCCGTAGTAGTAATTCGCTTTTCCAGGAAATTTAATTAGAGGACAATGCAGTGACAAGAATGCCCTCTTATCTCAGGGAACTTGCCAAAATGAATCCAGTCATGTCTGATGCATTACCAGCAGCAAGTGAAATACTTTATCCTTCAGAAGATAACCCGGGATGTAGGTCATTCTTCGAACCACCCCTGGGTCATTAATCTTCTAGTTTGATCATTGGATTCTTTACTAGTCTTGTTGAATCCAATGAAGCAACAAGGAAGCACCAGCTCTGGTCTAAACATGTAGAAGAATCTTCATTGAATGATAAAGAGGAAATGCTGAACATGAGAAAACAATAGGAGAAAGGTGATGTACTAGTAATGTTTTGGACTTTGGCTGAGTCTCTGTAAAACATTCCCGAGATGTTGACGGATGATGGAATTCATAATATTCGTCTCAACATATGGAAAAATATTTGTAAATTGAAAAATAAAATATTATCTTATGATGAATAAGAAATTCATATTACGATAACAGAAGGGTTAAATGATATATTGATTTGTCATCTCTATCAACCCCTCGATATCTGAAGGCTGAAAAGCAGCAGAGGTCCCTTCAGCGTTCATACCTTGGTGCACTAAGGAGATTTCTCCAGTAAATTACCAATGCCCCATCTGGTATTCATATCAGAGGATGGGGTGTTCATGGAGCACTAAATTTCACCGTGTGTCCTAGTCAAAAAATCTTACCAAAGGTAATTTCATGCAATTTTGTATACCAAAATTGGCCACATCTTTCTATTTTTGTGAGGAATCAAAGTCTTGCCCAAGAACAAGCCTCAACTAGTTATTCTCAAAATCAAGAGTACAAAGAACAAGTTGTTGAATTACTCCTACATTAATCCAACGAGAATATTGAACATGCCTCTTGTATGGAGAAAGCACATCAGTAAGTGATCCAACGGTCTTTTGAATCAGGTGATAAACGTGGATGTGAGATGATGCATCCAGCTAATTTCTGGAATAAGGTCAAAAAGATCAGAAGAGATTTTAAGAAAGTCTCTGATGTAGTATGTCAAGAACCACCCCAGCTTGACAGACTGGGGACTCTTTTAATCCAACCGTCGGAATCAATAAGTATAATTTGAGGACTTGAGCATAAACGACAGGAACATCCCCAGTCCCCCGGACTGGGGACTTTTCAAATCCTCAATCCCTCCCTCAGAGAAAGTCAATCATCTCTCGGTTAGGAAAGAATCCCCAAGAGGAACGAAGAGCCAAATTATCAAGAGATTCTCTCCAATATATGGTTCAAAAAGAATTTATTAAGGGATCAAATAAACGGAGGGTAATATCTCATCAGAGGCATGAAAGAAGACAATATTGAAAAAATGCTGATAAGAGGAATGTGATGCCTTATACATCCATTAATGTCATCTATGCCTTCATTGCTGATCCACCATATGAGTCTCACTCAGAGGGATCAGATGAAGAGGTTCCTGCCAAAGAAGGTGCACACACACACATAAATGAGGAAGGTGTGCGTACATGAAATCAAAGGCTTAATCAAAATTTGTGTGTTCCTTCAAGTAACCCACCTCCCCCTGTCTGAAAGGCGCTAACAATGAGAAAGGAAAGATTCTTGTTGCTTCCCACCTTTCCTCTAGAGAAGTCCAATCACTCTCATTAGAGCTAGGATTTATTCAACAGGAAGAAAAAATGAAGGAACTAAGGAGGATGATTGATCAACTACTTCAATGTAGTCTTCCTCCTAAGCGTCCTGGAGCCAGTCAGCCAAGGGAATTTGTTGCCACTACTGAAAGGGATCAGTAGTATCCTCCTTTATCAATACACCCTCACAAGTATAATCATATGGGTCATGTGCGACAACAATTGGTGATGCTACCATCCGTTACAGTACCGGTGGCTATACCTATCCAAGATATAGTCAGAGCACCTGTTCATGTCCAAGATCAACTGGATGATTCTCAAAAGTTAATAACTACTCTTGAGTCATTAACAGCTCAGTTAGAGGCTATAAAAGTAAAATGATCCCTAATTCAACCAAGAAAGAGAGCTAATACTGAATGGGTTGATGATATACCTCCACCGTCAAATTTTACAAGTACCACATTCTCAATCATTAATGGTTCGGGAGATCCAGAGCAACACATAACACATTTTGTTTCTCATTGCGATCCTATGATGAGAACCCCTCGGCAACAAGAAGCATTTAAACTCCGGTGCATTGTACAGTCATTACAAGGACCTGCTTTTGTCTCGTACAGAAGCTTGAAATCTCTTTCAATTACATGATTGGAAGATCTTTGTCAATGATTTCTTCTTCAGTTCAGTTCCACAATGCCAAAGACAATAGTTTTCAACCATACAATCTGTATGCAAAGGGAGAATGAAAGGGTTTCAGATATCATTTCTTGCTATAAGGGATTAAAATATTACTTTTGTTTATCACTCCCTCAAGAGGAACTGTTGCCAATCTATATGGAAAATTTGCGTGATGAATTACGCACTCCATTGATTCATATGAAATACATAGGAGGGTTTCGAGACCTTACTTTGATCGCTCTGTAGTTTGAAGATTCTCTTATGAAGACTAGGGATAAAACTCGTGTAATTCCATCAGCTCCAGGATGGAGAATGGGTAAAGAAGAGACTACAACAGTCAAGCTTAAACAAGAACCTATACCTGCTTATACCACAAAACCTTCATCGTCTCGAAGGGCTCTATCTCTTGAGCGTCAACAATAGAGGATGTTTCATCAAGATGATAAAAAAGATCAGAGATGGAAACAGTTTGATTAATTTTAGAGAAATGTTTATTTTTTCTGAAAGGAAAAAGTTCTTGGTTATTTCATATCATATTTAGAGAATAACTTGTTTCAGGTGCCAAGGCCCAAAAGGCCATACAAGGAAGGAGATGAAGATTGTCCAAATTATTTCCCATTTCATCAGATGTTGGGGCATCTGATTCAAGAGTTTTTTGTCTTTATGTTCCTCCAGCAAAAAATGGTCGACTTGGGGCATGTCAAATTGAAGGGTTCTTCAGGTTAGCTAGCATGTGTTACTGCTACAGATCCATTAGAAGGAGGCGAGTGGTAATAAGTCAAAAGAAAAAATGTACAAAAATATGATGATTGGATGGTCAGAAAAATGATTCATCTAACTCATGACATTTTGCGAACGCAAGTTAAGAAACCAATTGTGTCTTCTGCTTTATGTGCCGTAGTGAAACCTCCATCAAATGAAAAATCCTTAGAAGGGCAGTGTAATTCAAATAAGAAAGAAGAATCAGAAGAAGATGAGTATGTGTCAAAGCCCAAGCTGTCTTTGACTCTCTAATATTTCATTCCATCTACTTCAATGAAACGGTCACCACCCTACCAAACGACACATCCTAAGTTGGCTAGACAGGCATAGTCATTATCGGATGTAGAATTGATCTTTGATTCTATTAATATGATTCACTTAACAAATCCTTATGCAAGTCATAGTTTCAATATCGATGATCCATAATTCCCCATGTCAAACAAAGGAATTAAAGGATGTTCTAGGGGTTTGGGATACAGAGGAAGACATGGATATCCCAGAAGCCACTATTCCAATTCTACCTCTGGCAAAACTGTGTATGTAGCAGAAACTCGTGGTAGAGCCCTTCAGCGAGCTCAGCATGAACGGGCATGTTCTTCCACCAGTAACAGATTCATTCCTAGCATAGTTATTCTGGAGGATCGATTGGAGGATCCACCTTTTTTTTCGCAATGAGTAAATGGATATAATGGGTTTAATTTTCCAAAGTTAGGAATATTGTCAACTCTTATCCCTATACAAGAAGCATAAAATTCTAAGGAACCTGCTAAACCACATGAACCTGTTGGGAAATGCAGACCTCTAGATCATAATTATGATGTATTGAAACACTTGACCCATGTACCGGCCAAGTTATCAATTTTGGAGGCATTGAATTTGTCAAAGGATCTTCGGAAGGCACTCATTGAGGCTTTGTCAAGTCCTCAAGAGTTTGAAACTGAAATTAATGCAGCTGAAGTCTACCATGATGAAAATAATTTTGCAGAATGTCATGCAGTGATATCATTCATAGATGAAGATGAAAATGATATCATGCATGGGCATATCAGAACGTTGTATTTATCTGGAAATTTCAATGATGTGGATATCCGAATAGCTTTTATTGATAATGGTTTAGGAGTCAACCTCATCCCCATTCGTACACTTCGATGATTGGGACTCAAATAATCTAATCAATCACCTTCTACTTTGATGTTGCAAGGGTATAATAAAAATGAACAAGAACCGCTGGGTGAGAGTACACTCAGAACTCAGTTTGGTGACCATGTAACAAATTAAAATTTCATGGTGGTTGATCATGATACATCATTCAATATTTTTCTTGGAAGACCCTGGCTACATCAGCATGCAACTATCCCTTCATCATACCATCAATTCCTAAATATTGTTTCAAAGGTCAAATTGGGACATTTTTTGGTGATAGATCCCCATTCACGACATTTGAATCTTAATATATTGAAGCAGAATTCTATCACATGAAGGTAGAGGAGAAATCATCCACAAAGTATGTTTCCAAAGTTAATGCTCCATTTGATTTGGAAAAGATTCCAGTAAATCCATTTGCACATTTGAGTTCAGATCATGTGCTTCCTATCAATCAAATTGACAAGATAAACCCAGATCAATGTATTTTTACGGAATGATCCATAATGTCAATTACGGCAATCGATCCTGGAAACATGGTAGAAATTGATTATATACCAAGCCATGATGAAAACCCATATGGGGATGTCTTCATTTCTTCTATAGAAATCCAGAAAATCTATAATTCTCTAATCAGGACGGAAGAAGTTATACCAACATTGGAGGTGAACAATTATGTCGATTCTCAATCCATCATCTCCTCTTTATTACCCAGGGAAGACCCTTCATCATCAGTTGGGTATGAAATGTAATCTTCTATTTCAAGATGTTTAAATTTTAACATCTATTCTGATCATGGAAATTCAGTTTCATCATCTACTATGCACATAAAAATAGAGGAGATAAAGCATGTATAAGAAGAAGAAGAAGATATCAGGGATGCTCCCCCAGCATTTGAGGAAGGTACCTCTACCACCATGGATGAACACAGAGAAATAAATCTAGGTACCAAAGAAGATCCACACCCCACATTAAATAGTGTGGCCATGAATCTTGAAGAACAATAGATTTATATTTCATTTTTAAATAAAAATCGAGACATATTTTCTTGGAACTATACAGAGATGCCATGTATTGATCCTGATGTTTCTACTCATCATTTGGGATTTCCAGAAGAACATCGGGGATTTAAGCAAGCCAGGAGAAGAACACACCCAACATATGCTTCCAAAATTGAAGCTGAAGTGGATAAGCATATAAAATCTAACTTCTTCAGAGAATTTCAATATCCCATGTGGTTAGCTAATATTGTCCCTATGAAGAAGATGAACGGGCAAATTAGAGTTTTCGTTGTCTTCAAAGATCATAATTGGCATTGTCCTATAGATGATTTTCCGGTTCCGATTACAAAACATTCGATTGATGCAAAGACTGGATATAAAGCACTTTCTTTAATGGATGAATATTCCAGATAAAATTGAATCCGAATGGCCCAAGAAGATGACAAATCTACTGCTTCAGATCCCCTCAGTGTGTTTTTTTCTATCAGGCAATGCACTTTGGCATAAAGAATGCTGGCGCAATATATCAGCGTTCTTTGCATCATATCATCATGCCCTTTTTAGTTTTTGAATGCTATGTGAACGTTTTCGTGGTTAAATCCAAGAAACGTTCTAATCATATGGATGATTTAGTAGTCATATTCTACAAGCTTTGACAGCATAATTTGAAGATGAACCCCTTAAAATGTGCTTTTGGGGTATCCTCAAGTAAATTTATCGGCTTTTTTGTACTCCGCCGTGATATCGATATTGATCCTTGGAAGACCAAGTCAATCCTTGGTATTTCACCTCTTCGATATTTGAATGAATTGAGAGGGAATCAGGGATATTTAGCCTATATTCGTCGTTTCACTGCCAATTTGGAAGGAAAAAGTTTACCCTTCACCAAATGGATGAAGAAGGGAGTCATTTACCAGTTGACTGAAGAATTTCAAGAAGCATTCGATATTCTCATGAAATACCTCCTGAGTCCTCTGGTACTAATTCAAACTATTGATGTAAGACCACTTATCCTCTATGTGACATCCTTAGAGCAATCATTGGGAGTCTTTTTTACTCAGAAGAATGATGATGGGAATGAAAACAGCCTCTACTACATCAGTCTGAATTTGCTGGAAGCAGAAACCCAATATTCGAGTATTTAAAAGTGTTGCCTCGCATTAATCATTACAGTTCAGAAGTTTAGATATTATTTGAAACAATATGAGGTCCAATTGGTATCTAGCAATAACCCTCTCAAATTCATCCTTAGTCGTCCAATGCTTTCAGGACGTCTGGGAAGGTGGGCGGTTATTCTTCAGTAGTTTGATATTCAATATTTGTCTCAAAAGGCAATAATGTTCAAAAGTTTGGCTGATTTCCTTGCTGAACACCCTTTAGATGAAGATACATCTGTAGATATTGAACTCCCAGATGAGGAAGTCTTCTCCATTCAGGACAATTTTCATGTATGGTAAAATTTATTTTGATGGTGCTTTTAGAAGTCCAACATGGAAGAAAATGGTAGATCCAAAATTCAACAAAGTTGGGTTAGGAGTCGTTCTCATTTCTCTCAAAAAGGGAGTGTTACCCTATTACTTTTTATTATAGAAAGGTGGTACTAATAATGAAGAGGAATACCAAGCTCTCATAACAGGATTGGAGTTGGCACTTCAGGCACAAGTGAATCGCTTAAAAGTGAAAGGTGATTCAGACCTGGTAATCAAACAAGTCAATGTGGATTATACAATCAGAAAAGAATAATTGACCCCTTTGTATGATTACGTCAGAGAGTTAATGAAGGAATTTCCTACAGAATCGAAATTTTCTTATGTCCCTCGATCACAAAATACTGAAGCTGATGCACTGGCTAACATAGCCACAGCTCTAGCAGATTCAGATCGAGATGAAACAAGCATCAGTATTGCCCGCTGTCGTACAATTTCACCTTATGTTCGAACCAAAACAGAGGAAATTAATGAATGTAGTACCATTCCTAAACCATATGGTCATACTACAGGATGGATGACACCTATCGGGGAATACTTTCAAAATAGAACACTTCCACCTGATAGAGTTGGAAAAGAACAAATCTGGTGATGTCTGGTCAATTTTACCCTTTATGATAGCCCATATCACCTAAAGAAAATTCTCTACAAGCATGGTTTTGATGGAGTTCTCTTTAGATGCATTGATGGTGAAGAGACAATGGCTGTCATGAATGAAGTGCATGCAAGAGTCTGTGGTGCCCACCAGTCTGGACATAGACTGTCTGATCAAATAAGAAGGCTTAGATACTTTTGGCCCTCAATGATACAAGATGTTATTGATTTCACGAAGAACTATCATTCATTCCAGGTACATGCCAATTTCGTTCATCAGACCGCAGAGTTGCTTCATACAGCTAAATAATCATGGCCATTTTCCATGTGGGGAATGGATGAGGTGGGATCTTACCCTTCAGCTACAGCCAAGCAGTTAAAGTATATCCTTACTGTTACTGACTTCTTTTCGAAATGGTCAGTGTAACACCTGAGATTTTTATGAGTGGTATTTTGTTTTTATGTAATATACATCATCAATGGAATATTTCACTACACACAACACTAACATGGCTTGCTTTACACGCAATCGTGACCTTCCTCTATATCTTACATTGTACGCAATACCGAGTTTAACTAAACAACGATATGCTATTAAAATACTATATAAACTAGCCGTTAGGAATAGTAATAAACACCTTTTGAAATTTTATAAATTTTATCATTCAAAATGGACTTCAATTTTGGATTCGGAATACCAAAATTAGCCTAGTATGATTTTTGATATTTTTCCGAAAACAATCAATTTTTGATGAATAGTGAAAAAACAGGGTTACTATTTAAAAACCGACTTTTTATTAAAATAATCATTTATTTTATTTAAATTAATTTTAGGTCAAAATAGATACATAATAACTATATAGGTTCAATGTAATTCATTGGAGACATTTTATAATAATTTTATATATATAAAAATTTTATTGAACTTTTCACCATCTTTTACCCACCACCTAGGAGCTTTTGAAAATTTGCATAGAACATAATTTTACAGCTTCTGTGAATGGAATTTCAAAAATCCGAGAGACATGGTTGATATCAGTAAGTAAAATGTGGTTCAATGGGATGAAAATATTTTTTGGTGAATAGTAACTTTTTAATTTTATTTATCGCGGTTAATAGTAAATAGGTAAATTAATGGTAAAAATGATATTACTATTACCCTAAAACATGTCCTCATTCTATTGGACAAGATTTTTTCGACAAAAAACAAACATATGAATATAATATGACCATTTAGATCCACTTGGATTAGATTAGGACATTTAAATATTATTTTATTTAAAGAAGAGTTAAAATAGTTAAAATCAATGTTTAATAATTAAAAAAAATTATAGGGTTATACATAAGATAAATTAGATTATAAATATTAATTAGAAAGCTAGAAAGATTTACTACATAATTATATTTTATTTATAATTTTTAGACTTTAAATAATTTAATTTATTTATGACACAATGATTTTGCAGTAATTACCTTATTAAGAAAATATTTATATAATTTATGTTATAAAGGGCCAAATAAATGTAATTTGAGACTTTTTATGAATTCCACTAATTTTATAAGTTAATATTACATGTTAGTGTTGATTTAATTGTCTTTTTTCAAACATATCATTCTGGTATGATTTTCACAAAAATCATATACCATATAGTGTCAAAAATGACATAAAATAGTTTTTTTAAAATATTATATTATTAATTGTTATTTTATTCTAAAAATACAAGGTTAGGTCAAATGACATATATTAGAATATATATATATTAATAATTTACCACTTGGGGTTCCTTTGGCTTGTTATAGTATGTTTATTAACCATATAGTGTAAGAAAACAAAAAGACACAGTAAAAGTTAAATTATATAACATAGAGTTAAATCTAAATGATAATGATAAAATAGTAACCTAAACATTTCTAAAACCAATTGGATTAGAGGGTTTCAAACCATCCCCACATTATCATTGAAATAAATTAAATTGGAGCTATTAAAAACCGAATGTGACTTTATTATAAAATAATATTTTTAGTTTTTCCTAGGATGCCCATCTCCTCCCTTATAAAAGGGAACCTCCTCCCTCTCCTCCTCACAACACATTGAGAATTCAAGCTCGGCCAACCCCTGCCAAAATCTCTTATCCACTTCTCTAGAATCATCCTAGTGGTCCTGGTCTTCTTCAATGACCATCTTTATTGCCCTAAGAAGAGGTTAAGAAAAGGCGTTTCAAAGAAGAGGTAATATCCATTACCGATCCTTTCCAATTTATTTCTTCTTCAACTTCTTTTTCATTAGTTGTTTCATGATAAAGTAATAAAATCAGTATTACTTATATACTGATATGTTATTATAAATATGAAACAACCCTATTTCACCTTCTATCCATTCTGCAGAAAATGAAATCACCGCGCGTGCGTACGTACGGAATACCATCTCCACGCCGTGGTGTAATCTATTTTCCACTACTACCTTACATGGAAGGGTATAACGGTGTAATGAGTATCTATATATGATAATTGTAAAGTGATATTGATTATTAAAGAGTATAAATACACTTCAATACAATTCCATGATCATGGGAACAATATCATCGCTCGTGCGTACGTACGGCCTACCGTCTCCACGATGTGATGCAACTCGTTCTACATGATCGTAATTACATAGTAATTATATAAATTAATTGAATGAATAAATATGATATATTATTCACTAATATCATTTTGGATATGAGGTATCTATAACCTAAAAAGAATAATAATAATTTATTTGGCAAAACACGCATAAGAACAAAAAGAAATAAACACCCGAATAACAAGTAACAATGAAGTATTACTAATAAAAAGATAAGAATATGTACATATATGGTATCATATCAATGAGTATGACTCTGGAATAATACAATAACATTATTTAAATCATTTTACAGGAGCTTCGGATACGTACGAATCAAATCGGACCTATTGTAAAGGATAACTCACAATCTCATTTTTTCTGAGATTGTTTATACATTGGTATTTACAGGGGTATATTTATCATCCACATCCATGTTTCCTCAAAATTTAATATTATTTTTATCTTCATATAATTTATTAAATCCAATTTTACCATTCTGTATGTTTTTTGTAAATGATATGAAAGGAATCTTAAGTCATTTTTCGTACGAGGTACTTTTTGACTTTTCTGGCCAATGTACGAGAAGAATGTTTTCTAACTTATACGACATGAATGGATTCATAGAAAATTATTTCAATGAAGCTTCCTTTACAAGTTTTTAAGTTTATTTTTAATTATCATCTTTTAGTTTAAAATTATATTACATGTTATGAAATGTAAAATGTTTTTGAAATAGAAAGGATATTTTCCTCATGAATGGAGTTCAAATGTTTTATCAAAATTATTTTCCATCTAAGATAATATATGGTTTTGTTTCTATCCCTATTATTAAATTGATTTGATTATGTTGTGATGGAATTATTTTAATTAATTTCATTAACTTATATGAATTTTTTTATGATGTCATGATGTTTAAGAATCTCATTTTTATTACAAGGGTTATGTGATGATGTATGATTTATGATTTTGTGGAACACATAAGGAAGGATTAATTATGAGATGGGTGGGACCTATATCTCCATCCAATGCAATGGATAATGATTTATATCTCATGAGATAGTCATGGCTGGAACGGGAGGTTAATCTGGTTTAGTAATACAGGACTGAAACGAGGAGTGAACTCGGTTCAGAAATGGACATTGTCCGCTATGATAGTCTTGGTAATGAGTCATGACTAACAAGAAAATATTTTCTATTAATATGTGTGCATGCCACAAAGTTTCATGTTTTATGTTATTATTATTATTCAGATCTCATTTTCACTTCTAGGATTTGTCCCATGTTAAGATATTATGATCACTTTTGCAGGTTAATATTTTCAAAAGGATATGATATAATTGTTATAACCATTATTTTCTCTTACTGAGCATTTGAAATCACCCCTTTTTATGTTTTCTTTTCCCCAGGTCAGGAAGAAGGATACTAAGTAAAATATGCAAAAGGGGACTCCAAGTAGGAAGAAATAAATTGGAGACAATGTAGAATATTTATGAACAAGTTGTTTATGTTTCCTAGTTTCTAATGTCACTATACCTATACGGACCTTTTGTGGTTTTTGTTATTTGTTGTACCATGTATTCATCAATTATGATGTAATAACAATGTATGCAATGTATGGGTCGTTATAGTTGGTATCAGGGGAAAGGTATAGTCAACCTTTGGAAACAAGGATTTGAATGCCTTAGTAAGAACCCTAAGGATATATCTAAGCATAGAACAATTTTGGTGTTTTAGAAATGGCCATGAAGAACCTATGAAAAGACCATAAGTGTAAAATTTTATTCTAGATTATGTGGTTTTCCTATTATTATTAGTGTATCTCACACACTTCTTCATGGTTTTAGTCAATGGATGGAAGCTGAAGGAATCATGTTAATGTTGAATGCGACGAGAAATGCAATTATTGTCCCCCTGAGCAACCAAATGATATGGGAGCTGGAATGAGAAATCTTGTAGCCATGCTCACACAACTTTCTCAAGCTATGAATCTTGTAGGACTCCCAAACGAGCAAAGGAAGGAACAAAATTCTGTTTAATCCTTCATGAGGCAGCATCTACCCTCATTCTGTCATTCAACTAATACATTAGTGGATGAAAAATGGATTAGTACCACTGAAAATATATTTTCAGTTCTTCAATGTTCTGAACATGTTAAATTCATCATAGCGGTATATTGTTTGGAAGGTGAAGCTGATCAATGGTGTAATTTTATTATGAATACAAGGCCAAGAGATGAAATTGAGTCCATAGAATGGGATTTGTTCAAAAACTTATTTTTCAATAAGTACTTCCTTCGTATTCTCCGAAAAAAGGTGGAGAAAGAGTTTCTTGAAATAAAGCAAAAGGATGATGAATGTGTTGGTACCTACGAAGAAATTTTTACAAGACATGCAAGGTACTCTTCTGGGATTATTATCCAACCTATGAGTAAGATCGATCGATTCTTTATTCTCTTAAAACCAAGTCTTCGAAGGTAGTTAGACATATGGGACTTCAATAGCTACGAGGAAATTTTTCAATGTGCTCTCAAGGTTGAGATGGATATTGGAGTTACCCATCAGTCATATGGGTTTGATAAGAAGTGGAAAATGGAATTCAAAGGGAAATATAAACACCACACTAAAAAGAAGATGATTTTTCCCTTATGCTCAATGTTTGGAACGAAACATGGAGGGAATTGTCTTAAATGGACAAGTAAATGTTTTAAATGTGGAAAAGAAGGTCATCGGACATTTGAATGCTGCAATGATGGGAAGAATATGTCTAGTGATGTAAACAAAGAAAAGGCTACATAGAATGCACCTCTAACACTTCAATGTTTCAAGTGCATGGAAATGGAGAATTATGCTAATCGTTGCCCTAATCCAAGGGTCGTTGATGATGATCGATGTCAACAAACTCATAAGGATAATGACAAAGGAATGTCACATGCATTTTCTATTGGAGATGTGGTGTATGATAACGATGTGGTGAAAGGTACACTTACCATCCACTCTAAAGTAGAAAATGTTTTATTTGATTCTGGATTCACCCACTCTTTTATTTCTGAAGAATTTTACAAGGGTATCACCACATTACCTCAATAATTAGATGTGGAGTTAGCTGTGACAAATCATAATGGCACAACGGTTGCATCAAAAGTTTAAAATTCATCTCCAATTTATGATTGTGGGAAAATTCTTCCTGTAAATCTTGTGATCATTCCTATAGTAGATTTCAATGTTATTCATGGCATGGATTTGCTTTCTTTATATGGAACTCATATCGATTGCCATATAAGTGAAGCCACATTTCATATTCCAGACCAATCTATGATCATCTATCGATGAAAGAATGAACATAACCTTCCAGTGGAAATTTCTTCCATCTTATGGGTCTTGATTCCAGTAAATGAAGGTTATTTATCTCAAATGGTTGGAGAGAAACTCGCTATTAAAAATATTCCCATAGTATGAGTGTTTGATGATGTCTTTCCAGAAGAATTGCCAGGTCTTCCACCAAATCGTGAAGTTGAGTTTTCAATAGAATTCATACCGGGTGTTATGCCAATTTCAAAGACACCTTATAGAATATTCCCAATTGAGTTGTAGGAATTGATGAGGCAACTCCATGAGAATCTTGAATAGGGATTCATATGCCCTAGTGTGTCACCTTGGGGAGCACATGTTCGGTTTGTTAAGAAGATAGATGGATCAATGCAACTCTGCATTGATTATTGAGAACTTGACAAGATCACTATCAAGAACAAATATCCTCTCCTACTCATTGATTACTTATTTGATCAACTACGTGGAGTTCAAAACTTTTCCAAGATTGAACTTCATTCGGGGTGTCATCAATTATGGGTCAAAAGGGAGGATATACCAAAGACGGCTTTCTGTATAACTTTTGACGCTACTTTTTTGTCACATGGTTCAAAGGAAGGTAAAGGGAATTAACATTGAAGAATTGATTCATCCTTTGAAGGAAACATGAAGAATCAACAAAGAGATATCCAAGGATTCCAAGAATGAAGCACCTCACAAGTTCCAGTAAGGTCATGCAAGTATACTTCCGTGACACAGAGTGGTCGCGCAAGTACTTGCGCGACGCATCATGGTCGCGCAAGTCACTTGCACGCCCAACTTGAAATTCGTGCAGGGCCTCCTCTAGCCAATAAATATCTCTGATGGGCCCCCCATTCAAGATGGAAAAATTTCCAAAATCTAGATTTGAGCTCCCGGCACCCAAGTCTCCTCTTTAAGTCTTCCAAGTACTAATAACGCAATTCTTTACCTAGAATGGAATGTCAAAACAAGGGAAATGAGACCTAAGTGTTGAATGTCACTAACACTTGCGCTCCAAAGTGTTGTACCGTTAAGGGGAATACACAACACTCACGCGCCTCCTTATTTTTGCACCAACACTTGCGCGCCACCCATCTGGAAGACTCTAGGGATTGAATAAAGGGCTTGAGCCCAAGCTCTCCCAATTTCCACCATAAGGTTTAAAAGTCGCGCAAGTCCCTTTTGTGTCTCGCAAGTACATGTGCGTGACCAAAACTTGTGCACCCACACAGTACCTGCGCGGCCTCCAGGACTTTCATGTTGCTGCCTTGTTGGGTGCCTTTCCTGCTTATTTCACTTCTTTATATCATTCCACCCCTCCTATTCAAGATCCAGTCTTCAAGACACTCTTCAAAGCCATTTACGACATGTTTTCTAGATAGAGTTCCATATCTAAAAGGAATTCTGTGGAATATTTCCTTCAACCTCATCCCTTAAGATGAGAGAATCTATAATTTAGGATTCCAACTCATGAGTAAGCCCTAATCCAAAGTTCCTTTAATCTGGGCCTCCTTTTCAGGAGTAAGCCCCAGTCCCCTAATTGGGCCTCCTTTTTAGGAGTAAGTCCGAGTCTAAAATTTCATTCATTCAACCTCATCCTTTAAAGATGAGAGAATCCTTCAACATAATCATCCTTTTCAAGATTAAGTCCTAAAAGGTTCAAAGTCACCTAAATTAGGCTTTCTTTCTAGGAGTAAGCCCTAAGTCACCTAATTTAGGCTTCCTTTTCAGGAGTAATCCCTAAGTCTCCTAATTTGGGCATCCTCCTCCGGAGTAAGCCACAACCACAATTCCCTTTACCTGGGTATCCTTTTCAGGAGTAAATCCCATTCTTCAAAAGTTCCCAAATTTTGGCATCCTTCTTAGGAGTAAGCCCCATGTCCCTCTTTAACATGGGGATCCTTTCAAGAGTAATCCCCAGTCTTAATTCCACTTAACCGGTCTTAATTACTTTTGATCTGGGTCTACTTCTCAAGAGTAAAACCCAATCATAAGTCATCTCCTAATTTGGGCGTCCTCCTTAGGAATAAGCCCTAAGTTAGAACATTACTCTCCAAATATCTTGGCAGTCACACATACATAAGCCCCACCATATTTCTCATGATTGTATCTTTCTTGGAACAAATGTCTAGTTTTACCAATACCTCTTGTTTCTCACACCGAGAATAACTCACGTGGGCTTAGAGTGTAAAAGTAATTATGACATCTTCCATTGGGCCATCAATCATGCATAATTTCATACACCTTCTCGAAATACTTGGGTTCTGATTCCTTTTATAAATAAGGATACGTAGGTTGCCCCTATGCGGGTACGATGCGAAGTATGAAACAATCAATGTCCTCCTAAATGACAATAAACATCATGTGCCCCACTGAGTGCCTCAAAACCAGTATAGTCATCATCATGACCAAGAGACTTCTATATAATGTTTCAGAGGATACCATTGGCTAAGGATTTCTGAAAAAATACAGATGATTCTCTATCGATGAAGACCCTAGAATACATATAAAAAGATTCTATAATTTCTCACACATCAATCATTGATTGAAAGTCCTAAGTAAAAACTCCTTCTTATACTTGGTAAATTAATAAGGATTCATGAACATAACATAAATCTTCAGCCCACAGCTAAAGATCGCCTACCTTTGGGAAGTAGGTCCAACTAGATATGGAATCATTGGATGTTTCCGGTTCTACGAAAAAACCCGTTAGATACTGATTGGAATGTTTGAATCTCAAATCAATGAGGTCATCCCCAATTCCAACGAGGAAACAAAAAATGGTGAACCCGATGTGAATCCTTAACCAAGTTAAAATGATGTTTTCTTATTTGTCCGGCCCCTATTTTAACGCAATGAGAGGGCCAAAAAAGAAATCATTAACATATGTGCTCATCCAAAATATGTAGCGGCTGGATTCATCTTTATTATGTCTGTTATATTAAACAGGCACTCTTTCTTTCAAGATCTCCTGCATTTTCATAATGGCTTTCCTAAAATTTACCCCTGTGAATACTGGTGTTGTGAACACCTCTACTGTGAGGTCTGCTACTGTGAAAACCAATGCTGCTACTCCTACTGGATCGTCCTCCACTCTGAGGATGACATCACCTACTCAGCGTCTTCAACGCTGGGTTTCTAATGCACAGGTTAAGGGGTACCATCAGGACGGTACTATCCTAACTCTGGAGGCCACTCGTCAAGCCCTCCAAGTCAACAATTCTACCTGGTCGTCCGGACAATGGCGACCAATGATCAAGAAGTAGGTGGTTCCATCTACCGTGTTCAACCGTTTCGGGTCATTATCCCTAGAACGCAATCACCATTCACTCCCGTATTCTAGGGAGGTGGATGAGAAGGTCCCTCAAGGCCTTAATTCCAGAAGGCAGGAGTCCTTACATAGGGCTTCATCCAACAATCGCCTCCAGACTCGTGTGGCAGTGCACCCTCAACATGATGAGGGCATCGTCTCCATGCATTCGGCCCAGGTTCCTTGAACCCAGGCAGGCAAGACGAACCGTCAGAGGCGAAATCCGGTTAATAGCAAGCAAGTTCTCGTTTCTGCCGTTTCCGGATGAACCCACCAACCTAACATGGTGGAGAGCAACAAGCGGGCACATACACCCATCCATTTTAACCCTGCTGTCCAGCAGACTCATCTGGCAGCACAACGCCAATCCCGCCCGACAATTCCAATGGAGTACTATAGGTAGGAACATACACTTGCTTATAAGCCATCAATTAGTCAGCAGGCTCGTCGGACTACATATGATGGAGGTCGCCAACAACGTTTGGTGAAGGGAAATTAGTAGGCACATACACCTGCTAATCTTGATCAAGCCTACCAATAGTCTCATTTGGTAGCAACCAGAGAAGTCAGTAAGAAAGCCCTAGCGACAATCAGTCGGAAAGCCCTGGCGACAATCAGGTGGCAGACTCAACTCTCTGCCCCCACACGTGAGTACTGTCAGGATTCACTGACAGGAAAAGGAGGACAGGAGCAGGAACACACACCTTCTCCATGCTCGGAATAGACCTATATCCCCATTCCAGCGGCCGAAGTCACAAAGCACATTCTGTCAATGGTGAATGAGCAGAATCAAATCCATGCTCTTATCATGGATGCCTGCCAGGATATCATAACATCTTCAGCCTCATCCCATTGAAAGACACATAAATCTATCCTTACCAGTGGAATGATGCATCAACATCTCACTCCAGAACAGACACAAACATCTGTTCCAATCCAAGAGAGTTATAGGGCATACTCCCCCATATCTTAAAAACGTCCAAGATAGGCACATACACCTGGTTTGAGCAGAGGTAATCAGCCTAACCTGACCATTCTTCATGTGCAGGCACACACACTTACCAAAGTGGGTAAGAAGGCGTCTAAGAAGAAGACCCACCCACCACAGTCACGAAACAAAGGGCCCATCTGTGATCTGGCCTTACTCGATACTGATGTTCTTGAGTCCCTCAGACAATTATCTGTTCGGGTTCAAGATTCTACTCTCTTGGTTCCAAATAGTGGGAACATTAATCCCAAAGGTCTGCACTAGACTCTTCCTCATGAAGGCTTTCTTCATGACAGTTCGATTGATCTTGAAGATTCATCTTCAGAAAAGAGCCACAGCATCCCTCTATGTGGTCAGAAGATCAAGGAGTAAGCGATTCCATCTTTTGTTGTAACCCATCATGATGGTCCTCCTCATGGTGATGAATTTCGCTGCAAAAGTCCTCTCCGCAGTAGTAATTCGCATTGTCTGGGAATTTCCTCAAAAGACAATGTAGTGATGAGAAAGCCCTCTTATCTCGAGGCACTTGCAAATGTGAATCCAGTCATGTCTGATGTTTTACCATCGGCGGGTGAAACACTTTCTCCATCAAAATATAGCCTATTATTTAGGTTATTCTCCGAACCATCCTCGGGTCATTCATCGTCCAGCATGAATAGCGGACTCTCTACCAATATTGTTGAATCCGATGAAGCAACAAGGAAGCACCAACTTTGGTCCAAGCAGGTAGAAGAATCCTCAGTGAATGATAAAGAGGATGTGATGAACCTGAGAAAACAACTGGCGAAAGGTGAAGTGCCAGTTATGTTCTGGCCATTGGCTGATTCTCAGTACGACATTCCAGAGATGTTGAAAGAAGATGGAATTCCTGATATCTGTCTCAACATATGGAAGACTCCTTGTCAACTGAAGAAGAAAGTATTATCTTATGATGAATATGAAAATCATATTATGATAATAGAAGGGTTACAATGCCAGATTGATTTGGCGTCTCTATCAGCCTCTCGATATCTGAAGGCTGAAAAGCAACAGAGATCCCTTCAGCATTCATGCCTTAGAGCAATGAGAAGATTGCACCAGTTAATTTCCAATGCCCCGTCTGGCGTTCATGTTAGAGGATGGGGTGTTCATAGAGCATTGCACTTCACCATGCTCTCCAATCAGTAAAGCTCTCCGAAAATGGTCTCATGCAATGTTATTGCCCATGGCCGGCCACAGTCAATTGGCTTTACTTGCAATCAGAAGCCTGCCCGAGAATAGGCCTCAACTAGTTCTTCTCAAAATCAAGTTTACAGAGAAGAAGTTGTTGAATTTATCCTGCACCAAGAAAACGAGAATATTGAACAGGCATCTCGTACGGAGAAAGCGCATCGTCAGGTCACGGAAGATTCTGAAATCATCTAACGGTCTTATGAACGGGGTGATAAAAGTGGTTATTGATTGATTCATCTTCCTATCTTCCGGACCAAGATTCGCAGGATCATGAGAACTTTTAAGAAAGTCTCAAACATTTCATGTTAGGAACCACCCCAGCTTTCCAGACTGGGGACTCCTTCAAACCAACCCTTGAAATCATCAAATACAGTTCGAGGAGTTGAGGAGGAACAGCAGAAACAGCCCCAGTCTACCGGACTAGGGACTTTTTCAAATCCTCAATCACTTCATCAAAGAAGGTCGGTCTTCTCCCTATTAGGGAAGAAACCCTAGGAGGAACGAAGAGCCATGCTATCGGGAGATTCTCTCCGAGTGACAGTTTGTCAAGAAGTTCCAGAGGGATTGAGTCAACAAAAGGACATGTCTCCTCATGGGCATGAAAAAAGACAATATCATAGAAATGCTGATAGATGGGATGTCATGCATTATGCTTCCATTAATGTCATCAATGCTGTTGTTGCTGATCCACCAGATGAAATTCATTCAGAAGGATCAGATGAAGAGGTTCCTGCTCAGGAAGTTGCGCATACAGACCTAAATGAAGAAGGTGTGTGCACACGAAATCAAAGGCCTACCCAAAATCTGGGTATTTCTTCAAGTAACCCACTTCCCCCTCTCCGAAAGGGATCCAACAAGGGGAATGGAAAGAATCAGGTTACATGTCACCCGTCCTCTGGAGAAGGCCAACCACTCTCATTAGAGCAAAGGTTTGTTCTGCTAGAGGAAGAAATGAAAGAACTATGGATGATGAATGTAGAATTACTCCAAGGTAGTCTTCTTCCTAAACATACTAGAACTAGTCATCCAAGGGAATTTGTCGCGGCTACAGAGATGGATCAATATTATCCTCCTCTCCAAGTACACTCTAACAGGTCTAATCCTATAGGTCATGCGCAACAATAGTCGGTGGTGCTACCGTCAGTTGAAGTACCAGCCGTTGTACCTGTTCAGGTCCAGGCTCAACTGGATGTCTCTCAAAAGTTGATAACTAATATTGAGTCATTGACAACTCGGTTGGAGGCTATAGAGGGAAAATGAGCTCAAATTCAACCAGAGAAGAGAGCTTACCCTGAATAGGTTGATGATATTTCTCCCCCATCAAATTTTTCAAGTGCCACATTCCCAATCATTAACGGTTCAGGAGATCCAGAGCAGCACTTAACACATTTCATTTCACGTTGTGATCATATGATGTGAACTCTTCAGCAACAGGAGGCGGTTAACCTCCGGTGCTTTCTACAATCATTACAAGGGCCTGCTTTCATCTGGTTCACAAGCTTGCAATCCCGGTCAATTACCAGATGGGAAGATCTTCATCAAAAGTTTCTTCTTTAGTTCAGCTCAAATTTTCCAAAGACAATGGTGTTTGATCTTACAAACTATAAGAAAAGGGAGAATGAAAGGGTCTCAGACTTCATTGCTCGCTGTAAGGGATTAACATATTCCATGAATCTGACACTCCCTCAAGAGGAACTGTTGCCAATTTGTGTGGAAAATTTGTTTGATGAGTTACGCATGCCATTGATCCCTGTAAAATACACAGGAGGGTTTCGAGACCTTACATAAATCTCTCAACAGATTGAAGATTCTCTTATAAATACTAAGGACAAATCTTGTGTAATTCCATCAGCTCCAGGAAAGAGAATGGGTAGATCAGAGACTGATACAGTTATGCTTAAGCAAGAACCTGTGCCTGTTTCTACCTCAAAGCCATCATCTTCACGAAGGGCTCCACATATTGAGCATCAGCAACAGAGAACATTTCATAAAGATAATCTAAGAGATCACAGACGGAAATAGTTTGATGAAATGAAGAGAAAAGTTTATTCTTTCAAAAATGAACAATTTCCTGGCTATTTCATTTCATCTCTAGAGAATAACTTGGTTCAGCTGTCGAGGCCTAAAATGCCAAACAAGGAAGGAGATGAAGACCGTCCCAATTATTTCCCGTTTCATCAGATGTTGGGCTGTCCCATTCAGAAGTGTTTCATCTTCAAGTACCTTTGGCAAAAGATGGTTGACTCAGGGCAAGTCAAATTGAAAGGTTCTTCTGCTCAAGTACCATGTGTTACTGCTACATATCCTGAGGAAGGAGGTGAGTGGCAGGAAGTCAAAAGCAAAAGTGCACAAAAATATGATGACTGGATGGTTAAAAAGACAATAAATCGGACTCATTCCATTTTGCAACCACGATTGAAGAAGCCAATTGTGTCTTCTACTAATGCTGCAGTGAAACCTCCAGCAAAACATAAATCCTCAGAAGGGAATCATAATTCAAAGAAGGAAGAGGAATCAGAAGAAGATGAGTATGTGTCAAGGTCTAAGCTGTCTTTGACTCTGGAAGATTTCATGCCATCTACTTCGAAGAAACAGGCACCACCCCATAAAATGGAATAGCCTCAGTTGGCTAGTCAGTCAGAGTCTTCATCGGATGAAGATTTGATCTTCGGTTCTGTTAATATGATTAGCGTAACAGATCCTTATGCCAATTGTGGTTTTGATTTCAATGAGCCAGATTTCCCTGTATCAAACAGAGGAATTGGAGGAAGTTCAAGGGGTCAAGGATATAGAGGAAGATGTGGATATCCCAGAAGCCGGTATTCCAATTCTACCCCTGCTAGAACTGTGTACACAGTGGAAACTTGTGGAAAAGCCCTTCAGAGAGCTCAGCAAGAACATGCAAGTTCTTCCACCAGTAACCGATTCAATCCTGGTACAATCATTTTGGAAGATCGGTTGGAGGTTCTACATTCATCCTCTCAATGAGTAAAAGGATCTAATCGATCTAATCTTCCGAAGCCATGAGTATTTTCAACTCTTATCCCGTTACAAGAAGCATCAACTTCCAAGGCACCGACTAAACCACATGTTCCTGTTGGGAAACGCGGACCTTTGGCTTAAATGTATAATGTATTGAAACACCTAGCCCAAGTACCGGTCATGTTATCAATTCTGGAGGCATTGAATTTGTCGAAGGATCTTCAGGAGGCACTCATCGAGGCTTTGTCAAGTCTTCAAGAGTTTGAAACAGAAATAGCTGCAGCTGAAGTCAATCATGTCGAGAATAGTCCTGCGGAATGCCATGCAGTGATATCATTCACAGATGAAGATTAAGATGATGTTGTGCATGGGAATATTAGACCATTGTACTAATCTGGAAAAGTCAATGGCATGGATATCCGAAGATCTTTTATTGATAATGGTTCAGGAGTCAACCTCATCCACATTCGTACACTCCGTCGATTGAGACTCACCGAATCTGATTTATCTCCCTCTACATTAATGTTGTAAGGGTATGATAAAAATGAGCAAGAACCACTGGGCAAGATTACACTCGAACCCAGTTTGGTGACCTTGTGTCCAATTCAGATTTCATGGTGGTTAGTCATGACACAACATTCAATGTTTTCCATGGAAGACCCTGGCTACATAAGCATGCAGCTACCCCTTTATCATACCATCAATGTCTTAAATATTGTTTCAATGGTCATATTGGGACATTGTATGGTGATAAATCTCCATTCAAGACATGTGAATATTAGTACATTGAGGTGGAATTCTTTCATATGAAGAGAAAAAAAGAAATCTTCAACAAAGGAGGTTTCCAAGATTAATGCTCCATTTGGTTTGGAAAAGGATCCAGTAAATCCATTTGCACATGTGAGTTCATATTATGTGCTGCCTATCTGTCAAATTGACAAGATAGGCCTAGATAAAAATACTCTTATGGAAATATCCATAATGTATGTTACGAAAATCGAGCTAGGCAACATGGGAGAAATTGGTGACCCGCCAATCAATGATGAAAGCCCAAATGGGGATGTTTTCATTTCATCTACTAAAATTCAACAAGTCTATGCTTCGGCAATCAGGCCAGAAGAAGTCATAACAACCTCAGAGGTGATGAATGATGTTGATTCTCAATCCATCATATCCTCTTTATTTCCCAAGGAAGACCCTTCATCAGCAATTGGGTCGGAAATGGATGCTTTTTTTCGAGATGTTCGAATTTCAACATCTCTTCTGATTATGGAAATTATACATCATCATCTACAATGCAAGTGGAAATGGAAGAGATTACACATGTTTAAGAAGAAGAATAATATCTTAGGGATGCTCCCCCAACATTTGAATAAGGCATCTCTACTACCGTGGATAAACTCAGAGATGTAAATCTGGGCACTGAAGAACATCCACTCCCCACTTTAATTAGTGCGGCCATGACTCTTGAAGAACAAGAGATGTATATTTCTTTCTAAAGTAAAATCGAGATATATTTTCTTGGAATTATATAGAGATGGCAGGGCTTGATTCTGATGTTGCTACCCATCATTTGGGTTTTCCAGAAGAACATCGAGGGTTTATGCAAGCCGTGAGAAGAACACACCCAACCTATGCTTCCAAAATTGAACCTGAAGTGGATAAGCTTATCAAAGATAACTTCATCACAGAAGTTCAATATCCCAAATGGTTGGCTAATATTGTCCCTGTGAAGAAGATGAATGGACAAATTAGAGTTTGCATTGATGTTAGAGATCTTAATCGGCATTGTCCTAAGGATGATTTCCTGGTCCCGATTATAAAACTCCTGATTGATGCAACCGCTGGCTATGAAGAACTTTCTTTCATGGATGGATATTCCAGATATAATCAAATCCGAATGGCTCTAGAATATGAAGAATCTACAGCCTTCAGATCCCCTCAGGGTGTGTTTTGCTATCGGGTGATGCCCTTTGGCCTTAAAAATGCTGGCGCAACATATCAGCATGCCATGCATCGCATCATCAAACCCTTCTTAGGTAAGTTTTTTGAATTCTATTTGGATGACTTGGTAGTCAAGTCCAAGAAGAGATCTAATCACTTGGCGGATTTGGAGGTTATATTCTACATGCATCGACAACATAACTTGAAGATGAACCCCTTAAAATGTACTTTTTGGGTTACCTTAGGAAAATTCCTCAGCTTTGTTGTACGCCATCATGGTATTGAAGTCGATCCTAAGAAGACCAAGTCAATCCTTGGTATGTCCCCACCTTGAAATTTGAAAGAATTAAGAGGGCTTCAGGGACACTTAGACTATACTTGGCGTTTCATCACCATTTTGGCAGGCAAAAGTATACCCTTCACCAAATTGATGAAAAAGGGAGTCACTTATTAGTGGACAGAAGATTGTCAGGAGGCATTTGACATTATCAAGAAATACCTCTTGAGTCCACCGGTACTTATGCCACCTGTTGAAGGAAGACCACTCATCCTCTATGTGACAGCCTTGGAGAGATCATTGGGAGCCTTTCTTGCTCAGAAGAATGATGCTAGGAATGAAAACAGCCCCTATTACCTCAGTTAGTCTATGCTTGAGGCAGAAACCCGATATTAGAGTATTGAGAAGTGCTGCCTTTAATTAATCTCTGCAGTTCAGAAGTTGAGACACTATCTATAGCATCACGAGGTCCAATTGGTATCTCGCAATAACCCTCTTAAATTTATCCTCAGTCGTCCAATGCTTACAGGATGTCTTGCAAGGTGGGCGGTTATTCTGCAGTAGTTCGACGTTCAGTATGTGTCTCAAAAGGCAATAAAAGGCCAAGCTCTGGCTGATTTCCTTGATGAACACCCATCAGTGGAAGATACATCTGTAGACATTGAACTCCCTGATGAAGAAGTCTTCTCTATTCAAGATTGTCCTCAAGTCTGAGAAATGTACATTGATGCTGCTTCCAGGAGTCCAACAGGAAAGAAAATGGAAGACCCTAAATTCCACAAAGTTGGATTAGGAGTGGTTCTCATTTCCCCAGAAAAGGAAGTGTTACCCTACTCCTATTTATTACCGGAAGGTGGATCCAACAATAAAGCAGAATATCAAGCTCTCACTATAGGCTTGGAATTAGCAGTTCATGCAAAAGTGAATCACCTGAAAGTGAAAGGTGATTCAGACCTGGTAATCAAACAAGTCAATGAGGATTATGCAATCAGAAAGGAAGAATGGATCCCCTTGTATTATTACGTTAGAGAGTTAATGGCAGAATTCCCTATGGAACCGACATTTTCATATTTTCCTCGATCACAAAATGCTTAAGCTAATGCATTGGCTAACATAGCCACAACTGTAGCAGATCATTATCGGGATGAGACGAGCATCAGCATTGCCCACCTTCGTACAATTTCACCTTATGTTTGAACGAGAACAGAGGAAATAAATGATATTAGTCCCATTGTTGAACCATATGGTCATACAACAGGATGGATGACACCTATCAAAGAGTACCTTCAAAATGGAACACTTCCACTTGATAGGGCTGGGAAAGAGAAAATCCGGCAATGTGTGGTCAACATTACTCTTTATGATAGCCCAGACCACCTAGAGAAAGTTCTATACAAACATGGGTTTGATGGAGTTCTCTTCAGATGCATTTATGGTGTAGAGACAATGGATGTCATGAAGGAAGTGCATGCAAGAGTATGTGGTGCCCACCAGTCTAGACATAGACTGTCTGATCAGATTCGAAGGCTGGGATACTTTTGGCCTTCAATGATACAAGATTGAGTTGATTTCAAAAAGAAGTGTCATTCATGCCAAGTACATGCCAACTTCATTCATTAGCCCCTAGAGTTTTTTCATACATCTAAGTACTTGTAGCCATTTGCTACGTGGGGAATGGATGTGGTGGGACCTTACCCTTCCGTTATGGCCAAGCAGTTTAAGTATATCCTTACTGCTACTAACTTATTTTCCAAATGGGCAGAGGAAATACCTCTCAAAGAATTTATTTCTAAATGCATTGTTAGCTTCATCAAGGCTATCATCATTACCAGATTTGGTTTCCATCATACAATATTGACGGACAACGACACCAACTTCTGTTCTTCCGAGGTGATGAAATTGTATCAGGATTACAACATCAAATCCAATCATTCATTTCTGTATCATGTTGCGGCTAACGGACAGATTGAATCCTTCAACAAGACTCTATCGAACATACTACAAAATATGGTGGATAAAGATAAGAAATCATGGCCTGAGAAACACTTTCATGTTTTATGGGCTTATCAAACCACCACCCGCACTGCAACGCGGTCAACTCCAAATTCACTGATATATGGAACAGAAGAAGTTTTTCCCCTTGAGGTTCAGTTACCTTCACTCAGAGTTGCTATTTGTGATCTGTCATCTACAGATGAACAATCTCAGAAGCGGTTGGATGAGTTGGAACGTTTGGACGAGAAAAGATTGTGCACATTGCACCACTTGGAAGTCTATCAAAATCGAATTCTGCGAGCTTTCAACAGAAAAGTTTGTCTTCATTCATTCACTCAGGGAGAACTGGTATTGGTTCTTAGAACACCAATGATACTAGGAAAGAAACCTCCCATGCTTGAACCAAAATGGTAAGGGCCTTATTCAATACATAACGTCTACTCCAATGGAGCTTATTCATTAATCTCAATGGGTGGAGAACTCATCACGACTCCAACCAATGCCAGATTTCTGACAAAATATTTTGTATAAACACAAAATATTGTTCCCAGAACCAATATCCTCATATCGGTTCATCTTTCGTCCATCATGATGTTAAACTGTAAAATCCTCTCTATCGTCCAACATGACGTTAATCTGTAGAAAATTTCCCCTTATTACATCCTAATTACATGACGTTAAACTGTATGGAAGTCCCTAGAACCAATATTTTCACATTGGTTTATCTTATCGTCCATCGTGACGTTAAACTATAAAAATCCCTCTTTTGTCTGAAATGACATTAAACTATGGAAGTCTTCATCATCCTAGCAACATGTCATTAAATGGTGTGGTCCATGCATATGACCTTAAACTATTTTCATCATTCTAACTACATGACGTTAAACTGTACAGAAAATCCCTTATGTCTAGCATGACACCAAACTGTATTTCGTCCTAGCAACATGATGCTAAACTGTACGGTACCCTTATCATCCAACATGATGTTAAACTATGAAAAAGTACCCAATTCGTCCAAGATGACATTAAACTATGCGGTCCATGCATATGACCTTAAACTACTCACATGTTTTATTCATCCAACATGATGATAAACTGTGTCCTTTTGTCCTTACTGTATGACATTAAACTGCACAGTCCCCCATCATCCTATCTACATGACACTAAACTATACAGAAGTTCCTTATGTCCAGCATGACATTAAACTGTATTTTGTCTTTACTACATGACATTAAATTATGCAGCAGCAATAGTCCTCACTGTAAGACTTTAAACACCATACTCCCTTTTTGTGTCCTACATGACATTAAACTGTACATCGTTAGGGTTGTTGCTACCTCGTGTTTCTCACATCAAGTATAACTCACGTGATCTTAGAGAAAAACATCAACCATAACACTTCATTCTTTAATTGAACTACGCGGACTTTTATCCTTGCCTTTTATGCTGGGTACGTAGGAAACCTCCTCAGGTTCACGACCGGAACATATATTTTCACATCGGTTCACTTCTGTCTCATTTTGACTTGTGAAACCGCTTTAGAACTAATATCCTCATATTTGTTCACTTTTGTCCTTGGTATATGGCGTTAAACTATAAAGCACTTTTGTCCTATATGAAAATAAACTACGACATTCTTTGATACCCTCCTTGAGAGGGAATCATTATTTCCATTGATTCTTAATCTTATTCAAAAGACTATGTGCATACATGGTAATGCTCAATCCTTTTTATCTTGGGATAAATCATCATTGCACTAGAATCTCCTTGTCACCCATCACATGTACGAACCAAATTTGTACAGAGGGTATTTCTAGAACTATGTGGGCTTGATTCCATTTTTTATGGGATACGTAGGAACATTCAAGCATCCCTTGAATCCAGCCCCAAGTCTTTGGGCCTAACCCCAAATTCCACCTTTCAATCCCTTGGCTGAAAAGTCCCTATAAAATACACAATGTGTATTCTTTATCATGGTCTGAGCTGCACGACCATAAACTAAGATCTAAATTTTTGTCCCACATGACGATAAACTGTATTACAAGAACTATGTATGGATTGATTCCTATCCTTATTGGATATGTAGTGAAGTCCAACACTTTAATTTAGGACACAACCAAAACATGATTTTGGTTAGTATTCGTCTGTGTATCTTTACATACGTTGGAAAATACCCATTATTATGTATCATAACCCTAACCTTAAATATCTTCAGATCTTCATAACCCTTTTTCTTGACTTTTGGTCACAAAATGTTTAATACCTAAGAGTTCTTTTTCCTGACTATGCAGTACGTGCCCATAGGCGGCCTTGCATAAAGTTGTCTACATAACAGACTTGTCAGCCAAAAGATTCTATTTATTTAACTATGCATCCAAAGCCCTTAGGTGGCCCTGAATAATTTAACCCCCTAACAGGTTTGTTAAATGGTGGTAACTTCATTCTTGGGAGGAAAACCACTTTTGTTTTTATTTGTCTAAAGGAAAATATGTAGGGATCCGCAAAAATAGCCATCCTTAACATACTTGTCCCATATTTCCTTTTCATGATCTAAAAGTGATCAAGTCCGTGGTATATAATTTCATCCCCTACGCTTGGGTCAGACCTTCGTAGAAGCAACATTCATCCAGTTCCTAATTAATTTTGTTTGTAAATATCTTTTTCATATTCATGTACTTCTTTCCATACAGAAAACTTTATACTTTGTAAAATTTTGAATATCCATAATCATTCAATGGCTTTTTAGTACTAGAAAAGTAAATTTCTAAGAGTACTTTTCCCTGACTATGTAGCACGTTCCCATAGGTGTCATTGCATAAAGTTGTCTACATAACAGACCTGTCAACCAAAAGATACTATTTATTTAACTATGCAGCTAATACCCTTAGGTGGACCTACATAATTCAACCCCCTAACGAGTTTGTTAAATCATAGTAACTTCATTCTTGGAAACTACTTTATACAATGCCTTTTATCCCCTTGTCATATCATTCCTCAGATTCAAAATTTCTTAAGTCATAGTTTACACATTTCCCATCATAATTGAATATGGAAAAAAAAATTCAGATAAATTACTAAGGAATTGAGTTCTTATTTATTCATTTGGTCAAAGCTATTTTGACCTTAAAAATTAGCACTTTTTAATGTCCGTGTGCATGACTTTAAACTGCCCACAAAAGACAAGGGAGATTTGGATAAAAGTCAGGTCCCAGCTCACTAAACATGCATTTTGTATGATTTAGGTAATATTGAATAATTAAAAGATTCAATGTTTGTAGAGTTATTCAAAATAATCCTAGTAAAAATCAAACTATGCTTACTAGGCCCACTGGCTTAGGTAAAATTTTAAAGCAAGTAATTCAAAGCAGGAATGCACAAAGATTGAGGATGAAAGTATCTTTCATTAATGCACAAGGATTAGTAGGATATCCACAGATTGTATTCTCTTCTCTTTTTAAAATAATTACATAAGGCTTTCAACATATGTTTTCACTTGGCGTATATAATCCTGAGCTTCATCAGCAGCAACTTGAATATCATGCACCCGACCAGCCTTTCTCTTTTCAGCTTGACGGAGTGCTTTCTTAGCATCTGCAATGACCTTCATGCCGTTCATTTGAGCTCCCTGCAGAGAATTATTGAGCTGGTCGAGTTCCCCAGTAACAGAATCTAACTATTGCTGGAGATGCATCTGCTGGACTACCTTCTCCTTGATCTTATGCTTCAACTCCTTCATCTTAGTAGCATAGTCAGCTTTAGATTGGGACACTGGAGCCTCAAAGTCACTGATGTTGATTGACAGCTTCAACCTGTTCTAATCGTCGTGATATTTCTGATCTTGCTCCCTTCTCAAAATGACTTGCTTTACTGCGGTATGGATCTCCTGGTATCCAAAACATCCAAGTCCTAGCATCACAAACAAGGATGACAGATGAGTAATCTTCATTGGCAGCTCATCCAAAGGCACTTCAGATATGATCTTCCAGATATTGTTCCATGCCTTGTACTGTGAGAAGCTGAGCGCTTTGAGCACCTCTTGGTCAGATTCAGCATCACTTTCACAGGGGGGATATACTTTGGGATTAATGCACTAGAGAAGTTCCATGTTCTGCTCCATCCCCCCTTACTCGTGTTCCTTCATCCTCGATTTCCGTTGGGGCGGAGGCTGAAGCTTCGCCTCCATGTCTAACCACTGAAATTGATGGCCCTGCATACTCAATTGAAAATATTGGTTAGTTTCAAAGGATGACAAACGCCAATTTTGGCTGTCTTATAAATTAAAGTACAGTTGCAAGAAATGTTATCCCTTACCCAACGGTAAATCAGCAACTTGTGAAGACTCCTCCCCATCTTTCCTTGTTTTAACAGGTTCTTCATGATGAGTCTCAGGAGGGTTTTCCGGGTTTAGCTCCACTTGAGCTATTGTTGCTGCAATAATTGGGTCGGCATTAGTGTCCACACCCTCTTCAGGCATTGGTAAATCAGCAATTTCTTTAGATGAAACTGCTTATCATGTTCAGTCAAGATTAGAAGTGTAAATTATGAAGAAATTTACTGGATGAAGGGTAACACTCACAACCAAAATCTTCTAATTCAAATGATAACATGGAATGGTCATAAAAATATTCAAAAGACATTCCATTATTCATCATGTCATCCAATGTTACTTCAGAATCCTGGTTAATCTCACCAGTGGAAGCGTGAGATGTATCATCTTGATGAACTTCAGCTTCTGGTTCCTGACTCTGGACAGCTTGATCAATTGAAATAGCAGCATCAGTTGCAGCCGCTGCAAGAAGATCCAGTGGAAGAATTGAACCTAAAACATCACATAATGGAAGTGATTTGATGTCTCATTAAAATTTTATGTAGCATTGTCAATCATACCAGAAGAAGGTTCCTTTGTTCTTGTAGTAGTTGTAAAAGGAATACTGGGGGCAGATGCTGGCCCTTCTCCAGAAGCAGCCATGTTGACATGGATTTGAGATTGTTCCCCAGCACCCTCTGTCATCCCAGCAGGAGGGTAGACCCTCTCTCTCAGGGGATAAATTGAAGATGCCCCTGCTATTCCAAAGGAAAATGAGCAATCGTTTTACCATTTAAGACTCATAACTACAAAGGACATACCACTGCTAACAATTAGTTTATCTATGGACATCCTCCTTCGTTGCCTTTGCTTCTGTGGTTTAACAGGAGTGTCAGCAACCTCTTTTATTGGCACCTGGATCGGATAATGGAACGCTTTTTCCAAATCCTCTTCCATTTCCTGTCGTCCCGGATATATCTCACCCGATTCACGGGGAGTTTCAACAGTAGCCCCGATGGCGGTACCACCAGGGCAGTATTGAGGAGAAGGGACCTCAGTAGTTCCTCTTGTAGTAAGGTGCAGAATGAAGAAAGTAATTTCCATATTTAAATGATGCTTTGACTAAAATAAGTTGCAAAGTAAATAAAGAAATAAACTTACATCTTCAGGAGCCACAAAATCATGCCACTCCACATCTCTAGAGCCATTAATCCCCACAGTGGTGCCCCGATCGATCATTTCCTTCACCCACTTGGTGACATGAATGGATTCATCAGTGGCATAAATGATGGTTTCCAGCTCTTTGACGTAAGCTCGCACTTCATTGGGGTTGTTCTAAAAATTTATGTCAGTAGAGGCCAAGAGGTTCCATATTCCAGGAAGATGTACTCCCTTGCACAGGTCCAGCTAGGCTGTTTTGATATCACAATATAAGCTCTGCTAGGTCTGGACAGCCACTGGTCGTACATATTTGGAAGACTGAGGAGGCGCTACAATCTTTGACTTTAACTTCTTTCCAGCTCCTGCAACTACAGATAGAAACAAATAAGAAAATTTGACATATTTATTCTATAAAGTGATTGCCACAATGAGATAGCTCACCTAGAGTTGATGGAGTAGTTCTCTTGATTCTATCTGGAGGATTGTATCGGGCACGAAGCCGCTTTGCAATTTGTTGTGCCTCATTGTCCCCATCGTGGGAATCTGGTGAGGACGAATCAGACGAGTTAGACTCAGGTGAGGAAGCATCACCTTTATGAGGGAGGGACTCTTTCACTGCAGTCCTCTTCCTCTTCCCCACCTGATAAACCGGGTTGTTCAGCACCCCTTTGGGGTATGATGATATCCAGTGTTCGACATACCAGGTAGTCAAATTATGTGCCGCCTTGTCGATTGGTAGATCAAATACTAACCCCATTTCTTGTCTTGCTGTAATCAGCTATAGTTTTCGAGCAACCATTGGATGTTGTTCTAGTCTGACATTAAATGGAAGAGATACAGCTATCTGTTGTAGGAACTTGAATTGGCATGCAAATCTATATGGAGCATAGGCCTCGCATATGATTTCCCCATAAATCCTTGCGACCAATACCCCATCTCTGCAATTCATATTGTACACCCTCAAATCTAAACTGGCGGTTCCGTCATCAACAAACCGCCCAGTTGGCGGGTTTCCATATAGAAAGAAGTTAAATTCGTTGTACATGCTCAGCCTCACCTTCATGTCGTATGCATTAAGATCTAGCGAAGCAATTCCAGAAAATGCTTGCACAGATGGTCTAAAGGAACTTCCAGGGATTTGTATTCCATTTTGTACTTTATAAGTCCTGAAATGTGCGGCGATCTATCCCGATAAAACATAAAATGGTCCCGCTATCCTTAGAAGAGATTTACCCTTGAAAACATGATGTTGACTCATGTGGATTTTTGCTAGAATGGGGGTAGCCAACCCAACCATTCTTCCTTCAGCCAACTTCTCCGCGATAACGAAGGTCCTGGGCCTGATGCCTCCCTTCGAATCCTTAACTGGAAGAAGATAAATACTGAGCCACATAGCCAAGAAGCCCGCCAAACGTGTCTTCCTTGGGATCCGCTGATTCACCTCATATCCCCACTTGTCAAATTCCCCGGGCCCCAATGTTGGCCAGAATGTTCCAGGAGCACCCCTCTTCTTTGTTTTCGGACAAGTGGTAGGACGAGTGGGCCGCTTGTCCATTGATTTTATTTTCTTGGATTCCTTCTCCTTTGGTTCCCTCTCCTGTTTCTCAACCAGGAACAATTTTATCCACTCCTCTGGATGAATATTCTTCCTAGAATGGGTCAAAGATGTCTCTGAACTTCTGATCTTGTGAAAGATCTTGAATAATTATCGAGCTAGAGCTGGAGATTTCTCTGAGTCATTCCAAGTGTCCTTTGGGGGAATAAATTCATTGTACATATCTCCCAAGATTGGGGCCGCTATGATTTTTTGGACGTCCCACAAACTGATGCCGACTTCGCCATGATTAAAATAGAATGAATTAGTTTCTGGGCTCCCATGACTGAGAATCTCTAGCACAAAGTGATCATGTCTATAAATGTACGTTTGGCCAACCCAAATAGCTTCGTAGATAGCCACTGCTTTCAAGTCTTCGACAGACTCTGCACATTTCTGTTGTACCCAGTAGGCCGACATCCACGTCGGCCTCACACCTCTCCCAGGGTGGAAGTCCCAGCTTGTCTTCCATCCTTTGGATTGATCCATCTGAGCATTTCGGAAAATCAAGGGATGATAGTGAGGGTGCAGCTCAGGCTTATGCGGCTTTAAATCTGGTCCACACAGGCTAGGATGCATCATGTAGGCCTTATCTACTGTTCCAACATTGATGAATCCTCCCCCACTTGAGAAATCTTCCAAAAAAAAGTTGTTATAATTCTGGAACCAGGAATGCGGCAGATAATTATTGGCTTCTAGAATGTTCACATCCCTTAGATGTCCATAACCATACAACGACAGATAAATGCAATGTGGAAAGTCAAACTGATACTTCTTCAATAACATATCTAATTCGTGAAGAGTGGTATCGTAGACAGTGTAATAGTCGTGGCCAATGATCTCCATCATGTCTTCAAGTCTCTTGCATGCAAGTTCATCTGGTGTTCCAATTCTCTTAGGAGGAGCCATTATCTGCACATGATATTGAATGAATTTACTCTTAAAAGGGTTTATCTTTCATAATTTTGTGAAAGAATTCAGAAAAATTTTCAAAGTCCATTTGTGTCGTGCAAGTTTTGACCAATCAAGTATCACTGCATAGGTCAATATACCTTGACAGCTACGCGACAGAAGGAAATCAGTGAAAATCAGTATACTTTCACGACGGCAGGTACATGCACGGTGAGAGTAGAGAATCCAGTTTCTCAGTGCTTTGCATGGCGAATGAGAAGTTATTTATAGACCGGGCCCCTCACTTGCGCGCTTCAGCTTGCGCGCTCCAGCATGCACGGCCGCACCTGCGCGATGAGCTCTGCTCGCCAACACTTGCGCGCCCCTTTCCCTTTGATTTTATTTTTCTCCTCATTGTTAAACCCTTATTTTTTTCGGATCCAACTCTGAGGGGGGACTTTTGTTGACGCTCCTTTTTCGTCACATGGTTCAAAGGAAGGGAAAGGGGATTATCTTTGAAGAATTGATTCATCCTTTGAAGTAAACATGAAGAATCAACAAAGACATATCCAAGGAGTCCAAGAATGAAGCACCGTGAAAGTTCCAGAAAGGTCTCACAATTATACATGTGAGACATAGAGAGGTCGCGCATGTACTTGCGCGACACATCATAGTTGCGCAAGTCACTTGCGCGCCCGACTTGAAATTCGCGCAGGGCCTACTCTAGCCTATAAATACCCCTTGTGGTCCCCCCATTCAAGACAAAAAAATTTCCAAAATCCAGAATTGATCTACCGGTGCCCATGTCTCCTCCTTATGTCTTCCAAGTACTTCTACGGTAATTCTTTACCAAGAATGGAAGGTCTAAATAAGGGAAATAAGGCCTAAGTGTTGAATTTCACTAACACTTGCGTGCATAAGTGTTGTACCCTTAAGGGGAATACACAACACTTGCGCGCCTCCATATTTGTCCACCAACACTTGCGCGCCACCCGTCTGGAAGACTCTAGGGCTTGAAAAAAGGGCTTGAGTCAGAGCTCGCCCAAGTTCTACCCTAAGTCTTAAAAGTCGCGCCAGTCCCTTTGTGTCGCACAACAACACTTGCGCGACCAAAACTTGCGCGCCCACGCAGTACCTGTGCGGCCTCCAGGACTTGCGTGCCCCTGCCTTTTTGGGTGCCTTTCTTGCTTATTTCACTTCTCTTATATCATTCCACCCCTCCTATTCAAGATCCAGTCATCAAGACACTCTTCAAAGCCATTTCTGACATGTTTTTTTGATTGACTTCCTTATCTGAAAGTAATTCTATGGAAGATTTCATTCAACCTCATCCCTTAAGATGAGAAAATCTATAATTTAGGCTTCATACTCAGGAGTAAGCCCTAATCCAAAGTTCATTTAATATGGACCTCTTTTTCAGGAGTAAGCCCCAGTCCCCTTATTGGGCCTCCTTTTCAAGAGTATGTCCCAGTCTAAACTTTCATTCATTCAACCTCATCCTTTAAAGATGAGATATTCCTTCAACATAAGCCTTCTTTTCAGTATTATGTCCTAGAAGTTTCAAAGTCACCTAATTTAGGCTTCCTTTTTAGAAGTAAGCCCTAAGTCACCTAATTTACGCTTCCTTTTCAGGAGTAAGCCTTAAGTCTCCTAATTTGGGCATCCTCATATAGAGTAAGCCACAACCACAATTCCCTTTACCTGGGTATCCTTTTCAGGAGTAAATCCCATTCTTCAAAAGTTCCCAAATTTGGGCATCCTTCTTAGGAGTAAGCCCCATGTCTCTCTTTAACATGGGCTTCCATTCAGGAGTATGCCCCAGTCATAATTCCACTTAACCGGTCTTAATTCCTTTTGATCTGGGTCTCCTTTTCAAGAGTAAAACCCAATCATAAGTCATCTCCTAATTCGGGCATCCTCCTTAGGAATAAGCACTAAGTTAGAGCATTACTCTCCAAATATCTGGGAAGTCACACATACATAAGCCCCACCATATTTCTCATGATTGCATCTTTCTTGAAACAATTGTCTAGTTTTACCAATACCTCTTGTTTCTCACACCGACAATGACTCACGTGGGCTTAGAGTGTAAAAGTGATTATGAAATCTTCCATTGGGCCATCAATCATGCATTATTTCATACACCTTCTCGAACTACGTGGGTTCTGATTCTATTTTTAAATAAGGATACGTAGGTAGACCCTTTGCGGGTACGATCCCAAGTATGAAACAATAAATGTCCTCCTGAATGACAATAAACTTCAAGTGCCCCAATGAGTGGATTAAAACCAGTATGGTCATCCTCGTGACCAAGAGACTTCTATATAATGTTTCAGAGGATAACATTGGCTAAGGATCTCTGACAAAATATAGATGATTCTCTATCGATGAAGAACCTTGAATACATATAAAAAGATTCCTTAATTTCCCACACATCAATCATTGATTGCATGTCCTAAGGAAAAACTTGTTCTTATACTTGGTACTTTAATAAGGATTCACGAACAGAACTTAAATCTACAAAGAAAGTCCCGTAGTAGACAATAATTCCACTCAAAAAGGTGTGATGAGTTCGACCTCACATCCTCTCGACCAATGAAAATTACTAAGCCTCATCAGCCCAGAGCTAATGAGAACCTACCTTTGGAAAGTATGTCCAACTGGATACGGAATCATTGGATGTTCCGGTTCAATGAACAAACCCGTTAGATACAGATTGGAATGTTTGAATCTCAAATCAACGAGGTCATCCCCAATTCCAGTGAGGAAACAACAATGTATGGACACTATGAATTTATAGTGATGCCATTTGGTCTTACTAATGCCCCTGCTATCTTGATGGAGCTAATGAATATAGTCTTTAGATACTATCATGATCAGTTTGTGGTAGTCTTTATAGACAATAATCTTTTATATCCGAAGAGCATGGAAGAACATGAAGATCACTAGAGAATTGAATTGAAGACCCTGTGAAAGGAGAATCTTTATGCCAAATTTACCAAGTGTGAATTTTTGATTCAAAAGTTTCATTTATGGGTCATATAATCTCAAAATATGGGATATCTATGGATCCTACAAAAACAGAGGTTATTGAATGTTGGTCGAGACCAACAACAGTAACTGAGATCCGATGTTTTCTTGGTCTGGCTGGATATTATCAATGTTTTGTGAATGATTTTTCAATTATATCTAATACATTTAACAGGTTGAATCTAAAAGGAGTTAGTTCGTATAGACCGAGGAGTGTGAAGAGAATTTCAATAAGTTAAAATGAATGTTATCCAGAGCATCTATGCTTAAACTACATTGTAGTGGAGAATGGTTTTTGATCTACAGTGATGCATCCAAGAAGGGACTGGGGTGTGTTCTCATTTAAAACGATATAGTGATTGCTTATGCCTCACGACAGTTGAAAATCCCTGATCAAAATTACCCTACTCATTATTTGGAGTTAGCTGCGATAATATTTGCATTAATGATTTGGAGGCATTATCTTTATGGTGAAAGGTGTGATATTTATACTGATCATAAATGTTTGAAAATTATTTTCACACAAAAGGAGCTGAATATCACCAAAGAAGATGGTTGGAGCTGATTATGGATTACGACTGCTCAATTCATTACCACCCTGGGAAAGTGAACAAGGTGACTGATGCATTAAGTCCACAAGACCATGCTAGCTTATCCATGATGAGGATCTCAAAAGAACCAATATTTATGGATTTACAAAGGATGGATCTTGGAATCATAATGGGATGGGAAAAATCTTATCTTTTTCAAATGAATGATCAACCATATATGCATGTGAAGATTAAAGAAGCACAGAAAGAAGATTTAGATTTACAAAAGAAGGTAAGAAATGTTCTTGAATTCAACCTTGATTGTGATGGGATAATATTTTTCAGGAAAATGGTTTCTGTTCCTCCCATACTAGAATTAAAGAAGGAGCTGTTTGAATAGGCTCATAGTTCATCATTCTCTATTCCTTTTTGAAGCACGAAGATTTATGGGGACCTAAAAGAGTATTTCTAGTGGGATGGCATGAAAAAATATGTTGCTGAATATTTCTCTCAATGATTGGTTTTTCAGCAAGTTAAAGCTGAGAGAAAGATGTCTAAGGGGATGTTACAACCATTACCAATACCCGAATGGAAATGGGAAAACATCACTATGGACTTTGTCACATGACTTTTTAAAACATCCAAATGCAATAATGCTATCTGGGTTATAGTTGATCGTCTTATGAAGTCGGAACACTTCATTGCTATTAGAGAGGATTTATCTCTTGATCAGCGTGATAGGATATATGTAAAGGAAGTGGTAAGATTGCATGGAGTACCACTTTTCATTATATCTGATTGGGATCCAAGGTTTACCTTGAATTTTTTGGCGAAGTCTTCAGAATACTCTAGATACAGAGTTTAGTTTCAGCACTGCTTATCTTCCTCAGATAGACGGTCAGTCTGAGAGGACAATTCATACAATAAAACATATTTTGAGAGCTTTCTCCATGGATTTCAATGATGGTTGGGATCAACACCTACCATTGGTGGAATTTTCTTATAATAATATATTTCACTCCAATATTCAGATAGCTCCTTATGAATCTCTATATGGAATGAAATGCAGAACTACAACTTGTTGGGATGAAGTTGGGAAAATAAAGCTATTAGGACCTGATCTTGTTGATGAGATGTCAGAAAAGGTCTGATATATTCAACAACACATAAGAGGAGCTCAGAGTCGACAAAAAAGTTATACCGATAACCGAAGAAAAGACCTAGAGTTTGAAGTGGGTGATAAAGTGTTCTTTTGAATTTCTCCATAGAAGAGAGTAATGAGATTCGGAAAGAAGGGAAAGCTTAGCCCTAGGTATATCAGTCCTTTCGAAATACTGGATCCTGGTGGAAAGGTAGCATACCGATTGGTGCTTCCACCGAATCTCTCTTAAGTTCATGATGTGTTCCATGTATCGCTCCTAAGAATGTACATACCTGATCCTTCAAATGTACTCATCTCAAATTTGTACCGTTGGATCATGATCTATCTTATGAAGAACAACCGATAGAGATGCTGGATCGTAGCAAAAAAGTCCTAGAGAATGATACCACTCACTTGGTGAAAGTATTATGGAAGAACCACCAATTAGAAGAAGCTATATGAGAACTTGAGGATATGATGAGGGAGAGGTATCCTCATCTGTTTATTACAATGTGATGAATTTCGAGGGCGAAATTCATTTTAAGGGGGGTAGAATGTAACACCCGAGATTTTTATGAGAAGTATTTTGTTTTTATGTTATATACATTATCAAAATATTCTTTCACTACACACAACACTAGCTTGACATTCTTTACATGCAATCATGACCTTTGTCGATTGCTTTCATTGTACGAAATACTGAGATTCACTTAACAATGATATGCTATTAAAATACTATATAAACTAGCTGTTATGAATAGTAATAACAACATTATGAAATTTTATAAAAATTATCATTCAAAATGGACTTCATTTTTGGATTTGGAATACCGAAATTATCATAGGGTGAATTTTTTATATTTTTCTTAAAACATTCAATTTTTGATGAATAGTCAAAGCACGGGGTTACTATTTAAAAACTAACTTTTTATTAAAAAAATTATTTATTTTATTTAAATTTATTTTAGTTCAAAATAGATACATAATAACTATATAAGTTCAATTCAATTTTTTGAAGACATTTTATAATAATTTTAGATATATAAAAATTTTATTGAACTTTTCGCCGTCTTTTACCAATGTCTTAGGAGCTTTTGCAAATTTGCATAGAACATAATTTTACTGCTTCTGTGAATGAAATGTTAAAAATCCGAGAGACACGGTTGATATTTGTAAGTAAAATGTGGTTCAATGAGATAAAAATAATTTTTTATGAATAGTAACTTTTTACTTTTATTTACCGCAGTTAATAGTAAATAGGGTAATTAATGGTAAAAATGATATTACTATTACCCTAACACATGGCTTAACACTATTGTACAAGTTTATTTTGACCAAAAACAACCTTATGAATATAATATGACCATTTAGGTTCACATGGATTAAATTAGGACATTTAATATTATTTTATTTATAGAAGAGTTAAAATAGTTTAAATCAAAGTTTAGAACTAATTTTTTTTAATATATGGTTATACATAAAATAAATTCGATTATAAATTTTCATTAGAAATATAAAAAGATTTCCTACATAATGATATATTATTTATAATATTTAGACTTTAAATAATTTAATTTATTTATGACACAACGATGATGCATTAATTACTTTATTAAGAAAATATTAACATAATTGATGTTATAAATGCCCAAATAAATGTAATTTGAGACTTTTTATGAATTACACTAATTTTATAAGTTAATATGACATATTAGTGTTGATTTAATTAACTTTTTTTTAACATATCATTCTGTTATGATTTTCACAAAAATCATGTACCAAATAGTGTCAAAAAAGACATAAAATAGTTTTTAAAACAAATATTATATTATTAATTGTTATTTTATTCATAAAAATTTAAGGTTATTCCAAATGACTTAGATAAGTATATATATATATATATTAATAACGGACCACTTGGGGTTTGTTTGGCTTGTTATTGTATGTTTATTAACCATATAGTGTAAGAAAACAAAAAGACATGGTAAATGTTAAATTATTTAACATAGAGTTAAATATAAATGATAAGGATATAATAGTAACCTAAATTTGTATAAAGTCTATTGGTTGAGAATATTTCTACCCATACCCACATTAGCATTGAAATAAATCAAATTGGAGCAATTAAAAAGCAAATGTGACTTTATTATTAAATAATATTTTTAGTTTTTCCTAAGATTCTCCTCTCCTCCCTTATAAAAGGGCACCTCCTTTCTCTCCTCCTCACAACACATTGAGCATTAAAGCACGGACAAAACCTGCCAAAATCTCTTCTCCACTTCCCTAGAATCATCCTATAGGTTCTGGTCTTCTTCAAAGACCATCTTTAGTGCCCTATGAGGAGGTTAAGAAGAGGCGTTTCAAAAAAGAGGTAATATCCATTACCGATCCTTTCCAATTTCATTTTTCTTCAACTAATATTCTTTAGTTGTTTCATCATAATGTAATAACATCAGTATTAATTATATACTGATATGTTATTATAAATATGAAACAACCCTATTTCACCTTCTATCCATCCTATTGAAAATTAAATCACCGCACGTGCGTACGTACGAAATACCGTCTCCACGCCGTGGTGTAATCTATTTTCCACCACTACCTTAATTAGATGGGTATAATGGTGTAATGAGTAACTATATATGATTATTGTAAAGTGATATTTATTCTGTAACAGTATAAATACACTTTAATACAATTCCATGATCATGGGAATGATATTGTCACTTGTGCGTACGTACGACCTACCGTCTCCACGATGTGATGCGACTCATTCTACATGATCGTAATTAAATATTAATTATATAAATGAATTGAATGAATAAATATGATATATATTACAGTAATAAAATTCTGGATATGAGGTATCTATAACCTAAAAAGAAGAATAAGAATTTATAAGTCAAAACACGCATAAGAACAAAAATCAATAAACACCCGGATAACAAGTAACAATGAAGTATTACTAATAAAAAGCTAAGAATATGACCATATATGATATCATATCAATGTGTATGATTCTGTAATAATTAAATAACATTATTTAAATCATTATACAGAAGCTTAGGACATGTACAAATAAAATTGGATCTAAGGATAGGGAAAAACTCACAATCTCATTTTATTCCGAGATTGCTTATACATTGGTATTTACTGGGGTATATTAATCATCCAAATCAATGTTTCCTCAAAATTTAATATTATTTATATCCTCCTACAATTTTTTAAATCCAATTTTACCCTTCGGTATGTTTTTAGTAAACGATGTGAATGGAATCTTTTGTCGTTTTTTGTACGATGTACGTTTTGACTTTTCCGGCCAATGTACGAGAAGAATGTTTTTTAACTTATATGGTATGAATGGATTCATAGAACATTATTTCAATGAAGATTCCTTTACACATTTTCATGTTTATTTTTAATTAACATCTTTTAGTTTAAAATATTATTACATGTTAAGAAAGGAAAAATGATTTTGAAATAGAAAGGATATTTTTCTCATGAATGGAGTTCAAATGTTTTATGAAAATTATTTTCCATCTAAGATAATACAGGGTTATGTTTCTATACCTAATATTACATTAATTTGATTATGTTGTGATGAAATTATTTTTATGAAGTTCTTTACCTTATATGAATTGTTTTAAGATGTCATGATGTTTATGAATCTCATTTTTATTACATGGGTTATGCGATGATGTATGATTTATGATTATGTGGCACACATAAGAAAGGATTCATTATGAGGTGGGTGGGACCTATATCTCCCTCCAATGCATTAGGTATAGATTTATATCTCATGAGATAGACATGGTTACAATGGAAGGTTAATCAGGTTCAGTAATACAGGATTGAAACGAAGAGTGACCTCAGTTCAGAAATGGACTCTGTCCGCTAAGATAGTCTTGGCAATGAGTCATGACTAACAAGAAATGATTTCCTATGATTATGTAGACGCCGGAAAAGTCCGTTACTCCTCAAACGAAGTTCCGGATGAGGAAAGCGAGGTCATATTTGGAGTCAGAAGCATGTTTCGGAAGGCCCGAAGGCCTTGCGCGAAATATCGGAGGCCCGCGCACAATATTGGCTAGGCGCGCGCAATCATTCAGGGATTCGTGCAATGGGCCGAGTAGGCGTGTAGTTTTCCGCGCCCGACGCCCGTGCGCGGCCCTAGTCCGCGTCGGGCCCCTATTTCGCGCCCGAGCCGCGTTGCACGCCCGCGAGCCGCGTTGCACGCCCGTGAGCCGAATTGCGCGCCTGCGATCTGAATTGCGCGCCCGCGAGCCGAATTGCGTGCCCGCGCGTCAAATTGTGCGCCCGGAGTTGCCTATAAATACAAGGCAACCCCCGACGTTTTGAAGGTTGCCATAATTCGAAGGGTCGCTCATGCGCGCAATCCCGCCTCTCCGCGCGCAATGCCGATCTTCAGGTAACCTCCTTAATTTCCCGCAAGTAAGCCCCGGGGTTCCCCTTCGCGCGCAACCCCTCTGGATCCTTTTCTTTGACCAACTCCTCACCCGAAGGCCTGCGCGCGCAAAAGAAGCCTCTTGCGCGCAATTTCCCCCCGGGTGCACGCAATCCATCCCGATTGTGTGCACCCCCCTTACTAAGTGGCCATTCGTTAGAGAATGGGACGTTGCCCCCGCGCGCTATCCGAAGCCCGGTGCGCGCAATCTCTATCATCCGCGCGCAAAGTGCTGGCCCCATTGCGCGTCAGCCCGCCCAATTGCGCGCTGACCCGCGGTATTGCGTGCCAAGCTCCTCTTTTGCGCGCAAACCGCTAGGGTCGCCCCCTTTGACCCCCTGAGGGTACCCGCCTGTGTGGTGCCCGATGATCTTCATCGCAGGTGCCCGCACCGTGCGTTGTCTTCCCGTACGGCCCTCCAGGCTCGCGCGAAGTGACACGGACCCATTGGAGGCACCCCATCGTCCAAAATGACGTTAAACTGTACCTCGTCCAAGCTACATGACGTTAAACTGCCTAGCATATGGGCCTCCTCAGAGTGTAAGCCCCAAACCCATCATCCAAGCTGCACGACGTTAAACTGCCTAGCATATGGGCCTCCTCAAGGTGTAATCCCCAAACATCTTCGTCCAACATGACGTTAAACTGTGCCACGTCCGTGCTACAAGACTTTAAATTGCCAAGCATCTTCGTCCTCAACACACGACGTTAAACTGTACTTCGTCCGGCAAGACGTTAAACCGTCCGCTTCGTCCTCAACACACGACGTTAAACTGTACTTCGTCTGGAAAGACGTTAAACCGTCCACTTCATCTGATCCCGTGCCTCGCACGCAGGGTCCCCCCCCGGTTTGGATGTGGCCCCCACCCGCTCTTCTCTGCAGGGATGTCGGGATTGCCCCTCTTTAGGGACGATTTGTTGGAGTGGCCTTCGCCCATGGGGGTAGGGTATTACAAACCCCTAGTTTCCTGTGGGGGACTGCACATGTGTATATCCATTATGCTTCCCCACTACCGAAGCTAGTAGAGGGCGTGACGGGGATCGAGTTGTCTCTCACCTTCGGCCCAAGTCCCTCTCCGACTAAGCTTTGCCGCACTCAGGCTGCCTCAGTGCGTAAGTCCTGACAGAATGAACTACGTGGACTTTGATCTCTGTCTCCTAAAAAGGGTACGTAGGAAGCCTCCCTGAGGTTCAAGCCCACCACCTGGTCATCCCGGTCGTATTCACGTCGGTTCGTCCATCAGTGGACCCCTCCCGGGTTCACATTCACGTCGATTCACCTATGAATCCGCCCTTGTGGGGGACTGCACATGTGTATATCCATTGTGCTTCCCCACTGCCGAAGCCAGTAGAGGGCGTGACAGGGATCGAGGTGTCTCTTACCTTCGGCCCAAGTCCCTCTCCAAATGAGCTTTTACGCATATGGGCCTCCTTAGAGTGTAAGCCCCAAACACCATCGTCCAGCATGACGTGAAACTGTGATCCACCCGGACGTTCCATCCCCCTCTGTGTGAGGTGGTTCGGTTCAATCCTCTGCCCGGCAGCCTCGACCTCTTCGTGAGTCGGCTTGCCATCGTCCAGCATGACGTTAAACTGTATATCCAAACTACACCATCTTTGATCCGCGCTAACGCGCGGTACGTAGGAAGCCTCTACGAGGTCCAAGCTCTTCACTCCATCATCCATCCTGATCCTTACCCGGGCCGCCACATCCCGGTGGGGTCATGCCATTTCATTCCACTCCACTTCACTCGGGAAGCCGCCCATGTGCTGGCCCCAGCGTCGGAGGTTCCCCGCAAGGGGTTCTGTCACCTGATCCACTCCTAGTGTTGATCAGTCTGATGCCGTCCCCGCTGGAAGTTAAACTCGCGGCATACCCCATGTTAAACATGGGAAGATGAGTAAAACCTCAGGTAACGCAGTTCCCCGCACCCAGCGCAGGATGCCTCAGGCCATCGCGCCTTCGAGAATCCCTATTGGGGACAGAAGGCAGACATGCAGAGCCGCAGTGTTAAGACATGCCCCCAACATCCAGAGCTACCTGGTCTCCTCACCGCATGTTGCTGCACCGACCAGACTCCTTGGAGCGTCCGGTCGAAAGCAGCGTAATTAACCGGTGTCCATGAAGATATGGCGCTGGGAACGAGATTAACGAACATTCTTAAATCTATGAGGAAGACCCGGATTAGGCGACGAGTTCCGAGGAGACGTCCACAGAAGGAGGAGCCGAATTCCCATCATCCCGGTTTCGATCAAGGAGCAGACGTCCCTGAACAAGGAACAGATGCCACCCGCCTTTGGAAAGTGGGACTGCGGGGCCACCAGCCGCGCGCCCATCCCCTCGGGTCGACGAGCGCACGCGCGAATGCGTTCTGGCGGAACAACGTCGGAATAGAAACTCGACGCACATCCGCACCGAAACAGAAAATGGTGAACCCGACGTGAATCTCTTCTCCTCAATACGGAGGCCGATAGCTTTCAGAGGTATTGGAAGACTATCATGTTGCCCGTCCGAGCATTCAGCGCCGGGGCACGGAACCCGCCAGGGGCTGGGGAAGGAAAATCGGGCACTCCGTCTCACGACGTCGATGGCCTGGGTTCCCCCCACGGAAGGTGTCATGGCACTGGATGATTGGTTGTCGATTCCTTTTCTTGTCAGTATTAATGGGTTTTCCCCCTGCTTTCAGGAATCAGGTCGCCCAATCCAGTGCCCGATCGCCACCCGCCCGCTGGCGCCGGGGTAGGGGAAACACCGACGCGGCTACTCCGCACGGTCCCTCCCGTTCCACAGCCGTCCCAGCAGCCGCAACTACGGGACACCCACGCCCTCTCTCCCCCTCGGAGGTCATCCAAAGAATGGTGATCAACAACTTGGTGCGGAGATATGAGGAAGAGGGAGTCATCCCCACCAGGGACATGGCTCTCCTAGACCTCGAGGAAGCTGCACCTCGCCACCAACGCCGCCCCCGAGGGCCGCGTAGGGAGGCACCGCTGCCTAACTCGATGTCCAACCGCTTCGGGATTTTATCCCCGGAGCGCTCCGACAACTCCCTCCCCTATGAAGATGAGGTGGAGGATGTCCGGGAACACCCTATCCGAGATCCGCTCCAGGGATCCACGATAAGGGCTCCCGCCAGGCCACGTCGACACCGCCGCCAGGCTTCTCAAGTCGAAGAGCGGGCTGTCCACATGCCTGCACCGCTGATCCCGACTCGTCTGTCTCGACGCCAACGTCGGGCATGAGCGGAAGAGGATTCCCACCTTGGGGCCCTAGCATCATCAGTCGCGTTGGCCCGAGCCACTGCTGGCTCCAGTTACCAGGCCCATGCGCATGCTGAGCAGAAGCACTTTTATGCCCCACCCGGATCGAGGCCCCGACCGCCCTAAAGGCAGGTTGGGTTGACTCTCCCGGTTGCTGGCACAAGCAATAGCCACCGCGGACCACCTCGCGGTAGCGCTATTCACCAGCAGGGTCTACTCCGTGTGGCCGATCCAAGAGGCATGGGTTATCCCACCATCCGATCCCGGCCCGGAGGCCTGCCCGGAATCATCTCTCCTCACGTCCCCTTTGATATCTGTCCTGGTGCTCCTCGCACCTTGGTTTCCAGTCCTCCTGGCACCCTCACCGGTGCGGCCGGGGAACGCCAGGACAGAGATCAGCCATGCCTCGAAGAACCACCCAGGGGAAGGAAGGCGAGGCGTCGACGTCGAGGGAGGAATGTTAGGGAATTCCGGACAGAGATCCGACCGGCTAATTTCTCTGACTCCGAGGCGGAGTATGATTCGGCGACGGAGCCCTCCCCCCAATCCCACCAGTCAGGGGCAGGGGTAGGAATGTGGCGCGTCAGCCTCGTACTCCCCGAGAGCGAGATCGATGTGATCCCCGCTTCTCTCCGAAGGTATATCCGGAGTAGCGAGGGCCTGGTAGACCCCCAAAGATCAAGCTTGCGGTTGGTACCGGCCCCTCCGGAAGCGCCTTCTGCCTCGATCGGAGAAGCCGAAGACCTCTTCTGGGGACCGACGGTCAAGCCACGATCTAGTGCACCCTCGGCGAGCACCGACGCTACGGCAGGATGTTCGCTCGCCGGCCCGTCCTATCGTGATGTGGTAGCTGGGGCACCGCAACCCTCAGAGGGTGGCCCGGGATATGGAGGCCAATCTGCCTGCTCGCCGTATTCACCGCCGGCCAACCCGCCGGCCCAGCGGCCTGCCTCGGCACCACTGCCGGTTCCCCGTCCATTCCCAGTCGCTGAAGGGGACCAGCAAGACCTGGGTCCCAAGTTTGAGTCGTGGAGCTTCTGGACCATCCTTGCAGAGGGCCACTTCCCTGAGAAGTTTTGGCCAGTCGCAGGATCGGACTTTGATGCACCAGAATCGCCCACCCCGGATGAGTTCGAATGCTTCCACCAAACTCTCCGGGAGACTCACTCCCATATTCATCGCCTACAAATGCCATATCCCGGGAGTCAAGCACACCTGGAGGATATTGGTGAGCAGTGCCGTCAGATTGACCTGGCCACGCTCCCCGCGGTTCGTCACCCCGGGTCATTTGGGCACCACAGGGCCCTCCAACAACGATGCGTTGAGTGTTTTCAAGAACTCCGCAAGGTTATAGAGGAAGCCACCCCCCACGTGTACATCCGTGGATGGGGGAAGTACGCTGCCCTACGCTTCAGTGCAATTCGCCGACAACCCGACTCACTGGGCGGCCCTGAGGGTACATCCCCAGGGACGGAAACGGTCAATATGGCTGACCTGTCAGGAGAGGGGAATGACTTGGAACTTCTCGACGAGGGCTCTCCCCCCGAAGACAAGCCGTCGTTGGACCCATCAGTGAGAGTTACTTTTCACCAGAGGAACCTCCTGGGTCTCCCCACACCCACTGAAGCACTGACGTTGAGCCGAAACGTCAGCAAAGGTAAAGAGCACGACGGGGCTTTAAGGCCCGCCGACCCATCCACCTCCATGCAGAGGGAAGATGAGGATCCCGAGAAGGCCACGCTACTTCAACAGCTTGCCGAGTAGAAGAAGCTAGTTGACCAGCTCCTCGCCGAGCGCGCTGCAAAGTGGCGGCTTGACTACGGCGATCCTAGGCCAGGACAGCAGAGACAGGAAGAACCACTCCTCGACGAGACTCTCCCAGGCAACCGTGATTATGCCATGTTTTACGACAGGGGAGAGGCTGTTGCCTATGGAAAGAGGGCGCGGTATGTTTCACCACACCCTCCCGAGCGGCGTGACTAACTGAGAGACCCCGCTCGGATTCCTCCCGCTGCCCCAAGGGCCACTCGGCCCGCCATCCCACGAGCTGCCGAGTTCGACGACCCGGTCAACGACCCAATTGAAGATCCATGCAATGCGCTCGTGGTTATAGATCCTCGCCAGGACTGGAACCCATGTCCGGACGATCCGATGGCGGCACTCATCGCCCGCTTGGAAGCCTTGGAGACTCGGCAAGTGGCGATCCCACCGGACGGCAAGCCATACCCAGCATGGGTGGATGACATGCCGGCACCTCCGGGATTCGAGAACCCCACTTTCGCCCCCTTCAACGGGACTGGAGATCCGCCACAACATTTGGCCCATTTCAACTCGAGGTGCGGGCCTATGTTGGGAACTCCGGCGCAGCAGGAGGCCGCTAAGCTTCACTGCTTTGTCCAGACACTGGAAGGGCCAACGTTTGTCTGGTACAGCCAGCTCCCCATCGGGTCGATAACTAGCTGGGATGACCTTCGTAGACAGTTCCTCTACCAGTTTAGTTCCACGACCCGGAAAACGAATATCGCAGACCTCTTCAAGTGTAAGCAAAGGCCTGATGAGTGAGTCGCGGATTTCATCGCCCGATGGAAGGGTCTCACGTATTCCCTTGACATGCCATTGACTCAGGAGCATTTGATGACAATGTGTGTCGGGAACGTCAAGACCGAGCTGGTCCCTTCCTTGATCACTCAAAATTACCCCGGAGGGTTCAGGGACTTCTCAGACAAAGCTCAACGTCTTGAGGAAGCCCTGCAACAGGCCAGTCAGGCACGCCCGCTGCCTCCTATGATCCCTGCAAGGAGAGTCAGCAGGGCTGAGCCCGCTGTTGTTGCCCAGATAGAGGCCCCTAGGCAGTTGGAGCTGCTGCCGGTGAGGCCAGCTCCACAGCCTCACAGGAACCCGCCTCCACGGGCTCAGCTCCCGGCCCAATAGCGGTAGCCCCAGAACCGGCCGGCCCTTCCGCGTAATGTACCGCCACAACCGAGGTGAGATAATCAGGGTCCACCACCTTGGCAGTCCCCTCCATCCCCTCGTCAAGACCACGCTCCCAGGGCCCTGCGATACTTGACTTACTCATTTCACGAGGATCAGGTCCCCGGTTATTTCCGGAGCGCCCTGGAGTAGAGGATTGTGCGACTGCCTGAGTGTTGGAAGCCATAGGAGACACATCTCACGGATAACCCCCGCTACTGCCCTTACCATCGGGCCCTGGGGCACACCATCTGGCGGTGCTACGTGTTTAAGTACTGGATCCAAGACCAGATTAACATCAATGTAATCAGGTTGGGCTCGTCTCCAGCACAAGTGGAAGGTGTGTTCTTGGGATCAGATGACGATAGTGGCAGCGAGGACGAATGGCAGCTGGTCTCCGACCGCGGGTCCCAGAAGTATAATGACTGGATGGCCCGCAAGACGATCATTCGCGCCCATGGAATCATCCGTGCGTGCATGAATCAGCCTGATCCCCCAGAATCTGCGGGTGCTGCTTCGGCATCGTCGTCCCAGCCTGCCTCTTCCGAGAAGAGCAAACGGCGGCGGCGCAAGAAGGAAGAGCGCGCCCCGCCAGTTCCGCCGCTATCCCACACTCTCGGCGATTTCATGCCCCCGAAGATGGGGGTCCCTCCCAGGATCCACCCGGTGATGAATGACTCATCCAGTGACAGTGTTGGGTACACTTCGGTTAATACCGTAGAGATGGTAAATCCCTTTTCGGTTCCCGACGTTGAAGAACACCAGGTGGACCTCCGTAGTGTCCCCGGTCGTCGCCACCGTCGGGGGAACCGCAACAACAGGAGTCGCTGGGGCACGACAGTTGGTTCCTCCAGCCAGGTCGTGCACGCCACTGAGACTAGGAAGCAGGCCCAAAACCGAGCTCAACGCGCGCAGCCCCCCCATCCGGGGATGATGGATTCGTCTCCGCCACCTTTTGTGGTGTGGGACCAGGCAGAATCGCCTCAGCCGCGCCGTGACCAGCTCCGTCCTGTCACGAGTCCATCCCGGCCTCCTGGCCTCAGTACGGTGACCTCTCCCTGGGATTCAACCAGTGAACAGAGAGATGCGCCAAGCACCAGTCGGTTGTCGGTTCAACCGGCAAGGCCCGTCATGCCTCCAATCGCAGAGCAACCTCCTGCAACCAAGGGCTCGCGCTTGGCAAAAAAGTATGATGTCCTGAAGCACTTGGCCGACATCCCAGCAAGGCTCTCCATCCTTGAGGCTCTGCGCCTGTCACCTGAGATGCGTGAGGCGCTCGCTGAAGCCCTGAAGAGCCCCCTTCAGTTTGAGACGGAGGATGCGGCTGCAGAGGCCTTTCACGCCGAAGCGATTGAGAATGCCGAATGTCAGGTTGTTATCTCGTTCTCTGGTAAGGATGAAGACCCTCCTATACAGGAGCACATTCGCCCGCTGTATGTTACTGGCCAGTTCAATGGCCTTGAAGTCCGGCACTGTCTTGTCGACATGGGGTCCGGGATTAACCTGATTCCAACTCGGACGCTCCGGAGATTGGGGTTGTCTGAGGATGACTTGATTCCCTCCGACCTCAGGATCTAGGGGTACGACCGCACCGAGCAAACTCCGGTTGGCAAGATACATTTGAAGACCTAGTTTGGTGGCTTGGTTTCCAACACCGAATTCATGGTGGTCTCTCAGGACACTGCGTATAACGCATTGATGGGCAGGCCATGACTCCACCTTCATGCGGCGGTTCCCTCATCATACCACCAGTGCCTTAAATACTCCCTTAATGGTCGAGTAGGCGTGCTTCAGGGAGATGCCTCTCCTTTTGCCTCATGTGAAGCCCGCTATCTGGACGCAGACTATTACAAGAGCAAGGATAAGCAGATCCTGACAGGTGAGGTTGAGCTTGTCGCTATTTCAAGTGATCCCTGGGCAAGTTTGGATGACGCTTACGTCCTCCCGGTCCATCGGTTGGACGTAGCCATGGTCTCGACGGCCTGTGAGTCTCCTGATGAGATGACCGCAACCGCCCAAGCCAGCACCAGTTGCCCCATAGGATCTGGTAGCCCCAATGCAGTTTCCAGTGCAGTCTCTCTCATGGGAAATCCCTCCCCGAGTGGAGAGGACGTGGAAGATGCACCCCCATCCTCTGAGGAGGGCGTCTCCGCCATGGTCGATGAGTTAGTACAGGTGAACCTTGGAACCGAGGCAGATCCAAGACCCACATTGGTCAGTGCCGCCATGCCCTCTGAGGAGCGGCAGCAGTACGTGGACTTCCTCAGACAACACCATGATGTGTTCGCTTGGGGTTATGAAGAGATGTTGGGGCTAGATCCTCAGATAGCCGTCCACCGCCTTGGTCTCCCGACGAACCATCGCGGGTTCAAGTAGCCTCCCAGGAAGATGCACCCATCCCACGGTGCTATGGTTGAGGCCGAAGTTGACAAGATTATCAAATCCAACTTCGTGAGGGAAGTTCAGTACCCCATATGGCTGGCCAACATTGTGTCGGTCAGGAAGAAGAACGGGCAGGTCAGAGTCTGTATCGACTTCCGCGATCTCAACCACCACTATCTGAAGGATGATTTTCCCCTTCCAGTGACAGAGCTGTTGATTGACACCACGGCAGGGTTCCAGGACCTCTCCTTCATGGATGGATACTCCGGATACAACCAAATCCGGATGGCCCCTAAGGATGAGGAGTTCACTGCCTTCAGGGCCCCCCAAGGTACCTTTTGTTACCAGGTCATGCCCTTCGGCCTGAAGAATGCAGGTTCCACCTATCAACGGGCGATGCACCGCATATTCAAGCCAATCCTTGTCACACTGGTGGAATGCTACGTTGACGACTTGGTGGTCAAATCGCGCCAGCGTCGGGACCATCTCAAATATCTTGAGAAAGTGTTCGGCTTCCTCCGGTCGCGCCGCTTGAAGATGAACCAGTTGAAGTGTGCCTTCGGGGTCACCTCCGGGAAGTTTCTTGGCTTTGTGGTAAGATACCGGGGTATTGAGATCGACCCAGATAAGATCAGGGCGATTAGCCAGATGCCTCCCCCAGGTAACATTTGGGAACTGCAAGGGTTCCAAGGCCACTTAGCCTATATACGCCGATTCATCGCGAATCTGGCCAGCAAGTGTAAGCCCTTTTCTCGGATCATGAAGAAAGGTGCCACCTATGTATGGGATAAAGAGTGTCAAACCGCTTTCGAGGAAATCAAGCAGTACCTGCTTCAACCTCTGGTTCTGATGCCGCCTGTATCTGGGAAGCCGCTGGTCCTTTATGTGACCGCCCTGGAACGGTCCCTTGGTGCCCTTCACACCCAGAGGAACAATGAGGGAACAGAGAATAGCCTCTATTACCTCAGTCGCATGCTCCTCTATGCGGAAGTTAGGTATTCCCCCATCGAGAAGAGCTACCTGGCACTCGTATTTGCCGTACAGAAATTACGACACTACTTGCAGCACCACGAGGTACAGTTGGTTTCTCGGGTAGACCCGTTGAAATATATCCTAAGACGACCTATGTTGACTGGCCGTCTAGTGCGGTGGGTTGTGATTCTCCAGAAGTTCGACATCAAGTATGTGTCTTAGAAGGCCATCAAAGGGCAAGCATTGGCGGACTTTCTGGCTGCTCACCCAACCTCCACGGATCAGCCGCTGGATCTAGGCTTTCCTGATGAGGCCGTTCTCTCAGTTGATCGTGTCGATCCATGCTGGCAGATGCACTTTTAAGGTGCTTCTCGGAGCCCCACCGGTAGAAGACTCGATAATCCTAAGCTCAACAGAGTGGGATTGGGTATCGTCTTCATTAACCCAGAGCAAGCCGTGCTGCCATACTCTTTCCTGTTGTCAAAGGGCTGTACCAACAATGAGGAGGAATACCATGCCCTCATCACTAGCCTCGAGTTAGCTCTCGAGATCGACGTGCCCCATCTGTGTGTGAAAGGGGACTCCGAGCTGGTCGGTAAGCAGATCAATGGCGACTATGTTGTCAGGAAGCCGGAACTTGTGCCATTGCTGGAGTACACCCTCCTCCTGATGACCCAGTTCCCTTCTCGGCTAGAAATTGTCCATATTCCACGGTCACATAACGGTCGAGCAGATGATTTGGCCAGCCTTGTCGCGTCACTCGCAGAGACTGAACAGGACAACCTGATCATCCGCGTGACGCACCGCAGGCTCATCGCTCCCGTTATCCCGGAGGGAGATCGCGGCCCGTCGGTAAGTATTCTCACCACGGTTGCCCCTGTTCCTGGAGCCCCGAGTACCACAAATATGGCAGTCGAACCAGCCCCTGATTGGAGGACGCCCTTGGTTGAGTACCTCCAACATGGCAATCTCCCGTCGGATCGGGCCGAGCGCGAGCGAGTTCGACGCCGCGCATCGCAGTTTGTCCTCCAGAGCAGTCCCGGCCTTGAGCAGATCCTCTATAGACGCGGATTTGATGGTGTTCTCCTCCGTTGCCTTCAAGGAGTTGAGATCCCACGAGTCATGCAAGAGGTTCATGCTGGTTCATGTGGTGCCCACCAGACTGGGCCGAAGCTGTCCCACCAGATTCAGAGGTTGGGATACTTCTGGCCCTCCATGATCCATGACTGCATCGTGTATTCCAGAAGGTGCCATGCATGCCAGGTTCATGCGAACTTTGTGCATCGGCCGTCGGAGCCTCTCCATACCACCAAGTATTCTTGTCCCTTTGCAGTCTGGGGGCTGGACGTTGTGGGACCTTACCCGCCGGCGACGGCTCGCCAGTGCCGGTTCACTCTGACCGCCACAGACTTATTCTCCAAGTGGGCAGAGGCGATTTCACTCCGAGAGGTTAAGGCTTGTTCTATCGCTGACTTTGTGACCTCCAACATCGTCCATCGATTTGGAGTGCCTCACGCTATCCTCACGGATAACAGAACTAATTTCCGAGTAGCCGAGTTGAAGAAGTTGTACGCCAAGTACAACATTCGCTCGAACCATACATCTCGCTATCATGCGCAGGAGAATGGACAGATTGAGGCGTTTAACAAAACCCTCTCTAACATTCTGCAAAAGATGGTTGGTCAGAACAAGAAGAGTTGGCCGGACAAGCTCCCCAACGCCCTCTGGGCTTATCGGACGACGAATCGCAATTCCACCCAGATGACCCCTTATTCCCTGGTGTATGGAGCTGAGGCCGTCCTACCCATCGAGATTCAGTTATCGTCCTTGCGCACTGCGGTCTACGACCAGCAAGCGCCGGACAGAGCTGCTGAAGCCCGTCTAGTTGAGTTGGAAGCACTGGAGGAGAATAGGCTTCGCGCTTTGCACAACTTGGAGAGGAATCAAAGCAGAATGGCTCGAGCTTTCAATAAGAAGGTTCGCCTCCGCTCCTTCCTGCAGGGTGACCTGGTACTGGCCCTAAGAGCACCAATTATCCCCGGCAGGAAGCCGCCCAAGTTGGAGCCCAAGTGGGAGGGACCTTTTGTCGTCCACAAGGTCTATCCCAATGGCGTGTACTCCCTAGCGACTATGAATGGTGAGCGTGTCACTCCTCCCACCAATGCTAGGTTCCTCAAGCAGTACTTTGCCTGAGTGCCCATTCGTCCTGCATGATGCTAAACTGCACCACGTCCGAGCTACAAGACGTTAAACTATTCAGCATTCGTCCCGCATGACGCTAAACTGCACCACGTCCGAGCTACAAGACGTTAAACTGTTCAGCATTCACCCCGCATGATTCTAAACTGCACCACGTCCGAGCTACAAGGTGTTAAACTGTTTAGCATTCGTCCCGCATGATGCTAAACTACACCACGTCCGAGCTACAAGACGTTAAACTGTTCAGCATTCGTCCTGCATGACGTTAAACTGCACCACGTCCGATCTACAAGACGTTAAACTGTTCAGCATTCGTCCTGCATGACGCTAAACTGCACCACATCCGAGCTACAAGACGTTAAACTGTTCAGCATTCGTCCTGCATGACGCTAAACTGCACCACGTCCGAGCTACAAGACATTGAACTGTTCATCATTCGTCCCGCATGATGCTAAACTGCACCACGTCCGAGCTACAAGACGTTAAACTGTTCAGCATTCGTCCTGCATGACGCTAAACTACACCACGTCCGAGCTACAAGACGTTAAACTCTTCAGCATTCATCCTGCATGATGCTAAACTGCACCACGTCCGAGCTACAAGACGTTAAACTGTTCAGCATTTGTCCTGCATGACGCTAAACTGCACCACGTCCGAGCTACAAGACGTTAAACAGTTCATCATTCGTCCTGCATGACGCTAAACTGCACCTCAAGAACTACGTGCGGCTTGATTCCCATCCTTATGGGATACGCAGGACCGCCTGAACATTCATGTTTCAGGCCCAGCCCCATCCTCTGGGAATTTCCATCCCATCTCGGGCCCTTGGCCCAATTTCCTCTGGGTATGCGGCGTATGGTGTGAACGCGGGGCTATGCCCTCATTCACGTCGGTTTTCTCGCCACTCTGTACACCCCCCACGTTTGGGGATGCCTTCCGCTCCCCCCCTTTTTCGTCCTGCATGACGTTAAACTGCACTTCAAGAACTACGTGCGGCTTGATTCCCATCCTTATGGAATACGTAGGACCGCCTGGGCGTCCATGTTTCAGGCCCAGCCCCATTTCCCGGGGATCTCTATCCCGCGTTGGGCCCCTGGCCCATGTTCCCCTCCTTTTTGTGCGAGGCGTATGGTGTGAGTGGGGGATTATGTCCTCATTCACGTCGGTCTACTGGCCGCGCCATACGCCTCCCCCGTGTGTGGGACTACCTCACACCCCTCATCGTCCTGCATGACGTTAAACTGCCTCTCAAGAACTACGTACGGCTTGATTTCCATCCTTATGGGATACGTAGGACCGCCTGGACGTTTTTGTTTCAGGTCCAGCCCCGTCTTTTGGTTTCTCTCAAGGTGAGTCCTCTGACCCTTTCTGGTGATCTGTTAACATGTTTTGGGTACTCCGGTCTATGACCTGTAGTGTCGGATTCAATCCCGACAAGTCCTGTGTTACTTGTCAGGCCTCGCGCTTCCTCTTGTTCGAGCCTTCACTCAAAGGGATCCTCGTTAGCGGTTTGGATACGATGCCTCAGTGCTCTCCTACCGCTCCGGGTCGATTTAGCGGTGTGTCCTGGGCCGCAAATCGATATGAATCCGGCGCTTGAGCGGTTGATGCTCGTTTGCTTGCCTCATCCTAGGCTGACGCGATCGGATGTTGTGTTGCGAATATGGTCAGCAACATCCTTGATCGCCATGTCAGCTCTTTCAGGCTCTGAACATTGGTTGCGCAGTCCTTATCACACTCCGCCTCAGTGCGTTGTAGTGGAATCTCGACACACTCTCTCTTCATACTGACCCTCAGTGCACCTCTACACGTTAGGCAGGCCAACCGGGGTAATGGTGTCTTTCGAGGCTCCCATGATCTGAGCACCAAGGATATGTGCTAATGTCCTCTCTAAGGGCCATTTTCAGCTTGACCCTCGTCCCCATGAGGAGGAAGGAGTCGCCTGGACAATCGCGTTCTGGGTCCAGCATAGCTGGAGGCTAGCATCTCTGCCCCTCGATTGATGCACATATGTAGGCCCCTATCCCAGGATCCCTCTCCTGGAATTGTGCGTGACCGCAGAGCTGGGATGTATCCCCACCTCCGCTAGGTCCGCCGTATCGCAATAAGCAGATTCCTCCATGGTCCGTGCCACACGACCTTAAACTGTGTTGCCTGGTCTTACCACACGACTGTAAACTGTGATCGTCTTGGCCGCCCGACGAGAAATGACACTGCATCGTGATGTTCTCCTCTCAGGGGACACTCACGTTGGGCGCTGGTAAATAACCACGCCATTTATCAATGCCTTTCATGGCTTGATTATTGTGGCGATGCCGGGGATTTTTTAATCACAAGCAGGTCGCTTCACAAAGAAAAACCATCCACCTTCAATGAAAAACAAGAAATATCAAATACCGCTTCTTCTGGGTGCGAGGGCCAGAACCGCACCCCTCCCCACGCTGGTGCCCGATTGTGTTGCGCCGCGCTTCAAGAACTACGTGTGGCTTGATTCCCATCCTTATGGGATACATAGGAACGCCCAGATGTTTGAAACTTCAGGTCCAGCCCCCACCTCTTAAAGATTTCCCCTTCTCATGGGAATCTGCCACCTTCGGGTCACCCTCAAGGCGTGTCCCTCGACCCCTTGCAGTGGTCCACCGGTGTCAAGAGTACTCTGGTCTATTGCCAGGAGGGTCAGGTTCATCTTGGTCAGGTTCCTTCCACTTTTCAGGCTTCATGCCCCCCTTCATTCGGACCCATCACTCTTTACACCCAGGGTGGAACCCCCCGTGAGCGGTCTGGATACAATGCCTCAGTGCTCTCCCACTGATCCGGGCTGGTGCCCCCAAGGGCCTTGTGTAGCAAATCGATATGAATCCTGCGATTGAGCGGTTGATGATCGTTTGCTGCCTCATTCCATCAACGGTCAGTGCGATATTGATGCTGCTTTTCCACCACGGTCGGCAGTACTCCCATATCGTTACGCCGGTGCCCCCAGTCCTTGAGTGAATGGCCGCATGATTCACATTATGTTTTCCACCTCCCATTCTGACCAGGAAAAATCTCGGCACTCTTGACACTATCCCTCAGTGCATCTTTGCATATCCAGGAGATAGGACCATGATGTGGCGTACTTTGAGGTTCTTATGGTCCGAGATCTAAGACCTTAAACTAAGATCTGCCCCTATGGTCCGAGCTCTAAGACCTTAAACTAAGATCTGCCCCTATGGTCCGAGCTCTACGACCTTAAACTAAGATCTCCCCAATCAGGGTTCTACGTCCCGCATGACGTTAAAACTACACTCTCAGAACTACGTTCAGCTTGATTCCCGCTCTGATGGGATACGTAGGATCACCCAGACATCCTGTCTTTGGGTTTAGCTTGAGTGGGGGATAGTCCGACTCTTCGGTCTTGCCAGCGAGACCTTGAGTCCGGGAGTGCGTGATGCAGTGTGGGACTCTGTTCACGTCGGATTTTCGGTAACTGCACCGCGCACATCCCGTTCTGTGAGTTAGCCCCCCCCCCCTTTATTTTCTCGTCCTGCATGACATTAAACTGTACTTCCAGAACTACGTGTGTCTTGATCTCCAGCCTGATGGAGTACGTAGGAACGCCCGAGCATCTCGACTCGGGTCCAGCCTCAGGGATCGCTAAGTCCCGCCCCTCCTCATCACCGGTCATCTGGCCTGGCTTCTGGTAGAGTGGTGCAGTTGTGATATTCTCCCTGATTCAGCTCGGGATTCCCCATTGCAATGATGGGAAGCGATAGTTTCCTCGTCAAAGAGATTCTGTCTGAGAATTGGGGTGATTCACGACCAGATTAGTGCATCCGCCTAATACGCTTTCCCCACGGGGGCGCAATTTTGGGAGTGTTAGATTCTGTCCGAACAAATCATCACTTCGCCCCACACATCGCATGCCCTGTTGATCCGGATTTCCACTCTTAGTGTCTGAAGGAACCCCCTAAGTGGTATTGATGATGACATGTGATCTTCCTCCTGCAATATGAATGATGACCTTCGGTCCGTCTATTGCGGTAGTATGGTCGATTGATCCATTGTCCGCTTGCCGTCTTGGGCATTTCCTGGAAGACTGACCGTCGTGGATTTCTGGATTCGGGATACGCGATTCACCCTTTTCATCTTCCTATGTTCGGATAAAATCTCAATGCCCCTAGCTTTGTCCCGCTCGTATGTCGGAACATGTTGGGGGGATGGTGCATTGATTAAGGTCTGAGGTCTCCTTTCCTAGGAATGACCTCCCTCTTTTCCTTAGAGATCCAGGCCCAATTGTGGATGCCTGAAGCTTGGTTAATGCTCCCGCAGGACAACAAATTGTGGTTGAGCACGTTAAGCCAAAAGATGCAAATAAATATGTTGATTCATACAAATGGATCGAAGTATTGAGTAGCGGAAGCAAAATGTTCTGGGAATGGCAAAAACAAAGCCCCTAGGGATCAGCGTGCTGAATGGATCTTTCTAACGCTGCTACCCTTTGGCTGGCGGCCTCCAGAGCTGCTTCTCGCTCTCTACATGCCCTCTCTTCTTCGGCGGCCGCAACACGCAGTTCGCCGATCCTGGCCTGTGCACGCTCCCGCTCGACTTGAAGTGTGACCATCTGGTGGCCCGCCTCTGTCAGCTGTGCCTGGGCATCATCCAGCTGGGCCGTCAATTGCTCCACAAGCTCAGTGCACGCTACGACGAAGGCCTCCCTCTCTGTCACCTACCCTTCGAGGCGCCAGACTTCCTGTTCCGCCACGAGGAGCGCCCGCGTGTTCTCCGACATGTCCCTACATTGTGCGATGTCGGCACGCCGGCGGCTCTCGCGCATCTTTTCGGCCATGAAATCACGGACCGTCATATGGAGGCATCGAGCATCAGCTCCCCCGGCACACAGGAAGCGCAACCAGGTTTGGAGTGATCCCATGCGCCCCATCCACTCCGATGGGGGTCGCTTGAAGAAGCGCTGGATGCACTTCCACCCCCTGCGGCACGTCATCCGGCTCTCCTCGACCGCCTCCGAGTCTGAGTCGTCCATCTCCTCGGGGTCGGCAGTCCGGTAGGCAGGGAAGGTAGCCAGTAGGTCTGCTGCAGGGTCCGTCCCTGGGATGTCCTCATGGGGGATAGGTTCCCCAACATCTGGGCGACCTTCTTCTCTCGCCCCAGCGGCGTTGACACCCTTGTCATCCCCCGACCTCTCTCCGATGGCAACACTGCCGGTGTCTGTTTCCCCCTGATCAGCAGTTGGTGGGGCTGACTTGGTGTGAGAAGTCTGTTCCGGAGGAGGTGGTATGTCTACCACTGGTCCACTCGTAGATGGCCCGGGTTCAACAGCCCGACGAGCCTCCAGTATTGAGATCATTGCGCAAGGCATGCCGCGGTTAGGCACGGATCGTCAATGGCAAGCACCAGCAGTGAAGTAAGGAGACTTACGGAAGCCCAGAGCGTCATCTTCCGCTGTCTCGGCCGCCGTAGGAGCAGTTTCAGTAGGGGACCTCTCGGCGCTTGTCAATTCAATGATAGGTGTCTGGCCCCCGCCCTGTCCTGCTGGCGCCTCTCCTACTCCTGCTGAGGATGCCTGACCCGCATCTGTGCACTCCTGAGGAAGATGAAGAAATGGGTTAGCAGCTGCATAAGAGAATGGATGAAGCAGGTTGAGTATGGATAGAAGCGGACCTCGAGGAGCTCAGGGATATCGATATTGTCAGAGCCGGCTACCTCGCCGCTCTCCCGCAGGATCCCTGGATGGGACCTTCCCTCAGAACCTTCGTCCTCCCCCATCTCCTCCTCTTCCTCAGAGTCATCGTTACTATCACCTTCCTCCGGAGGCATCTGTTCTGGAGCAGTCTCTAGACTGAGCATCACCTTCACCAGAAGGGACGGCTCCGCACGCTAACCACGTTGGCACGCATACTCGTCCATGGCCGTCAGATATGCATACCTCCGGTGGAAGTTCACCCTGTCGGCGATCTGAAGGCGCCCGACCTCTGGCAAATAGATTACTTCTCTCATTATCTTCTGCCAGATTATTTCGGTCCCCAGCGACTGCCGTAGGGTCATCCAGGCCGACCACAGCGCTGGGAAGACTGCATCGTGGGAGGCTTCGAGCAGACGCCTTATCTGCTTCCCGGGCCACTCCTCGGCCGCCACATGTTCCCCCTCTCTGGGCGCTGAAGCCGTGGCGGCAGTCTGCGATGTGCATGCCGCTGATGTTCTGCCCGCGCCGGCTCCGCTGCTTGGCGCGCCTCCGTTCTCCCCTGCGTAATGGCGCCTTTCCTCCTTCCTTGACGCCCAGTCTCCGCACGGGTGACCTCGAGCCGCCGAACTGGTTTCCGTAGAAGCCCCTTGGGGTACGCGATGGCCCAGTGTTCGGCGTACTCGGTTTCCAAGCCTACGTCGACCCCGGTAGGAGGGAGAGTGATGACATCGCCAGAGCCGAAAGTGGCGAACATTAACCACATCTGGCGAAGGACGCAAGGGTTCGTCTCCTCCAGAACAGCAGTGAATACCCTCCTCGGCATCCGTTGAAGGCACCTGAACTGCCTGGCGAACAGGGTTGGCACGTAGGGCTCGTAGATCACCTTCCCGTCGATCCGAGCCACGAGCACCCCGCCCCGCATGCTCAGGAAGTATTCGTGCTGCTCCAGCGGACCCTGCCCGTTGTCGATCATTTGGCCAACGGGAGTGGGGAACGGGCTGAAGTTGAAATTGGCATGATTGCCAATCCGAATCCTCACGCCCTCCTCATTTAGGGTCATCAGAGCGACCCCCGCTATGTTCATCAGGGAGGGTCGCAGGCCGTTGCCCGGAGGAATGACGGCATTTGGGAACGTGTACCCACCGAGGTGAGCAGCCACCCAGCCATGGAAGAATTGAAAGGGCCCAAAGACCCTTCGTGGAGACCCCCCTCGTGAGATGTATCCTAGGATGGCGTATAGCTTAGCCAGAACTGGGATCCCGAGGTTGAATCTTTTGTTGGCGGCCATGGGGCCCGCCATCACCAGTGTCTCCGGGCGGACGCCCATCCTCGCGTCCCGCACGGGTAGGAGCCACCCACTCAGAAAGGTGTCCAGGAACTCCGCGTACCGGACATTTGGGTCTCGGGCCTCGATGACGCGGTACCCCCATGAGCGGTAGTCTCCCGTCTCCAGGACCCGCCAGTACGACCCGTTCCGGCTCCTCTGAGCCGCGGTTGGGCACCGCTTCCCCCTACCTGGCATCTTGACCACTGGGTCATGCTCTAAGAACTGGCCGAACCACTCCTTGTAGGCTATGTCCTTGTGGAAGTCCTTGACCCCGAGCCGCTCCGTAGCCAGGTCCAGTAGATGCCACGACAAGATGGGAGTCCGCGACCTGTCGCCCCAGGTGTTCCTCGGAGGCAGGAACTCATCGTATTGGTAACCCTCCAGCGGGATACCTCCGATGCAGTGGATGTCCCAGAGACCGATGCTGACCTCCCCATGATGAAGATGGAAGGTGTTGGTATCCGGGGACCAACGGGTGAATAGCTCCGGCCCGAGCTCGGGCTGCTGGTAGAAGTGGAACTGCGACGTCCAGACCGCCTCAAACAGGCCGATTTACCGCAGTTCCTCCGTGAAGTGATCGCAGGTGTGGCGTACCCAGAACGCCCAGGCCCACTCACTGGTAAAGTTGCCCCTAGACCGCAAGTCCCAGTCCTTCAGCTAGCCCCTGGTGTCGTCAGTGACGCTCTGGCGATACGTGCTCGAGTAGAGGGCTGGAGAGTTCTCCGCAGCAGGCTCACTCCCGGCAATGGTTCGCGTCCTCGGGTTCAGGACATAGACATTTAAGTGCCTGGTCTGCCTGGCAGGATGCCCGTTGTTGGTGATGTTGTAGCCGGGAAGCTCGTCCTCCCGAGTAACCCTGGTCCGCGGCGCATCAACCTCGAACCCCGGCACCGGAACCTCTTCCAGGATGCCGTAGTTCCAGAGTGGCAGGTTGTCCGACAGTGGGTACGTCTTCTGGGCCGGCGTCAGCAAATCGAACAGGGATTGATTGTTGGAAACAATCTCCTTGGATCTGTAGACCTCCTCGTTCGCTGCCATCTCAGCTCTGTGAATGGTGTAATCCCCCTCATTCACTTGATTCGCGGCCATCTCAGAAGCTTCGGGAGTCGTGCGGGTTAAGGGATGAGGTGTGCGGAATCGGAGGAGGCTGGTGGAAAAATTTGGGAGTTGGCGCACAATCCAAGTGGACGGCGCGCAATTGGGAAGTCTGTCGCGTAAAACCCCGGGTGTTCGCACAAAACAAGCCGAAATCCGGAGGGGTTTGCGCGCTGAACGGGCGAATTTCGCGCCGGAAACGGCGATTTCGCGCACGAGAGCTTGGTAGCTTATCGCGTGGAAAGGCTATGTACGGCGCGCGGGACCCAGTGCCCCTATTTATAGGCGAGTCCGGGATTCCGCGCCGCGCGGAAAGCGCTTTGCGCGACCCAGCGGGCGAATTTCGCGCCCGACGCCCTTTTTGCGCGCCCACGTCCCGCACCGCCCAGGACTTCGGCATTCCGGCGTCTCCCTCGGAACCCGATCGTTGCGACCTCTCGCCGATCAGATTCCGAGGGGGGGCTTTTGTAGACGCCGTAAAAGTCCGTTTCTCCTCAAACGAAGTTCTGGATGAGGAAAGTGAGGTCATATTTGGAGTCAGAAGCATGTTTCGGAAGGCCCAAAGGCCTTGCGCGAAATATCGGAGGCCCGCGCGCAATATTGGCAAGGCGCGCGCAATCCTTCCGGGATTCGCGCAATGGGCCGACTCGGCGCGTAATTTTCCGCGCCCGACGCCCGTGCGCAGGCCTATTGAGCGCCGGGCCCCTATTTCGCGCCCGAGCCGCGTTGCGCGCCCGCGAGCCGAATTGCATGCCCGCGAGCCGAATTGCGCGCCCGCGAGCCGAATTACGCGCCCGCGCGTCGAATTGTGCGCCCGGGGTTGCCTATAAATACAAGGCGACTCCCGACGTTTTCAAGGTTTCCAGAATTCGAAGGGTCACTTGTGCGCGCAATCCCGCCCCTCCGCGCGCAATGCCGATCTTCAGGTAACCTCCTTAATTTCGCGCAAGTAAGCCCCGTGGTTCGCCTTCGCGCGCAACCCCTCTGGCTCCTTTTCTTTGACCAACTCCTCACCCGAAGGCCTGCGCACGCAAATGAAGCCTCTTGCGCGCAATTGCCCCCCGGGTGCGCGCAATCCAACCCGATTGCGCGCACCCCCCTTACTAAGTGGCCATTCGTTAGAGAATGGGTCATTGCCCCCGCGCGCTATCCGAAGCCCGGTGCGCGCAATCTCTATCATCCGCGCACAAAGTGCTGGCCCCATTGCGCGCCAGCCCGCCCAATTGCACGCCGACCCGCGGTATTGCACGCCAAGATCCTCTTTTGCGCGCAAACCGCCAGGGTCGCCCCCTTTGACCCCCTGAGGGTACCCGCCTGCGTGGCGCCCGATGATCTTCATCGCAGGTGCCCGCACCGTGCGTTGTCTTCCCGTGCGGCCCTCCAGGCTCGCGCGAAGTGACACGGACCCATTGGCGGCACCCCATCGTCCAACATGACGTTAAACTGTACCTCATCCAAGCTGCACGACGTTAAACTGCCTAGCAAATGGGCCTCCTCAGAGTGTAAGACCCAAACCCATCGTCCAAGCTGCACGACGTTAAACCGCCTAGAATATGGGCCTCCTTAAGGTGTAATCCCCAAACATCTTTGTCCAACATGACGTTAAACTGTGCCACGTCCGCGCTGCAAGACGTTAAACTGCCAAGCATCTTTGTCCTCAACACATGATGTTAAACTGTACTTCGTCCGGCAAGACGTTAAACCGTCCGCTTCGTCCTCAACAAACGACGTTAAACTGTACTTCGTCCGGCAAGACGTTAAACTGTCCGCTTCATCCGATCCCGTTCCTCGCACGCAGGGTCCCCCCCGGTTTGGATGTGGCCCCCACCCGCTCGTCTCTGCAGGGATGTCGGGATTTCCCTTCTTTAGGGATGATTTATTGGAGTGGCCTTCGCCCACGGGGGTAGGGTATTACAAACCCCTAGTTTCCTGTGGGGGACTGCACATGTGTATATCCATTATGCTTCCCCACTGCCGAAGCTAGTAGAGGGCGTGACGGGGATCGAGGTGTCTCTCACCTTTGGCCCAAGTCCCTCTCCGACTAAGCTTTGCCGCACTCAGGCTGCCTCAGTGCGTAAGTACTGACAGAATGAACTACGTGGACTTTGATCCCTATCTCCTAAACAGGGTACGTAGGAAGCCTCCCTGAGGTTCAAGCCCACCACCTGGTCATCCCGGTCATATTCACGTCGGTTCGTCCATCAGTGGACACCTCCCGGGTTCACATTCGCGTCGATTCACCTATGAATCCGCCCTTGTGGGGGAGTGCACATGTGTATATCCATTGTGCTTCCCCACTGCCGAAGCCAGTAGAGGGCGTGACAGGGATCGAGGTGTCTGTTACCTTCATCCCAAGTCCCTCTCCAACTGAGCTTTGCCTCATATGGGCCTCCTTAGAGTGTATGCCCCGAACACCATCGTCCAGCATGACGTGAAACTGTGATCCACCCGGCCATTCCATCCCCCTTTGTGTGAGGTGGTTCGGTTCAATCCTCCGCCCGGCAGCCTCGACCTCTTCGTGAGTCGGCTGGCCATCGTCCAGTATGACGTTAAACTGTGTATCCGAACTACGCCGACTTTGATCCACGCTAACGCGCGGTACGTAGGAAGCCTCTATGAGGTCCAAGATCTTCACTCCATCATCCATCCTGATCCTTACCCGAGCCGCCACATCCCGGTGGGGTCATGCCATTTCATTCCACTCCACTTCACTCGGGAAGCCTCCCATGTGCTGGCCCCAGTGTCGGAGGTTCCCCGCAAGGGGTTCTGTCACCTGATCCACTCCTAGTGTTGATCAGTCCGATGCCGTCCCCGCTGGACGTTAAACTCGCGGCATACCCCGTGTTAAACATGGGAAGCTGAGGAAAACCTCAGGTAACGCAGTTCCCCGCACCCAGCGCAGGATGCCTCAGGCCATCGCGCCTTTGAGAAGCCCTATTGGGGACAGAAGGCAGACATGCAGATCAGTAGTGTTAAGACATGCCCCCAACATCCAGAGCTACCCGGTCTCCTCACCGCAGGTTGCTGCCCCGACCAGACTCCTTGGAGCGTCCGGGCGGAAGCAGCGTAATTAACCGGTGTCCATGAAGATATGGCGCTGGGAACGAGATTCACGAACATTCTTAAATCTATGAGGGAGACCCGGATTAGGCGACGAGTTCCGAGGAGACGTCCACGGAAGGAGGATCCGACATCCCATCATCCCAGTTTCGATCAAGGAGCAGACGTCCCTGAACAAGGAACGGATGCCGCCCGCCTTTGGAAAGCGGGACTGCGGGGCCACCAACCGCGCTCCCATCCCCTCAGGTCGACGGGCGCACGCGCGAATGCGTCCTGGCGGAACAGCGTCGGAACAGAAACCCGACGCACATCCGCACCGAAACAGATTATGTGTGAATTCCACAAAGTTTCATGTTTTATGTTATTATTATTATTGGCATCTCATTTTCACTTCTATGATTTTTCCCATGTTAAGATATTATGATCTCTTTTGCAGGTTAATATTTTCAGAAGGATATTATATGATTGTTATTACCTTTATTTGCACATACTGAGCTTTTGAGCTCACCCCTATTTATGTTTCCATTTCCCCAGACCGGGAAAAAGAATATTATGTAGAATATTCTCAAAAAGTTTCTAGATAGGATTAAATAAATGGGAGACAGTGTAGTCGATTTATGAACCAGTTGTTTATGTTTCCCTGTTTCTAAAGACACTATACCTATACGGTCCTTTTGTGGTTTTTGTAATATGTTGTAATAATTATTCTTCAATTATAAAGTAATAACAGTGTATGCAATGTATGGGTCATTATAGGTAGTGGAAATACCTCTCAAAGATGTTAGTTCTAAGTGCATTGTTAGCTTCATCAAGTCTAACATCATTACTAGATTTGGTGTCCCTCATACCATATTGACGAACAATGACACCATCTTCTGTTCATCTGAGGTGAGGAAATTGTGTCAAGAATACATCATCAAATCCAATCATTCATCTCGATATCATCCAGTGGCTAATGGCCATATAGAATCCTTCAATAAGTCTCAGTCAAACATACTACAAAAGATGGTGGATAAAGATAAGAAGTCATGGCCTGACAAACTCTTTCATACTTCATGGACTTATCAGACCACCACCCGCACTGCAACGTAGTTAACTCCATATTCACTGGTATATGGAATATAAATAGTTTTTCTAATTGAGGTTCAATTACATTCACTCAGTGTTTCCATTTGTGATCAGTCATCTATAAATGAACAATCTATGAAGCGATTAGATGAATTGGAACGATTAGACGAGAAAAGATTATGCACCTTGCATCACACGGAATTCTATCAGAATCGAATTGCAGGAGCCTTCAACAAAAAATGATCATCTTTATTCATTTACTCTGGGAGAATTGGTATTTGTTCTCAGAACTCCAATGATACCAGGAAAGAAACCTCCCATGATTGAACAAAAATTGGAAGGACCTTATTCCATACATAAGATCTACTCCAATAAAGCGTATTCATTAATCTCAATGGATTGAAAACTCATCACGAATCCAACCATTTCATGATTTTGAAGAAGTATTTTGTATAAACACAAAATAATGTATGTATTGTCCTAGCAACATGACACTATACTATACGGAACTCTTATCATCCTAGCTACATTAAGTTAAATAGTATAGAAGTCCCCCATCATCCAACATGACGTTAAACTGTATTTTGTCCCACATGTCGTTAAACTGTGAAAAATTTCTCTAATTTGTCCAACATGACGTTAAATTATATCCCCTTCACCATCCTAGTTACATGACGCTAAACTATACAAAAAGTCCCCATCGTACAACATGATGTTAAACTGTGCGGTCCATGTATATGACCTTAAATTATTTACATCTTTCACCCAACATGATGATAAACTGTGTCCTCTTTGTCCTTATTGCATGACATTAAACTGCATAGTCCCCATACGTCCGACATTACACAAAACTATATCGTTCTAACTACATGACGCTAAACTGTATAGAAAATTTTTATATGTTCATCATGACATTAAACTGTATTTTTTCCCTACTACATGACACTAAACCGTGTAGCACCAATAGTCATCACTGTAAGACTTTAAACTGCATAGTCCCATTTATGTCCTACATAACATTAAACTGTTCTTCGTTTTGGTTGTTTCTACCTCTTGTTTCTCACACCAAGTACAACTCACATGAGCTTAGACCAAACATCAACCATTACATTCTCCCGGGGATGCTAACCATGCCTAAGTCCCAACACCATTATTTTAGGTCATTGTTCCCAAGAACAACTTGATCACCAATTCTTTCGTTTATTGAACTACGCAGACATTGATCCGTGCCTTCTAGGCTGGGTACGTAGGCAACATCCTATGGTTTAAGCCCAAAATTCACATTTTTTCTTCACATCTATTCACTTCCATCCCATACAATGTTGACATGTGAAATCGTCCCCAGAACCAATATATTCACATTGGTTCACCTTTATCCATGCAATATGACATTATACTATACAACACTTTTTGTCCTGTACGACAATAAACTACGACATTCTGTGATACCCTCACCTTAGAGTGAATCAATAAATACATTGATTTCCAATCATGTAAAATTCCAAAGACTACATGCATACATGGTAATGCCTGAACCATTTATCTTGGGTCAAACCATAATTTCACTAAAGTCCCCTTTTCACCCATCACATGTATGAACCAATCTGTACAGAGGGTATTTATAGAACTATGTGGGCTTGATTCCCATCCTTATGGGATACGTAGGACCGTTTGAGCATCCCACGAATCCAGCCCCAAGTCTTTGTGCCTAAAACCCAAATTCAAATTTCAGTCCCTTGGCTGAAAAGTTCCTATAAAATACACAATGTGTATTCCTTATCATGGTCCGAGTTCTGCAACCATAAAATAATATCTCCAACACTCTTGTCCCACACGATGTTAAACTGTAGTTCAAGAACAACGTATGTATTGATTCCCATCCTCATGGGATATATAGTGAAGTCTAGCACTTAAATTCAGGACCCTGCCACAACATGATTTTGGTTAGTATTCATCTGTGTATCTGTTCATACATTGGAAAATGCCCATTTTGTACGTATCATAACCCTAAACATAAATATTTTCAGATCTTCATAACCCCTTTTCTTGACTTCTGGTTTCAAAATGTTTAATACCTAATTGTTCTTTTGACTGACTATGTAGCATGTGCCCATTGGCGGCCTTGCATAAACAATCTACATAACAGACTTTTCAGCCAAAAGATACTATTATATGACTATGCAGCAAATGCCCTTAGGAGGCTCTACATAATTCAACCCCCTAACAGGTTTGTTAATTGGTAGTAACTTCATTCTTAATAGGAAAACCTCTTTCGTCCTTATTTGTCTTAATGAAAATATGTAGAGATCATCAAAAATAACCATCCTCAATATATTTGACCCATATATCCTTTTGATGATCTGAAAGTATTCTAGCCTATGGTTTATGTTTTTTTCTCTACATTTGGTTCAGACCTTCGTAGGAGTGAAATTCATCTAGTTCCTAAATAATCTTGTTTTGAAATATTTTTCTCCATATTCAAGTACCACTTTCCACACAACAAACTCTATGCTTTGGAAAATTTGAATCTCCACAAACATTCACTGGAATTTTAGCAATAGAATAGTAAATTTTTTAGAGTTCTTTTTCCTAACAATGCAGAACGAGCCCTTAGGCGGCCATGCATAAGTAGTCTACATAATGGACCTATTAGCCAAACGATACTATTTATTTGACTATGCATCCAATGCCCTTAGGTGGCCTGACATAATTCAACCCCCTAACGTGTTTGATAAATAATAGTAACATCATTCGTTGAAACTATTTCTTCTAATGCCTTTTTGCCCTTTTTCGTATCATTCCTCAAATTCAAAACATCATAAGTCATAGTTTACACATTTCTCTTCAAACATGAATATAGTAATATGTTTTCAGATAAATTAACAAGGAATTGAGTCATTCATTATCCACTTGGTCAAAGTTATTTTGAACTTAAACATTAGAATTTTTTATGTCTGACGTGTATGACTTTAAAATTCCCACAAAAGATAAGGGAACTCTGAGTCAAAGTGAAGTTCCACCTCATCCGCTCAACTCTACTCTGGCGTCCCGATCCACCACTCCCTTCCTAGTCGGTCAGGTGCAATGGTCTCGATGGTGGTTCTGGGAGGTTTTTTTCGAGCGGCCTGTGGTCTCCGGGAATGTGAATGGCGTTTATGTTCTCTCTCAACGAAGCGTGTTGATGGTTCGTTGTTTTTCATTCAGTTTTAATGGCGGTGGTGAATCGTTTTTTATCTCAATGTTCCGATGCTAACCAGCGTTTACTCGGCCCGACGATGGCGCTGAGACGACGATGCCGCTTAGAGTTGAGGAAAACAGTGATGTGTATGATGGCGCCGAAATGATGGTGATGGTGACGGGATGTGTTGATTGCGCTGGGATGCAATGATGGCGCCGATATGTTGACATGCATGTGACCCGTCATGTCATGCCTTGTTCCACGCGGTGGAGTGGCCTGATTTGGTGTTACCATAATCGAGGTCTCCTTAATGCAAGGTTTGAATTTCTAAAGATTTCTGTGGCACGCAAATGTAGGGTTCACGGGATTCGTGGTGATTTGTTGAAGTGATTTCTGACAGCTTGCAATTTGAATTTTTGGTAGGATTTTGAATTTTGAATTTCCCCACTGTGTTATGTTGAATTCTGGGTGATGATGTGTGGGTGCCCACTAACCCTAAAAGTGGCTTTATGAAATTTTAAAAAATGATTTGGAGGTGGGATTATTCATAATAATCCTAGTCAAAATCAAACTATGCATATTAGGCCCATTGGATTAGGTAAAATTTAAAGTAGGTAATGAATGCAGGCATGCACAAAAGATTGACGATGAAAGTGTTTCTCATTGTTGCACAAGAATTAGATGGACATCCATAGATTGGAGTCTCTTCAATTTTTATAGAAACTTATAGGAAGATGTCTACATAAGTCTTTACTTCATTTACAATATCCCGAGCTTCATCAGCAGCTATTTGATTCTAATGTACCCAACCAACCTTGCTCTTCTCAGCTTGTTGGAGTGCCTTCTTAGCATCTGAAATGGCCTTCATACCATTCATTTGAGCTCCCTCCAATGAATTGTTAAGCTGGTCGAGTTCCCTAGTAACAACATCTAACTATTGCTGGAGATGCATCTGCTGGAATAATTTTTCATTGATTTTATGCTTTATCTCCTTCATCTTAGCAGCATAATCAGCCTCATACCAGGATACCGCAGCCTCAAATTCACTAATGTTGACTGATAGCTTCACCCTAATCAGATCCTCACGACATTTCTTCCCCTACTCCCATCTCAAAATGAATTGCTTCACTATGGCATGGATCTTTTCATATCCAAAACTGCCAATTCCCAACATGATGAACAATGATGACTGCCGGGGAATCTTCGTTGGAAGATCTTCTAGAGGCACTTCGGTTATGATTTTTCATATGGTCTGACATGCCTTGCATCATTAGAATTGAATCAACTTTTGAACTTTTGGGTCAGATTCAGCATCACTGTCATAGGGGGGAGTATATTCTGGGATTAATGCATTGAGATATGTGACCTGTTCTGCTCCATCCCCCTTGACTCGTGCTTCTACATTTTGGATTCCTGTTGGGGAAGAGGCTGAAGATTCACCTCCAGATCTAACCATTTAAATTTATGGCACTGCATAAATCAATTTAAAACATTGATTAGCTTCAAATTATGATAAAATCCGATTGATTAACTTATTATTTAAGTACAATCGCAAATATTGTTATCCCTTACCCAATGATAAATCAGCTAATTGAGAAGGCTCCTACCAGTCTTTCCTAATCTCAATAGGATCTTTAGGACGAGATTGTGGAAGCTCTGTTGGGTTCAGCTCCTCTCAAGCTAGTGTTTCTGCGATGATAGGGTTGGCATCAGTGTCCACACCCTCTTCAGCCATTGATAGCTCAGCAAATTGTTCAGATGGAACTGTACATTTTGAGTTGATAATGGTTATAAATGTAATAAGAATCTCTTTTGTCAGGACGAATGATTACACTCACGTCCAGAATCTTCTAAATTGCATGGTAATTTAACATGATCTATAAACTCTTCAAAAGATGCACCAAGTTCCATCATTTCATCTAAGGTCATCTCAAAATCCTATTTAATATCACCTGTGGGATCTTGTGATTTATCTTCTTGATGACCGTCATCTTGCGGTCCTTGACCTTGGAAAACAATGTCAGTTAAAGTGGATGTGTCATTTGCAAAAGCCGCCAGAAGTTATAATGCAGGGATTGAACCTAAAATATCATAGAATGGAAGTCATTCAATGTTTCATTAAACATTTTATGAAGCATTGTTATCTTACCAGAAGTAGGTTCTTCTCTTCTTACAGCCGTAGCAGGATGGATACTAGGGACAGATTCTAGCCCTTCTCCAGAAGCAGCCATGACGAAATGAGCTTGAGATTGTTCCCCAGCACCCTCCTTTGTTCTAGCAGGAGGATCAATCCTCTCTATTAGAGGGAAAATTGAAGAAGCCCTTGAAAATTCAAATGAAAATGAGCAATCTTTTCATGATTTAAGACTCAAAATTTACAAAGGATTTACCAGTGCTAACGAAGCGTTTAACTGTGGAATTACTCTTTCGAAGCCTTTGCTTCATCAGCTTGATGGGAGTTTCAACAATATCTCTTATTGGTACTTGTATTGGAGATTGGAATGCCTTGTCGAAATCCTCATCCATGACCTATTGGCCTGAAGATATCACACCTGATTCACATGGAGTTTTAGCTATCACCCCGATACCAGTACCACCAGGGCTATACTGGGGTGAAGAAATCTCAATAGTTCCTTTATTTTCAAGCTGAAATATGAAAAAAATAATTTCCTTATGTAAATGAAGCTTTTACTGTAATAAGTTTCAAAGAAAATAAGGAAATAAACATTCATCTTCAGGAGCCACATAGTCATGCCACTCCTCATCTCCAGAACAACTGATCCCCTCAGTGGTGCCCCATTCAATCATCTCCTTCACCCGCATGGTGATAGGAATGGAGTCGTCAGTGGCATATATGAGTGTTTCCATCTCTCTAATGTAAGCATGCACATCACCAGGATTGTTGTCAAAATTGATGTCGGTGGAGGCTAGGATATTCTCTATCCCAGGAAAATGTAGCCCCTTGCACAATTCCAGCCAGGCAGTTTCAACGCCAATGTATAAACTTTGCAAAATCTGTACAGCCTCTGATCATAGATATTTAGATGGCTGAGGAGGTCCTATAATCTTCTATTTCAGCTTCTTCCCATATCCTGCAACAACTGATAGAGAATAAGAGAATAAGACTTATTTTCTCTATAAGGTAATGGTGGTTAAATTTCCATAATGAGATAACTCACTAGGAGTTGATGGAGTGGTTATATTGATTCTAACTAGAGGATTATATTGGCCACAAGGCCGATTTCCCACTTGCTGCACCTCATCATACCCATCTTGGGAATCTAGTGAGCCAGTCCTAGAGGAGGAATCTATCGAATCAGCTTCAAGTGGGGAAACATCACCCTAATAAAGAAGGATCTCTTTCACTATGGTTCTTTTCCTCTTCCCCACCAGATACACTGGATGATTCAACACCCATTTAGTGTATGATGATATCCAGTGCTTGGTATAACATATGGTCAAATTATGTTCCACTCATTCAACTAGTAGATCAAATACTACCCATGTTTTCTCCCTTTCCGTCAGCAACCATAGTTTCTGAGCAACCATCGGATGTTTCTCTAATCTGACATGTACAAGGGGAGATATAGAAATCTGTTGCAGGCACTTGAATTGATGAAAAAATCTATATGGAGCATAGGCCTCACATATAATTTCCCCGTCAATCCTGGCAACCAGCACCTCATCTCTACAGTTCAGCATGTACTCCATCAAGTCCATGATGGACGTTCCATCATCAATGAACCGCCCAGTTGGAGGATTTCCATAGGTAAAGAAGTTGAATTCTTTATACATACTCAGTTTTACCTTCATGTCATAGGCATTGAGATCTAATGGAGTAATTCTAGAGAATTCTTGCACTGATGGCCTGAAGAAACATCCAACAATTTGTACTCCATTCTGTACATTGTAAGTCCTGGAGTGAGTGGCAATCCATCCCCATAAAACATGGAATGGTCCCACTATCCTCAACGGAGATTTACCAATAAATACATGAAGTAAACACCTGTGAATCATTTCTAGAATGAGTGTATCCAACCCAACCATTCATCCCTCAGCTAACATTGCAACAATAACGAATGTTCCTGGTCTGACGCCTATTTCGAGTCTATAACTAGAAGAAGATAAACGCTGAGCCACATATCCAAGAAGCCCTCTAGATGAGTCTTCCTTGGGATCCTTTGATTCACCAAATATCTCCACTTTTAAAACTCCCCTGCTTCTAGAGTCAGCCAAAATGTGCCAGGAGCACCCCTCTTCTCTGATTTTGCGAAAGTTGTAGGACGAGTGGGCTTCTTATCCTTGGACATCATTTTCCTGGATCCCTTATCCTTTGTCTCTTTCTCTTGTTTCTCAATCAGAAACATTTTCATCCATTCCTCCAGATGAATATCCTTCCTAGAATGGGTTAAAGTGGTCTCTGACCTCTTGAGCCTATGGAATATTTTGAATAATTCTCAAGCTAAATCAAGAGTTTTCTCTGAATCATTTCAAGATGCCTTTGGGGGATGAATTCATCTTACATGTCGCCCAAAATTGGATCCCCTGAGATTTTGTGGACATCCCACAAACTGATGCCAACTTATCCATGAGTCAAATGGAATGAATTCATTTCTGGGCTTCAGTGGCTTAGAATCTCTGGCATGGAGTTATCATGTCTGTAAATATATTTTTGGCCAACCCAGACAGATTCGTATATTACAACTACTTTCAGATCCTCGAAAAACTCTGCACATGTCTATCATACCTAGTACGCACACATCCTTGTTGGCTTCACACCTCCCCCTTGGTGGAAGTCCCAACTTTTCTTCCAGTCTCTGGACTAATCCATCTAAGCATTTCGGATGATCGAAGCATGATAATGAGGTTGCAGCTCAGGCTTATGCGGATTCAAATCTTGTGTACAAGGGCTATGATGCAACATGTGTGCCTTATCCATTGTTCCAACATTGACAAATGCTCCTCCACATGAAATATTTTCCGAAGAAAAGTTGGTATAGTTCTAAAATGAAGACATTGGAATATAATTCATTGCTTCTTGAATGGTCACTTCTCACAGATGTCCATAACCATACAAATGCAGATAGATGCTCTATGGGAAATAAAAGTGATATTTCTTCTTATACATGGCCATTTCCAGAAGAGTGCTATCACAGACGGTGTAATAATCATGGCCTATGATACTCATCATATCTTCCATTCTGTTATATTCTAGTTCATCAGCTGTCCCAATTATCTTTGGAGCCATTAAATCTACACAATAGTTGAATAAATTTACTATTAATTAGGTTTATTTTTCATAAAATTTGTGATGGAATTTTGAAATAATGGTAAAAGAATTAAGGCGCCCAAGTCTAAACATGGTGCGCAAGTGTGGATGTGTCGCGCAAGTGTAGATGTGCCGTGCAAGTATCACCGCGATTGTCCAGATACCATGACAGCAGCACGACAATGAAGAAATAGCGAAAATCAAGATAACCTACACGACGAAGGTGACCTGTGAGGTGTGAGAAAGAAATCTGAAATATTGGTTCTTTTCACGATGAATGTCAGTCTATATATAGACTAGGCCACCACCCTATGTTCTCAGCCAACGTGCTCCAGCTTGTGCAGTGCACACCAGCGCGATGAGATTTGCACGGCCACCAACTGCGCGCCACTTTCCCTTTGGTTTTAATCTTCTCCTCAGAGTCACATCATTATTCATTCGGATACAACTATGAGGCGAGACTTTTGTTGATTCTCCATTGTGTCACATTGTTCAATGGAATGGAAAGGGAAAGGACTTAGCAAAAATTGATTCAGCATTTGAAGAAAATTTCAAAAATCAACAAAGGCATGGACAAGGAGTCGAACGCCCATGTGTCATGCATGTTTTATGACAGTCGTGCAAGTACACATGTGCGTTGCCTAATGGTCATGCAAGTTACTTGCATTCCCTAATTGAAAACCACTTGGGTCCTCCTTCAGTCTATAAATACCCCCAAGTGGGCCCCTTTTTCAAGGATAGAAAAATTTCCAAAACCCAGATTCGAGCTCCCGGCACCCTAGTATCTTCTTATATCTTTCCGAACATTTCTTAGGTAATTTAATACCTAGAACAGAAGCTCTAAAATGAGGGAGTAAGGTGTAAGTGTTGAAAAACGTCAACACTTGCGCGCCTGAGTGGCCAACCCTTAAGGGATATGGCCAAACATGCCCGCCACCCTTGCTCCCTAACCAAAACATGTGTGCCACCCTTATGAAAGACCATAGGGATATAACTATAGCCTTTAGCCAAGGCTCTCCCATGTTTCACACTAAGGATTCAAAGTCACACAAGTCCCCATGTGCCGCACAAGTCTACTTGTGCAACCAAAACATGTGCGCCCACGCAGTACATGAGCAGCCATCAGGACTTGCGCACCCCATTACTTTTGTGTGCCTCCCTTTCACATTTTCACTTCTTTTATGCCACTCAACCTCTCCTATTAGAGATCCATTCTTCAAGACACTATTCATAGAAATTTATGGCATGTATTCTTGATTGTCTTCCTTATCTAAAAGAATTCTGTGGAACATATCCCAAAACCCATTGATGTACAAATTGTTTATATCAATAAGGTTAAAGATTTTATTCATTAAACCTTATCCATCAAATATGAGAGAAACTATAAATTTGGATATCCTTTTTAGGAATAAGCCCCACTCTTTAAAATTCCAAAATCGTGGCCTCCTCCTCACAAGTAAGCCCCATTCCTCAAATATAAAATTACTATATATGGGCATCCTCTTTAGGATTATGTCCTAGTCTAGTCCCTTAATTTGGGATTCCTTTTTAGGAATATGTCACAATCCAAATTCTCTTAATTTGGGCTTCCTTTTAAGGAGTAATCCCCAAGTCTTCTAATTTGGGCATCCTCCTCAGGAGTAAACCCCAACCGCAATTTCCTTCAACCTGGGCCTCTTTTTTAGGAATAAGCCCCAAATCCCCAATATCATATAAATCCCTCTACTCTAGGCATCCTTCTCAGGAGTAAAATTCATGTCCCTTCATCATGGGCTCCCTTTTCAGAAGAAAGCCCCAATCTAAACCTTCATTCATTCAACCTCATTCTTTAAGATGGGAGAATCCCTAATTTGGGAATCCTCATTAAGAGTAACCCCCACTCATAATTTCCTTCAACCTGGGCCTCATTTTCAAGGGTATGTCCCAGTCCAAATCATCTTAACATGGGCATCCTCCTTAAGTGTAAGCCCCAAGTCCCTTTTTAACCTGGGCATCCTCCTTAGATGTAAGAACCAGTTATCATAATTCCTCTAAACCTGTCTTAATTCATTTTGATCTATGTCTCCTTCTAAATAATAAAACCCAATCATAAGTCCCCACTTAATTTGGGCATCTTCTTCAGGAGTAAACCCAAATATAGAGTATTCAAATCTCTATAATGTACATATACCTCTATGGACCTTGTTCATGGGTTTCTTCCTTGATGTAAATCCTACTCTTCATTCATCTGGGCAGTCACACATACATAATCCCCACCTTATTTCTCGTGATTGCATATTCCTTGGCACAATTGTCTAGTTTTTACCAATACCTCATGTTTCTCACACCGCGCATGACTCACGTGAGCTTAGAGTGTAAATGTAATTACGACATCCTTCATTGAGCCATCATTCATTCACAAAACTCATACTTCTTTTCTTGAAATATGTGGGTTCTGATTCCTTCTCTAAACAAGGATATGTAGGTAGCCCATATTTGGGTACGATCCCAACTATGAGATAATCCATGTCCTACTGAATGAAAGTAAACTTCAAGTTCCCTTCTGAGTGGCTTAAAACCAGTATGGTCATCATCATGTCCAATATAATTCTATATAATGTATTGAAGGATACCATTGGACAAGAATCTCTATCAAATACAGTTGATTCTCTATCGATGAAGAACCTTGAATACATATAAAGGGATTCTCTAAATTCCTACCCATCAATCATTTATTGCATGATCTAAGAGAAAGATCATTCTTATATATGATGCATTAATAAGGATTCAAGAACATAACATAAATCTACAAAGAGAGTCCCGGAGTAGACAATAATTCCCCTCAAAAAGGTGTAATGAGTCAGACATCCCATCCACTCGACCAATGAAAATTCCCAAGCCATGTCAGTCCACAACTGATATGTGCCTACCTTTGGAATGTAAGACCAAATGGATGTGGAATCATTGGATTTTTCTAGTTCTACAAAAAACCCCATTAGAAAGCGATTGGAACGTTTTAAATCAAAAATCAACGAGGTCATCCCCAATTCCAGCGAGGAAACAAATACTATAAATTCATATGTTATGGAAATAAATGTAATTTATATGTTATCACTTTTTTTCATTGGATTACCCTTATTTGTTACCCCTATCATTCATTTTATTCTTTCCAATGGCCTGTAATAAGAGTACTCTGGTAGACGACCGATGTGAAGATCAATGTGATGACTGTTAAAATGAGATGACCAATCCAATAAGATCGGTAATCACAAATTTTGTCACGATACTCGTTCAATTAACTCAATATTTGTATGGAAAAAAGGGTCAAGAGGAATGTCACCCCCTCCCCTAAGAAAGATCAAGCCACGAAAAAAGAGCTTCATGAGACAATGTGATTCTACTTTTAATGGATCATCAGATCCATTAATCACCGAAAAATGGATCAAATCTATTTACAATATCTTCTACATACATCAATGTTCTGTAAAAGAGATGGTTCTTCTAGATTCTTATTGTTGGGAGGGTGAATATGATCAATGGTGGACATTGATAAAAAATATGAATCCTGAGGAAGAGATAGATGTGTTGGAATGGAATTATTTTCATAGAATGATTTTTTATAAATATTTTCCATGAACCCTCTGACTTAGTATGGAATGGGACTTCATTTATTTCATGAAAAAATTCAATGAATCCATCAGAGCGTACGAGTCAAACATTAGAAATCTTTCATACACGCTTCAGGATATCTTGTTAAACCCAAAATTCAAGGTTGAATTCTTCTTTGGTTGGTAAAAAACTATCCTACAAAAAGCACAAGAAATTCATGACTGCAATAGCTATGAAGAAATAGTCTGATGTGCCCTCAATGTCAAAATAGAGATTTAAGAATCATATTGGTATCATGGGTATAAGAAGAAAAATGGGGACTTTAATTCTGCCAGATCAAAGGATAATCTAATGGTTCTATAAAATTCTATCACCCCAATTGCCAATGGTGCAGAAAAGTATCACCCTGGAAATTACATAAAGAATATAAGGAAATGATTTAGGTGTTGAGGAGAAGGGATCCTAGCCATTATCCACCATCAAGAAAAACTCAATGTTGTGACCTTGGGGAATACTTTGTTCGACCATCAAGGCATTGTCCATTGCTTAAACTATAAAAAACCATGGCATATTGAAAACCAGTTACCTAATCCAATGGTTTTTTAGGAAACCAACAACCTCAAAGGTAGAAAGGGAGAACCTTTTTCCATAACTATCGCTGAAGCGAACCCTGAAAACAATTTGGTGACAGGCACGCTAGTTATTCCTTCTAGAATAGTGAAAATACTTTTTTATTATAATTCTGCACATTATTTTATATTCTGAAGGTTTAGTAGAACAAGCCCAACACCACTAAAAATCATTGATGTGGAGATGTTAGAGAGAACAAAAAATGATGAAATTATTGAATCAAATGAATATAACTCCTCCCCTATTAAAATTTTTTGGATTGAACATCCTAGTGAATCTAGTCATACATACTTAGGTTGAATTTGATTAAATTCTTCTCATGGATTATCTTTCTCTATATAAAAATAAAATAAATTTCTGTGAGAGTTAAATCAGTCTCAATATGGTGAATTGACCCCTGACTCTATATAAGTGATATGAGAAGGATGAATATTCTTTAGCACAATCATCTCAAGAGTGGATGTTAAAACTCTATGAGCACATGTATCTTTCTCAGATGATGGAGTCCAAGGAAGAATCCATCCTTGAAGACATGCCTATTTTGGGGGAATTCTCAAAAGTGTTTCTTGAGGAATTTCATTGTCTTCTACATTGAAGATATGTTGAATTCATGATTAAAATTATACTCGGGGAATTTACAATATCATTGAATCCATATATAATGGCTGTTGTGTAGCATAAATATATAATGAAACAATTACATGAGAATTAGGATAAAGGGATTATATTCCCAAGTGCTCCACAGTGGGGTGAACCTGTCCTCTTCATCAAGAATAAGGACAATTCAATGTGCCTTTACATTGATTATCATGAGCTCACCGAAATTATGATAAATAACAAGTATCCTCTACCACTAATTAATGACTTGTTAAATAAGCTAGGTGTAGAACAATACATATCAATGGCAGATCTACGGTTCGGATATTACCATGTAAGTGTGAAGAAAGAGGATATCTCCATGACTACTTATCATATATGGTAAGGGCTCTAGTAATTCATATCAACTCCATTGAAACTCAGTAACTCTCAAAAAATCATCATAGAATAGATGAATAGAGTATCTATAGATTACCTTGACCAATTTATAAATGGCTTTATAGAGGATATTATAATATACTCTAAAACCTAGGGAGGATCTTGATGAGAATATAATCATTGTACTATAAAACTTTCAAATGGAGAAGCGCTATCCAATGTACAAAAAGTGCGACTTTTGGAAGAAAGAGGTTTCATTCATGAGTTATATCATCACAAGCAATGATATATCTGTGGATCCCTCTAAGAAAAATTCAATTTATATGTGTCCAAGTCCAACATCTGTGATAGATATCCATAGATTCCTTAGGTTAGCTTGTTATTATCAATGATTTGTGAAAAATATTTTATAAATTTTAAACACTGTTACAAAAGATAACTCAGAATAGAGTCATGTTTTTTTATAGTGAAGAATGTGAAGATAGCATTAATGCCTTGAAAATGAGGCTTATCACTAAGCACTTGATTACAGTACACAAAAATGGAGAACTTTTTGTGGTATTCAGTGATGGTTCGAAAAAAGGGAATGCATAGTGTATTGATAAAAAATTACAAAGTCATTTCCTATGCTTCATGGAAATTTAATGATCATTAGAAAAACTATCCCACACAAGATTTAGAGTTGGCTTTAGTATTCATCGCATAAATATTTTTGTGAAATTACCTCTTTGGGTAGAAGTGTGAAATATATATGGATTACAAAAGCCTTAAGTATATATTTACACAGAAAGAGTTGAACATGTAATAATGAAGATGGTTAGAGAAGATCCATGAATATGACCTATCAATCCTTTTCCACCATTGGAAAGCGAACAAGGTGGAGGATTCTATAATCAGAAAGGAACCTGTGATTATATCCTTGAAGATAATTGAAAAGGATACAATCTCCTTAGATTTGATGAAGAAATACATGGGGATTGTAAGGAAGTGAAATTCTTTAATCCTATCAAAATTGATTTGTCAACTGTATCGTTTAGAAAGGTTAATGAATGCTAAAATGTATGATGAAAGAATTCATAAGATTATGAAAACATTTCAGAAAATGGAAATCCTCATTGTTCAATGTTAATGAAGAAGGAATTGTGAGATTTGGGACAAGAATATGTGTTCCATGAAATCCAGAGTTATAGAATGAACTTTTGGACGATTCGCATAGTTCGATTATCTCTATTAACCCTTGAAACACAATGATGTACCCATATATCTGATAGAATTTTTGGTGGAATAACAAAAAGAAGGAGATCACTGGGTGTACATCAATGTTCCTGGCATGTCAATAAGTTATGATTGAGAGGCAAATGTGTAAGGGGATTATCCAACCATTACCCATCCTAATAAGGAAATGAGGAAACATCTCTATAGACTTTGTCATCAGAAATAAAATGAAATCAAATTAATCAATGAAATATGGGTTGTTGTGGTTTGTCTTAAAAGTCTATACAGTTCATTATAATTTGAGAGGATTTATCATTGATTCAATTTACATGAATATACATTAGAAAGTGGAAATTCTGCATGTAGTACGACTATCTATTTTATCCAATCTAGATCCAAGTTTGACTTATAAGTTATAGAAGAGTCTCCAACATGCTTTGAATACTGAGAATATCATCAATAGAAATTATCATCATCAAAATGATTTCAAATCTGAGTGGACAATGAAAAAACATGAGGGCATGTTGTGAGCATGTTCAATGGACATTAAAATTGTATGTGGTCAACATATTCCTCTGGTTCAGTACTCTACAATAACTATATCCACTAAATCATTCAAATGGATCCTCAAGAATCCCATTATTGGAAGTGGTACAGAATACTAGAATGTTGGGATGAAGTTGCGGAGCAAAAAATCATAGTTCCAAAATTTTTCAAAGAAATAGTGGAGAAGGTCAAGTCCATCCGACATCAAATTAAATCCGCTCAGAGTTCATAAAGGATCTATACTAATAATCATCTATGAGACATAGAGTATGATGTTAGGGACATGTAATTCCTCCACATATAACTTTTTAATGGAGTTGTGAGATTTGGGAACAAGGAAATGATTACTCCAAGGTACATCACCCATTTTGAGATTCATGATCACATTGGAGTAGTGGCCTATCGAATAGAACTACCACCAAACATATCTCAATTACATGATATATTCCATATTCCACTCTTGAAGAAGTAAATACCTGACCCCTATCATATACTTAATATAGATGTGGTACTATTGAAGAATGACCTCTCTTATAAAGAGAATTGGGCGAAGATCATAGATCGTAGAACAAAAGTTCTACAAAATAAGGCAGTGCCCCCCGTCAAGTTGTTGATGTGAAACCACGAGTTTGATGAAGCAAATTGGGAAACAATGGAAGTGATTAATCATAGGTACACTAATATGTTTTAGTGTGGGAAAAAGTTATTTAAATAAGAGAAATATCATAAAAGTGAAATATTGTAACAACCCAAACAATTATTAATAAAAATTATTCTTGATCTAATTAAATGTATTATTATATAAAAAAGAAATATAAAATGTATGCACTTACATGGTTTTAGGTTATTGGTTTTTAAAATACAATTACGAATTTTTACCATTTAAAATATAGACATTGAACCGTGGTCATATTATTAGTATAAATATAGGGTTTTAACAATCCAATTTACTCACAGAACAAAAGCGATGAACTTATTCTATAGAATTAATCCATACAAATACCATGTGTCAGAGCATGTGAAGGATGTATAATTATTGGGATTCACTATGGACCATGCCCAAGCCGGGATTCAACAGGTTAATCTTGAATGGAATCACATATGGGAGAAGTCGAATTTATTATAGTTTACCACACTAACGATGTTATCTGAGCCACCCCAAGAGTCCCTCATGATCACACACCTTATCTATTGGTCGTATGCAGGTTTTATAAGGGGTTATGTAATAATAATCCAGCACTATGATTATGTGCGTTATTTTTTAATAAAATAAATAATGTACATTAATTATATTATTTTTTCATTGAATAATTGTTTTAATGAACACATAGGATTTTTAGTTAATATTAAATTAAGATATATATTTTTGGTAATTAATAGATTCTATAATTAAATAGTGTTTTAATAAAATATTATAATGAAATTAATTTTTTTATATATAAATTATGTTATTATTTTGATTAAATTTTAATTTTTATTAAGGTTTGAAAGATGTTTTTTGAAAACCAATGAATTTTTAATAAATATTGGTATTTTATATTAAAAGTAATAAATATATTATTTGTCAAAAAATTAGATATAATGTATAATAATTCAGGAATCAGGACCTCGAAATTAAATAATGGTGATTTTTTCATAATCTTCTAAGAATGTCCAATTTTTGGGTAAGAATTAAATATCATTTAAATATATAATGTGTTTTTTGACATAATAATGACACAATTGTGATGATATAGAATACAATAACGGGGTTATTCAGGAAATATATGTTTTAACTTTAAAAATATGTAATTTTTGTTTTATTTTATTAATTTCACAATGTATTAGTGGAACTTCTATGACCTGTAAAATATTTTATCATTTTAAATAGATTTCCTTGAGAGTGTGACTGAAGTCTACATAAGAAAGACTAATGTTTTATTATTTTTGGAATATTTCCCTATAAAATAATGTTTCACACTCCCATATTGAACAAAAATATTGTAAAAAATCATTGTAATCTTTTGGGTTTTGATTAGTTTAATGTGTTGTGTCCAAAACCTAAAAAAATAAGTAATTCCTTCTTCTTTCCTATATAAACCCACTCAACCTCCCATTCCTAATTACTATAACTATATGGATTTTGGAAAACCACATCCTTACCTTATTTATAATCCTCTCTTGGTGGCATAATCTCTTACGAGCCTCTCTCAAGCCTCTCCCATGCCATTGGGATCACATTTCCCAATAAGGGATCCTCACTTTCCATCATTCCTTATTTATGTCCATGTTTCATTATATTATTATTCCATTTTATTTTAAAATAAAATGATTGGATATGATTTTTAACCTCCCATATACTTCCATAATGATGTTTAAATGATGAGATACCCCTTTATATCTCATTAATCCCTCCCATGTACACTTATTACCATGATGAAATTCAATAAGGGATTTATCTCTCCTCTTTTTCATTTAAGAAATTCATTTATATTATGCATCAAAATTATATGATATATGTTGGTATATTATGATAGATGATCCCCTTACTATCCAATTCATTTATAAATAATGATAGACCCATTTCTCTCTCATCATCCAATTTTACGATTTATATCTGACGTCATTGTTCTTCTGATTTTACACCCATGTTTACCATGTAAAAATCATCATGTAAGTGAATACCACACCGATTTCCCTATCAATGATATTCACATTTCAGAACACATTCTATTTATTGAGGACATAAATTTATTTACTCTACAAATATTATTCATGTAATAAATTATTTTGTTTCCTGAATCCTTGTGGTATGATTTATGTGACGCACTTATGCATGAAATGAAACAATTAAGAATGGTGTGTCCTAATAGCACTACAATGAATTGGGTAATGAATAGTATCATGATAAGTCATGTGAAATGAGTGATGAATAATGATAATAATGTTTAAAGAAGACTTACTCATGCTAATTCATATACAATGAGGGTTTAGTCATACTATTTGGGCAATGAGCCTTGGCACAAGCTAATATCATGTTAAATGATGTTGCCACATCTCCATGTAATGATAATCATGATATTTCATGCCTTTATGTTCATGTTTACCTAATGCTCCATTGATATGACTATTTCATAACATGCTATCTCATATTTTAGGTGGTTCCTGAGAAGTAGACGAGGGTCATCGATATATATTCTTTGCTTTAGTCTCCCATCATTATTCATTGTTCTAGCCTTTATTTTTAAAATTCCTTATTTTTATTCAGTGTTGTACAATATAATGTCTCATATGATTTAGTATCTGTGTGGGTGTTATTAATATTTCCTACTATAAACCATTCATATGATTTAAGAATGATCATGTGATGTGCTTATGCATGCTACATGATTTCTCCAGTTATTCCTCAAATCCAATATAAGGGGTTGATTTTCCAGTCTTGAGATCACCCACTCCTTGAAATAAACACTTTCACTCATGTAGGTTCTGAGATTTTGTGGTCGTGGTGGTCATGATCTAGTTCAAAAGAAGACTCCTCAAGGTCATGATAGGAAGGAGTGTAATTTTCATGCTGGGGTTGGTGACTATTAGGCTTCACCAACATAGTTGCCAATAGTTTTGTGTGATAGTTATCACGTGTGTCTAGGAAATATTATACAAAGAGCTTCATTGTCATGATTCTTCACGATTCTCGATCATGGATCACACTGAGGGGATCTCCCAATTCTTAGCGACTGTGATTCCTTCTCATCAATGAATCCTTTATTGGATTATTTCCAATTAATGGGGATTTGTTGGATTATGTGGGAATGCATATGAACTTCCATAGTAGTATTTTTTACTTATCTAATTGTCTTCATAAGGTCAGAAGGCCTATCAAAAAGTGATCATATGATCTTTGGAGGATTTTCTGGATTATTCTATGAGACATGGATGACTTTTGAGGGGACCATTGCGAAATTAGTTCAGCTTTACATGGAGTCTTGTGATACCATGACCTGGACTCCATCAATGTTTCCTAATGGTTTTATTACCATAATATCCTACCATATGATCTTATTTAGTATTTTATATATTTACTTTAAAAGGGTCGGGAGTCATGCGTGATTGAATGAGTACTGTCAAAGATGATCAATCTACCTCTTGATGATGTATCACATGACCAATAAAGAACCTATGGAGATTCATGATATTTTCCTTGAAAATGCTATATGTTTTCATTAAGGGAGTTAAAGGGGGAGTGTGATGTTTCTTGGACATGCTTGAGGAATTTTCAATAGATGAGGATGAAATTCAAGTGGGATTTCATTCGATGAGGTAGACATGTAACTGTGAACACATGGTGCCATTAAGATCACCAGGGGCACATCACATGGCTTATATTACCATGAGAGGCCATTTCATTTTAAATATTATATCATTATTTAATAATGATTTTTGAGATCTCACACATCCATGTGACTGTTTTCAATGAAAACTACTCTCCTTGTCTATAATGTGTCACATAATTAATGATCAATCTCATACGAGCAATAATAAGGAAACCAATTCTTCTTATCTATGTTGTATCGCATGATTATTTATGGATCTTATAACGAAGTGTTTAAATTTTGAGGGATAGTACCACTACCAGCCTATGTTGTTTCACATATTAATGGTTGTATGGTTTTATTGGGCGATTGAGAATGTATTCATGTTAAGTTAACCTAACAAATTGTGCAAGTAATGTGATGAAATCCCTAGCATGAATGTCATATAACCCAATCCACATTAATGTTCTGTGCACCTGATGGTTTGCATGAGGGAATGACACAATGTGAAAATCTTTATGTGATTGAGTAATGTAGGAAATGAAATGGAGTCTCATGATCATTTTACTCACATGTACATGAAATAGTTATTTTCTTCACATGGTTGTATCAAGCGCATCATGTATCATTTTATGAACACATGAATATTGAATGTTTTTTGTGGACCTCCATCATAGGAACACGGTTCATTGAGTGTTTTAATGATATTTCATTCTCAGCCTTTATGACCAATAATATTTTATTTTTGACATGGATATTATTAAACACCGAGATTCCATTGACAAATTTTCTGATAACATGGTATAAAAAATTTAATACCATTTTATGAGGAGGAAGAACCATGATATAAATTGGTATCAGTGTTTTCATGGTGTGTTTTTATTGGAGATACTTGATTTTTTTCCTTTGAGAAACCATCGATCTTGTTCATTTCATGATAGGGTACTTGGTTAATGCCCTTCATGTGATGGGTTTTGTGATTCCACAATAATTCACATGATAGGTTATGTGGTGGCTTAGATATTTCTATGGAATCAATAATGTGTCTTCGATTTTCATCTTTACAGAACTCTTATAGGGTCTTTGACGCTATATTATGAATGAAAATAAGACCTCTCCATTCTATTGTTCCAGTGACATTATCTGACGAGTTATCACCCTATAATTGTAGAAAAATGATCATAATATACTTTCCCATATGTGAATTGTTTTGTTCCCTATATACACACACAATCTATCATCATTCACATATATGTGCTCAGATCTATATCCCAAAATAATCTCACATGGTGGAATGTCATCAAATTACCAACACTTTTAGTACTTTTTATGTGATGTGAAATTGTATTTTTGAAATTTTAATAAATAATGGTGGCACAAAATCATCATATAATATACATTAGGTGTTCCGTTCATGCACCAGAAAGATTCAATTGGCCTTTACTATTCCTAAAATTTATTCTCACATTGGGTTTTTTTTTTCAATAACAATGCTTTGTTTTCAATGATGACTACATTTTATCTATTATGGAGAATGTTGTATATTATTCTCATGGATAATATCACATATGTTTGACCATCCACTTTTTTGTAATGTTCTATATATTTGAACATGGAGAGTCCAACCAAAATGATATCTGGAAACAACATGAATCAAAATAAAATTTCATACACTATCAACCTTGGCAGCATCACATGTCTACCAAAAGGCTTCATAATATACAAAAATTTACATGTAATTTTTTTCTCTTGATCAGAATCACTGAATTAATGTGTTATCAATAATATCTAACACTATAATGATTATTTTCAAAATGAACATGAGACTCTAATGCATGCCACGTCAGGTGATGATATGAGAACATGGTTCCACTATTCGTTACAAGATCAAGAGAGAGGTCGTCATCAATCCATTTGATATCACATAAACTATGATGTATCTATATTATAGTGTCTCCTATGGCTGTCTAAGTGAGAAAATATATAATTTGGGGAAGATCATATGCTTGAGGTCCTGTTGATATTTTTATCAAGACCAAGTTCAATAGGGATGACAAAAATCGGATACTCAAGGTTGAAGGCAATTACGTAAGATGTGGCTTATCCATAATGTTATATGAACTCCCTGTCTATCTGTAGAATAGTGTGTGTCACACGTTTTGTTGTATTAACCAAATACCCTACACCCCTCAGAGTTGGAATCATTTAAAAAAGAATAATCTGATTCTAAGGTAAATATGTGACACCTTTCCATGAATCTAATTGATGATGAATTAATCCTTTTTAATTATATAATTTAATGTATTTACTGAACCATTCATGTTGTTGTCCATTTTTCATTTCATTAAAGTAGTTCACAGCTATATGATACTTTAATATTAATTACCGATGATACCCCTCTGGTGTGTAATATCAAGTAGACATGAATTCATGGGATAGAATACATAAATTCTAATAGATTCTTTTTTGATAAATGAAAATGAATTCCAACCAATACATGAGACTTTATCGATAATCTATTCTATAAATATTTATATCACTTAATTTTTAGAAGGATTTCTTGATTTAGATAGATAGATATATTTATATATGTATCCTATAGTGGGGGGTGGGTACTTTTTTAATCTTCCAAAGCCGATAGTCTTAATGAGAATATTTTGATTTCTAATAAGGCTATATGACCGGACTTACAAGATCATGTATAGATAATTCTTGGATGTGATATAGTTTAGTTCCATTTATATCTGACATTATATATCTTTAGGATAATGTATTTTAGGTCGAACCTTATATTCCTATAATTTATGTTCTTTTAGCACAGACCTTATATCACTATAGTTTTGGGTCATTTAGCTCAGACATGATATTTATTTAGTTTATGATATTTTAGTTCAGACCTAATATTTCATTAAATTAGTTTCTTTTAGCTAATACATAATATTACATTAGTTTAAGGCCTTCTAGAACGTGCCTATAATTTCTTTATTTTATGGTGTTTTATCACAAACCTGATCAATGATTGTGGAATATAGTGTAGAATATCTATGGGAGATCCAAAACAGACTGAGGTGATGGGTCCTGTAATGGAAATATGGGGGATCACAAGGATCAAAAATATCATTATATATAGTGAAAAATTTTCTTGGTGATTGTTGGTGAATTTTCATGAGCCATAGGCATATATTCATATTCCTAAAAGGGTCTGTAGAGCCATGTATCTTCTCCAACGGTAGAAGAAGAATTATGGAGTTAATATCAGTTGAGAATATAATAATAGAGACACTAGATCTTATATGATAGTTTTAATATGGGTTACATAAGTCATAACACATATTTTTGAGTCTGTGTACATGTGACGCGGAAGACATGATTGACATTTCCCATAACATTCTGAGTTTCTAGGATCATTCATGGTGTTTCTAAGTCTCACAATGATATAATATTCTTTCTGGAAAGGAATATATTCCTTTATTTGTTGGGTCCAGGACCTTATGCATTGGTTGAATGGTCAATAATAATATGATCTCCACTTCATTATGATGTCCATGAAAGGTTTACGAAGACTTAAACATCCATATGATGAGTTTTTGTATATGTGGAAATCAACATAGTAAGGGTTCTGGCATCCTTGTGAAAAGTTTCTCATATATTGTAAATATCAATCCATACACCTTGTGGATTCATGTCAAGAGGCGTGGGACATTATAGGTTCATGTATATAGTTTATCCTTTTTGATTTGATAAAGGGTACAAGTGATGGTGAGATAGCGTCGAGGATGTCAAATCATCTTGGAGAGTTTTTCATAGATGATATAAATCATGATTCAATCTACCCAGGTCGGGAGGATGATATGAGAAAATAAATCTCTGTATGGGACAAAACATGTGGGGATTATGGTTTATTCTACAGTGATATTATGTCTCAAAATGATTGAAATCAACTTTTTTCTGAGTTCCTTATTTAGTTGATGACCATAGGTTCATATGCATGATGCCTAAACAATTATAAAAATTTATGAAAATGATCCATGAAGTATGGTATCATTTCAATGGGCCAGGAAGTCTTTTGATGATCTAAGACACTCAAATAATGAAGTGTCACTTATGGAAAGTTTTATATCCAAGAAGGGTTTGAGTATCAAAAATTATTATCACTAACATAAAAATATTTTATTGTGACAAGAAGACATGAAAAATCATTACTCTAACCATTTCATCGACCAAGGGTGTTTAACAAGATTAAAATAAATTTTACTATGGATAAAAATAATAATCTATGAGTATCATGAATTTTTAACGTGTTCCCTATTTTTTTCTAAACTCTAGAGATGATGAGTTTTGACAGTGGAGACATGAATTTTTCTCATACCACCAATGGTGAGTTTTTAGTCTGATAATTTTTCTTTCTCTTTTTCTATTTGTTTTATGTGATATGATTTAGACCATTGTAGCATATATTTTAAGGACTTTCAACATTGAAAAATGTTTATGTAGTTTATGGTCATGATTTATATGGAAATAATAAGGGGAATGATACACAAGAGACTCATTAGGAATACTCGGGTTATGATTTCCTCAACATCCATCTGCGCATGAGATGAAAATGTGGTAAATCATTGATTGAGGTCCCAAGGTCATGATTCATGATATGGGACAATCATACTGGGATTAGATCAGATCACACTAAAGTGTTGAGTTCTTCAACATTTATGTCTAGGCTCAGACGGATAAGAAAGAATTTTTTTCATAGTAACACATTTTGTTGACGACCATATGCAAATATGCACAAGCCATAGGCATACTTGCACAGTCAAAAAAAATTGTCCTTGAATATGTATATCATTTCGTTGGTTCATGGAAGGTTTTAGTCATACAATGAACTCAAGACCTGATTGTGGTTTTATGGATTTAAGTGCTTTAAAAGACGATGTAAGAACCCCATACTCTAGCTAATCAGAGTAAGGATCATGTGGTCCTTTGATAAGGGAAAACAAGTGATGGATGAAATATATTTTCATAATGTAGTAGGGTTGTTTTCAATGTAGTTTAGTCTCTTGTGGCTAGGACATGAATTGAGTGGTTTAAATATCATGTGACCATGACATTTTCCTTGTAGTTTATAATCATTTGGTAAGGATGTGGGAATGATGTGGATAAATTGTGCATGATTTATTATGTACAGAAGAAACATGTATGAAGATATATATTGTAGATAAGAAAATAAGCTTCTGTGATGCAATCCCTTTGCAATTTTTGTGCATATTTTTTTGGCTTTTGCAACTAGACCTAAGATTTGAGATCTGGGAATCACTATATATCTTATGATGATAGTAATCATGCAACATATAGTTATTGAATTAGAGATAATCTACAGGTCTAATTCATGTGTATAGGTGGAAATTGTTTCCATTTCTTATTATAGTTGGATTGAGAAATGGATATCTGGATGACATTACACATCCTATGATGGTTGGAATCATGCCACACATAGTGTTAAAAAATCAATGTTGTTTGTTGTCATGCAGTGAGGAAGAAGATGAACTAATGTGAAAGGAAGGGAATGTAGTGTCTAGACCCGATAGTGAAGTATATGAGTCAAAATATATCTTAATAAAATGAGAACAAATACACTCATAGTTCATTATGAATGACCTCCCTATGTAAATCATCCATAAATGTATAGAGCGTGAATTTTTATATTTTTTATGTTTGGACATGATATTAAAGAGACAAAAATCAAAATGTATCCAATGATGTTAGGAATCAAGTCACGTGTTGTTATTGAACGTATGTGTATTAGGTGACCCATAATAAAAACAATGATGCTCTTAGGTGATTTCCATAAGACTGTGCAATTTTATATCTTGAAAGGGATAGTAACTGTGTCATTTAACGTCATGCAATGTGTTCTCATCTTACTCCATTCATTTTATTTCATTCAAGACCATGATGTGACTTACACAATCTTGTATAACATGTTTTTTTTCAAGAATCCATTTCTTAAATTAGTAATCTCACATGTCCTATGCTTGGTGTGAGAAACAAGGAGTGATAAGAGTTTCTCTCACTATGTAGAGGAAATTAAGGATTGTACATGGATATTTTACATCATGTGGGTGCTGGACTGAGATATTTGATCAAGGCATCCACATGTATCTCATTGAAATTGATAATTAATCCACACACAGTTCTAGAAAAACCATTCTATTTAACATCATATAGATTAGAAATTATATATGTGGTTTGATATCTTTTGATAAGGACATGAATCACCCTACGTAATTGGTGATGAATGTTGTGGTTGTTCCTGAAACTATAGGTTCGAGAATCACTAAATTCCTACAATGGTAGGAGTAAATACATATGTAGTTTTTAGGTAACCATGCAGTTTAATGTCATGTATCTAGAAAAATATTTGTATAGTTTATCATAATGAGGTTTAGAACATCTCAATTCAGTTTATCATCGTGTGGTCAGGATGATCTCAATATTGTTTATTATCAAGTGGTCAGGATGAAATCTATAAAACTTATCATCATGTGGTCAATATGAACGTTACCATGGTGTTTATAGTCTATCTGTTAGGAATCAAGGTTTCGTGATGACATCTATACAATGTATTATTTAATAAATATTTCATTTTTAAGAGGTGTGTAACAGTCCCCATCAATGGTGGCCAATGATTAGGATCCATTATGATATAACTTATGTATGACAGAAGTCCCTTTCAACTCGGGTTATACATTAACAGGATTCATCCATGGAATCATTGGGATCCTGAGGGCCGATACTAGTTCCCCTTGGTGGAATGAATAGAAAGAAATGTTATTATTAATGGTTTAGGAGATCTAATTCTGATGGTCATAAGTTGTGTAATGCGTGCAACCTTCTATCATTGAGATGCTCCAATTCATCCAGCTACTTTTTCGATTTCTCATCATATGAACTTTATTTTCACATGAGAATTTAGAGAAAAGGAAATTGTACCACTATAGGTAAAACTATTTTAGTCCCATACAACAATGAATTTAGGGATTCTTGTGTAGTGGTACAAATGTTGTTATTGTAATACAATAGATCATGGAGGACCTTATCTGGCCAATAATTTTCATCCATGTTCACCATCATAGGGAATATATTTGATAGAGCAATATTGAAGGCTTATACTTATACATTTTCTACTGAGTAATTGTGTGATGGGCGATTAGATTTAATGATATACTCGAAATACGATTTCATCAAATCTGTAGAATAATATTGTTTTACCTTTTTCGACAAATATTCTATGAGGGATATCGAACCTGGTGATAATATGCGACTTCAAAAAGTTAATTATTTTATATTTCCTAACTTAATTGAGGGGTATTTCATCATCCCATCTGGAGAAGAAGTCAATAGAAATAAAAATGTACTTAAACTACATAGGTATGGCTAGGGGATATGACCCCACAATATTCATTCCGAAAATTAAAATAGAAAGGGAGATTTGGAAATATATATCAATTAATGAGGTTCATGGATGTAGTTTTATAGGATCTAGAACACATGACATTTCATGTAATGTTCCACCTTATATTGTTTCATGGTTTTTTGGTAGGACACCTCCATTTGGATATTATGGGAGTGTATAATTGTAGATTGATGGGCATCACTAGATCCTACATTGACATCCCCTATGATGATGAAAATATATCTTTTTAATGCATATGAGGAGGATTATTTGAAATCCTCCATTGTAGAGGGAACACTATTCAGTTCTACCATCTTACAGGATATTGATTTATGAACAATCGAAAATGTATTCCATACCGTCTAGGTTTGTCGAGAGAGTCCCATTTTGGTGATAACCATTTATGGTATCTATTAATATTGGTGTGGTCATTAGTTCATCACACTCTTGGGTGGTGTTTTATATATTTATTTTTTATATATCACAGATTAATATGGGTGAGACCATTTTTTAATGTGTGTTACATAATATTTCTTCCCCTAGAATAGGCTCAGCTAGGAATATGGATGAATTATCCAATGTATCAGTGAACAAATTTTATTATCAGGGAATATGATGTAATATGGGATCAAAATAGAACCATTCCATTAGTCCCCTGATATATAAAATGATAAAGGATAGTTATTCCATTTTAGTGGAATATTCTCCATTAATATGTTTTATTACTAGTGATGTGTCCAATTTTAAATCCATGTTGGCTATGTGAAGTGGTCGATATAGTTCTTTCCCAGTGAAAAGGGATTTGTATTCTAGCTCGTTGTTCATGTTTCCTTCTGATGGAGATAAAGAATAGGGTAAAACTAATTTCACTAGAGATGAAAACACAATCCTTAATCCAACCCAATTAACCTTTCGTTTTTCCATTATTTTGCTAACAAGACATTGAGAGGCACCATAATTTTAGATCTCTATGTATGGGGTGTGTGATGGGAATAAAAAACCACCTCATCATGGATCTTGGTGTCCACTGATGTGTTTTCTAGTTTACGATGTGATACAAGGAAATCATAGAAGGATTTTGTTTTTGCAGACATATATGATACGAACTGGATTTTGTATTGCTATGGAATGACCACCCATAGGGCCAAGATCCTAGTAAACACAAGGAGGACAAGGATGTACTTGAGAGAATCAATATGAGATACTAGGTGAAATTATGGTGATGTATGTGATTCCCCATATTTTCAGTAAAAATTGAGTGCAATTAAGTTCATCTCAACACCAATGTATCTTGTGTTAGAACATAGAATTGTCCTGCTGAGATATATGAGATTTTTCATAAAATCGACTTCATTTTTCTATGCATAGAGGGTTCCCAGTGAGAGTTCCATGGTAACAACACACATGATGAGCAAACTCTATTACACCAAAAGAATTAGAAAAGGTTGGTGCAGTGATTCTTCTTTATACATTCAAGGCTTTATGGAAATCATCATCCCATCGGTAGGAAATTCCCATATTCATTTTCCTTTTTATGTGTTGATCTTCACTGACCTAGATGGATAGAAAATAATTGAATTTAGTCAAGGTGTTTTTGGATCCCCATTAGTTCTTTGAAATTTATAGTGGTGAAATAAGTGAAATATAACTAGTCTTCTATAGGTAAACCTCAATGTTGTGGTGGGATACACCAATTCAAAGGAAATGCTATGATGTTAACCGAAATGTTAATTTTATGGGATTCATCATCAAATATCACTATCATGACTTATTGAATACATCGTTAAGATACTTGTTGTTACCACATCTCTATTGGGATTTCACAACCAGTTCATCAACGTATCATTAAAATATAGTTCCTAGGAATGGATAAATGATATGATGTATAGGGAATTGGTATTTGATTTCAGTGTTATTTAACCCAAAGGGAATGAACTGATAGAAGAGATCCCTTGAGGAACTCTGATGTAAGTTACATTCTCATCTTGAGAAGTCATACTTATTATATTGTTCCCTGAATACCTATACATAATGGAAAGGGCTTAGAATTCACCAGTTGCATCAATCAAGTGTTCTATGATCAATAATAGAACTCACTCCTTGGGAAGTTCTAATTAATGTTTTTTAAATAAATGAAGACCCTAGATTACCATTCTTTTTCTTTATTGGTATAAATTTGGAAATCCATTTATGGTATTATAAATCTCATAAAAAGGTGGATTTGAAAATTTTCAAATTTTTCCACTACATTGATAGATTGAGTGGGGTGAATCCTCTTGGATTCCTTCTTAAAGCATTGATGCTAAATAGGTAGGCTGAGATAGTGTATAGTGTCATCTAGCTTTAGTATAGAAATTTCATTATAATTCCAATAGAATACAAATCGATGATTCTATACTATTGCATTGTAAATCTCTGTCTTTTTATGGGGTATGAAGACACTAATAAGAGTATGCCATATAAAATCATTTATTACAAAATTTATCTATAATAGCTATTCTATAGTAGTGTAGAATCATTCCTTCAATGTAAGAGGTCCATTCTATAGATCATCCTCACATTCTTACACTTCTGAGTCTATAGAGGTACTTAGGAAGTTGTAAATCTTGAGGCTTTCTCATCACCATCATGTTGAGGGAAGAAATGATAAGTTAAATTATCATCCCTTGATGTAATATTCATTACAAAGAGATGTCAGAGAATATTTGTTTCATTTTCACTAGCGATAGGGGGTTCATGGCTCCCAATGCCCATGTCTATCATATCAACTAGATTTATAGGAAGAACATAATCAATATCGTACGTACTATAGGATTTTTAAGGGGTTGATCCTACACCATTTGGAACATTAATCTATGGATCATCATTTATAATTGGATGTTTGGATCCTTTTTATAGAATCCTACTTCTACATATGTGGGTTAGTAGGTTCCAAAGGGGACACAATCACCGGGTAGTATGTTAACACCTAAATAATTGGGTTATTTCAAACATTGATTGAATATTGAATGTACCTCTATGTGAATATGGAAATAGGGACTTCTAATAAAGGAATTATATATGGCACCATATTGGATAACCATAAAATCTGCTTCATTTGTGAGCTCTCCAAACTGAGTTTTGATTTTTATATTTCTAAGAGGTCTTTTCTCATACTTATCATACCCATGAGTTGCCATATTCGTGAGAGAAAAATCCCCTTCACAATATATCAAACATCAGAGAGTTTGAATTGGGATTATATTGATTTTGTTTCCATTTTCGATCATATCTCATCAGATGTTGACATTATCGAGTCTTCTTTAAACATATTGGGGTTTGATGCACCTCATAATGGAATCTTCCACGGGAGTCATTGTGAATTATATGGTGAAATGAAATACCACTAACACATTCTCCATTTGATGGAATTTTGATTTACAGACTTTTATCTTAAATTTTTATTTAAGTGATTTATCGAGTTCCTCCTCATGTTATTTCTGAAATGCAATGCATCTAGGACTGAGATATTGGCTATGACAATTTACAGCTGCTTCAAAATGTCATATTTTTGTTCCCTGAGGATTTTGATTCCTGATTTGGGGTTTCTCTTTAACATGAGTCTTAGGAGAAGAGATATTTGAGGTAGATGGTCATGGTTCATATGTACATATTATTGGATAATTTTTTTACAATGACATGGGTTGTGCCAGCCATCCCCTTTTTCTGGGATAATCAATTAATCAATCCCTATCTACAATGTCATGAATGATGTGTGGGTATATAGTACTACTTGACATTTTTGATACACCTCCATGTATTTATTAAATTTTTTGTTGTGCCTTCCCATGATCCTCAGGTGAATATATATCCTATGTGGGGATGCAGCCATAATATAGGGTCTGACCATGCTCATGTTGTCCATGATATTATATATTTCTATGCATGAAGCCTCCCATTGCCCAGTTATATATATGGAACTCATATCCTAAGGATAATTCATCATTGATGAAGGTGTCTTCCAAGTGTATCATGCTGAAATAACTAAATATGATTTATTCATCCAATGGAGATTCAATTTGGTGGTGTGATTCTCATGATTCAGATGTTGTAGTGAATAAATCTACAAGTGTTATACATTATTTTGTAGTATAATATAAGTCACATATCATTTTTATTATTTTAATAACTATTAGGCTGACATTTCAAGGTCATATACATTATTACATTCTTAATTGTTTGAGCTATTGTGGGACTATGCAACTATTCTCTTATGGTTGTATGAGCTTGGACCAGAATTTTTTGGTTCATCCAGTTATCAAACTTATTCACATACCTGGACAACACATTCTGTAATCCATCCTCAACTTTTGGCTGGGCAATTGTTATGCTAGCCATTTGTTCTAAGTATTTTCCAACACATCCTATCCATAATTGACCATTCCATGACAGATGTCTTTAGTGAAGAAGCTATCCTAGATATTATGACCCATACTACTGTATAAAGGGTAGTAGCCTGGATAGTCAGTGAAGTCCACCTCATCTGGATTCCTGTGTCGCAGTAGTCTATTAAATTTATTGTCTAGGTCTGCTATAAAATATTTGGAGATATGTTCATTTCAGAAGGTGTGTGATTTATTCATACACCCTAAAAATATTGGGTGACCTTGTTTCCTCTTCTGGTAAAGGGAAATTTTGTGGATTTAGATGTATGAATGGTGCTTATTGGTGGTTCGGTACTATCATGGGTGCTTCTATGAGAAAAAATGTTTTCTTGTGATTGATAGTTGTAGATTCTTCATTGCGTATCCTTTTTAATTATACTGGTGACATGAGCTATTGTTTAGATAGGGTTACATGAATGAAGTCTTCAATATATTGTTCTATTTATATAAACTCAATGAACCAAAATAGATATTTCATTAGGATATGAGGTGTGTACAACTCATCTTAATGATTCATGCATAGAGTTCCAAAATATTTTTCTATAATTCATGTCTCCTGAATGAATGTGTTATACCCTTTAACCGGGCAATGAAGTGATACACCATATAATTTTCAAATTTTTTTATATAAATTATTATAATATTTTTTATCATCATAATTATAAGGATGAATTGATATAGTAACCGACGATGAAAATTTTCCAATCCTACAATGGACCTGGAAGGCAATATGTTCTACCAAACAAAGGATGTCCATGTCATATTTTTAAAAAAATCCCTCAGTCCTTTATTTTTTTTCTCTTGAGGGGAGATCATCATCCCACATCGGTATAATATGAGTGTGAGATGCTATTTAGAATATCTCTCAAAGTCAATGGTGGAGAAAGTATGGATGCTATGATTTGGTGGAGGCATGGTGTAATCCACCCACATTGGATATGGATTACTCTTAGGAGTCATTACAGTGATTATCCCCTCTATAGCTTCCATTTGAGTGTCTGGTGACTCAATAATGTTATGTATCTCTGAAAGTAATACTGTATGACATGCCTATCTCCCATAAAGGGCATAAAATTATTGATGAGGTGGTCACACCTTTATCTCTAGTGGATTCTTGATTTATCCTAAGATGGAATGATATCCTCAGTGAGGGAGAGTCATTTTCTGTAACAGATAGAATTCAAGATCATTTTTGACTTCTCCATCTATGTAGACTTGATTCCTAGATCCAGATCAAATCTGGCATTTTGATGCCACTTTATTGGGTGAATTCCTTTCATGGGAGGAGTGATATTTGGCTCATCCTAAAGATGATTCCCAGCAAGCATAATTCCCCTAACAAGTTCCTCATGGAGTTTTCATGGTGTTTTTATTTCACTGTTATATTGTGATAAGTGTTCTTCCTTGGATGAAACATCAAATGATCTGGGTGGTGATTGAGATATGGCCAAACATGTTTCCTTTCTGTTGAAAGGATTCTTCCCTAAAGGTGTAATCTCGTTATTTAAGGGAACAATATTTTGGAGATTTCTCTGATTCATAATGTGTGCAACTGTAACAGCTCGAGATTTAATGAAAAATATTCTTTATAATTTTATTAATGCCTTGTGTTGTACGCTACACAAAAAGGAGCTTGCACAACACACATCTCTGACCTGGCTTGAATTATACGCAATCGCGACCTTCCATGATAGCGTGTGTTGTACGCAACACCAAGTTTCACTAAACAACGATATGCTATTAAAATATTATTAAAACTAGCCGTTATGAATAGTAATAACCACTTTTTGAAATTTTGTAAATTTTATTTTTCAAAATGGATTTCATTTTTGGATTTGGAATATCGAAATTAGCTTAGTGTGAAATTTTGGTAATTTTCGGATAACTTTCATATTTTGATGAATAGTGGAAATTACTAAATTTTAATTAAAAACAACTTTTTCAATTGGAATAATTAATAGTGATAAATTATTAATTTTAGTGGTTTTAAAGTATATTTAGAATATATTTTTACAATTTAATACAATTTTGGTCATTGGTTGTAATTTCACATTTAAACCAGACATAATCAAGTGTCAATCTTTTGATAGATATTGTTTCTTAAAAACACGCTATTTGTTTTAACAGCGGGATTTAATTATAAAATTAATTAATGCAATTTCTATGTTATGAATTTGGTAAAATAGACTTTATTTTTAAATTCGGAATATGAAATATATCTTAGGACGAAATTTTGGCATTGTTCTGAAAAACATCAATTTTTTATGAATAGTGAAACTACTAAGTGGTAGTTAAAAACTGAATTTTTCATAAAACTTAATTTTACCGCTTCTGTGAATGGAATTTCCAAAATCCGAGAGAAACGGTTGATGTCAGTAAGTAAAATGTGGTTCAATGAGATGAAAATAATTTTTGGTGAATAGTAACTTTTTACTTTTATTTACCACGGTTAAAAGTAAATAGGGTAATTAAGGGTAAGAATGATATTAATATTACCCTAACACATGTACTAATTCTATTGGACAAGTGTATCTCGACCAAAAACAACCTTAAGTGTAAAATATTATCATTTAGGCCCACTTGGATTATATTATGACATTTAATATTATTTTATTTAATGAATAGTTAAAATAGTTAAAATCAAAGTTTAATAACTAAAACATTTTTAATATGGGGTTATACATAAGATAAATTCGACTATAAATATTCATTAGAAAGATAAAAAGATTTCCTACATAATTATATTTTATTTATAATTTTTAGACTTCAAATAAATTAATTTATTTATGACACAACGATGATGCAGTAATTACCCTTTTAAGGAAATATTAGCATAATTGATGTTATAAATGATCAAATGAATGTAATTTGAGACTTTTTATGAATTCCAATAATTTTCTAGGTTACTATGATATATTAGTGTTGATTTAATCAACTTGGTTCGAATATATAATTCTGTTATGACTTTCACAAAAATCATATATCAAATAGTGTCAAAATTGACACAAAATAGTTTTTAAATCTAATATTATATTATTAATTGTTATTTTATTCCTAAAAATCTAAGGTTCGGCCAAATGACTTAGATAAGGATATATATATTAATAATAAACAATTTGGGGTTCGTTTGTCATGTTATAGTAAGTGTATTAACCATATAGTGTAAAAAAACAAAAAGACACGGTAAAAGTTAAATTATTTAACTTAGAGTTAAATCTAATTGATAAGGTTAAAATAATAACCTAAACTTGTCTAAATCCTATTGGATGATAGGATTTCGACCCATACCCACTTTAGCTTCGAAATAAGACCCTTTGGAACCATTATAAACCGATTTTGACTTTAATATAAAATAATATTTTGAGATATTCCTAAAGTGCCCCTCTCCTCCCTTATAAAAGGGCACCTCCTCCCCCTCGTCCTCACACCAATTTGAGCACTCAAGCTCGGCCAACCCCTTCCAAAATCCCTTCTACACTTCCCTAGAATAATCCTAGAGGTCCTGGTCTTCTTCAAAGACCAATCTTAGTTCCCTAAGTGAAGGATTCAAAGAGGCGTTTCAAAGAAGAGGTAATAACCATTACCGATCTTTTCAATTTCTTTCTTCTTCAACTTCTTCTTCTTTAGTTGTTTCATGATAAAGTAATAACATCAGTATTACTTACATACTTATATTTTATTATAAATATGAAACAACTCTAATTAACCTTCTATCCATCCTGCGGAAAAAGGAAATCACCGCGCGTGCGTACGTACGGAATACCGTCTCCACGCCGTGGTGTAATCTATTTTCCGCCACCACCTTAATTGGATGGGTATAATGGTTTAATGAGTAACTATATATGATTATTATAAAGTGATATTGATACTGAAATAGTATAAATACACTTCAACGCAATTCCACGACCATGGGAATGATATCATCGCTCGTGCGTACGTACGGACTACCGTCTCCACGACGCGATGAGATTCATTCTCAATGATTAACCATTAATGAATGATTATAAAGTATATATAATAAGTACTAATGAAATATATTACCTAATAATGATACTGTAATTATTTATATTTATATGTATGTCATCTACTTAATTCCATTCAATTCAATAAGGAAACGAAAACAGCGTTCATGCGTACGTACGGACTACCGTCTCCATGAACGGTGTATTTCTTTCCATTTACTGATTTATTATATATGTATATTCTGAATATATATATATAAATCATGTTTTATATTCTGGAATTAAGTAATCATGATCTAAGTAATCATATGAATAATTACAAGTTAAAAACACGAACGACAAATTAGACGATTTTACCCAAAACGCTACTTTAACATGAATTTACAAAAGAACAGGTAATATAAAGTCATAAGTGGACCATATATGATATAATAACAATGAATATGATTCTGGAATAAATCAATAACATGATTTAAATCATTATACAGGAGGTTCGGACACTTACGAAGCAAATCGGACCTAAGGTAAGGGAAATATCACAATCTCATTTCTATCCGAGATTGTTTATACTTTGTAATTTACTGGGGTGTATTTTATCATCCACATCCATGTTTCCTCAATATGTAATATTATTTCCATCCACTTACAATTGTTTAAATCCATTTTTACCCTTAGGTGAGTTTTTAGTAAAAGAAATGAAAGGAATCTTTTGTCATTTTTCGTACGAGGTACTTTTTGACTTTTCCGACAAAAGTACGAAGAATGTTTTTTTTAACTTATACGGCATGAATGGATTTTTAAAACATTATTTCCAAGAAGCTTCCTTTAGAAGTTTTCAAGTTTATTTTTAATCAACTTTTTTATTTTAAAGTCGTATGACATGTTATGAAAGGAAAAATGTTTTTGAAGAAGAAAGGATATTTTCCTCAAGAATGGAGTTCAAGTGTTTTATCAAAATTATTTTCCATCTAAGATAATAAAGGGTTCTGTTTTTATCCCTATTATTACATTGATTTGATCATGTTGTGATGGAATTATTTTTATGAATTCCTTTATCTTATATGAAATGTTTTATGATGTCACGATGTTTAAGATTCCCATTTTTATTACATGGGTTATGCAATGATGTATGATTTATGATTTTGTGGCAAACATAAGAATGGTATCATTATGAGATGGGTGGGACCTATATCTCCCTCCAATGCATTGGGTAAAGATTTTATATCTCATGAGATAGACAGGGCTGGAACGGTAGGTTATACTGATTCAGTGAAACAGGACTGAAACGAGGGTTACTCGATTCAGAAAGGGACTTTGTCCACTAAGATAGTCTTGGCAATGAGTCTTGACTAACAAGAAATGATTCTCTATGATTATGTGTGAATGCCACAAAGTTTAATGTTTTAAGTTATGATTATTGTGATTACATTTCACTTCCATGATTTACCCCATGTTATGAAATTATGATCTCTTTTGCAGGTTAAGATTTCCAAAAGTTATGTGCTTATGTATATGATGTGATTGATATTTCTTTTGTTTACCCTTACTGAGCATTTGAGCTCACCCTTTTATGTTTTATTTTCCCCAGGATATAAAGAAAGGTTTTAGGTTAAAAAAAAAGGGAAGATATTTATGGGAGATCTTTCACCAGGATTAGAAGATTATATTCCGAGTTTCCAAAGACACTAAACTATTATGGTCCTTATGTGTGTATTTTTGTAATGTACTAAGTATTCCGCAAATGTAATGTAATGTCCATGTATGTCAAGCTTCGGGTCTCTACAGTTGGTATCAGAGGAAAGGTTTAGTCACCCTTTGGAAACTAGGATGTGAAAACGTTAGTGAGATCCCTAGAGATATTTCTACAGTATGTCTAGGGATGTCCCTAAGGTTAAGTATACGTATAGGTTATAGTACTAGAACTACGCTAAAGATCATAGAATTAAACCAAAGACGTTAGATATTTAAGTTACTCCCCCTTTATTATGATTTTTGCCTCTCACACTATTCTTTTTGGGTTTTAGAAAATGGCTGGAAACAATGTGATTCACGATAATGGTTGATATGATGGACAATGGAATGATATTCTTCCTGAGCAAGCAAATGAAATGGGATTTGGAAGTCCAAACATCATTATTATATCGAATCAGCAATATCATAATATGATCAATAAAGTAAAATTTGGTAAGTTTCCTGACTCGGCTAATAAGAGAAAGATGGAGTTCCATGATGATCATAGAGGAAAGAAAGTTCAATTTCCCCTATGTAAATCATGTGGGAAGAGGCATCAAGGAGAATGTTTCAAAGGAACTGGAAGATGCTTTGGGTGTGGAAAAGAAGGACACAAAGCCAGTAAGTGCAAAGGAAAAGGTTCAGTTAACACCAGAGATGAGGATAATGGTATTGCTACGACATCAACAATGGTTAAATGTTTTAAATGTGGAATGTACGAGCATTATGCAAACCAATGCCCTAAGGTAAAGTCTCATGAAGAGAATCAGTATGGTCGTATGGGTAGTATTTATGTTGATGATGATGATGAGACTACAAATGATATGTGAGATGAAAGAATTGTTGAAGCTCGGTCAATGGTTTAAGAATGTAGTGGAATGATTACATATTTATCAAGTATAATGTTGTATAAGTAATCTCATGGTACTATGGGATAAAGAGACATCTAAGGATTGTTACATTGTTGTCTTTCCTTAGGTTTTGAAAGTATGTGATGAATGGTACTAGTATTTTTGGAAAGTAGATGATATGCGCATAATGAAGGGATAAGACGATAATGAGATGTTTGATTGTATGCATGAGCTCATGATTGATATAAGGACTAAGTGATATCATGGTTTGAGTATATAGAATTTTGAGGATTTTGGTATGTGGAAAGTGTTAACTTTTAACTGAATTCATGTTTTCACTAAGGTTCAATGGGTATTCAAAAGAATACATGATTAAGGACTTTGAATGTTTGGAATGTGACCAACAAAACATATCTTATGATATATGGGGATCGACGATGGTGTTAAATTTCTGGTAATCATTTTCACTATGTTATGAGAGTGGGCTGCAGTATTATGGATAAGCCTAAAGATTGGAATGGATTATGTTGGACATAAGTTAGTATTGTTTAAGGATAGAAGTTTTTTTTCGATATTATTGATGGGATGTTATAGTAATATAGTTTTAGAAAAAGGACAACCTGCAGGACGGGCGACAGCCCATCGCTTCGGACAAGGCTGTGGGAATCGAACCCACAACCGAAGTGCGACTGGCCTTTATCGCCTACCACTGGCCTACAGGAAGTCCTTGTTTAGTAGAAACTAGTTTTATTATATTAAGCTATATGATATATGATTTATAAGTCCATTTTAGGAACCATATACGATTAATCTCACTATAGATCGACTTATGTATATAATTTTTGCTAAACTTTTGTTTGAGACAGATGGAATGACCCGTCATTCTATCACATGATCTGCTAACACTTCATGAATAACAAATTCAACTTCATTTATTTAAGAGATGAAGTGGAAATTGTTCAAGTCACGAACAACAGTGAGATTGTACCAAAATAAAGTAATTATTTAGTCTAATTCAAATTCTTTAACTTTAGGGAAACGATCTTGAAAACCAAAAATGTTGTCCTAGTGATCTTATATCTGATGAATCAGATGGTACCTTAGATCGTCACAAATTTATGGCTTTGATATTGCTGGATTTTCCATAGCCATGTTCTCTACCACTCTCCATCAGAACATGATGGTTAGATTTCACTTCCATATCCATATTTTCACCTATGTGGAAACCCAGTGATTAGTTTATTTGGGTAACCGTTAAGTTTCATACTTTTGTTTTAAAATATTGGTTTTGGTATTCCTTTTTACGATGTGGGTTTCGATTAAAGAAACTTTTGAATAGTAAACCATTTATAACCCTGACGAATTTCGAGGGCGAAATTCATTTTAAGGGGGGTAGAATGTAACAGCCCGAGATTTAATGAAAAATATTCTTTATAATTTTATTAATGTCTTGTGTTGTACGCTACACAAAAAGGAGCTTGCACAACACAAATCTCTGACCTGGCTTGAATTATACGCAATCGCGACCTTCCATGATAGCGTGTGTTGTACGCAACACCAAGTTTCACTAAACAACGATATGCTATTAAAATATTATTAAAACTAGCCGTTATGAATAGTAATAACCACTTTTTGAAATTTTGTAAATTTTATTTTTCAAAATGGATTTCATTTTTGGATTTGGAATATCGAAATTAGCTTAGTGTGAAATTTTGGTAATTTTCGGATAACTTTCATATTTTGATGAATAGTGGAAATTACTAAATTTTAATTAAAAACAACTTTTTCAATCGGAATAATTAATAGTGATAAATTATTAATTTTAGTGGTTTTAAAGTATATTTAGAATATATTTTTACAATTTAATACAATGTTGGTCATTGGTTGTAATTTCACATTTAAACCATACATAATCAAGTGTCAATCTTTTGATAGATATTGTTTCTTAAAAACACGCTATTTGTTTTAACAGCGGGATTTAATTATAAAATTAATTAATGCAATTTCTATGTTATGAATTTGGTAAAATAGACTTCATTTTTGAATTCGGAATATGAAATATAGCTTAGGACGAAATTTTGGCATTGTTCTGAAAAACATCAATTTTTGATGAATAGTGAAACTACTAAGTGGTAGTTAAAAACTGAATTTTTCATAAAACTTAATTTTACCGCTTCTGTGAATGGAATTTCCAAAATCCGAGAGACACGGTTGATGTCAGTAAGTAAAATGTGGTTCAATGAGATGAAAATAATTTTTGGTGAATAGTAACTTTTTACTTTTATTTACCACGGTTAAGATTAAATAGGGCAATTAAGGGTAAGAATGATATTAATATTACCCTAAAACATGTCCTAATTCTATTGGACAAGTGTATCTCGACCAAAAACAACCTTAAGTGTAAAATATTATCATTTAGGCCCACTTGGATTAGATTATGACATTTAATATTATTTTATTTAATGAATAGTTAAAATAGTTAAAATCAAAGTTTAATAACTAAAACATTTTTAATATGTGGTTATACATAAGATAAATTCGACTATAAATATTAATTAGAAAGCTAAAAAGATTTCCTACATAATGATATTTTATTTATAATTCTTAGACTTCAAATAAATTAATTTATTTATGACACAACGATGATGCAGTAATTACCCTTTTAAGGAAATATTAACATAATTGATGTTATAAATGCTCAAATGAATGTAATTTGAGACATTTTATGAATTACACTAATTTTCTAGGTTAATATGATATATTAGTGTTGATTTAATCAACTTGGTTCGAACATATAATTCTGTTATGACTTTCACAAAAATCATATATCAAATAGTGTCAAAATTGACACAAAATAGTTTTTAAATCTAATATTATATTATTAATTGTTATTTTATTCCTAAAAATCTAAGGTTCGGCCAAATGACTTATATAAGGATATATATATTAATAATACACAATTTGGGGTTCGTTTGTCATATTATAGTAAGTGTATTAACCATATAGTGTAAGAAAACAAAAAGACACGATAAAAGTTAAATTATTTAACTTAGAGTTAAATCTAATTGATAAGGTTAAAATAATAACCTAAACTTGTCTAAATCCTATTGGTTGATAGGATATAGACCCATCCCCACTTTAGCTTCGAAATAAGACCCTTTGGAACCATTATAAACCGATTTTGACTTTAATATAAAATAATATTTTGAGATATTCCTAAAGTGCCCCTCTCCTCCCTTATAAAAGGGCACCTCATCCCCCTCCTCCTCACACCAATTTGAGCACTCAAGCTCGGCAAACCCCTGCCAAAATCCCTTCTCCACTTCCCTAGAATAATCCTAGAGGTCCTGGTCTTCTACAAAGACCAATCTTAGTTCCCTAAGTGAAGGATTCAAAGAGGCGTTTCAAAGAAGAGGTAATAACCATTACCGATCTTTTCAATTTCTTTCTTCTTCAACTTCTTATTCTTTAGTTGTTTCATGATAAAGTAATAACATAAGTATTACTTACATACTGATATGTTATTATAAATATGAAACAACTCTAATTAATCTTCTATCCATCCTGCGGAAAAAGGAAATCACCGCGCGTGCGTACGTACGGAATACCGTCTCCACGCCGTGGTGTAATCTATTTTCCGCCACCACCTTAATTGGATGGGTATAATGGTTTAATGAGTAACTATATATGATTATTATAAAGTGATATTGATACTGAAATATTATAAATACACTTCAACGCAATTCCACGACCATGGGAACGATATCATCGCTCGTGCGTACGTACGGACTACCGTCTCCACGACGCGATGAGATTCATTATCAATGATTAACCATTAATGAATGATTATAAAGTATATATAATAAGTAATAATGAAATATATTACCTAATAATTATACTGTAATTATTTATATTTATATGTATGTCATCTACTTAATTCCATTCAATTCAATAAGGAAACGAAAACAGCGTTCATGCGTACGTACGGACTACCGTCTCCATGAACGGTGTATTTCTTTCCATTTACTGATTTATTATATATGTATATTCTGAATATATATATATAAATCATGTTTTATATTCTGCAATTAAGTAATCATGATCTAAGTAATCATATGAATAATTACAAGTTAAAAACACGAACGACAAATGAGACGATTTTACCCAAAACGCTACTTTAACATGAATTTACAAATGAACGGGTAATATAAAGTCATAAGTGGACCATATATGATATAATAACAATGAATATGATTCTGGAATAAGTCAATAACATGATTTAAATCATTATACAGGAGGTTCAGACACTTACGAAGCAAATCGGACCTAAGGTAAGGGAAATATCACAATCTCATTTCTATCCGAGATTGTTTATACTTTGTAATTTACTGGGGTGTATTTTATCATCCACATCCATGTTTCCTCAATATGTAATATTATTTCCATCCACTTACAATTGTTTAAATCCATTTTTACCCTTAGGTGAGTTTTTAGTAAAAGAAATGAAAGGAATCTTTTGTCGTTTTTCGTACGAGGTACTTTTTGACTTTTCTGACAAAAGTACGAAGAATGTTTTTTTTAACTTATACGGCATGAATGGATTTTTAAAACATTATTTCCAAGAAGCTTCCTTTAAATGTTTTCAAGTTTATTTTTAATCAACTTTTTTATTTTAAAGTCGTATGACATGTTATGAAAGGAAAAATGTTTTTGAAGAAGAAAGGATATTTTCCTCAAGAATGGAGTTCAAGTGTTTTATCAAAATTATTTTCCATCTATGATAATAAAGGGTTCTGTTTTTATCCCTATTATTACATTGATTTTATCATGTTGTGATGGAATTATTTTTATGAATTCCTTTATCTTATATGAAATGTTTTATGATGTCACGATGTTTAAGATTCCCATTTTTATTACATCGGTTATGCAATGATGTATGATTTATGATTTTGTGGCACACATAAGAATGGTATCATTATGAGATGGGTGGGACCTATATCTCCCTCCAATGAATTTGGTAAAGATTTTATATCTCATGAGATAGACAGGGCTGGAACGGTAGGTTATACCGGTTCAGTGAAACAGGACTGAAATGAGGGTTACTCGATTCAGAAAGGGACTTTGTCCACTAAGATAGTCTTGGCAATGAGTCTTGACCAACAAGAAATGATTCTCTATGATTATGTGTGAATGCCACAAAGTTTCATGTTTTAAGTTATTATTATTGTGATTACATTTCACTTCCATGATTTACCCCATGTTAGGAAATTATGATCTCTTTTGCAGGTTAAGATTTCCAAAAGTTATGTGCTTATGTATATGATGTGATTGATATTTCTTTTGTTTACCCTTACTGAGCATTTGAGCTTACCCTTTTATGTTTTCTTTTCCCCAGGATATAAAGAAAGGTTTTAGGTTAAAAAAAGGGAAGATATTTATGGGAGATCTTTCACCAGGATTAGAAGATTATATTCCGAGTTTCCAAAGACACTAAACTATTACGGTCCTTATGTGTGTGTTTTTGTAATGTACTAAGTATTCCGAAAATGTAATTTAATGTCCATGTATGTCAAGCTTCGGGTCTCTACAGCAACCTTAGCTAGGGCATCCATATCACTCTCATCCGGTGCAATGTTTTCCATGTTGTGACCCTTTGAATTTGTTCATTGATCAATAATATATCCCATATTAATAATGAAAACACTCATATAATAATATCAGACAATGGTTGTTTTGAAATTACTCTCAACACAATATGATGATTCTATACTACATTCATTTGCGTTGTTATTGAACCCCATAGACAGATAGGTTCATTTTAGTTTTTGAACGCAATAAGGACTAGTCACCATTTTAGCTCATTCGTCATATCTTTGTCTATGGGGAGTGTCCTTGAGGGTGTTATTGTTCATGACCATCGAATGAACCACTAACAGTAGATGTTTGTCTTAACATTGGAATAAGTGGTTGGATGTTGATAGTTGGACTAATTCTCCCAACTTAGATAAGTCATATTCCCTTTATAGGGACTATAATGGTGAAAATTTTCCTGGAACTGTGGATTGGGGGTTATTCAAGGATATATTTCGCATTGATTGATCTATTTTTTGAGGTTATGATAATTTATATTGAGGATTTGATGATTCCATAGATGTATATTAAGATATATATTCCACAAGTCCAATGGGATGACAGTGATCTCGAATCATTTTTTATTACCCAATGACCCTCTTAGGGGATGATGAACCTAGAGATGGTGACTTAGAAATAAATTCCCACAGCATAGTGGGATGTGGTTTTTAGGAATCAGCAAAGGATATGTCTTGAATCCTCTCGATATTTAACAATATGAGGGGTGGAAGCTATTATAGATATTTTTCTAGACTGGTGAGATGGGTCTGTTCATAAAAGACTACTATGTTAGATGCTAATATGGCCCATGTAATGGGGTAAAACTGTGCTCATATATATGTTAGGTCTGATGGATTCCCATGATAGGAACCATTATTTACGAGAATTTTTACAAATGATCACAACATCAATATCCATGTTCAAAATGTATTCTCATTTCTTTAGGGTTCAAATTTGAAGAATTATTTTCAATTATCTACCATTATTATTGATGTCAGATAATCGTTGATGTTGTGACATTAAATTGTAGTGACCAACTGGACAAAGCATTACCTGGTCCTCTGATTTCACTTGAGGCTATAACATTGTAGGGTTCCATATACAAGTGGTTATTCTATTCGAGGGGTACGAAATCTTTTAATTATCTATACTATCCCTATCCTTGATTATAGATTCATGATGTGGATTTAGAGACCAACTGCCAACGGGTTGTGATGTAATGGTGGTAATCTTGTTTTATGTTTGCACTATGATTTTCTTGTTTCAGATTAGTGACCATGGAATTAAGATCTAGTTTTAGCTAAAAGAAATGCATCTTGATGATTTTTCGGTGAACATCATATCTTTGATAATGGTTATTTCTAGTCATCAATCATAGATTAGTAACCCATATTTTTTTTTTCATATGACAGGCACTCATTTTTTATCACATTTGGGATCTCATATATATAAGTGGTTAGGGCCTAGACCATGATGGGAAGGTTACTTCCAACTAACTCTCTCCATATTTCGATGTTGGACACCTCTTCGCAAGACTTACTTGCAGCAATAGAGTCATACCATAGAATAATATTTTGATGGTCACCTGAATACTAGAGTGGAGTGCTGCTAGATATTGGAGGTAAACCATATGTAGTTGAACCCGATGTTTTGAGTGCAGATTTATAATAAATGGTTAAATTTTTGAAAACATTTTTATATGGAGGTGTCTGAGAAAGGGGAGGATTTACTTTTCCATGTGAGATACCACCATGAGGAGGTTGAATATGTTCTATTTTAGAAGTAGAGTCCCTAAGATCCATCTGCACACTATAATAAGTTGTAATATCAAGGTAATGAGTACATTATACATAGAAAGAAGAGTCAGTAGACCCTTATGGTGATTATAATGTGTTTACAAAATCCTCATGGACTCTATAATTGAACATATAGAGAATATGGGTTTCGATCTTTGTTGTGGATGGAATATGTTGTCAATCAATTTGAAATTAAGTAGGGATATCAACCATCTATATGAATGTTTTCAAATATTTCTTATATCCTTCTAGTGCTACGAGAATATACACATTCTATTGAGAAGATTATGGAATAAGTCATTTAGTTTTCTCATTATGAAATGAGTATAAGCCTTTCATAAGTTATGCTGCATTCTGAATTTTTGATCCTCATTCATGATGAGAATATGATCCCAATCTAGATAATGAATGATTAGTCATTGTTCTTTCCAAGAAGGGATAAAATCCTACCCCCATGCATTTTCCACAATCCCCTGGGGGTCATCAATTAGAATAAAAATATGATCCTGGTCCAAATATGCATTCTTCATCGTAATATTCCGATGAATGTCCTGAATTGGAGATGGTATAAAATCCTTCAACTATATTTCAGTGGAATGATATTGGTACATTCATTTATCAGTGGATGTATGAATTTTTTCTTGACTTCTATGACATTTTGGACTTTTCCTGGAAGATTCACTCACTTAAATATGAGAATGTTCTATGGATTGTTCCCTTCACACCTGGTTAGACACAAATTAAAAATGTCAAATGCCTGATCCTGATCCATTGTTGAATTTAACTAGACTTATTTGATTGGAATTTGAGTCTAACCTGAGAATTGTGCCCCTCCCACTTAGTTCTCTCCAATCAAAATTGGGATACGAGTCCGATCATGGGCCATTGGAATATATAGTTGAATTTTTTTGATAGGAACATTCCAATTTCCAGAAGAAATGTTCCGCTCTCACCTGATGAGACTGTATTGGAATAGTAGTATGATCCTAGTACAATGACTTATACCATAGCATAATATGCAGATTACCCTCCTAGATCGGATAAATAGTATGCACATGCTCCGATGTAGCCACTTTTTCATAATGATCAAAGTGTTCAGCTGTGATGGATATAACAATAGTAGTATTCACTTATCCCTACAACTAAACCTGTGCTAATATATACCAATGGAGTTATTAAACTATTTCTAATATATAATGACCTTTCAGTAAAGTTTTTGCGGGGATATATGCATGCACATTTTCTGTCTCAAATATATTATGGTAGATTTCTTCGATTTAAGTAGGAATATTTACACACTTTCATCCTTTTTGTGGCACTAGAGTATTCTGATGAGAATCATTTATAGGTTTAAGGATATGCACCTCTTCCATTCATACATTGAGGATATGTCAATAGACCTGTTCTAATTGAGTGAGAAAATGAGCCTTCTTGCTGGTTACAGTCAGAATTTGCTGACATTCAATATTAATGAGAGTGGTAATAAGAGCCCACTGGATGATATCTATTTCCTTACTTCTTGTTTTGTCATTATTAATTCCCATGTGTGATATTCAGAGATGGAAACGTGTTAGGTGGTACCCTATATTGGTGACTATTGGTCACCTATGGGATGGTTCTAGTTACAATAGATGATAGGTTCTTTCCTCAGCAGCTCTAGAATTATGTGGGAGTTGTATTTGAAACACTATACCACCATCCACACAGATTGAATCTGGATGTTTTTTTGGTCTATGGATAAGCTCTTGAAGCGGTTAGTTTTGGTGACTCGGGTCACTGGATTAACTGCAACATTCCATGGACGATGTAGAATTTTTGTTTTCTATACTTATATAACTACATAGTAAGAATCCATTTTAATTATTATTTTAAATTAGTTGTTCTTCTGGACCATCGTGTTTACCACTAGACGCTTGAGCTGGCAATATGTGAGATATTTTTTTGAACTATATGGGTTATAGCCATAGGTGATTTTGTAGAGTGATCAATAGATGAAGAAATCATTATCTCAGATCAGAATTCAATTGATGAGAGATGTATCTGTATTCATGAAAAGAAAATGGGACAAGGAAACTGATTAAATCATTGTCATTGGAATAATATGCCGAATCATATATTAATGATTAACAAAATTTCAATTTTATTCCCAATTCATCCATTCATATCATGTGGACTTTTCAGTGAGAGGATGGAATTACCTATTAGATCCCATTCACATTATACCAGATGTAATATTTTTGTCCAGATTATTTGGTTTGTTTGTTTAGAATATGAAAAAAAGAAGAATTCCACATTAATAAAAAATCATTATGTTATTTTAAAGTCTCACATTATTCATTACATTTTTGTTTTATTATTGTGTGAAAATTTCATGATTGATGATAAAACAATTGTTTTGTTAATAGATATATTCTTTTTGGGATCACCATTTTTTTAATTCAATGAGGGACGAACCCCATGTGTGTTTGGCTAGACCCATCAGCTGATTTTGGGGGGATTATTTCATGCACAAACATTTATGTCGGTCCACCATTGTCATTATTAATGTAAAATCACAATTGTTCCCTCATCCATAACTAGTATACAAACTTACTTTCCAATGGTTGGTTCCCAATTGAGGATTTAGAACCAACAATGCTTAGGGACTCACATTTGTCGAGAGGGTGAGAGGTCAACCTAAACACACCCTATTGTGGGGATTGATTCCTTTTACATGAATCTCTTATAATGATAATATATTTTTTCAAATCAATTCCTAATCATTATAGGATAATATTTACCCAGGAAAAATGATAAAGAGTCATGTATCTCCTTCTATATTAAACAAGGATTTCATCAATGAATCCATATGCGTGAATCCATGGTTCTTCACACGTTTTATAGCATTGAAAACAGTTTATGTGATAAGTACATGTAACTAGGATCATCACAATTTTCTTCTACACAGGGAGGTAGTTAATATTTAAAGGAGTCGATTGATAAATTATATAGTTTCATAAGTATCCTGATTATCATAGGAATAAAAACTAACATTGTTTGTTATACCCATGATGTTTAAAATCATTATGAAAGAACATATATGAGTGCTCTAAGGGACTGAATATTCAAGCTTATATATCGAGTAAATGTCTTAAATATCCCAATTATGGTGGGAATTTTTGTTGTCATAGTTTATTTTGTTTAACATTCCACTAGAAGAGGAGGTAAAATGAATTAATCATATAAATGATGGGTTTTAGATGGTTTAAGAGTTAGAGAAATGAGAAGACTTACACCGAAGTGGGTTCCTATTTTTGATAAGAATGATATGACTAATGCAACTACCCAGGACCATGTGATTTATTCTTGGATTAAGAGACAAAACTAAAAAATTAATCAGTCTCACATCATGAATATATAAGGATATTGTTTTTGGAAAAACCCTGATATGTTTAATATGGATATCTTGTATTAGGAATGTGCCCTACCTTTCATGTTTATGGTATGAATTAGATTTATCATACTTAAATTGATCGGGTATTATGCACCGATGTCAACCTAGTCTTTGATGGGGTTTATGGTGATAATTATATGATTATTTAAACCCCCTATTCCCATGTAATCCACTCTCATTATGAGAAGCATGTATGGAAAATAATCAACATCATTGATTTTAGTTTTGGGGATTATGGGTTGGGACTACCCTTGTAAAATTAAAATGGATCTTGAATCTCAGTGAGCTATCTTATGTATCCATGTTATGGCCTGAATTAGAGTTATAATATTTCCCTTTACTAGGTATTACACAATAATGTTTCCCTTGTAATTGGGGAATATCATATTATTCAATTGACCAGGTATTTAAAACTGATGTTTCCCTTGTATATGAGGCTTACCCATCGATGATGGGTAAGATCATCCAATCATCAGATTCCCTTTCAAACATGCCACAATAACCTTCACCAAACCTGTTGATTTCCCATTCATCATGCATCATGATCTTTATTGACATGCCTGAGAGAATTTAGATAATATTTACAAAGAAAATTTTAAAATCTAATTGACTTTTCTGGAATAATTTTCATTATTTTGATGGTTTGCCTAAAGGTTGTAACAAGATCATGGCTGGATTGTCTGGAGTACATCAGTAGACCAAGATCGTTGATCCCAATAGCCATTACATGGCTTGGGTGACTTGTTGAGAGGCTATCACATGATCTAGTTGGCCTTACCAGATGCCACTTCATGTTTAGGATGTCACATATGCAGGGCATCATGATATTCAATACGACATATCTCGTACGGTGTCACATGTCCTGGATGAAATGTCTAAACGGCATCACAAGACCTGGTTGGCATAACTGGAGGGAATCTCGAGATCCAGTGGATATTTCATGGTGCTACAACAAGACTTAATGACCTGATATGGTGAAACCATATGAGTATGAAAACCAAATTAAATGAAATATCATATCTTGAATGGTGAGCATGTAGGGTTTCATGTGTCTTGGGAGGATTGTACGATGGACAACATGTGACATTATTTAACACGTCTAGATGACTTAACATGATCCAAATATTTTTCTAATGGAATGTCACATGATTTGAATGACCTGTCATTGTTGTGTCTCATATATCAGGTAGATCATGAAATTCCCATGTGGGTTATCACTATATATTCCTTCCTTATGTCTCACACATTTTTACTTTTTATTCAATCCAACATTTTTTGAATTCCTTATGTTTATTGTGTTCTAGCTTATATTAATTCTCAACTAATTTTATAGGTTTTCATGATGTTCTTATCCTGTACCACTAGAAATAATTCGCATGATCTATGAATGATCACACAATGTGCTTATGCATCCAACATGGTTTCTATAGTGGTTCCCAGATCCTACTTGATGGGAAGCTTTTCTAGTCATGAGATCAAGAGCTCTGAGTAGTCTTCTTATTGTGATGAAGCAGTGTTATGTGAGTTATTTTTTGTGGTGGTTGTTATCCTGATCATTTGTTGAGTCCTCATAGTTGTGATTGAAAGTAGTGAATTTTTTATTAGGGGGTGGGGGATTTATAGGCCTCATGAACCCTATTTTTCTCTATTTTGTGTCGTTCTTATCATGTTATTCTATGATTTAGTTGGAGAAGGGTGTCAACATCATGTGTATTCATGAGTATCTTCCATGTATCTCTCTGAGGGAGTCTAAAGATTCTTAGCGACCGTGAGTCCATCCCATCAACACCTCATTTATTTTATTATATCTTACTAAGGGGAATTTCTATGTTATGCATTCAATTCAAAGGACGTCCATACTATTATTTAGACATGTCAAAAAGTATTAACGAGATTAGGATTCTTGTAGAGAGGTGTTGTGTGAAATTTTTTGATGTTTTTGGTTCCTTCTATGATATAAGGACGACATGTTGGAGGGCCTTTTCAAAATCTGACTGGCACGACAAGGATTCATGGGGGACTATGCAGTGGATTTCTATAGCATGTCGCATGGGTTTTATAACCACGATAGCTACCTTTATGCTCTTATTATTATATTTTATGTTTATTTTTTATTGGTTGGGTGTCATGTGATATTTTATGTGTAATGTAAAAGATAATTTCTATACATCCTTATGAAGCATCATGTGACAAATAATGCTCATAAGGATATTCATTATCATTTCATTGAAAATGTAACCCGTTTTTATTTATGGAGTCAAAGGGGTCATGCAAAATTACCTGGACTTTCCTAAGGTGTGGTGATGATGAAAAACTAGAGATATTTTGCATGATAAAGAAGACATGTCCAATGAGTTTCTTAGTGTTTTGAAAATTTCCAAGGGCACATCATGTGACTTTTATGACTGTGATAGGATGTCACATTTTTCACATTTTTATCCTTATTTTACAAGTCATTCTGAGATCTCAAATAACCATTTGAGTGTTGTTGAATAAATTGACTCTATTTGTCTACAATGAATCTTGTGATTAATGTTGAATCTCATGATGATAATCGAACAACACCATAGATAACTATTCCTCTTGTTTTTGGTTCAGTGCTTGATTAGTGATGGATCATGTGATGGCATGAGAAAACATTCTTGTAAATTCATCTCCATACTCTTGATGGGTCATATATTCATGGATGTATGGTTTCATAGCTTAACTATGGTGGTTTTCATGTCAAATAAACATTCTAACGGGGGAATGGATTGTGTTGTAAGCTGTCCCAATAATGTAACATAACCAAATCCACTTGATCGTGTTGCACAAACAAAGCTTCACATGAGAGTGCTACATGACATCAAATTCCTCTTGATGTTGAGTTAAAGAGGAAAAGTGATTGAGTCTTGCAAAAAATTTACTCGCCTGTAGATGAAATATTTCTTTCAGTTAGATTGATATATCATTACTGGCATGGAAATTCTTATAAACACATGAATATTTTATGCTTTGAGTGTGGACCTCCATCAGATCAACATGGTTTTTCATGTATTTGAATGTTATATTATTATCGACCATTACAATGCATCAAAAAAATTCATTAAGACTGGATCATAAAAATAATCAATGTTTCCATCCAAAATTATTCACATTAGAAGGTATAAATCAATATTATATCCTCTTTGGAGGATGAAGGATAATGACAAGAAATAGGTATTAGTGTTCTCTTAATGGGTTTTCATTAGAGAGGCATGATTTTATACCATTTCAAAAACATAATGCTTATCCTTTGAATGATAGGGTACAAGTTTTAAACTATTCAGATGATTGGTTAGGAATATTTACAACCCTTCACATTATAGGTTATGAATTAGCATAAATCCTTTTGTGAATGCATGAATGAGTCTATTATGACCTTCTTCTACTAACCCTTATAGGTCGCTCTATGCTTGGTTTCTCAAGGAAATTGATAAATATCCATTAAATAGCTGATGCGGCCTTCCCCTATATTTGATATACATTTATTTATAAAAAAATTATCAACCTAGAAATGATTATCTTAGACGGGTTTTCTACTTCATGAACATGCTCTATCTTCATCACTCCCACACAGTAAGCCTAAAATCTAAAAATAATTCCACATCACGGTATGCCATCAAATCATAAAAGCTCTTTGTATTATTTATGTTAAGTGAATTTTTATTTTCACCATCACATAAACTCATGTTGTATCTTCATCATAACATAATATTATTTTAGAGTTATGTGTGTGATCTGTGGAGTTTCATCACGCACTGACTATTCATGAAACACATTCTCACACTGGATTTTTCTCTAATAGTCATGCTCTGTTTTTGATGATGGATCCATTTTTTCCTATTATGTTGAATACATGATCTTCTTCCCAGGATAATAACCTAGATTTTTAACTGTACACATATCCAAATCGTGATACATATTTAAAAATATAAGGGCCGCCAAAACTGATCACTGGGAACTACATGCGTTACAGTCAGATCACATCAATAGAAAACCATCAAATCATCGTGTATCAACATGTATGCATTGTTTGATATGAAAAAAATGCATGTCCTTTTTTTACTTGATTATTGTCATGGAATTTATTCATTCTATTTCATATCACACACCGTAATTATTGTAAATTGTATCAACCAAATACCTAGGATGGAGGCCTTGTCATGTGTTGATATGAGAGCATTGTTTCTCTTTTCTTCACAAGATCATGAGTAGGGTCTTTGTCTCTCCATTTTTTAACATCATGTTTGATGTATACATATAACACAATATCACATGTATTACTCGGTTGGATGACATATGGTGTGGGGGATCACATCTGCTCCAGATCCTACTAATGTTTGGTATTAACCCTAAGCGCAATAGGCAATCCAATAATTTGATACCCCGAGGCTGAAGAAGTTGAATAATGATGTGGATTACCCATTACATGATATAAAATCAAATTTCATTCATGGAAAAGTGAGTGGATCATATTTATGATTTTAAAAACATACATTTTATTGGTAATCATTTCTAAATAAGAATATAAACAGATAAATGTATAAACATTATTTTTCTAAATAGTTTTTTCAAAATAATTTTTATAAGAAATTAAATTTTAAAATAAATAGAAATTATATTAAATTAAATATATATTACATTTTGGTTTTTAACAAAAAATTCTATTAGAGTATTCATCTTAAATTTTTTGTATTACATTAACAAATTAGTTAAACTAATTTATAAAGTTAAAATAAAGTGGAAAGTGAAAACTGAAGATACAATGAATAATAAAATGTTTGAAACATTTGTTGAAATAAATATTTGAGTAATTACTGATCCACCCTGACCCAAAATTACATTATTGATAAATTTTCATCATTTTCCCTTAAATAAATTTAAGATATCACTGAAAATTATAGGGTGTTCTCAATGTTACTTTGTATTCACATTAAAATGGGTAATAGTACACCACACCATGACCCAACCATTTCTTATACTTTATTTCTAAAACTACAACATTATTCCCTTAAATTGATCCTCTATCATTTCCATAATCATAGAGTCTCAATTAGTTATCATATTCCCTTAATTTTAAATTAAAAATTTAGCTGAATGTTAAAAGTTCCAAAGTGAGTATTAATTAATCCATAATAATTTCATATTAAAATTCATCATAAAAACCAATAATTTCCATAAACATATTACCCCAACAATTAATTTATTATATTAATGTACAAAACATTTTTATTCATTACCATCCACTTAAAAACATATGAATGTGAATAATACGTTGTGAAGACTACCTCATCAATGATGTAATGTTTTTAATTATATATAATGATTTTATTAGATTATCCAAAACATATAAAACATGATTAAGAAACTTAGAAAATATAAAAAATATAAAAAATTTGGTTTTATAATAATCTTCTACAATTCCAAATGCATTCTTGGCCATCGATATTTAGCGTGTCCATGGTTAGGATTATTTGGACACACACATGAATAATTCTATAAAAATATATCCTAGATGATTAGGTGAACACAAATAAATTTTTTATAATTATTTAATAATAAATTACATATATATTTTTTGGTTATGTAATGGTTTTTTAATTATTTAACAAATTACTAAAATATCATCAATAATCACTAATATTACTAATTTAAACCAAAACCAAATCAATTTTCATGAACAAATATTCATAAATATATAATAAATAAGTATCATATGATTATAAATTTCCAATATCAAATTATATATATATTAATAATTTTTTAAATAAGGTATTTAATAAACTTAATTTGATTAATTATGGTGTTAAGTTCATGTGCATAATGAATCTTAAACTTTGTGAGGGTTTTCATCTCAGATTCATCTCTTGGATAATTCATTGTTATTATACTCCTAATATCATTTATGTGGTTTATATACTACCAAATTGAGTTATCATGTCATGTGTTATCTTATATTCATGGTATGTTATGTTCAATTACAAAACCCATCTTTTACCTAGTTTGATTAAAATATTTCTCATGCCCCAAGGGTTCTTTACTTGAAACATCAATTACATGATACATTCTTATGGTATGAACCATATTTTCCTCATTAATGGTATATTAAGTTCCCATGGATTCATAATTATTTTTACATTCCTATTTTTCATGGAAAATATTAATCTAAATCATTTAGTTTTCATTAAATTCCTTTTTCTCAATTGTTACACATGCTATAATGATTTTTGGTAACTCATGATTCATTAATTATGTTTTCATTATCTTCATGTTATTAAAATTTGAGTACATTATACCAATTCATTATAATATGTGTTGTTCTATAAATTTAGGGTTATATCATATGAAAATCCATTTTTAAGAACTTCTAACTTCAATGAGTGTGTTTTTCCTAAGGGATATGGATAACCCAAGTGTTCATTATAAATGTTATGTTATATCATCAGGAAAATTTTTCTATAAAAATTTGGTTATTATATAGTAATTTATCTACCTATATTTTTAAAAATATATCTTGATACAAATGAATGTTTTTTCTTTCTTTACATTGTGATTTTTGAATAATGGCATTTCAAAAATAATAAAAATTGTTTTTTATTGACATTCAGATTTGTTGTACTCTTCAGATTTATAAATGGTAATAATTATGTCTTTTAGGGATATATTATTTATGAATCGATTTATGATTAACTATTTTCAAATAGTTTTAACATAAAATTCTAAAAAAGACATTTGAAGTGACATGTAAGAAATTTGTTTATGTCAATGCTAAAAACGATTTTTAAAAGATCTCTTAGGGTTTAAATTCAATTTATGATTACCAAATTAAAAATTATTTAACCGAATGGGGTTTAGTTTCTTAAGATATTTCCCATAATATATTTTTAGCATTTGGTGGTTTGAACTCATGGAATCAATCAACTCAATTCATGATCCCCTCTTATGTAACCCCATTCAAAGAATTTGTTTTCAAGAATTTATTTCATCTATGAAAAAATAATTCTATGTCTCCTTTATTACAATGGGGATATATTATTTTTCATACACCCACCTCCATTTTTTGGATATATTATTATCATGTTATTATCATTTTAACTTATTCATATACCCACTTGTCTATATGTTGTGAGTATCTACTTTTACAAAATTTATATTGTGTTATTTCCTCATTTAAAAATGTATCCCCTTTTATTGATACGATGAAATGTAATATATATTTTTTATGTTGTAAATTCAATATGAATTAATATTGTAATGTTGAATAAATACAGTGTGGAAATACAATATATTTTTTTTTTTATGATTAGGTTATCCCTTTTATTCACATGGGGAAGATTATTGGTGTTTTTTATATTGTCGTTCTAATATAAATTATTTTTTGTATGTTGACTATGTATTGTTTCACCACAAACCAAATGTTTTTGGATGATTTATTATCATGATATCCCTTTTATGGATCTGTATATTTTTTTTGAAAATAAACATATTTTTATTCCAATAATGTTGATTATTGTAAAAAATAATTATGTATTGTTTAAATAATATATCATATGTTGAATGCATTTGACATAAACATGTAGCTGGTGGGGACTAAAAAAATATAGTATCATGGTGTATCAGTAGATATCATGATTCAATGATATTTAGTTATATTTTTTATAATTTCCAAAAACAGGATACCTTTTTGATGTTATGACCATTGTATATTGGCTTATGGTTTTGAATTTGTTGTCCGACATTATGAATTTCATCACTAAAAATCTAGTCATTGTAATCCACATAATCTATTTACATTCATTTATGTCCATGTATATATTATTTTATAAATGTATGTTCTTTAATCCATTATGATGAGTACTTAAAATATTCATAGTATATTTGTCATTTTTATTCCATGATCTCCTCAAATAAATGTTTTACCTTACTATGTGTTTGATCAAACCTCTTCATATATTTTCTTTTCCATATGATATAATGAAAAAACCACCCATGATATTTATTATATGATATATTGTTTGGAGAATTTATGGGTGTTATTTAATATAATATCCCCCAACATGGTGCTCAATCACATGACCGATCCACATTAGATACATTCACCTGGTCGTGCCTCCACATAGTTAATGGTTACCCACTAGCAGTGAGGGTGTATGGAATATAATGGGGAGACCATAAAAGCAATTATATAGTAACAAAAATAAAATAATAATATAAATAATAAATAATTTAATATAAGAAAAATAAAGCACAAAACAAACAATCTAAATAATAATAAATTCCATTTAATTTCGTTTAGAATGTTATAAAAAGACACTATATCATTTGTACAATAAAACACTAATAAAACTGAACAAATGTCGATAAAGAACCTATTCTCTAATCCGATGTTGATAAAACCTGCATGATCCAACACATCCAGTAAGAAACAAATAAATTCTTGTCCCTTTTCCTTTAGGTGTACCTAAATCCATGAAATATTCCGGGGTACCGAACTGTGGCGAATAGTTTGTCAGTACAACTCTATATGCCAAAACCATGATGTATAATTTATTCGGAATATATAGTTTGTGAAATAATGACATGGACAAGGTTTTTTATTAATAAATTAATAATAAGAATCAAATGAACCTACAAACCCTCAGGCTCTAGCTTGACACCCGAGTCATCAAAACCATCATTAACAAAATTTTAGATATGTCTATAATGTGGTTGATCTTCCTTCATCAAGACATAAAAAAAGAAATTTTTAATATTCTCTTGAGTCTCTAAGAATATTTAGAATCATATGTCAGGATACAATTTCATATCATATTCTTAAACTATGCTAGTACCACATACATCTTCTTAGAGTGAGCATTGACTAGGGGAATGTAACCATATCATATGATACCCAAATAATATTCTAGAGCCCCTAAAATGTTAAATTGGAATAATGACATGCAATGATCAATTCCAAATTTCATGACATATCATAAAATTATATTAGACTATGATAGTGTCACTTATGTATTCCTGTGAAAAAATTCAAAACCAATGGAAATCATGTATCATGTCATCATTACCATGTCCCAAACATAAAAAAACTATAAATTTTAATTTGATTGATTCTCTTACATAATAATGAATCATCAATGGTATGAATTATGTAACCAAACACAACATGTTTTCAAGTTATCATATTCTATGTTGGGCAATTTATTAAATTACAAATCAGTAATCCATTTGGTTTCAATTACAATAGATCTAGAGAGATCCTAGGGTTGAGGGTTGTGTAATTATGTGAAATTCATTACAAAATGAATGACCCAATTTAATTTGTTCAAATCCATTATGTTCTAGTTTGTTCAAACTTATTAAACATACTGTCGAAACTGATGTAAACATTACATTGTTGTTCTAGAAAAATATCATAAAAATAGTGATGACGTGGACAATCCCTCAATGTCGAAGGCAGTGATCAAATTATTTCTTCCTCTCCATCAATGAAACAGAGAAGAAATATAAGAACCAAAATACCAAAAATATCAATGTAAATTTTTCATATATCATGGATGACTCATGAAAGGAAAACGAGGCAAGAAGGAGAAGAAGGATCATAAGGATCACAATAAAAATATAAATCTGGAATATGATGATCCAAAGAAAAAAACATCAATTTTAGTAATGAATTATTATTGGAATATATGGAAGGGACGTTTTCGGGAGGGGGAACCTGATAGCATATTTCTACGATACTGGTGGTTTAATCGAATTCTGGGAGTTCAATATTCATGTTCTGAATAATGGATTCACATTGTGAATGTATACTTTTCTATTTACCCACAAAAAAAACACCTAGGATTAAAAATAATAATAATCTGATTTTATATCAACAATAAATTACATGAAATGATTTATAATATTTTTAACTATCTATGAACCATTATTTGTGTGAATGGTATTCATGGGGTCATCCACAATCTATTCATTAATTTAACAAAATTCATGGTGTCAACCCAAACTATTACTGCAATGAATTATGAATTCATTATTTGAATTTTCTCCACATCCAGAACAACATCCCCTTCTCCAGCATCCTCCCAAAACAAAACAACCAAACTATCCATAACCAAACAAGATTAAATCAATAGAAAATCAAATAAAATAGTTATACTAAACATAAAGGGTGATGTAAATAAAAAATACTGGATCTTACAACCTCCTCACCATATAACTACTCATCCTAGATATGTGCCCAAAATAATGTTATTGGGTATCTAAATACAAGTCTATCCAATATGTAAAGTTATCATATTCACTATACTCATGATCCTATTGAACACACCCATTATTTCAATACAATCATACCAGTGGTATTTTCCTCCCACATATATTCATCCTAATACAATAAATTATATATATTTGATGCTCTTCAAAAGGTGAATCAACATTTATATCATTATTTTCAATTTCTATCTTGTGAAAAGGGAGATAATGATTTCATTAAAGTTGTGATATGTTAAAAACATCATGAATGGAACTGTATCACTGTTGAAGGGCTAAATATAATTCCGCAGAACTGAACCTTTATACAAGTTCATATGGATAAAAAATATAGGCACTATCTTCCCATGTTCACTGATATTGATTATCCTAATAATAGGTGATACATGAACAAAAATGAACTGATTAAACTAAAACTCCAGAGTTTCTCCATGATATTTAGAATATGATGGATGCTAACTCTCTACATTCACCAACAACTTTCTGATAACTAGATATTCTATGATGTCACCTGCATGATACTTAGTCCAATGAGAATAGTCTCACCTACCTAAAATGATCAAGGATTATAAAACATGGCCTTATATTAAAATACGTGGAATGATCCATTTGGTTTTATTTGTATAAGATATTATTTTAAGATTTATCCATGACTATTAGTTTTTTCTCACAATCCAATGAAATACAAAACACAATCATTCAACATATCCTCTAGAATATAAAAAATCTACTCAAAATGGTGATTATTCTAGAATATGATATGTTGCACTCAAAATAATCAATGATTTGAGAGACATCTAAAGATTTTTCTAGAATCAATATGTGAATCAAGGTTCTCAACCAGAAAATATATTCTTTATAAAACCATGTAGTTGAACTATCTCTCACATGTAGAAACTACCTATATTAGTGAAGATGATGGTCACCATGGTTGGAAAGATCTAGGATACCTTCATCATTTGATCTATGATCATTACTATTGCATCATTCTTAAAGTGTTTCCTATGTAATAATTTCACAGAATATAGTATTACATTATCCCAATTCCATTCTTGAATTGGTAGAGGCTTCCATAACCCAATAGATTGTGAATGTTTTACCATCACCATCTGACATGTGAAACAACTCACCATAAATACCAATATTTTCATATTCATTGATAGCCTCCTTTACAATCTATAATGATCATGACTCATTAATTCTTATCAAGGTTTTTACAAATCATTTAGAAGAAGGAATATATTTAATCACTCTTATCATATGATATTATGTACCCATACAAGACCATGGATAAGAAGAATTCCACCACTACCAAATGACTATATTGATTGTGGATCCCAACCATATAAGATATCCCTTTTTGAAATGTCCTTTGGATTTAATAACAACTCTATATTGAAAAAAAATTTGAGTATGAGTGTAAACGATGTTGAAGATAAAGCTGCTTTTCCAGAGGACTACTAGGCATCTAGATTCATATTTGCAATGAATACAATAACTACCATGCATTTTAAAACTACTATATAGTATCTATCTGTGACATCAAAATCCATGAATCACAAACAATATTTCCCTTATTGGAGTGTAATCTAGCTCGATGTAGGAATAATATAGATACTAGACCGACCTCATGTTGCGAAGGTTCAGTCCTCAAAGAGAATATATATATAGGGATATTTTGGTTTGTTTACACCAAAACCTCTCTCCCAATAGATAGTATCTCCAATATTTCAGGGTGTTTACCAATAAAACTAAATAAAGATAATGGGATTGGTAATTCCTGTCATGTGGTCTCAACTATGTAGAGAAGTAGGTAAACACTTCATACTCTTGAATCAATGCTACAATGAGCCCACTTCTAGATGCATCAAACTACATGATATATTCCTTAACAATCATGGGTAATGTGAGTATTGATAGAGAGGTTATCATAATCCTTATCTCATAGAACTATATCTTACAAGAATATCACCAAACAGAAATTAAATATTTATTGGCCATCATAGACATCAACACAACCGAATGGGAGAAATCCACAATGAAATTCTGGTAATAGCACGATAGAACATAAAATATCTATATCTCAAAGAAATTATCAGCTGCTCCCAATTTACCATCAAAAAAACCTTCTCTAGGTCAACTTCCATTATAACCTATGAGATAACTTGATTTATGAAGTGAATTCTATCAATCTAGAACATAAATTTCGACAACATGTCATAAATATGATTCTCTCTTAGTGTACTCATGATGATGTCAAGAAGTTGGGAATGATTTTCCATGGACTTGGAGTACACTAATATTTCATCGATGAAAACTACTAAAAATGGTTTGGAAATGGACAAAAGTCAAAACTCATCATGTCCATGAATACAATTTGTGTGGTCATTAGACATTTCACCATTACAAAAGACACAAAAAAGCCAAAATTATTCCCTAAAGTAATACATGTATTGTTATATTGACTCAAAATAAAATGATAGTACCATTTCCTCAAGACAAACATGGAGAAATTCCAATAACTTTTCAATAGATTGAATATGTCATTGATGTGAAAAAGGGAATGATAATTCATGATAGTCATTGGGTTTCGTATCTTATAATCTATATATTTTTTTGTGTTCAATTTATCCTTCTTGGATAAAAGAATATGGGTACCATATGATGATGTAATTGGCTGTATTTATGATTTAGCATCCAAATACTCCAAATAAACATTGAACTCATGAAGCCCTACTGATTCCATCTTATGAGGGAGAATAACAACTATTTCAGCACCCAACACAAACTTGACCATGATACTAATCTATCACTCAAGTGGTATATGAGAATTTTTTTCAGGAATATGTCATGAAATTTCTCGAACACTATTTGATTTTTTTTTAATATCACTACAAATTAAACTAAAGTGATCCATAAGATATTTGAGTCATTCTAATCAACAGTAAATTCGTCTTATATGACCAGTATAGAGATTTCATTCACAAGGTTGAATATAACTACCCCTTCTAGATATATGTATGTAACAATTCACCAATAATAATCATTATGATCGTGGCACTAAAAATTTATTTCCATACATATAATTACATAAAAACATTTAATTTCAATCACAAACAACTCCCAATTAAAAAATAGCAAACTAATTTAGTAGAACAATACTTATTGTGTATGATATTATCTCATGACACTCCCAAAAATATGTTGACAGTTATAAATACCTCTAATATATCCACATAAGAAACCATAGTATTTTAATATTTATAAGATAAAATGTAATTTTATGATACTGTATAAAATAAATCATATGAAATGGTAGATGATACAAGAATCGTACCTGAGTCAGTATAATGTTTAACATCCAAACTATACAAAGTAGACTGCATAAGATTTATATGACTCACCCCTATACCATGGTATTCATTATGGGTCCCTTTTTGGTTCTCTCTAGCTAGTAATACCAAAATTGGTTTGAGGCATAATCTCCTCTACCTCACCCTGAGCATGTGTAGGAACTCCCGCTACCTATCTATTGTTGGCTAGATAAGTCCCTTCCAGAATATGGTTCCAATAGTGATGCACTTCCATTGCTTGGATATTGTGGTATTCGAAAGAACCCATGTAGTAAGATTATACAACCTTAATTGTGATACTATATTTAGGGGGAAAGTCATTGGGGGTTCATTTTTCTAAACCGGTCTCACTAAAATAACTACAACAATCTATGGTTCTCGATATGGATACCCCTAACTTGGATTATATTCTCTCAAAACTTATACCACTAACTACAATTTTGAAGATTCCTTCTACGTGAAAAAAACTCCAAGACCTAACTCCAATAATTTCATACCCACTACAAAGGGACTCTCATAGTATCATTTTATGATGAGAGCCTAATTTATCATGTCTTCGAATCGTGTTAAGAGAATGAAATTCACATGTGATCTTATCTCATAACAAATACCATACATGAAACATATTTTCCAAGATATGTCATAAACTAATGTGTACAAGGTATAAAACTATAGTTCACTAAAATTTCCTGCACATTCCATCAGTTAATAGCCCTCCTGTTTCAAGTACATGAAGTCTTGAGACCAATAAATTTACAGTATCATTAGATAAATGTACCTCATGAACATAAAAAATAATCCTTCAGGTTTATATCCTCTTTTTGATTATCATTTTCCACACTATTCAATCAATTCATGTATATTCATCATATAATATAGTATGAAATATTCACCCTCTAATCAGTGGGCGTCCTGAGATGCTTATATATGATCTTTACTAACTCAACCTAGAACATCGATGTCCTAGTGTCTACCTTTATTGTGATCATTAGAGTGTTATGCAATTGGAGCTCACTAGTTAGATTATAAATTTATGGAATTGAGTAGGAAATCTATATTTCTATGTATTGCATGACCCTTAGGAAATTTTCATGCAGATCAACATCTATCATATTAAATAGAGTTGTAGAAAATTCCTACTGACCCACATTTTCAATGTGCTAATTAATACTCCCCCCGACACTCAACTCAATGAACGAAAAGTTTCATTGTCTCAACAATGTTAAAGCAATCCATAGAACATAGAATACATAGTTAGGTCATCCACCAAATGCTTGTACAAAAAATATCCACTCACTCTTTAATTGATTAATAAAAAAATTGGTATAACAAAACAATTTATTTCAATTTTTTTTGACACATCATGGGATTTCATTTAAATTTTTCTATAGGGAGACATGTCACATGAAATAAATTATTCCCTAATATGAATAATTCGTTTGAAAGTATGTCCCTAAATTCCAACCATTATGCAAGCATACTCATCTTATACATTACTGTACCATGAAAAACTCTTAATAATCATTAACATAATAAAATAAGTGAATCACTTGAAATATAAATTGCAACAAAATAATATCAATAGAACATCATAATCATTTAACCCATCCATGAGTACTTGGTTTTTTCATTATACACAGGATAAATAATTTAATTAATAAGACCATTTCATGCCATTGAAATAGCCTAAGACCCTTTATAAATTTCCAAAATAGTATGGTGAAATAAATAACCACCAATGATACTATTTTATAACATCCCAGACCAGGTTCTCCCCCCAATGACTGAGCTAACTTGGATACATGACCTCAGGCATGCCACCTTGTATATAATTAGATAACGAATAAATGTGAGGGTGTGAGGAATATAGTGGGTGGACTATACATTATGGTACATTGTAGAAATAATAGTTGAATTATATAAATAATCAGGCATCCACTATAAAAAAATAAAATACAAACAAAACAATCCAAATAATAATTATTACTATTTAATGTAATGGTGAATGTAAATAATTGAAACACTGAAATTCATTCATTAATTCATTAAATAATCAATAAATACACACTATAACCCCACCTAATCCCCATTTCGTTCCAGTCTATAAGATCCAACCCATCTATCAAGAAATCATTAAACACTACTCTTTTTACACTTCTCCATAACTACAACTAATAAATATGTTTGGTTAATAAATGGTTGCTCAAAAAAGTTGTGGGTAAAACATAGTTGGATGAAACCCATGATATCTAAAAAATATAATCTAAAAATATTGTCCATGCAATAATTTTATAAATTGGTGAAATAATTCATATATGAAAACTAATCATCATTTAAAGCTACAAAACCATGGGCTCTTGGATGACACCTGGGTCTGCCAAACCTACTTCATCACAATGATTTATATCTCTATCATAAGGTGGATCATTTTAAATCAAGTTAGATCACCAAAACTATTGGTTTATTCTCTTAATTCAGGATGATTTTTCAGTGTCTCATCTCGTGTAAATATTTAATACTACACCCTTAGAGTATGCAAGAGTCACTTTCGTCTGCCCAGATCGCATGCTACTAAGGGGAAGTAACCTTATCATACTATACCTGTAGACCATTATAGATCCACCTATCTAATACCTTGGAAATCATCCAAACCAAGGAAAATTATGAATATCAAGACATATCATATTGAACAATTACACTATGATAGATCCACTTATGAATCCCCATGAAACACTTCCAAATCATCAGAAAAAACTAGTTTCAATTAATCATTAAAAAGTGACTGCAATCTAGAAGCCTAAGTTGTAATTTTTTATATTTTCCATTAGCAGGATAATACACCATTCTTAATAATAATGTTTACAAAAATCAATATTTTATCATGTTATCATAAGCTAGGTCTGTCAATTTTTCCAATTACATGTTTTTCAAACATTTATCTTCAACTAGTGGATTCACCTACATCCTGATGAATAAATGATATATTATCATTCCATGTTCTCATTTATAAAATCTCACAGGTTTTATTAAATTCATCATAACCAAAGATGTTGAATTATCACAAATTCAATGGAAGGATCACATCTTTGGTGGCCAAATGTCTAGTCACAATGCCAACATGCCTGATGAGAAACATGTGGTTTTTTGTATATTGAATTCATTTAACAATGAGTTTTTTAAATATATTTAGTTGCATGCTCAATGATAAAGTTATATCAATATTATGATACATATTATAGAATTCAATTCCAAAATTTGGGAGTTATTTTAGAACACCCTCAAAAAATTATAAAAGACATAGAAACCCCCTCAATGTATAAGGCAACGATCAGTTTCATAAATCATTCTATTCAATGAATCATTAAAATATATTCATCACCGTCATCCCAACAAGATACAAGTAAATAAATCTTTTGCAAGGGTTCCCTCAATGAAATAAAATAATGCATGAAGGGGAATAAGGATTATAATAATTTTATTTTAGCTCTCGATTATGAACACAAGGGTGAAATGGAAAATAATTAATAATTTAAATAGGACTTCTCATAAGAATTCATATATGGTCTACATTTGGAAAGGGGGAACATGATATTTTGTTTTTAAACCACTATATATTTAAAATAATGTTGGGTTAACACCATTCAAGTTGTGAATAGAGGATTCACATTGTGAATGGATAGTTTTTTATTTACATTAAAAAACTAGTCTTCCCATCATAAAAAATGTAATAAAACAATTTCACATCATGAATCCATAACATGATGTGAGTTGTCATTTTATGTCTTTCACTGGAATCATTCGCAATATAAATGGGAATTAAGGGCTTTTACACAAACCGTTAATTATTGTATAGATTTTCTGGGGATAAACCAAATAATTGATGTCACGAACTAGAAATTTGTTGCATGAATTCGTTCTATAACAAAAAAATCACCTCCTACTTCAACATCCTCCCAAAACATAACCATGTAAACTAGAAATCAATAAAATTGGAATAAAGAAAGGATACCGCAACAAAAATTGGTTTATAAATTTAAATTGGTGATTACATGGAAAATATAGTGATCATACATTAATGTCATGTTATGAATTATATAGTTTATTATATAGTAGAAAAAATGTCTATTACATAATATATACTAGGGTGTTATTAAATTACTATTTTTCCTTATTATTTAACACTGCAACATAAAATTTATTTGGATTGAATATAATTAAATATTTCATTATTTTATATAATCATGGTATAGTCATTTATAAGAATTTATAGTTATTATCAAATAATGTAAATAATGTATGTGTTTTTAAAACTAATTCTTAATATGTGGGTGTGGGGTGCCATAACTACATTATCATGTCAACTACTCGTGAAAATAATAACTCAAAGAGATAACATGGATTAAAATCTAATCATAAAATAAAAAAATAATCCAAATCATCGTCGATGAATTGATTACCTCTAGTGTATCTATTTTTACAATATTAATCACATTTTGTTAATGATTCATTAATTAATGATATATATATTAAGTCACAAGACTCTAATAGTAAATAAAAACATACCCTAATTAAATTCAAATCAAATAATTTTTTACACACCATACTACATCGATCCCACAATCTCTTATGAGATTTATCACTCATCATCAACGGGTCACTGATGACGAATAAACCCCACTTAATTGACGAGAGAATAAAATAATAAAAAATAATATGAAATTTAATAATAGAAAAAAAACATATTTGAATCATGAAAACCTATACAATTTTGTATATCCATAATTAGACAATATAATAATAATAAAAATTAATATAAACATTACTATGACACCTTAGTTCGATTCTGGGTTACTCTATTTTTTATCACCTTTCTAGTGTGTTGAATCTTTTATGATAAGCCATCCATTTGAAAATACATTAAAATTATTTATCTATTATATATTTAAAATTCCTTATTTTCCATTATATTAATATAACAATATCATGTTTTAAAATCTCCCAAAGAAACATTTGTCAGTACATGATGATCTCTTTCTCACCACATCCAGAATTGTCCCATGTAAATGGTGCACTCCATAATGAAAACAATTATTTCATGATTAAGTGAAAACATTCTTGTCACCATGAAATCTTCATCAATTCTCTCATTCCAGAATATAATCATCCAAAATTCAAAATACTTCTTCTCAATAATAACATTCTATAGAAATTGCACAACATATCCAAATTACTCTTATACTGTATGTGTCACATATCCATGTCATCATCAGAAACGATAGATCCGAAGAGTTTTAGTATAAATAACTATTAAAATTTACATTTTGAAATATATTGACTAGCCTTGGTGTAATGGATTCATGCATCTTTGATGCATACTAGTAATATTTGAAGCTTTCCATGTGATAAAGACTCCCACAACAAAAAGGTTTATATCACATCATGAAAAAAAATCTATCCCACCTGAATGGAACCAATTTAATGTATACAACATATCATTACATGTTTATAATGCCACTCCTCCATGGTGTGAAACTATTTTTCACAATGATTCTATATATTTTTCATTATAATAATATTCTTGGGGTTTGGGTTCAACAATAAACACTCACACATTCTTCACATCGAAATAATCATTTCTTCCCCCAGAGTAGACATGATATTGGTTTGTTTCATCATCATACTATCATGGTGTTTCTTTATTGTTTTTTGGGATGATCATGATATTGAACCTCACATGTAATTGAGATTTCCATTGTTACCGGTTCTATAAGATTCATTCTATGAATTTCAAATCCATGTAAAAGTCATCAAAACCATTTTAGGTTATTGTTATGGTAATTAATCTAATTGTAACAATATCCAATTTTCATTTTAAAAATATGGATATAACATCCATGGAGTTCTTATTGATGCTCCACCATCATTTTCATGATGGCGTGATTCTTAGGATGATGAAAAAATAATGATATCATTTAAAAATGTTTTGCACAAACATCATTTTAAATGTCATTCTTCTTCTAATAATTCAAAATCCTCTACCACAAAACTATTCCTCTATTCTGTTGTTTGTAACTCTTCTATTAGTTAGAGACACCACCTAGTTTCACCATTCATTAAAAAAATACCATGTATTAGCCTACTATTGAATGAAATAATGTCACTTTTTTTCTCTATACCCTCTCTATTTGTTCAAATAATATATTTTTAAATGTACTTTTCCATATTATAGTATTTAGTAGAATTATTATAAAAATAATCCAATATAATTAAACCATTTATAAAATTAAAATATAATTTTTACATAAAATTAATACAAATAAAACCCAAAAATTATAAACACATATCTTATTTACCCATCCAAAATAATATATATATATATATATATATATATATATATTCAAATTGTCAATCAATTTTAAGAAAATTGATTACATGAGTTGGTTTCCCAATTCATGTCACCTATGGAATTTATTAATGTCAAAGAAGAACAGTAAAACCAATAGTTGTAAAGAACATACACTAGTTGGATTTTTAGAGGGTTACAAAAATGTACTCAATCCAAAAAAAGAGAAACCGAAACCGTTACTTGAGGGAAGCCCAGAGAAGTCGCCTTTCAAAATATTAAAAGCTGTAACTTCAAAAGCAGACCATCCAAAAGACAGCAAACTATCCCATTGAAGAGAAAAGGTCAGTTCAGACCTTCCACCCCTACAGTCAGTGATGAAGAGCAGAGGGAAAGACATAGAATAAACCATCTTGCAGCCAATATAACCAAGACTTCACCCTCAGTCAAAATAGAACAGCAGCAGCAGGTCAGAACTAAGAAATTCATCAGCAGCAACTTGCAATGCGAGCACATTATTTTAAAAAAACAGAACACTTGCAATAGAAAAAGAAGTATAGAAAGCAGAAACATCAATAACACTTGCATCATGCATCTGGAACCCCCCATTTTCACCTTTTATTTGCAACAAAAATGAAAGTAGATGAATCAAAATATTGTTGTCTCCAAACAAAATAGCAAAACCATATCAAACAGATCCAAATCAACCTCTCATCTAGAAAACAGAACCAGACAAAGGCTATCATAATCAGAAAGATAACACTCTAACAACCAAGAAAAAGAACCAGTCGGGAAATGGATAAAACCACACAACTGAACTTCAAAAACACAAATCAGGATACAAATTAATTCAAAACATCAAGGCTAGAACAGTAAAAGACAGTGACCGAAACAAAATCTTGTCTGCAAAAACCAGATAAGTCAGAGAAATCTGAAGATCCAAAAGTCAACTGCCACTGAAATCCAAAGCCTCCATCAAGGATATTGAATAGAAATCTTCATCCTTTCATTGAAAATGAATCATTTTGTATTAAGATATTGTTCTGCAGAAATTACACCCTCTTGAAGCTCGTGATGGGCAATTTCTTGTTGCATTTCCATATGGTTGTTCCAATCTTGAATCTCTTGGTCTATGAAGTGTTGTGAGAAGTAATATAAAATAATTCTAGATGAAGTTTTCAAAGGTTCTTCTTGGACTTTTTTAGTGGATTATTTCTTAGATGCATCCAATGATCTATTCACAATAGTCATTTCCGTAAGAGAATAGTCTCTATGTCTTCATGTTTTCTTCAGCTTAGAAGTGATAAATCTATCCTTATCCACCATAGGGTTTTTCCTTTCTTGGCCATAGATTTTAAAAAGGACTCTTCCAATTGACCAAGTTTATCCATTCCCTCAACAGAGGAGTCACTGGAATCTGAAGCATCAATTTGGACCTTATCTTCCTCCTCTTAAGACTCTATGTGATCACCCCATTCTTCAATAGTGCTTGGATCAAGGCAAACTAATTACCTCTTATCGTTTGAATTTTTAAAGGGATATTCTTCAGAAAGGGGCGGGGCAGTAGTGCTGTCAAAGATAGAAGCTATGAAATCTGAAATTTGATTCTCTAGGGCTTGGGTTTGATCCAATCCAATATTGTTTTCTATTTTTTCCTTTTTGGAGATATTGGAAGGGCCAGATTTTCTACTCTATACCACCCAAGTGGGATTCCAGTTCTTATGACATACATTACTCTTACCACAATTGTGATATGGGTGGCCAAGTCTAAAGCATCTGTGACAATAATCAAGCACCCTCTCATAGAGATTCTCTTGAGAGAAACCAAGTTCACCATTCTGAATCCATATGTGTGATGGAAGATGTTGTGAAACGTTAATTTCTATACATATTCTAGCAATAGATGGTCTGGAAAGGGATTTTGTTGTGGAATCTACCCTCAAGGGACTGCCAATAAGGCTTGCAATAGGAAATAGGGCCTCTTGATTGAACAAGTGAAGGGGATGCTCAGAAAAACCTACCCAAATCGGCATAATAGGAGACTCTGCATATAGATCAAAATCTGGTTTCCATTTATGTACTTTCATAAAACAACCACCAAAAAACCATGATCTCTTGACCCACAGCCTATAATACTCTTCTTCTGATCCAAATCTAAAGCTAACATGTGTAGGGTTGAGGAGACCTATATGAAAACCCGTGAATCCCAAGCCATCCAGGGAAGATCACATATACTTCAAAGAAGGTCTACGATTCAAAAATTTCCCAATGAGAGCAAAGAGCAAGTTTGACGCAAGAGATGTTGCCTCTTCTGTTGATAACGAGACAGCTGGTTGTCCAAGATCATGAAAAAATTTGGGGTTGATTTGAACTTCAGTTGACGCATTAGTGTGAAAAGAAACTTCTTCAACTGATCTCCCAGCCACCACATCTGCAAATGATCTGAGATTATCATTAGGGTTCATCATTCTCGCCGGGTTCTGGTCTCGCAGCGTATCGGTCTCCTCCATCATCCCCCTCCTATCACATTTTTTATAACCTCAAATTGTCAATCAAAAAAACATTGTTGATTAAATGATGACATACCTTTCCAGAATCATGAATAATGGAAAATTTAATTTTTGGAAGAAAATTTTAATTATTATATTTTCAATGTGGAAAATTTTTGTATCACATAGAAAACAGTCTTAATAATATTGAAGATTAAAAAGAAACTGATCCACCCAGTAAGTAAACTTTTATATATGGGAATGATATGAAAATAACCAAGTGATATTTTTTGTATTATAAAATATTTACTTCATATAAAGATGATGGATTGGAAGAAATTTATTTTGAAATAAATAAGAGCTAAACATACATACATTACGAAGCTCAAGATGATGTAATTGATACAATATGAAAATAAGATCAATGTGATGATGAGGAAGGTGATGTAAGGGGATGGCTAATAATCAATGTTTAGCTAGAGGTTTGACATAATAATATAAATTTGATGAAGTAATCATATAAAAAAATTTATTTATTGGTTCATCATTCCAAATACTATTTATAGTTATATGAATATTAGGAATGTGTTTTAATGTTTTAATTAATGAATCTCAAATTAAAAAATATTATTAAATTATAGAAGGAGGTATTGATCATGTTTATCTATAATATGAAATCATGTATCATTGATAGAGTGAAAAATATAATGATGTATCAAGATAAGATAATTGGTTATAATAAAAGAGAAGTCAATTATATGGGATGAAATTTTATTGATTTATGACTAGTCATAAATATGAAGATAAATTTGATAAATTTGATTTCACTGGATGTGGAAAAAGTGAAAAAAAATAAAGATGATCCAAAAAACCAATGTGTGAATTTTCTATAGTAGTCAAATATATATTTAAAAGGAATATTTTGTATGGGGATTAACAAAAAATGAATCATGGTTGGGAAAAATTACTTTGAACTCAATAAGTTTAAAAGATTGATCTGGGGGAAGACCCATGAATCTAACAAAGATCTAGTGAAAAATAATAATAAAATAAAAATCAAGTGATATTTTATTTAAATATAAGGAATACTCAAAATAGGTGTTATATATAAAATATAAACTTCAAAATAGAATATAAATAGAGATAGAAATAATCAAACATAATTGATATGTTTTTGATCGCTAATGTTTCTAGAATGAAGGATATGGGAACAAAGAAATGAATTTCTCCTCAATAATACAGAGGAATAAGATAAACAAAACTTAAATTGGAAGGGAAACTGGACAATGGCATAATCAAACATGCTAAAAACATAAAATTGATTTAGATTTTAAGATGATGATATTTGTATAATAAATATGGTGGGAGGAAAAGTATATCTACAACCTCATAAGGTGAGCCTCATACATGGATTATGAAGAAAATGCAAGAGGAGGTTACAATAGATTGGATTTAATTGAAATTGATGGATTGAGATGTATTATGTATCCTTTATAATAAATGTACATTATATATGATAAGAAACTAGGATGTCATTAATAACATCATGTATGAAATGGATGGTTTCCTATGATTTAGAATAAATGATGGAATGAAGATAATTATCTCTTAAAATTTATAAAATTATATACATAGACTTGGAATTCATAAATAAATTGGAAGTATATGGCCATTAACATTTCATTCCTGGTTTTATTCAATTGGGAGGGCTAAATAATGTTTTAATTTTTATGAAGAAGGATTTAATTATCAAAGGAAAATATTGCGCAATATTTAATGCAGGGGAATCAAACAAAGTGGAACATAAGACTATTTAATGTGGAAATGATGAGTGATTCCTATTCAAGTATGTTAAAAAATGTAATTTCATAAAATCATGTTCTATTTGAGAAACAAATCATTGGCATACATGGTGAATAATGATGTAGCTTTTGATATCCATATAGTTTCCTGTGATCATTGCAACATCCCATGATTTCATAATATATTATCTTTTTAATGAAATTTAATAGCATATATTTCATGCAACACCTACATGGCTTGTGTTATATGAAATATTGAGTTTTTGAGAAACAACACATTAGTATTTTAATTATTTAAATGATATATTTATTTATCAATGAAATATTGTTATATGAATAGAAAAATATAAATTTTAAATTTTATATATAACGTTTTTACATAAATAATATATATTCATAATGAATTGTCTACATTTTGTTAAAATATTGATATATTTAGAAAATATATTTTCACAAAAGAACTATTTTTTATGTTCTTTTGTGAAAAATAATAAAATTAATTTTATATACTAATTAAAATAGAATTAAGAAAAAATGGAATAGATTTTTGAATTCAGAATATCAAAATTATCTTAGGGTGATTTTTTTGGTATTTCTCTAAAATAATTCAATTTTTTACGAATTATGAAAAATAATGCATAGTACATAAAAATCGATTACTTCAATTAAATAATTGTTTTTAATTATATATTTATATTAATGTAAAAATGGATATATAATAAATGTATCTGTACAATGTAAAAAGTTTGAATCAATTATTAAAATAATTAGATATATAAAATATTATTGAGCTTTTTTAACATCATTTTACCCTCCTTTTAGGAACATTTACCCACCTTCTAGGCACATTTTCCAATTTTCATATAACATAAATTTACCGCTTATGTGAATTGAATTTAAAAAATCAAAGAGACATAGTTTATATCGATAAGTGAAATTTGGATCAATAAGATAAAAATATTTTTTGGAGAATATTAACTTTTAAATTTTATTTACCACGGTAATAAGAAAATAAGGCAATTAATGTTAAAAATAATAATAAAATTACCCCAATGCATGTAATAATTCAATTTTATAAGTGTATTTCGTTCAAAATCTTCCATAGTTAAAAAAATTAATATGATTTATTTAATCCATTTGGGTAAGATTAGTCAAATTATTATATTTTATTTAAATAAGAGTTTAAAGTGCATAATTTAATGATTAATATGAAATCTATTTTTAACATAGGGTTACACAGAAGATAAATTTTACTATAAATATTTCTTATAAATATGAAAATATTTCAAACACATGATAATTTATTTATTATTTTTATACATTAAATAATAAAATTTATTAATGACACAAGGATGATGGAATAATTATCTTAATAATGAATGATTTAATTAATTGATGTTATAAATATTTAATTAAATATATATTTTATTTTTGGATACCATCCAATAATATTTTATGTTAAAAATCAAGGATAGGGATGATTCAATGTATTTTTTCAATGTAATAATGTTGTAATTTCTTTCACAAAAATGATATAATTTTTTTGTTAAAATTGACATAAGTGAGTTTATAAAATGAAGACTATATTATTAAATGATATAATATTCCTAAAAATCTATTATTTGGCCAAATGGATTATATAATATTATATATGTCATTAATTAACCACTTGATGCTCTCTTTTAATTTTATAGTAACTATATTAACCATTTTTTAAAAAATTACAAGATGACATTGTAGAAGTTAAATTATATAACTATGTGTTAAATATAAAATATAAGGTTAATATGGTGGTCAAAACTTGTCTAAAACCTATTAGTTGAGCTTAAATAGACCCATAAATTCTGTTCCCTTGAAATAAATCTATTATAAGGTATTATTTTTTAAAATAAATTTATAATAAATTAATATTTCAAGCATTTCCTAAAGTGTCTCCAAAACTCTTATAAAAGAGTACTTCCATTCTCTTAATTTCACATCTCCAAACCAGTTTTCCTCAATCAAAACTTGTTAAAATGACTTTTCAACTACCATCAACTCAACCTATAAGAAATTATTTTATCATAAATCCAACCCAAGGAGCCATTTTAATCAAATAAAATTGAAGAACCCAAAGAATAGGTCATTATTTCATCACCTCGTTAAATGTTCATTTATTCTTCTGCATTTTCATTTATTGTTGTTTGCATACCAAGATAATTACTCTAGTACCTTATACATAGTGATATGTTTTCATAAATATGGTACAATCTTATTCATTATTCTATCCATCCTATAAATGAAAAAGTCACCATACGTGCGTACATATTGTTTAATGTTTCCACATTGGGGTGTAGATTGTTATTCAAAAAATCATTATATGAATAAGCATAGTTGAATTAAAAATAAATATAACATTAATTATTATGTCTATATAATATAACACCCAATTAAATATTATTTCACCCTTAAAATAATCATATCAAATCTCGTGCATACGTATGGCTTACTGTCTCCACGACGCGAGGAGATTTATTTCCACGTTCTCCATTTAACAATGATTTTAAAAATAGTTATTATTAATAAATATGTAATATATGACATAATAATGATACTGGATATATATATATATATATATAGATATATATTTCCATATATCTCATTCCCTAACATCTATTCAATACGATATGAAAACAGATGTGGCGTTTTCTTGTACATAAGACCTTCCATCTCTATAAAAGGTTATTTCCATTTCATATATCTATCTATTATAAATATTTATATTCTGAATATATATGATTCATAAATAATATTATTATATTCTGGAAGCAATTAAATCCCGATTTCAGTGATACGATCATGAATAACAAGATAAAACACGTACGATAATGAAAGTGATTATTACCAAAAATGTTGTTTTAACATTAAAATTATTATTAAATGGGTAGTATAAAGCCATAAATTAATCATTTATGATATCATAAATATGAATATGGTTCTGGTATAATTTCATAACTAACTATGGTTATTATACAAGAAGATAAACATACCCTCGACAGAAGGAAAGTACAAGGTAATGGTTAATTCTTCAATATCATCATTATCCGAGATAGTTTATGTGTAAGTATTTACGGGGAAATACTTATAATTCTTGTACATGATTATTATAAATGTTTTCAAAAGAAATATTTTATGGTTTTTTAGAAGCGAATCTTTATAAATATCATCATTTTAAATGTTTTAATTATTTATTCATCTATATCATTTTAATCATGTCCATTTTTTTTAAATGATAATAATGAAATATTTATATAGACATGATTGTTTCATAATTTTAATTCCTATCAAAATTTTCAATGTTGTATTTGAAAAAAAAATTCAAAAATCATTTTAATATGAATTATTTTATAAATGTGGGACTTCTAAATGATTTCAAAAACTGGATATTTTCTTAAATGGGTTTTAATGATCATTTTAAACTATGCCAACATTCTTACTGGATATTATTCATGATTGATGTTGATTTATTATAATAAAATATTCAACATCGTATTTAATGAGTTACAATATGTTTGACCACGGACGTGCTATTTTTATAGTATTCATTGTTTATAGTTCATGTATTGACATTTCATATGCTAGTTTTAATATGAATGTTTCTGTTATGATTCAGAATTATCATATTGGGAAGGCACTAGAATTAGTATGTGATGGCTGGGGTGCATTATAGCCTGTCGATAAATTAGTAGGTATCATGAGTCAAAACAGTGTCTTGTAAAAAGTCCTTGACAAAATTTATATTTAGGGTCTTAGCATGAGGCCTTGACGTTGTGGGTAAAATGTCTAGAATTATGCATTCTATCATTATGAGATTAGTTATTAATGTTACATATGATTATTAGACCTATAGAATATCCAAGTGAATAAGTAAATAAGAATTATTATAATTATAATTTTCATATTATTTTGATGATTTTGTTTAGAGGGATAGTTTTAAATTTTTTACCTTTCCATAGAATTTTTTGATTATTTATGATATCTCCAGCTATATAGTTTATCATTACTGAGCATATGATCTCACCACTTTATTATGTTTTATTTTCCAAGGATACCAAGATGTATATTATTATTTATATGATGGTTTATACTACGGGAATAAATGTGTTCTCAATGAATTATTTTTACTATTTTTATGTTAAAAATTTTAATTTAACGATCATGTATGGAATCTATATTCCATGACTACTTAGATGATTGGTACATCAGGACATGATTACTTATAATCTTGAAAATGTACTAAAATAATGTATTGGCATTTGGAATCTGGGGTCAGGGCATTACTATTGGTATCATAGGATGTTTAGAAACAACCATGGAAATAGATTTAGATAAAATATGATTAGTAAAGAATATGATAAGATAGACATTATGGATTAGTATAGAAGACCATCCAATATTTTTGGTAGTGTAGATATTATGTGGGTATTACAATCAATATGTCTCTTTTTGGATTATAAGTAGGACGTCGTTCTAGGAAATATTTACCTAGGAGTGAAAACATCAATAAAGTGTTTCGGGCTTGACCTATGGTATCCTGGTATACGACAATGTTCCTTACTTTTCACCTGGTTTGACACTACTTTGTGATATTCATAGGTTAATTCACATTTTCATTACACACCATTATGAATGATTTATGAGTTAATATGTCTAAAAGAAAACAAATGTTATGATTATGACAATACCTGTGCGTAAATATTCAATTAATGATTACAATTTTTATATTTTTTTGGATTCTACATAATGATATGATCAATGCTAGTTTTTGTCATCATTTGGAAAAGGGGCCGAATAGAAGGAATGCGAACTCCAGCAATACACATGATCCAAATAGTATGAAGGGTCATAAATTCATGGTCTTAAGCAAATATTTAGTAGGGAAATAAACTCTCACTTATCCGCATCATTTTAAAAAATAATGTCATGTTTTAATAAGATATTTAATGAATTCTGTGAGTCATATGACTTTTTGGGAAGAATTAAATGTTGAGTATGTAAAAAAAAGATGGATAATGGGATGAAGAGAAATAAGGATTTTCCTACATGAGATTATAGTGAAAGGAGTCACCATGGTAAATGATTGAAGGAAATGGGAGTATGTTATAAGTGAGGAGAAAATGAACACCATGTTTTTGACTACATGGATAAGAAAAATGATCCTAATGTACAATTCATAATCTGAAATGATTTGAGACGAAATGTGAATCAATGTCCAAATAATCAGAGTATGCCCCAAATTAAGCTATTGTAATATAATCATGTTATGGTACCACTACAGATGAAGAGGAATGAGTATTTTTCTTATGTTGTAATTAATGAGGTTTGTCATTTGACTGTTATATCAACGATGTACTAGTTATATGAATTATTGAAATAAATAAGGATTGTACTGAAGTACTATTTTATTGAAGATTTACTTTTATATAGTTCTATGAAAAGTGAATCAATATCAATTTAAACACTAGAGAAAACACAATGTTAAAGGAAATATAATCCTTAATATGGTTCTGATACTGAGGTAGTTATTTTAGAAAAACATATGATTTATTTGTATAAATAATATTGTATAATATTGACTACCAAGAAACAAATTAATGATTTTTATATTCAATCATTCTATGACTTTACAACATTTATGAATTTAAAGAGTATATCTACTATTATGTGTTATATCAATAGAATAATGAAGTACATAAATATTCAAATAACGTTTTATGGTGATTCAGGTTGATTCCATGTTTTAATAAAATACATGATGAGGGTTTTAACCTATTGATCATAATTATGTTACATTCACCATACTTATAAATTTTTGGAATGTGAGTTTGGACACATGTATTTATGATAATTCAAAAGGATGGAATTGAGAATGTTTAAAACTTAATTATTTATGGGGTCAATTTATGATTAATTGGATAGTTTTACATAATATTTTTAATTATAGTAAACATTTAGAGAATTAAATGAATTCTTGTGGACCTTATGATTTATCAAATGATCTTTAAGAGTAATTATTTTTTGAACATTCATTTAATAGTGTAATGGTTGAAGTCAAAATAGATCAAAGCACAACCAAATTATGAGATTATGATTATGAAATGTAATGAAATCAAGTATGTTTTCTTGAGTTCATATCAAGATAGTAAATTAGTCCCTACTCTTAAAACAAATTCTAAAAAAATGTGTTATACAAATACCTAATGTTTTGTTGGACTGATGGTACATTAAAATAGCATATATTGATGGCTTTGTGTCCCTCAATATTACATTTATTGTTCACTTTTTTGTGATTGATGGCCTCAATCACTCCCTATAAATATTTACATTATTCCTACAATAATGCTTCCATAATTGATGTTCTACTATTCAAAATCCTATTTTGGTGTTTACTTTTTAATTTTAGATTCCCTCTTATTAAGACTAAATTTTATTAACCCTATTTCGGATGTGGGTTTTTCACAAAGGTTTTTTATATTTTCATACATTTAATTATAATGATCAATTAAAAATTGTGAGGAGGAAATTTATAGAAGCAGATGAGAATGCAACACCAAAATATTTCACAGTAAGTTATCTCTTTAACGTAATTTAATTGCATCTTTTCTTTGCAAAACCGACTTGGCTTATGTTATAAACAAGAATGAGTTTCTACAAAACATCACATTAATATTATAAATACAAAAAGGATAAATTTATTTATCAATTAAATATTTTAATATGAGTAGTAAAATATAAATTTTATATTTTATTTATAATGTTTTCATATAAATAAAATATATTAATCATTAAATGTTTAATTTTTGTTGAGATATTAATATATTTAAAAAATCTATTTTCTTAAATGAACAACTTTTTATTTCATTTTGTGAACAATTATAAATTTGATTTTATACACTCTAAAAATTGAGTTTTATAAAATATTATTCATTTTTGTATTTAGAATATCAAATTCTTCATTGGGTGATTTTTTGTTATTTTTTCTGAAAATATTCAATTTTTGATGAATAGTAATAAATACTTCATAGTATATAAACACAAAAATTTTCATATAAATAATTATTTTTAATTAAAATTTTATCGTAAATTCAAAATATATACATAATAATTATATTAGAACAATTTATGTCATTAGAGACATGGTTGAAATAGGTAAGTAAAATGTGGTTCAAAATGATGAAAATAATTTTTAACAAATAATAACTTTTGAATTTTATTTACAATGGCAAAAAGTAAAAAAAGTAAAAAAAGTTTAAAATAATATTAAAATGACCCCAACACAAGTCCTAAATCTATAGGATATGTGTAATTCGACTAATGTCAACCTTATGAAAAAAATAAAATACATTTCATCCATTTTTGTTAGATTAAGAGATTTATTATATTTTATTTAATGAAGAGTTAAAATTGTTAAATTAAATGTTTAATAAGTGAACCATTTTTAATATTGGGTTACACATAAGATAAAATTGACTATAAATATTCCTTATAAAGTTAAATTTTTTACTGCATCATAGTATTTTATTTTTAATATTTAGGAATTAAATAATTAAATTTATTAATGAAAAAATAATGATGAAATTATTACATTATTATGTAATCAATTAAAAATTAATGTTATAAATATTAAAATAAATGCTAAATGAATATTTTAATTCCAACCTATAATTGTTTTGTTTAATATGACATGTTAAAGATTAATCAATTTATTGTTTTTAAAATAATAAAGTTGTTATGACTTTCACAAAAAACCAAAAACTAGATAGTGTTAAAATTTTCATAAATGAGTTTTAAGAACAAATTATATTTTACTAAATGATATTATATTCATAATAAAATATGATTCGGCCAAAGGACTTATACAATGTTATATATGTCATTACTGAACAACTTGAGGTTCTATTTTTATTTTATAGTGACAATATTAACCATTTAATATAAAAATAAAAGAAGACCTGGTAAAAGTTATACTTTTTAACTAAGTGTTAAATCGAAATGATAAGGTTATTATGGTAATAGAAAATTTTGTAAAACATATTGGTCAAGACGATTTAGACCCATACTCACCTTATCATTAAAATAAATCTATTATTAGGTATTATAAACTAAAAGTTATTTTATAATAAATTAAAATTTCAAACATTTCCTAAGGTGACTTTAACCTCTCTTATAAATGGGTTCAACACATTCTCATTAATTCACACCTCAAAAGTAATTTTTCATAGAAAAAAACTGTTCATATATCCTCTAAAATACCCTCAATTAAACCTATTGTCCTTAATTTGATCATAAATCTAACCTAAGTATCCCATTTTTTCAAATCAAACGGAAGAACCAGAAGAATAGGTAATTATTTCACCACCTCTTTCAAAGTTCTTTTCTTCTTCCACTTCATATTTTATTGTTTATTACATACAAAAATAATAACTCTAGTACCATATACAAAATGAGATGTTATTATAAAAATGGTATAAGAAGATTCATTATTTTGTCCATCCCATGAACAATAATGTCACCATATGTGTGTACGTACGGCTTATCGTCTCCACTTCATTTTGTAGTTTGATAATCAAAAATTCATTATTTTGATGGGTATAATAAAAAGTATAATTTATGTAAATAATAAATATAACATGCTAATGATTCATTATATATAATATTCAATCCATATACATATTATTTTAACATCGATAGAATGATATCATCGCTCGTGCATACGTACGACTTACCGTCGCCACAACGTGATGAGATTCATTTCCACATTCACCAATCAATGATGATTATAAAAAAATATACTATTAATGAGAACGTAATATATGACATAATAATTAAACTGTATATTTATATGTATGCATTTAAATATATCACATTCACTTACTTTCGTTCAATACGATATGAAAATTCAAATGTTGTTTATGAAAATGTATGACCTAACATCTCTTTTAACGGTGTCTTGCATTTCATATATCGATCTATTATACATATTTATATTCCAAATATATTTGATACACAAATAATTTTTTATATTCTGGAAGAAAGTAAATAATTATACATTTTATATGATCAATAATAACAACTTAAAACACACACGATAAAAAATCATTATTACCTGAAATGTTATTTTAACATATAAATTATTATTAAATGGTTATTATAAAGCAGTAAATTAATAAAGTATGATATAAAAAATATGAATATGGTTCTGGTATAAATAAATAACATACTATGGTCATTAAACAAGAGGTTAAACATACCCTCAACAAATGTAAATACAAGGTATGGGTTAATTCTTCAATCTCAATATTATCCAAGATTTCTTATGTGTAACTATTTACTAGGACATATTTATCATTAATTCCCATGTTTCAAAAAAATCAATCAAAAGTAATATTTTACAGTTTTGTTGAAGGGAATATTTATCTAGAACATGATTTTTATTTTTTTAATGACCCATTCATCTAAATATTATTTGTTAATGTCCATTATTTCAAAATTAATTTAAGGATTTATTTATATGGACTTGATTGATTTAAAATGATAATTTCTTTCAAAAGTTTCAATGTGGAATGGGAAACATTGAATCAAAAATATCTTTTAAATTACATCATTTATTAATGTCTCCCTTTTAAATGATTTCACAAAAAAAGATATTTCAATCAAAGTGTTTTACTCATCATTTTCAATTATGTCAACATCCTTACTATATATTATTATTGATTGATGTTGATTTATTATATTAAAATCCTCAATATACTATTGAATGAGGTATTATTTGATTGACCATGGATGTGCTATTTTTTAATATCATTCATTGTTTATTGTTAAAGTAATGACATTTCATATGATAGTTTTAATATGAATTTTTCTGTTATGTTTCAACATTTTCATACGAGAAATGAATTTGACATAGAAAGTGATGGGTGGGTCCTGCTATATCCCCTCGATGAATCGGTAGTTCTCATGAGAGAAACTAGTGTGTTGGAACAATTCTTTGAAAATATTTATATTTAGGGTCATCGAATGTGGCCTTGACTTTTTGGTAATTATGTACGACCTTATGCAATCCATCATTAAGAGATTAGTTATTAATGTTACATGTGATTATTTGACATGTAAAATATCCATGTGAAGAAGTTAATGGAATTGTTTTGTTTATCTTTTCCATATTATTCTGAAGTTTATGTTTGGATGTCTTTTGTTTCAATTTTATTACATTCCATAAAAGATTATGATTTTTTATTATAGCTTCCACTATATTGTTAATCCGTAATGAGAATCTGAGCTCACCTATTTATTATGTTTTATTTTCATAGGATAAAAAGAAGTATATTTTGATTAATATGCATGTATAAGTTAATGAAATAAAAAAATTATCAAAGGATTATTCATTATTTGTTTTAGGATAGAAATTTATTATAAAGTTCACGTATTTTGGATATTTTCCATGACTGCTAATATGATTAGTCCTTTAGAAATATATTCATTGTAGTCATCCAAATGAATTAAAATAATTCACCGGATGTGGGATTCAGGGATCAGTGCGTTAAAGTTTACATCAGAGGAACATTATTAACAACCATGGAAATATATTTGGATAAACATTAATTAGTCAATATTAACCAAATATTATCATAATGGATTAGTATAGATGGACATTCAAATTATGTTAGTAATGTATATATTATTTAGGTTTTCAAAGTAATAAGTCCCCGTCAAGATACTACAATGTGACGTGGTTTAGGAACATATGTACCTAGGAGAAAAAAATCCCAAAATATGTTTCAAGCTTAACCCAGGGTACCCTTGTACATGACAACATGCCTTACTATGCACCTATTTTGACACAACTGAGGGATATTCTTAGGATAATTCCCATTTTCATTACAGTCCATTATGAATGACTTATGTGTAAATATGTCCGAATATAATCCAATTTTATGATTATGAAACTAGATGTTGGTAAATATTCAATTAATTATGAGAATTTTTTATTGTTTTTGGGTTATATATTATGATATGATATATCCTAGCATATGTCGTCATTTCGAAATGGTTCCTAGTTGAAGGAATGAAAACTCTAGTAATACACATGATCCAAAGAGTACGAAGGATCATATATTTCATATAATTAAGACAACATTTATATGGGAAATATTCTCTCACATATCTAAATTGTATGAAGAAATAGTATCTTGTGTTCATAAGATAAGTAAATATTTATTTTATTCTTATGGATTTAAAGGGAATCATGAAAAGAAGAGGATGAAAAAAAAGATTGATAATGGGAAGAAGGGAAATAATGATTTTCTCATATATGATAACTATAGAAGGAATCAACTTGGTTATAACATGAAGGGAATGTGAGTATATTAGAAGTGTGGAGAAAATGGACACCACATTCGTGATTTCATGTGTATGAATATTTTGTCAAAAGTATACTGATTCATCTTCAAGGAGTTGGGAGACTACAAGAATCAATGTCCAAATAAAAGGAGTATTCCATAAATTGACCATGGGTGAAAAATTTAAACAAAAGTATAAATGAAACAACATAAAATAATAGTTCATTTCACACATAATTAGGTACTAACATATTCAATGAATTATAAGTATAAACCAATTAATGGAAATTGTGATAAAAACCCCTAACATCAAGTTCAAATTTCATTGTAAGTAATTTTATCCTATTATATAATCAATTTATCATTATTATGAATACATAAAAAAAACTATATTCATATCTATAATATAATATATGACCCAATTATAAAATCTTAATAACCTCTTGTTAACAATATTTCATTATTATCACTTTTTTCGAGTGTTAATTGTTGTCTTTTTCATGTATATTTTGATTCAGTGGTATTAGTACATAAAACTTCTTCATATATTAATTATATCCAAAATATTATTCATGATATAAATAATATATATAATTAATAAAAATATATTCCCAATCATATATAAATGATTGTGAAAGAACTAATGATTTAATCTAATTATGGAGATGGTAGGTTGTACATACGCAAGAACGCTGCATTAACTTATAGATAGATTGGACCATAGAAAAGAAAATAATAAATATAATTTAAATAATCATTATTATATCGTATATATATTATACGTATTAATTAAATCTATAATTATTACCACCAATGTAATTCATAAATGAAAAACATATCACATTGATTAGGGGTAGTGGTAGTCCAGACAAACACTCGAGCGATGCTCTTATTTTCCAACATATTTGAAAGTGATAAGCTAGAAATTAATTATATATATAAAGGAATAATTATATAATATATAACATATATATTAATTAGATCTGTGTTTTCAACCAATCAATAACAATTCTGATGAATAAAAATTCACTTCTACGTAAAGACAATAAGCTTTACATATGCACGAGTGATATTTTTAGTTTTTATATAATTCTAATGATATGGAAAATGGTAATATCCCAATGATAATAATGTATAACAATATTTATGAAAATATATTATTTATTTTTATTATGGCTAAAAATGATTTATAATAATTAAGAAAAATTATTATCTCTACTTTAGTAGAATCCCTTTACATCCCCTCCTAAAGACCCTCTAAATGGTCTTTTAAAAATACCAAAACCACTGATTCACGCTAATGGATTTTGATAATGTAATTGTATAAGGATTTTTTGAGATATTTTTATAAATGTTTTTTAACAAAATAATATAATGGATATACTTCATATGGGTGTGTAGGGGTGTCCTTGGAATTTTATAATGTAATAAATTAATATAAATTATTATTCGTGAAAAAATGGATATCTATGGATATAATTATAATATAATATTTAAAATAATTTAAATCCTAAATTCCAAATAATTCTTGATATTTTTTTGTTATGTTTTCACCTATATAATATAGTTTAAAACCTGAGTTTACCGTTTTGACAATTAATGCAAAATTAATTGTTTATTCATTTTATGGGTCAATAATATTAACTTAACATAAAAAACCCCTTAAATTCACCATGATAAATTATTTAAACTATTGAACATTAATATTTAATAATATTATATTTTCATGACTTTTAAATCGAGGAATAAAATATTATTTATTATAAAATATCATCAAACTCAATTTAAAAAATTATTGAAATATCATAATATAATGTGTTCAACTAATGTAAATTTTTAGATAATGACATGTATTAATGTATATGTAGGATATGGTCTCAATTTAATAATTAAATAAAAATCTATATAAGGTGATATATTACCATAATCCTTATATTTTAGTTGAACCATTTGGTTAATCAATTATAACATTAATCATGGAAATCATTTTTTTCACTTTTAAAGGGTCAAAATTTTATAATTTAATTGAATATTGACTCATAAATTGAATATGGATTAAATTTTAGAACATTATTCATCCTAATTTTTATATTTTAATATTTTGTGTTTTTTAAATAATTTAATAATATATATTTAAAAAATACTGTTAAGGTCATTTTAAGAACTGTTCAAATAAATTGTCTTCGAATATAATATGAAATCAACTGAATTAGAATATTAACATTTAAAACAACCATAATATATTATATGTATCTTAAAAATTGATGGGACACTCTAAATAACCCAAAAATATTTTTTAGCATTTTAATGTAATTTAGTTGATTTTTTAAAATTTCTCGATGTGTTTTGACAGTGTTGCAGAATCATCAAATATAATTATTTTAATAACTAAAAATTTAAAAAAAAATACCATGATAAAAAATAATCATTGTATAAAATAAATAATTTTAATTTAATATAATATGTTTTCTTCCATATTATAAAATTTCATAGATATTAAAAGAAAGAGGGTGACATTCTTGCTTTTATATTTAATTAAAATATTACTTTTCTTTTTGAATCAACAATTACAAAAAAAAATCCATATATCATAATAATGGATTATGATGGTGTAAAAAGTCATAAAATATATTAAAAGAATGTTTCAGGGTTATTTTTAGTCTTTAACTCATTTTTTTAACCTTAATTACCTAGTTTTCCCTTTACTAAGGTGATAAATATTTCCCATGTTACTATTCAAATTACCTAAAAATAGAACTGTAATATTTTAAAAAATTTATCCTCTTTATACCGAATATATAATTCATAGTTCAATATTCAATTTCTAGAGTTGGTGTATTTTTTTAACATGAACACATAAAACAAAATGAACCTCAATTTTTAGATAAATGTGTTTTTATGCATTTGAATAATCTATTAACAAAGGTATAAATATTTATGATTCAAATAGAATTTATTATTTTATTGAAAATAAGATGGGTAAAATTTTATTTCATTAAAAATTCCAATATATGTTGGTTTTTTAAAATAATTTGATTTAATGACAATCAATTAGTGTGAAATGATAACTGATACTATAGCCAATTTATTGTGGTGCATCCATTCTCATATATGAGTTGGGTATGATTGTAACCCATGATTTGAACCATTATTTATGGGATGTTTTATAGATGATCACTACTTGAGTGTCCATGATCAAAATGTATTCTCATTTCATTGAGTTTTCCAATTAGAAGACTTATTGGGTATCCTCTACCTTCATTCATGATGTTTGAGAATCAATGAAGCAGTGACATTTTATAATAGTGTCCAACTGGACCAAGCACTACATGGTCCCCTGATTTCATTGAAGGATATAACATTATAGGGTCCCATATCTGATGTATTATTCTATTAGAGTAGTATGAAAAAGTGTAATGCTCTATAATATGAATATCCTTGAATATAAAATCATGATATTGCTTTAGAGTTCAACTACCAAATGGTTGTGATGTATTTGTGGCAAGGGTGTTGTATGTTTTCATTGTGATTTTCTTTTTTCAGATCAGTTTCTAGAGAAATAACTGCTAGTTTTAGATAACAAGACTGTATCATGATGGTTTTAAGGTGAACATTATATCCTAGCTAATGGAGGTGTCTAGTCTTCAGTCACTAATATGTATCCCACATATTATGGCACTGGACATGCAATACTTTTTTAGCTTATTTGGTATCGCATAGTCCAATGTGGAGAGGTGCCAGAACATGATGGGAAGGTTCATTCCATATAACTCCCCATATATTGTTGCTAGTCTCCTGATCATCAGACATACTAAGATAAATCTGGTCATACCATAGAATATTATTTTGAGGGTCTCCTAATGACTAGAGTGGAGTGCTGCTAGATGTTAATGGATAAAACATACGTAGTTGATCCCGATGTTTTGAGCACCTATTTATATAAAGGCCTCTGAATTTTTAGATCCCTTCTATATGGATGCATCTGGTAACTAGAGGATTTCATTGTCCATGAGAGATACCACCATGGGGAGATTGACTATAGTTGATGTTAGGAGTAGAGTCCCTATGATCCATCTCCACACTACAATAAGGATGACTATCCTGGAAATGATTACATTCTACTTCAATGGAAGAGTTAATGGACTCTAGTGGTGTTTTAAAGGGTCTCCAAAAAACTCAAAGGCATACTCATTGATCATATTGGGAATATGGATCTCAATCTGTGTCGTTGATGGAATATTCCAAAAATACATTTGGAATTATGTTGGTATATCGACCTTCTATATAAATGTTTCTAGAACATTCCTATAACTATCTAGTGCTATGAGAATATACACTTTCTACTGGGAAGTTTCTTGAATATGAAATTATACAGTCTCTTTATAACATGATTATAATCCTTTCTTGAGGCATGTTACATTATCAATTTCTGATCCTCAGTCGGGATGAGAATATGTGCCTGATCTAGAGCTTGTATGATTAGTCTTTGGTCTTTCTTAAAGGGATATGATCCTACCCCAAGGCATTTCCCCCCATCACCTAGTGAGATCCAGTTGGAATATGATTATGAGCCTATTTTAAATATGCATTCCTTAATGTAATATTCTGATGAACGTCTTGAATTGAAGAAGGTATATGACCCTGTCTTGTAATTCCATAGAATGATACTTGTACAGTCATTCATCGGTGGAAGTATTAATTTTTTCTTGACTACCATGGAATGAATGACTATGCCTGGATGATTCACTCACTTGAATATGAGCATGTCCTAAGGATTGTGCCATTACAACATGGGTAGCCTTGAATAAAATATGTTATCTTCCTGATCTTGGGCCATTAGAGCATTCCATTGGACATATTTTATAGGAATATGATTCTACCCTATGTCATGTTCCCCTATCACTTAGTTATCCCTGACTAGAATAGGGATTTGTGCCCAATCATGGTCGTTTGAAATATAGAGTTGATTTTTTTGATAGGCATGTTCCCCATTACATAGGCATGTTCTACTCATACCTAGTGATCCTCAAATAGATTAGTTGTATGATTCTTGTACTATAACTTATCCTTTTACATAATATGCAGATAATTTTCCTGGATGGGAGGAAGAGTGTGCACATGTTCTGAGGTAGACACTTTTTCATAATAATCAATGTGTGGAGTTGTCCTGGATATAAGAATAAGAGTATGCGATTATCCATACATGTAAACCTATAATAAAATATACCAATGGAGTTCTTAATCAATTATTAAAATATAATGACATTTAAATAATTTTTTTGTTGGAATATAAGACATAACATTATATATATTGACTATATAATGGAACATGACTTTGATTAATGCACGAATATGGACATACTTCTATCCTATTTGTGCCACAAGAGTATTTTTTTGGGCATCATGGACAGTGGTAGGGATATCCACCTCTTCCATTCCTGTTGTGATGATATTCCCATATACTTGTTCTATGTGAGTTAGAAACTGAGCCTAATTTCTGGTTGCTATCGAAATATTCCAAAATTCAATATTAATGACAATGAGGATATTATCCCACTCATGGATATCTAGTACCTTACTTCATGTTGTGTCTTTATTACTTCCCATTTGTGGAATTCAGTGGTGGATTTGTGTAAGCTGGTACCTTCATTAGGTGACTATTGGGCAGTGATGGGATGGTTTTAGTGATACCAGTTCATAGATTCCCTCCTCAGCCAACCCTAAATTAGGATGGATCAATATTTGACTCCCTAAACTACCTTCATCAATGAGTGTAGGTGGAAATGGTTGCAGTCTAGGGATAAGTTCATGAAGTGGTTTGTTGTAGTGATTATGGACACTAGCTTAGTTGTCGATTTCCATTGTAGATAATGAAACATTAGGTTCCATAATTATAGAAAAACATTGTCAGCTTCTAGTGTCATGATTATACCACTTAAGTGGTTCTCCTAGGCCAATGTGTTCACCGCTTGACGCTGGAGATGAAAATAAGATGTCATATTTTTGAAACCCCTGAGTGATGCAGCTGCATGTGAATTACCTGAGTGATTGCTAAATGAAGAACTCATTATTTTGTATCAGAATACTATTTTTGAGAAAAATATATGTATTCATGCAAACAACATGGGACAGGGTCACTAATTAGTTCAATATCCTATGCATAATATTCTGAATCATATATTCATTATTAACACAATTTCTCTTTTATTCCCAATTCAACCCTTCATCTCATGTGGACTTGTTAGTGTGAGGAGGGACTTATCTACTATAATCCCATTCATATTAAATCATATGCAATATTTATGTCAGGATTATCAGCAATGTTTGTTTATAATATGAAAAATCAAATAGGGTCCTATATGGATAACCAATCATTACAATATTTCAGAGTCCCAAATTAGACATTACATTTTTGTTTGAGTCTATTGTGAAAAAATGGCTTGATAGATGATAACCCTATTATTTTATTATTATGGATATTATTTTCAGGTTCCAAATTTTTTAAACAGAATGAGGGATAACAGCCAAGTGTGTTTGACTTGACCCATCAGCTAATTGAGGGGGTTCATTTTATGCATAATCATTTATGTCGGTCTACCATTTTCATTCATAATTGAATCTCTAAATGGTTCCCTATTCCATAACTGGGTAAAAACTTGTTTTTTATGGCAGGTTTCTAATTGGGGATTCAAACCCAACAATGTGTTGGGACTCACTATGGTCGAGAGGATGAGAGGTGAGGCTAAACACACCCTATTGGGATGATTTTTTTCCTACTACATGAATCTATTATAAAGATAAGATATGTTCTTGAATCTATAATGAATCCCTAAATGAGAATAATTACCAAGAAAAAAAGACTATGAGTACTGTATATAATTCTATATAAGATGTGGATGTCATCTATGAATCCATATGTGTCTGACCAATGTTCTTCACCCATTTCATTGCATTGAAAATCTTCTTATTTGTTGATGCCATGTTACTAGGATAATTACAATTTTATTCCATGTTGGTAAGTAGTTAATATTCTGAGGAGGCGATTGAGAAATTATGAGGATTCATAGGCATCCTGATTATCGTAGGAACGAAAACCAACTTAGTTTATTTTACACATGATGTTTAACAATAGAATTAAAGGACATATATGAGTACTCTGAGGCACTGAATAATCACGATCAAATCTCGAATAAATGTCCTAAATACACCAATTATGGTGATAACTAGGCTTTTTATATTTCATTTTGTTTCCCAGTTCACTGAATGATGAGGTTGAATTATTATCCCATTAAATTTGTTGGCATCAAAAATTTTAAGTGTTAGAGAAAAGAGAATACATACACCTAAGTGGGTGCCTATTTGTGATATGAATTATATGACTATTGAAACTTCCCAGAACCATGTGATTTTTGCTTGGTGTGAGACACAAGTGATTAAAAGTAATCATTCTAACATCATAAAGATACATGTCTTGTGTTTTAGGGAAACCCTTGAAATTATTAATATGGATCTCAAGTAATAGGGAGGTGTCCAAACATTATTTTTATGGGATGAATTATTGTTGTCAATGTTCAATTGATCGGGGACTACACACTAATGTTGCCTTGGTCATTGAAGGGGTTTATGAATAAAATTATATCATTATTTCCACTCCCTAACACCATTTAAATCTCACTCATCATGTGAAACAAGTGCGAGAAAATTATTAACATTCTTTCTAGTATTTCTAGGACTTATGTGTTAGGACTACCCTTAGAAGATTAATTTGGATCTCAAATATCATGTAGGTGTCCAACGTATCCTTGTTATTGTAGGAATCAGAGTCTTCACAGTGTCCTTAACTGGGGCTTACACGATGATGTTTCACATATAATTGGGAATATCATTTATTCAATAGATTGGGGATTGCATATTGATGTTTAAATTATCTCTAGGGGTTTACACATCGAGGATGGGTAAGGTCATACCATCCCTGAATTCCATTTCAACATTGAAAAATAACCTTCCGAATGCTTGTTGATTTTCTGTTCAACATGCTTTGTGTTCTTCCTTGACATGAATTAGAATATTTAGATAATATTTCATATGAAAATTTTATAAAATAATTGACATTTCTATAAGAATTTTTATAATTTGAATGCCATGTCTGAAGGTTATCTCATGATCATGGATGGATTGTCTCGAGGATATCAAAAGATTTGGCTTGATGATCCTCCAAGCCATCACATACATGGGTGACTTGTTGAGATGGTATCACATGATCTAAAAACCATCCTAGTTGCCATTTAATGTGTTAAAGACACATATGAAGGGAATCACACGATTCAATATCTCATATCTTGGAGGGTGTCACATGTCATGGTTGAAATGTATTAATTGATTCAGAAGACAAGGTTGGCATGCGTGGAGGGAATGTTGAGATCCAGTGGACATTCCATGGTGCTACCATGAGACATAGATGACCTGAGTTGGTTGTACCATAATAGTAGCAAAACACATTTGAAGGAAATTAAATAGATTGAATAGTGAGCCCATAGGGTTTCACGAGACTTGAGAGGCTTGTCCGAAGGACTCCATGTGAAATTCATTGACATGTCTAGAAGACTTCACATTAACCAAATAGTATAACAATGGATTGACACATGATTTGAATGACATTTCATGGTTTTGTTTCATATCATATGTGGGTCATGCTAGGAGCAATAGGGTAAGTCATATATTTTCATTCCTTAATACTTCATCCATTTGTATTTTTAACCATTATTTTTAGAATGCATTAGTTTTATTCAGTTTATTTTATGTTAATTCTCAAATGATTTTGTGGGTATGCACGATGTTCTTCTCATGTACCCCTGGAAATCATTCACATTATCAATGAATGATCACGCAAAGTGATTATGAATTTCACATGTTTTCTATAGTGGTTCTCCAAATCCTATATGATGGGATTCTTTCCATGTCGCGAGAGTAGTTGATATAAAAAAATGATGTTCTGAGTGTGCGAGGTTCTATGAGTTTGTCATTATGGTGGTTGTGATCTTGATCATTCAAATATTATTTGATTTTTTTTATTGTTAGCAGTGACTTTTTCCTGAGGTGGTGGGGGATTTATAGGCATCATGAACCCGATTATTCTCTGTATGGTGTGGTTCCTATCAATCTATTCTAGGATGGAGTCGGAGAAGGGATTCTGCATCATGTTCCTTTATGATTCTTTTCCATGGATCTCTCTGAGGGAGTCTCTATATTCTTAGTGACCATGAGTCCATCCCAAAAGGACTCATTTAGTTCATTATTTCCAATTAATGTGGAATTTATATGTTATGAGATCATTTTGATGGACTTACATACTATTATTTTGAAATGTCTAAAATTATTAATGAGATTTGGATTCCAATCATGATATGTAATTTGATCATTGGTGATATATTTTGTTTATTCGTGGAGATAAGGATGACTTGTTGGAGGAAATTTTCAAAATCTAACAGGCTTGAAAGAGAGTCATAGCGGCATGTGCTATGGATTTTCTTAACATGTCACAAGGGTTTTATGACCACAATAGGAACCTGTCTCCTCTTATTTTTATTTCATATGTTTATTTTATAATGATATTGAAGCATGTGAGTTTTCATGAGTAATATAAATGAATATTTCATTACCTCTTGATGAATCATCATTTGATCAATAAAGTTCATAATGATATTCATGAGAACTTCATGGAAAACACAACTCATTTGTATTTAGAGATTCAAAGGGTGCATGCAACATTACTTGGACATGTTTGAGGTGTGGTGAGGATGACATACTATTGAGATTTCACAAGATAGGGAAGAAATGTCCAACAAGTTTAATGGTGTATGGAAAATTTCAATGGGAACATTGTTTTACTCTTATAATTGTGATAGGATCTCAAAATTTTCATATTTTATCCATTATTTTACAAGGTTTTTGAGATCTCGAGCAACCATGTGAATGTTATCAAATAAAGTCACTCTATTTTTCAGTAATGCATCACCTGAATAATGACGAATATCATGATGATAATCGAACAACACCAATGATAATTACTCGTCTTATTTTTGGTTCATCACCTGATTAGTTATGGATCATGTGATGGAGTGAGAATAATTTCCTAGATGTTCTTTCTACTTACCCTTGATGTGACATATATTCATGGATGTTTTGTTCTAAAGATTGACTATGGTTTTTTTCTTGTTAAAGAAACATTATATAGAGTGCATGGAAAGTGTTGTATAATATCATGTGTATGTAACATAACCTAATCCACATGAATGTTTTTCACAACCAGAGGTTCACATGAGGGTGTTTTACAACATCAAATTCCTCATGTGATTGAGTAATGGTTGCAAAGTGATCGATTCTTGTGAATATTTTTCTTGAATTTACCTGAAATATTTATTTACATCACATAGATATGTATATTGGGGCATGGATATTCTTATAAACACATGAATATTTCAGGTTTCTGTTGTGGACCTTCATTAGATCAACTTGGCACTTTGAGTCATTTAATGTTATTTCAGGCATGACTTTTATGGTGCAAATTTTTTTATGACATGATCATATCCAAACACCATGTTTAAATCCAATATAATTAAAGTAAATATGAATGAGGTAATTTAATATCCTCTTATTAGGAGGCAATATAATGATAAGAATAGATATTGGTGTTCTACTGATGGGTTTTCATTAGAGAGACATGATTTTATACCATAGTGAAAGCGTAAAGCATATCCTTCGCATGATACGGTACATGATGCCTACCTTTCACATGATCAGTTAAGAAATCAAAAACCTCTTCACATGATAGGTTTGGAATTGGCCTAAATCCTTGTGTGAATGCAAGAATGAGACTAGCATGATTGGTTTTACCCAACCCTTATAGTGTATTCTTTTCTCTATTTCACAAGGAAAATATTAAATCTCCATTACAAAGTTGACGAGCCCTTCTTGTATGAGTGATATCAATTTATTTATATATAAATTATTGACCTAAACATGATCATATGAGACAGGATTTGTGCCTTGTGAATATTCTCTGTCATCCATCACACCCACACACTCAGCTTCATATCAGAAAATAATTCATCATCCATGTTTGTCATCAAATAATAAATGCTATTAATAATATATATGTAAAGTGAATATTGATTTTCACAATCACATATTATCATAGATTATATTCACCATAAAATAATATATCTTGGGAGTTACGTGTGTGTGATAGAGAGTTACATCATGCACTATATGTTCCTGAAAAACATTCTCACATAATATTTTATTCTTATAGCCATGCTCTATTTTTGATGATGACTGTATTTTTTCCAATTATGATGAATGGAGGAACTTCATACCAAGGAAAATATCCTAGATATTTAACATTATAATTTTCTATGAGGTTCAACATATTTAAAAATAGTGAGGCCACCCCAAATGATCATTTGAAACTACATGTGTTACAGTAAGATCCCATCAATGGAAAACCATGATAGCATCATGTTTCAACCAATATGCATTGTCTAATAACACAATATGTATTTCCTTTTTTTACTTTATCGGTGTCATGTCCTTCATGAAATCTCTATGATATCAAAAAATGAAATTATTGTAAAATGTATCAACTTGAGACCCTCGATAGAGGACATGTCATGTGTTGATATGAGAGAATGGTTTCACATTTAATCACAAGATCAGGAGTGGGATATCTCTAACTCCATTTAATATAACATCAAGTTTAAATAATACATAAAAAAAAGTCTCATGTGGATGTCTTATTTTGGGGAAATAAGGTTCATGGGATTTCATCTGCTCTAGATCCTACTAATGTGTTGTATTAACCCCAAGCGCATGAGGAAATACAAATGTCTGATACCTCAAGGATAAAAGAGATAACACATAATGTTTCTTATCCATCATGTGATATTCACCCTATGTCTATTCCTGTAAAAGTGAGTTGAAAATATTTACTATTTCCAACAGTTTTATTTAATTGGAAATCATTTAATAAAATTATTAAGGACAGATGATTGTAAAAACAACATTTTTCTACAATATTTATTCATATATATTTTTTATCAAATGAATTTTCAATTAAATATAAATTATATTATATTAAATGGGTATTAAATTTATCTTTATCACAAATTATTTTTGTAAGAGTTTTAATTTTATATTTTATGTAAAACATTAACTAACAAGTTGAACAAATTTACCAAGTTAAAATAAAAGAAGATGGATGTAAAACTGAAAGACACAATGAATTAAAAAAATTCTTGAAGCATTTCTGTAATGAAATAGTAGATTAATTATGGATCCAACCACAACTAAAATTTAATGATTTATTCATTTTTTTCAATTTTCACTTGAATATATTTTTGATATAATGGAAAATTAAAAGGTGTTCTAAGTGTTCCTTTTTCTTCAAAATGAAATGAGGAATCTTACAGCACTCTCAGACGCAACCATTACTTCTAATATATTTCTAAAACCATGAAAATATTCTCTCCCATGAATCTTCTATCATTGTCATAATTTTATAGTGTCAATTAGTTAGCTTATGCCCTTCATTTCCAATGACACTGTTAGCTGAATGTGAAATGTCCCAAAGTTTTTTTTAAGTAATCGTTAATAGTTACTTATTGCTATTAATCTGAAAAACCAATAATAACCAGAAAAAATATGATAAACAAATTAATTTAATATATTAATGTATCGACTATTTTTATTCATTTTTATCCACTTAAAAAATTAATTGAACAAGAATCATACAATGTGCAGACATCTGCCTCATTGAAGTAATGTTTTTCCAATTACATAGTGATTTTATTCCATTATCCAAAACACTTAAAATATGAATAAAAAACATAAATAATATAAATAATATTATTATTGTTATTTTATAATAAACTTGTAAAATTCTTTATCCATTCATAGACATTGATATTTAGTGTGTTCATGTTTGGGTTGATTTCACCACACTCATGAACAATTCTATAAAAATATATTTTAGATGTTTATGGGAACACATATAATAATTTTATAATTATTTAACAAGAAATTGGGAATATATTATTTGGTAATGTAATGGATTTTTAGATTATTTAACTAATTATCAAAATATCATCCCTAATCTCTTAAATTACTAATATTATCAAAAACCAATTAAATTTTTATGAATAAATATATTGAAATATATAATTAATAATTATCATTTGATAATATGTTATATATATATATATTTAATTATATATTAATAAGGTTTTAAATAAGGTATCTAATAAACATAATTTGATTATTTATGGTGTTAGGTGCACACACATAATGAATATTGAACTTGGTGACAGTTTTCATAACAAATTCCTCTCTTTGAGAAATGTTATTTATTATGAACATAATTTCATTTATGTGGTCTATATACTACCTAATTGAATCATCATATCATGACTTATTGTTTATTCATGGAATGTTATGTTCAATTTCAAGACAAAACTTTTAAGGTGTTTGATTAAAATTTTCTAAATATTGATGGGTGATTTACCTAAAACATCAATTCTTGGATATATACTTATGGTAAGAACAATATTTTCATAATAAATGGTATATTAAATTCCCATGGATTCATAATTATTATTAGATTCCTATTTTTCTAGGAAAATACTAATCAAAACCATTTAGTTTTCATTAAATTCCCTTTTCTCAATTGTTACAAATGCTATAAATAAATTTATTAACTCAAGTTTCATTTTTAAGTATTTATGAGCTTCTTCGACATAAAATTTGCATAAAAATTATTTATAATATGTGGTGTTTTATATATTTATAGTTATATCATACAAAACACCCTTTTTATGAACATATTACTTCGATGATTATAATTCCAATAAGGTATATTGATAACCCCAGACTTCTTTATATGAGTTATGATATTTAATCATGAAATATTTTCATTAATAATTTCGTTATTATATAGTAATTTCTTTTAGTATATTTATAATAATATATATTGATACAAATAAATGATTTGATACTCTCTTTATGTTGTGAGTTTTGAATAAAGATATTACAGAAATAATAAAATTTGTTTTCTCATTCACATTCACATGTCATGTCTTCCACTTCAAATTTATACAAGATAATCATTATTCCTTTTCAGGGACTTAATATTTATCATTCTTTTTAAAATTAACTTTTTTATAAAATTATTAACATCAAATTCAAATAAAATTATTTTTCATGTGACATGTAACATATATTTTTATGTCAATGCTAAAAATGTTTTCTAATGTATCTTTTAGGGTTTAAATCAAAATTCCATTATCATATTCCAAATTATTTACTAGCGTGGGGTTTAGTTTCATAATGTATTTTCTCTAATAAATGTGTATCTTTTGGGGGTTTTAACTCATGTAATCAAACAACTCGACTCTTGATCCCTTCTTATGTGACATCATTAATAGCATTCTGTTTGGAGGATTCTTTTTACCTATGTTAAAATAATAACATGTTTCCGTTATTAAGATATAGAAATATTATTATGGATCCATCCAACTTCATTCATTGGATAGATTATTATCATGTTATTCTAGCTTTAACTTTTTCATATACTCATTTCTGTAATTGTTGTGTCAATATAATTTTACATAATTCATATTAGTTGATTTTATCAAATAAAAATATTATCCATTTTATTAATCAATGGAAATGTATTAAAGATTTATATGTTGTTAATTCAATATCAATTATTTTTGGAATGTTGAATCTATATAGTGTGAAAATCCACTATATTTCTCTTGATGATTTATGATCAGGTTATATCTTTTTTTCACATGTAGAATAGTATTGGGGCTTTGTATGTTGTTATTCTAATATAGATGATTTTTGGTATTCTGACATTGTATTGTTTCACCACCAATTTTTTTTTCTAGTTGAGTTATTATCATTTTATCCATTGTAAGGATATGGTGAAATTATTGACATTCCGCATATTTTTATTCAAATATATTTGATTATTGGAAAAATTAATTTTGTAATGTTTACTTAATATATCATATGATGGATGCATTTGACTTAAACATGTATTTAGTGGGTACATTTTTTATATAGTTGCTTGATGCATTATTATGTATCATGAGACAAATATTTTTGGTTATTTTTTTTGTATTCTTTCCCATAAAATAATTCTTTCTAGATGTTGAGAAAATGATGTTTGGTATAAAGTATAGAATTAGTTGTCTGACATTCTAAATTTCACCACTATGAAACATGTTATTATTAACCACATAATCTATTTATTTTATTTTATAAAAATGGATATATTATTCCCTAAATATATGTTCATTAAACCATTATGATAAAAACTTATTGTTGTTATAATATATATGTAATTTTAATGCTACGAGCATCTAAGATGTTTGTTTTACCTTACTATGTGTTTGATCCCAGTGATATATATATTTCATATTCTATAAGATATGAAGAAACAAACCACTCATAAAATTTATAACATGATATATTATGTACAGAATTTATGGGAGATGATTAATATAATATCCCCTTACACGGTGCTCTATCACATGATCGACCCACATGGGTTACATGACTACAGTCGTCCCACCCCATAGTTAATGTCTACCCACTAGCAATAAGGTTGCAACGAATATAATGGGGATACAATAAACTTTATTATATAGTAGCTACAATTGAATGAAAATTAGCAATAATTAAGAATAGATCATAAGAAAAATAAAGGACCAAACAAACAATATGTATAATAATAAATACCATTTAATTATATTTTGAATGTTAAAAAAATACATGATGACAGTTGTGCAATAAAAAATAAAAATACTCAATAAATGACCCTAAATATCCTACTCCCTATTTCCATGTTGATAGCACATGAAATATCTAACCCATCCACTAAGAAATCAATCAACGCATGACCCTTTTCCTTTAGATAGACCTACAAGCATGAAGTATTCTTTGGTTGTAAACTATTGCTGAATAGGGTGTGAGTATAACTCATAATTCCAACACCCATGGGGTATATAAAAAATTATCTAAATATCCAGTTTATGAAATAAATAGATAAACAAGGTTCTTATATAATAACTTAATAATAAGAATCAAATGAACCTGCCAACCCTCAGGCTCTAGGTTGACACTCGAGTCATACAAAACTACTATGATGTGATTCTATATATCTATATCATGTGGTTGATCATATTTTATCAATATATTTATAAATGTTTGTAATATTCTCTTGATACTAATACAATTTTTAAAATCATATTTCAAGATACCATTTCATATCAGGTTCCTAAACTATTCTAGCGCCACTTACATCTTCTTAGAGTCAGCATTTCCCAGGGGAATGTATCCATATCATATGATACCCTAATACTATACAAGAGATCCCAACACGTTACTATGGAACATTTCTATAAAAAGTTCAATTCATAATTACATGACATATCGTAGTGTACTCTTAAAATATTCTAGATCCACTTATGTATTCCCATGAAAAAATTTGAATCCAATGGAATAACACATATCATGTGATCTTTTCCAACTCCCAAAAAAATAGAAAATTTCAATTTGGATGATTCTATTACATCAGAATGATTCACCAATCATAATAATTAAATAACCCAACTCAAAATTTTGTCATGTTATCATATTCTAGGTAGATCAATTCATTAAATTACACGTCTATATGCCATTTGGTCTCAATTCCAGTGGAACTAGATGGATCCTAGGGGGGTTGTCTAATTAAGTGAAATTCATAAAAAAATGATTGATCAAATTTAATTTTTTTATATGCATAGAGTTATAGTTTGATAAAGCTTATTAAACATACAATAGAAATTGAAAGAAACACTACATAGATGTTCTAGACCACTAGCCCCAAAATAGTGAAGATGTGGAAAATCCCCCAATGTCCAAGGTAGAGATCAAATTCATTCTTCCTCACCATAAATGAATCCCCGAAAAAATAACAGAAACTAAATCCCAAATTTATCCACATACATTTGTTATATATGATGGATTCCTAATGAAATTAAATAGATTAATAAAGGGGAAGAAGGATCTTAAGGATCACATTCAAAATCACATTCTAGAATATGAAGATCCAAAGGAGTAACTTTTTTTTCCAGAGATGAATCATCATTGTAATCTATGGAAGGGAAGCAGTTTGGAGGGAGGAACATGGTAGCATATTTCTAGGATGCATGTGGTTTAATAGAATGTTGGTATTGTAATATTCTTGTTTTGTATAATGGATTCACATTGTGAATTGATCATTTTCTATTTACAGACCAAATTATATCCTAGGATTAAAAATAATAATATTCCAATTTTATATCATAAATCCATTACATGGAATGATTTTTCATTTGATGAACTATCCATTAATCATTAATTATGTGAATGGGATTCATGGGATCAACCAGAAACCATTCATGAATTTAACAAGAATTCATGGTGTCAACATAAACAATTCACGTCATGAATTGGGAATTCATGATTTAGAATTTTCACTACTTGCAGAACATCTTCCCCACCTATAACTTCCACCCATAACAAATTCAACTAAACCAATCATAACAAAACAAGGATTAAACAATGGAAAAATAAACTAAAATAGTTATACTAAACATAAATTGGGGTGTACATAGAAAATATGGTATCTAACAACCTCCACACAATATAACTACTCATCGCCAATTTGTTCCCTAAAAAATGTCAATGGGTATCTATAAACAAGTCAATCCATTATGTAAAACAATCATGATCCCTATACCAGGTCTAATATTGAACATTCCCATGATTTCACTACATCTATACCAGTGTTATGGTCCTCTCACATATAATCTTCTCACTATAATCCATTATATAGAATAGATTCTCCTCAGAAGGTGCATCAACATCCAAATCATCATTATCAATGTTTATCAAGTGATAAGTGAGATAAAAATTTCTATGATGTTGTTACATGTAAAAGACATCATTAATGGAATTGTATCACTATTTAAGGGATAAATATAATTCCACTAGACTGACCCTTTCTACTATTTCAAATGGCCTAAAAACATAGGCACTATCTTATAAATTTCCATTATACATATTTCCCCAACCCTAAGTGAGACCTGAACTAAAATGAAATGATACAACTAAAAATCTTGCGGTTTTCACTGATATTTAGAATATGATATATTCTAACTCTTTGAATTCACCCAACATTTTCTGATTAACTGATTATTTTATAATTTTACCTGTATGATACTTATTATAATGAGCACAGTTTCACATACCAATAAACGTAAATTATAATAAATCATGTCCTTCTATTCAAATACTTGAATTTACCCATTAGTATATTTATTTAGAATCTATTATTATAAGATATCTCTATTAGTATAACATGTTTCTCATAAATTAATGAAATTAAAAAAACAATCTTACAACATATCCCTAATAATCTAAATCATATAATAAAAATATCCATAATTGTAATGCTGATTTGTTGTTCTCAGAATAATCAATGACTTGAGAGACTTTTTAAGACCCTTCTATAATAAATATGTGAATCGGGGTTCTAAATCATAAAATAAATTCATTAGTGAAACATATAGTTGAACTATATCTCACATCTAGACACTACCTAGATTACTGAAGATGAAGGTCTCAATGATTGGAATGAATTGGGATACCTTCATCATTCAATCAATGAACACAACTAATGGATCATTTTTATGGTGTTTATAAGTTAATCATTTCAAGAAATATGGAATGACCTCATCCTTATTCCATAGTTGAATGGGTAGAGGTTTCCATAACCTAGTTGCTCGTGAATTTTTTACCTTCACCATCTGACATCTGATATATCTATCCATAAATACCTCATTCTTCTTCATCATTCATATCATCCTTTACAATATATATATATATCATGAACCCAAAATGGTTATATAATGTTTTAACAACCATTTAGAAGAAGGAATTTCCTTAATTACTCCATTCATAAGATATTAGGATCCCATACAATATTATAGATAAGAAGAACATCACAACCACCCAAATATTATATTAATAGTGAATCCCTACCATATAAGATATACTTGATTGAAATGACCTCTATATTTAATAACTGCTCTCTATTGATCCAAAACATGTGTATTAGTATAACCAATGTTGAAGATAAAAATAATTTCCCTTGGGACAACTAGACAACTCGATTCATATCTGAAAAGAGTATCATAACCACAAATCATTTGAAGATTCTAATATAATATATATCTATGTGTTCAAACTCAAAGCATTGACAACAATGTTTCCCTTCATATATTGAAAACTAGCTTGAAGTTGGAATACTATAGATATGAGACCCACCTCATGTTGCGATTGTTCATGTCTCCCAGAGAAAATATATATATAGAGATATATTAGTTTGTTTACACAGAAAACTACTATCCCAATAGATAGTATTCAAAAAATGTCATGGTGTTTACCACTAAAACAATATGTAGATCATGGGTATGGTAATTTTTTTAAGGTGGTCTCAACTACATAGATTAGTAAGTAACCACTTGGTACACATACATCAATGCTACTGTGAGTCCATCTGTAGATGCATCACACAACATGATATATTCCTTATCCATCATAGGTAATGTGTGGATTGATATTAATGTTAACATACTCTTTATCTCACATAAATATATCTTTCAATCATCTTACCAAACAAAAATGACACCTTTATTGGCCATCCTAAACATCAACAAAGCTATTCAAGAGAAATCATCAATGAAATTATGATAATAGCCTGATATAACAAAAAATATCAGCATTTCAATGGAATTTTTAGGATGCTAGAAATTTAACCTAAAAACAACATTCTCTAGGTCTACTAACCTTATAAACTTGGAGATATCATGATTTAGGATGTAAAATCTATCAATCTATAAGATACATTTTTGACAACATGACATAAATATGATTCTCTATTAGTGTACTCAAGATGATGTCAAGCTATTGGGAATGATTTTCTGTGGAATAAGAGTACACTAATATTTTATCAATGAAAAATATTAAAAACCGATCTATGAAAGGATGAAAGGACAAACTCATCATGTCAATGAATACCCCCAGTGTTGTCATTAGACCAAGAAACATCACCACAGACACATGAAAGCCATACCTACTCCCAAAATTGGTCCATGACTTGTTATATTCTCTCAAAATCATATGATAGTATCCTGTCCTAAATAAAAACATAGTGAAGTTCTCATAACATTTCCATAGATTGAATATGTCATTTATGTGAAAAATGGAATGATAATTATTGACCGTCATTTGGTATAGTATATGATAATCTACACATATGTGTAGGGTCCCATTTTCCATCTTTGACAAATTCACAAGATTACCCCATGATGATTTACTTGGTTGTATGTAAGATTTAACTTCCAAATAATCCATCTAAACATTCAACTCATGAAGTTCTATTTATTCCATCTTATCTAGGATAAAAAAATTGTCTCAACTCCCAACACGAACAAAAACTCGACCATGATCCTAATATATCACTCAAGTGGGAAAAAAGAAAATTATTATGAAAATTATTAATGAATGTGGTCTAACACTATGGAAAAATTATATTTGTTAATCTGATAACAAATCAAACTAATATTATCAATAAAAGTTGTGAGAGAATATTATATGCACTAAATTGTTCATATATGACCAACCGAGAGATTTCATTCACCCAGGGGAATATATCTTCCATTATAGATATAGTTAGGTAACACTTCTACAATAATAATCGATATGATCATGATACTAAGCACTCCAATAAATACATATAATTAATTAAAATCCTTTCATTTCTGTCACATACAACTCCAAAAAGAAATAATAGAATTTTCTGCAAAATACATTTCGTGTAGTGTATTATATCCTCAGACGACTCTCCCAACACCATGTCGATGGTTATAAATAAATATAATATATCCACAACCAAATCCATAGTATTTTAAAATTGATAAGATAAAATGTAATTTTATGATCATGTATAAAATAATTCAAATGAAATAGTAGATGATACAAGAATCATACCACGGTCACTATAATGTTTATCATCAAAACTATCCCGATTCGATTGCATAAGATACATATGACTCACCGCACTACCATGGAACTCATTATGGGTAACTTTTTTTGTTCTATTTGGCTGGTAATAACAGAGTCATGTTGGGGCATAATGTTCTCCACCTCAGCCTGAGCATCTGGAGGAACTCCAGCTACCCATCTACTTCTGGGTAGCTAAGTCCCTTCTAGAATCTCGTTCTGATCAATATGTAATTAAATTGATTATATATTGTGGGATTTGAAAGAACCTATGTATTTAGATTATCCTACCACAATTGTGATACTCCATTTAGTGGAAAGACACTGGGGGTTCAGGTGTCTAAACTGGTCACACTGAAATCACTAACAAATGTCATGGTTCTGAGATAGTTACCCATGACCTGGATTATTTTCATGCTATAACCCTATATATAACTACCATTTTGGAGATTATTTCTAATTGATGAAGAACTCCTCGACCACCCTCTCAAAATATATTAGCAACTACAAATGGAGTCACATATATTCCATTGTATGATGAGAGCCTAATTTATCACATTGTTGAATCTACTCAAGAGAATGAAATTCATCCGTGACATTATCTCATAACAAATCCCTTACATTAAACAACATTCCCATGCTACCCCATCATCTACTAAGGACAGAGTATAACACTATTATTCTGTGAAATTTCTTACGCAGTCCATAAGTTAATTGACCTCCTGTGTCAGGTACATGGATTATAAAGAACTTTCAATGTACAATATCTTTGGATAAATGTACCTCATGAACATCAAATAAAATATCTTCTATTTTGGACCATCCTTTTTATTATCTTTGACCACAATGTTCCACCATTTCATAGATATTCATTATAAAATATATGAGGAGATATTCACCCAATTATCAATTGGTGTCATATGATTTTTAAATATGATTTAGACTGACTCAAACTAGAACATGGATGTTTGAGAGTCTCCCTACCTAGTGAACATTAGCAAGTTAGGAATCTTGAGCTCACTAGTCAAATGAAAAAATTGATGGGATGGAGTCGGCATTCCCCATTTCTATGTATCTCATGACCTTTTGGATGTTAACATGGATCTCATCTTCTATATTATTCTTTATAAATGTATGAAATTCATAATGGCTTGCATTTTCAGTGTTCTAATGAATAATCTCCCAATACTCAACTCAAATATGGAAAAGAGTTATTTTCTCTACAATGGTAAAGAAACACTTTAGAACACATGTTTCCTATTATGATAAACAACCAAAGTCATATACAACAAATATCTAATCACTCTCTAATATATTTATAAGAAAATTTGTATAACATAACACATTATTACAATTTTTTTATCTGAAACATCATTGGATTTCATTTAAATGTTTATATACGCAGATATGTCACCTAAAATAGATTTATCCCTAATATGAAGAATTCATGGGAAAATATGTTCCTATATTCCAACCATGATGCATACATACTCATCTTATACCTAACTAGATCATGAGAAAAATATTAATAATCATTAACATCACTCAATAAGAGACTCACCTCATAATAAAATAACAACAAAACAATAACTATAGAACATCATAAACATTAAACATATCTTTTAGTACTAGGTTGTTCCCTCATACACTGGTTAGATACATCAATGAATGAGATCATTTATTGGACTCAAAAAATCATAGTCTCATTCATACCATTCCAAAATAGTGTTGTGACAAAAAATAAACACCTAAAATATTAATTTATGACATCCAGGACTTGGTTCGTCCTCTCATGACTTATCCAGGATAGATACATGTCCTCAGGCATGCCTCCTCGTATATAATTAGATACTGAATAACAGTGAGGGTGTAAAAAATATGGTGGGTAGAATATATCTTCTAGTACATTGTTGAAATAATAAATTAATGATATAAATAATCAGGCATTCACCGAAAAAAATAATATAAAAAAACAATCCAAATAATAACTAAAACCATATAATGTTTTGTTTAATGTAAATAAATGACATGTTGACAGTCATTGAATAGTTTTCTAAAAAACAATTTAAATACACTAAATACCCCCACGAAAACATGTTTTCTATCCCATCTCTAATATCCAACCCATATATCAATAAATTATTCAACACATGGACATTTACACTTTTATATTCCTGCAACCAGTGAATATATTTGGGTAATAAATAGCGACACAAACAAATTGTGAGTAAAAAATTGTTGGATGACACCCACGATGTATAAGCATTCTAATCTAAATATATAGTGCATGCAATAAACAGATAAATTGGTGAGATAAATAATAAACCAAAACTAATAACCATTTAAACATACCATCCCTTGGAATAGAGGATGACCCATGGGTCATCCAAATCAATTTTGGCATGATGATATATATCTCTATTTTTTGGTGGATCCTCTTACATCATGATGAATCACCCAAACCATTGGTTGATTCTCGTAATTTAGGATGAATTTTTAGAGTCACATCTCAATTAAATATTTCATTCTAAACCCTTCGAGATTTATAGAGATAATTAAAAATTCCCAATGTTTATGCCGCCAAGAGGAAGTAACCACATCCTTAGAAAACGAAAATTCAACCTATGTGTTCCCTTGGAACACTTCCAAAACAAATAAAATTATGAATTTATAGACAAATAATATTGAACTATTAGACTATGATATATCCACTTATTCTTCCACATGAAACACATAAAAACACAAGAAAAACAATTTTCTTGTAATCATTACAATGTGATAGAAATTCAGAAGCATAAGTTGTAATTTATGGAATTTTCCATTGTTTGCATAAAACAATGTTGTCAATAATCAAGAATCCAAACATCAATATGTTATCAAGTTATCATATGATAGGCCCGTCATTTCTTCTAATTACATGTTTTTTAACCATTTATCATCAACTTGTTGAATCACTTTCATCATGATGAATCACTATATATTAGCATGTCATGTTCGCATTTAAATAATCTCAAATATATTATTAAATTAATCATAATCAAGGATGATATTTTTTCACAAATTTAAACGAAGAATCATATCTCAGGTGGCCAAAAGTCCAGTATCAATGCCAATATTCCAGATGAGATACATAGGGGTTTTATGAATGAGAAATTAATTATACAATAAATTATTTTGAAAAAAATGGTCACTTGTACGATGTTCCAGTGAGATCACAGTTATTATACACATTATATAACTCATATGAAAAATTATGGAAATATTTTATACCACCCTGAAAAATGTTTAGTAGAAATGGAATCCACTTCAATGTATTAGGAAACAAACAAATTCATCAATATTTCTATTCAATGAAACAGAGAAACTTATTCTTCATTAACAACCCAACAAGATACATGTACATTAGTCTTTTCAAATGGTTCCCTCAATGAATGAAAATGACACATGAAGGGGGATATTGATTAAAATAATTACATTTAATCTCTCGATTCAGAACACAATGGTACACAGGATCATAGATTTTTGTTTAAATAGGAATTCTCATAGGGATCAACAGAAGTGATATATTCAGATGGGGGGACAAAATATTTGGTTTTCCAAACACTATATGTTAAAAATAATGTTGGGTTCACCACATTTTGGATGAGAATATGGGATTCACATTATTAATGGTTATATTATATTTACATCAAAAAATTAGTCATCCCTTCTTAAAAATCGTTAAAAATAAATTTCACACCACGAATCCCTTACATGATATGAGTTATCATTTCATTGAAATCCCATGAATCATTCATAAAAAATGGTATTCAAGGGGCTTTACCTAAACAGTTCATGCCCTGTATATATCTTATGTGGTTATCCCAAACAATTAATGTCATGAATTCATAATTCGTTGTGTGAATTATCTATAACCAAAACATCACCCCCCTCATCCTGATTCTTCCCAAAACATACCCAACCTAACTACGAATCACAAAATAAATAATAAATAAAGGATAACCCAACTAAAATTTGACTATAAATTTAAATTGGTGAATACCTAATTTTTTTTGTGATCATAAATTTATGTCCTCTTATGGATTAATTACTTTCTTATATAGTGGAAAAATTTCCATTAGTTGATAAATATGATGGTGTTATTATTTTGTTACTTTTCTTAATTATTTGACTATGTAATCATAAAATTTATTGGGATTATATATAATGAAATATTTTCATTTTGTCAATTAATAATGGTATATTCATGTCTCAGAATCTACTATTATTATTGAATATAGTAAAAAATGTATGTGTTTTTTTGAACTAAATCATAAATATTGTGTTCGGGGTGCCACACCTACTTTATTATTTCAACTACTCATGAAAAATAATAACTAATTAAGATAAAACGGATTAATATCAAATCATAAAATAAAAAAAACAATCCCAATCATTATTGATGAATTAATTAAATCTTTTTCATTAAATCAATTCATAATTAAACACATTTATTTAATTATTCGTTAATTAATATTATATAAAATAAGTCACAACCCAATAATACTAAATAATAACATTCCATGAGTAAATTAAAACCATATAATATCTTACAAACCAAACAACATCAATACCACTATATCTTAAGTTATTTTCCACACATCATCAATAGGACAATGATAATGAATAAACCAAACCTCGTTGATGAGAGAATAAAATAATAACAATTAATAAATAATTGAATAATATAAAAAAACATAGGTCAATAATGAAATACAATACAATGGTTTATATCAATAATTACGTAATAGAGTAATAATACAAATGAATAAAAACATAAGTATGATACCTCAGTTTAATTCTTAGATACTCATTTTTATAGTCCCTCTCCAGGGTGGTAAATCATTTATTCAAAACCTTCTATTAGAAATTACATTATAATAATTCATTTATATCTATTTAAAATTTCTTATTTTCAATTAAATTAAAATAAAAATTTAATGTTTTGATATCATTAATAAAAAAAAATGTCACAACATGATGATCTCTTTCTTGCCACATCCAAAATCCAATCATGTAAACAGTCCACTCAACAATGAAAATAAATGTTCATGTTAAAATGAAAACATTCTTGTCACCGTGAAATCTTCATCTATTAACCCATACCAGAATATCATCATACAACAGTCAAAAGACGCATTCTATTGAATATTATTTCATAACAATTGGACAATATATTCGAATTACTATTGTAGCCAATTTTTATCTTCTCTAAATCATCATCAGAAATTTCATTTCACATGATTTTTTGTAACCATAAATATGAAATTTTACATCATGAAATACATAGACTAGACTTAGTGTAATTTCTTTATGCATCATTGGTGCTTCCCAAGAATCCTTGATGCATTCCATGTGACAGAGACTCCCACTACATGAAGCCTGATATCAAATTATAAAAAAAGTATCTATCCGAGTTGAAAATAACCACTTTATTCTATACAATATATCCTAACATGTTTACTGTGCCTCTTATATATGTTGTGATCCAATTTTTCCTAATTAATTACTAGATAATTCATCATAATATGCTTATTAGTGTTTGGGTTGAAAAATGAATTCTCAAACATTCTTCACATAGAAATTATATTTGTTTCCCCTAGAGTAGCATTTACATTGGTTTTTTTAATCACAAAACCAGCATGGTGATATTTAATGTTTTTTGGGATGTTTATAACAGAGAACATCTCTTGTTATTATGTTTTCCATTATTACAAATTCTACAAGTTTCATTCAATGGATTTCAAATCCATGTACAAGTCATCAAAATCAATTTAGGTTGTAATTATGGTAATTTATATAAATTTTTCCACTTATAAAATTGTGATGTTTAAATCATGGATATGACTCCCTGGTGATCTTATTGATGCTCCACCATCAATTTCATGAAGGCATGATTCATAGGAAGATGACATAAGAATTATATCATTTAGGAATGTTTCATACAAACACCATTTTATATGTGATTATTCTACAAATAATTCACAATCCTCCACCATAAAACTGTGGCTCTTTCCTAGTGTTTGTAACTCTTGAATCCTTCAGTGACATCCCACAATTCCACCTATCACATAAAATAAACAATGTGTAAGCCTGCCGTTGAATGAAATAATGTTCCCCATTTATCTATATCCTATATATTTTTTCAAGTAATTTTTTAAAATTTATTTTTTCATATTATATTATTTAGCTGAATAATTTTAAAATTATACAAAACATTATTACTCCTTTTATAAAATAAAAATATTTTTTTTTCTAAAATAATACAAATAACACCTTAAATTATAAACAAATATATTATTTTCCCTACAAAAATATTATATGTATATATATATATATTAAACATTTCAATAATGAAAAATGGTTCACAATATTGTGTTACTCCATTCAAGAAACGTAAATAAAAGAAAATTAAATTTCTAGGGGGATATTTTAAATATTAATTTTTCAATGTGAAAAATTTTAGGATCACATAGAAAAGTGTCTATGGATGTTTCAAGATAAAAAACTTGTTGATACACCCATTAAGAAAACTTTTATAGATAAGAACGATATAAAAATAACCAAGTCATATTTCTTAAATTAGAAAACATTTACATTATATGATGTTGTTGGATTGGTTGAAATTTATGTCAAAATAAATAAAAGATAAAGATACATAAATTTTGAAGATCAATTTCCTGTAATTGATAATATATAAAAATATGATCCATGTGATGATGTTCAAGGTAATGTATAGGGATGACTAATACTCAATGTGTAGATTCAGGTTTGACATAAGGAGATCAATTTTCTATAGTGATAAGATAAGAAAATCCAATTGATAAGTTCATTATTCAAAATAATAATTATAGTAGTAAGAATAGTATAAATGTGCCCGAATGTCTTAATTAACGAATCTAAAATCAAAAAATATTCATAAATTAAAGAATTTTTTTGATCATGTTTATCTACAGAGTGAAAGCTTATTTCATTGATATATTAAACAATATAATGAGGGATAAAGATAAGAGAATAGACGATAAAAAAGTAAAATTCATATATATGTGATGAGAGGATAAATATTTGTGAAGACTATTTAATCACGTGATATCATTGATAAATGGGATTTCATAGGATGTGAAAAAAGTGAAAAAAATATTGATGATCCAAAAATCAAATGGGAGGATATTTTATAGTAATAAAAGATATATTAAAAAGGAAAATTTTGTGTGGCGATTGACATAAAATAAATCGTGGTTGCGAAAAATCAGTAAGAACTAAATATATAGAAAAAGACATATCTAGTTGAAGAACCAATATTATAAAAAATTACTAAGGAAAACACAAAAAAATCCATTGATATTTTTTGTAAACATAGGGAATATTTAACATCAGTGTAATATATAAAATAGATATTTCAAAGTAGAATATAAATAGTGATAGAAATAGTTAAACATAATTAATATGTTTTTGATTTCTACTATTTCATGTATGGGGATATGGGAACAAATTTCTGAATTTCTCAACAGTAATACAAAGGAATATGCTAAACAAGACTCAAATTGGTAGGAAAAACATATAAATGGCATAATAAAACATACTAAAAACATAAAATAAATTTATATTTTAAATAGATTATCTGTTTTGAATGAATATAGAGGATGGAAAACTATATCTTCAACCACTATAGAGGAACCTCAAACATGGATTATGAATAAATGGAATGAGGTGTCTATAATATATTGAATTTCTTTACAATTGATAGACTGCGATGTATTACAGTTCTTTTATATAGATATACTGTATATATGATAAGAAACAAGGATTTCATTATTAAAATCATGTATAATTAAGATAGTTTCCTAATATTTAGAATTAATGAAGGAATATAGATAATTATCCCCTAAAAATCACAAAATTTGATACATTGATTTGAGATTCATAAATATATTGGAATTAGATGGCCATTGACATATGAATCTTGGTTTTATTAAATTGAGATGCTTGGGGAATGTTGTAATATTTGTCAAGAAGGATTTCATTAACAAAGGAAAATATTGTCTAATTCTTAATGTCAATGAATCGCAAAAAGGGAAACATAGACCAAATTATTGCGGAAATTGTGTGTGATTCATATTCAATGATGTTAAATGAAATAATTTCATAAATTCTTTTTCAATTTGAGAAACAATCCTTGTCATATATGGTGAGGAATGATGTAGCTTTTTATACCCATATATTGTCATGTGACCATTTCAATACCCCATGAATTCATATTATGTTATCTCTTTATTGTAATTAAATTGGCTATATTGCACGCAACATCGAGTTGGCTTGTGTTATATGCAAGATTGAGTTTCTATGAAAAAACACATTAATATTATAATTATTTAAATGATATATTTATTTATAATTGAAATATTATAATATGAATTGTAACATATAAATTTTATATTTTATCAATAATTTTTTATATAAATACAATTTATTTATACATAATGTATAACTTTTGTTAAAATATTTATATATTTAAAAAATATTTTTTCATAAAATAATTATTTTTTATGTCCATTTGTGGAAATTAATATGATTAATTTTATACATGCCTAAAAATAGAATTTTGTATAATGGATTTTATTTTTGAATTTAGAAAATCAAAATTTTTTAAGGGTAAATTTTTCTAAATATTCTAAAACATTAAATTTTTTATGAATAATGAAAAATAATGCATTGTACATAAAATACAACGTTTTCATTTAAATAATAATTTTTAAATAAATATATTCCTTAATGTAAAAATAGATAAATAATATATATAAAAATATAATGTATGTCATTTGAGTCATTTTATAATAATAATAGATATATAATCTTTTATTTTCCGTTTTTAATGTCTTTTACCCACTTTCTAGGCACATTTACCCACCAACTAGAAACATTTATAAATATGTATATAACATAATTTGACCACTTATGTGAGTTAAATTTAAAAAAATTTAGGGAAATGGTTGACATTAGTATGTAAAATTTGGTTTAATAGGAAGAAATAATTTTTTGTGAATACTATGTTTTGAATATTATTTATCATGGTAAAAAGTAAATAGGGTAATTAAAGTTAAAAATATTATTAAAGTTAACCCAACACATGTCATAATTCTATTAGATAAGATTATAAAAAGAAAAATCATCCATTGAAAAAAATAATACTCTTTTGATCCATTTCAGTAAGATTCATAAGTTAATTATATTTTATTTAAATAAATGTTAAAATCATTAAATTCAATATATAATAACTAAAACAATTTAAATATAGTGTTACACATAAGATTAATTATAAATCTACATATATTTCTAACATCATGGTATTTTATTTATAAAATTTAATCATTAAATAATTTTATTTATTTATGAAACTATAATGATACGATAATTACATTATAAAAGATTGATTAAAATAATTGATGTTATAAATATTAACATAAATGTAAATTAAAAATTTTGATTTTTCCCATTAATATTCTAGGTGAATATGAATTTTTAGTGATGATTCAATGTATTTTTTTGGATGTAATCATGTTTTTGTGACATTCACAAAAACCAATTAAAAATAGTATTAAAATTAACATAAATGAGTTCTTAAAACAATGACTATATTATTTAATAATATAATATTCATAAAAATATATGATTTAGAAAAATGTCCTATATAATGTTATATATGTTATTAATTAAACACTTGCGGTTATTTTTTAATTTTATTGTAAATATATTAACCATGTAATATAAAAATACACGAATACAATGTAAAAGTAAAAATATTTAATTAAGAGTTAATTCTAAAAGCTAATGTTAGTACGATGACCTAAAATTTACGAAAAGCAATTGGTTGAGAGGAATTATTCCCATTAAATCTTTATCCTTGACATTGTTCAATTTGGAGGTATTAGAAATTGAAAATGATTTTATAATAAATTAATATTTCAAGCATTTCTAAATATCCCCTCACATCTCTTATAAAAGGGAACATCGCCTTATCATAAATTGACACTTCCATATCCATTTTTACATGCCAATCCATGCTCAAATAACTTCCAAAATATTCTCAATTCAACCTAAAATCATTACTTTAATCATAATTCCAACCTAATGAGTCATTTTGTTCAAATCAAAAGGAAGAACACAAAAAATAGGTAACTTTTTAATCACCTCATTCAAAGATCATTTCGTTTCCACATTCGCTTTATTTGTTGTTTTCATACCAAAATAATAACTATAGCATCATATACTTACTATGATGTTCTTATAAATATATTAATACCGTATTTATTATTCTATACATCCTATGAATGACAATGTCACCATATGTACCAATGTACGAGTTACCGTCTCCATGTCGTGGTGTAGTCTTTTATTAAATTATTTATTATTTGGATGAGTATGATATTGAGTATAATATATTTAATAATAAATATAAAATATTAATTATTATTTATATATAATATAACATCAAATAGTATATGATTTCTCCATCAATAGAATTATATCATTGCTCGTGCGTTCGTATGGATTATCGTTGTAGGCGCCAAAATATTGGACGCACATGGAGGAAGGAAGAAAACCACCCGGAGGCTGCCTCACGAAGCCCATCCACGAAGCCCCGAAGGCGGAATCCTTCGCGAACGGTCTAACGTTCGCGACCACGCCGCGAAGCCCCGGAGTCGGAAGCCTTTGCGAACGGTCTGACGTTCGTGAGCCCGCCGCGAAGCCCCGGAGGCGGAAGCCTTCGCGAACAGCCTGACGTTCGCGAGCCCGCCGCGAAGCACTGCGCCCCCTTTCCCGCAGCGTGAGCCCTGCTCCACGGTGCCTCTTGCCTATAAATATAGAGCTCCCCCTGAGCTATCGGGATGGACAATCTGACCTTTCGGATTCTCAAATCCTAAATCACGAAGCACCCGCCGCTCTGGGAAGGATGAGCTCTGTGAGGTACCTTTACTTCGCGAGATGGCTTCATCTTGTCTCGTCCTGAGCCCCTCTTCCGAGAGGGATGCTCTTCGCGAAGCCTAAAGGCATTCGCGAAGGAAGGGGTATCCACTAAGGGACCCGGGTAGCTGTGGAGAATTTATGCTTCGCGAAACACCCACACTGTGCATGTGATCCACATGCTAAGGCAGGGACACTGTGCCTCGCGAAGCACTTTGCTCAGAGACACCACACTTCGCGAAGTACCTAAGCTTCGCGAAGCGGTGCTCCGTGAAGACTCTTCCACTTCGTGAAGCACCCCTCAATCATACCTCTTCCCTACGCTAAGGTTGAGGTGTGCCACTTCGCGAAGCACCTTCGCTTGAAGTGCCCTCCCCTATGCAAAGCAACTGAGCTCCGCATGGCCTTCGCCTGTGGACCCTTATGTTTGGTAATCTCCCTTCCCGTGCGACCCTCCAGGCTTGCACGATGTGATTTCAAAGTCCCTTGGATGATACCTCCCGTAGCGCTGCTTTGCCTAATGCTCCTTCGCATAGGCACACTAATGGCTAATGCTTCTTGCCATAGCCACGCTAACGTGGATCCCTCGATGGTCTGCTCTGCGACCCCCCTTCACCACGGCATTGCCGATGCCTTCCCTCCGATAAGGGGTAGAGGGTGCCGGTTATGTATGTCCTAGGGGTGCGTAGTAAACACACCTCGTCCGAGCTACAGGACGTTAAACTGCCAAGCACCCCGTCTTCAACACACGACGTTAAACTGTGACCTCGCCCCGTGCCGTGCACGCCGGGCACCCCCACCCTGGACATTCTGCATGTCTCCCCTGACCCACATGGGATCAGATCCTACTTCTTGGAGTGGCGTTTTTCCGTTGGGAAGAAGGGTAGCCGCCTCAGTGTGAGCCCCTTAGCCCCTCCTGTGGAAGGTTTCACCCATGCACCTACTCCGTACTTCCCCGGTGCCGAAGCCAGTGAAGCCCCTTTCCCACTTCGATTTGTTTTACCCCGGGCCTCCATCCTAGAGTAAGTCCCAACGTCATGGGCCGCCTAATGCTTAAGCCTCTCCTCATTTCTCACGGACGCACCCTTCGCGATGTGATCGTCTGGTCCGTGCCGCATCTTGATTCTCACACCGAGCATGACTCACTTGGGCTTAGAGAGCGCATCGACCATGACACCCACTCCGGGCCGCTTAACGCGTAAGCCCCACATCCGAACTACGTGGACTTTGATCCATGCCAACGCATGGTATGTAGGACACCTCTTTGAGGTTCAAGCCCACCTGGACCCCTGGTCCCACCAACTCGGTCATCTCCTCACGTCAAGTACTCTCTTCCCTCATGACGTTAAACTGTTCACCTTCGTCCGGCAAGATGCTAAACCGTCTGTTTCGTCCAGCATGACGTTAAACTGTATGCCCCCGTCCAGCATGACGTTAAACTGTATATCCGAACTATGTGGACTTTGATCCATGCCAACACATGGTACATAGGACACCTCCAAGAGGTTCAAGACCACCACCAGTGGACCCACCAGGTTCACTTTCACATCTGTTTACCGATGAACCCATCATATGGTCATTCCGAACACATTCACATTGGTTCTTCCACCACCAGTGGACCCCCTGGGTTCACCTTCACGTCGGCCTTCCGACATCCAATATGAACTACGTGGACTTTGATCCATGTCAAGGAATGGTACGTAGGATACCTCCTTGAGGTTCAAGCCCACCTGGACCCCTGGTCCCACCAACTCGGTCGTCTCTTCATGTCGAGTACTCTCGTCCCTCAGGACGTTAAACAATTCACCTTTGTCCGGAAAGACGTTAAATCGTCCTCTTTGTCCCTCATGACATTAAACTGTATACCAGAACTACGGGATCTTTGATCTATGCTAAGGCGCGGTACGTAGAAAGCCTCCATGAGGTCCAAGACCATCTTCAGTGGACCCCCCTAGGTTCGCTTTGACGTCGCCCCTTCGACATCCAAATCCATCATGGGCCACTTCCGAATGTAGGCCCCCACTTCACCCCATCACCTCCATCATCCATCCTGATCTTCGCCCGAGTCGCCACGTCCCGAGGAGATCATGCCACCTGTTCCCCTTCCACAACACTCGGGAAGCCACCCACGTGCTGGCCCCAACATCGACATTTCTTTAAAGGGGATCCTCAATCTGATCCACTCCAGTCAGTGTTCTGATCAGGCCGATCCATCTCCGCTGGACGTTAAACTTGCGGCATGCCCCATGTTAAACATGGGAAGCTGAGGAAAACCTCAGAGACATGCCCATGGCATGCGAAATACCCCACGTTCGATGTGGGATGCCTCGGGCTTCCACGCCCTCGAGAAGCCCTATAATAAGGGACCAAAGATGGACACGCCAATCCCCAGCGCTCAGACATGTCAATGATGCCTCGACGTGACTACTCTCCCAACCGAAGGTTGCTGCCCTGTCCGGACCCTTTGGAATGTTCCGAAGGAAGTAGCGTAATTAACCAGTGTCCATTTATGGCGCTGGGAAGAGTTTCACGAACAACGTATTAAATCTATGAGGGAGACCCGGACTAGGTGACGAGTTTCGAGGAGCAATCCACGGAGGGAGGAGCTGACATCCCATCATCCCGTTTCGATCAAAGAGCAGACGTCCCTGAACAAGGAACGAATGCAGCCTGCCTTTGGAAAGCGGGAATGCGGGGCAAAACAAAATCCGCATGGCCTCCACACGGACGGACGCGCGCACCCCGGCGAAAGCATCGGAAACAGAAATGGTGAACCCAACGTGAAAGTATTCTCCTCAATATGGAGATTAGTAATGTTTGGGGCATCAGTAGATTGACATGTTACTGGATCCAGATATCCGTTCCTGAGTCCCACTAAGCAAGTAGCGGGCCTGGCGTGAAACTCACCAACAGTTGGGAAAGTAGAACGTGGAGCATTCTGTTCTGCGACGTTGTCGGCGTGGATCCCTCTTACCGATCACAGAAGACGGAAGAACGCTGGGGCACTGGTTGTCGATATCTCATCTCGTAGTATTAATGAGTCAATATCTCTGTTTCCCAGGAACCAGGTTGCTGCTACGAAGACGAGATCACCGCCCGCTCGCCCACACAGGGGCAGGGGCAATGCAGGTGTAGCCATACCGAGTGGCTCCACCACGGCCACCACGGCAATGACATCCACACATGCGGGATGCCCACGTCCCCTCTCCCCGTCGGAGGTTATCCAACGACGGGTGGTCAACAGCCTCGTACGAAAGTATGAGGAGGAAGGGGTCATTCCAACACGGGACATGGCCCGCCTGGACCTGGAGGCGTCCAAGCCCCGTCGCCAACTCAGCCCCCAAGGGCCGCGCAGGGAGCCCCTGCTCCCTGTTCCGACATCCAACCGTTTCAGGAGTCTGTCCCCAGAACACTCTGATGATTGCCCGCCCCACGTCAATGAGGTGGCAGATGTTCGTCACCGCCCTATCAGGGCCCCAGTTCAAGGGTTCCAGGCAAGGGCCCCCACATGGCCGCGTCAACGCCGCCACCTGGCCCTACCGGAGGAGCAGGCATGATATGTCAATGCACCGCCTGCACCAGCCCACTTGACCCGATGTCAACGCTGGGCCTGAGCCAAGGATGCCCGCCAAAGGGCGTCCACGTCAATAGCTACCGTGGCCCCAGCCACCGTTGAAGAGGGCCACGAAATCCCTACATGTTCAGTGCTGGGACGCTTCTATTCCCGACCGAGATTGAGACCCCAACCGCCCCATGGGCAGGCTGGGTTGACTCTCCGGGTCGCAGGCCCGATTGGTGACCGTCGCGATCCAATTCACGGTGATGTCGCCTCGTACGGAGACCTTCCCCGTACTACCACTTTACCGGGCGTGGGACTTCCCCGATCCGATGTTCGCCATGGAGGTATGCCTCGCGCTACCCTCATCTCAAATGAAGCCCTACCCCAAGGCAGCAACACCCGGCGTGGAAGCCTATCCCGCGCCCATCAAACTGGGCATGGAATCCCTCCAGCCCCCAACCGTCGATGTGAGCCAACCATCCATTCGGTCCCTCTCCGACGTGGGGACCCTCCCTACATACTATATGCGACAGGCGAAGGTCCTCCTTGCCCTAGAAACCATAGGGGTGAAGGTCAGCATCGCTCCGCCCGCACCAAGCATGGAGGTTCTCCCCATGCTCCTGCTGGTTCCAACAAGGGTCCGGCCCGCACAGGTGTAGTGCATGGAGGACCTCCCCATGTACCCTTTGACATCTGCCCCAGTGCTCCTCGCACCCCGACCATCTTGGGCGGAAGCTCTCTCCGCCCCAGTACCAGCGCGGCCCCGAGACCGCTAGTCGGTAACCAGCCCTGTCCCGAAGAATCATCATGGGGCAGGAGAACGGGTCGTCACCGCCAATGGAAGAACCCTGGCAAGGATCTGGTGGAGATTAAACCAGTCCGCTTCTCAGATTCTGAACCAGAATGCGACCTAGCGATGGAATCTTCTCCCCGCTCCTCCACATCTAGGACCGGGGCAGGAACAAGGCCCGTCAGCCTCATCCTCCCCAAAGGCGAGGTCCATCGGATTCCCGCCTCCCTTCTTCGGTACATCCTAGAGAAAGAAACTGTGGGAAACCTGTAGGTTCTGACCGTGCAGTCACCACTGTCACCACCCGAAACACCTTCTACCTCTACCAAGGATCATGTAGAGCTATTTTGGGGGCCAGTGTCGGTTGAGCAACGGCGCGACCCGCCGCCGGTGACCGCAATCCCAGCACCGGTGACCGCAATCCCTCCGCCAGAAGCTGTGGTCGTCAGCCCGTCCTACCGGGACATCGTGATCAGGTAACCTCACTCTTCGGATGATGGACCAGAGTTTGGTGGACAGTCATCTCGCACACCGTATTCTCCACCGCCCAGCATACTATCCCAGCAGTCCGACTCGATACCGCTACCGGTTCCTCAGCCGCCTCCGGTCGATGAGTGGGGCAACACAGGGCCAGACCCTAAATCCGAGCCCAAGAGCTTCTGGAATATTCTCGCAGTGGATCACTTCCCAGAGAAGTTCTGGCCCGCAGAAAAGCTAGATTTCCACGCACCGGAATCCCTCACTCCAGAGGAGGTAGGATGTTTCCACCGAACCCTATGGGTGACGCACTTCCGCCTACGCTACGAACCGGTGGTGTACCCAAGGATCCACCAGCACCGCGAGGAAGTCGGCAAGCAATGTCGTCTGGTTGACTTGGCAGCACTCCCCATGGCCCAGCGGCCTGAGTCACCCGGTCGCCAAAGCACCCTGCAACAAAAATGTGTACAGAGTATCAATGTACTCCGCAATATTATCAGGGAGGCTTCCCCCCATGCACAAGTCCGGGGCTGGGGACAGTACGCTGCCCTCCTATTTTATCCCATCTTTCAGCAACCTGATTCGCTATGCGATATCGAGGACATGCCCCCAAGAAGGGTAGCGGTCCACATGGATGACGTGGTAGATGGGGAAGATGAGTTGGATCTGCTCGAAGAAGATTTCCCCCCGGTGGGTGTGCCTCCATTACTGGATACATCAGGGAGGGTTACCCGTCATCAGAGAAACGTGCTGGGACTCCCTGTGCCCACCGAATTGCTGGTGCACAGCCGGAATGCCGGTAAAGGCAAGGAGAACGTCGGAGTTGTGAAGCACTCTGACCTGTCCACTTCAGTGAAGAAGGCGGACGAAGACCCTGAGAAGGTCATGCTACGCCAACAGCTCGCTGAGAAGAAGAGGCTAGTCGATGAACTCTTGGCCGAACGCGCTGCTGAGCGGCGACCTGATTATGGTGACCCTAGGCCGGGGCAGCAGGGGCAGGAACAATTTCCCCCCACCGAGATGCCTCCAGGCAACCCTGGTCATGCTATTCCCGAAGACAAGGCTGAAGCCGGAACATACGGCAAGAGGGCGCGATATATCTCGCCAAAACCTCCTGAACGGTGTGGCAATCCGAGGAATCCATCCCAGGTTCTGCCGACTTCCCCACAGGCCTTTCCCCCAGCCGCTCCACGAGCCGCTGAAGACGGATACTGTGTCGAAGAGCCCGATAATGCACTTGTGCTCTGGGATCCCCGTCAGGACAGGGACCCCCATCCGGATGATCTTATAGCGGCACTTACCGCCCGTCTTGAGGCATTGGAGATGTGGCCGGTGGTGGTTCCACCAGATGGCAAGCCGTATCCCGCATGGGTAGATGATATGCCTGCACCTCCTGGGTTTGGGAACCCCTCTTTCTCGCCCTTCAACGGGACGGGGGATCCGCCTCAGCACTTGGCCCACTTCAGTTCTAGGTGTGGCCCCATGTTGGGAACCCCGGCGCAGCAGGAAGCCACCAAGCTCCGATGTTTCGTACAAACATTGGAGGGCCCGACATTTGTCTGGTACAGCCAGCTGCCCATCGGATCAGTGACCGGTTGGGAGGATCTTTGTTGGCAGTTCTTGTACCAGTTCAGCTCCACCACGCGAAAGATCAGTATCGCAGACCTCTTCAATTGCAAACAAAGGCCTGATGAGCGAGTTTCGGACTTCATCTCTTAGTGGAAATGGATGACATACTCCCTGGATATGCCGCTGACTCGGGAGAAATTACTGACGATGTGTGTAGGGAACGTTAAGACCGAACTGGTTCCTTCCCTGATTACCCAGAACTATCCTGGAGGATTTCGGGACTTCTCGGACAAGGCCCAGTGCCTCGAAGAAGTTCTGCAACAGGTGAATCGGGCGCGTCTGCCGCCCTCTTTGATCCCAACAAGGAGAGCTAGAGCTGAACCCACTGCGGTGGCCCAAGTAGAGGCCCCCCGGTAGCTAGAGTTACTACCAGCAGCGCCAACTCCACAACCCCGTAGGGATCCTCCACCTTAGGCGCAGCTTCCTGCTCAGCAGAGACCACCTCAGAACCAACAGGTTCCCCCGCGCAATGCGCCACCGCCACCAAGGTGAGGCAATCAGGCACCGCCACCTCGATAGGCCCCCCAGGCCCCCTATCAGGGCCAGGCTCCCAAAGCCCCAAATCCGGAAATAAGGCACCTTACTTACTATTTCAACGAGGATCAGGTCCCTAGTTACTTCCGAAGTGCCCTGGAGCAGGGTATCGTACGTTTGCATGAGTGCAGAAGGCCAGAAGAGGCACACCTCACCGATCGCCCTGACTACTGATCCTACCACCGGTTCCTGGGGAATACCCTCAAGCAGTGCTTTGTTTTTAAAGACTGGCTCCAAGACCAAGTCAATAACAACATAGTCAGGCTCGGCTCGGCTCCAGCACAAGTGGCGGGTGTCTCTACGAGGCCAGAAGGCGGTAGTGACGACGAATGCGAGTGGCAACAGGTTCCCAGTCGTGGGTCTCAGAAGTACGATGACTGGATGGCTCGTAAAATAGTCTCTTGTGCCCATGGCATCATTCGGGCACGCCTGAATCAGCCAGAGCCTTCGGAGGAAGCAGCCGATGCCTCCGCATCATCATCTCATCCGACCCCTTCTCGAAAGAGTAAATAGCACCGGCGTAAGAAGAAAGAGTACGCTCCGCCATTTCCATCCTCATCCCGCACTCTTGGTGGCATCATGCCCCCTGAAATGGGGATCTCTCCCAGAATCCGCCCAGTGGTGGATGACTCTTCGAGTGATAGTCAAGGGTACGCTTCGGTTAACACCGTTGAGCTGGTAAATCCCTACATGACTCCCGATGATGGGGAATTCCATACGGACCTCCCCAACATCCCCAGTCGATGTCAACGTCAGCAGAACCGTAACCGCATGGGTCGTCGAGGCACTGTCAGCCAGACCGTGCACGCTACTGAAACCAGACAGCAGGCTCAGCGCAGAGCTCAGCACGCGCAACCTCATCTGGTTCCCTCGGATTTACCTCCACCACCGTTCATGCTATTGGATCTAGCAGGGCAGTCTCGCCCGACAGAAGGCCAACCTCGGCTGTCTGGTCGTCCGACAGACGCCCATCAAGCCTCGACTAGCAGACAACGGGATGCGCCAAGTACCAGTCAGCCGTCGTTCCACCCAGCAGGGCCCGTCGCGCCTCCACTTGCAGAGCGACCTCCCATAGGCAGAGGCCCGCGCCTGGCATGGAAGTATGATATCCTGAAGCATCTTGTCGGAATTCCTGCAAGACTCTCTATCCTTGAGGCTCTTCGCTTATCATCCGAGATGCGTGAGGCACTTGCCGAGGCCCTAAGGAGCCCCCTCCAGTTCGAAACGGAGGTAGCGGCTGCAGAGGCTTTCCAATCTGAGACGATTGAGGACACCGAATGTCAGGCGGTTATCTCGTTCTCCGGTGAAGATGAAGACCCTCCCATACAGGGGCACATTCGCCCGCTGTACATCACTGGATAGTGCAATGGCATGGAAGTCCACCGCTGTCTCGTTGACACGGGTTCGGGGATCAATCTAATCCCGACTCAGACACTATGGAAGCTGGGCCTGTCAGAAGATGATTTAACTCCCTCCGACCTCAGAATCGAGGGATATGATAGGACTGAACAGACTCTAGTCGGCAAGCTCCGTTTGAAGACCCAGTTCGGTGGCCTAGTCACCAGCACCGAATTCATGGTTGTCTCACAGGACACTGCATACAATGCGTTGATGGGCAGGCCATGGCTCCATCTGCATGTAGCAGTCCCTTTATCATATCACCAGTGCCTTAAATACTCCCTTCACGGTCGAGTAGGCATGCTCCAAGGAGACTCGTCTCCCTTTTCCTCTTTTGAATCCCGCTATCTAGACGCCGACTATTACAAGAGCAAGGACAAGCAAATCCTGGTGGATGAGGATGAACCCGCTCCTGTTGCGAGTAGTCCCTGGACAGGGCTGGATGACGCTTATTTTTTCACGATCCATCGATTGGAGGACACATCCCCCGACATGGGACAATGTTTTGTTATTTCGGGTGCTAGAGGAAGGAATATCCCCAAGTCCAAGCGATGTCAGGAAATCACCTCGTACTCCTACACCAATCAGGATCAGGTAATCCCAGAACCTCCCACTCCTGTGCAGTACAAGAACATCAGGCGCATGGTGACGACAGTACACCATACATGCCTCTTCCGTCGGGTGGGAATCAACCGGTTTGAACCAACGCGCCACCACTGCTTTGATATCACCAAGCGTGGCCCCTTGGGCCAAAGGCCGGATGGAATCGGATCAACCGCCTTCGCCGCCATGGCCTCAGCAGTGCGTAGGCCGGCTGATGTAAGAACAACTGCCGCTCAGGCCGACACCATCCCTCCGTCAGGGCCTAGTGACTCGGAAGTGATTCCCCTCATGGAAGACCCAACCACGGACTCGGAAGAGGATTTCGAGGATGCTCCCCCTGCCTTTGAAGAAGGCGTCGCTACCACAGTCAATGAACTGGCACAGGTGAACCTTGGCAGCGAGGCAGATCCGAGACCCACGTTGATCAGTGCCGCCATGTCCCCTGAGGAACAGCAGCGGTACGTGGAATTTCTCAAGCAACACCGTGACGTATTCGCCTGGAGTTATTACGAGATTTCGGGACTAGATCCCCAGGTAGCCGTCCACCGCCTTGGTCTTCCGAAGAGCCATCGAGGATTCAAGAAGCCTCCCAGAAGAATGCACCCTTCTCACGGTGCCATGGTAGAGGCCGAGGTTGATAAGCTCGTCAAATCCAACTTCGTAAAGGAGGTCCAGTACCCCAAGTGGCTAGCGAACATTGTGCCGGTCAGGAAGAAGAATGGACAGATTATAGTCTGCATCGACTTCCGTGATCTCAACCGCTGCTGCCCGAAGGATGACTTTCCCCTTCCGGTGACAGAATTGTTGATCGATGCCACGACCGGGTTCCAGGCACTCTCCTTCATGGATGGGTATTCCGGGTACAACCAGATCCGTATGGCCCCCGAGGATGAGGAGTCCACTACTTTCAGGGCTCCCCAAGGTACGTTCTGTTACCGAGTCATGCCCTTCGGCCTGAAAAATGTAGGTGCCACTTATCAGAGGGCCATGCACCGCATATTCAAGCCGATTCTCGGGACACTAGTGGAATTCTATGTAGACGACCTGGTGGTCAAATCTCGTCAGTACCAGGATCATCTCAAGGACCTTGAAAAAGTGTTCGACTTACTCCGTTCCTGACACTTGAAGATGAACTCGCTGAAGTGCGCCTTCGGCATCACCTCTGGGAAGTTCTTCGGCTTCGTTGTCAGATACCGAGGCATCGAGATCGACCGAGGGAAGATCAAGGCCATCAGCCAGATGCCTCCCCCGAGTAATATTCGGGAGATCCGAGGACTCCAAGGCCGCTTAGCCTATATACGCCGGTTCATTGCGAATTTGGCTGGAAAGTGTAAGCCCTTTTCTAGGCTCATGAATAAAGGCTCCACCTATGAGTGGTATAAAGAGTGCCAGACCGCCTACGAGGAAATCAAGCAGTATCTGCTACAACCTCTGGTCCTGATTCCACCCATCCCCGGAAAGCCTCTTGTCCTCTACATGACCGCCTTGGAACAATCCCTGTGTGCGCTTCTCGCCCAGAAGAACAATGAGGGTACGGAGAACAGTTTCTATTACCTCAGTTGCATGCTCCTCGACATGGAGACCAGATACTCTCCCATTGAGAAGAGCTGCCTTGCGCTCGTATTCGCCGTCCTGAAATTGCGGCATTACCTGTAGCACCATGAGGTACAATTGGTCTCTCTAGTAGACCCGCTGAAGTACATTCTGAACCGCCCCATGTTGACTGGCCGACTAGCACGGTGGGCGGTGATCCTCGAGCAGTTTGACATCATGTTTGTGCCTTAGAAGGCCATCAAAGGACAGGTGTTGGCAGACTTCTTGGCTGCCCATCCAGCCCCTGCGGATCAATCCCTGGACCTGGATTTTCCTGATGAGGCTATCCTCTCAGTCGACCATGCCTTGTGATGTTGGAAAATGCACTTCGATGGTGCCTCCCGGAGTCCCACCGGTAGAAGGCTCAACGACCCTAAGCTCAACAGAGTGGGTCTGGGTGTCGTCTTCATCACCCCAGCACAAGCTGTCCTGCCATATTCGTTCCTATTGTCAGAAGGCTGCACTAACAATGAGGCAGAGTATCAGGCTCTCATCACCGGCCTCGAGATAGCCCTTGAAATCGATGTTCCCCACTTACAAGTGAAAGGGGATTCTGAATTGGTCATCAGGAAGGTCAATGGCGATTATCTCGTCAGAAACCCAGAGCTAGTGCCACTGTTGGAGTGTACCCTCCGCCTAATGGCCCAATTCCCTTCTCGACCAGAGGTTACCCATGTCCCTCGGTCACAAAATGGTCGAGCAGACGCCTTGGATAGCTTGGCTTCGTCACTCGCAGAACCCGAACAGGATGACCTGATCATACATGTGGCGCACCGAAGAGTCATCGCTCCCGCCACCCGAGGGGATGTCGATGGTCTGCGGGTAAGCCATATTACCGCCGGACCCTCCACCTCCGAAGCACCAGGGTCTCCAGATGCAGTAGTCGAGGCCACCCCCGACTGGAGGGCACCCTTTGTCGAGTATCTCCAAAGAGGTTTCCTCCCAGATGGTCGGGCCGAGCGTGAGCGGATTCGATGCCGCGCACTACAGTTTACCCTCCAGAGTGGTCCTGGCCTTGAATGGATTCTCTACAAGCGGAGCTTTGATGGTGTTCTCCTCCATTGCGTTCACAGATTCGAGATTTCTCGGGTTATGCAAGAGGTTCATGCCGGTTCCTGCGGTGCCCATCAGGTTGGGCCGAAGCTGTCCCATCAAATCTGAAGATTGGGATACTTCTGGCCCTCTATGATCCACAAATGTATTGAGTTTTCCAAGAGATTCCACGCGTGTCAAGTGCATGCTAATTTCCTGCATCGACCACCGGAGCCTCTTCACTCCACCAAGTACTCCTGGCCGTTTGCTGTGTGGGGACTCGATGTCTTGGGGCTATACCCATCGGCGACAGCTCGTCAGTGCAGATTCATCCTGACCGCTATGGACTTCTTCTCCAAGTGGGCATAAGCTGTTCCAATCAAAGAAGTCAAGGCCCGCTCTATCGTTGACTTCGTGAGATCCAATATCATCCACAGATTTGGGGTCCCCCATGCTGTCCTAACCGATAACGGCGCAAACTTCCGAGCAGCCGAACTGATGATATTGTATGCTAAGTACAACATCTGTTCAAACCATAACTCTCACTATCATGTGCAGGAAAATGGACAGATCGAGGCGTTCAACAAGACTCTCTCTAACATTCTGCAGAAGATGGTTGGTCAGAACAAGAAAAGTTGTCCAGACAAGCTCCCCAACGCCCTCTGGGCCTACAAGACGACGACTCACAATTCCACCCAGGTGACTCCATATTCCCTGGTGTATGGAGTTGAGGCTGTCTTGCCCATCGAGATCCAACTTTCGTCCTTGCGCATGGCAGTCTACGACCAGTAAGCGCCCGATAAGGCGGCCGATGTCCGTCTGGCTGAGTTGGAAGCATTGGACGAGAACAGGCTCCGTGCCCTGCACAGATTGGAAAGGCATCAGAACAAGATAGCCAGAGCCTTCAACAAGAAGGATCATCTTTTCTCTTTTCTACAAGGTGACCTAGTGTTGGACCTCCGAGCGCCAATGATTCCCGATAGGAAACCGCCAAAGCTGGAACCCAAATGGGAAGGACCTTATGTCCTTCACAAGGTCTACCCCAATAGAGTATACTCCCTGGTGACCATGGATGGTGAGCGTATAACTTCTCCCACCAACGCCATGTTCCTCAAGCGATACTTTTCTTGACTGCATTTCGTCCTGCATGACGTTAAACCGCACTGCGTCCTGCATGACATTAAACTGCATTGCGTCCTGCATGACTTTAAACTACACCTCGTCTTGTACGACGTTAAACTACGCTTGGTCCCACACGACCTTAAACAGTACATGGTCCTGCATGACCCTAAACTGCCTTATGGTCTGAGCTCTAAGACTTAAAACTAATATCTTCCATGGTCCTGCACGACCCTAAACTACGCATTCGTCCTCGCTGCAAGACGTTAAACTACAAAGCTGGTCTGACCTCTCTGACCAAGGCCCCATGGCCTCTTCGGGATTCTAACCTAAGTTTGTGTCAGGGCTTGTACGACGTAGTATGGGACCCTGTCCTCATTCACTTCAGGCTACTCGCCACGTTATACACCTCTCTTGACCAAAGTCCCGCTTCAACCCCCACATTTTTTCCAGGCCCTTTTCCTTTTCGGGCCCCTGGCCCAGGATCTATTTGGGACTATACGGTGTGGTATGGGACTATCTCCCCATTCACGTCAGATTACTGGCCATGTCGTACATGTTTCCCAAATCGAGACATCATTTTCTTGGCCCCTTGGCCGTTTCGGGCCCCTGGCCTAGGTTCTCTGTAGAATTGTGGGGCGTAAGCATGAGGTTATCTCCTCATTCACATTGGGTTACTGGCCATGCCGTACACATCCCGTGGTCAAGGTTCAGTTCCAGGCCTCTTGGCCACCTCTTCTAGGCCCATGGTCCCCGTCCATTCTGCACGACGTTAAACTGCATCTCGTCCTGCATGACGCTAAACTACACCATTAGAACTATGTGTGGCTTGATTCCCATCCATATGGGATACGTAGGAACGCTCAGACATCTCGTCTGGAGCCCAGCCCCGGTCTATTCCCTTTCGGCTATCCCCCTCTGGGTATAGTTTCCTTGGAGGGTCCTCACGTATTATGGAATAGGCTTTCTTGGCCCCATTCATATGAGGATTATGGCGGTCGCCTCGCGCACCCACCTCCGTTCTTCTATTCCCCCACGTCTTTACTACACGACGTAAAACTGCATGGCCTTCAAGAACTATGTACAACTTGATTCCCATCCTTATGGGATACGTAGGAAAGCCCAGACATTTCGTCCGTCGGCCCAGCCCAAAAGCCAAAATCTTCCCTTCTGGTCAAGATATATGGCAGGGTGCACACTTGCCCCAACTCACGTCTGGTAGCTCTCGACCAGTCATCATAGGGATGACGTGTTTTCGAACATGGTCAATAGTGCCCTGGATCTTTGGGTTCACCCTGAGACCAATGACGCATCCTACCCATCCTGGAGTGACAACATTCCTCCAGGTGGTGTTAGCAGTCGGGCCCTGGCCCTAGTCCTCCTCTGGGGAGAGGGGAGGTGTACGACATAAGCATGAGATTATTCCTCATTCACGTCGGGCTACTAGCTACGCAGTACCCATCCCCTGACTAAGGCTCAGCCTCAGGCTTCTTGGCACTTTCGGGCCCCCGAGCCCCTGTCCTTACTGCAAGACGTTAAACTGCAAGTCGGTCGGGCCTCCCTGACCAAGACTCAGCCTTAGGACCCTTGACCTTTTCGGGCCTCCGGCCCAGATTATCTATAAAATGGAAAGTGTGCGACGTAAGCGTGGGGCCTTCTTCCCCCATTCACGTCAGGTTACCAGCCATGCCACACACACATCTCCCGATCAGGGCCTTCTCAGGCCCCTTGCCCCTTTTTGGGCCCATGGCCCATGTCGTCCCCACTAGACGTTAAAATACGAATCAATCATGTCCCTTGGCCTTTTCAGGCTCCTTAGCCTTCTCGGTCCCTCGCCCGACTTCATACCAAGGACATATGGTGTGAGTATGGGACCATCTCCCCATTCACGTCGGTTTTCATGCCGCACCATGCGCCCCCTCTAGGGAGTCCTACCCCATTCTTCATCCCGCACGACGTTAAACTGCACTTCGTCCCGCACGACGTTAAACTGCATTTCGTCCCGCACGACGTTAAACTGCATTTCGTCCCACACGACGTTAAACTGCATTTCGTCCCGTATAACGTTAAACTACACCCCGTCTTGCACGATGCTAAACTGCACTTCAAGAACTACGTATGGCTTGATTCTCATATTTATGAGATACGTAGGATCACCTAAATGCCTAAGCTTCAGGTCCAGCCCCATTTTCCGGGAATCTCTATCCCGCTCCGGGCCCCGAGCCCAAATCCCCCTTTGTACGAGACGTATGGTGTGGTATGGGATTACGTCCCCACCATATGACTCCCATTCGGGAATTCTCCTTCTTCGTCCCGCATGATGTTAAACTGCATTTCGTCCCGCATAACGTTAAACTGCACCCCGTCCTGCATGACGCTAAACTGCCCCTTCAGAACTATGTATGGCTTGATTCTCATCCTTATGGGATACGCAGGACCGCCTGAATGCCTAGGATTCTGGTCTAGCCCCACCTTCCGGGAATCTCTATCCCGATTCAGGCCCCTGGCCCAAGTTCCCCCTTTGAGCGAGACGTGTGGTGTGAGCACGAGATTATGTCCCCATTCACGTCGGTTTACTTACCGCACCATAAGCCTCCCATTTGGGAATGCCTTACTCCCTCTTTCATCCTGGATGACGTTAAACTGTCCCTTTAGAACTACGTGTGGCTTGATTACCATCCTCATGGGATACGTAGGATCGCTTGAGTGACTAGGCTTCAGGACCAGCCCCAATCTACCGGGAATCTCTATCCCGTTTCAGCCCCCTGGCCTATTCTCCCCTAGGAGCTGTCTCGCCGGCCCTTCTTGGCGGTTCACCGATGTGCCTAAAAGCACTCCGGTTATTACCTGGAATGTCGGACACTAATCAGGACAAATTCCTTCCTCTTTTCAGGCTTCGCGTTTCTCTTCATCAGGGTTTTCGTTACCTTCAGGCGGCATTTGCGACAAGGTACCGTGTATCGAACATGGTCAATGGTCGACCCTCATTTGTTCGTCTTCACTATGGGTCAGTACGACATCTGTGCTGTGTTTCGAACACGGTAAGCAGTACTCTTATGTCATTACGCCCAAAACCCCATTAATCCCAAGGTGTTGGTTGTGCAATTCACACCCTCCTTCACTCCATCCTATCCGAGTAGAGTCTCAACCCTCTTGGTACTATTCCTCAGTGCGCGCCCGCATGAAGGAGAATGAAGTCGTGTTAAGGTGTCCCTCGGGGCCATTCACCAACTTCCCTCTGGTGGCTATTCCAAGTCTTGCGATGAGGATCTTCCCCCCTTGTTTCCCGCACCGAGTTTAACTCACGTGGGATTAGGGATTAGGTTGAGGTCCATGCTTACTTCGAAAGATATCATTCAGCCCCAGTTCGTGCTCTAAGACCTTAAACTAAGATCACCCACAGTCCGAGATCTAAGACCATAAACTAAGATCACCCACGGTCCGAGCTCTAAGACCTTAAACTAAGATCACCCATGGTCCGATCTCTAATACTTTAAACTAAGACCTTCTCCAGAACTACGTTCAGCTTGATTCCCATCTCCTAATGGGATACGTAGGAACGCCCAGACCTTCTGTCTTAGGGCCCAGTGCGAGGTTGACTAATTCGGTTCTACGGTCCTACCTTCGGGACCCTGACTCTGAGACTGCGTGGCATGATATGGGATCATATCCCCATTCACGTCGGGTTTGCAATAGCTGCGCCACGCACACTCCGTCTCAAGAATTATCCCTTCTCTTCATCCCGCACGACGGTAAACTGCACCCATTAGAACTACGTACAGCTTGATTCCCATCATTACGGGATCCGTAGGACCACCCGGACATCTCGTCATCGGGCCCAACCAGTATGGGGAAACAGTTTCTCCCCTAGGTATTCGCCTCTTTGGCCCCTCGTCCTGAGATCCCCCTTTTCGGAACGTCGCACGGTTCGATGCGGGATTATGTACACACCCATGTCAGTTGTGTTTCGCAACACCGCACACATTCCTCATCTAGCATCGTCTCTGCTACGTCTGCGCTGCATGACGTTAAAATGCATGTCGGGTCCCATCACATGACCCTAAACTGTGACATCATCGTCCTGGCCGCACGACGAAAAATGGCGCCACATTGTGTTGGCCTCATCATGGAGGCCATCACGCTGGGTATTGGTCATGTGCCATACCATTTGTCAACGCCTTCTATGGCTTGATTATTGTGGCGACACCAGGACTTGCTACCCTAGGTCTGTCGTTTCACACAAAAAACCATTCACCTCAAAGGAAAAACAAGATATATCAAATACCGCTTCTCTCGGCGCGAGGGCTAGACCCCACGTCCCTTCCCTCCTCGGCACTGGTACCCCACTGTACCGTGCCATTCCAGAACTACGTACGACTTGATTCTCATCTTTATAAGATACGTATGAATGCCCGGGTATTCCCCGTGAGCCCAGCCTCATCCTCGTGTTCAAGCCCTTGACTCGAGCACCCTTCCAGAGAACAGAAAACACGTGGTGAGAAGGACTTAAGCCCCCATTCGCGTCGGGCGCTATAGTTACCCTATCATGTGCCTCTCATTATCTCCCATGGTCCGAGCTATATAACCTTAAACTATGATCTTCCTCAGAACTACGTTCAGCTTGATTCTCATCCTTGTGAGATACGTAGGAATGCCTTTTCACTTTGCTCAGGCCCATCTCAAATGGGATTGTACGGTACAGTGTGGGATTATGTCCTCATTCACATCGGGTTGTTCACCGCACCGTGAACTCCCCAGTTCCCCCTTACATGTTCCGATATTTACGTCCTTAAACTAAGATCAATCCTAGTCCGAGATCTACGACCGTAAACTAAGATCAACCCTGGTCCGAGCTCTACGACCTTAAACTAAGATCTATCCTGGTCCGAGCTCTATGACCCTAAACTAAGATCTCCTATGGTCCGAATTATATGACCCTAAACTAAGATCCCTCTCAGGGAAGGGACTCGACCCCCTCTGCCTGACGCTCCCGTTGACGCATCCATATGGGTTTTGAAAAAAGCCCGGAGTGTGGAATCTCTACGGGGACATCCCCTCGTTCCATGTCCAAGCTTCGTGGGCTCGCTATTTGGATAATCGCCCAATTCTATGTTTGAAGGGACCCCCTAACGGAATGGATACATCGCCCAAGCTTATTGGCTCTCCTACCATCCTGGGCCAACGCCCCGGAAGACTTCTGACGACATTTGCGACAAGGTCCCGTGTTTCGAACATGGTCAGCGGTCGACCCACATTTGTATGTCTCCATTCTAGGTCAGTGCGATATTGATGCTGCTCTTCCGCTATGGTTATTAGTACTCCCATATTGTTATTCCATCACCACTGCCACCCAAATCCCGAGTGTCATGATTCACACATTTCTACTTCCTCATGTTCAAGTGGAATTCTAACACGCTCGGCTTTGTCTCTTCGCGCGTCTAAGTGCGCCATATGGGTGTGTTAGAATCATTGGGCCTGTATTCACCGAGCGTCCCATAACCCTAGCATACCCCCTCTTGTGTCAGGGAAAGTTCATCATTACTTCATGTTTTCCACACCGAGTATGACTCACGTGGGCTTAGTTGTTTTGGAGAAACATGTACCGGTGCAAGCAGGCATTTCATCCTACATGACGTTAAACTGTACCATCAGAACTACGTGTGGCTTGATTACCATCCTCATGGGATACGTAGGGACACCCCAATACTTTACCCAGGGTCCAACCCCCAGGAGTTGTAAAATCTGTTCTTCCCATCTCCGGCCCCTTGGCTGGACCCCTCATAAGGAATTGAACGACCACAACTCCGCCCTGGACAAATTCAGGATGCCCCAATTACTAGGAAGCAACAGACTCTCTCATCAGAGAGGCCCTGTCTGAAAGAAGGAATGATCCACGATCAAACCAATGCGCCCATTTGGTGTACTCCCACCATGATGGTGTAGTCTCATGAGTGTTGGACTCTGTCTGAACAAACCCTCACTCCGCATTCCATGCTTTACGTGCCACCGATATTCGGACCCTCGTCCTTTTCCATGTCTGAAGGGAATCCCTAACAGTTTCAAGGCCTGACCTATGATCTGCCTGCTGTCCTGGGCCAATGTCCCAAGGAACCCCCTAACAGTTTCAAGGCCTGACCTATGGTCCGCCTGCTGTCCTGGGCCAATGTTCCAAGGAACCCCCTAACAGTTTTAAGGCCTGACTCCTGGTCCACCTACTATCCTTGTTCAACCACTTGAAAGACTAATCGACGACATTTGTGACATGGTCCTGTGTTTCGAACATGGTCAGCAGTTGACCCTCATTTGTTGTCCCTGTTTCAGGATAAAGCAGTAAAAACATCATTTCTTCCACTAAGGTTAACGATTGTTCTTCACCGTCACGCCGCCCTCACAATGTTTCGAATCGTGGGTATTGTGATTCACACTTCCCACCCCCATATGTTCGGACCGTTTTCAGCGCCCTTGGCATTGCACCGTTCGTGCGCAAGAGCATGCTGGAATCGGTAATTTGGCTGTTCTGAGAACCACTTTCTCCAGTCAGGTCCCTCATACTCCCCGAAAATCCGGACAGGTTACCCAAACCCCAGAGGCCCGAAGCCTGGTCTACACTCCTATGTAAGGATGTAAGGGACCTGTGCAAACAGTGGAAATTGTGCATGCTACGACATTCAAGAGAAAAAGATTGGAGCACGAAAGTACCGCTAAAGGTTTGAAAAATAGTTACACTACTTGAGGGTCAACCTCCCCCATGGATGGATTGACCTTATTGAAAGAGCGTTGCAGCTCCTCCACCCTTCGACTCGTGGCATCTAAGAATTGTTGCCGCCGACTCAGCTCATGCTCCTCTTCGGCAATGACGGGGAAAAATTTTTCAATCTCAGTTCGGGCCCGCTCCACGCCAGCCTGGATGATGTCCATCTCCATAGAAGCCCGCTTCAGGCCCTCCTCTGCCTCCGCTAGCTGGGCCTTCAACCGCGAGATCAGCTCGGAATGTGCTTTGAGAGTGGCCGAGTGCTCATCCTCACGAATTTGCAACTGCCGGGCTTCATTCTTAGCCTCCTGGGGCTTCTTGATGTCGGTCGCCTTCCTCCACTGCCAGCCCACGCTGAGCCCACGATCATACTCCCGGATCTTTCAGCCTTAAGATCTTGGATGAGCACATGAGGACGCTGGGCATCAACTCCATATATATAGGCGGCGACCCGAACCATCGTGGCGCGTCGGCCCGCATAGGAGCTTCGTGGCGCACCCGCGGAGCGCGTCCCCTTGCCGCTCCACGCACCCTCTTCGTGAGCCAGCATCGCGAACTACCGATAAATTTTGGCGTTTTCTCTCAGACTCCGACCCTTGACTTCTCGGCGGCTCCAAGTCTGAGGGGGGGGGGGGGGCATTTGTAGGCGCCAAAATATTGGACGCACATGGAGGAATGAAGAAAACCACCCGGAGGCTGCCTCGCGAAGCCCATCCGCGAAGCCCCGAAGGCGGAAGCCTTCGCAAACGGTCTGACATTCGTGAGCCCGCCGCGAAACCCCGGAGGCGGAAGCCTTCGCGAACGTTATGACATTCGCGAGCCCGCCGCGAAGCCCCGGAGGCGGAAGCCTTCGCGAACAGCCTGACGTTCGTGAGCCCGCCGTGAAGCACTGCGCCCCCTTTCTCGCCACGTGTGCCCTGATCCGCGGCGCCTCTTGCCTATAAATATAGAGCTCCCCCTGAGCTCTTGGGACAGACAATCTGACTTTTCGGCTTCTCAAATCCCAAATCGCGAAGCACCCGCCGCTCTGGGAAGGATGAGCTCCGCAAGGTACCTTTACTTCACGAGATGGCTTCATCTTGTCTCGTCTTGAGCCCCTCTTCTGAGAGGGATGCTCTTCGCGAAGCCTAAAGGCATTCACAAAGGAAGGGGTATCCCCGAAGGGACCCAGGTAGTCGTGGAGCATTTATGCTTCGCGAAACACCCACAATGTGCATGTGATCCACTTACTAAGGCAGGGATACTGTGCCTCGCAAAGCACTTTGGTCAGCGACACCACACTTCGCGAAGTACCTAAGCTTCGCGAAGCGGTGGTCCGTGAAGACTCTTCCACTTCGCGAAGCACCCCTCAATCATCCCTTTTCCCTACGCTAAGGTCGAGGCATGCCACTTCACGAAGCACCTTCGCTTGAAGTGCCCTCCACTACGCAAAGCAACTGAGCTCCACATGTCCTTCGCCTGTGGACCCTTCTGTTTGGCAATCTCTCTTCCCGTGCAACCCTCCAGGCTTGCACGATGTGATTTCAAGTCCCTTGGACGACACCTCCCGTAGTGCTGCTTTGCCTAATTCTCCTTCGCATAGTCACGCTAATGGATAATGATTCTTCGCATAGCCACGCTAACGTGGATCCCTCGATGGTCCGCTATGTGACCCCCCTTCACCACGGTCTTGTCGATGCCTTCCCTCCCATAAGGGGTAGAGGGTGCCAGTTATGTAAGTCCTACGGGTGTGGAGTAAACCCACCTCGTCCGAGCTGCAGGATGTTAAAATTCCAAGCACCCCATCCTCAACAGACGACGTTAAACTATGACCTCGCCCCATGACATGCACGCCTGGAACCCCCACCCTAGTCATTCTGCACATCTCCCCTGACCCACATGGGATCAGATCCTCTTTCTTGGAGTGGCGTTTTTCCATTGGGAAGAAGGGTAGCCACCTCAGTGTGATCCCCTTAGCCCCTCCTGCGGAAGGTTGCACCCATGCACCTACTCCATACTTCCCCGGTTCCGAATCCAGTAAAGCCCCTTTCCCACTGCGCTTTTTCGCACCCTGGGCCTCCATCCTGGAGTAAGTCCCAACGTCATGGGCCGCCTAACACGTAAGCCCCTCCTCGTTTCTCACGGACGAACCCTTCGCGACGTGATCGTCTGGTCCGTGACGCCTCTTGTTTCTCACACCGAGCATGACTCACGTGGGCTTAGAGCATGCATCGACCATGACACCTACTCTGGGCCGCTTAACGCGTAAGCCCCACATCCAAACTACGTGGACTTTGATCCATGCCAACGCATGGTACGTAGGACACCTCCTTGAGGATCAAGCCCACCTGGACCCCTGGTCCCACTAACTCGGTCGTCTCTTCACGTCGAGTAATCTCGTCCCTCATGACGTTAAACTGTTCACCTTCGTCCGGCAAGACGCTAAACCGTCCGCTTCATCCAGCATGACGTTAAACTGTATGCCCCCATCCAGCATGATGTTAAACTATATATCCGAACTACGTGGACTTTGATCCATGCCAACTCATGGTACGTAGGACTCCTCCAAGAGGTTCAATCCCACCACCAGTGGACCCCCCGGGTTCACTTTCACATCAATTTACCGATGAACCCACCATCTGCTTGTTCCGACCACATTCACGTCGGTTCTTCCACCACCAGTGGACCCCCTGGGTTCACCTTCATGTCGGCCTTTCGGCGTCCAATATGAACTACGTGGACTTTGATCCATGTCAAGGCATGGTACGTAGGACACCTCCTTGAGGTTCAAGCCCACCTGGACCCCTGGTCCCACTAACTCGGTCGTCTCTTCACGTCGAGTACTCTCATCCCTCATGACGTTAAACTGTTCACCTTTGTCCGGCAAGACGTTAAACCGTCCGCTTTGTCCTTCATGACATTAAACTGTATACCAGAACTACGGGATCTTTGATCCGTGCTAAGGCGTTGTACGTAGGAAGCCTCCATGGGGTCTAAGCCCATCTTCAGTGGACCCCCCTGGGTTCGCTTTGACATCACCCCTTCGACGTCCAAATCCATCGTGGGCCACTTCAGAATGTAGGCCCCCACTTCACCCCATCACCACCATCGTCTATTCTGATCATCGCCCGGGTCACCACGTCCCGAGGAGATCATGCCACCCCTTCCCCTTCCACAACACTCGGGAAGCCACCCACATGTTGGCCCCAACATCGGCGTTCTCTCAAAGGGGATCCTCAATCTGATCCACTCCAGTCAGTGTTCTGATCAGGCCGATCCATCTCCATTGGACGTTAAACTTGCGGCATGCCCCATGTTAAACATGGGAAGCTGAGGAAAACCTCAGAGACATGCCTATGGCATGCGAAATACCCCGCGTTCGATGTGGAATGTCTCGGGCTTCTGCGCCCTCGAGAAGCCCTATAATAAGGGACCAAAGATGGACACGCCAGTCCCCAGCGCTCAGGCATGTCAATGATGCCTCAACATGAATACTCTCCCAACCGAAGGTTGCTGCCCTGTCCGGACCCTTTGGAATGTCCCGACGGAAGCAGCGTAATTAACCAGTGTCCATTTATGGCATCGGGAAGAGTTTCACGAACAACGTATTAAATCTATGAGGGAGACCCGGACTAGGTGACGAGTTTCGAGGAGGAATCCACGGAAGGAGGAGCCGGCATCCCATCATCCCGTTTCGATCAAGGAGAAGACGTCCCTGAACAAGGAATGAATGCTGCCCGCCTTTGGAAAGCGGGAATGCGGGGAAAAACAAAAGCCGCACGGCCTCCACACGGACGGACGCGCGTGCCCCGACGAAAGCGTCGGAAACAATCGTCTCAACAACGTGATGCAATTCATTTCCACATTCACCATTCAATAGTGATTATAAAATATTTATTGTCAATTACTATGTAATATATGACTTAATAATCTTCTAGATATATATATAAACATATACATATATCTTATTCACTTACAATAATTTAATAAGAAATGTAAATGGAAACATCGTTAATGCGTACATACAACCTACCTTCTCAATAAATGATATTTTACATTTCATATATCTATATATTATAAATATTTATATTCTGAATATATATAATACATAATCAATGGTTTACATTTTGGAGGTTATTGAATAATGATATAAATTATACATTCTAGAATATCTAGATAAAACAAGTATGATAAAGAAAGGGATTATTACACGAATTTTTATTTAAACATATATATTATTAATTAATGGGTTGTATAAAGCCTTAAATAAATCATGTATGATATTATAAATATGAATATGGTTCTGGTATACTTTAATAACATACTATTTTCATTATACAAGAGGTTAAATGTACCCTTGACCAAATGAATGTACAAGGTAAGGGTTAATTCTTCAATTTCATTATTATATGAGATTTTTTTTGTGTATGTATTTACAAGGACATATATACCATACATGTCCGAGTTTTATTAAAATGTTTTCAAAAGTATTATATTAAGGTTTTGTGGAAGGGTCTTTTTAGCAAGATCATCGATTTATATATGTTAATGATTTAATCATCAAAATATTTTTTAATAATGATAATGATTTCAAAATGTTTTTAAGAATTTATTAATATTGATGTTATTGTTTTAAAATGTTAATTCCTTTAATAAGTTTAAATGTGTTATTTATAAATTTGATAAAAAATCTTTTTTAAATGAACTCATTTATAAATTTGTGATTTTTAAATGATTTCGCCAAAAGGGATATTTCCGTCAAAGAGTTTTAATGATCATTTTCAACTATGTAAACATAATTACTAGATATTATTCTTTATTATATTTGATTTATTATAATACAATTTACAATATTGTATTTAATGAGTTATGATATGTTTGATAGTGTATGTGGTTTTATTTATACCATTAATTATTTATAGTTAATTTATTTACATTTCATATGGTAGTTTTAATATGAATGTTTCTATTATGTTTCAGCATTTTCATATGAGGAATGCATTGGACTTAATATGTTACTGGTGGTTCCCTCTATATCCTCTCAATTCATCAATATGTCTAATGAGACAAACTATTGTCATGGAATAGTGCCTTCATAAAAATTTCATCTAAGCTATTTGAATGAGGCATTAACATTATAGTTAAGATGTCTGACATTATGCATTCCATCATTATTAGATTAGTTATTAATGGTACATGTGATTATTCAGCTAGTTGAATATCCATGTGAATAAGTAAGTAGAATTATTTTATTTAAATGTGCCATATTATTCTGATGGTTATGTATAAATAAATTTTGTTTTAATTTTATACCTTTCCATAAAAGTTTATGATTATTTAAAATACCATACACTATATTGTTTATCCTTAATGAGAATTTAAGATCACCCCTTTCTTATGTTTTTTTTCAGGATACCAAGAAGTATATTACAATTTATATGTATTATTAAGCTAAGGGATTAGTGGAGTTATAAATGGATTATTTATTCATTGTTTTATCTTAGAAATTTTGATGCAATGTTCATGTATGTAATCTATTTTCCAAGAATTATAAACTAATTAGTCCTTCAGGACATGATTCCTTTTAATCATGCTAATGTATTAAATTAATTCACCGGCTCCAAGAATATGGGGTCTGGGTGTTACTACTGGTATCATAGGATTTTTGGAATCAATGTTCGAAATAGATTTAGGTAAACACATATTAGTAAACATTATCCTATGATAGAATTTAAAGATTAGTATAGAAGAACATACAAATTTTTTGGCAATGTTGATATTATGTGTGGTTTTTCAAGAAATACATCCCAGTCAGGATACTACAAGTGGACGTGGTTCTAGCACAGATGTACCTAGCAGTGAAAAATACAACAACATATTCCAGGCATCACCTAGGGTATCCTGGTACACAATAATGTGCATTACTACGTACCTGGTGTGACACTCCTAGTTGATGTGATTAGGATAATTCACATTTTCTTTACAAACCATTATAAAGGATTTATGAGTAAATATTTCAGTAAAGAATCCAATGATATGATTATGAGAGTTGATGTTTGTAAATATTCAATTAATGCTGATAATTTTTATAGTTTTTGTATTTTACATTATGATATGATCTAACAAAGTTTATGTCATCATTTAGAAATGCATCCATATAGAAGGAATGAAAACTCCATCAATACACATGATCCATAGAGTAATAAGGATCATATATTTCATGATATTAAGTAAACATTTAGAAGGGAAATAGTATCTCACATATCAACATCATGTGAATAAATAATATCATGTCTTAATAAGATCAGTAAAGAATTATATGAGCACTATGAATTTAAAAGAAATAATGAAATGAAGAGGATGACGAAAAAAATAAATAAAAGGAATAAGAAAAATAATGAGTTTCCCACATGTGATTACTGTGGAAGGAGTCACCTTGGTAAATTATTGGATTGAATGGGAGTATGTTATAAGTGTAGAGAAAAAGGACTCATCATTCATGATTTCCATGGAAAGAAAAATGATTCAAATGTATAATGGATCAACTGTAAGGAGTTAGGAAACTATGCAAATCAGGGTCCAAATCATCATAGTATTACCCCAATAATTCTACTAGATAATAATCAAGTAATGATACTAACATATATGAGGTGGAATGAGTTGTTTTATTATGTTTTTATTAAAGAGTTATGTAATTAGAGTGTTGTATCATAAATATACTGGATATATGAATAAAGGAAATATATAAGGTTATACTATAGTTCTATTTCATTGAGGATTTCATATTATATATTTCTAAGAAAATTGAATCAATATCGAGTGAAACATTTTTAACTACATGGTTAATGGAAAAAAAATCTTTTACATGGTTATGATAATGAGGTAGTGATTTTTGATGAAGATATAATTTATTTCAATAAATTAAGTTTTATATTATTTACCAACATGAAATAGATTAATGATTTGTATATTCCCTCATTATTAGATTTAACAATGTTTATGGATTTAAAAATTATATCCAGTATTCTATGATTTACTAAATAATTAATGAAGTACATACATATTAAAATATGGTTTTATAGTAATTATGTTTGTTACCATGTTTTAATAAAATACATGATGAAGGTATTCACATGTTGATATTCATTATGTTACGTTGACCTTATTTATAATTTTTTGGACTATGAATTTGGACACAAGTATGTTTGATATGTATAATGGTTCAAATTGAGAATATTGATCATTTGATTTTTTTTGTGGGGTTAAATTATGATTTGTTGCATACATTGACTTAACCTTTTGGTTTTTAGTAATCATTTACGGAATTAAGGAAATACTTATCGAACCTAAAATTTATCAAATTCACTTAAGACAAAAGAAAATGTTTTTTAAAAAAATTCATTTGATAGTGTAAGGGTCGAAGTCAAAATAGATCAAAGCACAACCAATTGATGATATTATGATTATGAAAGGTAATGAAATCATGTATATTTTATTGATTTATTTATCGTGAAAGTAAATTAATCCCTCCTCTTCAAAAAAAGTAACTAAAAAATGTTTTATCATAATACCTTTTAATTTTTTTAACTGATGATACCTTAAATCCTTGTAGATTTATGCCTTTATGTCCATAAATTTTACATGTATTATTCACTTTTTTTAATTGATGACCTCAATCACTCCCTATAAATATTTACGTTTTTCCTTGAATTATGTGTCTCTAAATTAAAACAATTATCTCTTATTAAAATTCCTAATTTTGTGGTGACTTTTTAATTTCTCTTTCCCTATTATTAAGAATAAATTTTATTAACCCTATTTCTGATATGGGTTTTCCACCAAGGGATTATCTATTTTAAACCTTTTAATTTTGAAGAAAAATTTCAAATTGTGTAGACACAGTTTATAGGAGGGGATAATGTGACACCCTAAGATTTGATATTAATTTATCACTTTAGTGTAATTTATTAGCTTATATTTTATTCAATATCGACTTGGCTTGTGTTATATGCAAGATTTAGTTTCTATGAAACAACACATTAGTATTATAATTATTTAAACGATGAGTTTATTTATCAATTAGATATTTTAATATGAATAATAAAATATATATTTTATATGTTAATTATAATTTTTTCTAGTAAATAAAAATATATTTATAATGAAATGTAAAATTTGGGTTAATATATTTATATATTTAGAAAAGATATTTCCATAAAAGAACTACTTTTTATGTCATTTTGTGTATCGTAATCAAAATTATTTTATACAGTCCTAATAATTAAATTTTGTAAAATGGACTTCATTTTTGAATTAATAATATTAAAATTTTCTTAGGGTCAATTTTTGTATTCTCTAGAAACATTCAATTTTTTGGTGAATAGTGAAAAATATTTCATAGTACATAAAAACCGACTTTTTCATTTAAATAATAATTTTTCATTAAATAAACATCTTAATGAAAAAATAGATACATAATACATATATTAGTACAATTTATGTCATTGAAGTCATTTTATAATAATATTAGATATATAAAATTATATTGAAACATTTTATTGTCTTTTTACCCACCATTTAGTCACATTTACCAATATTATAGCAAATTTGAAAATTTTCATAAAACACATTTTTACCGCATCTGGGAATTGAAATTCAAAATTAAATGAGACACAGTTGAAATTAATATGTAAAATATGGATGAAAAGGATGAAATTTTTCTGGTGAATAGTTATATTTAAATCTTATTTACCACGACAAAAAGATAATAATGTAATTTTTGTTAAAAATATTATTAAAATTACCCCTCGACAAGTCCTAATTCAATAGGATAAGTGTATTTAGACAAAAATAAACACTATGAAACAAAATATCATTTTATCTATTTGTGTTAGATTATAACCGTTATTCTTTTTTTAATGAAGTGTTAAAAGTGTTAAATTCAATGTGTGATCACTAAAACATATATAATATTGTGATACCCATAAGATAAAATTGACTATAAATATTCATTAGAAATATAAAAATATTTCATACATTATGGTATTTTATTTATAATTTTTAGACATTATATAATTATATATATTTATGACATGATGATGACGAAGTAATTACCTTAATAATGAATTTTTAAAATAAATAAAGATATAAATATTAAAATAAGTTTAAATTGAAAATTTTGATTCCATAAAGGTATTTTTTAGGTGAATATGACTTGTTTTTGATGATTTAATTTATTGTTTATTATGTAATCAAGTTGTTATAAAGTTCAAAAAATCCAAACAATAAAGAGTGTAAAAATTGACATAAATGAGTTTTTAAAACAATTACTATATTATTAAATGATATAAAATTCTTAACAATATATGAATCATCCAAATAATTTACACAATTTTATATATGTTTCTTAGGAACAACTTGAGTTTCTCTTGGCATTTTGTTGTCAGTATGTTAACAATGTAATATAAAAATACTAGAAGTCATGGTAAAAGATAAACTATTTAACTAAGTGTAAAACCTAAAAGATAATGTTAGTGAACTAAAATTTTATAAAACATATTGGTTGATTGAATTTAGACCCAAACCCACTGTATCCTCAAAATTACTACATTTTTAGTTATTATAAACCAAAATAAATTTATAATAAATTTATATTTCATGCATTTCTTAATGTTTCCCTCACCTTTATTATAACAGGGTACTAAAAATTGTCTTAAATTCAGTCCACCAAAGTCTTTTTTCTCATCCAAACCCTACTGAAATCACCTCCAAAATACTGTAAATTCAATTTACATATCTTACATTTATCAGAAAACAAATTTCAGAATCCTATTTGTTCAAATTAAAAGGAAGAACCCAATGAATAGGTAATTATTTCATCACCTCATTCAACGTATAATTCATCTTCCACTTCCTCTTTATTTTATGTTTCCATACCAAAATAATAACTCCAATAAATTATACATACTAAGATATTATATTAAATAAGGTACAACCATATTTATTATTCTATCCATCCAATGAATGACATTGCCACCATTAATGCTTACGTACAACATACAGTCTCAACGTCATGGTGTAGTTTGTTATTCAACACTTCATTAATCAGATGCATATAATAACAAGTATAATTGAAGTAAATAATAAATATAAAATTTTAATTATTATATATATATAATATACCATCCAATTAAAAATTATTTCACATCAATAGATTAATATCATCGCTCGAGCGTTAGTATGGATTATCATCTCCAGGACGCGATAAGATTCATTTTCACGTTGACCATTCAAGTATGATTATAAAAAAACATATTATTTATAATTATGTAACATATGATATAATAATGTTACTGTAAATAAATATATATATATATATATATTCATATATATATATATGTTTTTACATATATTTCACTAACTAACATCTGTTCAATACGATATGAAAATGGAAACAATGATTATGCGTACGTACGACGTATCGTCTCCATAAATGTTGTTTTAAATTTCATATATTGATCTATTATAAAAATATATATTCTGAATATATATGATACATAAATAATGTATTATATTCTGGATGCAATTAAATAATGATATGTGATAAAATCAATAATAACATGTTAAAACACATATGATAAAGAAATCAATTATTATAAGAAATGTTATTTTAACATTAATATTATTATTAAAAGGATAGTATAAAGTGACAAATGAATAATGTATTATATCTTAAATATTAACATGGTTCTAGTATAATTTAATATCATACTATGGTAACCATACAGAAGGTTAAATGTACCCTAGACCAAAGGAAAGTACAGGGTAAGGGTTAATTCATCAATCACATTGTTATACAAGATTGTTTATGTATAAGTATTTACTAAGATATATTTACAAACCATGACCATGATTCATTAAATTTTTTTGAAAAGGAATATTTTATGTTTTTGTGGAAGGGACTCTCTAGAATGATAATCATTTTTAATGTTTTATTTATCTATTCTTATAAATATTTTTTTATTAATGTACATGTTTTCAAAATGATTTGAATTATTTATTTCTATGGACATGATTTTCTTAAAATGTTAATTACATTCGAATGATTCAATGTTTTTATGGGAAACATTGATTAAAAAATATCTATAAAATTACTTCCTTTATAAATGTTTGACATTTAAATTATTTTACAAAAATGAATATTTACCTCAAAAGAGTTTTACAGATCGTTTTCAATTATGACAACATCCATACTGGATATTATTATTTATTGAGGTTTATTTATTATAATAAAATCCTCAATATTGTATTGAGTGAGTTATGATATGTTTGACTGTGGATGTTTTATTTTTTATACCATTCATGGTTTATGGTTAAAGTATTGACATTTCGTATTATAGTTTTAATATGAATCTTTATGTTATGATTCAACATTTTCATATGAGGAATGCATTGAACATAGTAAGTGATAGTTGGGGCCCACTATTTCCCATCGATGCATTGATATGTTTCATGAGACAAACTGGTGTCTTGGAACATGGCCTTGAAAAAATTTATATTTAGGGACTTGTCTTGAGGCCTTGACTTTTTGGTTAAGATGTACGACATTATGCTTTCCATCATTATGATATTATTTATTAATGTTACATGTTATTATTCAACTAGTATAATGTCCATGTCAATATATAAATAGAGTTATTTTATTTATCTTTTCCATATTATGCTGATGATTTTGTTAAAGGCCTTTTTTTCAATTTTATACTTTGCCAAAAATGATTATGAATATTTATGATAGATTCTGCTATATTTTATATCCTTACTAAGCATCTAAGTTCAGCCATTTATTAGGTTTTATTTTCCCAGGATACCAAAAAGTATATTATGATTAATAAGTAGGATTAGGATAAGGGAATAATGAAGTTCTCAATAAATTATATATTCTTTGTCTTATGATATAAATATTAATATAATGTTCATGTATGTAATCTATTTTACAATATTTATAATCTGATTTGTCATTCCAAACATGATTCATTGTAATCATGACAATATATTAAAATAAGGGACAGACTCTGAGATTCTGGGGTCGGGGCGTTATTGTTGGTATTAGAAGAATTATAAAAACAATCGTGGTAGTATATTTAGATAAATTATGATTAGTAAATATTACCCTAAGATAGACATTGATGATTAGTATAAAAGAACATCCAAAAAATTTGTTAATCTATATATTATCTGGGTTTCCCATGTTATACATCCCTGCCTAGATACTACAAGTGAAAGTGGTTCTGGATCATATTTACCTAAGAGTGAAAACATTGACAAGGAGTTTTGGAGTTCACCAAAGACATCCTTGTACATGACAACAAGCCTTTCTATGAACCTGGTTGGACACTCCAGGGGGACATGCATATGATAATTCACATTTTCTTTATAAAACATTATGAGTGATTTATGAGTAAATTTATATGAAAAGAATTTTTTTTATTTTTATGATACTAGATTTGTGTAAATATTCTTTAATACAGATACATTTTTTGGTTTTTGGATAATAATTTATTATATGTTCTAACGTACTTTATGTCTTCATTTTGAAATGATGCACAATATAAGGAATGCAAACTCTAGAAATATGTACGATCAAAAGTGTATGAAGGAAAATAGATTTCATTGTATTAATCCAATGTTTAGAATTGAAATAGTCTCTCGTGTACCCAAAGGATATGCAGAAAAAATATCTTGTGTAAATAAGATAAGTAATGATTTCTCTACTTCCAATATCTTTAATTAGAAGCAAGAGAATAAGAGGATGGAAAAACGATGGATAAAGTGAAGAAGGGAAATAACGATATTCCCTCATGTGATAACTATGAAAGGAATCAACTTGATAAATTCATGAAGGGAATGTGAGTATTTTATAACTGTGGAGAGAATGGACACCAATTTTGTGATTGTAAGGTTTAATAAATGTTTCAAATGTACAATAATTCTTTTTCAAGGAGTTTGGACACAACATAAGTCAATGCCCAAATCATTAGTGTATGCCTCAAATAGATTATGAGCGAAAAACAAAATCCAAGAATGGAAATGAATCAAAATAGAACAATAATTTATTTCACAAATAATCAGGGCATAACATAGTCAACAAAACTAGATGTATAACACAATGAATGGATATTGTGTTAAAAAACCCTTAACACATGTTCATATTGACTTGAATGTGATTTTAACCTTTTATATAATCAATTTATATTTATTATGAATGCATAACACGAACTATATGCATATCCAAAATATAATACATATCTATTTATAACATCTTATTACCCCATTGTTAACAATATTTCAGTATTATCATTCTTTTTGTGTTAATTGCTTTCTCTTTTATGTTTAATTTGATTTGGATGATTCCGTCCTTATATCTTCTTCATAGTTTAATTACATACAAATTATTATTCATGATAATATATATATATATATATATATTTAATAACTATATATTTACAATAATAATTTAAATATAGTGATAGAAAAAATGAATTACAGCATTTATAGAGACGAGAGGGTGTATATAAACAAAAATGATTCGTTGAATTTTTGATATATGGGAAAAAACAATGAAAAATAAGAACAATAATTTAAATAATCATTAATATATCATATGTACTAAATAAATCTATAAGTAATAAACTTATCACAACTCTTAGGGGTGGTTGTAGTCGAAACAAACACTCGAGCGATGTTATTATTTTCCAACATATTGGAATGTAATATGGTAGAAATATATTATATATATAAAGGAATAATTTTATCATATTTACTATATATATTTATTAGTTCTAGGTTTTCAACAATTCAATAATAGTTTTTATGAAAAACAAATTAAACTGCTACATGGAGAGAACAAGCTGCACGTACTCACAAGTGATATTTTCTATCTTTATATGATTGAATAGATATTGAAAATGGTTTTATAATAATAATAATAATGTATAATAATATTTCTGAAACTATATTTATTATTTTAGTATGGGTAAAAAATATTTATAAGAATTAAGTAAAAATGATTAACTCTTAATTGGTAGTTTCCCTTTAGATCCCCATTTAAGGACCCTCTAAATGGTCTTTTAAAAATTCCAAAACGCTTTACTCATGAAAATGGATTTTGATAATTAAACTTAAGAGGGGTTTTTGATCTAATTTTAAAAATTCATGTAACAAAAAGATATAATGGATGTCCTTCATAAGTGTGCGGAGGAGAATCCTTATAATTTAATAATGTATTAAATTAGTATAAATTATTTTTTGTGAAAGATAGATATAAATTGATATAATTAAAATAAAATATGAATAATAATTTAAATCATCAAATCAAAAAAATTCCTCATTTTTTTGGTTTTCTCTTCACCCATTTCATATAGTTTAAACCACAATTTACCCATATTGGAAATTACTGCAAAATTAATTTTTTATTCTATTTATGGGTCAGTAATATTAATAAAAAAAAATACACATAAATTCAACATACATAATTATTTAAACTATATCACATTTTTATTTAGGAATATAATATTTTCTTGAGTTTTATATCGATGAAAAAAATATTATTTTTTATAAAATATAATTAAACTCATTTTGTAATATAAATGAAATATTATAATATAATATGTGTCCAACTCATTTAAAATTGTTCTAAAATGACATGTATTAATGTATATGAAGGATACAGTTTCAATTTAATCATTAAATAAAATCTATAAAGGGTGATATATTATAATAATCATTATATATTTGTTAAACCATTTAGTTATCCAATTTTAACATTAATCATGGTACTGATTTGTTCAATATTGATGGGTCATAATTTTACAAATAAGTATAAAATTGTCTCATAAAAGGTAAATGGATTGAATTTTAAAATATCATTCATCATAAATTTTATCTTTTAATATTTTAGGTTTTAAACATAATTTAATAAAATATAGTTAACAAAAAATACTTGTAATGTCACTAAAAGAACTATTAAAATAATTTGTCATTGAATATGACATGAAATAAATGTAATTAGAATAAAAAACATTAAAAAATCTCTAATATGTATCTTATAAATTTTTGTGACACTCTAAAAAACCCAAAAATTTTTAGCATTTTAATGTAATTTTATTGATTTTTTTTAATTTTCACAAGTGTTCTGTTGGAATTGCAGAAGCATTTAAGATTGATATTTTAATGAATAAAAATTTAAAATAAAATACATTGATAATGAATAATAAAAATTTTAAATAAATAATTTTAATTGAAAAAATTTGTTTTTATCCCTATTATAAAATTTGTAGTTATAAATTTAAAAAGAGTGATATTCTTGACATTATTTATTCTGCAAATATAACTTTTTATTTTCAATGAATAATTATAAACCATTTAAATTAATATAAATAATTCATTTTGATGTTGTAAAAAATTCATTAAATATATTAATGGAATGTTTTAGTGTTATTTTTAGTCTTTAACACATTATTTTTAACCATAATTACCATATTTTCCCTTAACAAAGGAGATAAACTTTTTCAATATTATCATTCATAATAAATAAGAATAGTAGAAGAATAATATAAAAATTTGAACTACTTTATTAAAAATATGAAATTCATATTTCAAAATTACCTTTCTAGAATTGTTATATTTTTTAATAGAAATTCATAAAAAAACAACGAATATCAGTTTTTATAAAAATGTGTTGTTAGGCATTAAATTTAACTTATATCAATGTTATAAATATTTATGATTCAAATATAATCAATTATATTAATTTATATAATATGAATAAAATTTTTATTCAATAAAAATTTCAAAATATATTCGTATTTTAAAATAATTTAATTTAATGTGAAAAAATGAGAGTTCTTGAAAAATATGTATTTTTCAGTATTCACCGAATATCAGTAATTTTTTAAAAACAAATTTTTTACATTATGATATTTTTTTAATAATAATTTTCAAAATGATATTAACATTATAATATTTAATTTATAAAACTCGTCGAGATAAATTATAATATAAAAATAGAAAATACGGTAAACCCATTTTTTAAAAAAATGTTCTTTCATCTAAAAATTATTTTACTAAAAAATTATTAATAATTAATTATTAATAAATAAATAAATAATAATAACTTATATAAATATTTTTTAAAATTTTATTATTCATATTTATTCATAAAAGTTCATCATTTAGGGTAAAATACTCATGTTGTAATAATAATATATTAATATTTTATCATGGTTTAATTCAATTTACTATTGTGTGTATTGTAGTTTATCAAAAAAGAATTTATTAAAAAATAAATTTATTCTAAAATATCAGGGTGTTATATTCTACCCCCACAAATAAATTTCACCCTCACAATTTAATCTTGGTAATTGATGTTTCAATATATTGAAAATAACATTGTGGAAAACCGTCATTGTCCAAAGGGATAATAAAACATTCTTTGAAAATTGGAAATGGGAAGGATAAAGTTTTCTTAAAATAGAACATAATTGTGTTCCCATATTGGGATAAATTGATGGTGAGTTATAATTTAGACATCGAGGAGAAAACACCATCCACAAACTAATATTGAGTGATAGAGAACAAGGTCACTAGAAAGTTAATGAACCTAAAACCATAAACCTTTGATGGTTGAAAAGAACAATGACTAATTTGAAATGATGTTAAAATTATAAAAAGTATTTCAAAATTTCATGTTCCTGTTAGTAATTTTAACGATATTTATACACTTCCAATATATAGAGCTAGGTGAAATGTGATTACTCGATTAATTTCTATTTCATAAGAACAATTTCTTCATTTGGTTATGGTTCAATGAACTAAAACATCATATGTTTTTTCAGGAAATAATTATTCAAAATTATTTTTATTTTTAAATGTATAAAATAAAATTTTAATGGATCATAAGGTCTATAAAATTTTAAAAATTCATTTCTTATTTCTCTAAATATTTAACATAAAAAAAATTGTAGGCATAATCTATACCTTATTGATAAATATAATACATTAATCTTTAATAATTTAAAAATAAATCCAATGTTCAACATAATCCATTTCATCAATTATTATCTTTAATATTCCTCTAAAATACAACAAAAAAATTTAAAATGAAAAATTTTAGAATAAAGGTCAATAAATTTCCCAAAATCAACTTAATATAAATCACCATAAAGAAATACTATTTATCATAGTTCCTCATACAAAATATTTTTAAACATTGATAGTATTTTATAATAAAACATGTTAATAACATGAATCACCACAAACAATTAATGAAAACATACACGTTTCCAAAAATTATCCCTTTCCTTACTCTTTAAATTTATTGACGTATTATTAAATATATTAAATAAATAAAAAATGAAATAGACTCCATAAAACATAAAATAAACAATTTTTATGTTGAATCAATAATCTATTCAATGACCACTAATACTATACCATTTACATTATTAATACCAGTCACCGTTTTATCTCTTATAAAAATTATTTTCATGAAATAATACATATATTAAGTGTTATATTTCTCATTAGTTATGTGATTTCCATGAAATATCATCTTATTCATAAATAAATTATAATTTGTTATGAGTACAATTCAACATATATTTTTAGAACTATAAAATAAAAAATAATGTGAAACCGTACTAATATGATTCATGATTCTTGTAGATATAATATTATTGATATATCACTCATACAATATAGTTCCTGAATACCATTAATTTTATCCACTCCCCTCAAAAAATTGCAATAACATAGTTCCAACAATAGGCTATGACTTAATGCTTGGATTTGGGAATTTTCCTAAATAATTCCCACCTTGTCAATAGAAAACACATTGAATAATAAATGGTACCTTTGTAACAGCCCGAGATTTAATGAAAAATATTCTATATAATTTTATTAATGTCTTCTATTGTACTCTACACAAAAAGTAGCTTGCACAACACACATCTCTGACCTGGCTTGAATTATACGCAATCGCGACCTTCCATGATAGCGTGTGTTGTACGCAACACCAAGTTTCACTAAACGACGATATGCTATTAAAATATTATTAAAACTAGCCGTTATGAATAGTAATAACCACTTTTTGAAATTTTTTAAATTTTATTTTTCAAAATGGATTTCATTTTTGGATTTGGAATATCCAAATTAGCTTAGTGTGAAATTTTGGTAATTTTCGGATAACTTTCATATTTTGATGAATAGTGGAAATTACTAAATTTTAATTAAAAACAACTTTTTCAATCGGAATAATTAATAGTGATAAATTATTAATTTTAGTGGTTTTAAAGTATATTTAGAATATATTTTTACAATTTAATACAATGTTGGTCATTGGTTGTAATTTCACATTTAAACCAGACATAATCAAGTGTCAATCTTTTGATAGATATTGTTTCTTAAAAACACGATATTTGTTTTAACAGCGGGATTTAATTATAAAATTAATTAATGCAATTTCTATGTTATGAATTTGGTAAAATAGACTTCATTTTTGAATTCGGAATATGAAATATAGCTTAGGACGAAATTTTGGCATTGTTCTGAAAAACATCGATTTTTGATGAATAGTGAAACTACTAAGTGGTAGTTAAAAACTGAATTTTTCATAAAACATAATTTTACGGCTTCTGTGAATGGAATTTACAAAATCCGAGAGACACGGTTGATGTCAGTAAGTAAAATGTGGTTCAATGAGATGAAAATAATTTTTAGTGAATAGTAACTTTTTACTTTTATTTACCACGGTTAAAAGTAAATAGGGTAATTAAGGGTAAGAATGATATTAATATTACCCTAACACATGTACTAATTTTATTGGATAAGTGTATCTCGACCAAAAACAACCTTAAGTGTAAAATATTATCATTTAGGCCCACTTGGATTAGATTATGACATTTAATATTATTTTATTTAATGAATAGTTAAAATAGTTAAAATCAAAGTTTAATAACTAAACCATTTTTAATATGGGGTTATACATAAGATAAATTCGACTATAAATATTCATTAGAAATCTAAAAATATTTCCTACATAATGATATTTTATTTATAATTTTTAGACTTCAAATAAATTAATTTATTTATGACACAACGATGATGCAGTAATTACCCTTTTAAGGAAATATTAACATAATTGATGTTATAAATGCTCAAATGAATGTAATTTGAGACTTTTTATGAATTCCTATAATTTTCTAGGTTACTATGATATATTAGTGTTTATTTAATCAACTTGGTTCGAACATATAATTCTGTTATGACTTTCACAAAAATCATATATCAAATAGTGTCAAAATTGACACAAAATAGTTTTTAAATCTAATATTATATTATTAATTGTTATTTTATTCCTAAAAATCTAACGTTCGGCCCAATGACTTAGACAAGGATATATATATTAATAATAAACAATTTGGGGTTCGTTTGTCATGTTATAGTAAGTGTATTAACCATATATTGTAAGAAAACAAAAAGACACGGTAAAAGTTAAATTATTTAACTAAGAGTTAAATCTAATTGATAAGGTTAAATAATAACCTAAACTTGTCTAAATCCTATTGGTTGATAGGATTGCGACCCATCCCTACTTTAGCTTCGAAATAATACCCTTTGGAACCATTATAAACCGATTTTGACTTTAATATAAAATAATATTTTGAGACATTCCTAAAGTGCCCCTCTCCTCCCTTATAAAAGGGCACCTCCTCCCCCTCCTCCTCACACCAATTTTAGCACTCAAGCTCGGCCGAACCCTGCCAAAATCCCTTCTCCACTTCCCTAGAATAATCCTAGAGGTCCTGGTCTTCTTCAAATACCAATCTTAGTTCCCTAAGTGAAGGATTCAAAGAGGCGTTTCAAAGAAGAGGTAATAACCATTACCGATCTTTTCAATTTCTTTCTTCTTCAACTTCTTCTTCTTTAGTTGTTTCATGATAAAATAATAACATCAGTATTAATTACATACTGATATGTTATTATAAATATGAAACAACTCTAATTAACCTTCTATCCATCCTGCGGAAAAAGGAAGTCACCGCGCGTGCGTACGTACGGAATACCGTCTCCACACCGTGGTGTAATCTATTTTCCGCCACCACCTTAATTGGATGGGTATAATGGTTTAATGAGTAACTATATATGATTATTATAAAGTGATATTGATACTAAAATAGTATAAATACACTTCAACGCAATTCCATGACCATGGGAACGATATCATCGCTCGTGCGTACGTACGGACTACCGTCTCCACGACGCGATGAGATTCATTCTCAATGATTAACCATTAATGAATGATTATAAAGTATATATAATAAGTACTAATGAAATATATTACCTAATAATTATACTGTAATTATTTATATTTATATGTATGTCATCTACTTAATTCCATTCAATTCAATAAGGAAACGAAAACAGCGTTCATGCGTACGTACGGACTACCGTCTCCATGAACGGTGTATTTCTTTCCATTTACTGATTTATTATATATGTATATTCTGAATATATATATATAAATCATGTTTTATATTATGGAATTAAGTAATCATGATCTAAGTAATCATATGAATAATTACAAGTTAAAAACACGAACGACAAATGAGACGATTTTACCCAAACACTACTTTAACATGAATTTACAAAATAACGGGTAATATAAAGTCATAAGTGGACCATATATGATATCATAACAATGAATATGATTCTGGAATAAGTCAATAACAAGATTTAAATCATTATACAGGAGGTTCGGACACTTACGAAGCAAATCGGACCTAAGGTAAGGGAAATATCACAATCTCATTTTTATCCGAGATTGTTTATTCGTAAGTATTTACTAGGGTGTATTTTATCATCCACATCCATGTTTCATAAATATGTAATATTATTTCCATCCACCTACAATTGTTTAAATCCATTTTTACACTTAGGTGAGTTTTTAGTAAAAGAAATGAAAGGAATCTTTTGTCGTTTTTCGTACGAGGTACTTTTTGACTTTTCCGACAAAAGTACGAAGAATGTTTTTTTTACTTATACGGCATGAATGGATTTTTAAAACATTATTTCCAAGAAGCTTCCTTTAAAAGTTTTCAAGTTTATTTTTAATCAACTTTTTTATTTTAAATTCGTATGACATGTTATGAAAGGAAAAATGTTTTTGAAGAAGAAAGGATATTTTCCTCAATAATGGAGTTCAAGTGTTTTATAAAAATTATTTTCCATCTAAGATAATAAAGGGTTCGGTTTTTATCCCTATTATTACATTGATTTGATCATGTTGTGATGGAATTATTTTTATGAATTCTTTTATCTTATATGAAATGTTTTATGATGTCACGATGTTTAAGATTCCCATTTTTATTACATGGGTTATGCAATGATGTATGATTTATGATTTTGTGGCACACATAAGAATGGTATCATTATGAGATGGGTGGGAACTATATCTCCCTCCAATGCATTGGGTAAAGATTTTATATCTCATGAGATAGAAAGGGCTGGAACAGTAGGTTATACCGGTTCAGTGAAACAGGACTGAAACGAGGGTTACTCGATTCCGAAAGGGACTTTGTCCACTAAGATAGTCTTGGCAATGAGTCTTGACTAACAAGAAATGATTCTCTATGATTATGTGTGAATGCCACAAAGTTTCATGTTTTAAGTTATGATTATTGTGATTACATTTCACTTCCATGATTTACCCCATGTTATGAAATTATGATCTCTTTTGCAGGTTAAGATTTCCAAAAGTTATGTGCTTATGTATATGATGTGATTGATATTTCTTTTTTTTACCCATACTGAGCATTTGAGCTCACCCTTTTATGTTTTCTTTTCCCCAGGATATAAAGAAAGGTTTTAGGTTAAAAAAAGGGAAGATATTTATGGGAGATCTTTCACCAGGATTAGAAGATTATATTTCGAGTTTCCAAAGACACTAAACTATTACGGTCCTTATGTGTGTCTTTTTGTAATGTACTAAGTATTCCGCAAATGTAATGTAATGTCCATGTATGTCAAGCTTCGGGTCTCTACAGTTGGTATCAGAGGAAAGGTTTAGTCACCCTTTGGAAACTAGGATGCGAAAACGTTAGTGAGATCCCTAGGGATATTTCTACGGTATGTCTAGGGATGTCCCTAAGGTTAAGTATACGTATAGGTTATAGTACTAGAACTACGCTAATGATCATAGAATTAAACCAAAGATGTTAGATATTTAAGTTACTCCCCCTTTATTATGATTTTTTCCTCTCACACTATTCTTTTTGGGTTTTAGAAAATGGCTGGAAACAAGGTGATTCACGATAATGGTGGATATGATGGACAATGGAATGATATTCTTCATAAGCAAGCAAATGAAATGGGATTTGGAAGTCCAAACATCATTATTATGCCGAATCAGCAATCTCATAATATGATCAATAAAGTAAAATTTGGTAAGTTTCCTGACTCGGCTAATAAGAGAAAGATGGAGTTCCATGATGATCATAGAGGAAAGAAAGTTCAATTTCCCCTATGTAAATCATGTGGGAAGAGGCATCAAGGAGAATGTTTCAAAGGAACTGGAAGATGCTTTGGGTGTGGAAAAGAAGGACACAAAGCCAGTAAGTGAAAAGGAAAAGGTTCAGTTAACACCAGGGATGAGGATAATGGTATTGCTACGACATCAACAATGGTTAAATGTTTTAAATGTGGAATGTACGGGCATTATGCAAACCAATGCCCTAAGGGAAAGTCTCATGAAGAGAATCAGTATGGTCGTATGGGTAGTATTTATGTTGATGATGATGATGAGACTACAAATGATATGTGAGATGAAAGAATTGTTGAAGCTCGGTCAATGGTTTAAGAATGTAGTGGAATGATTACATATTTATCAAGTATAATGTTGTATAATTAATCTCATGGTACTATGGGATAAAGAGACATCTAAGGATTGTTACATTGTTTTCTTTCCTTAGGTTTTGAAAGTATGTGATGAATGGTACCAGTATTTTTGGAAAGTAGATGATATGCGCATAATGAAGGGATAAGACGATAATGAGATGTTTGATTGTATGCATGAGCTCATGATTGATATAAGGACTAAGTGATATCATGGTTTGAGTATATAGAATTTTGAGGATTTTGGTATGTGGAAAGTGTTAACTTTTAACTGCATTCATGTTTTCACTAAGGTTCAATGGGTATTCAAAAGAATACATGATTAAGGACTTTGAATGTTTGGAATGTGACCAACAAAACATATCTTATGATATATGGGGATCGACGATGGTGTTAAATTTCTGGTAATCGTTTTCACTATGTTATGAGAGTGGGCTGCAGTATTATGGATAAGCCTAAAGATTGGAATGGATTATGTTGGACATAAGTTAGTATTGTTTAAGGATAGAAGTTTTTTTTCGATATTATTGATGGGATGTTATAGTAATATAGTTTTAGAAAAAGGACAACCTGCAGGACGGGCGACAACCCATCGCTTCGGACAAGGCTGTGGGAATCGAACCCACAACTGAAGTGCGACTGGCCTTTATCACCTACCACTGGCCTACAGGATGTCCTTGTTTAGTAGAAACTAGTTTTATTATATTAATCTATATGATATATGATTTATAAGTCCATTTTAGGAACCATATACGATTAATCTCACTATAGATCGACTTATGTATATAATTTTTGCTAACCTTTTGTTTGAGACAGATGGAATGACCCCTCATTCTATCACATGATCTGCTAACACTTCATGAATAACAAATTCAACTTCATTTATTTAAGAGATGAAGTGGAAGTTGTTCAAGGCACGAACAACAGTGAGATTGTACCAAAATAAAGTAAGTATTTAGTCTAATTCAAATTCTTTAACTTTAGGGAAACGATCTTGAAAACCAAAAATGTTGTCCTAGTGATCTTATATCTGATGAATCATATGGTACCTTAGATCGCCACAAATTTATGGCTTTGATATTGCTGGATTCTCCATAGCCATGTTCTCTACCACTCTCCATCAGAACATGATGGTTAGATTTCTCTTCCATATCCATATATTCACCTATGTGGAAACCTAGTGATTAGTTTATTTGGCTAACCATTAAGTTTAATACTTTTGTTTTAAAATATCGGTTTTGGTATTCCTTTTTACGATGTGGGTTTCGATTAAAGAAACTTTCGAATAGTAAACCATTTATAACCCCGACGAATTTCGAGGGTGAAATTCATTTTAAGGGGGGTAGAATGTAACAGCCCGAGATTTAATGAAAAATATTCTTTATAATTTGATTAATGTCTTGTGTTGTATGTTACACAAAAAGGAGCTTGCACAACACACATCTCTGGCCTGGCTTGAATTATACGCAATCGCGACCTTCCATGATAGCGTGTGTTGTACGCAACACGAAGTTTCACTAAACAACGATATGATATTAAAATATTATTAAAACTAGCCGTTATGAATAGTACTAACCACTTTTTGAAATTTTGTAAATTTTATTTTTCAAAACGGATTTCATTTTTGGATTTGGAATATCGAAATTAGCTTATTGTGAAATTTTTGTAATTTTCGGATAACTTTCATATTTTGATAAATAGTGGAAATTACTAAATTTTAATTAAAAACAACTTTTTCAATTGTAATAATTAATAGTGATAAATTATTAATTTTAGTGGTTTTAAAGTATATTTAGAATATATTTTTACAATTTAATACAATGTTGGTCATTGGTTGTAATTTCACATTTAAACCAGACATAATCAAGTGTCAATCTTTTGATAGATATTGTTTCTTAAAAACACGCTATTTGTTTTAACAGCGGGATTTAATTATAAAATTAATTAATGCAATTTCTATGTTATGAATTTGGTAAAATAGACTTCATTTTTGAATTCGGAATATGAAATATAGCTTAGGACGAAATTTTGGCATTGTTCTAAAAAACATCAATTTTTGATGAATAGTGAAACTACTAAGTGGTAGTTAAAAACTGAATTTTTCATAAAACTTAATTTTACCGCTTCTATGAATGGAATTTCCAAAATCCGAGAGACACGGTTGATTTCAGTAAGTAAAATGTGGTTCAATGAGATGAAAATAATTTTTGGTGAATAGTAACTTTTTACTTTTATTTACCACGGTTAAAAGTAAATAGGGTAATTAAGGGTAAGAATGATATTAATATTACCCTAACACATGTACTAATTCTATTGGACAAGTTTATCTTGACCAAAAACAATCTTAAGTGTAAAATATTATCATTTAGGCCCACTTGGATTAGATTATAACATTTAATATTATTTTATTTAATGAATAGTTAAAATAGTTAAAATCAAAGTTTAATAACTAAAACATTTTTAATATGGGGTTATACATAAGATAAATTCGACTATAAATATTCATTAGAAAGATAAAAATATTTCCTACATAATGATATTTTATTTATAATTTTTAGACTTCAAATAAATTAATTTATTTATGACACAACGATGATGCAGTAATTACCCTTTTAAGGAAATATTAACATAATTGATGTTATAAATGCTCAAATGAATGTAATTTGAGACTTTTTATGAATTCCACTAATTTTATAGGTTACTATGATATATTAGTGTTGCTTTAATCAACTTGGTTTGAACATATAATTCTGTTATGACTTTCACAAAAATCATATATCAAATAGTGTCAAAATTGACACAAAATAGTTTTTAAATCTAATATTATATTATTAATTGTTATTTTATTCCTAAAAATCTAAGGTTCGGCCAAATGACTTATATAAGGATATATATATTAATAATAAACAATTTGGGGTTCGTTTGTCATGTTATAGTAAGTGTATTAACCATATAGTGTAAGAAAACAAAAAGACACGGTAAAAGTTAAATTATTTAACTTAGAGTTAAATCTAATTGATAAGGTTAAAATAATAACCTAAACTTGTCTAAATCCTATTGGTTGATAGGATTTAGACCCATCCCCACTTTAGCTTAGAAATAAGACCCTTTGGAACCATTATAAACCTATTTTGACTTTAATATAAAATAATATGTTGAGATATTCCTAAAGTGCCCCTCTCCTCCCTTATAAAAGGGCACCTCCTCCCCCTCCTCCTCACACCAATTTGAGCACTCAAGCTCGGCCAACCCCTGCCAAAATCCCTTCTACACTTCCCTATAATAATCCTAGAGGTCCTGGTCTTCTTCAAAGACCAACCTTAGTTCCCTAAGTGAAGGATTCAAAGAGGCGTTTCAAAGAAGAGGTAATAACCATTACCGATCTTTTCAATTTCTTTCTTCTTCAACTTCTTCTTCTTTAGTTGTTTCATGATAAAGTAATAATATCAGTATTACTTAAATACTGATATGTTATTATAAATATGAAACAACTCTAATTAACCTTCTATCCATCCTGCGGAAAAAGGAAATCAACGCGCGTGCGAACGTACAGAATACCGTCTCCACGCCGTGGTGTAATCTATTTTCTGCCACCACCTTAATTGGATGGGTATAATGGTTTAATGAGTAACTATATATGATTATTATAAAGTTATATTGATACTGAAATAGTATAAATACACTTCAACGCAATTCCACGACCATGGGAACGATATCATCGCTCATGCGTACGTACGGACTACCGTCTCCACGACGCGATGAGATTCATTCTCAATGATTAACCATTAATGAATGATTATAAAGTATATATAATAAGTACTAATGAAATATATTACCTAATAATGATACTGTAATTATTTATATTTATATGTATGTCATCTACTTAATTCCATTCAATTCAATAAGGAAACGAAAACAGCGTTCATGCGTACGTACGGACTACCGTCTCCATGAACGGTGTATTTATTTCCATTTACTGATTTATTATATATGTATATTCTGAATATATATATATATATAAATCATGTTTTATATTATGGAATTAAGTAATCATGATCTAAGTAATCATATGAATAATTACAAGTTAAAAACACGAACGACAAATGAGACGATTTTACCCAAAACACTACTTTAACATGAATTTACAAAAGAACGGGTAATATAAAGTCATAAGTGGACCATATATGATATAAAAACAATGAATATGATTCTGTAATAAGTCAATAACATGATTTAAATCATTATACAGGAGGTTCGGACACTTACGAAGCAAATCGGACCTAAGGTAAGGGAAATATCACAATCTCATTTTTATCCGAGATTGTTTATTCGTAAGTATTTACTGGGGTGTATTTTATCATCCACATCCATGTTTCATAAATATGTAACATTATTTCCATCCAACTACAATTGTTTAAATCCATTTTTACCCTTAGGTGAGTTTTTAGTAAAAGAAATGAAAGGAATCTTTTGTCGTTTTTCGTACGAGGTACTTTTTGACTTTTCCGACAAAAGTACGAAGATTGTTTTTTTAACTTATACGGCATGAATGGATTTTTAAAACATTATTTCCAAGAAGCTTCCTTTAAAAGTTTTCTAGTTTATTTTTAATCAACTTTTTTATTTTAAAGTCGTATGACATGTTATGAAAGGAAAAACTGTTTTTGAAGAAGAAAGGATATTTTCCTCAAGAATGGAGTTCAAGTGTTTTATCAAAATTATTTTCCATCTAAGATAATAAAGGGTTATGTTTTTATCCCTATTATTACATTGATTTGATCATGTTGTGATGGAATTATTTTTATGAATTCCTTTATCTTATATGAAATGTTTTATGATGTCACGATGTTTAAGATTTCCATTTTTATTACATGGGTTATGCAATGATGTATGATTTATGATTTTGTGGCACACATAAGAATGGTATAATTATGAGATGGGTGGGACCTATATCTCCCTCCAATGCATTGGGTAAAGATTTTATATCTCATGAGATAGACAGGGCTGGAACGGTAGGTTATACCAGTTCAGTGAAACAGGACTGAAACAAGGGTTACTCGATTCAGAAAGGGACTTTGTCCACTAAGATAGTCTTAGAAATGAGTCTTGACTAACAAGAAATGATTCTCTATGATTATGTGTGAATGCCACAAAGTTTCATGTTTTAAGTTATGATTATTGTGATTACATTTCACTTCCATGATTTACCCCATGTTATGAAATTATGATCTCTTTTGCAGGTTAAGATTTCCAAAATTTATGTGCTTATGTATATGATGTGATTGATATTTCTTTTGTTTACCCTTACTGAGCATTTGAGCTCACCCTTTTATGTTTTCTTTTCCCCAGGATATAAAGAAAGGTTTTAGGTTAAAAAAAAGGGAAGATATTTATGGGAGATCTTTCACCAGGATTAGAAGATTATATTCCGAGTTTCCAAAGACACTAAACTATTACGGTCCTTATGTGTGTGTTTTTGTAATGTACTATGTATTCCGAAAATGTAATGTAATGTCCATGTATGTCAAGCTTCGGGTCTCTACAACCTTAGTATAAAGTTCATTTTTAATGAATAAGTGAAAAATGTTGTATTTTAATTCACAACAAATTTTTAATATAATTTATTTATATTATTATATTATATTTTTAATTGATTTAAAAGTACAATTGGAATATATTTTTACCATTTAAACCAATGGTGGTCATTGGAATTAATTTCACATTGAAATTGGAATTAAACTAGTGTCAATCTTTTGATATATTTAGTTTCTTAAAAACACCCTATTTGTTTTGACAAAGGGAATTAATTATTAATTTAATTAATACAACTAATATGTTTTGAATTTTTTAAAATAGACATCATTTTTTAGTTTGTAATATAAAATATATCTTAGGATGAATTTTTGGTATTTTTCATAAAAACTTCAATTTTTGATGAATAGTGAAACCACTATGTGGTAGTTAAAAAACTAATTTGTCGTTTAAATGAGTAATTACCACTTCTATGAATTGAATTTAAAAAATCTAACAGACATGATTGTCATTAGTAAGTAAAATGTGGTTCAATGGGATGAAAATAATTTTTTGGTGAATAGTAACTTTTATGTTTTATTAATCATGATTAAAGGTAATTAGTGTAATTTAAGGTAATACTAATGTTATAATAATATGTAATTTCCTTGAGACATGTCATACCCTTATTGGATGAGTAATGGCTGACCACGACAATCACTGTGTCAACTTAGGGACCCCATGGAGTCACTTTGGTGAAAAAATGACATTAATTACTTTTTATTTAAAGTTAAAATAGAAATGTCACAAACATGTATTATTTTACTAAAACAATTTTCACATGGGGTTATACAAGAAATATTTTTCACTATAAATATTAAATATAAAGATAAAAAATATTTCATACAACATTATATATTTTTTATAATTTTCTGACATTAAATAAATGATTTCATTTATGACACCATGATGATGTAGTGATTACCTCATTAATTAACGATTTAAATAAAATAGAATTATAATGTAAAATCTAAGAGTTTCACATGTTTAAATCCTATTTAATGGGTGGATTTTGAACCCTTGTCACCTTATCCTTGAAATATATCTTTTCGGGACCTTTAAAATCCGAAAAGAATTTTATAATAAAGTAACATTCTGTAACATTCCCAGAGTTCCCCTCTTCCCTCTTATAAAAGGCCCCCACCGATACCCCCATACCCATACCTATCAATCCTTTGGCTCGACCTATCATTTCTCTGTTTATCTCTTTACATCTCTCTCCTCATCCTAGAATCCTTACCATAGTTATAAAGCTCTTCACGAAACCCTTTTTGGTCAAGCCCTAGGGAGTCACCCTATATAAATGTAATGTCTTCTCTTATGTCATTATATTATATTTTATTTCTCTAACCCCCTAAAATGTTTTCATTCCATTATTTTGTAACAAAAAAAATTATCTTAAATATACTAGTATTTTGTTATTATAATTAGTCAAGCAACAAATACACACAACTCCATCTAATGGTTAAAGAACATACTGTTTCTATGGATGGCGAATTACTGCCTCATGAAATGATCATTGTTCAATATTCTCATATCACCTTTCATGGTGGCCATTATGATGTCAATGTATTTATTTATGATATATAATTTATTTATTGCTTCTATATGATTTATTATTTTATATTTAAAACAATCTTTTATTCTTTTCATGTTGTGAAATGTGATAATTTCTTCTGAGGAAGTGTGGACTATTTCCCCCTCAAGTGATGTGACTCATTCATGCGAAACATGGATTTTATAAAGAATTTAATTAATGAAAATATGTTAATTATATAACATATATATTATACTGTAATTATTATAAATATTTTTCTCATTTCTTTTTAATTCCTTTTATAAGAAATCGTAATGAAAGTAGCGTTCATGTGTACGTACGGCTTACCGTCTCCATGAACGGTGAATTTGATTTCGTTCATATAAATGTTATGACTTATTATAAATGAATGTATATGCTGTATATATATGATATATATGATATCCAAATAATTAATATCATTCTAGATATAATAAACCATTGACCACAAGAACAACTTGTAATTGTAAGATGTCTATTTTTGACATATGTACCAAATATCGACAAAACAAACAATATTAACATAAATGATTACATAATGTTTATAACATGGAAATAAGTTATATAAAAGAAATAATAATCTTTAAAAAGTTTATTAAGAAAGTATAAATTAACACTAGTTTATTATTCAGGAGATTAAAGAATGGTCATGTCAATTCAGACAGGAGGTAAGGGACATCATCTCAATATCCTATCATTGGGGCATATTTTGTTATAATACAATACCATCTTTTATATTATTTTTAATAACCCTTCACATTTCATTTCATTCAAAGGTAATCATTTTATATGAAGAGTTTTACAAAATGACAAAAATGAATGTTTCTTTTATTGTATGAGGTGACAACAACCTTTTCTGCCGCCACGAGTACTACTTGATCTTTGTATTCCTTAAGAAGCCAAAATGTTGTTAAAAGAAAATAAATACGATATACTCAATTATGTATTTTGGTATTGAAAATGGTTTTAATAATGAATTTGTTCTTTCAATATATTAAAGTCATATATTTTGATTGAAATGTGGAAATTTATTCTTTTTAATTATATTTGTTTTATGTTTTATGATTTTATAATGGTACTTAGACATTTGATGGGAGGTTACGTAATAACCCAAATGAAGGGTGGTGTCGCGAATACCAGGATAGGTGTTTAAGTTATAACATCTGATGGATTGGGTATGGAAGTTAGTCGTATGGCTATTCCATGTAGTGATATGTGTGGAATTTGACCATATGTTTATTTCATTTAATTATGATTATGTCCCAAGTTATATTTATATGTTATGGGTTCTTTTTATGGGATTTATGATAATATGTTGGTTAAAAATGTGTAAGTAATGATCTTTTATTCAGTGACGTGTATTTACTACTTATTAAAGGTGAAATGTATTACTTTGTTAAAGTATTAATGGTTTACATGTAGTTTTAAAAAACCTATAGTTTTCATTCTTTGTGTATCCCTAACTGAGCTTTTAATGCCCACTGCAAGTTTTTCTGAAATGTTTTTCAAAGGAAATAATGTTGAGTAGGGTCAATGATGGGATCAAGGGAAATTAATGTTGTCCTAATCATGGAACTAGACATGACTCTTTTTTTAATAGTTCATGTTTTGTAAAAATGGAAACTATGCAGAAGTGTCTACATGGTAATCTTTTGTGATGTAATAGTTATGTCCTAATTCTCTAAAACTCTAAACCTAAAATGATCCTTAATGTGAATTATTGATTTAATTCATTATTATGTACGGATTATGGTAGGGTCCTTATATATTACGATTCTTATGATTGCCTATTGATATTTTTTGAATTTATTTCCTTATTTCGTGTTCATTGATGATCACTTATATCATATTACAATTAATCAATTTGATATTATATTTCTCCCATTTTCATATGATATCATTTTATCATATACATGATGACATGTGGTTTTTTAATTTTTTTTTGTGTTTTTAAGGTCACCCATTTCTTATGATTTCATTCCTATAGATTAAATATAGGTATTACATGTGATATTTCAAAGGGGGTTTATAGTAATGAAGATATAAATAATTGTTGAAGAGTATTTTATAATAATTTTGTTAGGTAACTAATCATCCAAAACAGTAAACATTCAGATCATTAGGATTTCGGACTATTTGTCACATGGAATGCTTATTCATGTAAAATAATCATATAAATGTGTTTGTTTAGCATGGGTCTCCATAGAAATTGTATGCTAATAACTTGTTTAAATGGTTTAATAAAATTTGATATATAGAATTATGACTATAATAGGATTGGATATATTAGATATAATTCTCTCCACCATCCAAAAAAAGTAGGTTATGAATATAGGTTAACCAAGGAACCTTCTTTTAAGCTCATGTTTAACATATTAAATGAAATATTTCATAATTTATTCATGAGTTACTACTCTTCGAAGCTATAGTTATTTTAAAGTAATAATTATTAATATTCATGAACTTATTAGAAATATTTAATACATTTTATCTCAATTATATTGGTTTGAAATTGTAAAATAAGAATTTTAATTTAATGAGATTGATTTAAAATATGATAGAATGTTTTTAATTGAGTTGGAGTGATTGGATAAAATATTAAATGATCCTTTAATTCCAAAATTTAATCTATTTAGTTATATTTTGTTAAATTTTGGATTTATAAGGATTTTTTCTTATGAGTATCTAAGGTTTATTGGGTATGAAGTCATAAAATTGGAAAGTTGAAAATTCTCATAATGCATTGAATTTGTATGGTTCTCCTAGGTGATAAAAATATAAAAGTAAAATAATTATAATGTTTTAAATGTCTATGAGGTTGACCTATAAATTATTTTTATATATCACAATCATTTTATTGTTTAATATTTTTTAAAAAATGAACTTGATAATGCTGATTCAAATGTTTATAAAGAATTAGTGTAGGATTTTCACAATTTTCCAGTATTTCATATTATTGCTAATGTTTATAAGGATTATGAACATTACATCATATGATACATTGATTATTTAATTGTTGATTCAATTTTTTTTTCAATTATTTTTCTAATGTATTAAACCATACATCATAATTCATATATTTCATTGGAACTCTTTATAATGGAGTAACGGACATCATGATGTAATAAAACATCAGAATCATTAAATCATTTTACAAAACAATATCATATGTTTGATTAATTTATAATGTTTTATATGTAGTTAAATTCATAGAAAATTTGTTTTAAAATTTCAGAATCATGAATTAAAAAATATTCACATCATAATGAGAAATAATTCAGGTGTTGAAATTGATATTCACTAGTTCATTAAATATAGTATTTGTGATGTGTTCTATGAAAAATAAATTCCTAAATATATATTAAAATTTCTTACTACTAATTAAATTAGTGATAGACGATGAGTTTTTCAATTTCATTAACCAAAATGAGAATTTTGAGACCTTAAGTTGATTGAAGAAGAATAACCAAAACTAATGCAATCTGAATGAGAAAATTGATTGATGTGGGAATTATTTTGAATTCATAAATTATTTTTTTTTAATTTCTTTTGTTGTAATATTTTCAAGAGAAATTATCTAATAAAATGAAGAAGTGTAGTGTGGATATTTAAATAGAAAAATACTAATAAAATAATGGAATATATCAGGATTTGATGAATGTACCCTCATAGATAGTGGAAAGGGGAATCGAACATAAGATTTTTAATTTCATAATTTGAGTGAGGTGTTTCTACAAGAAGATAAATAATTGATTTATATAATTTATTTAATTCTATAATAATATATTTTTATGATAAAAAAATAAATTACAATATAAATGAGATAAAATAATATAGTAAAAATAGAGATAAGTAATTAACGGGGGAAAATGATGTGGTAATACAAGGATATCAAAATCTGATAGTCCAATAATTCAGTAACCATGAAATAGATCATAATTTTAGAAACCTATCTATTTCGAGTTCATCATTTTTGTTTCATTAGAGGTCTCTTATTCTGATCAAGGGAGAATATTGTGATAAAATTATTTTTTATGGTTTAGTGGATGATTATGAATAGTTTTTGAGTGAACTAGAATTTGGTTGTATTATTTATTATATGGTTTTATTACTTTTTTATAGTATATGGAGTTAGTTGCATTTATAGGGGTGTTGAGTTTGCGGTAGGGAGAACAAGCTTATAGGAACTTACCTAGACCTAAATCTTGTATTTTTTTATTAAAATAGGCAATCTTTTGGATCCTATCATATCAATCACAACAAGGATGTAGTTACTCACACTACGAGTAAAACTTGTAAAAATGATGTTTGATGATATTTTTTTATGTTTAAAAATACGAATGATTGAGATTAATATTATTTTGGATTTGATTTATATAAAAGTAGAGGTTCATTTCAATTTAAATATAATTGTAAAATATTATTAAACATTGATTCATCCCCGCTCATCTCAAATGTTCATCTTTTCTTTGGGAACATAAATTTGTTTGAAAGATTCTATGTTACATCTATAATATCCAAAAATCACATAAGAAAGGATAATACAATGTCCTAAACCACTCCAGTACATTCCTTGTAAAAATATTTTGTTTGAGGTGTTCTAGGAGGTCAATGTGACTTATCCCCAACACATTTCCAATTGTTTCTTTTATGTGAATAGTTAAATTGTTGACCCTTAGTGATCAGTTCGAACGGTAGACGGTTGTGAACATTTCTAATGGTGAGTTCCATTGGTACCCTCTCTTTCTTTGTACTTGTTTCAATTCTTTGAATAGTTCCATCTATAAATAGTTATATCAGTAACCTCTAATATTAACCTCTCATTCATTTGAAAAATATTCAATAATGTGAATAGTTTTATCGGTGTATAGTTTTATCACTATCCTCTAACAGTAACCTCCCATTCCATTCAAAATATCCAATTCAATATATAGTTTCATCATTGAATAGTTCGATCGGTGTGGTATATTAGTAACCTCTATCTATAACCACTGTCAGTAACCATTATCCATAACATCTATCAGTAACCTCTATCGGTAACCTCTAATGGTGAACTTTTCTTTCTATTTCCATATTTTCAGTTCTGTGAACATTGCTTCCAGAACAGTAAGGTCCCAAGGGTGACCTTTTACTTCCTTTTCCAATTTTTTTTGGAACAGATTTTCCAGAATGGTGAGGTAAAAAAGGTTACATTTTCATTTCTTTTCCAAAATTTGAGTTTATGAATAGTGTATCCAAAATGTTAAGGTTCTAACAATGACATTTTCTTTCCTATTCCAAATATTGATTTTGTGGATAGTGTTTCCAAAAAGGTGAGGTTCTAATAGTGACATTTTCTTTCATTTTCCATATTTTGTGATCATAAATACTGTTCCCAGTACGGTTAGGTTCTAACGGTGACCTTATCATTCATTTGACAAATTTTGAGTATATGAACAGTGTTTCTAGATAGTGAGGTTCTAATGTTGACCTTTCTATTCCTTTGCAAAATCTTGAGTTTGTGAACAGTGTTTCCAGCATCCTACAGTTTTCCCCATTGACTTTTCCATTGATATAAAATGCATTTTACACCTTGTTTTATGGACTCTAAGGATGATTCAATGGTCATAACCCCGATATTAAATATTCATAAGGCTAGGGATTTTTTAACTTGGTAAAACTACATGGTTTAATGCGATATGCTTTTTATGGGAAATCAAGTGTATCGTAAAATGTTAATCCATTAAATATTCTAAGGTATCATGATATATTCTTCCCTAATTCATTCTTCTTGTTATCGGCTGTAAGATTATCGCACATCTCATTCAATCACATAGGATATGCCCAATTAATGTTTCCTTCTATGAATAATTCCTCTTTGTTTGATGCAACCAATATGTATCCATCAATCATTGATATAATGTATGTTTTATTTTCATTCATTTGTGATAAATATTCTCTTGTTTCTCCAATCCATAGTCTAGAATTTCTTCTCTATGATTTTAATGGAGTTTTCTGGGGTTTTAATTTCTGTGTTCATACCCTAGCATCCTCGGGTGGATGCAGTTGTTGCGACCAGAGGATCATTATAGGTTGTGTGGATTGTTATCCTATAAAGAATGTCATGACCAGTTCAAGGTAGGTGATTAATTGCATATATTTTCTTATATGTGCAACTGTATAATTATCATGTTTAATCACACTAGATGGAAATGGTATTGACAAAATAATTATTTTAACTAGATAAATAAATTGATATTTATCGTATGTTATTTCCTCTTGTTTTGTTAGATTATGTGATATTTTTTTTTGTTTATATAAATTGGTCAGGAACGTAAATCGAGAAATAATTTTTAATATGTTGGCTAAAGATAAAGGGTCATGTGAAATAATCCAATTGATGTTGCCATAATTTTATGTTAATCAAATTGGTGCAGTAATCATGTTTATTTATTTGTGATAGATTACACGTTAGGATTCTCGAATTTGGATCCAATAAATAATAAATTAGTTAATCCAATATGGATTAAAGAACTAGTTGTTTTTTTAAAGATAATTATATTATGGTTCTGAGTTACCCTCTTCTTTGTTAAAGGGACAAGATCTAATTGATGTGATGTTGTTTTCCTTCTATTTGTGATGTGATGTGAGACGAGATGGCTGTTTTGTTATGTGAGGGTAGGGAGGCATCTTGGATTTAGTAGTGGTTGGTGCCTAGAGTAGCGAGATACATCAGTTTATGAATGTGGGTGTCAGGGAGGACACTAGGGATGATAGAATGTTTTATATGTGAATGTTTTAATGCTTATTGTTTCCTTGGTTGATTATCTTCCAAACATTTCTCCACTGCTCATGTCTGTTGGTCTTGTATACCCTTCTTCTAGAAGAGGTGATGATCCACGGGGTATGCCATGTGCTTTCCCTATTTAGCTTCTCAAGGAAGGATGGCTCTACGCTCTTTCTATAAGTGGAAACGACATGATGGGTACTACATATACTCACTGTGTTGAGCACCCATCTATTTCGTAGCATAGAATTATTTCATAGATTGCCTGGGAATATGGGAAAGTAATTATGTAATGAATATTTGAATAAATGGTGTTAAAACATGGGGTTGGAGTTTTCTTGAACATAATTATGAGGTTGTAATTTTAAAGGGATAATGGACTATTTGTGTGAATCTTATGAAATTTAATGTGGAATTGTGATCGGTTAATTAATATTTAAAGAAGTAATTATCATAATGTGAAACTAATAAAAAAGTAATGAAATAATTTAATAAATATCTCTATGTGGTTTTGTGTTTATAGGATACCTATTCTAAGAAGTAGAAGTCCAAATTCTGAGAGATGTTAGCTGCAGTTCTGTCAAAGACTAGGGTATCCCATAGTGTGGTTTTCTGATGGAGTATATCTTGTACTTTTTATCTTTCTATATTCCACACCACCATATTATCAAGGGAAAATGTCACCATTGTGATTCTTAGCCCATGGGGTGTTTTTCCTAACATTTAGGTGGGAGGATGGATGGCTGACTACCCCCATTGGCCTTGCTCTCTTCCCTTGGTAGTTACTTGTTCTAAAAGGCATATTGGCTAGTTTTCCCCGTATATGATTCTAGATGGCCTTAATGGAATCTGGTTATTCCCACACATATATTCTGTATGTAGATTTCTATGAAATACTATAGTTGTATCATGTATAGGAAGTGATGGCCTGAGGATCCTTACTTGGAGTATGGGTTGTAATGGATGGAGGTATAATACAGGATGTATGATACACATTGTGTGAGTTGTGGTGGATCTAAGAAACTACCGAGTTAATTTGCTTACGTTGACGTGGTGATTTTGTTACATGAGGTTAATGTTGTGGTGCTTTGCCCAGGTGTCTGTGGGCAAGGCGTTTTTCAAAAGAGATGCTCATGACATGCGATGTATGGGAAAAGCGGAAAACCAGATAAAAAGTAGTAGTAGGGTACCCTTGAAATTATTTATTATATGATATATTCTCATATGCGATAATTGGTGAGTGTAGCCATGTTGAGGCTAGGAACATAGTATACCTGATTATGTGATGAGTTTGTTTCTCTTGATGTTCAGTATGCTTTATCATGATATTATTACTTTTTCACTAGAGATTTAAGGGAGGATCCTACCGAATATACATTTACACTCACCCTAGTTTTATATAAACTGTTTTTTAGGTCACATGGGCCAGGATGTAGATCATCCTGGTTTCTACTAGCATGGGTTTGTAGGAGAATTTCGGGCTTGTGGATGCTTCTACATTTACCTTTTTTTGGATACTTATAGATTAATATTTCAGTTGTAGTAGTATTTATGACATTACATATGTGATTTTGGGTTTTCATTAATAATTAATTTATGAGATGGAGATGGTTGGTGTCTATCTTATCTCTCTCTTCTACATGTGTTCTCCTAGTGGGTAATACCTCACATTTCTATGTTTTCTATTCCCTCGTTGTTAGTCTCCAACCAGTGGCCTACTAGAGGTGGGACTCAGGGTCATTATCTCCATTCCCCCATTTCCATCCCAAGATTGTTACTCTTTGTGGAGTGGGGGTTGTGACAGATTGGTGTCAGTGGACTAGATGAGGGATATGATTGTGTTTGGAGTATGGAAAAGGTGAGGTTCCTTGGGTTGTTAGGGAAACTATTTCATTCATGTATAGAAAGTGGTGTAAAAAATTATGACTGGTTGATGAATAGCCATTTAGGGCCCCATTGATATGATGTACAATCCATTATGTTTACAATGGATACTAAACGAGGTGAAAATATTTGTTGGGTATAGACCTAGGAACAGATCATCCATCATTTTTCATTGTTCCTCTGTTTGAATGGTAAGACCTTGGGATAAGATAACCTAATATGAATAAAATCATAAAACCAATTAAATAATGATGTGTCTTCCATATTCCAGGTTTAGAATCTCTAAAAATTTATTATTTTATAGGTGTTTATCTAGGTTGATGTCCTAATCTAGTTTGCGTATATGATTTCCAAGAGGCTATGATAGCAGATTGCCACAAGTTAGAGGTAAACAATGAAAACACTTAGAAAAGGACACTCCGAGAGTTTCTGTGGATGAGTCTGTAGAAGTATGACATCTTCGTTTCAAATGCATTCACAAAATACTAGTTATAGTATGTCAGGATCAGTTTCATTTTGATCCATTCTTGGAAAAAGAACTGGGTATCCTAGGTTGTGAGGATGCTTCATGGAGTAGTGAGGCACTGGTGGTTCCTATTACTCGGGGATCGCGAGGTGTTAGCAATCTCATGAGTGGATTTCTGAGACATGTTTAGAGTCATGTTTATTTCATCGACCGCGAAGTCATCCATTCACCAGGAGCTTATTTACCTATAAAAGTGGAGCTCCAGTGTGCAAGAGTTTGGAATCCATTTCACCAACATTTTATGATATGCTTTGAATATGTTTCCGTAAGATGAGGCCAGAGCGACGCATTTCAAGAGGATTTTCATCGAGATATATAGCACCAAATCTCCCCATTTATACTGACAATATATCTTGAAGTTTAGGAATGTGAAGAGGTTATCGAGATGAATTTTGCCATAAATGAATCATCACAAGAAGGAAGTCATCATGATTCCTCATGAAGTAGAGATTTGGTCGCTGGTTCTTGGTTTTCAGGGAAGAAGAGTTTCTATTCAGCCGGGGGTAGGACCTTTTCCTTCATATCTCATGTCTCTAGATGCAGTAACTCTCACGAATTTACCAAGGTATCAGTCATATGTTATCCTTGTGGTGGTTGAGGTCATCAAAAGCGGGAGTGCATGACCTTTTAGAGCTTTCAACGTGCACCGGGTCCTCCGCTCTTGATTAATCTATTGATGCAATTCCCTCCAAGGAAGTTGCAGCAGGTTGCACAAGATTTAGATTTGCATAGGGTAGATGGGGCAGACAGAACAAAACCTTGTAATTCTCCCTGTCCTTAAAGAGTAGATCTCGACTGAGGTGATGGTCGACATCCGGGTCAGAAAGGCCATGGATGTGGTCGTGGTCAGCATCATGCATTAGCATTTCTAGTGCCAGGCGAGCCATATGTTGTTCGAGGTAACCTTTGATTGATTTTTACCTTGTTGTATTACATGTTTTATTTCGTAGTGACACAGTCAATTATATTAGCTACACTTTTAAATGAATTGGGACTTGAGGTAGAGAGGCTTCTCGTGCCCTTGGTGTTGACTACAGTAGATGGTGGTTGAGCTAACCTATTTAAAGTATCTAGAAACTGTGAGATCCTGTTGGCGAAACACCGCTCTTTGGTAGATTTATTATGTTTAAAAATAAAACCATATAATTTCATCCTCGGCATAGACTGTTTGTATTTAGTTCAGGATATCATGGATTGCTTCAGGAAGTAGGTCATTATCATTGGTGTGGATGAAGAGCCAGTGGTGTTTGTTGGTGAGAGAGATCCTCGGATGGGTCATAGGAATGTTTGATCCTTATCATCTATGATGGATGAGAAGATGATGACTTTTTTAGAGGTTCAATAGTTGTAATTTCTTATGATGGTAGAAGAGTACCCTAATGTCATTCCAGAAGTGGTTGTAGCATTACCCCCTCGACGAGAGATGGAGTTAGGGATCGAGCTACATCTAGGAGAATTGTGTATCTCCATTTCTATATATAGGATATCTCCTACAGAGTAACCAGAGAAACATATATAGATTGATGTTCTGTTATTGTTCATTATCATCAGGCCAAGTGTGTCAGCATGGGGTGCACCGGTTTGTTTTTATGAAGAATCTTGACGACAGTTTGTGGTTGTGTGTCAATTATCGTCGATTAATGAAATTGAAAATAAATAATCACTATCCTCTTCTGCGGATTGATGATTTATTTGATCAACTGAAGGGTACAATTTGGTTCTCAACGATCGACTACCGGCCAGGATATCATCAGATTCGTGTGAAGGATGAGGATATCCCGATGATTTCTTTTTGTTTTTGTAATGGGAAACGTGATTTCATTGTAATGTCGTTCAATGTGACAAATGATCCGGCTATATTCACAAAATTGATGAATAATGTGTTTCTTGAGATCCCTAACATGTTCCTTGTAGTTTTCATCGACGACATCTGTGTGTACTTAACGTCTAAAAAAAGAATTCAAATCACCTACATGACATTTTGGGAGTCCTTAGACAACATCAGTAGTTTGGTATCTTGTAGAAGTGTGAGTTTTGGGCTCGAGAAGTCTGTTTCTTGGGGAATGTTATGTCCCAATAAAGAGTAGTTGTGAATCCATATAAGATAGAAGCAGCCGTTTCTTAGGAAACCCCCTAGATAGTGATAGAGGTGTTAAATTTACATTGTTTTTTAGGCTACAACATAAGGTTAGGGGCCAATGTCTCACGAGTTGTGAATCCTCTAGAAGCATTGAGAAGAAAATATCGGGCATTCATATAGATTGATCAGCATCAAGTTGCTTTTGAGTATCTAAACTCGAAGTTAGTAAGTGGCCCAGTTCATTGTTGTAGGATCGAAATGTCTGAGAGTATGCTCACAATACAAGAGGGGGGGGGGGGGTGAATTGTATACTTTAAAAATTTCCTTAGATAAGGAAAGTTTTGTTGTTTAACAATGTTAAACACTAAATTCACAAAACCTCTTTAACATATGTAAACGAATGTTTAAAAAGTATGATTCTACCTTAAAGAATATATAATCTAATATATCAGAGTGTAAGGAAATATAACACTTATACTTTCCTTACAAAACAAAACAGTGGAAATAAAAAGTTGTTACGTAAGTAAAGTAACCAACAATGAATCTTTTAACCCAAAGGGAATGGTATCCAACAACCTTGGATAAAGGTATCCCTTTGTTTATACTTCCAAGAAATTATGTCTTACCCACACCTGGGTAAGCCCTCGATACGAAGATCGGATTTGTCTTGCTATCCCCGCAAGCCCTCAACTTCAAGGTAGTTGGCAACCTCTCTCTTCCTATCCCTGGAAGCCCTCGATATGAAGATTGGAATCGCACGAAGTAGAGAGTTTATAAGAGCCTCTCACTCTAACAAAACACTTTTACAGCACTAAAAAATCAGAGCTCTGTCAAAAGTCTTGAGTCGATTCAAATGAGCTCCTATTTAGGTGATCGACATCCTCCCCCAACGGTCATATTTTTCCTTGAAATCTGGAGGGACCTGTACATGTGTAACTAAACCAACGGTTAGTTTCATAACAGAAAGGACGACATCGTTTTATTATAACAGAATGTACGACATCGTTTTAATGAATAAACGTAAACAAAACTGTATTTCGTAATGAGCAAATAATAGTTCTAAACCTAATAAAAATAGTTCGTAACCTAATAAAATATTTCGTAACCTAACCAAACATAAATTCAGAATGTATAAGAACATTGATATTCAGATTCTGTTGTGATAGGAATTCCTAACCGGATTCTGTAGAAGTTTGTAATCTGAATTCTTAATGAAATTCAGATTCTGGTTTCTCCAGAATACAGAACCTGAACTTTCAGAGTTCAGTATCAATCTTAATAATAGTTCAGATTTGAACTATATTGAAGTTCGTAACTGACCTCTCGAAAGTTCAGAGTTGAACTATAATAAAGTTCGTAGTCCAGAAATCTAATTTGAACTTAATAATAATTCGTAACCAGAATTCAAAACTAAACATCATAATAGTTCATATCCGTAGTTCAGAAAAAAACTTTATAATAGTTCGTATCTAGGACTCAAAATAGAACTTGGTTACGGTTCTTTTCCAAAATTCATTGGGACGTTATTTTAGTTCGTAACCAGAATTCAGAACGGAACTTGATTACGGATTCTGTCTAGAATTCGTAACTTTAACAGAATGCTTTATATCAAGTTTTTATGTCGTTACGAAAGTGTGGTTATGGTTCCGGATTATGTATTTAGGCAGATTTACTATATGTATAAGAAAAGTATGGTTACAGAAAACTCCTTAAGGAAAATTTTTCTTATATAAGGAAAAATATTTATGCTTAAAGAAAAGATGTTTGTGATTTTCAAAATAAGGTTAATTCTAAGATAATTAGGAATGGAAAAGTTTATAAGGAAGAAAATTATTAACTTAACAAACTCCCCCTTACTTCAACAATATCCCCCTTTTTGGAAACCACAAACCTCTTTGAAAAATAATTAAGGAGTTTGAAAAATTTTCATTATACAAGGAAAATTAAAACTTATCTCCCCCTTAGGCATTGAATCTCTAAGGTTTCAATTCTTGTTTACGGAATTGTATTTCATTATTGAAGAAATGAAATTTTTTGTAACCAAGAACTCCCCCTTGCTTTAATATCTTTCATTTTCTTCTTCGGGTTAGTTATTTTTCCATATTCTCTCCCTTTGTGATTTTAAATAAAAATATATTGAGGGAATGGAAAATTTATAAAAGTACCTGAAAGATTAGTAACAAAACAAACATGGTACAAGTAGGCAAAATTTCATTAAGGATCGAAAAGATTTGTACAAGGCAATGCAACAAAAGATCGTATCCAATCATCTATCTTCCTTGGGAATCAACTTTTTTAACAAACTCTTCAACTTCTTCCTGTCTTTGAGATCTTCCTCTGCTTGCCTCTCTAAGGCTTTAATCGTTTGTTCTTGAGAAATTGCTAAAACATCCTTAGCCTTGTTGATTTCCTTGGGCTGAGCCACTTCCTCTTCAAGCTCCATTCTGCTATCTCTTTATCTCTTTCCGAGATGAGCTAAAGAATTCAACTTGCCATTCAGATCTCTTTCTTCTTTATTACGCGAGATTTCTTCAATAATCAGATCATCATTAATAGTTTTTATCTTTGCATCTGTATTCTCAAAAGCTTCCTGAACCTCAGTCTGAAAACTTGAGAACTGTCTCAACTCATCTTCCACTTTCTTTGACCACTGTGTAACCTTGCTTCATGACTTCCTGTGGATATTATAATCAATAAGAAAACTTTAGAATTCTGATTCAAGCTTAACAACCTTCTCCATAAGCATATTCACGTTGTCTGATTTCTGATTTTGAGTTTCTTGAAGCATCTGGCACCGAGAATCAATCTTTGGAAATATAGGAATAACATCTACAAGCTTCTTTAAGGATTGAACAATGAAGGCATTGTTATCAGAAGACGATTCTGAATCAGAAACATTACTCGACAAATCTTCTTGCTCTCTAAGCATCAGATTTCTTCTTGAAGAACCTCCAGCTTCTCTCTGGGTGATTTTATCTTTGATGGGAGTCTCCATCAAAATTTTCTTTCCTTTGTCAACTATCGGAACTGACTCTTCACTATGTTCTTCTTCGGATTCAGATACTTGAACAACCTGATCTGGATCAACATTCTCAATCTGGGTTCCTTCAACAACAAATTCTTTTTCATTATCCTCTTCTTCTTCAGCTTTGTTTTCTTTCTGAGCTTCTTCTTCCGGAGTTTCCACTGATTTGGATTTTTCATGGTAGTGCTCTACTTGGATAATCAACTCAGTAAGATTCTCACTCTTCTATTCTTCTTCTTCTTCTTCTTCTTCTTGAACAACATTCTCAGCTTCCTGATTGTCAACATCCTGAATTTTTTCCACCAGATATTCCTTCTCTTGAGATTTTTCCAGAGTGAAGTAACCTTTACCCGGAGTCTCGGGTAGAGGTTGAGAAAAGAACTTTTTCGGAACTGGTAGCTTCCCTGAAGCTATCTCAGTTGCTTTCAACAGAGATTGAACAATATCTTCTTCAGACATCTTCTTGTTGAGATTTTTCTCTTTTACTTCCTTCTCAAGCACATTAGTTGTCCTTTCCTTTAGAGCTTTTGCCTCAGCCGGATCCAATCCGAACTGAGCATCTCCTTCTTTCTGGTTTTCCTTTACTTCTCTCCACTTGGAAACCACATCATCAGGATATGCTTTTTTGCTTCTTGGGTTTAGGTGGAGTGGATTCTGATTCATCAACAACTTTCTTTCCCTTCCTCTTCACAACCTTCTTTGGTTCCGGTTTTTCAGCAACTTGCTGAACTGCCTGAGACTCTTCTACTGTTAAGGGTGTGAACTCCCCTGATTTATGAGAAAACTTCATTTTCATCCTCTTCAGCATATCATCACTAATCAAAATTGGCTTATAGATCTGAATCTTTGACTTGCAGGCTACGTTGAAGGATTCTAAAAGTCTGACAATAAACCTGGATAACAAAGCTGGAAACATAACAATCTGAGCTCTCAAGTTTCCTTCCTCTAGATTCTTAAGCATGATCAATACATACTTCATTAAGTTTATCTTTCTCAGATTCACAAGAAAATCCAACACATATATATCGCTTTTCTTCAAATTATCTTTATCTCCCCTTCTCGGATTTAAGAAACCTTGAACCCATACTTGAAGGATTTTGTTGTTGGGAGATAACTGGGAAAACTTTAGAGTTGAAGAATCATCAAGCCCTAAACACTTTAGAGCACTTTCCCTATTGAAGCTACCAATCTTGTCCGGAAGCACATGCGAACAAAACTCTGCTTCACCTTCATATCTAAGCCCAACAAAACTAGCCGCTTTGGCAAAAGATAATCTGTAAGTCTTGCCATAAGACTTAAAAGAAAAGTATTCTCGGCCCTTTTCCAACTCCTTTGGGAAGGTAATGGTTTCATAGAACTCAATCAGGAGTTCGGTGTAAACCGGATCCTGTTCATTCTTCTTATCCAAGCAAAAATCTTCCCAACCATGCAGCTTGATATTCTTTGTAATAATAGAATTGAGCGAAAAGAATTATGAATCAACCAACCTCTCTCTAAAAATCAACCATTGAGAAATCGGATTAGTGGTTGATATCTCTTGCGATGATTCAGTAGTCATCCGGATCTGAACGACTTGAGGATGCGGAACTGAACTACTCTCTGAAAGATTCGGAACGGTCTTCTTGTATAGAGCCAGGGGTTTGGGACGCCAGAGCTTTGAAATTTCGATGTGGGATGCCCTATTTATAGGCAAAAAAATCTGACCTTTCAAATTCCACATCTCATAAAATGGTTGAAAAACCACGGCTTTGATCTAACGGTTGGTATTGATCCCGAGGAAAATATGATTACGATCTTTTGAGGTTTGAACAAAAGTTTTCTATACTAAGAAAGAAATAGAATACGAAATAAAATTTAAGAAACTTCCAAAAATAAACATTGATTACGAAAACTTAAGTAAGAAATTTGTACCTTTCGGATTTGGCAGGAGTATCATTCATAATGGTAGTATCATTGCTTCTTGGGTAATAAAAAAACAAGAAAAACTGACTACTAAAACAAGAGTACGAAAATCTTGAGTACGAAAGTATGAGTACGGATATTTTTGTTATAAAAGTTCTTGATACAAGGTTTTTCATTATGATTAACTCGGTTCTGAATATTTTCATTACGAAAATTGTGGTTCCGAATTCTTCATTATGAAAAAGTCGAGTACTATGGTTTTCATTACAAAGGTTCGGTTGTGAAAATTTTCTTTACGAAAATATCAAATCTGGAAACTTCATTATGAAAACTTTAGTTCCAAGAATTTCCATTACGGAAATTTCCAGTACGAAAAACTTGAACTCTGAATTTTATTTCAACAAGTTTTGAATGACTGAACACGGAAACCATTTTGAAAAACAGAATACTAAAAATATAAATAGAATACGAAAAACATAAACAATGTATGAAAAATATAAACAGAATACGAAACTAAGTTACGAAAACATTTTTAAATTTTTTTTCGTTAAACTAAAAAACATATGTACTCCCCCTATAAAAAGGAATATATTACTGTATGGAGAATTGTGTAACAAAAAGTTATAGAGGAAAGATTACCTTACGATTATCATTCCTAACTTTTATTTAATATATTCCAATCTATCAGAAGGTAATGATTTTGTGAAAATATCAGCAAGTTGATCTTGTGTTCCAATAAATTGTAGAATGATATCTCTTTTAAGTGTGTGATCACTAACAAAGTGATGCCTAATATCTATGTGTTTTGCACTAGAGTGATGTGCAGGGTTTTTACTTAAAGCAATGGAACTTATGTTATCACACAAAATTTGAGTTTTAGTGAAACTCAATCCATAATCTATGAGTGTGTGTTGCATCCACAACACTTGAGCACAACAACTTCCAGCGGCTACATATTCAGCTTCAGTAGTGGATAGTGCTACAGAATGTTGTTTCTTGTATGACCAGGAAACTAAAGAATCTCCTAAGAAATGACAAGTTCCAGAAGTACTATTTCTATCCATTCTACACCCACCAAAATCACCATCTGAAAAACTCTTTAAGATAAAATCAATTCCAGAAGTATAAAAGAATCCTAAATCCATGGTTCCCTTTAAGTAGAGAAAAATTCTTTTCACTGCCTTTAAATGAGATTCCTTAGGATTAGATTGATATATTTCACATAAGCATACAGAAAACATTAAGTCGGGTCGACTAGTGGTTAAGAATAATAAACTTCCTATCATACATCTATAAGATGTTTGATCTATTGGTTTCCCAACTTTATCAAGATCAAGAGTATCTGAGGTACCGATGGGAGTACTTATACTTTAAGTATTATCATACCCATACATCTTAAGAAGATTTTTACTATACTTATATTGGGATATTTAAGTTCCTTCTGGTTTTTGAGTAATTTGAAAACCAAGAAAGAATGTTAACTCACCCATCATACTCATTTCAAACTCAGACTTCATTAGACTAGAAAAAGAGTCTGTTAAAGATTATTGAGTTGAACCAAATATGATGTCATCAACATAAATTTGAACAATCAAAACATTTTTCTTATCCTTTTTTATGAAAAGGGTTGGATCCGCATTTCCCTTAACATAGTTTTGTTGAAGCAAAAATCTTTTTAATCTATCATACCAAGCTCGTGGGGCTTGTTTAAGGCCATACAAAGCTTTGGTAAGTCTGAATACATGATCAGGATGTTTTGTATCTTCAAAACTAGTAGGTTGGTCATCAAAAACTTCCTCTTGAACATAACCGTTAAGAAAATCACATTTCACATCCATTTGAAAAAGTTTGAAATTAAAGAATGCTGCAAATGCAAGTAAGATACAAATAGATTTGAGTCCAGCTATTGGAGCATAGGTTTCTTCGTAGTCTATTTCCTCTTGATGATTATATCCTTTAGCAACAAGTCTATCTTTATTTCTTACAATGATTCCATTTTCATCACATTTGTTTCTGAAGACCCATTTTACTCCAATAACAGAAGTTTCCTTAGGTCTCTCAACCGAGGTCTAGACTTTGTTCCTCTCGAACTCATTTAGTTTATCTTTCATGGCTTTGATCCAATCATCATCACCTAAAGCTTCTTCAGTGCTTTTTGGTTCTAATTGGGAATGAAATGCTAGATGTTCTACTTCGTTCCTTAAGGAACTTATAGTCTTTATTGGTTGATTAACATCACCAATGATACTATCACTGGGATGATTCTTAAGAAACACTTGTCTTGGGTTTTGTAAATCCTGTTCATCAACATAAGGTAAGAAATCTTCTAGGGTAAATGTTTCAGAAGGATCCGGAACATTGTCCTTATCAGAATGATTCTCTAACAAAGGTTGATAATCAGTTTTTGTAAACACATCCGAGGATGTTGGTTGGGGATTAAAAACAAAGGGATCAGTTTCATCAAACTTAACATGTACTGTTTCCTCAATAGTACAAGTTTTCTTATTAAATACTCTATAAGCCTTAGATGTTGTGGAATAACCTAAGAATATTCCTTCATTAGATTTTGGTGTGAATTTATGTAAATTATCTTTCGTATTCAGAAGGAATACTTTGCAACCAAAAACCTTGAAGTAACAAAGTCTATGTTTTCTTCCATTCCATAACTCATAAGGTGTTTTATTAAGAAAGGGTCTAATTAAAACTTGATTTATAGTGTAACAAGCAGTACTTACAGGTTCAGCCCAGAAATGTTTAGCAATAGAATACTCACTCAACATTGTTCGAGTTATTTCTTGAAGAATTCTGTTTCTTCTTTCAACAACTCCATTTTGTTGAGGTGTTCTTGGTGCTGAAAAGTTGTCAGTAATACCTTTCTTACTACAAAAAGATTCAAAATCCGAATTTTGAAATTCTCCTCCATGATCACTATGAATAGTTTTCAATGAAAGGTTTTTCTCGTTTTTAACTTGGGCTCTATAATTTTTGAAAAAAGAAAAAGCTTCAGATTTCTTTGTTAGAAAATATACCCATGTATATCTAGTGTAATCATCAACTAGAACAAATACAAAGTACTTGCCTCCAATGCTTCTAGTTTGTGCTGGACCAAAAAGATCCACGTGCACTAACTGTAATGCATCAGTTGTTGAGACTTCACCAATAGATTTAAAATTAGTTTTATGTTGCTTACTGTATTGACAAGGATCACAATCTTTTGAAGAATCAAAACTAAGCTCCGGTAGATCCTTAACTAATCCTTTCTTATAAAGTTTACAGAGGTTACTAATGTTACAGTGTCCTAACCATCTATGCCATAACCAAGAATGATCTTCCATTGCACTGAGACAAGGTATTTCTTGGTTCCTAAGGTCTTCTATGTTTAGGGTGTAAACATTCTCTTGCCTATGGGCTGAGAGAATAAACTCTTCCTTGGAATTGTGAACTAAGCATTTATCGTTTTTTAAAATTCACAAGGTAACCTTCATCACATAATTGACTTATGCTTATAGGGTTGTGCTTAAGACCTTTAACAAATAAAACATTTGAAATTAAAGATTTTCCAAGAAGAACAATGTTACCTATACCAACGATCTCTCCCTGAGCATTATCTCCGAAGGTAACTTTTCCACCTTTTGTTTTAATAATCTTTTGGAAGTAGCTTTTGTTACCAGTCATATGACGGGAAAAACCACTATCCATGTTCCATATATTGCTGTAGATACTTTCTTTATCATCCTGAAAAAAAACAAAAGTTAGACTTTCGGAATCCAAACTTTCTTGGATCTTGAATTTTCAGAAAGTAAAATTTTCGGAACCCACATCTTTTTTGAAAAATAGGATTTATGAAAACCAAGGGGTTGGGTTTTATTTAAAGAAAAATATTTTGCCCAATGGCCACCACACTGACACTTAGTGCAGAAAGGGGCACTTTGTGGAACAAAATAGTTGTTGCTAAAATAGGGTTTGACATTAGTATAACCAAATACGGATTTGTTTCTTAGAGGACGTATCTATGAATACATTTTATCAAAATTATCTTTACCATGAGTAAAGTTTGACAGACACTTCTTTAATGAAAATATTTCGGATTTTAGTTTAACAACCAAATTACTATCCTTAGGAATAACTTCCTTTGGTTTAGGTTTTTCTTCAAAAACTTTAATTTTCATAATAGCATCCTTAAGATCTTTAGAAAGATCATCCTTTTCAGAATTAGCTTTCATAAGATCCTTAGAAATTGTTTCAATTAAATCATCTTTACTCTTAAGATCTTCAGATAAATCTGAAATCTCTTTAATAAGAATTTCTTCCCGAGCATTTGCCTTATCTAATTTCTTAGAAATCTTATCATTTTTATTTTCAAGTAATTTGGCAAATCTGGCATCCTCTTCATATGAATGTTCTTCATTATCAGAAGATGAAGTATCTTCATTTGAAGTACTATTTCCCGAATAGTAATTCTTATCAAGGGATACATTTGTTAAGGCTTCAGCAGAGTGTACCTTAGCCATAAGACATGTATGAGGAAGTGTTGCATTAGCATAGAATTCCATATTCTTATGTCCTGAAGATTCATAATCTGATGATTCAGTATCTGAAGAATCTCCATAGCTTGCACTCCATGTGTCATTTTCTTTATGACTTTTCTTAGCCTTAGATTTGTAATATAATTTCTTGTTCTTCTCTGAATGTCTTTCCTTTCTTTATTTCCTTTTAAGCATTGGACAATCTGGTCTAATATGTTCAGCTTTCTTACATTCATAACAATTCACTTCTGAATCTTTCTTGTCCTTTCTGTCTTTCTTATACTTGTACTTGGACTGAAAGTTTCTTTGGCCAGCAATCTTATTCATCCTCCGAGCAATATTAGCAAGTTCATTTCCTGAGAACTCACTATCACTTGATTCTGAATGAACAATGACTTTCTTAGATTTAGATCTTGTAACTCGTTCTGGAGTCTTTTCTTTAGTATGATTTGCAGTAGTAGTGAAAGCAATAGTTCCAATACCATTCTTCTTCTTTATATTATCATCATCTTTTTTCATTTTAGTTTCATGCTGAAGAAGAGTTCCAAATAACTCATCCAAGGTAATCTGAGTAACCTTACGATTCTCATCAATAGTTGTTATCTTGGATTCCCACTCATTAGGCATGATGTCAATTATTTTATCAACAAGCACTTCATCATCAAGACCATTCTCACCCATAGACTGAAGACTGTTAACAATGGTCATAAACATTTGTTGAACTTTTGTAATGGGCTCTCCATACGAAAAATTAAATCCATGATATTCAGCTCTCAGCATAGCTCTTCTTGTCTCTATAACTTTAGATGTTCCAAAGTGAGTAACTTCAAGCTTCTTCCATATACAGTTAGCTGTTTCACATGTAGATATCTGGCTATATATGTTATGAGTCATAGCACAAAGTAAAGTATTGCGTACCTTGTAATTTAGCTGATATTCATGCTTTTCAGGATTGGTGAATGTACTAACTTCTTTATCTGAGATTTTGTATACTCCAGTAAGCATAACAAAGTTATCAACTCTTGTATTGATAATAAAGGTCTTCATTCTGTCTCTCCAGTATTAATAGTCATTACCATCGAATATTGGTGGTCTGGTAGGATTTAGATTGTCTATTGATCCAACGTTCATCCCTGACATCTTGAAACAAAACATGGGAAACAAACTTATCAGTAATAAAAGAATTCGTAATGACAAGTTCGTAATAAACAAAGATCGTAACAAGGCAGAATCAGAATAGTAGTAAGAATATAGAAATTCAGAAAACAGATCAGAAAATTCGGAATGAGAATTTCCGGATTCACAAAGTTCATAATATAACAACAAATATTGTTTTCCTATGCAAGAAAAAATGGATGCAGTAAAAGAAAGTGAGTCGGTCAGAAACCTCTAATCAATAGAGAGATTGATATGGTTATATAAGAGGTTAAAACTCCTCTGATAACAATTGTAGGATCAAAATGTCTGAGAGTATGCTCACAATACAAGAGGGGGGGTTAATTGTATACATTAAAATTTTCCTTAGATAAGGAATGGTTTGTTGTTTAACAAAGTTAAACACTAAATTCACAAAACCTCTTTAACAAATGTAAACAAATGTTTACAAAGTATGATTCTACCTTAAAGCGTATAGAATCTAATATATCAGAGTGTAAGTAAATATAACACTTATACTTTCCTTACAAAACAAAACAGTGGAAATACAAAGTTGTTACGTAAGTAAAGTAACCAACAATGAATCTTTTAACCCAAAGAGAAGGGTATCCAACAACCTTGGATAAAGGTATCCCTTGGTTTATACTTCCAAAAAGTCTGTCTTACCCACACCTGGGTAAGCCCTCGATATGAAGATCGGATCTGTCATGCAATCCCCGCAAGCCCTCAACTTCAAGGTAGTTGGCAACCTCTGTCTTCCTATCCCCGGAAGCCCTCGATACGAAGATCAGAATGGCACGAAGTAGAGAGTTTATAAGAGCCTCTCACTCTAACAAAACACTTTTACAGCACTACAAAATTAGAGCTCTCTCAAAAGTCTTGAGTCGATTCAAATGAGCTCCTATTTAGGTGATCGGCCTCCTCCTCCAACGGTCGTATTTTTCCATGAAATCCGGAGGGACCTGTACACGTGTAACTAAACCAACGGTTAGTTTTATAACAGAAAGGACGACATCGTTTTATTATAACAGAATGTATGACATCGTTTTAATGAATAAACGTAAACAAAACTGTATTTCGTAATGAGAAAATAATAGTTCGTAACCTAATAAAAATAGTTCATAACCTAATAAAATATTTCGTAACCTAACCAAACTTAAATTTGGAATGTATAAGAACATTGATATTTAGATTCTTTTGTGATAGGAATTTTTAACCTAATTCTGTAGAAGTTCGTAATCTGAATTCTTAATGAAATTCAGATTCTGGTTTCTCCAGAATACAGAACCTGATCTTTCAGAGTTCAGTATCGATCTTAATAATAGTTTGGATTTGAACTATATTGAAGTTTGTAACTGACCTCTCGAAAGTTCAGAGTTGAACTATAATAAAGTTCGTAGTCCAAAAATCTGATTTGGACTTAATAATAATTTGTAACCAGAATTCGGAACTGAACATCGTAATAGTTCGTATCCGTAGTTCGGAACAGAACTTTATAATAGTTCGTATCCAGGACTCAGAATAGAACTTGGTTACGGTTCTTTTCCAGAATTCATTGGGACGTTATTTTAGTTCGTAACCAGAACTCAGAACGTAACATGATTACGGTTCCTATCTAGAATTTTTAACTTTAACAGAATGCTTTATATCAAGTTTTTATGTCATTACAAAAGTGTGGTTATGGTTCTGGATTATGTATTTAGGCAGATTTACTATATGTATAAGAAAAGTATGGTTACGAAAAACTCCTTAAAGAAAATTTTTCTAATATAAGGAAATATATTTATGCTTAAAGAAAAGATGTTTGTGATTTTCAAAATAAGGTCAATTCTAAGATATGTAAAAATGGAAAAGTTTATAAGGAAGAACCTTATTAACTTAACAAACTCCTCCTTACCTCAACAATTGTCTTCCATCTAAGGGAGTTCAGCTTGATGTTTTCTGTGATGCATCACATCTAGGGTTGAAAAGTGTTCAGATGAAGAATAGATCAGTTGTTTCATATGGGTCTCGGTAGTTACATCCCCATTAATGTAACTATGCAACTCAGGATCTTGAGTTGGAATCCATGTTGTTTGATCTGAATTTGTGGAGACGTTACCTCATTGGCGATAGCATTGTTGTTTTCACCGACAACAAGAGATTTACGTATTTTTTCACCCAGAATTATTTGATTATACAACAACATTAGTGGATGATGTTCTTAAAAGAATACAACTTTGAGATATCATATAGACCAGGAAAGGGGAATGTTATTGCTGATGCATTGAGATGAAAGTCATGTAGTGTTGTTGCACTTGAATCTGGTGATTCCTGAAGGGTAATTAAAAAAATATCAGCATTACATATGGATATGGGCGAATTTGGGGGAATGGCTTTTCATTTTAAGATGATGGTGCAATCATATATTGTGAATAATGTGAAAAATTCCTTGTTTGGTGATCTAGAGGTGGAGGTCTAGAAGGACTGAGTTGTTTGTGGAGATGCCCCTGATGGTTGGTCGGAGGATGAACAACACCAAGTGTTGTATCAGAAAATTATTTATGTTCCTTTGACGATGCACGAGATGGTTCCTAGAGTGTTCCATATTTCACCATTATCGGTGCATCCTGGCAAGATAAAGATATTCCAAGCCTTGAGGAGACATTTCTGGTGGCACGGGCTAAAGCATGTGGTTGTGGAGTTTTTGTCTCAATGTTTGGACTTCTAGAAGGTGTAGGCTGAACACCGTGTTCTTGGTTGTCTTTTTCTGCCATTAAATATTCCTCTGTGGAAGTGGGAGGACATCTCAATAGACTTTGTTGTTGGATTACCTCGAGCTCTGGTAGGAAATGATGCTATTTTGGTGGAAGTTGATCATTTACCAAAATCAACCTACTTCATAGTGATCAAGGAGTTGAGCTCTGTGGATGTTTTGTTGGGGATGTATCTGGAAGAGGTCATGAGACTTTATGGAGTCCCAAAGACGATCATTTCAAATTGAGATCCTTATTGCACATATAGTGTGTCGAGGTCTCCATCATGCTTTCGGTTCTCAACTAGGCTTTAACAATACTTTTGATCCTCAAATAGATTTTCATATAGAGCGAACCATCAAAAATATTGAAGAAAGTTACGCTCTTGTGTTATTAATTTTGGAGTTTTGTGGATAAGGCACTTACCCGTGGTGGAGTACTCTTACAATAATAGTTTTCACTCCACTATCGGTATGGCATCAATTGAAGCCACGTATGGATGGCCATTCCACTCTCAATTTTGAAGGACTTGGGTATGAGAGTCAGCAATTCTATGATAGAAACTAGTATAGAATACACTAGAGATGGTTCAAGATGATTCGTTAGGGGATGAAGACTGTGAAAGATCATCAGAAATCCTATGTTGATCAAAGAACAAGACACATAGTTTTTAATGTAGGGGTTCATGTGTTTATGATGGTGACACCCCATCGTGGGTAGTGAAGGTTTGGTCATGGGAGATTGATATCTCCCCGGTTTGTCAGGCCATTCGAGGTGTTAGCTCATGTTGGAGCTGTGGCATATTGAGTAGCTCTTCCCCCATAGACGAGTCAGATACATGTCATTTTCCATGTATCACAGCTCCGTCATTTTCTTCACGATGACTCTCATATCATCGATTAGGGATAGATGGATGTTGATAATGTCATGTCCTTTAAGGAGAGAACTATGGAGATCTAAGACCGCAAGAAGAAGATGTAGTAATGGTGATCTATCCCCGTGGTTTGTGTCTTGTAGTGACACAGTGCCATGGAAGAGATTACATTGGAACGAGAGGCATAAATTTGTGCTTTGTACCCAAAGTAGATTGATGTTTAACACTATTATATATCGATGTAGCCTTTGGGGTTATAAACATTTCGTGTTTATGTGATGGATTCCATCAATTTCTTTTATTTCTTGATCTCTTTTGATAGGTATATTAGTGGGTGGTATTTCAGACCCCATAATTTTCCATGGTACGTGGGATTTGAATTCTTGTGGTCTGGAATGTTTTGAGAGGTATTTGATGTATTGCATAGTCCTCTCCAATCAATTCCATTTGGAAAATATGGTGTTTGAGGTGTTCCGAGAGGTCAAGGTGACTTATCCCCAACACATTGATAATTTTTACCTTTATGTGAATAGTGGCATCAATGATCCTCGATGAACAGTTCCAACGGTAGACATTGGTGAATAGTGCATATACTAAGGTCCAATGGTAACCTCTCTTTATTTTTCCAAATTTCAAATTATGTGAATAGATGCATCAGTGAACAGATCTATCAGTAACCTTTAACGGTCACCACAGTTTCCTTTTCAAAAATTACGATTATGTGAACAGTTCTATCTGTGAATAGTTACATCAGTAACCTTTTATGGCAAAATATCATTCCATTTCCAAATTTTAAATTCTATGAACAGTTCCATCAGTGAATAGTTCTATTAGTGTGGTCTATCAATTACCTTTATTAGTAACATCTTTCAGTAACCTCTATCTGTAACCTCTTTCGGTAACCTCTATCAGTAACCTCTATCTATATTCTCTATCAGTAACCTCAAATGGTGACATTTTGTTTTCTTTTCAAAATTTTGGGTTCTGTGAACAATGTTTCTAAAACGGTGAGGTCCCAATGTCGACCTCTTGTATACTTTGCCAAATTTTGAGTTCATGAACAATGCTTCCAGAATTGTGTGGTTCTAACAGAGACCTATTATTACCTTTTCCAAATTATGTGTTTGTAAAAAGTGCTTCAAAAATGGTGAGGATCCAATGGTAACCTTTTATTTCCTTTTCCCGATTTTGAGTTCATGAACAATGTTTCCAGAACAGTGAGGTTCTGACGGTGGTATTTTCCTTCCTTTGCCGAATTCTGAGTTTCTGAATAGCGTGTCTAGAACAGTGAGGTTCTAACAGTGACATTTTATTTCCATTTCCAAATTTTGAGTTCATGAATAGTGTTTACATAATAGTGAGGTTATAATAGTAAACTTTTCATTCCTTTCGATATTTTGAGTTTGTGAATAGTGTTTCCAGAACGGTGAGGTTCTAATGGTTACCTTTTCATACCTTTTCCAAATTTTGTGGTCTTGAACAGTGTTTCTAGAATGATGAGGTTCTAACAGTGACCTTTTATTTCCATTGTCTAATTTTGAGTTAGTGAACAGTGTTTTTAGAATCCCATAGTTTTGTACCTTTGACATTTTATTTAATGTAAAATGCATTTAAAACCTTATTTTAAGGACTCTATGGCCGATTCAAAGGCCATAACCCCTATACTAATTATTACTATGGCTTGGGTTGTTATTACTTGGTCATGCAATGTGATTTAAAGAGATACTCTTTTAATGGGAAATCAAGAGTATCTTAAACCACCGCTCCATTAAATCATCTGAACGAATGATATATCATCCACCCTATTTATTTCTCCTTATTCTCGGCTGTAAATGCTCGAACATCTCATTCCATCCCGTTAGAGATGAACATTAAAGCAATCCTCCTAGGATTGATTCAGTTCTATTTTGATTCAACCAAGCAATATACATTAATCATTGATAAAAGGTATGTAATATTGTTGTACTTTTGGGATTTATCTTTCCATGTTTCTGCTTTCCATAGTATAGAATTTTTTCTCTGTTCTTCTAATGGTGTTTTCATGGGTTTCAGATGGTGTGGTTGTATAGTGGCATCTACGGGTGGAAGCAGTTGTCGTGACTGGAGGCTTGTGACCCTATGTGTGGTTTCTTCTCATATAAAGAATGTCAAGACCCATTTCTTGTAGGGGACTCATTTCTTCCATTTTCTTATATGTGCAACTGTACAATAACTCTGTATTATCCCAATGGATGGCAATAAAATTTACATAAGAAATATTTTAAACAGATAAATAAATTGATATTGATTATATGTAATTTCCACTTTTTTTCTAGATAATGTGATATCTTTGCTTGTTCGTTATGGAAATTGTTAATGAGCGTAAAGCTAGAATAAATTTATTATTGGTTGGCTAAATATAAAGAGGAATGTGAAGGGATCCAATTGATGTTGTTGTAATTTTATGTAAATCAAATAGGTGTGGTAAGAACTTTTATTTATTTGTAACAGCATACTAGTTAGGTTTCCCGAATATGGAACCATTGAATAATAAATCCATTAATCCATGATTGAATAAAGAAGTGGTGTTTTGTTAAATAATAATTTCTTGTAGGGTTATGAGTAACCCTCTTATTTGATCAAGGTCCAAGAGCCAATTAATGTGATATATCATTCCTGTGTTAGTGTTGTGATGTGAGACAGGATGTATATGGTGACATGTTGGGGCAGAGAGGCCTTCTGGTTGTGGTAGAGGATGATTCCTAGTGTGGTGAGATGCATCATTTCATGCCTGAGGGTGTCGGGGAGGACACCATGGATGATGGAAAAGGTTGGATGTGAATGTTTGGTTTCTTGTTTTTTCCTTGGTTGAATACATGCATTACAGTTCCCCACTACTCAAGGTAGCAAGTCTTGATTACCCTTCTTCTGAAATAGAAGAAGATTCATGGGGTATGCCATGTGCTTTCTGGGTTTAGCTTCTAAAGGGAGGATGGGTCTACACTCTTTCAAAAGGCTAAGAATACTCGATGGGTAGTATATATTCTCAACGTGTTGAGCCCCATTGTGTTTAGTAGCATAGAATGCTTTTCTAGAATTCATTGGAATATGGGAATGTAATTCTGTAATTAATATATTAATAAATTGTGTTAACCCATGGGGTAAGAGTTTTCTGTAACATAATGATGATGTTGTAATTTTATTGGGACAATGGACTTTGGGTTTGATGATAATGAAGTCTAATGTTTAATTGTCATTGGTGAATTAATGTTTAATGTATTAATTAATATATATTTAAACTATTAAAAATGTAATGAATTTTTTTAAAATCTCATTAAGTGGTTGTGTGATTATAGGATACTTAGTCTTAGATGTATCATCCCTGAGTCTTAGAGACGTTAGTTTTAGTTGCCACTAAGAAGAGGATACGCATATAGTGTTGTGGTATGAGATAATATATCTTGTACTTTTTGTGGTTCCATATGCTCCCCCACCATGTCAGTAAGTTAAACTAACTCCCTGAGGATTTTGAGCCATTGATGGTGTTTTCTCCAACATTCTGGTGGGAGGATGGTTGGATGAATTACCCCATTTTCCAAACTCTCTAATCATTAAATATACTTGTGATTGTAGGCACATTGCTTAGTTTTCCACATATTCGTGTGTAGAGGGTTGTAATGGATTTTGTTTATCCACACACATTTATTATGGATATTGTTTTCAATGGAATACTATAGGTGTAAGGTGAATAGGCTTTGATGGATTGAGGATCCTTACTCGGTGTATGGGCTGTATTGGGTTGTGGAATAATATTTGATGTATGATACATGTTATGAGAGATATTTTGGATCCGATAAACTACCTGGCCACATTTCTAACATTGATGTGGTGGCTTTCTTGAATGAGGTGCATGTTGTGGTGCTTCACCCAGGTGTCTGCGTGCATGCCTTTTTGGAGAGAGATGCTTCAGACATGTGACTTTTGGGAAAATCAGAAAACCAGTGAGAAAGTAGTAGCATAGTACCCTTGATATTTTTTATTATATGGTATATTAATGTATTCATTACTTGTTCAGAGTATCCATGATGAGGATGGGAACTTAGTATACATATTTAGGTGAAGAGTTAGTTTCACTTATTGTTCAATGTGCTTTATTATTCTTCAATTAATTTTTCACTAGAGGCATGATGTAGGATCCTACTGAGTATACTATTATACTCACCCTATGTATAAATAAACTATTTTTCAGGGCACATGAAGCGTGTTGGAGATCATGCTAGTTTCTACTAGCTTGGTGTTGCAAGAGCTATTTGGGCTTGTGGTTGCTGCTCTGTTTACATTTTTTTAGGTACTAGTAGTTTACCCAATCAGTTGAAGTAGATTTGAATGACGTTACATATGTGCACATGGGTTTAATTTTATATTTCAGTTTTGAGTTGGATTTGGTTGGAGTGTATAATATCTCTCTGTTATTCATGTGTTCTCTTAGAGCATAATGCCTCCTATTAGTGTGTTTTCTATACCCTCAATTCAGGTCTCCAACACGTGGCCTACTGGAGGCAGGAATCAAGGGTTATTATCTCCCTTCTCACATTGGTGGCCCAGGAAGGGTATCTTTGTAGGTAGGGGGTTGTGATAGATAATATTAATTCTCTTAATAGTATTTATATTGAAACCTTCAATGGAAATAACCACCATGGTTTGAAGAATAAGATGATACATTATAAATTATATATTGGCTATGAGGTTATCAATGTTGTAACCATGAAATTCCACTCATTAAAAAAATAATATTAAAACTGTTGGAAATGTCTAAATTTATATTCTTATATTATTACCAGAAAATGTAAATAGTAAGGTTATGGGAATTTAATATTCTAAATCTATGTTGGAAAGTAGGAATAATACAATGAAGGGAATTTCGAAGAAAAAGATAAAGAATTTATATTTGGAGAAGCATATTTAAAGATAAAAATGGGTAAAGATAAATTTATTTAATGTTTTTTATAAGTGTACATGAAATTGTTTTTAATATCATAGGATATGGGGAAATTATTGAGTATTTTAGTATTGTGAATAATTTTATTTGGAAATTTCAGGGAATATTTGGTTTTAAGATATTTAAACATAAAGATGGAGATGATATCACACTGGATGAACTATAAAACATCTTTATTTCTTTTGAAAATAGAATGATTCTAGAATTCATGAATAAATATAAAGAATATATGGACTTTTAATCCATGAGGATGCTTTGAGTTAAAGATAATTAATTTAAATAATCTAATGAGACTAATGATGAAGATGAAGAATACAATTATTATAATTAGGAATGACCTATAATGTTGTTAAAAAAATTTGTAATTATAAAAACGAGTTTTCAAACGTAAATAGAATAAATTTGATGAGAAAATAAGAACAAGAAGACACTTCATACAACATACAATAACTGTATGACCCCCCTTAATGTTTAAACACCTCATTATTAATGTTTTTAATCGTGATGGAATATACATGGAGTATATGTTTAGTGATGAACTAAAGGAATGTCTTGATTTTAACTACAATACAAAGAAATAAATACAATTCATAGTGAAAAAACATTAATGTAAAATTAATTTTGTGGAATATTTTCTCAAAAATGAAATAGAACTCATTTTGAAAACAATGAAAATAAAACAATTTTTTTAATGATTTAGAAAATAATAAAATAATTAAATAAAAACAAAATTTTAAAGCAGTATACCTAAAAAATAAAGAGTCTAAATGTTTTACAGTTGAGAATAAATTAAATAAAAAAATTCATCCCAAATATTGAGATCTATTTTAAAAAATCAAATATTGATAAACTCAGGATCTCAAAAGAATGGTTTCAAACTCTACATATTAAATCTAAACATAATCCTATTATTATTAGAATTACTTGAAAAAAATTAATATTTAATTAAGTATGGGCCAAGAAATGTGGTCGGAATAAAACATCCTCATTAGTGGAAGGAATGAGTGAGTCATGAAGAACATTCTTTCTAAGGAAGATGAAATAATGACATGTGGTTTTCAAAAAGAAATAAAATTCTTAATATAATTTTTTTCTTATCGAGTACCTAGATTTTTTGGGAATTACTAGAAAGATTGTAATTTTTACCATAATTCATATTGATTGTGTTATAATATGTATATTATACAAGGAATTTTTTAATTGAGTGTGATTAATTCAATGAAGATAATAATTTTTTTGAAATATACGAAAAAGTTTGAGTAGGAAAGTATTATATATATACATACAAAATAGATTTGAGTGTATAGATAAAATATGTGGATAATGTGACCAACATTTTCATTGAAGTATGTAATGAATGATAATTATTCCATTGTGGATACACAATAATGATAAGGGATAAAAACAAATTTTAGAAAGAGAATTACGAAAAACAAAAATAACTATAGAATATTTTAAGAATGTATACAAAAGATCAAAATCATGGATTATTGGTAACAGTTGTTCATACCACATGAAAAGAGGCATAGATTAAATATGATTTTGAAGAACAAGATATATATATTTAATAATTGGTAATGATAGTTATCAAAGAATAAGAGGTGCAAGTTCGATGTTGACTTAATTAAAGAAGCTCAATTTCAAAGATGTTCTCTATGTTGAATATATTAATAAAAATAACATAATTGTTAGGAAATTGTATAAAAATTGTAAATATGTTGCTCCATTTAATGTTCCATTCATATTTAAAAACTAAAAATATATAAGGATTATCATAAATGGTTAGAGTATTTGGGGAAATATATTTCAGATTGATGAGTGCTGATGATGAACATAAATTATGGTATAGAAGATATAGACACACTGTTTAGACGAAGATGAGTAAAATAAAAAAACAAAAAGTGGTATGAAACCAAAACCAAATAAAGAGAAATTTTATAGATGTTTTTGAAAGTTTTAAATAGGTTCAAAGAGTTCTGGATAACAAAAAAGTAATATATATCCAACCTATAAGAGAACAAAGATTAATTCACACTGAATTATATAGGAATATGAGATAATAAATTCATTAATGGTAATATATAATTTATTACATTCATTAATGATTTTACTCATTTTATTTTTATTGTTTATAATTTAAAAATCAAAGGAATTTGGTATGTACAAATTCTATACAATTCAAGTCAAATTAGACTTAGTTGTTAAAATAATATGTATTAATATATATAATGTCATTGAATATACCTGAAATGATTTTTACAATCAGCTTCTAAATAATTGAATTATGCATGAACATAGTTCACCATACACACCCTAATATAACTGTATTGATTAATGAAAAAACATATGATTTATAGAGATGTTAAGAGAAATGTTGGTAGAGAATAAAAACAATATATTATTTTTTAGAGAAACATTTTTTTACTACTGTTCAGATTATAAACAAGTGTAATCTATGACCTAATATATTTATGAATCCTTGTAAAATATAATATCATAATAATATAGAAATTAAATAATTAAACAATTTTTTAAATATTTTCTAGATGATAATAAACAAAAAAATTGATAGAATATTTGATTAAAAAGAAAAAGAGGAACATTCAAAGGCTAACATTACAACTGTAAATGTTATAAATATTAGAACAAAATTATTTATATAATTTTTGAATAATTTTATATAAATTTGGTTTTAAATAAATGGAAATATAGTTTTATATAAACTAGTGTCTAAAACCCTTCATATAAATTATGTAAAAAAATTAGAAGAAACAAATTTGACGGTGACGATTGAAATATAATGAATTCTACTAATTCTAATTTAGAATAGTCTAGTGATTAAGATAATGATTATGATATATTAAAACATAAAGAAAAAAAAATTAATGATCATTTTGATTTAATAACTATCTCTGAAAATTATGAACCACATCTTCATATAATAAAAAGAATGTGTCTTGAAAAAACAAAAATCATTTCATAAGTTGACCAAAATTTATAATTTAAATAGGTGACCATTTTTTTAATGTAATGTGAGTAGAAAATAATTAAATCGAGAATAATTCCACTTGGGAGTTTTTTCCACAAACTAAAAATAAAAATGCAATTGGAACCATGTGGGTTTTTTATATTCAAATTTAATGATAAATGTGAGTTGAAAAAAATAATAGTTGATTTTCAGAGTATAATCAAAGATATAGAGGCTGATTTTGTTAAGGATTTTCTATAATTGGTAATAACGAAATATGTTGGAAAACTACATATAGTGTCTACCCATAAAAAAGTAAAACTATATCAAATTACCTTGAATTAAATATTACCAAATGAAGAGATAGAGAATGAAAATTTCATTTAATAACCAAAAGAAATATGTGAAGGAAAATATAGAAACATGGTTTATATATTAGAAAATGATTTGTATATATTGAACTAGGCTCTTGAGATCTTGTTTTAAAATATATATGTATACATTTGAGATTGAAAATCATCAAATGGAATGGTTGAAAAAATATATTTTAAAGAGATTACCATGTGTACTATAGTTTCCATTGTATTTTTTTATGACATAATATTTATTGGTGAAAAATTTATATTTATGAATAATTTTCAATGATGAATGAATTTGTGAGTTCTAAATTCAGAGATATGTTCTATTGAATTAGATTGCATTTTATTTTAAAATATAGTTCCATAAATTTTAGTTAAGAGTAGTATTATAGTTACTTTTTTAATGTTCATGGATTTCATAATTATAAATATGTCCCTATAGAAATTATAATTTGAGGAATGATTTATATTGATTAAGCTATAAAATACAATAATCCAAGTGACTATAGAAAAAATATAGGGATTCATACATTATCTCATAGATTTAATACACGATATTTTATTTGTACAAATTCAATTTATATGATTTTTGATTGAACTAATTTTGTCTTATGTATTGATAGATCAAATAATTTTGAAATGGAAAAAATAATCACTGGAGAGTTGGTTGATATATAGAGATATATCTGAATTTATCTTATATGGATACACATATGTAGACTAGGTCAGATATTATAATTACATTAAATCCACATCTAGTGGATAATTATTTTTCTAAACTATTTTTGTGATATAATGAAGTATGACATGAACATAATTTCATTGATTACATCTAAATATTAGTATATTGTATCACAAATCAATTGTAATTTTTTTTACATGTAGGTTAAACGAGAGTATTTGATGGTAAATATTTGATGAATACTTTACATTTATTGTAATAATAAATTTACCATTTATCTATTCAATAATAATATTCAACACTCCAGATCAAAACACATGAAAACTAGATACTAATTTATTAATGAAATAGTAGATATCATTGATGTAAAAAATATTACAACTACACAAAATAATATATTGATTATATTATTAAAAAATTGGTTTATATAAATATGATAACTGATTTTTGGTTGAAAATTCATGTTTGAAATCCCCTGCCACTTAAAGATGTGTATAAAAAACATATTATACTTCTAATAATGTTGTCAATGAGGGAAAATAGTTATACTTTATTTTTTAAAGGAGAAAAATTTTCAATTTGTGATTCAATTAAGTAATTTTGTATTTGTAAAGGGGGAAAAGTACTATAATTTTGGTATTGTTAATATGAGGTTATGTTTATTAGAAAAAATGAGAAGATATATTTTTTTATAATTTTGAAAAAAACAATTAAATATAATTGGCCATAATTGGTTTTCATTGTGAAACAAAATTCTCTCAAATGAATACAATAATCAGTAATGTGGTGAAAAAATATATTTATTATAAAAGAAGTGGTTGAGTTTTTTTTAAGGAATTTTTCAGTTTTTTAAATAAATAGTGTCTAATTGAAAAAGAAAAAAAAATAACAACAGCCAAAGGTGGACTAAAGTAAACATTTGGTAGATTAAATAATTAATTTGAATTTTAGTTGAAGATTAATAGATATTGTGGTTATTTTCAATTTTGATAATAAACTATTTAATGATTTTGAGATTAATTTTAATGTTTTTACAATAGAATTGTCCATAGTTAGTGTGATTGATAATTTTATGAGAAAATTTGTGAAGTATAATATCAATAATGTAATTCAATGTTCTTAGTGAAATATAAATAAAGTATGGATTTTTTATTGCTTATTATTTATGAGTAAAAAAGTTTTTATATAATGATGATTGAATATTTTAAAACTGAAGATGCATATAAAGTAAAAATTTTATATTACTCACCCAAATTATAAAAATAGTAATGGAAAATATCTCAGAGGTTTCCAAATATAGTAAGGTTAAATTGTAACATATTTTTAAAGTTCACAGATATCCCATTGTTCAAAAAAAGTATAGAAAACAATATTTTTAAGGTTTATTAAAATTCTTTGGCTATGGTCATTATAAAATTATTTTATTTTCAAAATATTTCAAAATTAATTAATGCTTGAGAACAATTATTTTTCAGGTACATTGAATCATTGATACATTGATGTGAAATAGAATTGAGTGAATTTAGTATATCATTTTAAACTATTTAATACTTGGTAAGGTTAATTATAACTTCATAGGGTTGATATATATGATATGATAATGTCAAAAAAAACATTATATTGTTCAAATCTTTATAATGTAAAATTATTATAAGTTTGATGTCTTCAGAAAGTTTAACAAGTTGTGAATCTCTTAGATAATGATTTCGGAATTAGTGTAATCATAAATTATGAATATTTATATCATGATGGAAAATAAATAATTTGATGAAAGGGTTTCACTTTAGTCAAATAAAAATAAAAAGAAATTTTTTTTATTTATTTTATATTATGAAAAAATGAAAATCAATGATTTTTTTGCATAAAATAATTTACTGATTCTTATCTGATCTAAAATTCATGAAATTACTTATTTATGATTAATGTTGTGACTAAATTTATATTTTAATTTTTATTTCACTATGATGATATTATTCACAGAATGATCATATTGAATATGTTCATCTGAAGATAAAACAATGATGATTTATTCAATATTTATCTTTTTGAATCGACTAGATTTAAAAAATTGAATTCAATTTTGAATTAAATTGTAGGGACATTTTCTTGAAAAATACAATAACAAATAATAATATTATATTGAGAATTTAGTTTGATATCATTCGTAATTGAATAATATAATATTTAATGTTATGGACTATTAGCCAATATGGAAAATGATTATGGAAATAATATGAGGATTTTCATTTCATAATCCAGTTAATGGGTTTCTATAGGGTGATTTGCAACTGATTTATACAATTTATATAATTTATGAATATTGTGTATACATGATGAATTTAATTAGTTATGAGAGAACCGATAGGAACCATTTTATTTAAAATATAATGAAGACAAATGAAGAGTCTATAACATAAACATTATGAAGAGATCAGTATCAAACATTAAAATAATTAAATAATTTATAAGCAGACTATCTAATGATTTTTCATGAAATATGACATCAAACTATTTTGTTTTTATCAATTATTACTAATAGGTTTTGGATTCCAATTAAGTGATCATAATGTTATTAGATTATCTTGAAGGCACAAATATTAAGATTATCAAAAATTATTTATTCAATGATAATGCTCTTGTAATATTTATCATCCCATTTGATAACATATATTTATAGTTCAAGTAAGTTACTTCTATTTTAATGTATTGAATATATTAGAAATCACTAGGTTATAGGATGATATGTGACCTGAGATTCCTGTAATTGGTAAACAAATTCAACTTTAAATTATGTTAATTTGATGATAATGATCAAAATATGTATGTAGCGTCCCAAAAGAGGGTAAACCACATAATGATTACTATTCCATTATCTCATTTATTTATTGTTTCTATTTTTAAGGATGACCTTTATATTTGTGTGATTCATTATTTAATTGATAGTGGAGTTTTATTTCAATCATTATGAAATTTTAAATGATTATATATTACAGATTTTTTTTCCACCCCTTCTCAATGTTATACGCAATCCAAAGGTTTATCAAAAATAAATTCTTAATATATAAAAATTTATTCAATCTTCTATAATAATTATCATATAATTACTACAACTACTCATGGAGTCATCAATAGGGGAATAATTTTGATTCGCACAAAATTTTATATAAATTAAAATTCCATATGTGTCACCAGTATAGAGTGACCTTGACTATTTTAAATTACACATCAACACATAAAATGACACTATCAAAATTATCACTATAATATAGTGCATTTAAATCAAAATTCAATAACAGGTTTGTGTTTAAAGAATGATAGGGTTTTTGAAAACTATTATAAGAAAAAAATTCATAACCACTAAGGACTAATCACCCTTAAAATTATAATATTTCATGTATCTTCTTGATTCATTGACAAGATAAAATTTTTCCCTAGTGTAATCATCGATTTATCTTCCATGTAAATTCATAAATTATTGTATTTACCATCAATATAATATTTTGTATGTTCTTCATGTTATCTATGTATTCTATTATTCACCTTTCTAATATTTTTCTTCTATCAAAGAGGGACAACAAAGGATTACATTTTCTCATTCACCATTATTTGTCTCACTGATCCGACCAAGGTGAAATCCACAATGATCAATTTCCATAATAATGTTCATTAATTTATTTATTCACCAATAATAAATTTATATTAATTACTTTTTTAATTAGATTGGAAGGGATCAAAATATAAAATATTATTATTTTGTATCTACCACTAGGAGAATAATATCACAAATAATTTGGAACCAATTATTCATATATTTAACTAACATACCAAAGCAATAAAATCTCTTGATATGGGACAAAATATGTGTATGCTAATTTATTTAAAAAATTATTTCTTTTTTACATTTATGGGTATTTACTCCATGGGGTTTTTTGATGGCTTCTAGTTTAATTTTTTATACAAGGATATGAATAAATGATTAAAACTATACAAAATGTTGTAATATATATTAATCATGTATCAATTTTCTCCCTTGATACATAATTTTTTTTATTTGTTTTGATTTGAAAATATATTATAACTAACCCAAATTTATTTTCGTATGTATTTTTCGTAACAACCCCAAAATTTTAAAATTTAAATATATTATTTGATATAATGTCTGAAACACAACACCAAGAGTACAATGGAATATAACATCCAAATAATTTACAACATATATAATATTTTAAATAAATTCAATCTTTGATATATCTGTTAATGAACACTACACCGAGTTAGTTTTCATTACACACAACAAATAATTTTTTTTTCAATGACATAAATTACATTCAAGGTAATGTTTTACTATATACTATTAATATTATTATCTAAAATGTAATTTATTTACTATCCATTAAATATGTAGTTATGATAATGGTTAGCTTAAATATGGAAATTTATATTTTATAAAAATATTAAATTAATTCATCAGATAAAAATTATTTATAAAATAAATAAAATCCAATTGAATATAAATGCAATATTTTTTTATAAAAAACAATTTTTCTGCCTGGAAATGTGTTTTATCTTAATAAATTATATTAAATACTATTATTGAATGAATATTAATAAAATTTTTATATTATAAATTAAATAAAATATTTTATACATTCTCCCAATAAATTTTATATACATATGAAAAGAACAAAACACATTTTATATATAAAAATTTTATTTATTAAGGGTAGTTTTGCCTTTTTTTAATAGAAAAAATATTATAAAAATAATTTTTAAAACATAATAAATTTTATTCTAAATGATAGAATTCATTTTTAATATCAAAATGTTTGAATTTTATTATGGTTATTTTTGTGTATTTTCCTCAGAGGTTTAATATTTTGTTAAATAATAAAAAATGATGAAATTTATTTAAAAATAGAAATTTCATCTAAATAAATTTAAATGATAAATATTTTTAATATATAATTACACAATTTATATATCTATTAATTCAATATCAGTCATTGGAGTCATTTTTATATTGTATTTATATAATATAACTTAGTAAAATTTTGAACATTATGACTATAAAAAACCATTTTCTATCCCATTTTTAGGATTAATTTAATTTATTTTTCCCGCTTATTTGATTTGAATTACGAAAAAAAGTATAAATAGTTATATTCAAATTATTATATAATATATAATTGGGGGAACTTATTTTCTATAAAAAATTATTAGTGAAAATAGGTAAAATTAAATATACTGATAAAGGTGAAGATGAGTTTACAGAGTTGCTAATCATAGAATAAAAGGAGAAAACATAAACCAAAACCTTTCCAAAACATATTTTCTGGAAATTATTAGTCACTTATGAATTTTTTTATTTAAATATATGAGTTTTTGGGACAATATTAATTGAAAGAGATATACATAATAAGTTATGATAATAAAAATCTGAAAACATTTCTTTTTTTATTTTTAATTTCTATAATGCATTGGGAAAAAAAGAAAAGTTAAACATGATTTGTTAAACAATTATTTTTTAAAAACATATTTTTTATCATAATAATTTATCATTAATATTTATAGATTAATTTGTTTCTTTAAATATATATGAAATTCCAACAAAAATATTTTAGTTAATAATAAAATAAATCAATTGATACTAATATTTTAAAAGTGATGTACATTGAATGAATTATAATGTAAAAATATTTATTAGATGAATAAATCATGTAAAAAATATATTTAACTAATTTAATTAATTTAACTATTTGTAATTATATATTTAAAATCAAATTATATTATTAATGTCTAAATTTATTTTAATTCTTTTTTAAAATAATTGATATTTTATTAATTGATTAAAAATTACTCATAATTGTACAATATGTAAATTTATTTTTATGTGTCAATAAATAAAATATTATTTCCAATTAATGGACTATTGTTTCCTATTATAATAACTATATTGACCATTATATATTAAAAAAATTGTTAGCATAGTAATTATTAAATAATTGTTTTTTCGTGTTACATGAATTTTTTTTAAAATAATTTCCAAAACACCTATGGTTTCATAGAAATTATTATATAAAATTTATAATCATTGGATAAAAATTATGTAAAATACATCACTCAAAATTATCCTTAATGGATAAATTACATAGTTTTTGAAAATAATATTCCATAATTAGAACCCTAATGGATATATTAATATAACTTTTGATTTGATGGATTAAATGTCTAAAACTTGTCATGTGATGTGTATTTGAGAAATGTTTCAATATAATATTCACCCAAACCATTAATTATCATTATTAGTGCCACATGATGTATGATTAATCTCTCAATAATAAATACTTTTGATTATTTATATGAATGATAGTCCTTCTAAACAATAAAATTCATAGACCCCTTACTTCTTCACACCACTCATGCCATTTGGATCAACCAAGAACAAACCAAATCAAAATAAAAAACCCCTAACCTTATACCAGAATCATTATTTTGGTCTTAAATCTTTCATTTCAGGTTTTTAGTGCAATATAAATTAGTGAACTCAAAGAAGAGGAAATGTTATTCTAAAATTGTTTTTTATGTTCTTATCCACCACATGAATTTATTATTATTACATAGTAATATAATAACATTTGTATGATAAATATAATGATATTTTTATATTATATGGTTATAACCTATAAATTCACACCCATAAAAAAATGGGATACACAATCATTGTTCTTGTGCATAGTGGACTACCTCCTCACAAAATGATGTCATTTGTTCTTCCATTAACTCATTCCAAGGATGAGAATAATGATAAAATTGTTGTTGATATATGATATATATGATAATTTTAATGTATTTAAGATTTTATAATTATTATATAACACATAAATTTATGCCTTTTATTTTATGGGAATATGATAATGTCATATGTATGTATGGCAGAGTACTTTCTCTCAAAGCTATGTGATTTGTTATCTTGTTACATGGAATGCAATAAGATGGGTTTAACAAAAATATGTGATATAAATATTATATATAAAAAATTATAATGATAATATACAAATATATAATTAACATTTATTTCTTTACATATGACAAGATAATGGAAACAATGTTAACACAAACATATTGCTTATCGTCTCCAGGAACAATTTATTTGATTTCCAATATACCGATTTTATGGATCACATTAAATACATATATAATAAATGATTATGATATTTAAAGAATTTTTTATATTCTATATATTTTTTAATAATCATCAAGGTATGGGGAAACAAAAAATAACAAATCAAAACAAACACGAAAAATAAATCAATTAACAGTAAAAATGATGAAATTAATATAAGATTATTAAATGAAAAATAATTTTATATTATAGGAAAATAATATATGATATAATTAATATTGATATTGATATATTATAAGTTAATGACATGATTATAACCTCTATAAATGATGTTAAATCATGTATGACAAAAAGGAATGTTTGAGGTAAGGGATTTCATCTAAATTTCATTTCTCTAAGGAATATTATATTTATATGAACCTAGTATCATTTATATTGTGAATATGGTTCCCCAATGAAATTTAAATTCATGAATAATTCATTATTAATTGTATTTTAAGTTTCAATTAGAATTATTTAATTAAAGGGGATTTTAATTTTGATCGACCAAGTTGTAAAAATTTCATAACTAACCAAGTGATATGTAACTTATAGTATACTGTTTTGTATGCAATGGGATGAACTGGGTTATATGAGGATAACTAAACCTATCAACATTTTATTAATCAAACATTATTGTGTAAATTATGTGAATTAGATGATGATGATCCCAATATGGATGTAGTCTCTCATGATTAGGGTAAATGAGGTAAAAATTAATCATCCTTTATCTATTTTACTAAAGATATCATTTAGCTAAGGATGAATATAAAATTTGATTGAAAAATTATTTTATTGATAGTAGGGTTTGATTTATAAGTGTAAGAAATTTATAAATTTTATACATGACAAATTTCTTCTCTAACCCATTTTAGTGGTGTACCCATATCTAGGTCGAGTCACACTTAAATTTTTGATATTTAAAAATTCATTCAAACTTCTCTAACAATTATCATTCGATGGTTATAAATATTAATTATTTTAGAAATATGTGAATAATTTTGAATCTTAATATATTTAATATCACATCCAATTATATGAATAACTCTACTATAGAGTGACCTTCATTATTTTTTGGTACATATGAAAAAATAGAACGAAACTAACCAAATTACAACTACAAGATAGTTCCTTTAGTGCACATTTCAATACCTATTTTGTGGTTAATGAATAAGAGGGATTTAAAAATAATTGATAATAAAATATAATTATAACCTCCAGGGTTAAGACCATATAAATGAATTTAATTTAATTTATTTTATTTATTAATCCACATGATGTACTTTTTCTCTAGTGAAACACTAATATTATCATCACTCCTAATTCATAAATGCATTTATTAACCATAAATATAATATATTTTTAATATTTTCAATTAATTTAATACAACTACTATTCATCATGATATGATTACATTGCTTCAATAAATGGATGACAATGGCTTACAATATCTCATTCATCATTATCATTCTCATTGTTCCTACCAATGTTCAAACCACTATGTGGTATTTTCATAATCATAATGATTTACTAATTTACCCACCAATAACAACCTTATAATAATGAATTTTATAATTTTAATGGAAGGAATCTGAAAATAAATTATTCCCATTCTATATCATTCACTAATAAAAGAATATCATTATTAATATGTTACCAAATATTCATATATTGAATTAATTCACCCAAGATACACAATACTTTGATATAGAACTAAATATGTGTATTAAAATTATTTTAAAAAACCAATGAATAATTTATTTAACATTATTGTGATTTAGAGCATCTAATTTTTTAAGGAGAGATACTTTGGTTTTTTATATATGGTAATGAATCAATAATTAGAATTTTACCAAATTTTGAAATAACTATTTTTCTTTTATCAAATTTTTTACCCACAATATATTAAAAAAATGATTTCATGTTTTTTGATTTGACAAAATATATGATCTAACCCAAAACCATTTTGTAGGTATTTTTTTTAATATCTCGGAAATATTAAAATATGAATCTCATAATTGATAGCATATATGACACACAACACCATGTGTAGTAGTGAAAATAACATAACAATATTTTATAAATTATTTAATTTCTTAAATAGATTAAATCTGTGATATAGAATGGAATGAACACAACACCATGTTACCTAGAGTTACAAGCCAAATGCCTTTCTTTGATGACGTTCATTACAAGCAAGATTGAGTTATTCCGAATAATATTAATATTATTATTTAATATTAAAATTATCTTCTTTATGTTGAATTGAATGTTATGAATATGGTTATCAATCATATAAAAATATATAGATTCTAAAAATATATAATTAATTTATTGCTTACAAATTCATTAGAAATGAAAATTAAAAATTATTAAATATAATGTAATTTTTTAAAATACTATTTTTTTATCCCAATGGTTTTTATCTTAATAAATTAAATTATTTACTTCTTATGAGTGAATCATAATGAAATAAAGTGTTTTTAAATATGATTACCCAACGTTATTCATTTTAAGCTTAATTTTTATGTTTATAAGGATATTATTAATGAAAATGTTTTCAAATATGATTCTCAAATTAATGTTTATTTAAAATGATTTATTTTTTAAAAAATGAAGTTCAGAATTAAAAAGATTTTTCACTAAATAATGTTTTTAAATATACTTTTATTTCATCACTATCAACAACCCATAATCATACACTAATGAATATATATCATATTTATACCACCCATATTATTCCTCTAGGTTGTTTGTAATTATTTTTACATGGGATTGTATTGAAATTCACTTTATTGTTTCATTTTGTAGTCATTAACTTCCCCTTGAAATATTCATCTTCTTGAGATCATTTGATATTATATCTTCCCTAAATGTCCATATTATTTATTATGAATGTGTTTATTGCCAATACTATATACCATTTTATATATAATGTTTAATTAATTGTTATTTTACTAATTAATGAAATATTGATAAATCAATATAATTTAATAATGATGGATATTGATGTTAAATAACATTGTTTATTAATTAAATTTATTATTCAATATACAAGGAATGATATTGACTGACAATCAAAGGTGAGGTTCAGAAATTATATATCACCTTTATATAATAAGATGTATTAAGTGAAAAATTAGGTGTCCAAATTAAATGGTCATCTACATGTATTTCTTAGTCATCTTATGAATGATATTGACTGTATTGGTTTTCAGGTGCTTCAGACATGACTATAAATTATTATGAATTTTTTTCATTTAAAATTCATTTATTATTATTATAATTAATATTAATATTTATTCCCAACATTATCAAATTTCCATTATTTTTGGATGCATTTTATTATCAGATTATTGATTAAATGGGATGTTTTTTTCTATTATTTACATTACTATATTAATTATTCCTATTATAGTAATTTAAATGGAATGCGTGTTTAGTTATTTACCATCGCGTATTGATTATGGCCATTGATTCAATATTATTTTTTTTAATTAACAATTATTGATCATTTGATAACACCCATATTGTTTTCCATTTACAATGATTCCATAAAGTTTACTATTATTTATATAAATTAATATTCTATATGGAATATAGTTATTTGCAAACAATATTTTCTCATAATTTATATATTCATATGTAATTTAAGACTCTACAATTTATCAAATTTACTTGGACTACTAGACTATTCGGTCCACCGTGATATAATTCCTTATAGAATTTTCCAATGAAATGTTATAAAAAACCATATTCAGGAATCCCTAGTCCTGTTTTTTATAGTTTGTTTCAATGAATGTTTATTGGAAGCCTTTTAAATAGTTTTTATGAAATCATATATTTGAAAACACAGACTATGATAGTCTTTTATGTTAAGTATAGAAGAAAATATAAATATTTCCATAAGCTATAGATTATGTGCTTTTCCTAAGAATAATTATATTTCTATATAATATCATGGGTTTATGAGTTTATTATTTATGATAAGATCAAAGATATAAACACCTTTTTTATGATTTATGCGATTATAATATTCCACTATTGAGGACGCTTGCGAGAAATTTATGGAAAGTAAATGTTTTAGTGGAAAAATTTATTTGGGAATTATCCAATTGAATTTTATAGACATATGATTAAAGTTATTGATACAAATTAGAGTTAACATGAACATTAATGATATTTATATAATTGTAAGATAATATTATTCGACATAATGAAAAAAAATTAAGTATTATAGAAAACCATAAGAGAACATTTATTTAATGATAAAATTTCATGGATTTAATTAATATATTTTGGAAAAATTATAATAATTATATTAATACAAGTTTAAATAAAATAAAACACATATTGTGGGTTAAAACAAACAACTTCTAAAAATGCGATGTGGCCAGAACCCATGAGAGAAGGATGATAACAGTTTTTTTCCTACCTTCAGACCATACAATGTCATAGTTAATATGTGATTATTTTTGGGTAATGTTTCATAAAAATAAATCATAATGGAGAAGCAATGATTATAATTTTGATGTTTAGATATTAATATATCAACAAAATTTGTTTTTGATCATATTTAGTGATATTGAAAACTTATTTGTACTATTGAATTGATCTTATTATCTATAAAAATTTATTTTTACTGATTCAACCGCAAGAAATACTTTATTAGGATTCATTTCACGGAGTAAGAAATAGAATCATAAAAGGGATTATATTATGTTTATGACATTGAAATATATCAAGTATGTAAATTTCTTTATATCTGTATATAGTAAATGTAAAAAAAATTATGAAATGAATATTGAAACTAAAATGTTATCATATTACTTTCATATCTGATAAATCAAGTGGTTGATCAGATTATCAATGATTTATGGGTATTATGGCACAGAACATTACATTTATTGCATACATTTTTATAATGAATGACTTCTATCAATATATATATTTACTTACACTTTTATTATCTATACATACTTATATATCACATATATGTTCTATTGTTGGGGAATCTAGTTACATGATCTTTATTCTTACATATATCCCCTATTATGATATTATTTTATTAACGATTTTATAATGTGGGATTTAAATAAATTAATTTTCAAAATATCAGACCCTAAATTACAATGTTAATTTATAAATTCTGAGTTTGAAATTTATTTTTAGTGGGGAAAATGTACCACCCTCAAGATGTTAAAATATGAATATCATATTCGATATCATGTGTGAGATGTAAATAGAATGAATATAAGGGTATATAAAATCTAGAAATGTTACAATATATTTACTATTTTAAAAATTGTCAATCTATGATACTGATTGAAATTCATAAAATAATTATTAATCTTGTGATACATGTAATAATTTCATCTCTTGATGGAATGCATTACACGTCAGACCATGTTTTACTAAATACTTTTAATAAGGATATTTATCAAAAAAATTCTTATACTATCCATTAAATTATAATTTATGAATTTCATTATATAAATAATGAAAATATATTCTTTATAGAGATATAAATGAATTCACTGGTTAAAGATTAATTAGAAATGAAAATTAAAACCAATTGAATATAAAAGAAATGATTTTATAATAATCAATTTTTACACTCCTAGAGGAATTTTATTATAATAAATTAAAAAAAACGTCTATTAGTTATGTAATATTAATGAATTTTATATATTCTACATTCAATAAAATATTTTTCACATTCATCAAATTTATTTTATTGAAAAAATATAAAAGTAAAATACAATTTTACGCATAATAAATGTATTTTTTATAAAGGTAGTTTTTCCTCCTTTTATCGGTGTAGTTTTTTAAAAATAATATTTAACAATTTTATAAATTTTATTTGAAAAAATAATCTTAATTTTTAAAAAAAATTTCCAAAAATTATCTTGGATTTCTTTTTGTTTTTTCCCTTAGAAACTTAATTATTTCATGAATTTTGAATATTATTGATATTTAATTAAAAACTGGCCATTCATCTGAATGATTTATTATAATAAATTATATTTTAAAAAAATTTTAATGTAAAATTAGATCAATTATATATATATTAATCAAATTTAATTCATTTGAATGATTTATTATATTGAATTTAGATATAATGACTTAGTAATCATTTGAAATTTTTAAATTTCTAAACCTCATTTATCATCTCATTCACAACATTAATTTTAAATTGATTTCAGCCATTTATGTTAACTAATTTTAGAAAAAAGTATAACATATTTTGATTGAGGAAAATTTATAATCTCTAATTAGGATATATTAATTTTTTCAAAAGTGATTTAGGGAAATAATTAAAATGAAATACAATTATTAAGGAGAAAAAAAATTACTTATTGATTATAATTAAAATATAAGAGGTAAAATTGAAAAAAAAACTTGAAAAAATACCTCAGTAGGACAGAATTATATATTCATTACTTTAGGATACAAATATATGAGTTTTAAGTACACTATTCCATGAAATTGACCCCTATAAAAAGTTATTTAATGAAATATGCCAAATATTTTTTCATACGTTTAATTTATATAATAATATCGAAAATTGGAAAAATTACATAGATTCAGATATAAATAATGTCTTAAAATTAAAATAATTTTCCCATCATAATAATTTATCATTAATTTTTGTGTAGAAATTTTTTACTTAAAATACTATGAAAATCAAAAAGACTAATTATTTGATTAACAATGAAATAAAATAATTAATACTAAAAATATTAAAAGCGAAGTAAATTGAATTAATTATTTTGATACATTGATTTTTTATGAAAATATTAATTTAGTAATCTTTTAACTTTATTTAATTTAATTAAATCTTTGTCTTGTTTTTTCCTAAAAAAATTAGATTAATAACGTTGAAATTTACATTAATGTTATTCCATAATAAATATTAATTTTTTAGTTGATTTAAAATTATTAAAATTATATAATATGAAGTGATAATTAAATTTAGATAAATAAAAAAATTGTTCATTAATGGACCAATTTTTCTATACTAATAACTATATTTACCATCAAATAGTAAAAACATTATTATAGTGGTTAGGTTTAAAGTGGTGTTTTTTCGTTCTAATTGCGGTTATCTTAAAATTAATTTCCAACACACATAGGGTTTTTATTTTATAAATTATAAATAGTATTTATTATATGTGGTTATAAATTATATAATAATTATCAATGAAAATTATACTTTAATGATAAATTATAATGTTTTTAAATAATCATTTCTATAATGAAAAAACAAAATGATAAAATAAGAGAACAATTTAGTTAAGAAAAAAAATTAAAAAATTGTGTTCTAATGGGTGATGGAGGTGTGTAAGGGAAAAATATTCCCAAACTCATTAATTATAAATTTTATATCAACATTAGGTAATATTGACCACTTAATAGTGACAATGTTTTATTATTTACACAAATTCCACTCCTCCTCAACTATAAAATAGCACTCACGACCACCATATCCTCACACCTATAAAGAAACTTGGATTGAAAAATTTATGCCCATATAACTCCAAAAATTCCATCACCTCATCATATTTGACTTATTTTGGGAAAAGGATGATATATCAAGGTTTTAGTGAAATTTTAAATAAGAAACACAAAGAAGAGGTAATGTTCTTCTAAAAGAAGTTTTATTTTATTCCCTTCTCCAAATCCTCCAATTATTATTATTACATGATTATATAATAACCTTTATATATTCAATATAATTATATTATTTTTATATTATTTGTATGAACAAGAAATTTACACACTTCCATCTAATGTGACAGACAATCATTATCCATGTGTATTAAAGACTACCGCCTCATGAACTATTGTTATTCATTTTTTCCATTACCACTATTCACAGTTTAGAATAAAAACAAATTCACAAGTTATATATAATAAATTTATTATTTATAATTTATATATTCTTCATTAATTTATATATAACATATACCTTCATGCTTTCTATTTTTGGGAATATGATAACATTGTTAGTGTGTATAGCGGACCTCCACCCCTTGAAGTGATGTGATCCAATATCACATTACATTGAATGTATAAATTATGGGATTAATAGAAATATTTTATATAAATAACATAAATATTCTACATAAATTATAATATAAAAAATTATAATTTAATTTTATTTCCTTCAATATGACATGAAAATGGAAACAATGTTAATGAGTACGTACGACCTACCATCTCCATGAACGATGTATTTAATTTTAATCACCATATTTTTTGGAGATATATAAATACAAATATAATGAATAAATATGATTTTTAAAACATTGACTTTATTTTTTGATTATTTAATCATGATCAATTTGAGATGAATTAAAATCAAGAATTATAAACATTGTCGAACAACATGGTTAGTAACACCTATATCAATAATAATAATGCATGAATATTATAGAATTTATAATAATATGTTATATATTAATCATATATGATATCATAAATAATAATATAGTTCTTTTATATGTTAATAAATTGTTTAAAATATATATATCGAAGATTAATTAATGTACGACCAACATGATATCATGAGGTAAGGGGTTTCATCCCAATTTCATTTCATTGAGACATATTATAATGTTATTCACCTAGTTTATTATTCTGTGTGTATAATTCCCATTTGAAATGTAATTTAAAGAAAAATTAATTCTTAATCGAAATTTAGGTTAAAATTTTAATTATTACATCTAAAGAAGTTTGAATTAAGAGTCGCCAAGTGGTCATGAATTTCATAACACAACAACATTTCATTTTGTTTTATTACATACTCAATATTTTTAATATTATAAGATTATATGTTTACTTAAATTTGACTATATTTTTTTATATGTACACTTATTTTATGTGGATGTATAGTTGATATGAATAATTCAAAAATTTATTTATACTCATTTAAATGTTTTTATCTTTACAAGGGTTCACTTCATAATCTCATTTTATTTAAGATTGTTTATTCTTTATTACTCATAGATGGAAATAATATGATAATTATGTATTTAAACATGTTATTGTATTATCATATTGTTATTCATGATCATTTTTAATTGATAAAACAACTTTTACTCTTTCTGAAACATAATATTGTTTAATGAAAAACCAACTTTAGTTCAGTCTTCATGTGAAAATATGTTTTCTCTCAAAAATATATTGTCTAGAAATGTTTTAATTTTTATTTACATTCTCAGAATAATTTCTTAATGATAATGTTACCTATTTTTTTGTTTACAAATGAAACCAAAATAGTGTTTTTATTTTTTCTAAACAAGGTAATTTTCCAACTAGTTTACAATGTAGAAGTTACATTCCTTTGACCTTGTACGACTTGTATAGTATTACCCTCCATAATTTTTTTGATGCTTATATTTCATGTTTACAAAGATAAGTTCTTTTTAAAAATGATTATAAATTATATTTTAAAATAAAAATAATTTCAATTGGTTTTAATATTTTAATATATAATTTCCACATGAAAATGATATTATCCTCAAAAATGTTATTAAATATATTTTTATATCATCAATTTCAAAAATTATTATTATTAATTCCCTGGGTATATATTTTATTGATACAATACTTATTATTCATTTGGATGTTTTATGATTATTTTGAGCAAGTATAGTAGTGAAATTCAAATCATTATTTGAATTTGTAGTCATTAACATCCCCATGAATTAATAACATTTCTCGGATCATTATACATTAAATTTACCCTAAATATACATATTATTTATCATGTATATTTCTATATAATAAAACATATTATATTATTACAGTTTTTGTTAATATTTATAGTTATATTATTTTATTGGGAAATATTGATAAATATGTAATTTTTAATAAATATTAATATTTATGATAAGAGATATTGTTCAATAATTAAATCGATTGTTAGATACATTATTAATGGTTTATAATGGTAGTGATGGGTGGGAACTAAGATTAATATAGACCTTGAAGAATTGAAAGGTCTCTTAACTCTAATTAATTATCCATATTAAATAGGTTCTTCCAATAGTTTTACTATGATAGATATGAATGAATAAGCTAGAGGGATGAAATATAATATCAAAAAAATGTTATGTTGTATTTTTTTTATTCAAATGTAATATAAGACTCTTGTATATATAATTTTTAACACGACTAATAAAATATTTGGTCCTTTGGGATATGATTCCTTATATCATATTCCAATGTAATGGTAACAAGCACCAGCTTCGGGCTTATGGGGTCTGGGTTGCAACATGTTTTATCCCTCTTCCATATGATAATAAATATTTTAGTTATTGTAAAAGATAAGAAAAATGATAAATTTTAATTATTTTAGAATTAATGATCATCTTATATGTTTAAATGAGTTATGTGGTTTAAAAAATACTTGATAGAAGTGACAGAGATGAAATGTGTAAATGTTATTATCTTCCAAAAATAGTTCTTTGTTCTAATTTATTTGATGTTTCACATTTCATTTTATATTTTGATAACATATACTTTTACCATATACTTTTTAGGGTTGAACTAATCCATTTCATTATTTTGAAAAATAAGATGTCATTTACAAAAATTTATCACTAAATTTATAATAATAACTATTATTTAAAATGTTCAAAATCAAAACATGTTATTGAAATATAATAATATTATACCACATGAGCATATACAAGAATAATGTGTGTTTTTTTAGTTATTATTAAGAAAATATAATTTAAATTATTTATAATTACTTTAATGGAAGATAGAATTTTATTAATAACTTTGTTTAGTATCATAAGTTATAAAATCAAAATTTTTTATTTGAAAGATATTGTAGATAACTTTAAAATAAATTATCTTTACACCACTTCCTACATACTATACATATAAGTGTGGTGAATAAATCATTGTTTGGTAACTAATTCACTTTCATATCATTAATTGGAACTAACAAGATAAATATACATGTCATTTTTTATAGAAAACCAATAAAAGAGTTTGTTGAGGTACACATGGTTTTCCTTATATACATAATTCTTTTATGAATGACATTTATCAATATTAATAAACCCATATGGTTGATTTACCTTAGAATCGACTTATACATGAATTACATCATGAGTATAGATAGAAGATAACACTTTTCACCAGATAGTTTGGCATTATTGATCATCATGTAAAATTATGGATCCTATATATTGATTGGGACACCATTTTAGTTTTTATTATTATGTTAGAAATATTTTTTTCTAACATGAATAATGTATATAATTATAATTTATTACAAAATAGAATATCAACATTAATAATGTTTATTATGCTTATATTAATTATGTTAATCAGACTATTAACATTTAAAATAAAATTAAAAATATGATATTATAACAAAAAAATAAACATGACTGTATTTATTTTTTCATAATAATATAAATATTTTTAAAATAAGGAGAAAATCAAAATAATAAAATGAACTTGTTAATGATTATAAATAATAATATTATTAATACATTACAATAGAAAAAAATATAAAATTATACTATAAATTAAATAATATTATTGTATTTATATTGAAATATTAAAATGTCCAATTATTCATAGTATGAAATTTATAATAATTGACTAAAAATGATATTTAATTACATTATTAATAATTTCAAATGATATATTATTAAATGAATAACATTATTTGTAATAAAAATGAAAAATTAAACATAATATATTATTATTTATTATAATTATTTATTATTGTCTCTAAATATTATATTATACCATGAATTAAATTATTATTTTGTTAACATATATAAAAATTCTGATATAAAAAATTATGATCAATTTCGGAAAATTACAAGACATCTCATTTAAATTTTAGAAGTTTATAATTATTAGAAACTAGTAGGGGTCAAAATATACATTTATTATTATAAATATCCATAATAATAAATAATACTAATAATACCAATTGAAGTTATTAGTTATCTTTTAAAATCAATTTAATATAAATTATTTTATATAACACCATGAAATTTTTAAATATAAATACCATATTTGATAGCATGTATGACATAAAACTGCAAGTGTAGAAGGGAAAGTAATATTTTAATGTCTTATTTACTCTATTAGATAAATTTAATCTATGATATATATTTCATTTAATGAAACTCAAATTTAGTTTTTGTTAAATCAAACAATGTGTTTCTTCGAAAACTAGTGTTAGATAGAAGACCATTTTTTACCAAATATTATTAATATTATTATTTAAAATGAAAATTATCGACAAGACCATAAATTGATTTGAATGAATATTATTACCTAAATTATGAAAATATAATGTTTAAATAATTGTTTAAAATATAATTATAAATGAATATAAAAACCCATGAAATATAAGGGAAAAGTGTTTATTAAAGAAATTTTGTTATCATCAAATTGTTTTTATCCTAATAAATTAATTTAATTACTATTAGTGAATAAGATAAATTAAATTTATTTATTATATAAATAATAATTATTTTACTTTCAACATATATACATGATTTGTAGAAGATAAGAACAAATCCAATTTTATTATTAAAAACTATTTTATCCATAAGATAGTTTTACAGCCATGTAATGGCACAATATAATTAAAAATTAATTTTTATAATTTTATAAATTATAGTGAGAAAATAATCATTAATTAATAAATTATAAAGTAAAATTATCATATGGTGAATTTTTTAAATTATCCTGGGATGCATAATTTGTTGATGTATGGTGAAAATTACAGAATTTCATTTGAAAAATGATTTTTCATCGAAATGATTTTAAATTTTTAATAATATTTATAATTATTTTAAAATTAAAAATTTTTAAATAATAAATTCAATAATCCAATTTAGTACATTTTTTCTTTTTTATTTTAATTTTAGATATAAATAATTATCATGCTTTTGAATATTTTCACATTATAACTCAACAACCTCATTCTGTTTCTTGGTTTAATATTAAATTAATTTATGCCACATCAGTGATTTGAATTTAGAAATATAAATTCCATATTTATATTTAAAAGAATTTATAATTTCGTATAAGTTGAAACTAATATATGACCATTGTATTCAATGTAAATAATAAAATTAATCACAATGATTACGAGAAAAAAAAATTCCATGATGGAACGAAACTTTAAATATAAGAGGAAAAATAAGACAAGAAATATCCCAAAAAACTATTGGGTGGCCATAATTAGACCATATAGTATCATTAATCAAATGTTTTTTATAATTTGGTGCACATAATGTAATGGAGACCACCCAGTGGTGTTTATTATTTATTATTTACTAGAATTCCAATCCTCCTCCACTATATATGGGTACTCATTCTCATCACTTATTCACACCACCGAAGACATTATTCTCATCAATACTAAAAAAATAACTCCCCAAAACCCCTCCCATATTACTCTAATCCTTATATTTGGAATAAATTCAACTTATTAAGTGTGTAGTGTCAACCTATGGTGGAAAACAAAAGAAGGGGTGATGTTTCCCTAAAATCATTTTTATATTATTTTTTAATCCACCTCCTTCAATACTTATTATATCATGATTATATGTTATCCTCAGTATCCTAACTATTCTAGGATTATTTTTGTTAAATATACAACATATAACTAGAAACACTTCCATCAATTTTAGATACAAAATCTTTGTTCATGTGTATAGTGAGATGATGTCATTCGTTCATCCATTACCACATTTCAATGATAGGACTAATGATGAATTCATACTTTATATATTATAAATATGATATTTATAATGTATTTATGACTATTAAATTATTAAAATACACATATCTTCTTGATTAACATATTATGGGATTACGATGACTTCATTCGTTTGTACGATTTAATAGCAATCACGAATAAATGTGATTCGTTCACATGTTACATTAAATGTTTTAATGGAGGGTTTAATAAAAATATGTGATATATATTACATAAATATGATATTGTAAGGATATTATATATATATATATATATATATATCTCTGTGTGTGTGTGTATATATATATCATTAACATTCTAGGGATGAAAAAACATGAATAATTTAAGAGGAACAAAAAAATATAATGTCGAAATATTCTCAAAAAACAAAGCAGTTATTACCCTAAAAGGTGTAAATAACGAGTCATTATTAACTAATGGGTAATAAAATGGTACAAAAGAATAATATATCATATAATATATATTAATATGGAGCTATTAAAGGTTAAAAACATGATTAAAATTCATTGAAATGAGGTTAAATAGATTTCCCCCAAAAGAAATCATAAGGTAATATAGTCTATATCAATTTTATATCATTGATAAATACTTTAATGTTATGAATATTTTTTGTTTTATATGGTCTATAAACTAACAATCTTCCATTTAATATCACAAATAATTCATTATTAATTGTATTTTGAGTTTAAATTTGAATTATTTCATTTATAGAGATTTGAAAATATTGTTACTATGTTGTAAATAAATTTAGTATAAAAATTCCATTTCAGTGGGCTATATTACTTCATCATTGATTTTAAAATTCTATGATTACATAAATAATTATTTTTAACAATATATGTAATTATATATAATTTTTTATATGGATTAACATTTGATACACAAAATAGATTCATCTATTAATTCTAACTATAATGATATGATAAATTTAAGCATTTATTTCACAATGACATTCTAATAGAGATCATATATTATTTGATAAATATTTAATAAACAATTTTAATTTATTATCATATGACAAATCATGATGTTTTATACGTGATATTTCACTTTTCCCACACCTTGACACTTAAAATGTTTTAATGGTTTTTATTAAAACTAGACATCATTTGAATCTTCGATCAGGAATATATTACTTCCAAAAACATTATATCTAAAAATAATTTAATAATTGTTTTTATCATTTTAAAAAATATTTATAAAGTTCATTTTCAACCTTTATAAAATATTTTATATTTTTAAAAGTGAATTTTAATGAAAAGGATTTTCATAATGGTTTTGAAAAATGATATTTTCCTCACGAATTATATAATGAAATTAATTTATTTCAAAAAATATAGAACAAATAGTATTATTTCAATGGGTATATTTTTATATTATTACCATCCTTATTCATCGTCCAGATGGTTTATGACCATTTTTAATGATGAAGCTACTCAGATTCACTTACATGATACATTTTGGTAGTACATATCTTTTCTATAAAATTTTCAATTTATAAATATAATGGGGTGTTAAATGTTTCCTGAATCTACACATTATTTATCATTGTTATGAATATTTTATAAAACATATAAATTTTTTTACATTTGGTTTTCACTTTTAATGTTATTTGATTTTTCGGGTAAATATTGATAAATCTAAATCAGTTACTCAATATAGATACATTACAATAAGGAACATTATCAATGAATTATATAAATTATTCGATATATGATGAATATTTTATAATGGCATGACTTAGGCTATAGAGAAGATAATTTAATCCCCTTGATTCATCATTTGTCAAAAGAAATAAATTTAATTTGGAAAAATAACTTCGTGTTTATAACCAAACATTTTTTAAATTGTCCCATGATATGTCTTAATAGTAGTATGGAAGACAAGTTTTTGAATGGTATTGATGATTACAGTACCATGTATATAAGAAATATATTTCAAATAACTCTATATTTCATTCATTCATATTTAGTTAATATTAATCACGATATTCTCACCCTGACAAAATATTTGGATGCATTCCATGCATAGTATATTAATTAAATAGCATGTGTTTTTAGTCATTTACCTCTCCATGTGGATTATTAATTTTCAATTTTTTATTGTGTTTTTATTGATTATATAGAAATTTTTTTCTATTATTTATCTTACCATATTGTTTATGGACTCACATTACAGTTTATTAATTACATAACACATTTGTTCAGTTATTTACTTTTATATATTTATTGTTCTCATTGATTCAATATTTCTATTTATATACTTAAAACATACTGAGTATTTGGAATCACAATTATTTTTTTCCATTCCATTGGATTCTATAAAGATTACTATGATAGATATGCAAGAATATTCTATAGGGAATTAACACATTCTAAAAAAACAAATTGTTGTTTGTGTATACCATTGAAATACAAGACTCATGTATATATATAGATGAAAAATACTACTAAAATATTCAATAACCAGGCTAACGATTTCCTTGTGTCTTCTGTTAATGAAATGGTAGCATTTACTAGTTTTGGAATTTCTTCATTTGGGTAAATATATTTGCTGTTATAGAACATATAGTAGCAATCTTACAAACTAGATTTTGGAAAATATTTATCAGTGATCATAACCCTAAGGTAGAATTTACAGACACATATATGAAAACATATTTTAGCTTTGGAAATATATATATTATGTGGTTTTTCAATTCAATACATACTTGTACTGAAACTACATGTTGACGTGGTTCTAAAATAGTTATATATAATTGTAATAAATTTAAAAAGGGTTAATTGGGCATGACTCGAGTGTAACCCGGTACATAATGACATTTCTTATTATACAACTCATTTGATACCCTTAGAAGATATTATTAAGACAACATGCATTTTCATTTCTAACCATTATATTGTAGTTGAATTGATAATGATAATTAATGACCTAGGTTGAACCCTATACTAAGGAAAGACATTTCTGGAAATAAAATTTATGAAGTATATATTGGGGTTCTAGAATTGAATTTTAAAAGTGTTTTTAGCTATGGTATTTTAAATATAAAAATATTGAAATTTATAAGGGTTCTGTTAAAATTTTGTACCAATATAGTATTCATTAATTTAGGAGTTAAGGATACCATCATGTGTTATGAGTTTATGATTGATCAAATGTTCAAATTATTAAAAAACTATTTTATGGTATTATGTTGTTGGATTGTACCAAGATATTTGATATTTTTTATGAAATTTAGTGCAATTATATTTTTTTCGGAAAGGTATTATGTGTTATAACACCTTTACATTTTATAGGCATAACATTAAAGGCATTGTTAACCTTTATAATTAATATGATCATTGGATTCAAATATAATTATTAGACTTTTTGGATGAAAAGTAAGTAGTATAGAAAACCATAGTAATATATTTATGATTAACATCATTTCGAGGAAATACATAATATTTTGAGGAAATTTATATCAATTATAAAATTAATGTTTAAAAAGGGAACCCATTATGTATGGTTACTACCATTCACATCTGAAAAGGTGGTGGGGCATGAAACCATGACTGAAGGATGAAATGGAATTCATGCCTACCATTAGCCAACATGACTCCCCATTTTATATGCCTTTTTTAGTTAAAAAAAGATTTGGATATATTAATCATGAATTCATGTTTTTAACTTTTTAGTTTTAGAGATTAATGTATTTACTATATCTATTTGGAATATAGGTAGAGGCAGACAAAAATACTTTTTACTCATTTATGTATTATATGGTATATTAAATGTGAATTATAATTCTTTATGAAAAAAATCATTTTTTGATACTCATTAATTGGAATAAGAAATCTAATTACAACTTGAGGATGAAATATTGTTTATTTTTTTATTATTAGAGAGTAAAATAAATCATTTACATTTGAAAAAGGGTCATAAAATAAAATTCTATTATAATACCATAATTTCTCATGGTATAAATAAATTATTTCATAGTTATATGATATATGGAATTGAGGCCCTCAAAATTCCAATGACCATTCACTTGTTTTTTTATAAATTTTCTCAACCACTATCTATAAATATTTACACCTATCCCTATAAAATCACATTCCAAGACTTTTTTCCAACATAGAAACCAAATTTTATGTAATTCCATGTGACCTCTTATGACATCATGAATCATGTGTTACACACATTGGTTCCCCAAACCATTCGGTCACATACCCTTAGAATCATTACCCTATATTTCAGAGGCTACCAACAAGTAGTGAGGGTCTAATATATATCATGAGGAGACTATACCATCTTTTTCAAATTACAACAATAATAAATATAAATTATAAATAACTAATACATATAACCAATACTAGAATAATATCATTATGACATCATGGACAAAACAAAAAATCAATATCCCCAACTATTAATATTTACCTCAACCCATGTTAGAGTCTAAACAATATTATATATTCAATTAAAAATTAATTATATCTCATTGAATTTCATTACCTATTTCATTTGAATTCGTAGCACAATAGCTGGGATCATCATCCCAATTCGTAGCATTATGTTCCTAGAATGAAATTTCTTGAACCCAACGATTATTTTAAGCATTATTCCCAATCACATGTCACATTTATCTGTAAATCACCTATGGGAATACAAAGCATCACTCTATCACACAATCTCATATATTAGTCAATCACATATGGGTACATAGAGTATCAGTCCACATCCAACACTCGTATATAGATTAATCAAACATATAACACATATATCATATCAATCATGGAAAATAAACATTATCCATCTTATCACATTTCAAATCATGATATAAAATTTCAACTAACCTAAAAAATTAAGGTTCAATACTGTAATAACAAGGAATAATATGATTAATCAATAATTAAACCATTTAGAATTATTTAAATTATATAACCTATTAACCCATTAAGGTAATGTAAACCATCTCATAATTCACATTATCAATTAATTCATAAACACATTAACTGACCATTAAAAAATTCAAAAATTGACATCAATTTAACAATTACAACATTAAATTAAGTAATTAACAAATTAATTAATCCAGTATCATGAATTTTACAATCAAATCTTCCAAAATTCAATTTTCCCATATTTATCTCAATAAATAATCAAATGGAAAATTAGTTAATCAATTCTATAATTCCATAAATTAATTATTCAATAAAATTATTCAATTCAAGATTCAATTTTTAAATATGAAAATTGAGATTTCAAAATATAAAAACGTAATTGGAATTCCAAACAATAAAAATTTAATTAAAACACATACCTAAAAATCATTGATGAACACCCACCAATAGAAATACCTAATTAAAGAGGAACAACAAATATCACGGTGAAGAAGATGATATAGATCTTGAAATAAGTCCCAAGATAAAATTAATCAATATCCATCAACCTAGATCTAGACCCATCATAAATGAAGATAACCATCCCCATTTTATCTAGAATGATATTTGAGAGAGAAATTAAACCACAAAGGATGAGAATATCTTACTATGATTGGTTTATATCTTCCAATAGAGAGTTGACTCATCAAGAATAAAGGTTGTATTACCTTGTAATTTGTACCATAACCCTTAAAAAATAGATATATTGGTTTAGAGTTGAACTATGTTGTTTAAGGGTATAATAAAGGGGTTCGTAAAATTTTTAATGTACATTCGTAATAATGAAACTCGTGTGTATGATTTCATAGAAAGGGGTGATTTTTTTTCAAACTGTACACCAAAATTATTAATGTATCATTGGGGGTGCATAGTTACACTTAATAGGGTGAATAGATTGAAAAACTGTTATCCAATCATGTAATCCTTCTTTGTTAGGGGTTGCACAATTCGCAAAAGAAGGCAGCATGGTTTGTTCAAACCGTGCACCAACCTTGCACTGTTGAAAACCCCCTTAAAACTTCCAAATTCCACAAAATAACACCAAATATAGAACCCAAATATAATATTCTTAAAACTGGGTAAAAAAGGTATAATAAATGGGAATAAATCTCTTGAAAAGGTTGGTACATTATAGTATTACAAACTTATAACAACACACCCCTGAGCTATACTCCCATGAATTCTCAAAAATATTGTGGTAAAATGACTAGTACACAGATCCCGCATACCCACTTATCTCTCTCAGGTGTCCACATTAACATGCCCATGATTCCATAATATACGAACTATCAATATTATATTTCCCTACAAAATGTTCTCACTCTGATCCAACACATGCATCAGATTCTCTTGAAAGGTTGAATAAGTCGCAAGCTCAACATCAAAAATAATTCACAAGAGAAGTGATGTGGTGATTCCAACCAAGTTGTGACACATGAAAAATGTCATGCATACCAATATACATATTTGAAAGATCCAATTGGTATTCCACCAACTATATTCTCTTTCCATCCTCAAATCATCCAAAAAATATGTGTGTTAACATTCTCTACCACTAAATTCTATAATGACCCAATTTAGACAACACCTGTAGGAACACTCGATCACCCATAACAATGTCAATGGGACTTCCACATCTATCATCTTATGTCATTATTCTACTCTAATATATAGAAATACGTTTTTTATTTTTAAAAACCTTCTCTAACATCTCATTCATGAGACTCAATCCCACCAGATATGACTCACCTTCCTCTATCGAATATAAAGGTAATCTCCATGGCCAACCATACAACTCCTCATATGGTTCAATCTAAATAGATTCCTTAAAAAATTTATTATAGGAAAACTCAACAAGCACTAAGTGATTCTCCCAATAATGAAAAAATTCATGAAAACACAGTTGTATCATATTCTATAGAACATATATATTAAATTCCTACATCCCATATGTGTAAGGGTGGAAAGCCATGATCAGTAGAACCTACATGCTGAGAACCTTCTATATGCCCTACAAAAAAGGATCAAAAATGTGAGTTACTATAAGAAACTATAATAAGTAGAACCTTATAATGATGGTAACTATTTCTTAAATACATATCTACCAAAAGGTTTACTAAGAAGGTATCCCATATAGGTACATCATGCAGTACATTCATTAGTTAGCCCACAAAAAACCACAGAGCCTCAGACTTCAAAGGCATCTTCAGAAGACCCACCACAAAGTCCAAGTAATCATCATCACAATTTTGTTTGGGAATAGAAAATGAATAACGTTAACTAATAGGTCATTGATTCTAATCCTTCACCTATTGATAAGGGTAAAATTATTTCACTAACCATGCAATATCATTTTCCTAGACTGTACACAAATTTATTCAATGTAAGTTATGGTGCATTTTGGTCAATCCCAGATGCACCTCCAACATTGGGGAATGAAATTAAAACATCAACTCTCCCCTCATTCTCATAGGAATGACATATTGATTCATGAAATAGACGATTTAATCCTTATATATGTCTGAATTAGAGAGTTACTCCCTATATTAAAGGTTTTCTCTCATAAAATCATTCTAAATCCTCACACTACATTTCCCTGATCTGACACAAAAGTGTATACTCCACATAAACTGATAAGATATTTAGCTGCTATTAATCCTCATGAACCACAACATTCATCTAATCTAGTGAAGTCATCATTTCCCACTCATCACTAATATACTGAACTGCCTGATTTTGAGTTTTCTTGATTAAAGAGTCAACAAAACTATTTACATTATGGGGTAAATATGCAATATCAAGAACAAATGATATAATATATCAACTGGAATCTACAGAATGAGATTAAAAACTCATTTACAAAAAAAATACCTTAATCTTCTATGATTTGTATACAATGTAATCTTCTCACAGAAAAGACAATTTCTACAGCACAAAAAGAAATAATCAACTGCAGCTAGCCTGAGGTAATGCGTAGAGTAATTATATACATATTACCTCAAATGTTGAGTCCCATACACTACAAACCAATCCACTAAAACCTAACTACTCTATGTCCAACCCCAAAGTCATCAAAAAAGTCCATATAATCCTCACATGGATTGGGTAGGAACTAGATTGGTGTCATTATCAAGATATTCTTAAACTCTTAGAAGCAATTTCTATATGAATTTTTCTATTCAATAATTTCCCATTTTTTGGTCAAGACCAATAGAGGTTCATCCATGTGCGAAATGTCCATGATGAACCTTTTATAATTACACACAAACCCTAAAAAACCATTAATATCAAAAAAAATGTACCCCTCTTTAGAAACCACTACCTGATCATTCTATGGTTCCACTAATCTACCTTCATCTGATATAATTTGACTAAAAATGTGTTCCAAATCATTCTAAAACTAACTCTTTTATTTCATTTTGTATAATCTATGCTCTATCAGTGTACTCATTATGATGTAAATATGTCATGAATGATAATCAAGTGTCTTGTATTACACTAAGATTTCATTAAAACACTACCATATATTGATCCAGATACATGTAGAAGAATCTTTTAATCAACAGGATGAACACTAATAGTGTATTAATCACCTAGAACAACATCACAATGAACTCATAAAATCCATACATACTTTTGAATGCAGTTCCAGAGTGTGACACAAACTAGTGCCCCGATTCGGTTGGCCACTTGACCATAGGCACACATCCCAGCACACTATATGCTACTTAATAGAAACAAGTGTATAATATTATTTAGGGGGAGAGTATGCTCTCTTTATCAAAGAAACACAATATTGAAAATAAATAATCAATATTCAAAATATATAACATTTATAGAATAATTCTGATATCACATGATGACCCATATAGGAATACAATATCCAAAAATAATGATGTAGATATATCATGTCCTATACGTGTCAATTGTCGAATGAATACCTCAAAATAATGACACTAAAAAAATCCCATGTGTGTCTTGACACTAATTTTGGTTATCTAATCAATAACTCGTCCCTTATCATCCAACTAACATAGGTATCATTTCACAATCTTGTCCTACAAACATGATGTCTATTTAGGTGATACTCGGGCATCATGAGTAGTGTGTGAGTACAATTCATTAGGTCACCAACAAAAACATCCAAAAAAATATACATTAAATAATAGTGTATTAATTATTATAAAAATAATATAAAAGTAACAAGGTAAATAGTTTACATTGTCAACTATTCTTTATTTAACATCATAAACCCTCAGGTTCTTGATGACACCTTACCCATCAATACCAAATCCGGCTCATGCCACAGTCTGAACAACATAAAATATTTGGTTCACAATTCATTATAACATATGTGAATTCATTATCCATGTCAATTAAATTCATAACAAAACCACTTTTATACATAGTTCAATGCCATTATTTTGGTCCTAGAATTCCATATCTACTACCCTGTGAGTATTTAGAGAATGAGTCTCTGACTCACACATCCTTTTTCAGTCTATCACTAATGACTATTTAGAGAGTCAACATGTTTCCCACAGTTATATACCATTCAATCACATATGTGTATCTGGAGAATAATTATGTGTCCCAAACTCATATATCAATCTATCAAATATATATGACATATATTACATCAATCAAGTTTAATCAACATCAACCAAATTGTCATGTTTCAGATCATGATATACCATTTCCACTATCAAAACCAATCCCAGTTAAATATTCAATCACAAGGAATAATTTTATCAACTCAACATTAAATTTTTTTTGAATTATTTAAAACATATAAAACATTATCCAATTAAAGTCAAGTTATCTATAACATGATTCTCATTGACAATTTATTCCACTAAATAGATATTTTTATTATCGAAAGAATGAAAAAAGATGACACACAAACCTATTACAAGGGCCTAAAATAATGTAACATAACTGTACTCCTATCCATATTCATCCCCAATTGGAGGATGTGATTGAATACTAGATAATAAAGTCATTTTTGTTGTGTGAGATGTCATAGAACAAGGAAATCCACAGCTTATTTCCCTCTCTCCAGGTGTGGAGGGAACTCACATGGAAATTAATAAACCTTCGATCCCTTCTAACATTATATTTGATTGTCTAGAAATCACTTACACTATATTTAAATGTTTTTAGAGTGTGCGTAAGCCTATTTCCACTTATATCATGCTAAAATTATCTTGGTTACAATCCTCGAGGCCTATGAAGAGGAATGGGGAATTATGTTGGTCAGGGTGCCCCTGTACAATGGAAGTTTTGAACAAAAAAACATTTGACTCTTAGACCACAACACCTCTTCTATCCATTCACTAGATGGAGTAGCTATGTATATTCAGGTTATGTCCATGTGGATGAGGATTCTATTGAACCCAATGACCTTATGCACTTCTGTTTCTGAGAGGGGTTGATGAGGTACCTCAAAGAAGAGCCTTTAGAGTTTGGGCATCCTCCCAATTCATCTTAATCATAACCATGTTGAGTGACATGTTTTTACTTTTGATGAACAATGAATATTAATGTATATATAACCTTTTAATGTGAGTAGAGATCCATTACCTCTAAATAATCTACAATTCATGTAGAAAAAACGACATCTCTCACCATTATTTTGGACCTGTATCATTATTGACAAGAAACTATCACTTGAAGGAGTTGATATCCCTATGATTTGGGGAAGAAAAATATATAAAATCTATGAAGTATCTCCAAAATTTAAAATCACACTCATTTTAAAAAATTATAAGATTAAGATTCTCCACCCATCATTTTATGTTGCATGATCATCAAGAGGGCAAGTAAATGACCATGTGTTGAGTGTTCTCATCAGTGGATATTGGTTGGTTCTAGATAATCCAAAAAAATGAAATAAAATTAACTGGTTTCTCCTTCCTACATATAATACTCCACTTATCAGTGCTTTCATTTGTTTGAACAATATTTTGACAAACGTTCAATGTAAATGGCTCATAAGTGGGAGACGTTAAAACACATTTATCCTACTCCATGTTGGTCATTATTGAGTCATACATAAATTGCTAATACGGGTTAAGAATAGAATGAATTAAATTTAGAAAATTGATGGCCTCCCATAAATATATGACTAGGGAGGTGCTTGTAGGGACACAAAATAATGAACTATACCAATAATGAAACAAAAAAGATAGCTCACCCCTTCCAATGATCTATAATAAGTTCTCGTGAAGAATCCATATATATGTGAAGACCATATACCTAGTTGATGTGTTCACACCTAAAACTCTCATCTATTAACCATGTTTCTCTTCCATATGTCTCTTACAATGAGTTTTTCTTTCATATATTACCAACCATGCATTTCATGCATAGATCCCATACTGTCAATTATATTATTCAAGCCATTGTTTCCCTATTTAATAGGTTTGGCCATCCACTCCAAAGAAGCCCTGTGTTGGATCTCTTTAGATTGACCATCCCATAAAAATTAATCTAAAATATAATCTATATTATGGATCACCCACTCAGGGCCATAATAGTATATAATGTATGCACTATGTTTGAATAAAACACACTCTTAAGGACTGTTATTTGACAGTCAAATGATAGATTTTTTTTTCTAGTTTAATATATTTATTTTGAATCAACCCATAGTTTGATCAAAATGATTAATTTGAAGCCTTAATGGATAGACATGGGCATTCAAATATTCCATTAGGAACTATCAATGTTGTATGATAAATTGATTTATTATATGGAAAGAACAAGGGTTCATACACCTCTGGGATCTAAAAAATTTACTCTTCTGAAGGATAATCACATGCCTACTCCACTTGTTATATTCATTAAGGACCTAGATTATTACCATGGTCGACCTCCTATTAAGGTTCATGAATATGATTATTTCATGGTGTAGGCGCCAAAATATTGGAGGCCCAATGAGAAAGAATGAAACCAACCCGGGGGCTACCTCGCGATTCAGGGATGCGAAGCCCCGGAGGCAGAACGCTCTGCGAACCATTTTGACATTCGCGACCGCCACGAAGCTCCGGAGGTGGAATGCTCTACGAATCGATTTGATGTTCGCAAATGCCACGAAGTAGAGGAGGCATAAGTCTTCGCGAACCCATTTGAGTTTCGCGAATGAGCCACACAACATCGAGCCATTCGCGCCGCGCGAGCGTTGCTTCGTGGAGCCTCATGCCTATAAATACCAAGCTCCCTCTGAGCTCTCCGGATAGACAATCCGACCTTTTGGCTTCTCAAATCTCAAATCGCAATGTACTCTCTGCTCTGAGAAGGATGAGCTCCGAGAGGTATCTTTGCATCACGAGAGTGATCCATCTTGTCTTATCTTAAGCCCCTCCTCCGGGAGGGATGCCTTTCGCGAAGCCCAATGGCCTTCGCGAAGGAAGGGGGATCCCTTAAGGGACCCAGGTAGTCGAGGAGCGTTTATGCTTCGCGAAAAACCCATCATGTACACGTGATCCACTTGCTAAGGTAGGGAAACTATACTTCGTGATGCACTTTGCTCAGCGACACATCATTTCGCGACGTACCTATGCTTCGCGAAGTGGTGCTCCGCGAATACCATTCTACTTCGCAAAGAACCCCCCAATCACACCTGACCTCCTGCTAAAGCCAAGGCACAACACATCATGAAGCACCTTCACTTGAAAGTGTCCTCCCCTATGCAAAGCAACCGAGCACCGCATGACCTTTGCCTTTAGACCCTTCTGTTTGGCAGTCTCTCTTCCCATGCGACCCTCCAGGCTCGCACAATGTGATTTCAAAGTCCCTTGGACATCACCTCCCATAGCGCTGCATTGCCTAATGCTCTTTCGCATATGCACGCTAATGGCTATTTCTTCTTTGTATTTCCACGCTAACATGGACACCTCGATGGTTCGCTCTGCGAACCCCCTTCTACATGGCCCTGCCGATGCCTTCCCTCTCAAAAGGGGTAGAGGGTGCCGGTTATGTAAGTCCTAGGGGTGCGATGTAAACCCACTTCATCTGAGCTGCAGGACGTTAAACTACAAAGCACCTTATTCTCAACACATGACGTTAAACTGTGAAATCACCCCATGCCTCTCACACTGGGTGCCCCCACCTTAGACATTCTACACGCCCCCTAGTCTACACAGGGTATGATATCCTCCTTCTCGGAGTGGCGTTTGTCCGTGGGAAGTGGGGAAACCACCTCAGTGTGAGCCCCTTATCTCCTCTTGTGGAAGGTTGCACCCATGCACCTCCACCATACCTTCTCACTTCCTCGGTGCCAAAGCCAGTGAATCCCCATTCACAGTGTTCTTTGTCGCACCCTGGGCCTCCATCCTGGAGTAAGTCCCAGCCCCAAGGTCCGCCTAATGCGTAAGCCCTTCTTTGATTCTCATAGATGCACCCTTCGCGACGTGATCGTCTGGTCCCGGATGCCTCTTGATTCTCACACCGAGCATGACTAACGTGGGCTTAGAGTGCGCATTGACCATGACATCCTTTTATGGTCCTCCCCAGAGTGTAAGCCCTATAATGGAGAACTACGGGGACTTTGATCCATGACAATGCATGGTATGTAGGAAGCCTCCATGAGGTTCAATCCCACCACTCGGTCGTTCCTTAACGTCTAGTGCCTCCGTCCACCACGACGTTAAACTGTATAACTCGTCCAGCACGGCGTTAAACTATATAGTCCGTCCAGTAAGACGTTAAATTGTATACTTCATCCATCACGACGTTAATCTGTATACCTCATCCGGCAAGATGTTAAACCGTCTGCTTCGTCCAGCATGATGTAAAACTGTATACGTCATTCGACAAGACGTTAAACTGTTCTCTTCGTCCAGCACGAAGTTAAACTGTATACCCCATCCATCAGGATGTTAAACTGTATAATTGAACTACGTGGCCTTTGATCCATGCTATGCATGGTATGTAAGAAGCCTCCATGAGGTTCAAGCCCACCACTTGGTCGTTACGGTTGCATTCACGTCAGTTCTTCCACCACATGGTCCTCCCGACTCCTTCATGTCTGTTCACCAGTTCCTAGGGCAGCCACCTCAGTGTGAGACCCTAGTCTATCCTACGAAAGGTTGAACCTATGAACCTCCTCCATACTCATCCACCGTGCTTTGTCGCACCCCGGGCCTCCATCCTGGAGTAAGTCCCAATACTATGGGCTGCCCCAATTCGTAAGCCCCACTCAACCAGAACTACATCATCTTTGATCCGTGCTATGCAGGGTACGTAGGAAGCCTCCACGAGGTTAAAGCCCACCATTTGTAGACCCCCCTGGGTTCGCCTCTACGTTGACCTTTTGACAACCAAACCATAGTGGGCCACTTCAAAGTGTAAGCCCCACTCAATCCCGACACTACCATCATCCATCCTGATTTCTACCTGAGCCGCCACGTCCCAGTGAGATCATGCCACCCTATCCTATTCCATAATACTCGAGAAGCCACCCATGTGATTGCCCCATCATCGGTGTTCCCTGTAGGGGGTTCCTCAATCTTATCCACTCTAGTCAGTGATCTGATCTGGTCGATATGTCTCCACTAGACGTTAAACTTGCGGCATAACCCCGTGGTAAACATGGGAAGCTAAGGAAAACCTCCGAGACATGCCTATGGCATATGAATTCTCTACGTTCGATGTGGGATGACTCGGGCTTCCGCGCCCTCGAAAATCCCTATAACAAGGGATGAAAGATAGACACACCAAACCCCAGCGCTCAGACACGTCAATGATGTCTTGACGTGACTACTCTCCCAACCAAAGGTTGCTGCCCTGACAGGACCCTTTGGAATGCCCTGACAGAAGCAGCATAATTAACAGGCATCCATGAAGATATGACAATGGGATGAGTTTCACGAACAAAATATAAAATCTATGAGGGAGACACTGACTGGGTGATGAGCTCTAAGGAAGGATCCTCGAAGGATGAACTGACATCCCATCATCCCAGTTTCGATCAAGGAGCAGACGTCCCTGAACAAAGAACGGATGTCGCTTGCCTTTGGAAAGCAGGAATGCGGGGGGGAAAAGCTGCGTACCACTCCACAGGACGGACGCGCACACACCGGAAAAAGCATCAGAAACATAAAATGGTGAACTCGATATGAAATCCTTATCCTCAATGTGGAGATTAGTAACATTCTGGGCATCAGTAAATTGAGGTGTTTCCGGATCCAGACATTCGTCCCTCATTCCTGCTGAGGAAATAGCGGTCTGGGCGTGAAACTAACCAACAGTTGGGATGGTAGAATGTGGGGCATTCCGTTTTGTGATGATGTCGTTGTGGATCCCTCTCACCGACCACATGATATGGAGTGACACTTGGGCACTGGTTGTCGATTTCTCTCCTCGCAGTGCTGACGAGTTCATCTCCCTATTTCCTAGGAATCAAGTTGCTACTGTGTAGATATGATCACTGCCCGCTCGCCTACGTAGGGGCTAGGGAAATACCGGTGTAGCCATACTGTGTAGCTCTATCACGGCCACTACGACATCGACATCCCCTCATGCGGGACGCCCACATCCCATCTCCCTATCAGAGATTATTCAACGACCGGTGATCAACGAATTTGTACGCAAGTATGAGGAGGAAGGCGTCATCCCAACCTAGGATATGCCCTGCTTGGACCTAGAGGTGTCTGGGACCTATCTTCAACACTACCCTCATGGGCCGCGCAGGGAGCCACTACTCCTCGCTCCGACGTTCAACCATTTCGGGAGCCTGTCCCCAGAAGGCTATGACAACTCCCTCCCTCGTGCCAATGAGGTGGGTGATGCCCGTCAGTTCCCAATCAGGGCCTCAGTCCTGGGGATTCAGGAAAGGTCCCAAACTCGTCCATGTCAGCGCCATCGTCCGGCCCTACCAAAGAAGCAGGTGGTCTATGCCCCTGCACAACACGCACCGGCTCGCTTGACCAGACGCCAGCACCGGGCCCGGTCCAAGGATGCCCGCCAGGGGGCGTCCACGTCAACAGCTATTGTGGCCCGAACCACCATCGAAGAACATTACGAAGGCCCTATGCACGCTGATCCGGGATGTTCCTATGCCTGACCGGGACCGAGACCCCAACCGCCCCATGGGTGGGCAAGGTTGACTACCTGGGTCGCAGGCCATAGTGGTGATCGCCTTGAGCCAATTCGTGGTGATGTCACCCCGTAGGAAGGCCTTCCCCATACCACCACTTTACCAAGCGTGGGCCTTCCCCACTCTGATGCTCGTCATGGAGGTGTGCCTCGTGCTACCCCCATCCCAAATGAAGACATGCCCTGAGGCAGCGACACTCAGCGCAGAAGCCTTCCCCGCGCCTACCACACCGGGCATGGAGTCACTCCTCCCCCCGACCGTTAATGTGAAGCTACCATCCATCTGGTCCCTCTCAGACGTGGGGATCCTCTATATGTCTTCTATGCATCCAGCGAAGGTCCTCCATGCCCTGGAAACCATAGGGTTGATGGTCAACCTCGCTCCACCCACACCAAGCATGGAGGTTCTCCCCATTCTCCTGCCAGTTCTAGCAGGGGTTCTGCCTACACAGGTGCCGATCATGGAGGTCCTCCCCATGTACCCTTCGACATTTTTTCTGGTGCCTCTCATACCGTGATTGTCTCGAGTGGATGTCATCTCCACCCCAGCACAAGCGCGGCCTAGAGAATACCTGTCGAGAACCAGCCCTATCCCGAAGAACAATCCCGGGGCAGGAGAGCGGGTCATCGCCGCCATAAAAAAACCCAAGGAAGGCCAGGGTAGAGATCAAACCGGACCGCTTTTGGATTCCGAAGCATAATGAGACTCAGTGATGGATTCTTCTCCTTAGTCCTCCGTTTCATGGGTCGGGGTAAGAACAAGGTATGTCAGCCTCATCCTCCCTGAGTGCGAGGTCCACTAGATTCCCTCCTCCCATCGCCAGTACATCCAGGAGGAGGAAATTGTGGGAAGCCCGCAAGTTGCAACAATGCAATCACCACCATCATCTACAGAAGCGCCCTCTACCTCTACCAGAGATCACAGAGAGCTATTTTGGAGACCAGCAGTGGTTGAGAAACGGCGCGACCCATCGCCAGTAACAGCAATTCCTACAGCAGAGGTTGTGGTCGTCAGCCTGTCCTACCGGGACATCCTGATCAGGTCACCTCACTCTTTGGAGGATGGCCCAGAATTCAGTGGATAGTCGGCTCGCTTACTGTATTCCCTACTGCCCAGCATACTATCCCAGCGGTCCGCCTCGGTGCCGCTACCAGGTCCTCATCCACCTCCGGTTGACGAGTGGGGCAACACGGGGCCAGACCCTGAATCCGAGCCCAGGAGATTTTGGAACATTCTCCCAGCGGATAACTTCCCAGAGAAGTTCTAGCCAGAGGAATCATCAGACTTCCATGCGCTAGAATTCCTTACCCAGAAGGAGGTAGGATGCTTCATCCAAACCCTATGGGTGACGCACTTCCGCCTTCGCTATGAGCCGGTGGTGTACCCAAGGACGCACCAGCACTGTGAGCAAATCGGAGAGCAAATCCGTCGGGTTGACTAGGCCGCACTCCCCGTGGCCCAGCGCCCTGAGTCGCCAGGTCACCAAAGTGCCCTGCAATAGAAATGTGTTCAGAGTTTCAATGTACTTTGCAGAATCATCAGGGAAGCTTCCCCCCATGTGCATTTCCATGGCTGGGGACAATACGCTACCCACCTCTTCAGTCCCATCTGGCAGCAACCCGATTCACTGTGCGACATTTAGGACAAGCCCCAAAAAAGTGTTGCGGTCCACATGATCGACGTAGTAGAAAAGTAGGACGTGTTGGAGTCACTTGACGGAGAATTCCCCCCTGTGGGTGTACATCCATGGCTGGATCCATCCAGGAGGGTTACCCGTCAGCAGAGGAACCTTCTAGGACTCCCTATAACCACCGAATCGCCGGTGATCGGTCAGAATGTCGGTAAAGGCAAGGAGCACATCGGAGCTGTCAAGCAATCCGACCCATCTACTTCAGTGTAGAAGACGAACAATGTCCCTGAGAAGGTTGTGCTACGCTAACAACTCGCTGAGAAGAAGAGTCATGTCGATGAACTCATGGACGAGCGCGTTGTAGAGCAGCGACCTGATTATGGTGATCCCAGATCAGGGCAGTATGGGCAGGAACAATTTCCCCCTAGTGAGATACTTCCAGGAAACCCTAGTCATGCTACTCCCGTGGATAGGGCAGAGGCCGGAACATATGGAATGAGGGCACGGTATGTCTCGCCAAACCCTCCTGAACGGCATGGTAATCCGAGGAATCCAGCCCAGGTTCTGTCGACCACCCCGCAGGCCGTTCTGCCAGCCGCTCCATGAGCCGCTGAAGCAGACTACCGTGTCGAAGAACCCGTCAATGCACATGTTATCAGTGATCCCCGTCAACACAAGGACCCCCACCTGGATGATCGTATAGCGGTACTCACCACCCATCTCAAGGCATTGGAAACAGGGTAGGTGGTCGTCCTACCAGATGGCAAGCCGTATCCCACGTGGGTGGATGACTTGTCTGCACCTCCCGGTTTCGAGAACCCCACTTTATCACCCTTTAACGGGACAGGGGACCTACCTCAACACCTGGCCCAATTTTCTTCCAGGTGTGGAGCCATGTTGGGGACCCCGACGTAGCAAGAAGCCGCCAAGAACCGATGTTTTGTGCAGACATTAGAGGGCCCTGCATTTGTCTGTTACAACCAGCTACCTATCAGATCAGTGTACAGTTGGGAAGATCTTCTCCAGTAGTTCTTATACCAGTTCATCTCCACCACGCAAAATACAAGTATCGCAGACCTCTTAATGTGCATAAAAAGGCCGGATGAGTGAGTCGTGGGCTTCATCGCCCGGTGGAAAGGGCTGACATACTCCCTGGATATGCCACTGACTCAAGAGAAATTACTAGTGATGTGTGTAGAGAACATCAATACTAATCTGGTTCCTCCCCTAATCACCTAGAACTATATTGGAGGATTTCGGGACTTCTCGGACAAAGCCCAATGCCTCGAGGAAGCTCTGCAATAGGAGAGTCAGGTGCGTCTTCCGCCCCTTGTGATCCCATCAAGGAGATCCAGAGCCGATCCCGCTGCGGTTGCCCAAGTAGAAGAACCCAGGCAGCTAGAGTTGCTCCTAGTAGCACCAGCTCCGCAGCCCCACCAGGGTCCACCTCAGGCACAGCTTCCTGGCCAGCAGAGACCGCCTCAGAATCGATAGTTTCCCCCACGCAATGTGCCACCACCGCCTAGGTGAGACAATCAGGCTCTGCCTCCTCTACAGGCCCCTCATTAGTGACAGGCTCCTAGAGCCCCTTATCTAGAAAGAAGTTAGCTTACTTACTTGTTCAGCAAGGACCAGGTCCCTTGCTACATCTGAAGTGCCCTAGAACATGGTATCATGCATTTTCCCGAGTGAAAAAGGCCGGAAGAGGCACATATCACCGATCGTCCTGACTACTGCTTCTATCACCGGATCTTGGGGAACACCCTCAAGATGCTCTTTGTTTTTATAGACTGGCTCCAAGACCAGGTCAATAACAACATAGTCAGGCTCGGCCCGACTCTGGAACAAGTTGCAGGTGTCTCTACGAGGCCAGAAAGCGGTAGCAATGACAAAGGTGAGTGGCACCAGGTTCCCACCTGCGGGTCCTAGAAGTACGATGACTGGATGGATCATAAAACAGTTTATTGGGCCCATGGCATCATTCGGGCACGCCTGAATCAGCCAGAGCCTTCAGAGGAAGCAACAAATGCCTCTGCGTCATCATCTCAACTGGCTCGTTCTCGGAAGAGTATGCAGTGACGACGTAAGATGAAAATACGCTCCACCATTTCCATCCTCATCCCGTACTCTCGGTGACATTATGCCTCCCGAGATGGGGATCCCTCCTAGAATCTGCCCAGTTGTGGATGATTCATCAAGTGGTAGTCAGGGGTATGGTTCGGTTAACACCGTAGAGCAGGTAAATCCCTCCATTACTCTTGATGGTGGGGAACGCCAGGCGAACCTCCCCAACATCCCCAATCGATGTCAATGTCTGCAGGACCAGGACGGTGTGGGCCACTGAGGCACATCAATAGGCACTATCATCTAGAATGTGCACGCTACTGAAACCAGATAGCAGGCTCAATGCAGAGCTCAGCATGCGCAACCTCATCTGGTGCCCTCAGATTTACCTCCTCCACCGTTTGTGCTTTTGGATCTGGAAGAGCAGTCCCACCCTACCACTAGACAACCTCAGTTGTCTGGTCATCTGACGGTCACCCATCAGGCATAGACTAGTAGATAGCTCTAAGTACCGAGTACCAGTCAGCCACCGGTCCAGCCAGTGGGGCCTGTCGCGCCTCCAATTGCAGAGCGATCGTTTGTATGCAGAGGCCCACGCCTGGCACAGAAGTAGGACGGCCTGAAGCATCTTGACAGCATTCCGGTGGGACTTTCAATCCTTGAGGCTCTCCGCTTGTCGTCCGAGATGCGCAAGGCACATGCCGAGGCCCTAAGGATCCCCCTCCAGTTTGAGATGGAGGTAGCAGCTGCAAAAGCATTCCACACTGAGATGATTGAGGATGCCGAATTTCAGGAAGTTATCTCGTTCTCTGGTGAAGACGAAGACCCTCCCATACACGGGAACATTCGACCATTGTATGTCACTGGTCATTTTAACGGCGTAGAAGTCCGCTGCTACCTCGTAGGCACAGTTTCATGGATTAACCTAATCCTGACTCGGACACAACAGAAGCTGGGCTAGTCAGAGGATGATTTAACTCCCTCCAACCTCAGAATCCAGGGGTATGACAGGACAGAACATACTCCAGTTGGCAAGATCCAATTGATGACCCAGTTCGGCGGCCTAGTTGCTAGCACGGAATTCATGGTTGTCTCTCAGGACACCGCATACAATGCACTGATGGGAGACCATGGCTCCATCTACATGCAGCGATCCATTCATCATATCACCGGTGCCTCAAATACTCCCTTAACGGTCGAGTAGGCGTGCTCCATTGAGATGTGTCTCCCTTTGCCTCTTGTGAAGCCCACTATTTAGATGCTGACTATTACAAGAGCAAGGACAAGCAAATCTTGTTAGATGAGGATGAACCCGCTCTGGCCACAAATGGTCCCTGGACATGACTGGATGATGCCTACATCTTCCCAATCCATCGATTGGAGGCCACAACCCCCATCACGGGGCAGTGTTTTGTTTTATCGGTTACAAGAGGGTGGCATATTCCCAGGTCCAAGTGACGTCAGGAAATCACCCCGTACTCCTATACCAATCAGGGTCAGGTGATCCCGAAACCTTCTACTCTTGTGCAGTACCGAAACTTCAGCCCCATGGAAATGGCAGTACATCATACATGCCTCTTTCGTCAGGCTAGAATTAACCAGTTCAAGCCGACGCGCCACTATTGCTTTGATGCCGTTATGCATGGCCCCTTGGGATGAAGGCCGAATGGAATCAGACCGACCACCTTTGACGCCATAGTCTCAGTGGTGCATGGGTCCACTAACGTGAAAACCATCACCGCTCAAGCCAACACCACCCCTCCATCAGAGCCTAGAAGTTTGGAAGAAATTCCCCTTGCAGAAGACCCGACCACGAGCGTAGAATAGGATTTGGAGGATGCTCCCCCTGCCTTTGAAGAAGGTGTTGTTACAACAGTCGATGAACTGGTACAGGTGAACCATGGTGGTGAGGCAGATCCGAGACCCACATTGATCAGTTCCACCATGTCCCTCAAAGAGCAACAACAGTATATGGAATTTCTTAAGCGGCACCGTGACGTGTTTGCTTGGTGTTACGGCGAGATATCGGGATAGCCGTCCACCTCCTTGGTCTCTCGACGAATCATTGTGGATTCAAACAGCCTCCTAGGAGAATGCACAATTTTCAGGGTTCCATGGTTGCGGTTGAAGATGATAAGCTCATCAAAGACAACTTTGTCAAGGAGGTCCAGTAGCCCAAGTGGCTAGCGAACATTGTGCCAGTCAGGAAGAAGAATGGATAGATCAGAGTCTGCATCGAATTCCACGATCTCAACCGCTACTGACCGAAGGACGATTTTCCCCTTCCGGTGACAGAGTTGTTGATTGATTCCACGGCCGAGTTCCAGGCTCTCTCCTTCATGGATGTGTATTCCGTGTACAACCAGATCTGGATGGCCCCCGAAGATGAGGATTCTACAACATTCAGGTCTCCCCAAGGTACTTTCTGTTACCAGGTTATGCCCTTTTTCCTGAAGAATGAAGGTGCCACTTATCAGAGGGTCATGCACCGCATATTCAAGCCGATCCTCGGGACATTGGTGGAATTCTATGTAGATGACCTGGTGGTTAAATCTCGTCAATTCCAGGACCATCTCAAGGACCTTGAAAAGTTGTTAGACTTCCTCTGTTCCCGCCACCTGAAGATGAACCAGCTGAAGTGTGCCTTCGGGGTCACCTCTGGGAAGTTTCTCAGCTTCGTTGTCAGATACCGAGGCCTCGAGATTGACCCAGTGATGATCAAGGCCATCAGCCAGATGCCTCCCCCTACTAATATCCAAGAGCTTCATGGTCTCCAAGGCCACATAGTCTATATACGTTGATTCATTGCGAATTTGGATGGAAAGTGTAAGCCCTTTTTCTGGCTCATGAAGAAAGGAACCATCTATGATTGGGACAAAGAGTGCCAGACCGCCTTCGAGGAAATCAAGCCGTATCTGCTCCAACCTTCAGTCCTGATGCCACCCATCCTTGGAAAGTCGATGGTCCTCTACGTGTGTAACGACCCGAAATTTTTAAATAAATTTTGTTCCCTAATTTTATGTGTTATTGTTATACTCAACAAAAATGTTTTATTTGATAAACATGATTATAATTAAAATGAGATCAGTGGGTTTTGACTATTATATAACCATCGGTCAACATGACCGCTGTGAACAAAATGTTTTGATTATTGTCTCTAAATATAAGTAATCTTGGTTAATTATTATAGAAAGAAGATTCAATGACCTCACCTAGTAGTCTTGGACCGATCGAAGCCCATCTAACAGAGCTTGGGAAGGAGGTAGCACCACTGGGCTTTTCTCTGGATCAAATCCAAGCCGAACTTCATCATGTGAAGCTGGAACGAAATCGCCTTCGTGAGAAGTTCAAACTGATAGAAATTACTACTCGGGCAATGTTGACTGAGCCGCCCCAAGCTTCTATCACCCTAGCACACCTTACTCTTAGGTCCTATGCTGGTATTATAAGGGGTTATGTAACGAGACCGTAACTACCTTGTGTAATCCTTGTTTTAAATAAAAATTGGGATTTCTTCTTATGATGAAGTTTATGAATTTTGAAATGACCGGATAAATATAGTATGCATATTTTTGATGAATTTTAGAAAAAGGATATTTTAAATATGTTTATGTAAACCCTAAATAATTAAAAATGTGTAATGATTTTTAAAAAATGGTCTTCTACAATTATGTTCAGTACTAAATTTAGAGTCTAATAAGATCAATTTGATTTTTGATGAATAGTAAATTATGAATAGTGATTTTATGATTAGGATTAGTAATATGACCAAATGGATTAGTAATCTCACTTAAAGAAAGTTTTAAAATAATCTAGGCACCTTGATTAAGTAATGTGATTCAATAAAATAGTTAAATAACGATTTCATTAATTATTATTCAAGTATTAGTTTTTTTCGGGTGAATAGTGTTTTTTAATTAAAAATTTAATTAAAAATAATTAGAAAATTATTTTTATAAAAATGAATTTATTTTTGAACTCAGAGCATCGATATTATGTTATGGTAATTTTTGGGGTTTTTTCTGAAAAAAATGAATTTTCGATGAATAGTTTTTTTATTTAAAAATTAAATTAAAAATATTTAGAAAATTATTTTTATAAAATGGATTTCATTTTTGAAATCAGAGCATTGATATTTGGTTAATGTGAAATTTTGGGATTTTTCTGAGAAAGTTGAATTTTCAGTGAATAGTAAAAATACAGTTTTAGGGTTTCAGTATGTTTAATGACATCATAACGGTGTCATGATGATGTCATGAGATCTTTTGAGGGTTGGCCGGCCAAGGGTGATGAATTATTGTTTTGGGGGCCCCATGTGGCCTAACTCCATGATAAATGACAAGGGAGAGCACATGGGTTTGAGAAAAGCCCATGTGAGGTGTCCCTTGGCCATTAATACCTTGTCCCCTCACTTTCCCTATAAATACCAAGCCCTCCTCTCATCCATTCGACTCCCCACTCATTCCCAACGAATTTCTGGTCTCAATACCTCCCAAGGAGTCCTCCCAATGTGCCCCCAAGCCCTCATGGTCCCAACCTTTGAGGTTTAAGAGTTACATTTTAAGGTAAGGGATCTGACCTCTCTCTTTCTTTTCAAGTAATCTCTTTTATGTCATTTCTTTTATACTCCATGTTCTTATGTTGGAGGATGTTCTTTTATATTTATCCTACTGCATATTTCATGTTCATTTGATGAGAGACCCCCCCTGCTCTCATCAATTTGTTTTAAGAATGTTTAAGTGGCGCCGTTAGGCTGCCGAATTTTTTAAGGGATTCTTTCACCTTCCTCGTTTTCAAGTTCTATTTTCATTCAAGTCTTTCAAGTTCCTTTTTGTTATATTGGGGTATGATCTCTATATATATCATACTGGACTCTTATGTTCATATGATTAGAGACCCCATTTGATCTCTTCAATTCAGTATTTTGATGTTTTAAGTGGCGCCGTTAGGCTGCCGAATTTTTAAGTGGTTCTTCACCCTTCTCGTTTTGAAGTTCTACTTTCATGTCAATTATTTCAAGTTCCTTTTGTTATATTGGGGTATGATCTCTATATATATCATACTGGAATCTTATGTTCATATGATGAGAGACCCCATTTGATCTCTTCAATTCAGTATTTTTAAGTTTTAAGTGGCGCCGTTAGGCTGCCGAATTTTTAAGTGGTTCTTCACCCTTCTCATTTTGAAGTTCTACTTTCATGTCAATTATTTCAAGTTCCTTTTGTTATATTGGGGTATGATCTCTATATATATCATACTGGACTCTTATGTTCATATGATGAGAGACCCCATTTGATCTCTTCAATTCAGTATTTTGAAGTTTTAAGTGGCGCCGTTAGGCTGCCGAATTTTTAAGTGGTTCTTCACCATTCTCGTTTTGAAGTTCTACTTTCATGTCAATTATTTCAAGTTCCTTTTTGTTATATTGGGGTATGATCTATATATATATCATACTAGACTCTTATGTTCATATGATGAGAGACCCCATTTGATCTCTTCAATTCAGTATTTTGATGTTTTAAGTGGCGCCGTTAGGCTGCCGAATTTTTAAGTGGTTCTTCACCCTTCTCGTTTTGAAGTTCTACTTTCATGTCAATTCTTTCAAGTTCCTTTTTGTTATGTTGGGGAATTATCTCTATATCTATCATACTTAAATCTTATTTTCACATGATGAGAGACCCTATTTGATCTTTTCAAATCATTTTTGTTGATGTTTAAGTAACGCCGTTAGGCTGCCGAACTTTCATAAGAGAAATCTAATTTTTTTTCTTCCTTCCATGTTTTTCATTTCAAATGGAATGTCCTTTAAATTTCATTACCATGATCATGTATCATTCTTATTCTGTCCATGTACTATTTTATGGGTCATTTATGAATGTTTGACCCATTTTACCTCTCTTTTAATGTCTTCTAAAACCTCGGAACATTGCCGTTATGTTGCAGAATTTCTGTCTCAAAATGTCTATCTCTTTTTTCTAAAGTTCTTTTATTTTATTATGTGAATACTAAAAGCTCTTTCTTCTAAAGGGGTATTCACATATATACCAAAATGTTCTATTTTAAATTCTGAGATTTACATACATGATACCCACCTTCCTTTTCTGTGGGTTTTAAAGTGACGTAAAGATCATGTCTTTAAAGCGGTTTTTTTAAAACGTTGTGATTATGAAATGAAACCCTTTTATTTTATGCTATATGGGTTATTTATGAAATGTTTGATGATGATATATGTGGATCACATGATAATAAAGGAAAATTTAAGGGTGCGCCCTGATAGCGCTCCAATGCATTGGGTAATGATGTAACCACTAGAGATTACAATTTTAACGATGCCTTGGTGAAAAACCTTGGTAATTTTTAACGACACCTTGGGGATGGACCTTGGTGAAACGAAACGATTGTCAATATTAAATGTTGCAGCCACATCTTCAAGTTATGAAAAAGTTTTATTTTTATTATGATATGCCTCATGATTTCATTTTCATGCATTAAAGTTCTTTTCATGACTTTATTGATGTATCTCAAGTTCATATGTAAAATGTTTCACTTGTTTCCCTTGCTGGGCCTTCTGCTCACCCTTCCTTTTGATGTATGTCCCCAGGTTATGAGATGCATTAATGAGCCTAGGGTGAACATGAGGAGAATCCTTTAAAGTGTTTAAGAAGAATGTTTTTTTTGTTTCATGTTTATGTTCCTTGTTTCCAAGACACTAAACCTTAAAGATCCTCAGTTCCGTGTAATGGAATGAAAAGTTATGTTATAAAAAGACGGGATGCTATAGTTGGTATCAAAGGATGGTTTAGTTATTTGTGGAAATTAGGATATGAAAACTCTAGGAGGAACCCTATAGAAAAGTTTAATATAGGAAATCTTCCTGGTATTTTGGTGAGTATTGAGTAAGGGGTTGCCAAGAAAATACATCCCTGTCTGGATACGAGCAGGTAGAGGTGGCTCTAGCACAGATGTACATAGGGGTAAAACCCGAAAACACCGCTTTGAGATAGACTCGAACGGGAACTGGTACACGACAACGGGCCTTGCTGCACTCTTGGTTACGACACTCCCAGGGGATATGCTTTGGTAAATTCATAAGCTTGGTATGAACCATTGTTAAAGGAACAAAGATAAAATAAAATAAAGGTTCACATAAGAATATATGATCATTCATAACCTAGATGGGAACCTAGGAGATCACAAGTTAGGGTATACCTTTCATATACAAGTTATCCTTATATGCTTTCAGTTCCTTTTCATGATTATTAGCTAAGTACATAAGCCCCTAATTATGCTTTCTCTTCTTAGTTAATGGTGGGAAATGGAAGAACATGTTCCGACAACCAATGTGATAGGTAATGCGACGATTTTCGTATTAATATGACAGGGATGATTAGGGGATTAAAATATGATTATTATTTTGTAATACGTTCATTATTTTGGGAACCATATTTGATCGAGGTAAATAGATTACTACGGTATTTTCATTGAGGAGTAAGGTTGACTTATATTTTGAAGAATTGATGAATTTAAGGTGAACTTATAGTAATTTAGGTTACTTATGGGAATGACTAACCTATCTTGGGTAAAATATGTTTAGGTTAGCTACTTTTTATAAGATGTTAGGAGTGGTTGATGTTGTCTGGAGATGAACAATGAAGTTGTTTTGGAAGACTATGTTATCAAATCCTTATTGTATTTGGGTTTCAATATTAGTTTGGTTTGTTTTGAGGAATTTTAAGGACCGTTATTTATGGAATGGTCTATGATGAACTTTGGGTAGTACCATGGAACTTTGATGATTTAAAAGTAGTTTCCATTCCTATGGGATTCTTTCTTTTTGAAGAGTTGTTTTACCTTAACCTTTCTGTTTTTGGGATAATGTTTAAAGATAGAATAAATAGATAGTTAATCTTTTGTAGATTATGTGATTCTATAGAAGATGATTCTTGTGCTTTTATGAGACCAAGTGTTTTTGAATTCTCATCATTTGGAGAAAAGATTAGTGTTGGTAGGGACTTGTTAAAGGATGAAACTCTACTTGAAGGTAGGTATATTTTCTTATGTTTTTGTTCTATGTAGTAAATGAAATCCTCAAAATTATGAAAAGAAACGTAAAACAAAAATGTTGTTGGTTTACGTTTCCTACTAGGTAATCAAAGACAGTTTACACACATCATAAGTTTGGGATTTTCTCATGGTTAAATTTCTCCTAATCATGTTCTCTATCACTCTCCCTCAGAACTTGACCCTTTGTTTTTCCTCCATGTCCATGTTTTCCTACATGGAACCCTAGTGTGGGTTAACTCGGGTGACCATTGTACTTCCCTTTCTTTATTTTAAAGTAATAGTTTTACTGACTCCTTTTCCGATGTGGGACTTTCAATGAAATTTCAAAACCCAATTTTAAAATTGCGAGGATGCAATTTCTTAAGGGGGGAAGATTGTAACGACCCGAAATTTTTAAATAAATTTTGTTCCCTAATTTTATGTGTTATTGTTATACTCAACAAAAATGTTTTATTTGATAAACATGATTATAATTAAAATGAGATCAGTGGGTTTTGACTATTATATAACCATCGGTCAACATGACCGCTGTGAACAAAATGTTTTGATTATTGTCTCTAAATATAAGTAATCTTGGTTAATTATTATAGAAAGAAGATTCGATGGCCTCACCTAGTAGTCTTGGACCGATCGAAGCCCATCTAACAGAGCTTGGGAAGGAGGTAGCACCACTGGGCTTTGCTCTGGATCAAATCCAAGCCGAACTTCATCATGTGAAGCTGGAACGAAATCGCCTTCGTGAGAAGTTCAAACTGATAGAAATTACTACTCGGGCAATGTTGACTGAGCCGCCCCAAGCTTCTATCACCCTACCACACCTTACTCTTAGGTCCTATGCTGGTATTATAAGGGGTTATGTAACGAGACCGTAACTACCTTGTGTAATCCTTGTTTTAAATAAAAATTGGGATTTCTTCTTATGATGAAGTTTATGAATTTTGAAATGACCGGATAAATATAGTATGCATATTTTTGATGAATTTTAGAAAAAGGATATTTTAAATATGTTTATGTAAACCCTAAATAATTAAAAATGTGTAATGATTTTCAAAAAATGGTCTTCTACAATTATGTTCAGTACTAAATTTAGAGTCCAATAAGATCAATTTGATTTTTTGATGAATAGTAAATTTTGAATAGTGATTTTATTATTAGGATTAGTAATATGACCAAATGGATTAGTAATCTCACTTAAAGAAAGTTTTAAAATAATCTAGGCACCTTGATTAAGTAATGTGATTCAATAAAATAGTTAAATAACGATTTCATTAATTATTATTCAAGTATTAGTTTTTTCGGGTGAATAGTGTTTTTTAATTAAAAATTTAATTAAAAATAATTAGAAAATTATTTTTATAAAAATGACTTTATTTTTGAACTCAGAGCATCGATATTATGTTATGGTAATTTTTGGGGTTTTTTCTGAAAAAATTGAATTTTTGATGAATAGTGTTTTTATTTAAAAATTAAATTAAAAATATTTAGAAAATTATTTTTATAAAATGGATTTCTTTTTTGAAATCAGAGCATTGATATTTGGTTAATGTGAAATTTTGGGATTTTTCTGAGAAAGTTGAATTTTCAGTGAATAGTAAAAATACAGTTTTAGGGTTTCGGTATGTTTAATGACATCATAACGGTGTCATGATGATGTCATGAGATATTTTGAGGGTTGGCCGGCCAAGGGTGATGAATTATTGTTTTGGGGGCCCCATGTGGCCTAACTCTATGATAAATGAAAAGGGAGAGCACATGGGTTTGAGAAAAGCCCATGTGAGGTGTCCCTTGGCCATTAATGCCTTGTCCCCTCACTTTCCCTATAAATACCAAGCCCTCCTCTCATCCATTCGACTCCCCACTCATTCCCAACGAATTTCTGGTCTCATTACCTCCCAAGGAGTCCTCCCAAGGTGCCCCCAAGCCCTCATGGTCCCAACCTTTGAGGTTTAAGAGTTACATTTTAAGGTAAGGGATCCGACCTCTCTCTTTCTTTTCAAGTAATCTCTTTTATGTCATTTCTTTTATACTCCATGTTCTTATGTTAGAGGATGTTCTTTTATATTCATCCTACTGAATATTTCATGTTCATATGATGATAGACCCCCCTTTCTCTCATCAATTCGTTTTAAGAATGTTTAAGTGGTGCCGTTAGGCTGCCGAATTTTTTAAGGGATTCTTTCACCTTCCTCGTTTTCAAGTTCTATTTTCATTCAAGTCTTTCAAGTTCCTTTTTGTTATATTGGGGTATGATCTCTATATATATCATACTGGACTCTTATGTTCATATGATGAGAGACCCCATTTGATCTCTTCAATTTAGTATTTTGATGTTTTAAGTGGCGCCGTTAGGCTGCCGAATTTTTAAGTGGTTCTTCACCCTTCTCGTTTTGAAGTTCTACTTTCATGTCAATTATTTCAAGTTCCTTTTGTTATATTGGGGTATGATCTCTATATATATCATACTGGACTCTTATTTTAATATGATGAGAGACCCCATTTGATCTCTTCAATTCAGTATTTTGAAGTTTTAAGTGGCGCCGTTAGGCTGCCGAATTTTTAAGTGGTTCTTCACCCTTCTCGTTTTGAAGTTCTACTTTCATGTCAATTATTTCAAGTTCCTTTTGTTATATTGGGGTATGATCTCTATATATATCATACTGGACTCTTATGTTCATATGATGAGAGACCCCGTTTGATCTCTTCAATTCAGTATTTTGATGTTTTAAGTGGCGCCGTTAGGCTGCCGAATTTTTAAGTGGTTCTTCACCCTTCTCGTTTTGAAGTTCTACTTTCATGTCAATTATTTCAAGTTCCTTTTTGTTATATTGGGGTATGATCTCTATATATATCATACTAGACTCTTATGTTCATATGATGAGAGACCCCATTTGATCTCTTAAATTCAGTATTTTGATGTTTTAAGTGGCGCCGTTAGGCTGCCGAATTTTTAAGTGGTTCTTCACCCTTCTCGTTTTGAAGTTCTACTTTCATGTCAATTCTTTCAAGTTCCTTTTTGTTATGTTGGGGAATTATCTCTATATCTATCATACTAAACTATTATGTTCACATGATGAGAGACCCTATTTGATCTTTTCAAATCATTTTTGTTGATGTTTAAGTAATGCCGTTAGGCTGCCGAACTTTCATAAGAGAAATCTAATTTTTTTTCTTCCTTCCATGTTTTTCATTTCAAATGGAATTTCCTTTAAATTTCATTACCATGATCATGTATCATTATTATTCTGTCCATGTACTATTTTATGGGTCATTTATGAATGTTTGGCCCATTTTACCTCTCTTTTAATGTCTTCTAAAACCTCGGAACATTGCCGTTATGTTGCAGAATTTCTGTCTCAAAATATCTATCTCTTTTTTCTAAAGTTCTTTTATTTTATTAAGTGAATACTCAAAGCTCTTTCTTATAAAGGGGTATTCAAATATATACCAAAATTTTCTATTTTAAATTCTGGGATTTACATACTTGAGACCCACCTTCCTTTTCTGTGGGTTTTAAAGTGACGTAAAGATCATGTCTTTAAAGCAGTTTTTTTAAAACGTTGTGATTATGAAATGAAACCCTTTTATTTTATGCTATATGGATTATTTATGAAATGTTTGATGATGATATATGTGGCTCACATGATAATAAAGGCAAATTTAAGGGTGCGCCCTGATAGCGCTCCAATGCATTGGGTAATGATGTAACCACTAGAGATTACAATTTTAACGATGCCTTGGTGAAAAACCTTGGTAATTTTTAACGACACCTTGGGGATGGACCTTGGTGAAATGAAACGATTGTCAATATTAAATGTTTCAGCCACATCTTCAAGTTATGAAAAAGTTTTATTTTTATTATGATATGCCTCATGATTTCATTTTCATGCATTAAAGTTCTTTTCATGACTTTATTGATGTATCTCAAGTTCATATGTAAAATGTTTCACTTGTTTCCCTTGCTGGGCCTTCTGCTCACCCTTCCTTTTGATGTATGTCCCCAGGTTATGAGATGCAGTAATGAGCCTAGGGTGAACATGAGGAGAATCCTTTCAAGTGTTTAAGAAGAATGTTTTTTTGTTTCATGTTTTATGTTCCTTGTTTCCAAGACACTAAACCTTAAAGATCCTCAGTTCCGTGTAATGGAATGAAAAGTTATGTTATAAAAAGACGGGATGCTATATCGTGACTGCCCTGTAACGGTCCCTAGGCACACTTCTCACCCAGAAGAACAACGAGGGTACAATGAACAACCTCTACTACCTCAGCCGCATGCTCCTTGAAACGGGGACTGGATACTCTCCCATCGAGAAAAATTTCATTGTGCACGTATTTGCTGTCCAAAAATTATAGCATTACTTGCACCACCATGAGGTATAGTTGGTCTCTCGGGTAGACCCACTGAAGTACATTCTGAACCGCCCCATGTTAACTGGCTGACTAGCGCGGTGGGTGGTGATCCTCCAGCAGTTTGACATCAGGTTTGTGGCTTAGAAGCCATTAAAGGAAAGGCATTGGAGGACTTTTTAGCTTCCCATCCAACTCCTGCGGATCAATCCCTGGACCTGATTTTTTTGATGAGGAAATCCTCTCAGTCGATAATTTCGTATCATGTTGGAAAATGCACTTCGACAGTGCCTCCTGGAGTCCCACCAGAAGAATGCTAAATGACCCAAAGCTCAACAGAGTTGGTCTAGGTGTCGTCTTCATCAACCTAGCACAAGCTGTTTTTCCATACTCGTTCCTATTGTCAGATAGCTGCACCAACAACGAGGCCGAGTATCAGGCTCTCATCACTGGCCTCGAGCTAGCCCTTGAAATCGATGTGCCCCTTTTACACATAAAAGGGGATTCTGAATTTTTCATTAGGCATGTCAACGGTGATTATGTCTTCAAGAATCCGGATCTCGCGCCATTGTTGGAGTGAACCCTCCGCCTAATGGCCCAGTTCCCCTCTCAACCAGAGGTTACCCGTGTCCCTCGGTCGCAGAATGGTCGAGAAGATGCCTTAACCAGCTTGGTTGCGTCAGTCCCAGAACCCAAACAGGACAACCTGATCATACATGTGGCACACCGGTGAGTTATCGCTCCCATCACCCCAGGGGATTATGATGGTCCGCGGGTAATCCATCTTACTGTCAGACCTTCAATGTCAGGAACACCAGGGTTTTTAGATGCAGCAGCCGAGGCCACCTCCAACTGGAGGGCACCTTTTGTCGAGTATCTCCAAAATGGTTGCCTCCCGGACGATCGGGCCGAGCGCGAGCGAGTTCGACGCTGCGCACTACAGATTACCCATCAGAGCGGTCCCAGTCAAGAGTGTATTCTCTATAAGCGAAGCTTTGATTTTTTTCTCCTCCTTTTCATTCAAGGAGTCGAGATTTCTCATGTCATGCAAGAGGTTCACGCCAGTTCCTGCGGTTCCCACCAGGCTGGGCCAAAGCTGTCCCATCAGATCCGGAGATTGAGGTACATATGGCCTTATATGATCCATGATTGTATTGAGTTTTCCAAGAGATGCCACACATGTCAAGTGCATGCTAATTTCCTGCATTGATCGTCGGAGCCTCTCCACTCTACCATGTACTCTTGGCCATTTTCTTTGTGGGGACTCAATGTCGAGGGGCCATACCCATCGGCGATAGCTCGTCAGTGCAGGTTCATCCTGACTTCTACGGACTTCTTCTCCAAGTGGTCAGAAGAAGTTCCACTCAAAGTAGTCAAGGCCCTCACAATCGTTGACTTTGTGAGCTCCAATATCATTCACCGATTTGGAGCCCCTCAAGTTTTCCTCACCGATAACGTCACCAACTTCTGAGCAGCCGAGCGGATGAAATTATACGCTAAGTACAATATCCGTTCAAACCATACCTCTCGCTATCATGCGCAAGAAAATGGATAGATCGAGGCATTCAACAAAACTCTCTCTAACATTCTGCAGAAGGTGGTTGTTCAGAAAAAGAAAAGTTGGCCGGAAAAGCTTCACAATGCCCTTTGGGCCTATCAGACGACGACTCGCAATTCCACCCAGGTGACTCCATATTCCCTGGTGTATGGATCTTAGGCTGTCCTGCCAATCAAGATCCAGCTGTCGTCCCTACGCACTGCGGTCTATGACAAGAAAGCGCCTGATAAGGTGGCCGAAGTCTGTCTGGATGAGTTGGAAGCATTGGACGAAAACAGGCTCCCTGCCCTGCACAGTCTGGAAAGGCATCAGTATAAGATAGCCAGAGCCTTCAACAAGAAGGTCCAACTTCGCTCATTTCTGCAAGGTGACCTAGTATTGGCACTTCGAGCGCCAATGGTCTCTGGCAGGAAACCACCAAAGCTGGAGCCCAAATGGGATGGACCTTATGTCATTCACAAGGATTACCCCAATGGAGCATACTCCCTGGTAACCAACGGATGGTGGGAGTATAACTCCTCCCACCAAGGCCAATTTCCTCAAGCGATACTTTTCATGAACCCCTAGGGTCCTGCATGACCTTAAACTGTATGGTCATGTATGACCCTAAACTACGCATTATGTTCCTGTAGGACCCTAAACTGTGTATTACGGTCCTGCACGACCCTAAACTACCCCATGGTCTGAGCACTAAGACATAAAACTAAAATCTTTCCATGGTCCTGCACGACCCTAAACTGCAAATCCATGGTTCGAGATCTAAGACCTAAAACTAAGATACTTTCAGTGTCCCGCATGGCCTTAAACTGTGCACTCGTCCTCGCTGCAAGACGTTAAACTACAAGCTGGTCAGACCTTTTTGAACAAGGCCCCTTGGCTTTTTCGGGCTCTTAGCCCAAGTTCGTGTCAAGGAGTGTACGGAGTGATTTGGGATTATGTCCTCATTCACCTCGGGTTACCCATCATGCCATTCACATTCCATGACCGAAGTCTCGCTTTAAGCCACAGGGCTTTTCCAGGCCCCTTGGCCTTTTTGAGCCCCCGACCCAGGTCCTCCGTAAGGGGAAGTGTGCAGCATAGCATGGGATTATGTCCCCATTCACGTCGGGTTACTGGCCATGCAGTACACATTCCCTGATCAAGGCCCAACCTCAGGCCCCTTGGCCTTTTCCGGCCAGTGGCCCTGGTTCTCCATGAAGGGATTGTACGGCGTAGCATTGGATTATATCCCCATTCACGTCGGATTACGGGACATGCCATACATATCATGTAATCGAGGCTCAGCTTGAGGCCCCTTGGACTCTTCATGCCCCCTAGCCCCTGTCCTTGCTTCAAGACGCTAAACTGCAAATCGGTCAGGTGTCCCTAGCCCAAGCATCATGGCCTTCCACAACTCCGACCCTCTCGCGGGATTATATGATATAGCATGGGAATATATCCTCATTAACTTTAGGATACCCTCTGTACCATACATATTCCCCGATGAGATGTGTCCTCCTATCCTGCATGATGTTAAACTGCACCATTAGAACGACGTGCGGCTTGATTCACATCCTTATGGGATACGTAGGAATGCTCAGACATCCCGTCTTAAGCCCACCCCCGGTCTCTTCCTTTTGACTTTCCCCTCTGTTTATAGTTCCCTTGGAGGGTCCTCACATGTTATGGAATAGGCTTTCTTGGCCCCACTCATACAAGTATTATAATGGTCGCATCATACGCCCACTCGTGTTCTTCTATTATCACACGTCTTTACCGCATGATGTTAAACTCCATGTCCTTCAAGAACTACGTATGGCTTGATTCTCATCTTTATGAGATACGTAGGAACGCCCGAACATTTCTTCCTTTGGCTGATTTCAAAAGCCAAAATCTTCTTCTTGGATCAAGATATATTGCAGGGTTCACACATGCCCCAATGTGCGTCGAGTAAGCCTCGACCGGTCATCATAGGGACGGTGTGGTTTCGAATATGGTCAATAGTTTCCTGAATCATCGGGTCCACCCCAAGATCAGTGATTCCTTCTACCCCATCATGGAGTGACAAAATTTCCTCTAGATGGTGTCTGCAGCCGACCCCACACCCCTGGTTCTTGTCTATAAAAAGTAGAGTGATGTATACGGTGTAAGCATGGGATTATGTACCCATACACATCAGGTTATTGGCTATTCCATACCCGTCCCCAGACCGAGGCTCAGTCTCAGGCCCCTTGTCCTTTTGGGCCCATGTCCCATGTATTCCCCGCTAGAAATTAAAATGCGAATTGGTCAGGTCCCTCTGACCAAGGCCCCTTGGCCTATTCGGGCCCCCGGACCAAGTCCTCCGTAAGGAGAAGTGTGCGGCATATCATGGGATTATGTCCCCATTCATGTCAGGTTACTTGCCATGCCGCACACATTCCCTGATCAGGGCTCATCCCCAGGCCCCTTAGCCTTCTTGGGCCCCACGACCTACTTCTTACCCTGAATTTATGACGTAGGATAGGACTATGACCTCATTCGCGTCAGGCTACTCACCGCGTCATACACTTCCCCTGTTTAGGGAGTCCAACTCCCTTCTTCATCCTTCATGACGTAAAACTATTCACCTTCGTCCTTCATGATGTCAAACTATTCACCTTCATCCATCATGATGTAAAAATATTCACCTTCGTCCCTCATGACGTAAAACTGTCCACCTACATCCCTCATGACGTAAAAATATCCACCTTCGTTCTTTTTGATTTAAAACTATTCACCTTTGTCCTTCATGACGTAAAACGGTTCAACTTCATCCTTCATGACATAAAACTATTCACCTTCGTCCTTCATGACGTAAAACAGTTCACCTTCATCCTTCATGATATAAAACTTTTCACCTTCATCCTTCATGATGTAAAACTACTCACAATTTTCCTTCATGACGTAAAATTGTTCACCTTCCTCATTCATGATGTAAAATTGTTCACCATCATCCTTCATGATGTAAAACTATGCACCTTCATCCCTCATGACATGAAACTATCCACCTTCATCACTCATGACGTAAAACTATTCACTTTCATCCCACACGACGTTAAAATTCACTTCATCAACTACGCGCAGCTTGATTCCCATCCTTATGTGATAGTTAGGATCACCTGAATGCCTAGGAATCAGGTCCAGCCCCATCACCGGGGAATCACTATCCCACTCTGGGCCCCTGTCCCAAGTTCTCCTTGGTACGTAGAGTATTGTGTGAACATGGGATTACGTCCTCGTTCACGTTGGTTTTCCCACCGCACCATACGCCCCCTCGTTCGAGAATGCCTCACACATTTTTTCGTCCCGCACAACGTTAAACTGCACTTCAAAAACTATGTGCGGCTTGATTCCCATCCTTATGGGAGACATTAGATCACTTGAATGCCCATGCTTATAGTCCAGCCCCATCACTCGAGAATCTCTATCCAGCTTCAGCCCCTTGGCCTATTCTCCCATCAGAGTCGTCTCACCGACCCTTTTCGGCGGTTCAACAACGTGCATAAGGGTACTCTGGTTATTACCTAGAATGTCAGACTTTGCTTAGGGAATGTTCCTTTCGCTTTCAGGATTTTTGTTTCTCTCTGTCAGGTCTTCGATTGTTTCTATACCTGGAGGGACCCTGTGAACGGTCTGAGTATGATGCCTCAGAGCTCTCCCACCGATACGGGCCAACGCCCCTGAGGGATTTGGACGACAAATCGATAAAATCTTGCGTTGAGAATATGGTCTGCGGTCGATGATTGTTTGTCGTTCCACCATGGGTCAGTGTGACATAGATTCTTTGTTTTGAACATAGTCAGAAACACTTCGATGTCATTAAGAACAAAATCCCACTATGGGTCAGTGCAACGTTGATGCTGCTTTTTCCGCCATGGTTAGCAGCACTCCAATGTTGTTATGCCCAAAACACCATTAAGACAAAGGTGTTGGTTACACAATTCACACCCTCCTCCACTTGTTCATGACCAAGAAGAGTCTCAACGCACTTGGTACTATTCCTCAGTGCGCATCTGCACCTAAGAGAATAAAGTTGTGTTAAAGGTGTACTTCGGGACCCTTCACCAACTCCCTTAAGGTGGTTGTCCAAAGTATTGTCATACGGATCTTCCCCCCTTGTTCCCCACACCGAGTTTAACTCATGTGGGCTTAGGGATTGGGATGAGGTTCACGCTTACTCGGAGAGGTATCATCCACCCATGGTCCAAGATCTAAGACCTTAAACTAAGATCTCCCATTGTCCAAGCTCTAAGACCATAAACTAAGATCTTCTCAAGATATACGTTCATCTTGATTCCCACCTTGATGGGATAAATAGGAATGCACAGACCTCCTGTCTTTGGGTCCAGCTTGAGTTCAGCTAAATCGACTCTTCGGTCCTGCATTCGGGACCCTGACTTAGGGACGGCGTGACGTGGTATGGGATCATATCCCCATTCATGTCGGGTTTGCAATAAATGTGTCACGCACACACCGTTCTAAAAATTAGCCATCCTATTTTCATCCTGCATGACGTTAAACTGCACCCCTAGAACTATGTGTGGCTTGATTCCCATCCTTATGGAATACGTAGGTCCACCCGGATGTTTGAATATTCAGGTCCAGCCCCACCTATTAAATATTCCCCATATCCAAGGAATCCACCATCATTTGGTCACCCTCAATGCGTGTCCCTCGACCCCTTGTAGTAGTTCACCTGTTTGTTAAGAGTACTCTGGTTTATTACCAAGAGTGTCAGGTCCGACATGGTCAGGTTCCTTCTACTTGTCAAGCTTCATGTTCCTCTTCATTCGGACTTTCATGACCTTCCACACTCGGAGGGACCTCCATGAATGGTCAGGGTATGATGCCTCTGAGCTCTCTCACTGATACGGGCCAACGCCGCCGAGGTTTTCGGACAACAAATCGATAAAATACCACATTGCGAATATGGTCAGCGGTTGATGCTCGTTTTTTGTTCCATTGTCAGTCATTGCAATATTGGTGTTGTGTTTCAAACATGGTCAGCAGTACTTCAATGTCGTTATGCCGACTCCACCATCGGTCAGTGCGATATTGATGCTTCTTTTCCACCACGGTTAGAAGTACTCCCATATCGTTACGCCGACACTTTCAGTCCTTGAATGTTGGTTGCATGATTCACACCACATTGTCCACCTTCCATCCTATCCAACTGGAATCTCGACACTCATGGAAACATCCCTCAGTGAACCTTTGCATATCAGGGGGATAAAGCCGCAATATGGCATCCTTCGGGTTCCCCATGGTCCGAGCTCTAAGACCTTAAACTAAGATCACCCATGGTCTGAGCTCTAAGACCTTAAACTGAGATCACCCATGTTCCGAGCACTAAGACCATAATCTATGATCACCCCTAGTCCGAGCTCTAAGACCTTAAACTAAGATCACCCCTGGTCCGAGATCTAAGACCTTAATCTAAGATCACCCATGGTCCAAGATCTAAGACCTTAAACTATGATCACCCATAGTCCACTCTCTAAGACCTTAAACTGAGATCACCCATGGTCCAAGCTCTATGTCCTTAAACTAAGATCACACATGGTCTAAGCTATAAGACCATAAACTAAGATCACCCCTGGTCTGATCTCTAAGACCTGAATCTAAGAACTCTCTCGGTCCGAGCTCTAAGACCATAAACTAAGATCCCCTCATAACTACGTACAACTTGATTCCCATTCTAATGGGATACGTAGGACCGCCCAGACATCTTGTCTTCACACCAAGACAATTTGGGGAGCTATTCTCTCCCACCAGCTTCACCTCTATGGTCCCTCGGCCTGTGGTCTCCATTTCGGAATGGTGTACGACGTAAGCATGGGATCAATTCCCCATTCACGTCGTTTGTGTTTCGTAACACCGTGCACATTCCCCATCTAGCATCGCCTCTGCTACATCTGCGCTGCATGACGTTAAAATGAATGCATGGTCCTATCACATGACCGTAAAATGTGACATTATAATCCCAGCCGCATGATGCAAAAAGGTGCTGCATTGTGTTGACCTCGTCATGAAAGGCATCACGTTGGGTATTTTTTAATGTGCCATACCATTTTTCAATGCCTGCTACGGCTTGATTTTTGTGGCAACACCAGGACTTGTTACCCTAGATCTATCGTTTCAAACAAAAATCCACTCACACTAAAGGAAAAATGAGATATATCAAATACTGCTTCTCTTGGCATGAGGGTTAGTCCCCACGCCCCTCTCATCCGGTGTACCGGTACCTCATTGTACCATGCCACCTCTGAGAACTATGTGTGGCTTGATTCCCATCCTAATGGGATACGTAGGAACGCCTTTGAACTTTTCTCAGGTACAGTTCAAAAGGGATCGTGCAGTGTTGAATGAGATTGCGTCCCTACTCACATCGAGTTGTTTACCGTGCCATACGCACCCCTGGTCCTCATCCACATCGGGTTATTCATAATAACCTGTTACGTGCCCCAGGTGTTTCCCCCCCTTCTATGTTCCGAACTCGACGACCCTAAACTGAGATCTCCTGATGGGAAGGGACTCGACTCCCTCTTTATGATACCTCCATTAGTGCATCCAGATGTGTTTTGACAAAAATCCCGGAATGTGGAATTTTCACGGACACGTTCTCCTCATTCCATGTCCAAGCTTCATGCGATCACTATTTTGATAATCGCCCACTCCAAGTATGAACGGACCCCCTAACGGCATGGATACATCATCCAAGATTATTGGCTCTCCTACCGTCCTAGTCCAACGCCCAGGAAGACTTCGGACGACATTTGAAACAAGGTCCCATGTTTCGAACAAGGTCAATGGTCGACCATCATTTGTCTGTCCCGATTTTAGGTCAGTACGATATTGATACTAATTTTTCGCCCTGGTTAGTAGTACTCCCATATCGTTATGCCACCACCACTTCCGTCCAAATACCAAGTGTCATGATTCACACATTTCCACTCCCCATGTTCAAGTGGAATTCTGACATACTCGGCTTTATCACTTCGTGCGTTTGAGTGCGCCACATGGATGTGTTAGCATCACTAGGCCAGTTTTCACCAAGTGTCCCTTCTCCCTAGAATGTCCCTTGTAGTGTTTGGAATGTCCCCATCACTTCTTGTTTCCCACAAACAGGCATGGCTCACATGGGCTTAGTAGTTTTGGTGGAATGTGTACCGGTGCATCCAGGCTCTTCATCGTCCTACACGACGTTAAACTGCACTCATAGAACTACGTGTGGCTTGATTACCATCTTCATGGGATACGTAGAGACACCCCAGTATTTTACCTAGGGTCCAGCCCCTAGGAGTTGTAAAACATGTTCTTCCTCTTTTCGGCCCTCTAGCTGGACCCCTCATAAGGGAATCAAACAACCACAACTCTGCCCTGGATAAGTACAGGATGCCCCAAATACTGGGAAGAAACATAGTCCCTCATCAGAGAGGCCCTGTCTGAAGGAAGGAACGATCCATGATCAAACCAAAGTAGACATATGGCATACTCCCACCACGGTGGTGTAATTTCATGAGTGTTGGATTCTGTTTGAACAAACCCTCACATCACATTCCGCGCTTTGCATGCCCCTTATTCGGACTCTCCTCCTTTTTTATGTCTGAAGGTACCCCCTAATAGTTCTAAGGCCTGACCCATGGTCGGCCTACTGTCCTAGGTCAATGTTCCGATGAGCCCCCTAACAGTTCTAAGGCCTGACCCATGGTCCGCCTGCTATCCTGGGCCAACATTCCGAGGAACCCCCTAACAGTTTTAAGGTCTGACCTATGGTCCGCCTGCAGTCCTGGGACAACGTTCCTAAAGACCGATCACGTTTGGAGGGATCCCCTAATAGTTTTAAGGCCTAACCTACAGTCTGCCTGCTATCTTGGGCCAACTTCCCAGAAGACTGATCGACAAAATTTGTGACATGGTCCTGTGTTTCGAACACGGTCAGCAGTCGATCCTCATTTGTTGACCCCGTTTCAAGCTAATGCAGTAAGAACATCATTTCTCCACCACGGTTAACGATTGTTCTTTGCTATCACACTGCCTTTACAATGTTCCGAATCATGGGTATCGTGATTCACATTTCCCATCCCCATCTGTTCGGACCGATTTCAGCACTCCTGGCGTTGTACCGTTCGTGCTCAAGATCACGATAAAAGCGGTAATTTGGCTGTTCTGAGAACTCCTCTCTCTAGTCAGATCTCTCCTGCTCCCCGGAAATCCGAACTGGTTACCCAAACCCCAGAGGCCCGAAGCATGGTTTACGCTCCTATGTAAGGATGCAATAAACCGGTGAAAACAGTGGAAATCGTGTGCATGCTACGACATTCATGGAAAAAAAATTGAAGTATGAAAGTACCGCTAATGGTTTGAAATTGTTACAGTACCCAAGGGTCAACTCCTCCCATGGATGGATTTACCCCGTCAAAAGAGCATTGCAGCTCCGCCACCCTTTGACTTGTGGAGTCCAAGTATTGCTACCATAGACTCAGCTCCCGCTCCTCTTCAGTGGCAACGAGGCGCAATTCATCAGCCTCAGTTCAGGGCCATTATACGTCGGCCGGGATGACAGCCATCTATTCAGAAGCCTGCTTCAGGCCCTCCTCCGCCTCTGCTAGCTGGGCCTTTAGCTATGAGATCAGCTAAGATCGTGCCTCGAGGATGGCCGAATGCTCATCTTCCCAGATCTGCAGCTGTCAGACCTCATTCTCAGCCTCCTGGAGCTTCTCAATGTTGGTCTCCTTCTTCCGCTGCCAGCCCACGCTGAGCCTGCGATCATCCTCCCAGATCTTCTAAGCCATAAGATCCCGGATGAGCACATGAGGACGTTGGGCATCCACTACCCCAGCGCACAACTAACGCAGTCGTGAGCGGAGTCTACCATCTCATTCTGCCACAATGGTTGGGGGTGTCATCGATGAAGTTCCTGATCAGCTTCTTCGATCGGCAATGGGCTATGCTGTTGTCCTCCTCAATAGAGGTTGTTTTGTCCCAGTCCTCCCGATCGGTAGGTTCATATGCTGGATACGCTTGCAATAAGTCTTCGTTAGTATCAGCGTCTGGCATTGAACCCGATGCAACATCTGGCACCGGAGTGGGCACAGCTGGACATGGGGCGGCTGGTTGATCCTCACCATCAGATCCCACCTGAAATACCTTAGGTACGACCCTACTAGTGGTCCTGCCGACAATGGGGAGTGCCGCCAGGCGGGTAGGTGAGGTGGTTATCTCCACCATCACAGGAATTTCCCTGGGAGGGATACCGCCTGACATCCCGACCAGCCTTGCTGCAGCAGCCCATCCCAGTTGAAGAACTGTACGCGACATGGAAGAACATGGACATCAATTAAACACAACTTATGCATGAAGATAATGAATCTAGTGGAGGATACATACAAAGGTCAAACCCTTGGTGCTGATCTTGAGCCGATACTGACGAGGCCCATATGCATGGGCCTCCGTATATTTTCGAAAGATCCGGGGATTCTGGAAGAGCCACCTTAGGTTCCCCAGCCCCGCCAGACACTCAACTGGACGCGACCACATGATCAGATCCCGAAGGCCCTGCGTCATCACCCACTGAGCGAGAGCACGACTTGGGAACATGTTCCTTCCGCATGGTTCATGTGTCTTTAAGAAACCCGTAGTGTCATGAAAACGGACCGTGGGGAAAGAAGTTCAGAATGAAACCTCGAGGATCTCCGCAAAAATCGTCAGAATTTGAGTCTTGATCACCGACATCGTCATCCTCCAGCAGACTCACTCCACCGACCTCACCTCCCAAGGAGGATCCCTCTAAATCTTCTGGTAGGGAGAAACACTCCCTCAGATCAGTGGCCGACAACTTTGAGGGAACCGTCCGATCTAACAGTACCCTTACTTGGTCTGTCATTGGGCGCGGGACGCCACAGGAGTGAACGTAGTCCTCCAGCTCATTCACGTACTGCTATGCCTTCTCCGGAGATACTGTGAAGCTAGCTCGGGCCATGCCTATGCCCCGCAGGTTCATCCCAGGATGGTTCACGTTTTCCCACATCTCAGGTGGGCTGAGGAACTGCTGATTAAAGTCCCAGATGTCCTAGGCCTTTGGAAACACTGCATCCTCTGCCAGGTCGATATGGAGCAGCTGATTCCCCGGAGCCTGAGAGGATAATCTTTGAAATCTTCACGGTGGTCGCCCCACAGGATGGCTTTGCTCGTCTAGGACCCCTGGGTCCACCGGATCCACTGCCGCATGGAGGTTCGCCGTAGCTACCTCCTCCTCGACTGGTGCAGCTCTCGCCATGACGGCAGCCCCGCCACCATGAGAAGCCCTCGTTTCCCTCCTACCCTGACCTCAGGATAGGAGGGGCCCGCCGTTACCAGCCCGATTGTTTGGCTATTTCAGCATTTCTCCCGGGTAGGCTGCCTTCTAGCTGATGGTGTACTCCTTTACCAGCCCAAAGGCGGCAGTGGATGGAGGCAGCGTCATTTTCATTTTCACGTCCTTACACATAAACATGAGCCATAACTGTCTCATAACGCACAGGTTCTCCTCATGAGGCACATCCCGGTAGACTTGTGGGGTCAGCCGCTGCAAGCACTGAAATTGCCTCGCGAACCGATGCGGGGTATACGGTTCGCAGATTGGCTCGCAGTCCACCCTCTCCACCAAAACACCGTCTCGAAAGGCCAGAAGATAGGCCCAATGATCCTCCGTCCCCCGATCGTTGTCAGTAAGTGCCCCCGTCGGCAATGGGAATGGGTGGAAGTTGAACTCATCTGCCTTCCATACCCGGTTCAACACCATCGGTATGGTCGTCATGGTTGGAAAACTCCCAGCAGCATTCAGGATAGTGGGTTGTAAATTTGACCCCTGTGGTGAAATAGGGTTCAGATATTCATAAATTCCCCTAATATGCACTACGATCCACCAATACAGAAGGTGGAAGGGCCCGCTTATCCTTGGCCGCTTCTAACTCTCACTGACATGCCTCAACATGCTGTACAACTTGGCGAGCATCGAGATCCACAGATTGACCCGCCGTCCCGTGGCCAACATGGATGCCATTAGGAATGAGCTAGGCCGCACCCCCATGTTGGTATCCCTCACCGGCAGGATCCAACCACAGATATGGGCCGCTATAAACACTGCCAGCCTAACTATCGGCTGATGTTCAGTACTGACACTGAAGCCCCAAGTCTTCCACTGGCTGTCCTCCAGAAGCTTCCAGTACAAGTTCTCCTTACCTTGTTGGGCCCCCTTTGGACACGTTCGAGGCCTCGAAGGGAACTCTCAACCCTCTAGGAAATTGAGGATGTTCTTGAACCACCGCTGGAAGTGGACATAACTCACCGCCTCCTTGTCCTCCCCAGGGACAAATCCCATCAGCTCCAGCGCTAGCCGCGGCATCTACTCTGGGTCCTCCCATGCACTCATGGTGGGAAGGAACTCGTCATACATGGCCCCCAAGATTGGGAACCCCATGATCTGGTGGACATCCCACAGACTGATGCCCACCTCTCCGTGGTGGAGATGAAATGTGTTGGTCCCAGACGAACACCAACTTAGTAGCTCTGGAATCAGCTGATTCAATTGATAAATGTGGAATTGAGAGGCCAATGGTACCTCATACAAGCCCACTCGCCTCAGATCGGCCCCAAACTCTTCGCATGAGGCGCCTACCCAGTAGGCCCATGCCTAATCATTGGTGAAGTTGCCACCCTGGTGCAGGTCCCACTCATTAGACCACCCCTTATTTGGATTCCCCAAATCTATCTTCAAGATAGTGCGGTACATGGGAGGGGACGTCTCTGGTCGCAGCGGCTTCCCATCGATGTTGTTCAGATGGTTGTGAAGGCATTTGGAATTTACTAGTGCGATGTCCTCCCACTCATGACCATAAACCACCCTGAACCATTGGCGCTGGCATGGTGTGATCTTGAACCAACAAACTCGTTCATCCCTACTCACCTCAGGGATGAAGACGTCATACCTCATCCCAAAGCCGTACAAAGGCAGCCTCTTGAACAACAGATAGTTCTTCTGGCTCTCTGAAAAAAGATTTGTCAGAGAATCGGGGTCTGAATTGCTTCGGATCAGCTCTCCAAAGCCCAGACTATTGGCCATCTCGTCCCTCCCGGTAGCATCAGCAACCACCGCTAGCGCAGCTTCTGAACGGGCCATCATGGTTTTAGGGCTTTGAAAAACGTTTGACTGAATCGCGAAGATTGGCCGCAAAGGTTTTTCGCAAAGCCCTTTCGCGAAGCCAAGATGCGGAGTTTGAACTCAGCTTGCATGAAGACGTTCGCTTGGCACTATCGTGGAGTCGAAGACTCGCATGCGTTGCGAAGATCGATTCGCGATGGGAAGACGCAGAGTACACGGAGCTTCGCGAATCGAGAGCTAAAGACACTGGCATGGAGATGAAAGAAGACAAAATAGTGTTCAGCACCACTACTTATAGGTGGTGTCCCAGAGCATCGTGGTGAATCCTATTCGCATAGAGCTTAGCAGCGCGCCCACAGTGCACGGCCGCTGTCCACTCCGTGCACTTCGTTCACGAGCGGCATCGCGAACCGCCGACAATTTTGGCGATTTTCGCTCTGACTCCAAACCTTGATCCCTCCGTGGCTCCATGTCTGAGGGAGAGCATTTGTTGGGTCACAAATATTGGAGGCCCATAGAGAAAGAAGGAAACCAACCCAGGAGCTGCCTCGCGAAGCAGGGATGCAAAGCCCCGAAGGCGGAACACTCCGTGAACCATTTTGACATTCGCGACCGCCGCAAAACTCCGGAGGTGGAATGCTCCGCGAACTGATTTAACGTTCGCGACAGCCGCGAAGCAGAGGAGGAGTAAGGCTCTACGAACAAATTTGACGTTTGCGAACGAGTAGCGCAACGCCAAGACATTTGTACCGTGTGAGCGCTGCTTCGTGGTGCCTCTTGCCTATAAATACCAAGCTTCCCCTGAGCTCTCCGGATGGACAACCCGACCATTCAGCTTCTCAAATCCCAAATCTCAAAGCACTCTCCGATCTGGGAAGGATGAGCTCCACGAGTTATATTTTCTTCGCGAGAGGGATTCATCTTGTCTTGTCTTAAGCCCCTCCTCTAAGAGGGATTCCTTTCATGAAGCCCAAGGGCCTTTGCGAAGGAAGGGGGATCCCTTAAGTGACCCTGGCAGTCGCGGAGCATTTATGTTTTGCGAAACACCCATCATGTACACATGATCCACATTCTAAGGCAGGGACATTGTACTTCGCGAAGCACTTTGCTCTGCGACACATGACTTCGTGAAGTACCTAAGCTTCACGGAGTGGTGCTCTGCGAATACCATTCTACTTCGTGAAGCACCCCCCAATCACACCCCTGCCACAGGCTAAGGCCGAGGCACACCACATCGCAAAGCACCTTCGCTTGCAAGTGTCCTCCCCTATGCAAAGCAACTGAGCTCTACATGGCCTTTGCCGGCGGACCCTTCTGTTTGGCAGTATCTCTTTCGTTGCGACCATCCGAGCTCGCACGATGTGATTTCAAAGTCCCTTGGACAAAACCTCCCGTAGCGATGCTTTTCATAATGCCTCTTCGCATAGGCACGCTAATGGCTATTGATTCTTCGCATAGACACGCTAACGTGGACCCCGTGATGGTTCGCTTTATGACCCCCCTTCTACACGGCCTTGCCGATGCCTTCCCTCCCAAAAGGGGTAGAGGGTGCCGGTTATGTAAGCCCTAGGGGTGCGGAGTAAACCCACCTCGTCCGAGCTCTAGGACATTAAAATGAAAAGCACCTCATCCTCAACACATGACGTTAAAATGTGACATCTCTGCGTGCCTCTCACACCAGGTTCCACCACCTTGGACATTCTACACGCCCCCTGGTCTACACAAGGGATGATATCCTCCTTCTCGGTGTGGAGTTTGTCTGTGGGGGAGAAGGGAAACCACTTCAGTGTGAGCCCCTTAGCTCCTCTTGTGGAAGATTGCACCCATGCACCTCCACCATACCTCCTCACTTCCTCGGTGCCAATGCCAGTGAAGCCCCTATCCCACTATGCTTTGTCGCACCCTGGGCCTCTATCATAGAGTAAGACCCAGCACCAAGGGTCGCCTAACACGTAAGCCCCTCTTCGCTTCTCACGGACGCACCCTTCGCGATGTGATCGTATGGTCCCTTCCGCCTCTTGTTTCTCACACCAAGCATGACTCACGTGGTCTTAGAGTGCGCATTGACCTTTATATCCTCTTATTGGCCACCCGAGAGTGTAAGCCCCATACTAGAGAACTACAGAGACTTTGATCCATGACAAGTCATGGTACATAGGAATCCTCCATGAGATTCAAGCCCACCACTCGGTTATTCCTTCACGTCGAGTACCTCCATCCAGCATGGCGTTAATCTGTATATCTCATCCAGCATGACGTTAAACTGTATACTCCATCCAGCATGACGTTAAACTGTATACTTCGTCCATCACGATGTTAAACTGTATACATCATCTGACAAGACGTTAAATCGTCCGCTTCGTCCAGCACGACGTTAAACTGTGTACCTCGTCTGGAAAGACGTAAAACTGTATACCTGAACTACGTGGCCTTTGATCCGTTCTATTAAGGGTACGTAAGAAGACTCCATGAGGTTCAAGCCCACCATTTGGTTGTTCCGGTCGCATTCAAATCGGATCTTCCACCAATTGGTTGTCCCGACTCCCTCATGTCGGTTAACCAGTTCCTAAGGCATCCACTTCTGTGTCAGCCCCCATTCCATCCTACGGAAGGTAGCACCTATGCACCTCCTCCGTACTCATCCACTATGCTTTGTCGCACCTCGGTCCTCCTTCCGGGAGCAAGTCCCAATACTATTGGACTCCCCAATGCGTAAGACCCACTCAACCAGAACTACGTGATCTTTGATCCGTGCTATGCACAATACGTAGGAAGCCTCTATGAGGTTCAAGCCCAACATTTGTGGACCCCCCTGGGTTCTCCTCAACGTCTACCTTTAGACATCCAATACATAGTGGGCCAATTCAAAGTGTAAGCCCCACTCCATCCCGTCACCACCATCATCCATCCAGATTTCTACCTGGGCCGCCACATCCCGGTGAGATCTTGCCACCCTACCCCCTTCCATGATACTCGAGAAGCCGCCCATGTGCTGGCCCCAACATCGGTGTTCCCTCTATGGGGTTCCTCAATCTGATCCACTCCAGTCAGTGTTCTGATCAGGCCGATCTGTCTCCACTAGACGTTAAACTTGTCGCATACCCCGTGTTAATCATGGGAAGCTGAGGAAAACCTCAGAGACATGCCTATGGCATGAAAATTCCCCGCGTTCGATGTGGGATGACTCAGACTTCCGTGCCCTCGAGAAGCCCTATAATATGCGATGAAAGATAGACATGCTAATCCCCAGCACTCAGATGCCTCAATGATTTCTCTATGTGACTAAACTCTCAACCGAAGGTTGCCTCCCTAACCAGACACTTTGAAATGTCCTGACAAAAGAAGCGTAATTAACTGGCATCCATGAAGATATGGCACTGGGAATACTTTCACGAACAACGTATAAATTCTATGAGGGATACCTAGACTAGGTGACGAGCTCTAAGGAGGGATCCTCGGAAGGAAGAACTGACATCCCATCATTCTGTTTTCGATCAAAGAGCAGACGTCCCTGAACAAGGAATAGATGCCTCCTACCTTTGGAAAGCATGAATGCGGGGCAACAAAGCTGTGCGCCACTCCACAGGATGGACACACGCACCCCGGGGAAAGCGTCAGAAACACATGCCCATACATAATATATGATATAATATTCTACTACAACTGACCTCCAAATAGAAATATTATTCCCATGGATAACTCTTATTGATATAGAGGCTAAAAACATCCTATGACAGAAAAAAGATAATAGGGGATAGTGGGTCTCCGTACTAGAGGTCACACATGACCTTGATGAAATCAGGGATCTTCTCCATAAATGTGATGGATAACCAAGATGAAATGAAGCATCTAATAAGAATATACATACCCTATAATTAGAAGACCAAGCATGCTAAAACACTATGAATGAAATTCCATTCAATTATTTTTTATGCTTTATCCATGTTCAGTTTAATCAATATATTTGAACCACAAGCATTGTTATTAATGTCACTAATTATGCCTTGTTCCAATGTCTGTTCACCTTGAATAAATTTTACCTTGATAAACCCATGATTATCCTTAGATATCCATCAAGGAATGTTAGTCGAGAGATGATTATTAATAATAATGACTCGAACCATGTATGTAAAATTCCACTTTCTAAACGGTCTCTAGTGGAGGATGGATGTGGGATCATTAATGTCTGGTAGGATAACAAATACGTTTCCCATGTAACATGGTGAATATTTCCACCATCATGTATGTCCTACACAACCCTGACCAGGTCTGGGCCCATCACACTCTATGAAATTCTAATGAAATACCTTGGGAACTCAAAAAATCCTAGAGTACATTCATGGTTAAAATTTTTCATTTCCTCAATTTTTTGCTCATTATGAATAACTTCATGAACCATATTATAACCACTAGAAACAACATGTGGCAACGACCCCAAGAAACTCATCAAATCTGACCCGAATCCATGGGAATAAAATGGTTGTGGTAGTTAGAAATTCACTTATGTGGGAGAAATCCATGGAACCAACAAACTTCAATTTTTTTGTGTAGGTACCACTCTCATGAATGATATTGGGGTCGTGTGTGTCCCTAATTTTCTTTGATATAGGCCTTGAATTTGGCGGTGTTGTGATCACCCTCACGAAGCAGTCTAATTATTTCTTGGTCGTGGTATAGTAATTCATGGATGTGGTTCATGTCTACCAAAATATCATTCTTATTAAAAATATCACTAAAGACTCCAAAATAGTATGATAATAACTATAAATGTCTACCAAGAGATGGGAAATTATAAAGTGTCCTTATTTTTCCTTCCAAAATTGTAGGGAAACAAATAGTGGGTAATGAATCGACATTCTTAGAGAAAGATGTGTTACCTTTGAGTCATGGAATGATGATATTTCAAGATCAATTTATAGAAACTAATCAAGGACAAAACAGGTCCTTTGATTAACCACTCAATTATCAAACATGTTAAAAATGATATATATCTAATCCCATTTCCATGAGGACTTTTTTGTGCCATGAATGATACAAAGACTTCATTATCCCTCATAGGGAACACTCCTCTTCCATTCATTTCATCTGTATTAAGGGAAAATGATAAAATCACCCACTATTATCCAAGAAACCTTTACAAGGATAAATACATCATGATCTTGTAGGAGAGAGATTATGATACTCAGCTAACAGTTTATATCATAGAGGAATGTTTCATAGTATTAAAAACTGCCAAAAGGTAGGCTTTGTGCATTTGGACATCAATGGATATTTAGTCAGATTTAAACCGTAACCCAATTGTACATGCAGTCCATGAGAGGATGTTAAAATTTTATCCTAGTGGGTCTGTATTTGGCCATAGAAGATATAGACCATTTAGAATTAGAGGTGGAAGGAAAGAATTCTAGAACACCCTTTATTCATTCCCTTGACAAGACTCTATTAGGTGATTGAATGGAGTTTTACAAGGGGGTAAAGGAGAGAACGTGACTGGTAAATTCTTCTTTACATGAATCCATGATGATGGATTTAGAAGGTTTATTAATTTGAGGCTTACAAAAAGGGAGAAATGTCTCAACATTCGTTACAGGGTTAGTAATAACAAAAACCTACAAGCAAAGTGATGAGAGAGTTTTTCAAACAACTACTCTGACCCATAGATCATTACTCCTGACTGAAAAGGTATCTACTAAAATATGTAGGTGTAGATATGACCAAATCTAGTAAGTGACCTAGTTTATAGGGTCAGAGATCCTTTTTCCAAGGGACTAAAAACATGTATTTTCTGTGATCTAGTCTGATACACTCAGAATTGATTTATGTAAAGGCCTAACTTAGAACCAAAACTGGAGAAGTGGACGAACCCAAGTCCAAAAACTGAGGAACATCAGAGGCTTAATTGGAAAAGCAAACCATCTTATGATGAGATACATAATGGGATGTATCCTGAAGGACATAACGCACCCAAAAATCTCTTATCCATGAGAGTCTATGATCCTCCTCTAATGGACCTAGATATATGGAAATTTTCTTCTGATGAAAGGGACCCATTAATCCCTCATTCCCATTCTTCCAACACATTCTACAAACTAGAAGAGTGATCCCTTGGTGCTGAAAAAATAGAAAATCTAATATGGTAATAGAAACACTAGAGATTTGATCCAAGATAAAGTATTCTAATCATTGAGAGTGATCTGATTATGAAGAGGTTATGTGATGTCCATTTCAATTTAGATGTGCCCCAATATATACACTTCCATTCAATAAGTATGCACTTACATGAAGAGAATGTTCCCCAACGAGTTTTCATGGTCTCACAAGAAAGTGGAATTATGAAAGAGAAGGGGAATCACTGGAAGAATGATCCAATATGCATTAAATATGGGCTATGATGGACCTCCATTTCAATGTGAGATAAATAAAAATTACACTTATTTAAATATCATGTGCTGTTTTAATCATGCACTAATATAATCATCTTTTGACTCTTATGTGATGTAGTATGACTTTCATTTCATGGATGAGATGTAGACCATAGAAAAAATGCCACAAAATCAAATGAACCCACAAAACACTATCAGTGACGACTTGTTAGTGCCAAATAGAACTATCAGAGTCCAGCGGATAATGTCTGTGACTTCATTGAAATATTGTGTTGATATATCACGAATATGAGAATTAAAATTCCAAACACTAATTAAGATATCTGATGGACTCTTATACTAGAACATAGATATATACATAGAAGAACTAATGATAGAATCCTTTAATAAATTATGTGGACACTGGTCATTTATATGTTGCTTAAAATGAGGCGATTCTACAGGTGATACAATATCCTAATATTTCAAATAACATTCCATCACCGATGGAGAGGGACCCGGGGAAGAAAAAATAAATGATATTGAAATCTAGGGGGTTCATGAGTCTTGTTCTCCCAAGAGCACAAAAAAGTATACATTTATATCATTGTCAAATAATTCAAAAATAATCTTAATAGATCCATTACACAATCTAGAATACCCTTCAATTCCAGAATCACAATTTTACATTAATTAATTAACCAATTAATTAATACAATACCATGTATTGCATAATCACATTTACCTAAATTTAATTTACCCATATTCAACTCAATACACAATCACATAAAAAATAAATTAATGAATTTCTAAATTCTATAAAAGAATAATTCAGTTAAATTACTCAATTAAAGATTAAACTATCAAATTTTCCAATTTAAATTTCACAATAGATAGTTGAAATTGGACATCAATGAAATATGAATTGAATTTAGACCACCTACCTCAAGATAATTGATGAAATCTAAGCAACAGAAAACCTCCATCGAAGCAGAACAATAATGATCATGATGATGAACAAGATTTAGATTCGAAAAAAGACCCAAGATCAAAAGAATCAAGATGCGTCAAACCATTATCTATAACCCTCACAAACATTAGAAGACTAGCACATATTAATCATGAATGATACAAGGGATAGAAATGAAATCATATGGTATGAAAATGTCTTACTAGAATAGGTCCATAACCATCAATGGATATTCGATTCATCATGAATTGAGGCTATAAGGCCTTTTAATTCATCCAGATGACTCCAAAACCAAGGTAATTTTATGGATAAATCTATGATGATTAGGGATACATGACTAATGTTCCAGAAATTTTTAAATAATTTTCAAAATAATTAAACTCACATACATTTTTTTCATTGAAGGGCGATTGATTTTCCTATTTATGCACCATAAAGATGTGCCTCTCCTATGGGGGTACATGGTCACTCCAAAGAAGGTTCACAATTTGATAAATCATGTACTAATCAGGAATTACCTATGAATTCAGGGTTGAACAATTTTCCAGAGTAGGGCCCAATGTTAATATAGGCGCCAATTGTGCACTACCCAAAACCCCTTCAAAAATTACAAATTTAACCTAAATGAAAACAAGATCAAATCGAAACTAGATACAATGAAAATGATGTATAATAAAACCAATACATGATCTAAAGACATATCTATAAATTTTAGTCTCTTTCACCATTTTACATCCCATTATATTTTATAACAATAATATTTTGTGAACATATTTATTTTGTGGATGTTTTAAAATTTTTATTTTCAATTTCCAATCCATGGAATAACAAGATCGAGTTTAAATTTCATTGAAAAAAATAATTTAATATGGGGAGAATTTAACATCATGATGTTTTAAAATTTAAATTTCATATTCAATAGCTTGTATTAAATGAAACACTAAGTGTGAAAGGGAATATAATATCCCAATAATTTATTTATTATTTCTAAAAAATTATATCTTTGATTAAAATCACAATCCAATAATCATTGAGTTATCTCGTTTTTCACACAACTATGAGTTTCTTAGATATCTTGTGTTTCTTATAAAATTATGTTTTACCATATACTGTAAATATTATTACTCAAAATAAAAACTATCTCCAAGAAATTAAATTTATGGTTATTAATTGGAATTACTAAGAAATGAAAACATATTTTTTAACTCATTAGAAATCAATTATTTATGATTGAATATTAAATCCAACTGAATTTAAAGAAAATGTTTTTATAAATGAAATTATTATAATATGACAAAAATAATTATACTAAAAAAATCAATTATTTCCTATTAGTGAAGGCTATATATTAAATTAATATATTATATATTTAATATTTTTTTTTAAATTAATCCAATCGACATGATATACATAACTTAATAATAAAACAAATTTTAAGCTAAAAATATAGTATTTTTCTAAAGGATGTTTAGATCCTTTTAATGCAGATAATATTTTAAAAATATAATTTGAAACTTTTATAAATTTTATAAAAAAAGATAATATTTATTTTTTAAAATAACAATTTCCAAATTAAGATAGTGTTATTTTTCATTATTTGTATAAGAAGTCTCAATTTTGATTAATAATTAAAAATACTATTTTGAAATTTAAAAATGACTATTCATCTAAATATATTTTATTTTTAATTATATTTTAAATTTCGTTTAAAGTAAAAATAGTGCCCTTATATATATATTAATACAATTTAGTATGTTGTAATCGTTATTATATTACATTTTAATATATAAATTTACTAAACTATTTAAAATTTTCACTATAAAACCCCTCTTTCTCATTCATTTGATTTTGTTTATTTTAAATCAATTTATTCCACTTCACTGATTTGAATTTTAGAAAAATGATTACATATAATAAATATTTATATTTTCTAATTTCATATATGTTAAACTTAATTTTTTACCAATGAAATTAGTGAAAATTGATTAAATTAATCACACTAATTAAGATGAAAATGAGTTTATTAAGGGACTGAAAATAAAATTAAAGAAGAAAAATTTAATATACTTGTACAAAACCCAATTTCAGAACATATTTCTACCATATACCCAATTTGAAAAAAAATGTATTATTGGTGGAACATAGGTTAAGGGTGACCTCCCAATATTGTTTATGTTTCAGTATTTACAAGAATCAACTCCTACTCCACTATAATATGGCACTCACTCCTCTCACATATTCACACTAAAAAATACATTTTAATCCTTATAAATTTAACCAAAATACTCCCAAAAATACATAACCTAAAACTAAAAGTGTTTTCTAAGGAAGAAACCTAGCATAATAACACATTTGTGGACGATGAAGGAGGATAAAGAAGGATTTATAATATATATATATATATATATGATATATATGATATATATATTTGTTCTTTATGATTATGTAATTATTATATAACACATTTCTTTATGCTTTTCATTTTGTAGAAATATGATAACACTGTTAATGTATATGATAGACTACTACACTGTGAAGTGATATGACACATTCACACAATAAATATAATGTATTAAAGATGAATTTAATTACAACATATGATATATATAATATAAATATTAAATTTTAATTTTAATTATAATTTATATAATATTTAATTTTCATGGTTTTGATACAACAAGAAAATGGAAATAAGATTCCTGAATACGTATGAACTACCTTCTCCATGAACAGTGTATTTTAATTCATTTCACCAAATTTTATTGTTTAAAATAAATAAAAATACCATATATATATATTCTACATCATGGTTTACATTATAGATATCATAGAAACATGACCTATGTTTGTAGAATAAAAAAATAAGAAGACAAAACATACTAAAACAACAAATGAGTTATTACTTGAAATGATGTTAATATTGAATTATTGTTAATACAATGATAATAAAAAGATATTAAGTGAACATATATGTTATAATAATTATTAACATGTTTATTTTATAAGTTAATAACATGATTAATATCATTAATCATGCGGTTAAAGAGTGTTTTACCAAAATGAAGCATAAGGTAATGGATTCTATCACATTGTGATTTCATTAAAGAATATTGTAATGTTATGTTATTAGTTTTTTAAAAAATGTGGTTATACATCCCCTTTTTCATTTAATATTTTGAATAATTCATTCGTAATGGTATTTTGATATTCAATTTGAATTATTTCTTCAAAGGGGATGGAAGTTAATGTTACTAATTAATATTGAAATTTCATAACACAATTCCTTTCCATTGTGTTATATTAATTTTTCATTGTCATTAATTTGATATGAATTTACCTATAATTAATTTTATTATATATATTCTGATGTATTTCCACATGATTTATGTATATTTATTTTTTTCACACATAATATATTCAATGATTAATTCTCACTATTTTTATGACCATTTTATGGGATAATCTCATAATCTATTTCAAATTGATATTGTTTATTAGCAGCTAATTTTTTAATAATAACATTCATATTGTTATCTTATGGTTATTAGTTATATTTTTCAATTGATAGATCCAATTTTACAGTCTTTGGTTGTTAAAATATCATAGAATGTTTTTGAAGAATTCTTGTCTTTGTTTCACTCTTCAATCAAATATTCAATTAAACCAAAAAATGTTTTATAAAATTTCTTTCATTATTTTTATCATTTTATAAATGATATATCACAGGAATATCTACCCATTAATTTTTTCATGTTTCCAAAAACAATTTCAAAGGAAAAGTTTTTCAAAATGGTTATCAAAACAAAAAGAATAATATTAACATGAATTTTTTTTATGATCATAAATTATTTGATCAATAGAAACTACCCTTGTTATGACTCTAATGGATTAAATTATACTTGTAATATCAATATTTATCGTATATATGTATTATTTTTACTATGGCATGTATTAAAGTTCAATTACTTATCAATTTTTAGTCAATTACATTCTCATGGAAATTTGTTCATTACTATGAGCATTAAACAATATATTACGCACAAATTTACACATTATTTATTATGGATTTGAATACTCCATAAAATATATTACATTTTTATTAATGGATTTCACAGTGATTGTTATTTTATTATCTTGGGAAATGTTGATAAATTTGTATCCTTTAGTCAATACAAATACTTTTAGAAATGGAACATTATTTATGAATAAAATAAATTATTTGATATATGATGAATGATTTGTACATGTATGACTTTTGTTGGTGAACCATTAATTTATACCCCTCGATGCATGAGTAGTCTCATGGGTTGAAATCAGTTAGTAATGAACCCTTCATGTTTGTAACCAAGAATGTTCTAAACTATCTTGAAAATGGTCCTAACAGAAAAATGCTTAAATGTCTTTTGAAGGTTCATGTTCCTAAAGTTACCATGTTCATAGGAATCATGGTATCTAATAATTAAGAGTATCCATCATTAAAATTTAGTTATTATTATCCATGATACAATCACATTGACAAAATCTAACAAGGAAATTTATCGTCAGTTTATTGATGAAATGAATGTGTATTCATTTATTTACCATCCCATATTTATTATGACTTATCCATTTATCATAGTAATTTTATTGATTAAATAGAATAATTTTGAGTAATTAACTTTAAATTTTATATGCACTCATTTCTCTATTTAATGCTGGCATAAAATGTGTATTTAGTTATTTACATTTCAATATTGATCATGCTCATTGATTTACTGATTTATGTTCTTTACGATACCTGTATCGAGAATTTATGCTCAAAATTATATTGTTTTTTTAACAAGTATTTAATGAGGTTTAAAATGAATGATATGCAACAATATTCTATAGGGAGTAATGGTATTCTCAAAAAATTGTTATAAATTGTGAATTCAATTGTAATACAATATTCATGTATTTATCTAGTTTACCAAGAAGACTAAACTATTTTGAAATATGGGATATGAATTCCTTGTATATTATACAAATTAATGGGTTGTAGACACTGGATCTTGTATTAATGGGGTTGGGCACATATAGTTGTTTTAGAGAAATTTTAGTATGAACATTGGAAACCATATGTAATGCCCTGACCCTAGTTACCCAGAGTCGGTGCATTATTAAATAACATTTGAATGATCATAATGAAATCTTGTCTTGATACAACGATCCATTTAGTTTTATTTGAAACAAAAATCATGCATATGTTCAACATTAAAACAGGAAAATAAATACAGCACAAATTTATTACATAGTAAACATCCATGCCTCCTTGATAATTCATGCAATTCAATCCTAACTAACTACTTAATATATTGAGAATATGAAACATATCAAATGGGTGAGCTCAATCTCCCACTATGATTATGCATTATAGCAGATAATAACATAAATATTAATCATGGTGAATAATTGAATCCTCATACCTTTACCAATAATAACAATTAATACTTTTATTGTTGGAATATGAGATGATTAAATAATTCAATAAGAAAACATAATCATGAGTACTCTACTTGTCGAATGACTACATGAACCATCAATAATATTTTCATAATGAGGGACTGTATAATTCTAGGCATTCTGAAACATTTTTTAAAGCCTCATCCATGTCGTCTAAAAATGATAAAGGCCTCGGTCAAAACCATATATCAAATTGGGAAATATCTTGGCCAATTCCTTGACTTGTTTTCTCATGTGACCTACCGATGAATCGAGGAGCTATAGCGGGCTCCACCAATCACTTACTATGTCCTATATATTCATCATATTAAAAGGATAAAAAAAAACATAAACATTGGTATTAAAACGAGCATAAAAAATGTAAATACATTATCCATAAACCATGAATGGTATAAATTATCACATCCATAGACAATAAAATCAAAAAACATTTAATACAATATGTATGTTTTGTATTATAATAAATAAACTTGAAATAATCATAAAATCCATCATTGGATGTTGACATAGATGAAATCCAAAAGTTTTCTAGCGTAATATCTCCTTCTATTTTGAAATCATTTAAGAGTCGCATAATTATAAAGATGAAATTTATTTTCAAAATATTCTTATAATCTTGTAAGGGAAGCTTCGACAATGTTATAACAGAGGAAAATGGCCGCACCGACTGTATAAGTTAAAAAAAGACATTCTTACATTAATTTTGTCAAAAAGGTTGAAAAGGTCCTTGTCTGGAAAATAACGGAATGATCTCATTCTAAATATCTTATAAAAGTAAAACAAGTGTATTATTTACTTTAACCCATAGTCTATAATATAGAAACAATGTTTTGAAATACATTTTCAAGAAACATGGATATGGATGAGAAAGACATCCCAGTAGATAATTACGTATGAACAACCTCAGATAATAAAGAGATTGTTGAATTAAACCTTACCTTGTTCTTTTCATGGGTCAATGGTATGATAACCTCCTATATAATGGTGAAATAATTGTTATTAAATTATACAATAATCAAATACATTAATAAGATATCATATATGATCTTTTAACATTGCTTTATTTACAATAAGTTAGTATTATCATCTTTCTGGGTGTTAGATGATTCGTTATCCATTGTATGCATTGTGACGTATGTAATGATTTTTATGGATAGGATGTATGTTGTTAATATTTATAATTATATAATGTCCTTATACATTATTTTTAATCATTATATGAAAATTATTTTTGAATGGATACGATGGGGAATGAATCTAATCGTGTTCATGGAGACGATAATCCGTACGTATGCATGAGTGAAATTATCATTTTTTATATTAAAATAATATAAAATTAGATGCTATATAATATATATAGAATCATTAACATGTTATATTTATTATTTACATCAATTGCACATCATTATTATACCCATCTGAATAATAATGCATTGAATAAAAAATTACACCACAATGTGGAGGTAGTATGTCGTACGTACGCGTGTATGGTGACAAGTCATTCAACAGATGGATAGTATAATGAACATGGATGTACCATATTTACAATAAAATCACTATATTTATAATATTTTGGAGTTATTATTTTGTAATGGAAACAACAATTAAAGAGGAAGTGGAAGATGAAATGAACTTGAAAGAGGTGGTGAAATATTTACCTCTACTTCGGGTTCTTCCTTTGGATTTGATCATAAGAGCCCCATAGTTTGGATTTATTACTAATGGAAGGCTCTAATATGAATTTTTTACATTTTAGACTGTATTTTAGAGGGGGATGTCTGAGAAAAATGGCATTGAAGGGGTGAATTAGAGAGAAGGGGGACTTCCCTTTTATAAGAGGAGTGAGGGTCACCATAGAAAAGGCTATAAGTATTAATTTATAATAAAATAACATTGGATTTATAATGGAACCATTGTGAATTATTTAAAGGATATGGTGAGTATGGGTTAGAAAACACTCACCCAATAGGTTTTAGAAAGGTTCTGGTGACTATTTATCATTATCTTTTAGATTTAACTCTTAGTTATATAGTTTAACATTAACCATGTTTCTTTGGATATTTATAATATATGGTTAATAAAAAAATATATACATATAATACAACCCCATGTGATTCATTAATGATACACCTATCATTATATATATCTTTTGGCCAAACCATAGTTTTTAGTAATACAATATAAATTAATAATATAATTTTTTTAAAAACAAATATTATGTCAATATTGACTATATTTGGTAATGGGAATTTTCTAAATTAATAGCAGTATTATTTCCTAGATTAAATTTATCTAATAAACCCTAATATGTCATATTAACCTAAAAAATTAGTGGAATTCATAAAAATTCACAAATTACATTTATTTGGATATTTATGATATCAATTATTTTAATATTTCACTAATTAGGTAATTACAACAGCATAATTGTGACATAAATAAATTAAATTATATAATGTTTATAAAATATAATTAAAATATTATTGTGTAGGAAATCACTTTATATTTATAATTAATATATAATATATAATTTATCTTATGTGTATCCCCATATTAAATATGTTTTAGTTATTAAACATTGAATTTAACATTTTTAAAACTTATTTTAATTAAATAATAATAAATTTCATAATCTAATCCAAGTTGAACAAAGAGATTAATCAATTATTACTAAGGTTTTTTGTCGAATTATACATATCCAATACAATTTAGACATGTGTTAGGTTAATAATAATTTCATATTTACCCTTAATTACCTTATTTATTTATAACCGTTGTAAATAAAAGTAGAAAGTTACTATTCACAAAATATTATTTTTATCTTATTGAGCCACATTTAATTCCACGATATTAACTACTTCTCATTGATTATTGAAATTCAACTCATTGAAGAGGTAAATTTTAGTTTTATTTAAATTTTCAAATACTTCTTAGAGGTAGGTAAAAGACGGTAAAAAGATCAATAAAATGTTTATCTATCGATAATTATTATAATCTAAATCCAACGAATTACATTGAAAACATATAGGTATTATGTATTTATTTTGAACTAAAATAAAATAAATTAAAATAAATATTTATTTAAATAAAAATTCTGTTTTAAACAATGACTAACTATTTTTCAATATTCATCAAAAATAGAATGTTTTCAGAAAATTACAAAAATTACACAGTAAGCTAATTTTTTTATTCCAATTCAAAAAATAAAGTCCTTTTTAAAAGATAAAATATTAAAAGAATTAAATATTGGGTATTAATATTCGTAATGGCTCGTTTTATTTGTTGTGGTGTGTTAGAACTCGAAGTTGAGTACACACATGCTAAAACATTATTCAAAGAGAAGCGTAACATGGAAGCGTGGGGTGTTACACCAGATTTATGAAAACATAGATAGGGATCATAACCATAAGGTAGTATTTTAGTATAAGAATAATGGAACATATTAATGTTTTGGTAAGTTATAGATATTGTTCTTCTTCATTTAAAACAACATTTTATTTATATTACAATTGCACATTGTTTTGGAAGGGATTCACCTTGGTGTAATCACTCTAAAAAGGTGCAATGGGCTTGACTCGAGCGTAACCTAGTACACAACCACAAGACTTACAATTCACTTGCATTTACACTCTTGGGTGATATTATAATGATAAATGATATTCTCCTTACAAATCATTATAAATTAGTTGAATAGTTAATGATAATTAATGACCTAGGTAAAACCATAGATCAATGAAAGACCTTTGTTGAAATAAAATGGTTGAAGTATATATTTGGAATCTATAATTATATTATAGTTGTATTTTTTAAAATGGTATTTTATCTATAGGATTTATGAAACATATAAGGATTATTTTAAAATATAGGAGAAATTGAGTTTTCATGAACTTAGGTGTTATGGATAACTTCATGGGATATTAGTTTTAGATTCATCATATGTTCAAATTTTAAAGCACCACTTTTAAGGTTTTTTATGGTGGGAGTAATCAAAAATTAATGAAATTTTGGGACAAATTTAGTTCATGTATATATTTTAGTGGAAATTTTATTTGATGTATAATGCATTGAATTTTTTAGGCAAAAATCTAAAGGTACTGATAACATTTATGCTTATTATTATCATTGTAACAACCCAAACATTTTTAAATAAAATTACTCTTTGATTTAATTAAACGAATTATGGATATTGAAAACACATGAACTTATTTTGTTTTATTATATTCAATTGGATTTAAATGAATATTATGTATCTTTTCCATTGAAAATATAGCAATGAAATAGTGAACACATGACAAGTAAAAGTATATGGGCTTTAACAAATCATTTTTACTCAGACAATGGAACTGATGGCCTCAACCAGTAGGATTGTCCCATATGAATCACATTTCACATATATTTCAAGGGAGTTATAATTTATTTTATTTTACCTAGGCTAATCCCATGAAGGGATACATCAAATTATGCACTAGTGAACCCATTTAACGGAGAAGTTCAAGATCATCAATATCACGATCCAAACCATGTTCACCCAAAGGACCCATGAAAGCCCCACCCTCGTGCAACTTACACTAAGAGAATATTCTAGTGTAATAAATTTATAAGTATCATGATCATTGAAATAATACTTTGTATATTATTTTTGTATGTAATAATTAATATAATGTTTTCTTATTATTATTACATTTAAATTGCATTTAAACCACTAATAGTTTTTTTGAAAATATTCAAATTATATTAAAAAATATATTTTGATTATTTAATTGAATTTTGAAATAATTTTTTTTAATAAAATATTATTATTAGTTGAATTTTATTAAATAAAAATGATCCTATAATTTTCAAGATGTCAAATATAATATTTAATAAGGTTCGAAAATTGTTTTTTTTTTCAACCCATTAATTAACAATATATTCTTATTTTTCATTAAAAAGTGAAAAATAAAATATTTAGAAAAATATTTTTATAAAATTAAAATTAATTTTTTTAGTCTTGATTTAAAAATTGTCAAATGATGAATTTTTCATAATTTTTTTCAGTCAAATTTTTAGTTTAAAATTAAATACCATATAAATATATTGTGTGTTATATGACATCATAATAGACCAATAGTGATGTAATAATTGTTATAAAATTTATCTTCTAACAAACATATTATTTTACCTTTAAAATCATATAATTTTAGTTTAGTTTATTTATTTTATAAAGCCATATTGAATCCTCTAAGACATATAAAATATCTTAATATTTTTAAAATCATTTCGTTGAATGTTTGACTCACCATCATATATGAAATGTCTAGGTTGTAATATATTTTCCCTTATACATATAAAATAATGTATTCCAATACCCATTTCCAAAATCCATGGGAAAAACAATCGTATGGTTTGTGGTTTTGAATATTTTACTGTGTAGTGTCCAAAACCAAAATAATAATGAAATCCCTCTCCATTCATATACAAACCCAACCAATACCTCATTTATCATCACTGTAACTCATTAAATCTCGACCAAACACTTCCATGTACTATATACTGTCCTTCAAAATAACCCCCAAGAACCCAATATGCCTTTTCCCATCCTTTAGAGCCACAAATCCATGTAAGGGATCCTACATTATCCTCTTTCATTAAGCACTTATTTTGTGATATGTCATTTAATTTATGTTTTCATATATTTGGATATGTTTTTAAATAATAAATTTACATTAAATTTGAATTATAAATAATTATTTTTTCATTTCACTCTTAGTAATCGCTCTATCATACCTTTATGTAAACCCGTTCATTTGATGAAATTTTTTAAGGGATTCTTTCCTTCCTCTCTTACTTTCAATTCAACAACTTTGTTTGAAATTACCCTTATAATTTTCAGTTGGTTATAATGTGATCATTTTAAAATCAATTTAATACCTTTAATTTTATGTTATTTTAATGTGGAAACATTTATCCTTCCCCATTTGGGCCCTTACCTATGCTATTACTATACAGTAATTCGATAAGGGATTTCTCTATTGTCATTTACATTCAAGCACTTATTTTAATTTATTCATTTTAAACTCCACTTCATATATTGGGATAAAAAGTTTCATGATCCACATACATGTTATTTCATGTATAAATTATTATAGTCCCAATACTTTCTCATTAACCATGTTATTAAGTTTATCATGACACCGTTATATTGCCAAAATTACGCCACAATTTTTCATACCAAAATTGTTGTGTAATGAACACCATACAAATTTCACTATCCAGGGTATTCATATTTATGAAAATATACTTATTTATTGCGGAATTACATGTATTTATTATAAATTCCATGATCATGGAATAAATTATGATTTTGAATAAATCCATGTTATATCATCTATGTGGTACACTTAAGCATGATATTGAATGGATTATGAAGGGTTCACCATGATAGCAGTCTAATGAATTGTGTAATGTTTAGTATAATGATACATCATTTTTGGATAGGGGTTTACTTGATTCAATTATGAGTAATTAGTTCAGCACGATGTATTTGTGAATTATCTTTGACTTATATTTATGATGTGTTGTTTTTAGTTGTTACACCATTTCCATGAAATGATTATCATGCTATATCATTCTTTTATATTTATATTACTTTTATACTCCATTGATTTGAATTTTATATAACATATATTTTCATTTTTATGTTATGAACTGTTTACCCCTTTATTGGGCTTTATTGATCTCCCCTATAATATGTTTTTATTTAGGAAATACAATGTAGTTTTTTGTATGAAAGAGTATTATGAACTTGTTAAAGAGGTTTTCAATAAAGATAATTTATTTTTTGATTTAAGTTGTTATGTAATGTAACTAATTACCAAAGACAATATTCTTATCAATCTCTAGAGATTGTAATAAATTTTAAATATGTTGATAAATATTGTATTAATGTGTAATAAGTTCTGAGTTGTTATATTTGGTATCAGAGCAGGGTATAGTGATTTTTTAGGGTTTAAGATTAGAACCAATAGTGAAAAAATACACGAATAATTCTAAGTGTAAGAAACATCCATAAATTTTTTATGTATTCTGTAAGATGATTATCATAAAAATACATTCATTTATGGATACTAATAGTAGATGTGGTTGTAGAATAGATGTAACAAGTAGTAACATCTTAGACAAGGTGTTAAAGGACTGATTTGCGGCAACATGGTACATAAAAACACACCTCACTGCGCACCAAATTTGACACTGCTAGGTGATATTCATTGGTAAATATATAAGCTCATTAAGAAAAATTATAAATGGAAGAAAATTACCCTATGATTATATATTTGGATGAAAATCATGCGAAACATAGAATGAAACCAATAAAATTATTAGTTAAAGAGATAAATGTAATTTATATGTTATCCATTTAAGGTCATTGGATTCCCCTTCATGTGTTTAACTATTCAAGATACACATCCCTAATTTTACTTTTATTATATAGAATAGTCGGTAATAGGAGGAATCCAATCATCAATTGATGTGAATGAAAATGTGATGACTGCCCCAATGAAATGCTCATCCTAATGGGAGAGGGAATCAAAAACATTGTCTTGATACTCTGGCAGTTAACTCATTTTATGAATCAAAACCTAAATCAATAGGATCACCAAATCACCCATAAGGGAGAAAAAGCTTAAATAAAAGCATCATGTGACAACGGCCTCCTATATTCAATGGATCCTGTGATCCCTTAATCGTGGAACAATGGAACAATTCCATTGAATTGATCATTTCTAGCCTTAAATGTTCCAAACAAGAGATGTTTCTTCGTGATAAAAAATTTATAGAAGATTAAGATGATATCTGTTGAACATTTATCAAGAATGAATCCTAAAGATTTTATCTAAGCATTAGAGTGGAAGGATTCCTAGAAAATGTTTTTTGATAAATATTTTCCCTGCACCCTCCATCTTAAAATTTAGAGAGATTTTATTTCAATAATGAAAAAAGAAGAAAAAGCTATTGGGAATATGAGAAAAACATCACCATAAATTCTTAATATGCCTTATTATTTTTCATTACCCTTGAATTCATGGTTGAAATTTTTTTTGGTGGGTTAAAGCCTAGTATATGAAAATCCTTAGCAATATCCATCTTTAATAGGTACGTGGAAATTTTTGAATGTTCCCTCAAAGTCAAGAGGGGGATCGGTGAATCATAGTGGTATCTTTTGGTTGATTAGATGAAAATGGATATTAATTTTGGTGTTCTGATGTTTAAATCCAATGGTGTTATAAAAATACCACAACCCAGCTGACAAAGGTGTGGAAAGTAGAACCCTTGATATTTCTTGAGCGTAATGAGGAAATTCCTTAGGTGCAGAAGGGAAGGGAACCTGGCCAATGATTATTGCTAAAACGTCAAGTAACCTGGTCACTTTATGAATCAATTCCCAATTTCAAGGGCAATTGGAGGAAACCAACAACCTATAATGAAGCAAGGTAGTGATTTTTCTATCACTACTACCGATGTAAATCCCGAAAAAATGGTGATTGATATTATAGTTTTTAATTAAAGTATTAAGAAAATATTTTTTGTGTCTAGTTCTATACATTATATAATTTTATGGATGTTTATAATAACAATACAAACACTTCTATATATAATTGAAGTAGATATGTCGGTGAAAAAGGAAAATGAAGAAATTATTTCATTCTATGTTTATAAATCCACCCGTATTGTAATACGTGGATTAAACATCTCAATGAACCACATCATACTCACAATGCTTTAAATTTATATAATTTGGTGAAAGGATTGGTTTTCCTTATATATAGCCATTATAAATTGCTGCAAAAATGAAATCATCCTCAGTTTGGAGAATCGTTCTCTAATTCTATAAAAGTACAAAGAGGAGGATGACTATATATCAAATCCAACATCCCAAGCATGGTTATTACTACACTATGAGCATTTGTATATTTTATAGATAATTTATTATATGGAATGATCCATCCTATAAGACATTAATATTGTAAGGGAATTCACTGATGGGTTTCAATATAAAATTTCTAGTCTCCCACTTATTATAGAGGTTGTATATTTAATCAATCTTATACCTATGTTGTTTCCAATATCCAAGAATCCATATAGTATGTATATTGTTGAACTGGAGGATATAATGACAAAACTACTGGAGAATCTACATAATTGGTTTGCCCACCAATGTGTGTCACAATGGGGTTCATCAATCCTCTTTATCAAGATGAAATATGGGTCAATAAAAATTTTCATTGATTACCGAGAGATTAAAAAATCATGATAAGAAAGAATTTATCCTTTTCCATGAATTGGTGAATTTCATGATCAAATATGTGGAGAAAAATAATTCTCCAAGGTGGATCATTGGTTGGATTATTACAGATTTATGTTCAAGAAAGAGGATATCCCCAATGTTGTTTTTGGTGCATGTTATGAGCACTATGAATTCATAGTGATTCCATTAAAACCAACTAATTACCATTAAGTATTCATATAGATGATGAATAATGAATTTAGATATTACCTTTACATGTTTCAGGTACACTTTATAGATGATATTCTAATATACTCCAAACCATGGAGGAGCATGAGGAGAATCTATGCACTGTTCTTAAGACCGTACGAAAAGAGATGCTATATGAAAAATAATAAAAGATATTTATTTTATTGAATGAAGAGTCATTCTTGGCCCATATAATCATATAAAATGGGATATCTGTGGATATTTCATGGAACAAAAGTAATTGTGGTATGGCGAATGCCAACATCAGTGATAGATATCCATAACATCCTTTGGTTAGTAAGATATTGTCTCTTATTTATGAGTAATTTTTCACGATTCAAAAACCCTCCTAAAAAGATAATTTAGAAGCAACTGAAGTTTTCATGTAATGATGAATTTGAATAAGGCTTCATAGAGTTGATAAATAAGTATTTCACTATGACTATTCTCATACTACACAGAAATGGGAAGCATTTAAAAAATTTCAGCAATGCATAAAAGAAGGTGTTGGGATGTGTGCTGTTGAAAAATTACAACGTCATTTACTACACATAATTGTAGTTAAAAAATCATGAAAAAACAATCTGATTCTTGACTTGGAGTTAAAAGCTGTGTTATTTTCATTGAAAATCTTGATGCATTCTCTCTTTTGGGATAAGATTGAGATATACACTGAACAAAGAAGAATAAAATATAAATTTACATATAAGGAGTTCAATATGCATCAACGAATATGGTTATATCACATCATGTATCATGACCACTCAATACACTACCATCAAGGGAAAGTGAATAAGGTGATAAATACTCTATATAGAAACGAACCAACAATTTTATCATTGATAATAATTGAATAGAATCCAATGTTATTATATTTAAAAAAGATGGACATTGGAATTATAATGAAAGGAACATCATTAATCCTTTCACTAGTTATTTCACAACCATCAATTTGGGAATTGTTGAATAATGATCGAAAGGATGATGTTGGAATTCACAATAATGTGGAATCTATTAGAAAAGGAAAATTCTCGAAGTTAAATGTTAATGCATAATGAATTGAGATATTTGTTTCCACACTATGTGTTCCAAAAAATAATGAGTTAAACAAAGACCCTTTTGATGATTCACATAGTTAGAATTTCTCCATTCACCTAAAAAATGAAGTATCGAGATCCCTAAGAGCACAATTAGTGGGACAAAATGATATAGGATATTGTTGAATATACATAAAGTCATACTATATGTCAGCAATTGAAGGCTGAATGGTGTAAGTCTAAGGGTATGATGAAATTTTTACCTACACCAACATATAAATGGGAAAAAATAATCTTGTAATTTTTCACTATACCTCAAAAAACATCAAAAGTAAACAATTATATATTGTTCATTGAAGATCATCTTACTATGTCATCACACTTTATTGCAATTCATGTTTATTTACCACTAAATCAACTAGAATGGATATACATCAGAGAAGTGGTATGATTTCATGGAGTGACACTATCGATTATGTATGATCGAGATAAAACATTAACCTATAGGTTTTGAAGAAGTATCCAGCATGCTCTAAACTCTAGGCTAAATGTCAGAATAGCTTATCACCCTTAAACTGATGGCCAATTTGAGAAGACTGTCAAATCAAAAGAGGGCATGTTGAGTGATTTCTAAATGTACTTCAATAGTAGATGAGATCAACATATTCCTTTGGCAGAGTATGCATACAATAATAGTTTCCAATCAATCCATAGAAGGGATAATTATGAATCCAATTATGGGAATATGTGTAGAACTTTAAAATGATTGGATGATGTTGGGGAATAAAATATTATAGTTCTCTAAATGGTCAATTAAATGGTGGAAACAATCCATACCATTCAGAAAGCACATCAATGATACTCATAAATGAAAAAATAGATATGTTGACAATCATGATGAGAGAAATATTTTTATGCTATAGATATGGAATTACTACATATACTTCCAGGGAAGATAATAATGTCATTTGGGAAGATAATAATGTCATTTGGGAAGATAAGAATTCATATCACATGGTACATCGGCCCATTTGATATCCTTTATCTCATTGGAGTAGTGGCCTATTGACAAGAATTCTCACTAAACCAGTATTAAGTAGGAGATGTATTCCATGATTCTATCATTAGGAAATACATACCATACACCTCACATGTACTCAATCTTGAGGTGGTTACATTGGTGGATAATCTTTCCTATGAGGAGAATTCGGTAAATATCATAGATCATAGAATAAATGTTCATTGAAATAATACAATGCCTGATGTCACAAAGTTGTGGTGAAAACAAAATATTGATGAAGAAACGTCAGAACCATAGGATGTGACGAAGACGAGTTACCCTCATTAGTTTTAGTGTGAGAAAAGGTGATTTAGACTGAGAAATTTCTTAGGGGCCGAAGGTTGAACGATTTAATCAATTATGAATAAAATTCTAATATGATTTAATTAAATTTATTATAGATATAGAAGATTTATATACATATTTTTATTATTGTATCCAATTGTATTTAAATGAAAAAATGTATCTGTACCATCTAAAAAATATATATTGAACATTAATCACATTACTAGTAAAATTATAGCGTTTCATCAAATAATTTTCACTCAAAAAAAAAGAAGTGATGACCACAACTAGTTGGATAGTACCCTATGAAACCCATTTATTTCAACTTATTATGGAGATACCATTTCTAGGAACATTCATAGATTAATCCCAAGTTTATATCCAACATCTTATGTGTAAGAAAAACCGTTTATGAGAGATGTTCAAGATCATCGAGATCATGAAACAAAACAGGTTCACCGATTGACCCCATGAAATCCCCACAATCACACAAAATAATTTTAGGGGATATAGTAGTGTAATAGTGGGATATATATCAATAACATAGAAATTAAAATATGTACATTATTTTTGTATAGAATAATGAATATATATTTATCCCAATATTATTACTTTGTATTTTATTTTTAATGCACAAATAGAATATATAGTTAATATTAAAATCATATTTCGGAATATATTTTGAAGATTTATTGAATTTTTGAAGTAAATAATATTTCTATTAAATATTATTATTATATATCTTTTATTAAATATAAATGATCATTTAATTTTTATGAAGTCAAAAGTTATTTTTACTACATTTTGAAAAATGTTTTTTTTCAAAATCCGTATAATTTTCAATAAACGTGGGTTATTATTTTACAAGTAAAAAATTAACATATTTATAAAATAATTAAGATCAAATTACAATTATTTTTGGAATCAGGATGTCAATATTATCCAATGGTGAATTTTTCATAATGCTTAATGACAGTCGAATTTTGAGGTGAAAATTAAATTCCAAATAAATGTAGTGTGTTTTATGACATAAAAATAGAAAAATGGTGGTGTAATAAATAAAATAAAATGTATATTATAAAAAATATATTTTATTACTTTAATATAATGTAATTTTTTGTTTATTTTAATTTATTTATAATTCCTTAGTAAACCCACAATAACATATATATTATATCAAAAATTATAAAATCATTTCCTTGAATGTGTTACTCCACTCTGTATAATAAAAGGATAATATTTAAATTTAATCTTCCCTTATACGAATAAAATAATTTATTCCAATCCCTTTTTCCAAAAAAACCAGAAAAAACAATGATATCATTTGTGGTTTTGAATATTTTATTATGAAGAATCCAAAAAAATAATGAAATCCCACTCATTTCCTATATAAATCAACCAAATCTCCCATTTCTCTTCCATAAAACACTTTTATGCAATACCAAAATTTTTCTTCTACTGCCTAGAGTACACCCAAGGTTCCCGAATCCCCCATGAAGCCTATACTAGGACATTGGAGTCAAAAATTTAATTAAGGGATTTTCTACTCTCCACTTTTATCAATCACAACATTTGTGATATATATTTTAATTTCAATTTACAGTGTTTCTATATGTTCATACACACACACCATTTAATAAATATAATTATAAATAATTATCGATACACTTCAGCCCCATTAATCCATATATTTTCTTTTATGTTCACCTGTTACCATGCCAATGTTTTGTAAGGTATCCTCTCATTCCTCTCTTTTATTCTATTTAAGAACCACGTTTGAAATTAGTATTTTTAAATTTTAATTGGTTATATATTCATAAATTTATATTCAATTACATACCATTCATTTTATTTTATTTGATGATGGCTCATTTTTCGTTCCCCATTTGAATTCTTACATGATCCTTTTCAATGTGGAAATTCAGAATGGGATTTATCTCTTCACATTCAATTAAATAATATATTTTATATTATGAATTGTAAATTAAAATTCAGATTATGGAATAGTATGTTACATGATCCCATTAATATACATTTAATGTCAAAATGTTGTGATACCCATTTCTCTTTCATCAACCCATTTTATTAATTTCTATATCACACAGTTATGTTGAGAAAATTACACTGCGATTTTCCATGCCAAAATCATCTTGTAGAGAATACCATATGATTATTTCTATGATGGGTGTTCATATATATGAAAATATATATTTTAATGGGGGATTACATGTCTTTATTAGACATTCCTTAATCAGGGTGTAAATTATGATTTTGAATTTTAATAGGTTATATGATCTATGTGGTACACATAAGCAAGAGATGGAAATGATTATGAAGGATGCACTGTGATAGTGATCCAATGCATTTGGTAATGTATACTATAATGAAAAATATTGTAGGAATAGAGATTTATCTAATAACATTATGGTACCTTCTCCCACCATGAAGTCATTGTAGTTTAACATTGACTTATGTCAATGATGCAGTGTTTTTTGTGATTTCAACATTTCCATGTTATGGTTATCATGCCATATCATGACTTTATATTCATGTTCATTTTATGCTCCATTGATATGACAATTGTCTAAATATTATTTTCTTCTTCATATTCTGAAATTATTTCTCTTTTAATGGGCTTTATAGATCACCTAGTTCATATGTTTTTCCAAGTATATCCCATAATGTTGTAATTTTGATGTAGTATTAAGAACATGTTAAGGATGTTTTCAATAAAGATGTTGTATTTCATGTTTTGTTGTTGTTATGTAATGTTAATAATTAGCAATGAAACTATACATGTCGATACCTTAGGGTTTTAATATGTTTTATATCATGTATTAAATTATGTATAAAAATGTGATGGTTTCGCGGTTCTTATAATAATAATATTCAATTAATATTTTTTGGACATTGTGGATGAAAAATAATTAGTATTGAAACCATATGAAAAATTTTATGATTAATAGTATTTCAAGTATAACAATCAATTTATTAGAAGAAATATAAGAAATATATTAATATATTTTTATAAAAAAGACTACCTTCATGAATGGTAGTGAGCTATCACATATGTCAAAGTGATCCGGCTTGAACCCAAATCAAAATGACGATAAGGGACTTGTGTCCACTACTAACCTACATGATGTCCTGGTTAATATGAAATCATTTTTAGATAAATATTTATCAAAAATTATTAATGGTGAACCAGATGTTTTGAAATTTAGGTTTTTATAATAAATAATTAACTATATTGTATCTAAAATGTATGTAGATATAAAATAAATGATTTTTCATCCTTTTAGGTTTCTTATGATCTATTGAATGGTAACATTAGTGCTTAATGAAAAAAATTCATTTTTTGATATTCATTTCTTATAGTAGGTTATCAATGTGAAACCAAAGGATTTAATTGTGTTTATATCCCTATATTATCAGATAGTGAAAAATTTTATATCATTTTAAAAGGGATATTGAAAAAAATGATGTCCTATTATCATCATTTCTGATGATATCAATGACCTTATCAAACCTATTAGATTTAAGGATTTGAGGCCCTCAATATTCCATTGTTCATACAATTTTTCATGATTCATGACCTCAATAAAACTCTATAAATATTTTCATTTTCCAGCCATATCCTCGCTTTCCACCAATATTCATCTTACATAGAATCCTTGTTTTATGTTATTCTTTATGACTTTTGTATATCCAATTCACACTTATTAAGAGGATATTTAATTGAATATTTTATGATGAGGGTTTTTAAATAATTTTATTTCTAATTATCAATCCCAAGAATATATTTATCATGTTTAAGCTACTATTAAATAATTTATTTACAATTTGGATAACGAAACACCCCAAAATGTTAATATATGTCTATCATATTCGACAACTTATATGAAATTAAACATAAAAAATAAAAAAGATTATATAACATCCCTAGACTTTATTTTATATTTTAATTAAATTATGATTATGATATATATTTTAATTCTTGCAACACTGAGTTATTTCATGTTACATGCAACAATGAGTTTCTTAGATAACTTTCATTACACCAAGGCCTGTGTTTTACCATGTAATAATAGAAATATTACGAAAAATGAAAATTTTTAGCTAGAATTAAAAATGATGATTTTGAGTAATAATAAATAACTTATGATAATATAACCTATAATTCATTTTTCCAAATTAATTATAGATAAATATAAAAACTAATTTAATATAAAGAAAATTATTCTATAATATAACTATTATTATACAACAAAGGCATTTTATAAAAATATATTTAATTAATTTATATTAGTGATTTTTATTAATAAAATTTATATATTATATTTTCATAAAAAAGTTTTCATATTCATTCAATCATCTTGATAGAAGAAATATAAGAACAAAACCAATTTTATTCTCAAAAAGATATATTTTTCTAAATGTAGATTTTCAGCCTTTTAATTGAGAATTTGTTTTAAAATTTAAATTTGAAAATTTTATAAATTTTTAATGATTAAATAAAACAATTTTTTTAAATTATAATTTTAAAAATATATTATGGAGTTAATTTTGTTTTTGTCTATGAAGATAAATTTTTTTATTAATAGTGAAAAATATTGGGTTTTTTTTAAAACTGACATTGAATCTAAATAATTTATATTGTTAAATTATATTATAAAATTAAATTTTTATCTAAAAATTTTTTCAATAATAAATATAATAATCTCATTATGTTCAATGTAATTGACATCATAATAAATTGATATATAAAAACATTGTAAACTATTGAACATTTTTTGTTTAAAAAACCACTTTCATGTTCCAAATACACTATTAAATTCAAATTAATATCTGCCAAAAATATGAATTGAATTTAGAAAATTAGATTTATTATTCTTAATAAGATTAATATTTAATTTTTAATAATTTAATAATAATTTTTTACCCTAGCGATTATTGATAATAGTTAAAACTAATCACAATGATTAAGAGAAAATGAGTTTACTAAGAGACTAAATTTTAAACATTAGGGGACAAATGACCTAGAATATTTTCAAAAATCTATTTTATGAAAAATATTTATACAATAAACTATAATATTTTGATAAGGTAATATTATCGGACGAACATTGGAAAAGGAAACCTCTCAATAGTGTGTACCCTTTTGTATTTACAAGAATTCCACTCCTCCTCCACTGTGAAGGGGTGCTCAATCCTCCCTCTTATTCACAAAAACCAAGGAATTTAGATCATCCAAAATCCCTGAAAAAATTACATAATATCATAATAGATTAATTATTTTTTAAATAAATACAACTTATAAAATAATTTGTGATAACCTATGTATAATACCTGAAGAAGTGGAAATATTTTTCAAAAAGAGTTTATAATTATTTAATTCTCCAACACCTTTAATAATTCATAGGTCATAATTATAAAATAAAATAAGTATATTAAATATACATAGGTTTGGTTATGTTAAATTTAAAACAAAAAATCACACAAACTTCCATCAAATGACATCCAAAATAATTGTTCGTGTGTACAGTAGACTACTGCTTCATAAAAAAATGTCATCTTTTATTCCATTAACTAGTTTTGTGGTATGGAATAATGATACATATAATATTTGTATATAATATATATGATATATATGATATTTAAAATTCATTTATTCTTATGTAATTATTATATAACACATACAATTATAGTATAAATTTTTTGTGTTTATTATGATGTCATCCATGTCTACGACAGACTACTGCTTCAAAAAATGATGTGATTTGTTCATAATTTACATAAAAAGTATTAAATATGAATTTGATAAACTTAAGTGATACATATAAAATAAATATGAAAATATAATGATAATACACAATAAAACATGCAAACATAGACACAAACACATAGATATAAATATATATATATATCATTTAGTGTTCATTCTTTCGATATGACAAGAAAATGGAAACACTGTTAATGCGTATGTATGACCTACTATCACCATGAATCTTGTGTCTCATTTCTTATAGAAAATTATATGTATTATTATAAATACATATATAATAGATATAAAAGATATAAAACCCATTGTTTTAATTATAGATATGATGAAATTAGGATCTAAGTATGAGGATCGAGAAAATAACAACTCAATATATACACGAAAAACAAAGCACTTATTGGGAGAAATAATGAAAATAATGAAATTTTAATAAAAAATGAAATAACAAATTATAAAAAGATAATATATTATGTAATAAATATTAATATATTTCTCTTATAAGTCAATAAAATAATTAAAACTATTATATATGAGGTTAAACAATGTTTAGCCAAATGGAATTCTAATGTAAGGGTCCATCTCAATTTCATTTCACTAAGACAATTTTTAATGTTTTTCTCATATTTTTTAATATATGTTTTGTATAATACAACTTTGAAATTTAATTCCATGAATAATTAATTATCCATGGTATTATGAGACTCAATTTGATTTATTTCATCTAAGGTGATTTAAACATTATGTAACCATGTTGTAATGAAATTTCAGAACTCAATTTCTTTTCTTTAGGATATATTACTTCCTCGTTGTCATCAATTTTATTTGATTATGTTTATAATTACATTGACAATATTATAACGTATATACACTTATTTTATGGGTATTTTTAGTTTATACACATAATTTATTCATTTATTAAATATTACATCAACATTTTGATCATTTTTGGTATTATTTTACAATATCATTCTAATCGATACTATTTATTAATTTATCATTATAAAATAAAACATTACATTATCCTCTCAATTGGTAATTCATGATAGTATTCATATTATAATATGTCATTTTTATTATTTTCTACATAAATTTTTTTATAAAATGTTGTAATAAAAGGCCAATTTTTTTTATTTCATTTGTCTGAAATATGTCCCTTCTTGAAAATTTTTTTAAAAATGTTTTCTAAAATATTTTAATCAATTTAGTGATTATTTATCAAATTTAAATTCAACTATTATATTTTTATACATTTTATTATTTTCTTCCAAAAAAGGTTTTTCAAATATAATTTTTTAAAAAGAAACGATATTTTCCATAATAAGGATTCTGAATATCCTCATTTATTTTATCAAAGAAAATTACCCCTATTAATGTTCCAATGGCTATAAATTATTCTGATACCATACTAAATATATATTTCGATTTTTTTTGATTATTTTGTAAAAGTAATTTATTGAAATTTATTTCATTGATCAATTTTTGTAGACAATAACATTCCATTCAAAATTTTATATTATTTTGACCATTGGACATTAAATTTTTCCAATATATAATCTATTCTTTATGATTTCACATTTTAGTGATCTGAAAGAGGCCTTTATCATTTCTTAATATGATAACTAAGAAATTTAATAATAATTTTCAATCAAATTCATAAAAGTGGTTTCATAAAAAGCGATATATTTAATTTTTAATTAAACATTCATTTACACAAACTCATTTATATTAAGAAAATTGTATAATATTCTTTAAAAATTCCTTGTTTTAATAAATAATGATAAACATTTCTAAAAATATAATAATTTTATTTGGAATTAAACATACTTTAATTGTTTCTTTATCTTCCTATGTATAGAAAAATATTTATGGATTTGTTCAATTTTATTAGAAAATGTTTGTATAAAAGGTTATAGAAAGATTTCATGTTATGATTTTGAGATATAAATAAAAACATTTTTGGATCATTAATTTGAAATCGTTTTGGGAGATAGTGGTTAGAAAAAAATTCATTGATTTGTTTGTAATGATAATTTATTTTGATTATATAAATGGGTAGTTAATGAAAAATACATTAGAGAATATACATAAATAAAAATCATTTTAGTTATGATTGTTGGATATGAAATATAATGGATCTTTAGGTTTGTGATTTGTTTTGGATGTAACTTATGTAACAAAATTGTTGTGGTTCTTCATGGGACCAAAATTTAAGAAACTTATGAAATTTTGAGAGATCAAATGAAATTTTTTTATTTATGACAAGTTAAAGAATCAATTTTTTTGTATAGTATAAAAGAGTTTGTTGAAAAATCAGTACTGTTGAACATTAATAAATAGATCGTATAATCTATAAGGATAAAATCAATTAATTACTCACAAAATTATTTGGTATTACTTCTAGAAAGTGTTTCTATGAACCTAATGTGATTAGTTAGGTTTTTGGATTTTTATAATTATCAATTTCTATTTAATTATATTGAGTGCTTATGGAGATGAATGAAAAAATGTATAATTAGAAAACCACATTATATTAGCCATGAATAGAGAAAAGATGATAGTAAATAAAATGTTAGGCTTGATTTTCTCATATTTTTCATGTTGGGATAACCCCTACCATTACTCAACACATGGAAAATTATTATCCATGTAATCCAACCCGTGAGAGAATATCCTTATATGATCTATTCTTAGATAATATCATAATGTTACAATACATATCCATTTTCAATAGAAAATAGTTAATGAAACAAGGCTTGGTGTTTCTCCAAATACTAATTTAAAAGATCTTCTTGTTCAGTACAGATAACATCACCAATGAATGAGTGATAATTAGGAATAATGACATTCTATTCAAAGGAAACAATTGAACCCAATGTTGCATCAATATTTTATTCTAATGGGAGGATAATATTGTTACACATTGGTTAGTGGTTTTCCTTAGTTACATGTGTAGATCATAATTATATTTTTTCTAGACATAATGGTTGTGTTAAATATAATCATTTCACAGGGCGATGTTTTAAACATTATGAATCCAATATTTTAAAGGCATATACATTATGTTGAATTTATTTCAACAAACAATTGAGATTCACTAGTTTCATAAATTATAGTTAATTAAGATAACATATAGTTAAACATTAACTAGATTTATACATGGTGAACATACATTCTGATAGATTAATTAAATAATTTTTATGATATATTATATATTTATTTGTATTAGGGTGGATAGAAAAATGAACATGTGTTTCATATAGAGTAAATTTAACATATCTTAAAAAACGATATCCATTTCTCCTCACATTGTATTTTGTTTATTTTCCTTGAAAAATGTGAATTTATTTCATTATAATATCATTATATACTACTTTTAATCTTTTATTCCACAATTTACAAAAAAAAGTTATATTAAATCCTAGATTTTTTTAAAGATAAGAATTTTTTTGAGAGCAATGATAATGGATGAAATAAATGTTATATATAATTAGATATATTATTTTAATTTATTGAAAATTATTTTATAGTGTAAATTATAATGATAATGCGTTTTGTATTATATTTCATGGGGGATTATAAAAAATTTAAATGTGTTGGGAATAAATCTCTCAAGACGACATCTAGTGTTTTTGGATTCATTTTTTTGTTGAAAAAGGTTGTTTCAATTGAAATTTATAGACATTCAAAGATATTTTTGAATTGGAATTATTAGAATTACTCTTGAAAATGTAATGGATGCTCTAGAGGTTTTACATAAATGCTTATAGAAAAGGTGGCACAATTTGTCGATGTTTTCTAAATATTTTTGCTGCAAACTTTGGAGGATGAATATCATCACATGTTTTGGATATCTCTGAAAGCCATATAAAAAATAGGGTAATGGAATTATTATAAAAAAATACAATGTTTCATTGAGGGTGTTTAACAATGGTGTGGAGCATTCAGAATGAGCATAAAAAATTCATGATGTTTTTACAATTATCTTTGTAACAACTTGAAGCATGGTGAAACATGAAATTTCATTGCAACATCACAATGATTGGGAGAATCCTAAAAAATACAATTTAGATTAATAAAAAAGATATGAAAAGGATTTATGTTTATGGAATATGGTAAAATTATTATAAATAGGCCTCTAATCCACAAATAAAAAAATCCAATTCCTTAACAAAAATTTGTTGGCACAGATTTCCCAAATTTGAATAGTGAGGGGTGTTCTTGAAAAAAAAATTATAATGAATGAGATTTCAAAAATGATATAATAGAATCCAAAATATTTTATCATCTTGTCATTATTATTTTTCATAATGTATAATTATTCTTCACTAAAGTTGTGTTCTCTGAAAAGGCTATGTTATATTCATGAAAGGATGTTTCTTTTCTAATGATGGTTGAGATTCAAAAGAGATGAGATTTGCGAAGGATATAAGCATCATAAAATTCATAAAAAGGGTTTTCAGATTAAATATTTAGTAAATTTTTATTCCTCTATAGGATTAATGTGGAACACAATGATACACTAAATAGGGTTAAAACATATTGAGTCTAGTAATCAAATTAAGATATTCTAAATAATAAGTGGTCAGACATTAATTAAAAGAGTAATGATCTAGCCTTTTGTGACTGGTTATAAACTATATGGGACAATGATTTGTTTAACAACGTTTTAATAACATTTTAAATTAGTGGATTTGGAAAAATTGAACATTTCCATTTTATGATCCCTGGATGTGGCCCAGAACAGCTAATCCATATAAAATTGGAATTCCTCATGAATGAGTTCATTTTTTTTTGCAGATTATTGTTTTATGAATAAAGAATATAGTTTTTTTAAATGAAAAGAAAAAAGGTTGTTTTTTTAATCATCCATTCCCAGATTCAACCCCCACATAGATCATTTAACCCCATCAGATAATATAATGGTTGATTCAATTATTGGGAAATGAGGGAAGAAATAAATAATTCACCTCAAAAATGAATCAATGTACAAGGTGAAATCATTAAATTTAACGTTAAAATCCTAAATATATCATTATTTTTGGGTTCATATGAGTGGAATGTGTTAAAAGTTTTTTTATGTTCAATGGAATGATATCAAAAATGAAACTGGATGATATTGGATCTAATGAGTATTTTACTCTCAGAAAGTAAAATAAACATTCCATTATAAAAGGAAAAGAGCATTGAATTTTAGAAAGTGGAAAATTATATATTTAAGTGTATGGAAACTATTAAATTAAATTCTCATTTTAGATCAATTAAATATGTAATTTTTATTGATAAATCAAAAATAAATTTTACGATATATTTTCCAAAAAATAAGTCTAATGGTTATTATATATTATATAAATTGATAATTGTAATTGGAAATGAAAGAGGTTGATTTTGATGTGTTGTATATCTTTATATAGTTCCTATAATATTATATGGAGGAAATATATTCATTATATTTTGTGAAATTCAGTTCATTTTATTCCATCAAATTCAGTTGTTAACTAATATTTTGGGAGATTGATAATCATATAATCATTTACTTATATTTTTGTAAAAATTATAAAATGTGGAAACTATTATGAATGGTTAATTGATTTAATTTTTGGAATAAAAATAATTTCTTTCTATAAGTAATCCATTTATATTTAATTTTGAAAATAATGATAATTATAGCTAAAAGAGGTTATTCAAAAAGTTGAAATAATCAAAAAGTACTATATTCCAAAATATCATATAAATAATTTGATAAAGAATGATATATTCTGTATGAAATATATCATATATATTGGGTTGGATAATTTAATGACATGATAATTCCTCTATAAGATGAATTTTATTGACCATAAATGCAAAAAATAAAATATAGTCACTGAGATAATAATTGTATTGGAATATAAGGACATGTCTGGATATAGAAGAAGAAATATTTGGATGATTCATGATAAAATTAAAAGAATGTGGATTAAATTTTTAAAAACATCTAATATATAGAGAGTAGAATAGGCTTGAAATGGATTTTCTAGTTATTTAAGAGATTCCCCCAAATGAATTATGAATATGGATTTGTCACTAGATATATGAAATAAATTATAAGTGGTCATTAAAAAGAGATGTGTAATATATATTTGATATGAGAGAAACTATTTAGGATGAATTGATATGTAATGAGTATTTATTTTACATTAAAGGAGTGAAAATATTCTATAAGATGACAATACTTTATAGATATGACTATGTTTTTCTAATTACTTAAGATATTAAAATGTATGTTATTTGATGATATTTATGGGTTTTTAGACATTCCATGTTGATTGATAATTTTTTTTAGACAATTCATAATGTTTTCAACTTGAATAATTTTTAATTTTTGCATAATATTTTGACTATAATGTATATATATTTTCTTATTGGATATCATAACACTTAAATGTGGGGTTTCCTTTGTGATAATCATATTTTTCAGATTGAAATATTTTTTTTGGTTTAATGTTTTTATAACAATGTGGAAGAAAAAATTTCATTGTGATCATCATGATGATCTATATTTTTTTAAGTATGTTTTGTAAATTGGGTGATTATTTTCATACATGTGTGCATTGCTAAATTGAAGGGAATTATGACCAATGTTTAGTATTTGAAAACATTAGTAAGATAACAATTAAATATTTAATAGATGTGGATCATTAATATAGATTGAAATACATTCAATTTGTGTGGATTAGATCTTGAATTTCTTTCCAATGATGATTCATTTTGGGAATCATGAGAAAAAGGAAGGATATATTTAATATATTTTAGTGGCTGGGAAGAAAAATAGAGATACATGTACATGTTATGATGATTTTTTTTTCAAATTAAATTTCTATATTATTTTTATCTTTATTTAATACCTATTAATCAAGGTATATGTAAGAACCCCTATTTTCTATCAGGATTGTATACTTTATATAATAGTTTTAATTTTTATTAATACTGGTACATATGTTTAAATAGGTTAAGATGGTTTCATGGGTTTTCATAGCATTAATAGATCTTGGTACCCTGATTATTTGAGAAATGGATAGAGGCAGACAATTTAAAGAAACTATGTGAGCTTGTCTGCATGGTTTCCCTAATAGTGTGGGCTTAGACAGAGTGGTATGGAACGATTCACTGTCTATCATAACTATACAACCTCGGTTGAAAACCCATGATGGAATCCCAAGAAAATTTAGTAGTGCTTGAATAATTATTTGTGAATGGATTCCAATATCGTGTGGCATAACCATGTTGGGTACCTTTTGAGGATGTTCCATGCACATAGTTGGGACATGGATTGGCCAACCATGCGGTTAAACCATGATACCCTATTTTTCTTTGGAAAAATATCTCAAGTTCCTTAATGATCTAATATCTTTCCCTCTTCTAATATTTTTCATTGTAGTAAAGAAGAGAGTCATTCTTTTTAATTTTGATATCCTAAAGAACTATTCAATAGTTTTGATCAAGTTCCTTCATCTGAGGACTGATTCAATCCTCAAACATAATATTGGATGTGCATTGGTATTAACCATATTCATCATTTTACATTCATATTTTTTATTCTCCTCGATGATTGTATTTTGATGTAGGATCATATACAATATTTTCAGTGTGTTGATCCATTATTCATTTTTCATCAGATCTAGGAGAAACTAATATATGTCCCTAGATGTAGAGAGTCTGATAAGTTTGTGGTAGGTCAACTATATATCATCTCTTATGTATTGTAATTTTATTAACTACCATGATTGTGCACAAAATGATTTAATGATTAATTTTTTCATTAATTTATATGACATGATTTTAATCAATGTTTTCATATTCATTAACCCTTCATATGTTTGAGCATCATGTCCTTAGTGGTTGAGACCTCAACACTTCCCACCACAAGAAGGTTGTTTCTGTAAATATGAATTATTGGTTTTTATAGCAATCACCCCCATGGTTTGTGTGTTCTTGACATGAACTGATTAAATGTACGACCTTAAATTGAATGGATTTATTGTTAATGGACATCATGATATATATCATTTTACAAAACTAATTTATGTTCTTATAATAATTATTTAATTTTCAAAATATAAATTTGATGTATAATATCTAAATTAATAGGCTTAGTTAAATGGAACTAAATTGAATTGGTTGCATGTCCCTAAACTGACATTTCATGATGATGAATGGTAATATAATAAAACTACTAATTGAATGTGGAATTAAATAAATAAATGGTTGTATGTCCTCTTTATCCTTGCCACTTTGCATATAATGTAATGGAATGATCCAACTATGTTATTAAAATGCATGAGTATTACATATCTATTATTTTTATAATGATATAAGTATAAAGTTAGTATTTCATATGTAAAATTTAACTTTTATAGGAGTCTTTAACATTAGCCTGCACTAGATTTATGTAGGAATATCTTAACCAATTAGTCGATACAATTCTGATTCAAGGTTATAGTTTCCAAGGGAGATACCAACTATGTAACATTGTCCATATCTACTAGAGGATGACCAACATGACGTTTTAAGACCCCCTTTAATATATTACATATATTAGGATGCCTACGATACACATCATGGATCCCATTTGACATCTCTAGACACATGGCACCATGGATACACCCCATCAGACACAGAAATGCTTAGACCATTTTACCTATGATGAGATCCTGGGACTCTGTTAGAACTATTTACAGTCTAGTGACTAGGGTGATGGACCTAAGATTATATTAAGACCCCATATAGTCGTGCTACATGTTATTACGGGGATGTATGGAACCCTAATATCTTTTATCCTTTCTAATTAACTTGGGTCCTCTTAATTATTATTATTATCAAGGATTTCTTAGTTATCACTTTGGATTCATTGTTATTATTGTTATTATTATTATTATTATTTGATTTCATAGAAATAACATCGACACTCTTTATTCAACAAATATAAAATTAAATATAATTAATTAAATCTATACATGTTCAGACACCATATAAGGATAAAATCGGTATCATGTTTTCTAAATTACATTTCTTCTTACATATATATATACATGTACATTGTCAGTTTATATTTCATTGAAAATATGGTATGGACACCTCTGGTGGATAGATATTTAGAGTTATCTTACACCCAATCTAGGCCACACCTAGTACCAAAGAATATTATTTTTATGCAGTTTTTGATAAGGGGAAGTGGCCATCATTGGAAACATGACATGCTTTCTTTCTTTGGATGAAGTTTGGTAGATGGTGATTGATCCAGTACAATAGATTCTTGTATAGTTTTGGGTTTAATATTTTTACTTTTTTATATAATGATTTTCATGATTCAATTTATATCTATTTTCAAATTTTATAGATACATGAAAATAATTATCGAAAAATTGTTTATATGATTCTGTTCCATCCTTGATTATGATTATTAGTTACTTCTCTTTTTTTATTCAAGTCTTCTTCAGCTACGTTGTGTTACTTGTCTAGTTTTTAGAGTGTTTATTTCTGCTATGTCATATTTCAAATATTCTTATTTTAGATTCATTTTATAATTAATATCCATTGTGATACAATCGTACTTACTTGTCTTGTTTTTAGAGAGTTTATTTTCGCTATGACATATTTTAAATATTCATATTTTAGATTCATTTTATAATTGATATCCACTTTGAGACAATCGTACATGAGTGTGTTGTAATGACCATAATGTTTTTGAATAAAATACCATTTAATTTTATTAAACGTCACATGGATATTGAAAACACATTCACTAATTGTGTTTTATTATATACAATTATATTTCAATGGCCATTATTTATCCTTAATTTTGATAATACAACTATTTTAATGTGATCACATGACGAGTAGAAATATATGGTTTTAACAAATCCTTTTCACACGAAAAAATGAAGTGATTACCTTAAACACTAGAATCAGACCCTATGAATCTTGTTTATCTGAGATTATATGAGGGATAGAATTTTTTGGGATTTTCCCAAGACCAAGCACAATATGAGATCTTATAACTAAAACATGAGCTCAACTTTTTATTGGAGAAGTTCAAGCTCCTAAAGATCACGACCTAAAAGATGTTTACTAAACAAACCATTAAAATCCCCACCATCGCACACATTACTTCTAAAACATATGCCAATGTAATTTATTGTTTTATATAAAAATGAATATAATTTCATTATATTATTGTTTTATTGTAAATTATTTTTAATGATGAAAGAGTATTTTTGGTTAATATTCATATTCTATTAAGAAATCAATTTAGATGAAACAATGAATTTTTTAATTAAATATTTTTTTAAAAAAATATAATTATTAAATTACTTTTAGTAAATATAAATTATTATATGATTTTTATGAAGTCAAATGTAATTTTCATTAAGGGTTCAAAACTATTTATTTCAAAACACGTTAATTTTCAATAAATACAAATTTCTTTTATTTAAAGTACAAATTCACATATTTATAAAATAATTAAGATAAAATAGATATTATTTTTGGAATCTGGATGTGAAATTATCCAATAGTGATTTATTCATAATTTTCTAAAATTGTGGTTTTTTTTGGGAAATAATTAAATCCCATATAAATATATACAATGTTATATGACATCATAATCATCCAATTGTGATGCCATAAATTACTATAAAAGTGATTATTGTAAAAATATATATTTCAACATTAAAATAATGTAATTTTTTATTTGTTTTATTTATTTTTTAAAGCCATAATATATCCTCCATGACCTATACTATATTTTATGATTTTAAAATAATTTCCTTCAGATTGTGACTCATCTCCAAAGAAGAAAGGAAATGTTTTTATTATGTTCTTACATGGGCCATATTAAATAATGTTCACTACTCCCCATTTCAATAATTGATGTGAAAAATAGTTGGATGGTTTATGGTTTCGAGTATTTTTGTGTGTAGTGTTCAAAACCTATAAAATAAAGAATAACCCACCTTTCATATATAAACCCAACCACGCACTCACTTACCTTCACTCAAAATCTTTTTTTCATTACAAATATATCCCCCTACTCCCTAGTTTCCTCTCATGTCTCCCCAATCCCAATTTATTCCCCTCATTCCATTGGGATCACACATCAATGGATTGGATCTCATGCTCTCATTTTTCTTCAAGAACCTCTTTTATGACGGTCCTTTTGATGTAAATTTTCTTTTATTGGGACATGTTCATCCATACCACTTTACCTACCATTTGAGGTATATATAATAGGATATTAACATCACTAACATTAATCCCCATTATGATCCTTTATGCCCACTCATTACTATGCTGATATTCTTTAAGGGTTCCTTCCATTATCATTTTTATCCATGTTTCCTTATATTGTTATACACTTTTATTTTAAACTTAAAAAAATGGGTTATGATTTCAAATATCTTCCACAATTCGCTAGTTATTTTTTAATGATTAGTGTAAAATTTATCTCTCAATATTCCTTCCCTTGCACACCCATCACAATAACAAAATTCTGTATTGGATTACAATATTTTCATTTCCATTCTTGTATTTATTTTATATTATGACTGTAAATTCCATTTAAAATATTGTTATATTTTGTCATTTTATACCCTTAATTTTATCCCATGTATAATTGACTACAAACCCATTTACCTCTCATAATCCCAATTTTTTAATTTCTATATGATGTCATTATGATGCAAAAATTGCAGCGTGATTTTACATGTCAAAATAATCATGTAGTGAATACCATACCTAATATACTATTAAGGTTATTCATTATTATTCCCTTATATATATATATATATCAAATTTTGAATTACATTTATGAATTCCGGATTCATTGATTGTGGAATAAATGATGAGGATTCTTTAATCCATGTTATATAATCTATGTGGCACACATAATACTGATATTGAAATGATTATGAATGGTTAGCCCTGATAGCGATCCAATCCAATGGTTAATATTTTTTATCATGATGCTTCATGTTGGGACATGGGTTTACCAGATTCCATTATCATAATTTTTTATACGATGTTGGGATAAGGATTTATCTGATTTCTTTATGTGTTTGATGTAGTGACTTATGTTGTTTTCACATTTCTATGTTATTAATATCATTCTATATCATGTATTTATGTTCATGTTTATTTTGTGATCCATTGATATGCCAATTGAATAACATGAATTTTATTCCTCATTATATTCCATGATTAATCCCATAATGGGCTTTAAAGACCACCATTTTCTTAAGTATGTTCTCATGTTATCCCATGCAATGCAATGATCAAATTAGTTTTGTGGTCATGTAAAAAAATAATTCAACAATGATGTGTAGATAATTTTTTATATTGTTATGTATTGTTTCTAATATCCAACCACACCTAATCTATTAATCATATGGGTTGTTCTGTGAGAAAAATTATTTAATAAATCATGTTTAAATGTGAAAAAATATCATTGTTGTTATAGTTGGTATTAGAGGGAAGATTTAGTTATTGTTTGGATTAGAATTATAAAACCATAGTTAAAGTCATGGGCATAATAATAGATATAATAAACTAATTCATAAATTTTGTTGAGTATAAATTATGTGGTTTATCATGAAAATACATCCATACCTTGAAACAAACATGTAGAGGTGGCTCTGAAAAATATATATCTAGGGGTAAAACTTTAAAACACAACTTTGAGATATACTTAACATTGAATTGGTGCAAAAAAATGTGCCTTTCAAGGCATATTTCATAGAAACACCTAGGTTAATTTCTTTGATAAATTAATAATCTTAGTAAGAACCATTATTGAAAAAATACCACAACAAATATGTGTTAAAAAGTACACTATTTATAAATTAGATCAAATCATATAAATTCATATTTTAAGAATATAAATATATTTTATATTTTATCCCTTTTTGTAATTTGATTCCCTATTATGTGTTGAATAGATAAAAATATATACACAAAATTTTTCTTTTATTAAAGCCAATGGATGGTAATATGAAGAATCAAGCTAACAATCGATGCAAAGATCAATGTGTTGACTTCACAAATGAGATGCCCAATCTGATGGGAGTGTGAATAACAAACATTGTCTCAATAATCTGTTAGTTAACAGATGTTTTGAATAAAAACATGGATCTAGAAGATCATTGAACCCCATAGCAAATAATATGTCGCAACCGCGAGCTTCATGAGACAAAGGTATCCCGCATTCAATAGATCATCAATTCCATAAGTTCTATAACAATGGATTAACTCTACTGAAGAGATCATCTACATCCTTCAATGTTTCAGATAAGATATGATTCATAAATATTCTTATCATATGGTGGGTGAAGTTGTTCAATAGTGGAAATAGATCTGTAATATGAAGAATTAGGAATAGATCGAGGATATGTGATAGAAAGATTTCTAGAGACATGTTTTTTGATTAATATTTTTCATGCACCATCCAGCATAAGATGGAAATAAATTTCCATGAACTTAGGAAAATTTAGGAAAACATTGTTGAGGATTATGAAGAAAACATATTTACTATTGCATGATACACCTATGGTATTGTTGTTACCCCCGAAGGCATGGTTGACTGTTCTTTATTGTTCTAAGACCTAACCAACAGAACCCCCAGGTGATTCATGACTACAAAATCTGCGAGAAGATTATCTGATGTGCCCTCAATGTCGAGATAGAGATTAGAAAATCTCAATTGTATAAAAAGAAAAGGAATCATAAATTGGAATATAATTATGGTGGATCGATGGATAAATTCAATGGTGCTAAAAACATACATCATCATTATTTTCAAATGTGTAGAAAAAAGTACCATATAAATATCATAAAGGGGACAAGAAAATGATTTAGTAGTAGAAAGGAAAGAAACATAGCCTATGATTTCTGGAAATAAATTCAAACTACTGAGATAGAGGAATGGAACACTCCATTTGATCTTTAATGCACATTTCATTGCTACAACTGCAATGAACCCATGATTTTTTTTATCACGTTACCTATTCCAATGGATTTCAAAGGCAACCAAAAACTCCAAGGAAAAAATGGAGATATGTATTCCACCATATAAGGACATTTGATTACCTAATTCCATTATTTTTATTATGTTGTATTTCATATTGTATCCACATTTCAATGTTATGAATATCTTTCCCTATAATTAATTTATGTTCGTGTTTCTATTATTTTACATTGATATGTCTATTGACTAACATGTATTGTCTTCCACAAGTTCTTCCATGTTTATTACCTTGATGGGATTTGTAGATGACCGTTTTATTATGTATTTCCTCATGTAGTCTCATACAATGCATAGTATGAATGAATGTTCTGGTCATGTAAAATATGTCTTCAATAAAAAGGTGTATTTTTTTAATTATTTATTTTTTGTTAGTAATATTTAATGATACTAACCCTTTGGTCATTCAGGATATGTTGTGTGAAATATTATGTAATAAATCATGTTTAAATGTGAAACAAATAGCATGGTTTATATAGAATTGTATCCCCAATATTACACCATAAGTCTTCATTACTAATTGGAATCTTCTAGAGTGCAAGGAGTTACATTTGAGGCCATGTGGAAAACCAGTCTGAGGGAAAAATATAGTGGAATCCAAGTCAGTTATTTCAAAATGTGTCATCACATAAATTCCTTTATTTTATAAATAATTTGATACATTAGAAATAATTTTAGGAACATTATGGAGCTTGGTTATAACTATTCATGGGCATATGAAATTAATTTTCAGGATAAATACTATGTTTCTTTGAATATAAAGTTTGGTTCTGTAATATGGTTATTATAATTGATAAACTCTCACCTATTTGTGATTCACATGCAATGTTATTTTCATTAATATAATTATTATAATTGAGTATTGCATTTTTTTTATTTTCATGATTAGATGTGGGAGAGTAATAATCAATCATGCATCATTATAGGAACCTACAATTTATGATATACTCATATTCCATGCTATATAGATTTATTTCACTAGTTCCATTGTTTGCATAGCTTGTTATTATTGTCTCAAACATGCTAGATATATATGATACTGCCTATAATATTTTATTACACTATAGGGGAATGGGTATTTTAAGTGTCGAAATCAATCTTAAGAATGTTTACATTTATAGGTTGACATATTCATCATAAATATCTAGTTTCCACCTAGTTTATCAATGCTCCTCTTGATATATGAGCTATTGTTTAGCTATGATCGATTTATTACCAGTTTCAATTCTTAAAATGTATGGTCCTTCGTGGATTGGAATGAGAAACATTCAAAGTAAAACCATTGTATATTAAATGTTACACTCTAAGGAAAAATTTATAGGAGGATAAATAGAAATTAATTGGGTGTATATTTCAGTGATAAGCTGAATTGGAATTTATTCATTGGTAATGATGATCCATTTTAAATCAAAAATTTATATATGTATAAAAAAATTGTACAAAAAAAGTAAATATTCATTTATAAATAAAATGAAACCATGTAAATGAAGAGGAATGATTGAGAAGAACCTTCACCTAGTGGAATCCAAATAAGGTAAATGCAATCACTTAACAATACCCTGACCTTCAATATAGGTAGTTGTGGTAGTACCTTGGGAAGTCACCTTTTATACATTTTAGGTACTTATGAAAGTTCATATATATTCATAGAATATTAATTTTCACAATGATCTTGGTATTTGTATAGATATGAAACCATGACAACCTCATGTTGTGTTTTAGGAGGCTGGTGATGATTACGAACTAGAAATGGTGGGCCCTGAATGGCTAGTCTAACCGCCAGAAGTGCCACTTGAGGAATCACCTGCAATACACAATCTTGTATCTAACACTCAACATCATGATGTTTTACGACATATGATGTTTTCCATGAAGAGTTCTACATGAAGAGAACTAAAATTGATGATCCGACTAATGTGTTCCATCATCATCATCCTCTCATCCATTTGAGGTATGACTATCCTCATTAAGGTGAATATTGGTTTGAGGCCACACTATTTATTTTTGAGCTTCTATAGATGGCTCCCTTGAAAAGTATCGTGCTTCCCACCTATATGTGGCATGGTTTGGCTAATCATTGGTGGGATGTGATTACCCATGTTGTTCATCATCAAAGAATAGTATTCTATGACTTAAAAACTATCTTTTACGAGTACATCCTTCCAAAAGGGAAAAAGGGTGCACGAACTAGGGAATTCATACACCTTTAGTAGGTTTAATTGTATGTTATTGAAAATTCCTCAACTTTTCCTGAGTTACAACACTTACAACTACTTATATCTTGTATTGATCATTCACGTGAGATACACTTAAATGATGGTCCTAGGTACACCATTCATACATAGGTGAATGACTTTACCCTAAATACATTTTATAATATTATCACACAGGATCTTATCACTAAGCACAACAAAATACAATTTTATATTTCTAGAAAATGAGGTTTACTTCTAAGGTAGGGAAGTGGATATTTAAATAGCAGGGAAAGTTCCCTTGATGTTTCTCATCTGATCTGTGGTGGTCAGAGTAACTCATCTGATATATCTCTTATATAAAATCAGAATAGATGGAAGGGGAATCAGAAGTCTTATTGTGATATAGAAATCATAGAGTTCCCTGATTATGGATTCAAGAGGCATCTTTTGATATACATTTATATCATTCAATCTTCTTCCAAAGGAAGATGCTCCACACATGATCCACCTTCAGTGGAATGATTAGTTGTTCCATATCAGGAGGGGAGTTGGAGTAGCAACAACAAAACTATCCTTGTGTAAGTTATAGAAATATTATCTAGAATTTAGATTATGGGTGATAGTATAACATACCAATTCATGGTATTATAGCTATACCATAAAGAGGGAGATCATGAAAGATAAATACGTTAAGATGGTACCAAAGGATTAGAATATAAGACCATCTATAGTATGTTGTACTATAATTATATCAACCACTATTGTTTCTTTATTATTCAATATATGTTCTCCAAAACATGTTGTCTCATTATTAAATAGAAAGAGTCTTGGGATGTAAATTTTTTATTACTTTGGTGTGATGGACAAGTATATGATACTGAGTATACCATAAGAGGGAATACACTATTGTAGAGACATCCCCCATGAGGTAGGAATTTACCCCTTCCAATAAGACCTCTGTTTTTCCTCAAATAATGGGGTTTGATGTCATTATCGGGATGAATTCGTTGGTTCAATATCACACCAATGTGAAATTCTATTGCCTCATGGTGTATATTACATCACCGAAGGGAAACACTTATCTCCAAAACGATTAGTAGAATGTATAGGCTACTTGACCTAGAGAAGAGCATCATAGAATAGGTAGAGTGACTAACAAAATTTCTAGTATTTTTATGGAAGGGATATGATTTCATCATAAATATTTTCCACTAGTATTAGATCATTTTAGGTATGTTTTTACCTATGATATTTTTATATAATCTTTAGAGAGATGGGTAGTGATCATGATTGAGTTTTTTCTAGGAGTAGCACTAGTGTCTATTCCTCCAGACAAGATTGATCCTACTGAGCTCTAGGATATTAAAAAATATTTGGAGGATATAAAGACCAAGGGTTTTATCTAAACCATCACTTCTTCTTTTGGTCCAACGATGCTTTTCTACAAGATGGTGGATGTGAATCTTCATTTCTGTGTGGATTACTAGCAGTTGAAATAGATTACAACTAAGATCCAATATTTACTAACTCTTATGTATAGTCACTTTGACATAATCTGAGGATCTAGAGTGTTTTTTATGATCTAATTGAGATTGGTCTATCATCAGGTATGAGTCATGACTTTAGATATGCCTCATACAACATTCTATAGTAGGTATGGTATATATGAGCATATTATTATTCCTTTAAGTATTATAAATGTTTAGTACTTTTTAATATATATGATTAATATGGTCTTGCATCCCTATCTAGATTCATTCATCATGGACATTGTGGATGGTATATTGTTGTATTCTCATGTTTGTAGTGGCCACACTAAAAATCAAGAGATTATTTTTGAAACACCAAGATAACATCATCTTTATTCCATGCATTATATGTTTTAATTCTAGATCAACAAAGTTCACATATTGGGTTATATTTTCTCCGAATCATTTGAATCATGTTACATAATCATGTTTAGTTCTTTTTATTATTTATACAATCCCATGAACTTATTTGATATATGCTGTTTCATTAGGTGTTTGGATATTATACAAAATTCATAAAAGAATTATGATACCATGTTTCACATCATAGTGGACATATAATGAAGGGTGTAATGTAATTGTGGTAAGAATTTTATGATAAATCCGTTACAGATCTGAATGAATGGACTCTTTTAGAACCTATTTGGATTTTTATAGGACCTAGAAGATACTAAAAAATGTTTCATGATGAATATAACATTGTTCTAATGGTATTATTGTTTTAATAAGATATATTTGTTGAATATAAATCATGGAATGTAGGAAAAATTAGATGAATTTCCAATTGCACAAACATATAATATATTGGTCAAATATCTCTAATATTTTGACATGGAGCTCAATTATATTCTTAAAAAGGGAAATGCAAAAGAGGATGCGCTGAGTTGAAAAATTTAGGAATAAGCTATTCAAGAATCCATTGATGAATGAAAATTAACGGCACTATATTTGTGATCTACATCTAGAGTTTAATGAGAGTCCATATTAGTCTTATATGTTAGCCTTGAATATTACCTATCCACTCATTGATAAGGTGAAGTGTTTTGATTTATTAGATCATGATGGTTTGGTTCAATGAGAGAGTATTTTAGATGAGGAACCACCTCTGTATTGATATATGTAAAAAAGAAAACATAATGCATTTACATGTTAGTATTCGGGTTCCAACAAATATGACATAGGAAATGATGTGAGATTCTCACACTTCTCAATCATATTTTTATATTGTAATTTCCAAGATTTATTGAGACATGTGATTCAAATATTTGTTCCCTAGGATGAGACATCTAATAGTATGTTTTAACACTTTTTTTCATATGTTATCCGGTGAAGGAAGAACACAGGTGACCAGCATGCTTTTTACTACAACTTATTGTTCCAGAGTTTAATTCAGACGTAGTTTCTATGGATTTTTTGTTGTATTACAAAGGTTTCATCAAGGTAGAAACATAGTGATGGGAATTTCTGATTGACTGAATAATTTATTCCACTTCATTCATATCCATGAGACTTTATAAATTGAGTAGTTGGGTATATTTTACATCTGTTTGATCATACAACTACCCGGTGTCAATCAGTCTATCATTTTAGATAGGTACACTCATTTCAAATCATGGTTCTTCAAGGGGTTATAGAGATCTATGATTACACACGTTCTTGTGACCATATCTATTCACTCTCATAATGATGGAATGTTAGAATAGATGATATTTGTTTAGAGGACATGCTCCAGGCATGAATCCTTGATTTCAACCATTGTCTACTGAAGCATATCCCAATTTCAATTTATCCAATATTAATATATTTTATGCGATGATTCATATAGATATTGTTGTGGCCCTGTATGTTAGGCCACTCTATTCTACCCTATACTTTTTGAAGGATGGAGATGTATCGACTTTGGGAAGTCATATAATGATGGAGACCTAAGACAAGGTTATGCTGATCATGAATTGTATGTATACCACTATATATATATAAACGTGACATAGATATTCATAGATTACATTTAGATTACTATTTCAGGGATTATGTTTTCCTTTGGGTATCGCTGAGGCCAGGTAATTGACAGATATAGAATTAATGGAAGTTGTCAGCACAATTATTTACCCTTTTTGAGATTCTAGATAGAGTAAAGACAGTATCCTATCAAGTGATTCTACACCAAAGGAACTACCCCATGCACAATATATCCCATATTTCATATATTTTCTATTACCATGATGAACCCTATCATTATTTTTTCCCTGAGGAAATTGAGATTCATTTCAAAGTCTAAGTTGATGAGTAAATTGTATGAATCATTGACCAGAGAAAAAATGATCTATGAGGTAGGCATATCTCATTAGAATGGGTGTTGTGGGATTTAATCTATTTATAAAAAGAGATAAGGGGTTTGGATTCCAACAAAAAATTTTAGTAGAATGAGTTATTCTTAGGTAGTGTTTCATTACACTTGGAAGGTGTACTCTAGAATGTGTTCATTGAAGGGGGAAAAATTGTAAGAACCCAATTTTACTAATTGGTATGGATCCTTTATATTTTGGTTTAATTAATAATTTTGCACCAAATATAGATGACTCATGTGTTTAGGAACGTTTCATGGGTTTTTATGGATTATTTATTTCTCAAAACCTCAGACAGTAGTGAAAAAAATCAACTACATAGTTATCAGAAACCAAGAGATCTAGTATATACGCTTTCCATAACTGTAAAGGGTTGAAATGAGGGGTAAATGGATAGAACAAAGTATTACCTAATTGTGTTCCCTATGATGTATACCTTTATGTGTATCTTAGAAAAATTATTTTGAGCATGCAGAATGGTTGGAGCATTGTTTCTCAAAATGTGCAAGATAACCGTGAGGGGTTCCCCTTGAGGCAGTATCATTCCCATGGTAAGGGAAAAAATATGGACAACCATGTGGACAAACCATTTGACACTATTTATATTTATTAAAATTAAAAAAACACTTTTATTGATCTAATATCATTCCCTCATCTTCATTTTCTCATTCCAATGGATATGATAACCCTTCATCTACCTTTTTGAGCACCCAAATATATCTTCAATAGTTTTGATCCCATTCCATCATAAAAATCTCAATTCAAAACTCATTTGACTCATTGGATGTACAAATGTATTAACACTATTAAACTCGATATATTCATCATTTATATTATCCAAGATGAATTTTTTTTGATACTAGCTCATATACACTATTCTTAATGTGTTGATCAGTTCTATAGTTTTCCTCTGATCCATTTGAAACTAAAATCTAATACTAGATGACGAGTGTGCTACAGGAATGATGTTTGGAGGCCTACAGATCATTCTTTATGTACCGTCATTTTATAAACTTCCATCATTGTGGGAATGCTGATTTCATCATGAATTTATTATTTATTTCATATTCCATGCTTGTAATCAATGTAATAATATACTATTTCCCTTTATATGTTGGATCGTCATTCCATTGGAGGCTGATACCTCAATGAATTCAAACCCATTTAAGGTGTTTCCATAATTATATCTTTAGGTTTTTTCTATGACTATATGTTCCAGCATTCAAGTGATATTTACTTGATCTCATTAATGATAAGTTCTTAAATTGTATGGATGAATCGTTAATGGATATTACATTATATATCACATAATCCATCTAATAAATGTTTGTTCAACTAATTAATGAATCATTGAATGTTAAATGGAATGTATACTATGTTTATCAAATATCCATATAAAATGGAATTTAATGGAATTTGTGGAAGGTCCTTAGCCTTCCTTGTCAAGATAATTATAGGTAATGGAATCAAATCATTAACTAAATATTGAATTAATGTAAATATTTTTTAATATCCATTTTATGAATTCCACATAGTATGAAAGGTATTGTAATGAATGTATTGACATTATTAAAGGAATGAGTATTACATGGCCATAATTAAATAATGATATAATTATAAGGTGAATATATCATATGGACCATTCATCATTTACATTAGTTGTCAGACCTAACATAGCCATTGATTCTCAAGGGAATACTGTGAGAAATTAAATGCCACCATTCTAATTCATAGAGCTAGATTCCGATGGATATACCCACTTCGGAAAATGTTGATTGTCTACTCGAGGATGGACTACATGATTCCACATGATCCCACTCACAAAATTCAAAAAATTAAGATTCCATGGATAAACTCTTTCAATATATATTGATATCTTATGACATCTAGATCCATTAATAAACCCCATTGAACCAAGTCATTCTTATCCCATTTTACCTTAGATACGTTCCTTTGACTTGGTCGAAAATATTTATAGTGAAATACCTTGAGTGATGAACCGTGAATGAATCATAGATCCCTGATTGCCATGATGCATGTTATTTTGGATAGGGATCAACCTCTAAGGTCAAGGGTGTCTTGGTTATCAACATGAATACTCTTCATTATTAACATTATCTAAGATTCCTTTATTAACACACTATATCCTATATTTTTATTATTTTTATAAATATTTGATTACTTGGTCAAACCATGGATCCTATTACAACACATATTGTAAACTAAAACATAATTAATTAAATGTATACATGTTTAGGAAACTAAATGAGGAAGAAGCTGGTATCATTGTATTAAAATTATTATACTGTTAAAATTTATATATACTTATACAATTTCAGAATATATTTCTCAAAATTGATGGTATACACTTTCTTGGTGGTGGCCTACTATGATTTATCCCACACCATTTCTAGGAAACCATTGGTACTCTGAATGATTATATATATAAGTGGTCATAAGTAGAATCTCCCCACATTAGACATTTTAATTTCTTGCCTTATTAGGCCTTAACTTGGTGGTGGATGTCATTGAAAGTGCTTGATATTCTTTGTTAGATTTTGGATTCTTTTTTATTCTTTTTCATAAAATTTATTTCTTACGTCCATCTATATTTGTTTCCAGTTTTGTAGAGACATGCCATACATCATCATTTTGTTTATATGATTCACATTCCGTATTTATTATTATTACCAGTTCTATCTATTTCTTATTATTGTTTTATTCTTAATCTTCATCAAGTTACAAGACTAGTTGTTTAGTGTTTGTTTCTTTTGTTTCATATGTATCATATTACTTCCACTGTTTTCTTGTTTTAATTAGCATCTGTTGTTCTACACATTAAAATTGTGGAATATTCTCCCCACTAGAAAAATGTAGTTCCAAAACACATTTTTTTATCCTCTGGTGTATGGAGAGGTATGTTTACGGATATGTGCCCAACCGATCTCGGGAAACTGTTTAGTGACATCTAGGATTGCAAAGTCATAGGATAAACTGGTTTTATAGATTGGAAATGTAGGAAGGAGAAACTTTTCTTATTTATTTATGTTTGACATCAAATAATAAATTTTTATGATGGTATTAAATCATATATTCAATGTGACCATATTTAATTTAATATTATTGTATTATATTGATATTTCCATACACTATTTTCTACATAGGGGATAACATATTTTCGCCATCCACATGATTTGTAATATATAAAATATAGTGGATTGTGTTTTTAGTAATGTATTTAAAAATTATTTATAATATTATGGATGTTATAGGATCATCCAATATATCCTAATGTTATCCTATCATAATTATGAGAATAAAAAAAATTCGGGATAAGACACTATTATTTTCCAATAGTCATAGGAAGAACGACCAATTGGTAGTGATAACTATAGGCAGATTACTCACACTCACTATCACTATTGGAAGAGAGAATATAGATTTTAGATTCTATCAGTAATAAATTTTTAGATATTGACTAATTAGATTTAAATCATGATAACAATAAAATTGGTAACTAAAATCATAAAACCATCACATTTTCCATTAACTGAATAAATCACCATTACATAGTTTTTAGTTATATATTTTTTTAAATTCTAACAAACCCCAATGTTTTCAATTTAGTAAATGAAAAATGATGATTTTCTATTTCCATTAGAGATTACCTTCCCCTCTCCTACTATATTATACTTAAACATGTTTCAATGTATTTTGTTTTAGAATCATTGAGATGAATTTTCCAAAAACATAACATAATTACAAAGGATGTTCTGTCAAATTAATTTCCCCTAGTAACAATGGATTATTATAACACTAACCATCTTATGTTTTTTTTGATAGAGATATTAAGATAAAATATAAAACTAAACATTTTATGTTAAATTTAAAATAAAATTATCAAAAAAACAATAGTTTCTTAATCTATTGAAACCCTAGGTGTTCACTATGAATCTAGGACCATAACTAAAAATCAAATTAAAACCCATAGTTTTCTTAGTTTAATAAATATTATTAATGAAACCAATAAATTTATCATCCACACATTATAAGATGATTTATAACTAAAAACAAGAATGATTCACATTTTCAAATTATTATTGGAGATATAGGTATAGATCCTAATAAAAACATCATGGAATTTAGACATCATTATTTATACATAATCCAAGAGGAGTGTATATAGAAATTGTTAAATGAGTTTCCAATCCATTTTATATTAAATGATGAAAAGAGAAAGTGTATAAAAATGTAAAACCTATATATTTCATTGACTAACATGATTTTGAAATTATTTTTTAATACTAGTTAATTCAAAATTCAACATTAATGGCTACATGGAATGAGATTTAGTTCATAAGATAGCTATAAGATTAACACTCTAAGAGTAGATAAGGATATTTAAGAAACCCTGTTCAATTTATCAACAATAAGAAATCAAGGAACCCAATTTTATATTTTTATTCTACATTGATTTTATATAGAGTGATTAAATTCAAGTGGATTCATCAAAATTTAGTGTTTTGACTTGTAATACACTCGTAGAAGTCAATGGCCTCAGTGATAAGAAAGCATAAAAGTCATACCCGTTTTGTAAAGGTGGAACTGCCATATGTTAAGAGAAGATGTAAGGTTTGTTAAATCAATTATACTAGTGTGTAACATTGAAGAAAAATATCTTTTATAATGAATGTGGATCTTAATCAACTAATCAACTCATAGTAGGGATGACACATGGTCTCCCTTATTCTAAAAATTATTATACCAAATACTATTACTATGTATATGAAATAAAAAAGTAAGTTACTTTCTTTCAATAAATTTAATTTAAATAGACTAATTTATTAAAGAGGGATAATTTCCATGTTTAATATAGATTTAGAAACCAATGAAATTATGCGATATAATCCATTAATGGAATAATTTTCCAGATCCACCATTCCAAAATCCTTACTATAAAACATTCAATAAAATATCATTATAATGAGTACCATTTTAGTAAATTAATTCTTTTTAACTACCCTCAAAGATTTCAAAATCAAATGTATATAATGAAAAAAATCAAAGGAACTTGAAGTTACAAAAAGACATTTAATAAGTGAAAATTTAATTTTGAATCCCATCAGTAATTATGACAATGAATCTATAAAAACTATCATCACAAATCATTCCAAAATTAAATATTTATTCTAATTGAGGAAATAAAAAAAATGTTAAGGATATCCATTATCACCCAAAAATAATCTTAAATATCATTGTCATACCTATGTTAAAGTGGGATATAAACTTGATAGGAGTAAGAATAAATCATAAACAACATAAAAATATTACTTAAGTAAAAAAATAATCACATACAATATAGTTTCCTTAATAATAGACCATCATTAGAAGACTCATGAGGAATACAATTAAAGTGAAGAATTGGTAACATATAAAAAGGATGAAATCCACATACAACTTCATGAAGACATCAAATGGATTAAAAAATATATTATTTTCATAAAAAAATTTGTATAGAATAATGAATAATTCAATGAAATATTAGTGTGAATTTAAATATGAATTTTTCATTATTGATCACTATACAAATTCTAACCAAATTTTATAAACCATTTTCATTATATATTTTTTATATAATAATTGATTTATCTTTCATATATTAATTATGTGATATAGAGTATTAGGATTTTTTCAAACATTCAATACTTTATCCATTATAGAGAGAGATTCCAAACCAATAAGGTTGGTTTTCAAATTAGAAAACATAACCATAATATTCCAATTATAACATGAAGAACATTCATTTAGAGTGTGTAATATGATCTTCTCAAATAATGTATTTTCATTTAATGACGATGAATACATGACAATAGCTTAACCACCAATCATTTTGTGGTGTTCCATTTAACAGGTTCAATTAAAATCATGAATATTAATGAAGGTACTCAAACAATTATTCTTAGTGAGAACGAAATTCATTTTAATAATTTTGATTCTATGAAATATATATTTGAAAAAAACCCATATTTTAACACTATCACTTTTTAATGAATCAAATAGATATGGTTAAGCTAGTTTGTTAAAAGATATTACGAGTTTGGATAAACCATTAACCGTGATAAATCTTCTGATAAAAATGTGAGAGAAATATGAGAATCATTAATGGATATATAAATATGAGGTAGATTTTGATTTATTTTAGGGGTTTTTGTCTCTTATATAGATAAGGAGATAATAGTTCATATTTTGCTTTATAATTTTAAGTCATTGATGTGGGTAAACCAAATCCACTATCATTTTTCTTTCATCCCAAAAATTTTAGAAATGAATCTGTTTCGAATACAATTTAATGAATATATTTCTAATAAAGGGAAGCAAGAAAACAATAACTATATATAACAAATTTTTTTCTTATCAAAAAATGTTTATAACTATTTTTAGGAAAATTTTATGATATTTAGGAACCAATTTAAGAGAGATTTCAGGAATAGATTTATAGTATGCATGTATATAATTTAATGGGAAAATAATGAAAAACCTCGTACGAAACCTTATTGGAGACATGATCCAACCAGGATGGTAAATTATAATAAAGAAAATATGAAGTTATTTCAAAAAGGAATCATATATCAATTTTCTAATTCACACTGGGAATATATAATTCACATAATTCCCCAAAAATATAGAATGAAAATTGTGAAAATTTAATAAAATGAATTAATTCAGATCTTTATCATACATATATATGGAGTCTATAATAACTATAAAAAAATAAATTAGGTTATAATAAAATATATTATAATTAAATAATATTATATTCAATTGTTAAAAGGATAGTGATGAACAAAACATTTAAAAAATTTAGATGGGTTTTCAATATGATTTAGCTTCACATTGCACCAATAGACCAATAAAATGAAATGTTATCTTTACATTATATCATTTTCTATTATAGTAAAATTAAATTTGTATTTTGATGTACAGTAGTTATATTTAAAATTTATGTTTTAAATGTTTTAACTAATTTTAGTGACGTCTTTTTTGAAGTTATTTTTGATGATAATATCGATTTTGAAAATTATGTGATGATTCTTTGGAAAATTTGAAGAGTGAAGAAATTATTTATTTAAATTTACATTGACATGATTTTTTTTAAAATTTTAATTTAATTTTTTAATGAGGACTTCTTTTAGGTCTACAATGTTATTCATTTAACGAATCATTGTTCGATTATTTCTGACTGAAAATAGAAGATGAAAAGTTATTTACATTGAGTTGAATAAATTTTATAAATCATAAAACCCTTAAGGAATAATAAGAAAATAGTTTTTATCTTCTATATTTGGATTAGAAAAATTTAGAGTGAATCTATTTTTTACTAAATTGATTATTTTCACATACCAAAGAGCCCTTAAATACAAAATAAATATAAAAAAGAAAATTTAATATTGGTAATGTATATTATGATGTAATAATAGTTTTATTTGAGATAAATGACTAAATATAAGATAATAATGAAGTGGAAGATCAATTGATATGGGTACCCCATAAAAATGATGTAGAAATTTCATTAAATGGTCTATTTAATGACTACATTCTTGGTGAATGGATTTATATGATTTCATGAATGGTTTCACTCTATGCTATCATATAAATTTTATAGTAACTTCTTAAGTATCACCACTTTTGAACCGAAAAAAAATCAAATTATCAGTGATTAATCAATGTATTATGATTCTGGTGATGCAGTGATTTGAAAACAAATTAATCTACAAATAATTATGAGATGTTTTACATAATTTCAAGTATAGTCTACACATTATATTTTCCATAAATAATCATGTTGGTTAATATTTGTGCCTCAATTAAATGTAATTAAATGAATGAATTCTTAAATTTAAAGGACCAAATATTTTATGATTCACTAAAATATTGTAAAAAATGAAAAAAAAATTAATTCACGAGAATTATTTCAATGAGATATGAGTTTCTTTAAATACAAATTATTTTTTATGAAATATTTGATATATAAGGAATATTTTATATTGAACTCTTTATAATGTCATATGAGTATTTTTATATCTTGTTAGTGATATATAATATTTTAAATTGGTGGAGGATATAGCCACTAAAATATATTATTCCACATTTTTTCTTGAGTAATAGATTTTATATATTTGATAGGAAGGATAAAATATTCATTGGGAGCTTTAATATGTGAAAAGAAACAATAATGTGAATGTTCCATTCTGGTTGATCTATAGAAAATTGTTTCCTCTTCCTATAGATATTGAACATAAGGCATGATGTGTAGAAAGATAGATTGACAAGGATCTAGAAATGTTTATAAATGACGATATATAATAGAATCCATGTTATTAAACCATACACATATTTTAAATATTAATAAACATGAATTTGAACATTATATTATTGAGAGTGGTACTTTTTGGTTGGAGTGAGATAGAGAATATGGTCTATAGGGGGTTAATAGACAATTTAATATAAATAAAATTGATATGAAATTACTAATATGGTATTTTTATTTTATGCAAAAAATAGTAAAATTAATTATGTTTATTAGATCATAGATTATCATAACATATTTATTCAATATTATGTGAAACCACAAACATTTTTACTACATTAAAAGCCATAGGTTATATAGTGGATAAAAAAATATTATGAATATAATTTGTCACATAAATTAAAAACATACAAAATAATGATAATAGATAATGTAGATCAAAGGACAATCAAAGAATAAAATAATTTATTTGTTGTAAAAATCTCCAAGATCTAATATATAATATTCACCATTAAATTCATGGGGAGAATAGTGGTACAAAATAATAAAACTAATTTTTTATTTTGATTGATTAAATAAATATAGATATTTTATCCTACAAAGCAGAAGAGCCCATGTTATTTAACATGCCTTTAAATAGATCAAAGTACCACTAGATACATAATTTTTTTGGAGTCATAAAAAAAGGACCTACCATTTAGTAATGTGGTGTAAATGATTCCAAAATTAATTTGAGAATTAGAAAAGAATCATCTATCTTATTAATCCAAAAATGAAATACAATGAATATAAAATTAAGAAAAACAAGTAGGAAAATATAACCACTAGAAGATGTAAAAGTCGATGATGATCATGTATCGTGTACCTATAATCACATAAACATCTAAATTCAAAAAATATTAAGGCCTATGTGATTATGGATATGAAAGAAAATTTTTTATGGAAGAAACTTTTTGTATCATAAATCAACAACCTTCCATAATTTACTCTCAAATGAACATCTCTGCTATTCACTGTCCCACATTGAATAACATATATCTTGTTTTTAATGATTCTTGGTTGAATATAAATGATCCATGTCCAAATATTTCAAAATGTTACCATGATCATAAAAAAATTAACCTTTGAGTTAAATATAATATATTTAGATCATGTTTGAGCTTCATTAGAAAAATCATTTCATGTAAATGATATATGAATAAAAATAGAATTAAATTTGTTTATTAATATTTGAAATGTAATCATCATTAAAAAACAATTATTGTAGTCATTTATTCTTTTATGAATCATTTTTTTATTAATTATAATTATATTGGTATAAATTTTAATTTTTAATAATGTAGATAAAATAAATAAAAAACTTAAAAAATTTGTAATTCAATACAATTAATTTTATTAAAACCATAGAATATAGGTTGATGTGATATTTTTATGGAAAAACCTATTTCTACCAATACATTGAGAAATAAATTTCACCATTTATCACTCAATCTATCCTAGAGAATATTACTGAAATTTTGTAACAAAATTCAAAATTTACTCTAATCTAGGAGATTTAAAATTTTGTAGATTTTCATATTTAGTTTATTTTGTGGTTTTATGTGCTCAGTCAGGTTATTTGTATCACATAGTTGGAGAGAGGGTAAATTAGTGAAAATAATTATATTATGTTTATTTTCAATTGAAATGAACTTAAACACCTTTTAAATATTTCATTCCATACTGAGAAAATTCAAATCAGGCATCCATGTAAACAAAAGAATTTACTAGGTTCACTATTAAATAAGAATATCTACATCTATTGATTGGTTTGGATTTTACCAAACAACAGACTTTACAAAAGAAAAAATCCCTTTTATTATAATGAGTAGGATATACCCTTTATCTCATGTAGCACTATGTAACCAATCTAATACTGTGTGTGCACCCTCTTAACACAAATAGGGTAAATGAATAATTCTGTAACAATTTTTTTTCCAATTCTATATATTCCATTTCATCAAATGTATATCATTCAAAACAAATATTTAATTTCCTACCCATATGATGGTATGAACTTCACTGTCTTCAATATATAATTCAAATTAGATTTCCCAGTATTATCTACACACACTGATTCTCCAGATCTGATTTCATACTCTGATATGAACACTCCGATCATCAAATCGGATTTCCCAATATGATTATTGTAGCACTTTATGAATACGATATGTACAATTCATAAATCTTTCTTCAGTATAGAACCCCCTAATATAGAAATATAGAATCTTATTATCATGTCTGATACGTTGATCTTCTTAATATAATTGAGATGCCAACTATTATAATCATCTAAATAAGATAATCTCCAAATTTGATAATATATTGAATACTTAATTATTATATTTTATCTTAACCTTTAATGTATTCCCACCACAACATTATTCATCATAATATTAATATGTAAAACAATTACTCTCTCTTAATCATTGGAGTTTCTCTCTCATCCTATGAATGATGCACCAATTTTCAGTCCTCATAAAATCACAATGTATGGCTACCATTTTATAGGTGTTTCATGAGTTTTTTTTGGGGGGGGGGGGGGTCCCAAAAACATTCCAATAGAAAATCATTCCTCTAAAATGTTCTTTACCCTTGAATTTTTGGTGAATCTTGAGTTTTTCAATACTTTTCGAATATATTTCAACATTCATTTCTTATTTAGACTTTCCTTTCAATATCCATTCTGAATTAAATTTTTGAATCATATGTACCCCAATACTAATTATTTAAAATAGTCCACTATACCAATTAGAACATTAAATGATCAAATAGAATTTAATTATTTTCTATACACACATGTAAAACATAAACATATTCATGGAATTTCAATCTCCCTCTTCGAATCACATGAATTTATTTTCTTTAGCATTACAAAACATATACAACATTTGTTTCTCTTGAACTACATAAAAAACATAGTCTCTTCTCTTGATCCACATGAAATGATAAACAATAAATTCAACCCCATTTAAATTTTAGACTATATTTTTTATCAAACTCTAAAATTCATCTTTGTATTTTTCACTCAGCTTGGACTTCTACTACTTCTTCCTTCACAATCATCAGCTAGTATCATGAATCAATTCATGATCTTAAAATAAATTATAGACTGACATTAACATCATATGGTTCCATTTGAAGGTATTATGACCTCACATAAATCCAATAATTTACTTATCACTCTTTATATACATGAATATGATTATTAAGAATACAATTTCACTGAATTTGATTGGGATTAATATAATTTTAAACAAATTTCTTCTTTTCAATCATCTTCTGATCAATCTAAATACAATTTCCAATATTTTCTTCACTCCACCTTTTTATCATCAATCATACACCATTTGTTTCCCAACATACTTTTTATTCATGAAAATATATTGATCATCAATGCTTCATCACATTTATTTTATCGCATTCATGCAGACATCAATTCAATAAATTGTTCCATATAAGATACATTGTGAATATGATGACCATTTACCTTTAAGAATATGTAAATACAATCAATCTTCTCATTCCCTATCTAGTGTGAATCTAATCAGTCTTTCCTTTCTAAATTCTCTTCCATCCATCATTGTCTAAAAGTTATGGACCTTATAAAACATTTTGGATCCAAATATTTTTAATCCATTGGTAAATCTAATCATCACTGAATACAATGTTATGTGATTTTTTCTGTCTTATAAAACATTTTTGATATCAAAATACAACACATGAAAGAAACAACCTTCCCCTTCATATTCATCCTAACAAAATATCACTTTAAATATTGTTATCTAACAACATTTATATGTCACTAAAAAATGTATTATCAGGGAATGGAATACATATAAGTAAGTCTAAGCCTTCATGAACTAAATCCTTATAAGAAACACGAATCATTGTGAGAAAAACCATTCTATCCAAAAGTAGTGATTATGAAAAACTGTATTCTTCTTTTTTCTTCATATACTTGTCATCATCATCATCATGTAAATTTTAATTCAAAATGTGATCACAACATAATAAAATGGGTCCAAAGCACCCCAAATGAAAATCCTAAGGACGCTAAAAATAGTGGTGGCTGAGGGAATCCCATCAAACCAAGATGACCCCATCCAGCATCATGGTGATAGTAGTATGAAAAAAATGGGATGAACCAGGGATGTCGAGAGAATCATGGTGGTCTGCGAACTTATTCAACTCATTCAAAGTGTTGATTACACTAATGTTTATACTGATAATTCCCCTGAAAGCCCTTGTAATGTAGTGGATAGACCATAGAATGGCACCAGAGCCTTGCAAGGAATTTTAGACGATTTGGGTGTTGGTTTTATCCTCTGATAAGATGATACATCTATTAAGACAAAGGGAGTTCCCCAACTGCAAATCCAGGGCATATTCCTAATAAGAAGAACCACACCAAAATGCAGTAAGAGAATTCCAAGATAACTATCCCGATATGTTTTCATACCACCCCACCTCCACAAATCAACCCCATACTGCATGACCCATCTAAATTAAGTTTCATCCCTCTACTTGGTGGTGAACAACTAATGAAGTTTCCTCTACTATTACTACTACCTAAAAAACAGATATCAATGCAAGTCTGAAATCATTGGAGAGTAGAATCCACCTTTCATTTTTTAATGGATCTTATCAAGTCCAGGCGGATGAACATTGTACAAAGTATGAATCCCTGGTTGTATGTTATATTCCCTTCATATCAAGACATATTAATCAATTTACAAAAGCAAACAATATCTTTCAGGTATGACCATGGTGTGGGCCATCATCTTAGGTCCCCTAAACTCTACACCATGAATCCATTGTTCCATAAAACAAAATGAATTCCATGCAGTTATTAGACATTGCTGTAAATACCCCAAAATGCACCCACACTGCCCTCTCCAATTATTCTTCAAATAAAAATTGACATGCACTCTCCTACAGGTAATCAAAACAATTGTGTCACCTTGAAGCCAATGAGATCCTATATCACCTAATTTATTCATATGTGGGAATGGACTTGTGGTGAAGCCTCTAGGTATGAATGTTCGGTTTGAGTATAGTGCCTTTGGACCAGAAAATCTAATTCCTCGAGTAAATATATCTGATGAGGGCCATAAAGAGCAATAAGTCCCTTTAAAAGAATGAACCCGAAGTAGTAGGAGAGATGAAACATCTGTCGGGTTCTGATTTTTTCAGGATATGGTTGAAGTTATCACTTTGGTCTTCATCCATGACTATTTCAATGATGTTTGGATGATCACTAGCCACCTTGAAGGTGATCAGTGTGCACTGGTACCCATGAAATCTGAGGAACATACCGACTGAGTTGTGATTCTAGAATAGGATTTCCCCTCTCCCCTTGATCCATCAAGATTGAGGTTCTAGTTGAAAAATTTCAGGGGAAATAACATACTAGAATGGGTAAGCTTGGACAATGTAGAGATCCGAAGCCTGACGTACATTGACATTACATTACTTTTGCGGAATACTTAGTACATAACAAAAACACACACTAAAGGATCGTAATAGTTTAGTGTCTTTGGAAACTCGGAACGTAATCTTCTAATCGTGGTGAAAGTTCTTCAATATCTCCCATAAAGGTCATCCCTTTTTTTTACCTAAAACCTTTCTTTATATCCTGGGGAAAAGAAAACATAAAAGGTTGAGCTCAAATGCTCAGTAAGGGTAAACAAAAGAAATATCAATCACATCATATATATAAGAACATAGCTTTTGGAAATCTTAACCTGCAAAAAAGCTCATAATATCATAACATGGGATAAATCATAGAAGTGAAATGTAATCCCAATAATCATAACTTAAAACATGAAACTTTGTGGCATACACACATAATCATATATAATCATTTCTTGTTAGTCAAGACTCAATGCCAAGACTATCTTAGTGGACAAAGTCCCTTTCTGAATCGAGTAACCCTCGTTTCAGTCCTGTTTCACTGAACCGGTATAACCTACCATTTCAGCCATGTCTATCTCATGAGATATAAAATCTTTACCCAATGCATTGGAGGGAGATATAGGTCCCACCCATCTTATAATGAATCCTTTCTTATGTGTGCCACATAATCATAAATCATACATCATCGCATAACCCATGTAATAAAAATGGGATTCTTAAACAACATGACATCATAAAACAATTCATATAAGATAAAGGAATTCATAAAAATATTTCCATCACAACATAATCAAATCCATGTAATAATAGGGATAAAAACAGAACCCTTTTATTATCTTAGATGGAAAATAATTTTGATAAAATACTTGAACTTCATTCTTGAGGAAAATATCCTTTCTACTTCAAAAACACTTTTCCTTTCTTAACATGTCATACAATTTTAAACTAAAAGAAGTTGATTAAAAATAAACTTGAAAAAATTTAAAGGAAGCTTCTTGGAAATAATGTTTTAAAAATCCATTCATGCCGTATAAGTTAAAAAAACATTCTTCGTACTTTTGTCGGAAAAGTCAAAAAGTACCTCGTACGAAAAACGACAAAAGATTCCTTTCATACATATTACTAAAAACTCACCGAAGGGTAAAAATGGATTTAAACAATTGTAGGTGAATGGAAATAATATTACATATTGAGGAAACATGGATGTGGATGATAAAATACACCCCAGTAAATACTTACGAATAAACAATCTCGGATAAAAATGAGATTGTGATATTTCCCTTACCTTAGGTCCGACTTGCTTTGTAAGTATCCGAACCTCCTGTATAATGATTTAAATCATGTTATTGACTTATTACAGAATCATATTCATTGTTATGATATCATATATGGTTCACTTATGACATTATATAACCCGTTCTTTTGTAAATTCCATGTTAAAGAAGCGTTTTGGGTAAAATCGTTTCATTTATCGTAGGTGTTTTGACTTGTTGTTCTTGACATCATTATTACTTATATCATGATTTACTCACTTCCAGAATATAAAATATGATTTATATATCATACATATTCAGTATATATATATATATATAATAGGTAGATAAATAAAATGAAAAACACCGTTCATGGAGACGGTAGTCCGTACGTACGCATGAACGCAGTTTTCCTTTCCTTATTGTCTTAAAATGGAAGTAAGTAGATGAAATACATATTTATATATATACATAAATCCAGTAGCTTTATAATGTCATATATTTCATTATTATTTCTTATATATACATTATAATCATTCTTAAATGGTTAACATGGAGAATGAATCTCATCGCGTCGTGGAGACGGTAGTCCGTACGTACGCACGAGCGATGATATCATTTCTATAAATATTGAATTGAATTGGAGTGGATTATACAATATATCAGAATCAATATGATGTTGTAATAACTATGTATAGTTATTCTTTATACCATTATACCCATCCATGTAAGGTGGTGGTGGAAAATAGATTACACCACGGCGTGGAGACGGTATTCCGTACGTACGCACGCGCGGTGATTTCTTTTTCCGTAGGATGGATAGATGGTGAAATAGGGTTGTTTCATACTTATAATAAAATATCAGTATATTAGTGATACTGATGTTATTACTTCTTAATGAAACAACCTAAGAAGAAGAAGTGGAAGAAGAAATAAAGATGAAAGAATTGGTAACGGTAATTACCTCTTCTTTGAAGTGCCTCTTTGAGACCTCCTCTTAGAGCACTAGAATTGGTCTTTGAGGAAGACCAGAACCTCTAGGATGTTTCTAGGGAAGTGGAGAAGAGATTTTGGCAGGGGTTGGCCGAGCTTGAGTGCTCAAATTGGTGTGAGGAGGAGGGGGAGGAGGTGTCCTTTTATAGGGGAGGAGAGGGGCACCTTAGGAATATCTCAAAATATTATTTTATATTAAAGTCAAAATCGGTTTATAATGGTTCCAAAGGGTTTTATTTCGAAGCTAAAGTGGGGATGGGTCGAAATAATATCAACCAATAGAATTTAGACAAGTTTAGGATATTATTTTAACCTTATCAATTAGATTTAACTCTAAGTTAAATAATTTAACATTTACCGTGTCTTTTTGTTTTCTTTCACTATATGATTAATACACTTACTATAACATGCCAAAAGAACCCCAAATTGTTTATTATTAATATATATATCCTTATCTATGTCATTTGGCCGAACCTCAGATTTTTAGGAATAAAATAACAATTAATAATATAATATTTGATTTAAAAACTATTTTGTGTCAATTTAGACACTATTTGATATATGATTTTTGTGAAAGTCATAACAGAATTATATGTTCGAACCAAGTTGATTAAATCAACACTAATATATCATAGTAACCTATAAAATTAGTGGAATCCATAAAAAGTCTCAAATTACATTTATTTTGGTGTTTATAACATCAATTATGTCAATATTTCGTTAACAAGATAATTACTGCATCATTTTTGTGTCATAAATAAATTACATTATTTGATGTCTAAAAATTACAAATAAAATACCATCATGTAGGAAATCTTTTTAGCTTTCTAATGAATATTTACAATCGAATTTATCTTATGTATAACCCCATATTAAAAATGTTTTAGTAAATAAACTTTTATTTTAACTCTTTTAACCCTTCTTTAAATAAATTAATAATAAATGTCCTAATCTAACCCAAGTGGGCCTAAATGGTCATATTTTATTCCTAAGTTTGTTTTTGGTCGAAATACACTTGTCCAATAGGATTAGGACACGTGTTAGGGTAATAGTAATATCATATTTACCCTTAGTTACCCTATTTACTATTAACCGTGGTAAAAAAAGTAAAAAGTTACTATTCACCAAAAAATTATTTTCATCTCATTGAACCACATTTTAGTCCTTGATATTAACCGTGTCTCTCGGATTTTCAAAATTCCATTCACAGAAGCGGTAAAATTAAGTTTTATACAAAATTCAGTTTTTAACCTACCACTTAGTAGTTTCACTATTCATCAAAAATTGATGTGTTTCAGAACAATGCCAAAATTTCATCCTAAGCTATATTTCATATTCCGAATTCAAAAATGAAGTCTATTTTACCAAATTCATAACATAGAAATTGCATTAATTAAATTTATAATTAAATCCCGCTGTTAAAACAAATAGCGTGTTTTTAAGAAACAATATCTATCAAAAGATTGACATTTGATTACGTCTGGTTTAAATGTGAAATTACATCCAATGACCAGCATTATATTAAATTGTAAAAATATATTCTAAATATACTTTAAAACCACTCAAATTAATAATTTATCACTATTAATTATTTCTATTAAAAAAAGTTGTTTTTAATTATAAATTAGTAATTTTCACTATTCATCAGAATATGAAAGTTATCCGAAAAGTACCAAAATTTCACCTTAGGCTAAATTCGATACTCCGAATCCAAAAATGAAGTTCATTTTGAAAAATAAGATTTAAAGAATTTTAAAAAGTGGTTATTACTATTCATAACGGGTAGTTTTAATAATATTTTAATTGCATATCGTTGTTTAGTGAAACTCGGTATTGCGTATTACACACGCTATCGAGGAAGGTCGCGATTGCGTGTAACGCAAGGCAAGTCAAGGATGCGTGTTGTGCAAGCTCCTTTTGGTGTAGCGTACAACACAAGACATTAATAAAATTAAAAAGAATATTTTTTATAAAATCTTGGGCTGTTACAGACAATATCTATGAGATCAAAGAATTCATGATAGTTGTTCATGGTGATCCCTCAGAGTGTTTACTTTTTTAGAACATCCTAGGATATCATTGAATGCATGAAAATGATCATGTCACAAAGCTGGAGAACATTGATGCCTCCTTCCCTAGATGGCCTTGCCACCCTATCCTAGGAAGCCCAGTGATGCCTATTGTATGAATGTGAATCCATGATAAATCTATCAAGAATCATATCAATCCAGTTAATGAGGATTTTTGGGACTTTGATAATAAAAAGAGAGAGGATGATGATGTCTTGATGAACACTATTAACTAGTGTTATACATCCCCCACATGAGAGGAAGATGTTCTTCTAGTAGACAATCTGGTTGGTAATCACGTTGAAAATGTCATCCCCAAGTTAAAATGAGGAACCCGGGTATTCCATGGGGATGGAACCTCTGTTCATATACAATATTATATGTAAAACATGGTTATGAGAAGCAGTGAAACCTTTGGGTATGAAATAGATGATTTTTTTCTTTTTGATGACCTGGCCACTCCAGAAGCAGTACATTTGGCATAATCTTATAGATGCCATTGATGTAACGATGAATAGAATTCCTAAAGTTGAAAGTGTCATCCAGGAACATCAAATGATAAATAGGGGAATCTCTCATTCTATAGAATAAATCCATGACCTCACCAATATTGGTGCCCATATGCAGGTGTTGATTGAGAACATCCTGAGATATAATGAAAAGGTTCTAGAATAAGGGGTCACCCTGCCTTAGTTTACAAGTAGCCTATAAAGACCCTTAATGTTTCCCCAAGAATGTTATGGCCAACCAAGTGGAGTTGATGCACCTAAAGATGATGTTAGTTTTTAGAAGGAGAACCCCATTCTTAAAAGCACTATGTTGATAAAACCCCACTCTACCTGATCATAAGCTTTATTCTTGTAAATCATAAGAGGAAGAATAGAACCGCGAGTTAAAATTTTTACTTATATAATCATCTCTTTTTCAAGAGAAATGACCCCATGGATGGAAAACCCCATCAAAAATGTGTGTTATTACAAGGACAAACACAAAGTGAATAAGGGAGGCCTCTCTTGCAATTATCATGCTGGCCCAAATCATATAACAGAAGTTACAAAGGATAACTAACTGGTAGTGTGGAATGGAGGACTATATCATGATCATGGGAAGGAAAATGGTGGTCATGGAACAAGAATCCCTGGGAAGGTGGCCCCCCATAAGTAATCATGAACATCGAAGATAACATCCACTTTGACAACGTCCCACGATGCTCTGTAAAACAATCCCGGGAACACATCATGGCATGAAGATCATTTTGGATTAAGCTTAGATTACCATTGGGAGAGAAGGGATTATGAATGAAAATCTAATCTTTCCATGTGGCTAGGTCCATAACACCTACATTTTCCTTGTTGTCAGAGTACCTGCAATCATCTAGTAAGATGTTTGGAGTCACCATGTGTCTCTATTCCTTGATTCAAGAATGAAATAAGCATGTGTACTTATCACCCTCCCTATTACACATGATCATATATTCATCACTCATTAGGAATTCTATCATGGGGAGAATATCCACTAGGGGACTTTTATTGGTGAACAGATTGTGAAACACCCTATCATCCCAGTCAACCTCCATGTTTTTTTCTTATGATCCACATCCTGCATGGCGGCTGTAATCACATTATCCATTGGAGATCAAGACATTGACCAATCTTGAATCCTTTACATGAGTCTTTAGAGCTTGTTCTGAAATACCATCCATGAATATACCTACGTGGGGTCTCCCAAAGTGTCATTAAACAGGTCCGGAAACCCGAGAGGCTATCCCAGAGATGATAATTTCTGAATCATGATGACTGATCATGTCATGAGGAAAGGGAATTGAGTAGGGTGTGAATAAATAATCCCTAGACAATGTGACTAAACATGGTCATCGAGAACACATATATGGAATGAAATTTGGCTAGGAAATTGCATGTAAGACTCTACAAGTGGTACCTCTCATTCTAGTTATTTCACCATGTGAAATGTTCTCATGGTAAGCGATGATTTGAGAGACCTTTCCTAGAAATTAACTAAACTATGTCCAAGCAAGCATTCCTCTGAAAAAGGCCATGAAATTTCTTGTCCTCTGCATTGGTGACCAAATTGACATCTCAGCAAAAAATATAAAAAGTGTTTCCAAAATAAAAAGTATTATGTTCGTTTTATGGGGATATAATTTCAGTTGCATGGAATCTCCCGAAGATAAAAGATATAATGATATTCCTGAATACATCCACCACTTTCAATGTGATGAACTAGTCTCTAGCTTGAACTAGATCTAAATAAGATTTATTGCACTATAGAATTCCTATATGACTATTAGAATGGTTGGTATTCAAGAAACCATGCATATTTTTTATTCCATAGAGGTCATTGTGTTTGGAAGGATACCATTAATGCTTGATAAAGACTACAATGGAGGCCATGTGGATAATTATTTATCTAGTGAGGAAGTCTCCCTTACCCTGAGCTCTAATGATGTGGGAATTCTAGATGATTACGAGAATCATTTATCAAATAGTATACTAGAATTGGCCCTAGAATTCATGGGCTTATAGAAGTGATAAGAATAGTACACTATTAGGTTCCTCAATTGAGAGTGGGTGAAAACTCCTTCTGATAGGGTTTCTAGAAGAGGCTCAAAAGACTGAGCTTCCCTAGGGCCATCGAGATGATGGCCTCTTTCACTATAATGGGAACAAAATACCTACACTTAATGCTTGGGAAATTGAAAGGTGGCATATACTGATGAAATATGAAAGGTCTTTTAAATAGTTGAGACTAAAAACCTCACATTTTAGATACCCTAGTAGCAGAAAAAGTTTGGGTCCATCCACCACAGTAAGAAACATATTGATATGGATAAAATAAAACCATCAATGAATGAGCCTCTGAAGAGAGAGCAACATTCTAGGAGTAAGACAAAGGATGAACCATAGGTCTTGGATGGCAGGCTATCCAGCGTGAAATCGGACACCCTAAAAGTGGACCCTGTGATATATAGGTTATGAGTATTGTAGATGAAAATACTCTATCAAGGGATAGAGACATGGCTATATGTAAGAAATTATGCATTTCCAAGAATGAGATGAATGGTCAATTTTGAGATGGGGTGAAAGCCAACTCACAATGTAGTGTGTCTGCAAGGGAATCCACCACTGGGTTGATAGGGTAATCTAAAACTTAAGGAGCCTCATATTAGACCTCAGAGGATGAAGTAGGCTGCTGGGACCAACCCTAAGATAGGCATCTAGACATCGAGTTTCGGTGGCGTCTGCAAACCTGTAGGTAGTACCCCTAGAGTAAGCATAAGGGTATGTTTCTACGGAAGATTGTATATGAGATGACCTAGACACATTCTAGCCCATCATTCACCTGAAGAGTGAGTTGATCCCGAATTGGATGTGAGAGATCCATCACGACACACTACTAAATTCATAACTTACCACTGAATCTCTCTTTTGAAATTTTTTAATGGATAGGTTAATGAATCAATTTCCCCATTACAATAAAATCGAATGGTAAAATGATATATGGGACAAATACACATACCTCCACCATGATGAAAATGAGTTTAAATTCCCATGATCACTCTCAACATAGAAAACTATTATTTCAGTAACGGTTTTGTAAAAATGTAATCATCGTTTTTTGATTTGGAACATACTTCAGTATGAATTCATGCTTCCCAACTTTCACCATGAAGAAATGATTATTGATATAAATATTCATTGAAGAATAATTTTGAATTTTATATCTTGAGAGATTGACTGTAATTTTATTATGACAACCCATGTTATATTGTTTATTCTCTTTAATAAGTATGTATTCTAATTGATTTTTCATCCATATTAATTGAATATTTTCGATAGTTTCAACCAAATAATCAACTTCAACCATACCAAATGTTACTAAATTTTGTTTATTTCAATGAAAAATAACACATCTCATTCCACAAATGAATACTACACCAGATATGGACCATCCATCATTATAATTTTTGGCCCGATCCGTATCTAAATACCAAAATAGTTTAAAAAAATATAATAGTCCATACTTGATTTTGATTTTTTTGTTCCTTTTTTTTATTTGTGAATTATTTTTCTAGAGACTAAATTTGATTATTTGGAGATTTCAGAAATCTTGCACATAAGTTGATGACAAAATCAATTTTTGTCTTAAAGAAGTCCAATACAACAAACGCCCAATCATCTTTCAAAATGCAATATGATCAACTTATTTTCCTTATATGTATCTATGAAAATTTTGCCCACTAATATCAATATAGAAGAAGGTTTTGAGTTTAACATGATGAACCTCATAAGAAGTTCCTTAGAATATTTTTTTGGAGAAATAAAATATTATTCCTTTGTAGGATTTTAAACCCAAGATTGAATATCATTCCACTCCATGTTCATAGAAATTTAAATTACGTTCTTCATTTATTCAGTGAAACATTGAAAACATCTTTAATCATTCCTATAAAAATAATAACATCAACGTAAACAATAATAATAACAGAACAATCATAACTTTCTCTGGTGTAAGGATTTTATATCCAGTATTCATTTCATAATACTCATATTTCTTTTGCATGAATAAAATTTGGAATACTATGATATAAGATAATGTTTTATACCATCAATATCCTTTTTTATTCTGAACACATAACATTCAACATTACTATAAACAAATCCACAAGGTTATTCAATGTATACTTCTTCATCAAGATCGTCACTCAAAAATGCTATTTTCATATCCATTTGAATGATCTTGTAACCTTGTTGTGTAACAATATATATAATTATTCCAATTATTTATAATAATTTTACTCAAGAAATGTTTTCATCAATGTTAGATTCGAAATTTTTTGAATACCCACTCCACACTAATCTTTCATTGTTTCTTGTTACTTCATCTTTTTCATTCAACTTATTCTAAAAACACCTATTTGTTCCAATAATGACATTGTTTTCCAAATTGGGTATGAATTCCCTTGTATAATTATTTTCAATAAGATAAAACACATAATTCATGGTAATAACCCATTTTGTATACTCAAAATCATCTTTCACATCATTCAAATCAACATTTGAATACATTGAAGTATATGTAATGGAATTTATTATTATTCTTGTTTGAAACATATGATATTTATCACCAATAGTATCATGATATTCCACATGTTTCTTTATCCTAAAATGAGATGTTATTGTATCTTACTCATTATTGGAAATGGATGAGTCTTATTATACTTCATGAATAAGTATATAATTTTTTATAACCTTATCATAATATTTTTAACCTACATTCTAAACTTCATTTTATTCTTGAGAATGTGTTCCTTCCTCATATATATCAACTAAATTCTTAGTAATAGATGTAAAATGTATTATTGTTTCTTAATTGATGAATATATATCCTCTTCCATTAGGATCATATCCATGAATAATTTTATTTTCATCTTTTTGTTCAATCTTTCCAACGAATCCACCTTTATTCTTTATAATACAAGGACTACGAAAACCACTTATTTGTTTAAAATATGATGTTGTACAATAAAATAATTCATATTGAGTCATATATAAATTAGGCATTTAGAAACAATAGTTTTGAATATATATAGATGTACTCATGGCCTCGAACAAAAAGTAATGTTAAAGACCATGTTCAAGTAACATAAATCATCCCTTTTCCACCAAACATCAATTATTTCATTTAGAACCCCTATTATGTAAAGGATTTTATGGGGAACTATTCTCATGATGATTTCGGTGATTATATATATAAAATTAAAATTATTCACTACCATATTCACCACAATTTACAGTTCATAACTTCTTTATAGATTACTCACATTATTTTTCATCATCCCATCTAAAACACATAATCATTTTCAATGTATCTGATTTAGGATTAATATAAATAACATAAGTAATTTGAATAAAATAATTAATGAATTTTAATATATAAATATGTCTATTTTTTATTTTATTCTCATGAGGTCACAAATAGTATAATGAATCTGTTCTAGGTGTCTTTTTTAAAAAATATCTACTTTATTATGCACTAAGCATGTAATATTTCCATTATAAAAATTCGTTCAACCAAAATATATTTTTCTTGGAAAATGATGATTTTCTTATGCACAATATCATTTAGATGAATTCTTCATGTTTATTTGACAAATGTGCCCCAACCTTTTCAAACAAAATTGATTCTATTCCACCACACTCATGTAACCAGAGTTTGATATTTCACAAAACAAAAAAAAATCCATTAGTAAATTGGACACTTGTAAAATATTTCAATATTCATTAATTTAACAAAACACCATCTTAGCTGAAGATAATTTTGTTACCCTAATTACACATTTGAAAAAGAATTAGAAAAGTGTTCTTTAGCATATTAATATAAATTTTTTTAATGGATTTATTCCTTTCTATCTTAATGGTGGTTGATCCAAGACCTTTTTTATATAACGATTCATCATTGCTAATTTTCAATTTTCCTTCATGAAATCCATTAAAAAATACATCAATTTAATGTATGATATCATATCATAATAACACTAACTATTAAGAATCCATGATTGTTCTCAGTTTTTAGCCTTCAATGTGGATTAATCAACAAATATTTTTCTTCCTAATTTACCTTTTTCATCATCCACTTACGAGTAATAATAAGATTTTTTTTTTGTTTCGGTACCAAAATAAGTAATCATTTTTCAAGGAGTCCATGCTTTTAACAACATTCATAAAATAGTTTTGAAATGATGGATCTTATTATAAATTTGTATTCCAGCATTCTATGGTTTCTTTAAAACAACCATCTCAAAATTCTTCTTTTGATGGAATTGACTCCCACTGATCCTTTTCCTTTTTTAAACAATAGAATAATAATAATTTTGACATTTCAATCAACACATATTTTTCACATGTCTGAATGTAATAAAATAACAAAAGTATCAATAAATATAGTATTTTCCATAGATGCATCCATACTTGATAAAATTTTGAATATGTTTCTTTGACTGTTTAATATCGTTCTTTTCTGATCAAACAATCATTACATTATAAATTATATCCTTTATTATATTTTTTATTTATCAGAACATAATGAATTTGATTATTTTTTGGATTCATATATTATCAAAACATTTTTAGACTTGGGACTCTTTAAAACTACTTAATTACCATCATTGTTGGTTTAGGACACATACATGACTTTCCCAGCTTTCTTATTTTCAGAAATAATTCAATATTTTTTATTAATCATAAAAGGTGTCTTTTTTTCATCATTCTTAGGATTATCTTTTCTAGAAGACTCAACATCTTCAGAAATAATGTTTGTGAATCTTTTATTTCTTTTCTCAACAAAGGAATATTTTTTTGGAACAATTCATGCTCTTTTTTTTTCTTTAGCTTCACCTCTAGATGCTGAATGTGGCTATTTTCTTCATGAATATATTTATTCAATTAATTAGTTTCATTGACCATCCTATCTGTTTCATTTGAAAAAAATTCTGAATCGATCATTTGAGAACATTATTCTTCACTCTTTTATTTCTTATTTTCATGAATTTTAATATTATATATGCATTTTTTAAAATCTTCTCTCAAATCATATTCAATTTATGTTTGTTATTTTTTGGAACTGAGGATTTTGATCTCATAATCATTATTTGTTTCAATAAATGTTTTTTCAACACCATACTCAAAATATTTTTCTAATTCTATATCGCTGAATTCATCTTCTTCATCATCATTATTCTTGAAACTTATTCTTTTGGATTTGAAAAATTTTCTATATTTCAATGTGGGATTTTATTATCATTTTGCTCTATATTTCATCCATGATCTTATGACTCTATTTACAATTCATTAATATTTTATTATTCCATTCTTCGGGTAACACTTATCAAAATATACCTAATAGATCATCATTAAAAAAAATTCATGATATGTTTTCAATTTTATTTTCCTATACAAATTTTACAAATTTTAGAAAACAAGGTTAAATTTTATTCAATGTTTTTATATAACACATTTTCAGAATAAAATTCACTAGCATCATCTTCAATAAGAATATTAAATAATTTTTTTCCTTATATCCTTGAAACTTATTTTTCTATCAACAATTTTTGTTCTTTTCATAGTGTTCTCCCTTACCATTTCATACTTAATAAGTGTTCTATAAGAATCATAAAGAAATAATGTATCTGTATCTCTTTATTTAATTGAATAGATTTTTTCATTAAACATGTTGTGATGAACTCTCAAAATGTAATTAACAACTGTAGAATCCTAAAGATTTTATCCAAGACATCTAATTATGCTTACAATGACATATACTGTAGTAATTAAGTCCCCAACAAAATCATACTCACCCATCATCTAATCGCAAAACTACAATATCTTGATTTTATGTTCTGAATTTTTATCTTTTGTTTTTTAATTCTTATATTTTTTTCAATTTATCCCATATACCATTATTTGTGGAATCAACTTCCACACTTCTGAATTAACATTCATAATGGGAAGAGAATATTGCATTCTTATCCCTTCCATCATTCTCAAGATTCTTATTATTAATATATGTAATAGAAACTCTATAATAAACAAAAGAAAAATAATATATTTCCACTTCAAGAATTTCATATCTAGTAGAAACAAGATATTTTAATGTTCCACCTTTCTAGATTTTATAATCATTTCCATCCCAAATAAAAATACCATTACTATTCACATAATTTAAATTCCTTATAAATAATGAATAAGGGAATGAAAAATTAATCTTTCAAACCACATGAATGTTTCCAATAAGGGTATTTGTATCACTAATAGGGGGAAAAGTGAATTAGAGAAACTATTTCTTTTATGTTTTTTTTCAATTGAAAAAAACTTTTCCTATTGTACAATATTTATATCTATACTCTAAAATACTAAAAAAACACATCCAAAATAACACATGTATATATAAGGTTCACAATTAAATAAGAATTCCTATGTCCTTGGTATGGTTTGAAAATAACCAATACCCCCAAAATCCACTAGAAAAAAGAACTTATATTAAATTTAGTAGGATACACACTTTCAAACACGTTGAATATGTAAATAATCCAATAGTTTGTGTTCTCCCTATTTGAAAAAATATTTTATAGTAGTAGTTTTATGACAATAACATGTAACTATAACATTATAGGATCAAATAGTATAATTTGATAATCAATTATACTCTGGGGGTGAATTGTAAATTTTTTTAAAAAATTTGGAACCATTAAAATTGGTAGAAAACATTCTAATGGAATGATTCATAACCCTACACAATTTATTTCCTAATGTTACCTTTTTAATTTACTAAAACATAGTTTAACAATGTTAAACAAAAATCAACAAAAAACTCTTAATGAAAACTCTCCAAAAACACTACAAACATAAGATAAAAACTTAAGAAATATTTTCGTAAATGATTTATTATACTATAAATATAAAAGAATATTTAATATAACTAGTGTTAATAAATTATAAATTATAAGAAATTTAAACATTATAACATTAACAATGATAACATTACACCAAAATAAAAAAACTTGAAATAGAAAATAACTAACATTAAGATTATTTTACCACAAAGATAATGTAATTCAACATCCATGGATTAAATTTCCTTGATTTATATATTCAAGAATTTTTATCATACCCAAACTTAGGTAAACCCTAAATTCAAAGATCAGTATCTTTATTTATATCCCCACAAGCATTCGATTTAAAAGGAAATGAAAACCACTATCATTGAAATGATGAATCACATGATCAACATGTTCTGTGTCTGCACAAATCAAGTCTAAACATGTTTTTCTCTCTAGAATATGTTTTTTCACAACATCAACATGATGAAATTTGAGTATTATGAGCCTCTCTCTCTATAAATCATTTCACTGACATTGATCACTTTTCTTAATCACTTTTCTTCATTAGAATTCTCAAAAGTACTATTAACATTCAAATGAACACTTATTTATAGGAAAATCATCTCAATGGTCAGTACCACTGAATCTGTCATATTTTCCTTAAATTTAAGAGGGACCTTGAAGTGTGTCAAATAGAAAACGTTTATTTTATAATGGATTGTATCACTTCAGTTCTTGTAAAAGATTCAATGTTCTGTTAATTATAAATGATATGTAAAAGAAATCATAGAATCCAATGATATTTGATAGATATATTCAACAACTCTAACAATATCAATAAAATGGATTCTTAAGAAAATGAAAATATTCCTGAGAAAGTTGTTTCACAGTTTTTGGGTAACGGTATCATAATATCGGCATTGCAATTTTACCTTTATCGGTTTTATGAAAAACAGTATTATAAAAATGAAAACATTATAAATGATTTTTATGTGACATATTTGTTACGAAAACAGTATCATATGAACAATATATCATAAGCATATGTAAATCATTACATCATAATCTTAAGTACATTGTAATGTTAACGATGTAAGTAAAACTTAATGACAAAATTATATATGAAAAACTTAATGACAAATTTGTATGTAAAATAGAATGAGAAATGTTTAATTAAAATGGAATAACCAATTCGTTAATAAATCAAAATGAGAAATGAGTATGTAAGACATAATGACAAATCAAAAATAGAAACGGAATGAAAAAACCAAAAGTAAAATAAAATCACTAATCTGAAATATAAGAAAAAGTGTTGGGGATTTAGAAAACATAACACCATATAGAATGTAGACGTCATAAGAAAACATTATCGACTCAACAATTTACCCCTTATTGGAATGTTCAATCAATATTACTAAGGTACAATATACTATCATAGTTAAAAATAATTAAAAAAACATATCTCCACATTGGTATGGTATTTAGGATAATTAAGTCTAACTCCCCCCTTAGGTTATGTTTTCTATGAGTCACATTCTTGAACTTTAGCATCATATTTTCATTCATAAAGTAATATCCCACCCTTAAATAATCATTTAATTATATAAGAAACTCCCCCTTTTCTATGACATTATCCTTTTGTACCATACTTTCCTTAATAAATTGTTCCTCTTTGAAATATTTTATAAATTCGTCTCTCAAATAAATTCACCCCTTTGTGATTTTAAAAATGGAATAGAGAAATATAGGATGTACCTGTATGGTTAAGGATACATACTTCTGAAATAAAAAGAAATATATTTAATAATATTCTTAAGTAATTTTTGGAAATGATGTTTAGATTACAACAACACGTTAGAATGTAAGAAAAAATTATTTATAATTTTTCTGCTCTAATAACATTTTATTTATCAAAACATTAAGCATATTCACTTTCTTATGCTATTATTGAAGCTTATTCAACAAAATGTCATGATCCCGATTCTTATTTTCTAAGGGCATGATTTTTATTATTAATCCTTGATTCTATAATCAGGATTATTAATGAACTCTCCTTCAACATCGATATTTTTCACTAATTCATCCCTGAATTCCTTCTCATTGCATACAGACTGAGCAACAACAATGTGTTGTATTAATTTCTCTAAAATTGATGCTCTGACATTGTTGAACATGGATTCAATGGTCTTGATGGCTCAGTTTTTTGAATCCATGAAGTCACTAAATTTTCTATGTACTTCATTGATGGTTTTGGTGTTGTTAAATACTTTCTTACAAGTCACCTTAGAATATATATAATCAATAAAAATATAATTGAATTCCTCTTCTTGATTAACCACCATGTACATAAACATATTAGTAGATTATGCCTTTAGATTTAGGGTCTCTTGCGTCATTTTACTCCATGCATATATATTTGCAAGAACCATAACAATACTATATTATTTTCTTAAATTAAACATGAAAAATTCATTATCAACAGACGATGATGATTCAGAATTTGAATCGTCTTTTTCTTTCTCAGCTCCTCTTGGAGTCAAGGAATCAGTTTCATCATTCCTTTTATAAGGCTTCTGATGTGTTTCTTTGTCGAATGAGGCAACCAAAACACTCCTTATTTTGACAGGATTTTGAACTGTGTTATATCATCTGATACTTGTATAACATCATGGTTTCATTGTTCGTTTTCATTCCCTTTAATATCATCTTCTTGAGATCCATTTCGTCTTTATACTTCCTGGATCTTCTCATCTTCATCATCTTGCTATTAAACCTCTTCTTCCTCTTCTTATTCAACTTCAATTTGATATTCTTATTAAACATCAAATTCAACTTCTTCTAAAATCTCTTATTCTTCAAAACCAGATTTATAGGATAAAATCTCAGGTGTTACAATGTAATATTCCACTTCACTAAAAAAATCATCATTATCTTCTTTAATTATCTGATCTTCAATTTCATGAATATGTTATGATATTGTTAAGAATTTTATAGCTTTCGGGATTTCAAGTGTGCAAAATCATTTCATAAGTATAACATGGGATTCTGGTAGTTCTTGAGATTTATTCAATTCCACTTTCAGTAAATACTGACAAACATGCACTTCCAATTATATAATCATTATCTAGTTCTCCTTCATTTATTTTCATGATTTCCAACATTATTAATTTTTAAGGCCTAGAATCTACATGAATTAAAAAATTTAAGGATCACCATCCTTTCTTGAAGTTTCCATCTCTCTCTACTTCACAATTGTTGAATCATAATAAGCTTTTGGATTATTTGCAGGAGGAGGGGTTGATACTGAATCTATAAGAACTGGTACTGGTATGCTTTGTTCTTCTGGTTTTCGTTTCATAGGAACCAATTTTGAATATTCATCAATGTCATCCTTGTTCTGGACAATCATTTTTTAAAATTTTTTGGATATAGATAAGAAATCTACCTTCATTCTCTTTTGAGTATAATCAATGAGTAACAAAATCATAAATGAATTAGAGATTGATCGACAAGGCTCAATCAACTCTTGAAGGAATATTATGATTATCCTAGATAATTTTTCTTGATACATAAGTATATGATATCTGATGGTTCCGCCTTTTACTACTTGCATGGTGAGAAATATATACTTGATAAAGTTAATATTCCATACATTGAAAAGAAAATCTAATTGAAAGATACCATATATCATTAAAGATTCCTTATCCCCATTCCATTGAATAAGAATTCCATTCATCTAGAAGGATACCATCTTATGATTTGTTTTATGATTTGTAATCTTCAATTGTTTAATATCATTGAGACCATGGAAATACAGAGCCTTTTTTTCTCAAAATTAACTTCCTTAGATGGAATTCTGTGAGAACATTGTATAGCCTCTCCCTCATACGGTATCATGAGAAAATTTTCTTCCTTCTTGTGGGTTACTTAATAAGCCTTATCATAACATTTTAAATTAAACATGTACATTCCATTCATTTCAATGAAAATAAAGGATTCATAGAATTTTCTGACTATGTCATGGTAAACTAAAATTCTAACATTTCTTCTTAGACACACATACACTTTCAGATCAATTAGTTCTCCATACATAGCAGAGACCTATCAATACCCATAAGATAAAAAAATGTATTAAATTAGACTAATTTGATCTGACGGTTGAGGATTATTATAGAAAATATGAATTCCAATCTTCTGAGGTTTTTATTTGAAAATAATCGAATTTAAAAAAATTTAAATACCAACAAATAATGATTAATCTTATGAAATTAAGAGTATGAATGTGTACCTTATGGAATACTCTGATGAATTTATCAGTATTTTAGGAATTTTCTTTATTGTTTTAGATTTTTTAAATTTACATTTTCTGAATTTCCATTCCGTGATTTTCCTTTATGTGAATTTCCATTCTGTGAATTTCAGTTCCTTGAATTTCCAATCCGTGAATATCCATTCCATGAATTTCCATTACGTGAATTTTCCATCAATGAATTTACCTCATTTTAATATATATTCCATGATTTTCCATTCCATTACTTTTTATTCCATGTATTTCTTTTCTTGGAGTTTCCATTCTGAAATAAAAGATAAATTTTATAAAATAAAGATAATATTTTCTTAAAGAAATATATTGCAGGATAAAAAACAAGAACATGTGATCCCCTTGAATCAAAGTGTATATTAAGGTAAAGAGATTATTTATAAAATAATTGAATATGTATTATTACCTTATAATGATAACTCCAATATTCTATTTAATGTATTCATATTTATCAGAAGTTTTGGGTTTTGTAAAAATAAATGCATGTTATTCTAGAATTCTGATGAATTGCAGACTAATTACTCTTTTAAGAGTGTGGTCCCTAAGAAACTGATGTATAATATCTATTTTATATTAAATAGATAGATTTGAATTGTTTTTACATAGGTAAATGTAACTTTTGGTCTCAAACATTATTTGAGATTTAGTAAAACTCGTACCATAGTCTGTGAGTGTGTTTCAGACACAACAGTTAAGCACAATAACATCCTATAGCTACATATTTAGCTTTAGTAGTGTAAAGTGATAATGAATGTTTTTTAATGAAAGACCATAAAACTAAGGAATCCCTTATGAAATGAAATGTTCTGTGTGTATTTTTATATCCATTTACAACCACCAATGTCAGCATCTGAGAAACTATTATGTTCAAAATCATTTCGAAAGGAAGAAATTAGTCCCAAATCTGAAGTTCCATTTAAATAAAGAAAAATTATTTTTACAGATTTGAAATGGTATTCTATAGGATCATCATTGAATATTGCAAAAAAATTATTCCAAAAATCATAAGTAAGGTCGAATAGTTGTTATGTAATGTAAAATTCCTATAATTCCTCTGTAAGATGTTCGATCCAATGGTTTTCCAGCTTCATCAATATCAAAATTGATATATGTTCTTATAGGAGTACATATACTCCTAGTGTTTTCATACCCAAACATCTTAATACGTTATCTAATATACTTATGTTGAGATATGTATGTTTCTTCTAGTTTCTGGGAAATTTTAAAACCAAGGAAAAAAGATAACTCACCGATTATACTCATTTCAAACTCATATTTCATAAGATTCATAGAGGAATCAGCTATACATTGATGATTTGATCTGAATATGATGAAAAAAACATAAACCTTAACAATCAATACATCTTTATTAAATTTCTTAATGAATATAAATGGATCATCGATTCCCTTAACATAGTTATTTTGATGTAAATAAATTTCAAGTCTATCATATGACTATCTAGGGGATTGTTAAAGTCTATATAGACAATTAGTATGTTAGTAAACATGATTAGGACATTTTGAATCTTCAATACGTTAGGGTTGGACTATATAGAATTCCTCTTGTAAAAAATGTTGAAGAAAGAACATTTCACATCCATTTGATAATGTTTAAAATTAATAAATTCTACAAAGGATAGATGAATACAAATAGGTTCAAGTATTGATACAAGAGAATATGTTTCTTCATAGCCTATCCCATATTGATGGTTATAGTATTTAACAACTAATATTTCTTTATTCCTAACAATAACTCCACTTTCATTGCAATTATTTCTAAAACCCCATTTTACTCTAATAAAATTATCTTCCTTAGGTTTTTGAAACAATTTATAATCATGATTCCATAGGAATACATTGAGTTAATATTTCATGGATTTTATCTAATCTTTATCACCCACGGATTCACTAGAAGTCTTTGGTTATATTTGGAAAGAAAGGAAACATGTTAAAATTCATTCCTTAAGGAACGTTTAGTTCTTTCTGGTTGATTAAAATTAGAAATGATACTATCAGTGGAATGATTCATATGTAACAACTAACATGGTTGTTATAAAACTTTTTTCACTAATATAGGGTAAAAAATCTTCAGCGGTAAGTGATTCAAAAATAATTTCTTGAAAATTTTTTTATCTAAAGGATCATCTATCAGAGTTTAGGGAATATTTTTAAAATATATATCTGAAAATTTTTTTAGGTTTTATGAAATCAAAATAACGAGTTTCATAAAATTTGAAATGTATTATTTCTTCCACAGGGATGGTATTTTTATTAAATACTCAATATCCCATAGACTTAGTAGAGTAATCTAATAAAATTCCGTCATTGGATTTGGGTGAATATTTATATAATTTATCTTTAGTATTCATGATTAATACATTGAATCAAAAAACATTAAAGTAATGAACATTTGGTTTTCGTCCAGTCCATAACTCAGAAGGTTTTTTAAAAAAAATTGTTATATTAAAACTCGATTAATATTATAAAATGTAGTATATATAGCTTCTGCCCAAAAATTATTAGCTATAAGAAATTCACTCAATACGTTTTTAGTCATCTCATGAAGATTACAATGTCTTATATCGACAACACCATTTTGTTGAGGAGTTATTATAGCTAAAAAGTAATGAGTAATACCTTTTTTAGTACAAAAATTTTCAAAGTGTGAATTTAAAAATACTTCACCATGATCAATATGAATAGTTATCAATGGTAGGATTTTCTCATTTTTAACTTGATATATAATTTTTCTGAAATAAGAAAAAGGGTCATATTTTTTCATGAAAATAGGCCCAAGTAAATCTAGTGTAGTCATCAACTAAGACAAACACATAGTATTTACCAACAATTCAACCAGTTTGTGTTGGACCATATAACTCCACGTGCACCAACTATAAGTAATTAGATTTTGAAACATTACATATTGATTTAAAGCTATATTTATGAATATTTCCATATTGAAAAGTGTTAGAGACATTTGAAGAATCAATCATATGATCTGATAGATCAATAAAATGTTCTTTTTGGGAACGTTTACTAAGATTCCTTCTATTACAATATAATATTATTCTATGCCAAATCCAATATTGATGTTCAATTTCATTAAAGAAAGGTAGATCTTTATTTTTATGGTCTTCTAGGATTAAGGCATACACATTCTCATGATGATGGGAAAGGAGAATAAAATCATCCTTGAAATTGTGAACTAATCATTTATCATTTTCAATATATATATACCTAACATCATGACATAATTGGATTATTATTAAGAGGTCATTATTAAAAAATTTTACAAAAATAACATTTGAAATAATATATTTACCAAGAAGAATAATATTACCCATACAAGTAATTTCCCTTTGTGAGTTATTTTCAAATGTTATATATCCACTATTAGAATTTCGAGAATTTTTGAAATAGGCATTATTAAAAGTATTGTGATGGGAACATCCTCTATCCTTATAAAATATGTGTTTGGTAATTCATTCATTATCCTAATAAAGAACGAATCAGATTATCCATATTCATCATTTCATGGAAATTGAATTGTAAGATAATAAAACCTTTGGTATCAACATTTGATTTTAAAAAAATATGCTTTAAAAAACCCAAGAGATTTATTTTTGTTTAAATAGTACTTCTTCTTCCAATGACCACCACTTTGATATTTAGTTAAAAATGGAGCTATTAATGGATCAAAATAATTTTATCTAAAAATTGGATTTTTCTTATGAATAGACTTTACCTTGACTGTTTCCATGAGGTCAGATATGGTAAAACATCTTATCAAATTTTCCTTACTAGAAGTATAATATTAATGATGTTTATTCAAGGAAAATATTTCAGATTTTAGCCTAAAGACAAAAATTTTATCCACTAGAATAAATATATTTAATGTTACATTTATCCTCTAAAGCATCATTTTCTAAAATCCAATTATTAAGATGCTTACAATGTTTATCCTTCATAGAATTAACTTCCTAAAGTTTGTATGAATTATTTTACAAAACGTCATTTTTCGTATCAATTTCTTTGGAATAAACTGAAATTTATTTCATTAAATTAAATTCTCTAGAAATTTCTTATTCATGTTTCTTAGAAACATTACAAGTTTTCCTTTCAAGAAACATAGAAAATATAGAAACATCTTCATAGAACGATATATCATTAATATTTTCTGATGAACATGTTTATTCTTCTAAGGAAAAACATTTATCAAGAATATTTTCACATAAAAGAATATTGGTTAAGGATTCAACAGTACTTACTGTACCCATAAGACAATGAATTTGAAATGGAGCTTTATCTATTAGTCCAATATTATTTTTCTCATAAAATTTATAATATGAAGATTTAATATAATAATCTTCACCACTGGCACTGCATGTGTCATGGGATTTCAAGACCTTATTATTTGATCTATTGAGCATCATCTTGTTACTTTATGGATTCGTGTCTTTCTAGACTCTTTTCATATGAAAGAGAAAATCAGGTAAAATACGACCAGTTCATCTGTATTCATGACATGTTACTTATCTACATTTTATTTATTTTCATTATTTCTTATTGTATCTATATTGAATTTTCTTCTTTCCAGTAATCTTGTTCATCCTTATAGTAAGATTGGATAGTTCATTTTTTGAAGCTTCACTTTCATTAGAATTTGATTAAATAACAACCTCATTAGATTTAGATATTGTAACTCTCTCAAGCATACTGTATTTTATATGATTTGATGTATTAGTGAAAGAAAAACTTCCATTTCTATTATTATTCTAAATATTATTAGAAACTCACTTCATTCATATTTCATGTTGAAGACCAGTTAAAATGAGATCATCAATATTAATATGGGTAACTTTTTTATTCTCATCTATTTCTCTTCTCTTGGATTCTCATTCATTAGAAATATAGTCTATAATCTTGTCTACTTGAATCTCATCATTTAAACCATTCTCAACCATTGATTTTAAGTTTTTGACGATATTCATGATTAATTTTTGATCTATACATATGGGTTATACACTATGAAATTATAAACCATGAAACTCACCTATAAGCATGGATCTTATAGTTTCATTAACATAAGTTGTTCCAATGTGAGTTACTATGAGCTTCTTCCAAATTCTATTTTCAGCATCAAAAGATAAAATTTGTCTATATATATTTCATTTCATGGAAAAAAGTAGTGTATTTTGTTCCTTATAGTTTCGCTTATATTCAACCTTTTCTATATTAATGATGGTTTTATGTTTCTTATCAAGAATATTATAATCACTAGTGCACATTATGTAGTTCTCTACACCTGTGTTTATCACAAATTTCTTCTTTCTGTCTCTTCTATACACATCTAAATTTCCATCGAAGAGAAGTGTTCTAGTAAGATTGATATTATCTAGATATCCAACATGAATACAATCCATACTAAATGAATTTTTTTCCACAGAACTTGTTAAAAGTATATTTTATCATGTTAAACAAAGATAAAATTAAAAAAAACATAAGTAAGAAAGAGTTTAGATTAATGAAATATTGAAGAAGAAAACATATATACATGAATATAAGTATTTCATAATCCGCATCTGATTCCAATTTTACGATCGAACATAATTATGGGATGAACAATTACCAGAGTGGTGTGAATTGAAAATTTAAAACAATTCCTATGGAACCTTTAAATATGGTATAATAATTTATTAAGGAATGTTTATTAACACTATGAAATATGTTTCTTAAAGATATGTTTTAATGTTTTGAAAACATAGTTTAACTATGTTAAACAAAAATTGAAAAACCTTTTAAAAACCCATTTCATAATCCTTACAACCATAAGATAAAAACTATCAAATTTTAATTATAAAAGAACAATTCCACATTAAATTTAATAGAATCTATAATATAATAAGAGTAAAAGAATTAAAAAGTATAAGAAAGTTATACATTCTAACATTAAGAATGTTTAAATTAGAGAAGAATAAAAACAACGTGAAATAGAAAACAAGTAAAGGTAATATTATTTTAATCCAAAAATAAGGGATTCCAACATCCATGGATAAAATATCTTTGATTATTACTTTCAATAAATTCTATCTTAACTAAACCCATGAAATCCCTCAATATGAAGATCAGTTTCTGTCCTTCAATCTATGAATGCCCCAGATTTAGAAGGAGATTAGAACCTCTATCCTCCAAATCCAAATTCCCATGATCTACACAATCAGATTCCGCACAAATAAATTATTAACAAGTAGTTAAAACTTATACAACTTATTCACAACATCTGCATGACGCATTGAGAGTCATAGAAGACTCTCTATCTAGAAAAAACTTCATAGACATTGATCACTATTCTTATTCACTTTTCTTCATTGATCTTATAAAAATTAATTTACATTTTGAAATGAACACATATTTATATGAAAAACATCTCAACGGTTATCTCCACTCCAATTGTCATATTTTTCTAAAATTTAGGAGGGACTGGGAAACATGTCAAAATGAGAAAAGTTATTTGAAAAAACATTGTATGATATATATAGAAAACTGTTTAACTATTTTCTGGTTACCACTATCATAAAATTTGAATGGAAGTTTCACCAGTAACAGTATTATGAGAAATGGTATAATAATAATGAAAACGGTAACAAATGTTTTTATGTGACAGTGGAATTATGAAAGTAGTATCACAAGAATTGTATCATGTAAGCTTATGTAAATTAGTACGTCATAATATTAAGTACACCGTAATTTTAAGGATGTTATTAAAAATTAATAAAAATTATATATGTAAACCATAATGAAATATTTGTAAGTAAAACATAATGAGAAATGTGTATGTAAAACAGAATGAATTTTCTTAAGTAATACATATTGACATATGTTTATATGAAATCAATTAACAAATATTTAATTAATACATCATGAAAATCCCTATGTAAAATTAAATGACAAATCTGAAACCTAAGAAAATGTGTTTTGATTTTCAAAAAAATAAACGATAAGGAGTGGAGAAGTCATAAGAGAACTTATTGACTCAATATACATCATTTTCAATTTCCAATAATATTTTTATTTAAAAATTATTCTTTAATTTCTTACCCATATTCTTTTTGGAAATTAGTGGTCTTCAATATAAAATTAAAATCTAATTTCCCAGTCTAATATGAAAACATTGATTCTCTAGATCATATTTCCCCCTTTGGTCATCATAGTTTTAAATTAAAATATGGTTCACCAATTAGTTAGTTGAAACACTTTATGAATACTTCTGAGATAATTTAGAAATAATTTCTCAGTCCAAAAACCCAAATACACAAAATACTATATTTTATAATATTTCCCAATACAGTGATCTTCCGAACGAGATTTATAATCCAAATATGGTAATCAACTGAATTCAATAATTAATTAATATGATAATTAGATGAATACAATGTTGTGATCATATATCTTATCTGTTTTATTTTTCAAATAAAAACATTATTCAACAACATCTTAACATATAAAACTCTTTCTACCAACAAAAAATTAGAGCTTCACTTAATTCTAGTGAATAGTAGACCCCTTGTCAGTCCTCAAAAAATATTTGTAGTTCATATCTCATTTTATAGGTGACAATAGTGTGATTTTGGATGGAATACATAAAAAAATACTTCTCAAAAATATTATTCCAAATCTCAATATCAAATTAATTTTGTTAAAATATTTCTTTGGTCAACACATCTTGAAACTTTTCGAATCTTTTTCAACCATTTTTTCTTATCCATCTATTCAATTAAAAATCCAATCGGAATTGAATTTTAGAATCAAATTATTCGAAATATTGTTTCGTTAAAATAATGATCTATACCAATTTAAATAGTAAATGAAAATATTTGCTTCAATTATATTCTACAACCACATAAAAAAATACTTATTATATTTCAAGATACCTCAAGGAAAGAAATCTATTTCTTTTAGTTAGATCTATACAACTTCCATTTGAAGTTATTGTATCCTTCTGAAACACCAACAATTCAATTTTCATTATTTCTCATCAGGTATATGACTGTTTAGGATACAAATGACCAAACTATGATTCCCAACACCATTAATATTTTCCATATTGATGTAATCAATATGAATATGATTTTCAACATTTCCTTCACTATTATTTTCTATTATTATGCTTTTATCATATGTTTCACAACATATATATGATTTATGATAATTGTAAAGTCAAAAAAGAATCATCGCTTTTATTTTATCATAGTCATGAATTCAATTATATAATCTCTTCTTCCATACTATATCTATAGTGAATTTTATGATTATTTACTTCCGGTAATATGTAAATATGATCGACCTCATTCCAGATACAGTGTGAATACGATGAGATTTTTGTTCAAAATTTATCTTATAGTCAGTTTCTTCTAAATACAATTGTCCTTATAAATCATTTTTGGATCCAATTATATTGAATTTGATGTTCAATATGGTCATTAATAAATATAATGTGATGTCATTGTTTACATATTCAAAAACATATTTGACAAAAAAGACAACACTCGAATGAAACCACCTTCCTCATGAGTTTGTTCCTAAAATTTTCAAGATGAAACACTTGAACAAATGGGATTTATTTTTATATTTGATAATTCATATCATGTCCCTCATGGTTTAGTTAATATAGAATTTATGAATTCTATACTAAAATCTAAAAGAACATCTTTACTTCCTTTTGAATAATGGAATACAAAAAATGCGATCAAGATTTTGGAAATTAAAAACAATAACAATGCTTGAATATTGAGTTCCAAAAAATATTAAATTAGATATATGGTTTTATAAATATTTACATAATTTATGCCATTATTTTTAAGTGTATATTGTATTATAATTAGTTTATGAGACATCCTTGGATATCATAAGTTGGGATTTAAAAATATAAAATTGGATGAAAATAACATTTTATAACTCTTAACCATAGGTAATTTGATTTTCTATAGAAAAATATCTTTTTTTCATTATTTAGTTTATAGGTAAATATTGAACATGAAAATATAAACTAAATTTTGTAGTGGTAATTCTATTTTCCTGTAATTTAAATAATGGTAACACCGAAAATCATATAGCAACAGAATAGTAGTGTTTGATTAAATTAAAGGTATAAATAAAATGTATAAAATGTATACAGGTTAGAATATGTTTAAACAAGATATATAAGATTATTATTAATATTTATTTAATGGTTCAAAAAAAATATTAATTATGTAAATTTTAATCCGCGGTAATTTATGTAACTAAATGATAGAATTAATTGCTATGTTTGTGTAATAAATGATTATATATAATGGTAAAAATAAAATTCATTGAATTAATAATAAATCATTATAAAAATCAGAATTACAATCAAATAAATATAAAATCTAATAATATATGGTTAATCGTAAATCAAAAAATAATGATAAAAAAATTAATATTAAATTTCAGATGAAAAGATTCTATCAATGTAACGCGTAAAGATTTATCAAAACTGAGACATAAACCAATCTAAACTAAATAACTCAATGTTTCAAAAACAATGTTTCATTTTTTGATAGGTTATAATATTGATGAATAAATCCAAAAAAAATCCATCATTTCTTATTTTTTAAATAAATCCACAAAAATATATTAAAAACCAAACCCATTTTAATTAAACATCACCCCTATGAAATTATATTTAAAATTAGAAATATAATATTATTATAGATCCCTTTTAAATACATTTTCATATTATTTTGAATAGTATTTAAAATATATTAATTAAACAGATCATATGATATCCATTAAAAATCACATTATATTAAAAAGATGTTTAGGATAAAAAATATACAACCGAATAATACTTGGAGGTTTAAGAACATGAATGACTCCCTTTTTTCAAAAAATTACATTTCTAAAAAATAATCATGATTTAAAATATAATAGAGACAACACATTTAACAATAAATTTGGAAGTCAACTAGTACCATGTTTTAATATTTAAAACAAAAATTAACAACATGTTCTTTAAATTTATTCGATTAAAAATCATCAAAATATTAGAAATTAATAAACTAAGAACATTAATAAATACATAATATGAAATGATATAATTCTGTGTCTAGAGTAATGTCATTGTAATTTAAAATTTCATCATAATTAAATTAGCTCAACATACATGAATGTATAGTCATATTTAGAAAAAAAATTAATTTTTAAATTTATTTCATCATGAAAATTAAATAAATTTTTTTTTAATTAAAACATTTTAAATTTGTGAGTAAAAATACTCCTAAATGTAGTTCCACTTAAAATGGTTAGATATATCCATTAAATGTATATTAGATCTTAACATTTGAGTAAATTAATAGTGATGTCGTATCATTAATTGTTTAATCATTATTTTATTTAATATCATAACAATATAAGTATTAGTAAATATATGTGCTAGTTTATATTCATTATTTATATGTTATAACTCAATATTTCCAATACAAGGGTCGAGAATATTTTTTTACTAGATATTTTAAAATAAAAAAATATATAATACTTCCTTAAGTTAATAATCAAAAATTTCTAATAAGATATATTCAATAGAATCAAAATATTCATTAATTTAATACTATGAAAACATATTTCATAATGGTATAACTCCCCATAAACTTAAAATTTGATAATAAATAATTAAAAACTATATGTATGAGTATGCATGTTGAAAAAATGGAAAATACTTACATATGAAGGTATAGTTTTTTATATTCCACACATTTCTTCACAATACCTTTGGGAATAAAAATTTAGTGAGCATTAGGAATTTTAAAACAAATGAAATATTTAGTATTAAGAATAGTAATCTCCTACCCCAGAGTTTTCATAAAACATCTAGAACATTTATGTTGAAAAATTTTGATACACTCAACCTTTACAGAAATTAACCAAATATTAAAATTCATTCGCTTTATCTTTGTAATCTAATTTCATAAATAAACCAGATGATCATATTTTACATTTGAAATAAAATTTTTATCCATATGAATTCATATTAAATTAATTGTTTCCATTATTTAAAAAAAATTACATATAGGTTTAAATTCTAATTTTGACAAAATTTTCAATCTTCCTATGAAATTTCATTCGAACAAGATGTTATACTTATTTATTTGATATTTTCTATCATAATATTCATAAATATATTATCAAATTTAGTCTTCTAATTCAAAAAAAAAATTAAATATCAATTCATCATATTCCTTACCATTAAAAATAAAAAAACCATGTGCCTATCATTTTCTTAATTATATTATTAATTTCATTTCTATTTTTAAATACTTCTAAATTAGTATGATTTTTCTCATCAAGATCAATTTTTTTTGTGAATGAATATGAATGTACAAATATGGTACATTAACTATAAGAAAATTATATTTAAAATGCATCTCATATAGATTATTTTCCCAGGGATTGTCAACATTGAAAACTAATGAAGATTCATATTTAATTACATTAGTAGTTTTTAAAATATCAATCATTTTACAATAATATTTACTCACTTCATAATATTTTGTATCACAACTCAATTTCATTATCCTAAAAAAAATTATATTAAATTTATTCATTATAATTTCTGTTTAAATTAGTCACATTAAATTCTATGATAAATTGTTTTCCAAAATGACAAAAAATATAATGAAAACTATTTATAACAAAAGTAACAATGACATGGTAAAACTATATTACTAATATTTTGTTCGAGTAAGACATAAATAATTGTATTGGGTGAGAGGGTTTATAGAAATGTAAAATTTTAAAATAAATTATTAAATAAAATATTCATTTATTCATTATTATTTCATGAAAAACAGTGAAATCTATTTTGTGTTTTATATAAGAGATTTCCAAAATGCGTAGACTCAATAATAGGTTCATATGTAAATATTGACAATATAATACATGAAATGGGTTATGTGGGGGATAAAAAAATTATATGAATACTATTGATGAATAATATTATGAAATTATGCATAGTAAAACAAATACATGATATTTTTAGATGTACTAGTATTTAGAATTCTATATTTACTCTACACCCTTTTTTACTCAATGATAAGATTGATACTCACTAATAAATCATAATTTTAATACGGCATGATAGAAAATATAGAAATTTTCTTTTTTAAACATGGAGGCACAATATTGTGTATCTAACCATCCATTTTATGGAACAAAGCATAACTATAAACCTATTTTTTTGTCACATCCTGATGAACCACTTTTTGGATTAGAGGAATAATTTATATGTTAACTAATTTTGGAATTCTAATTTCATAAAACAACTTATCAAGTTTTAACAAAAAATATAAATAAGGTACAATGATGAATAATAATGTAAATCAATTTCCATATAAAAAAACAATATCAAATAAGATTATGGATCTTGTAGATTTGATAACTTCAAAACTAAATGTTAAACTTTTTTCTCTCTCTTTGATCATGAAAATGAAACATTATATATAGAATAATAACATTATGTTTATTTTGAATTTAGAGATTTATGAAAATCTCTTAATAAATAACTTATCGAGTATTGTCTCTCTCTCTCTTTCTCATTTGAATAATCATTATATTATGTTCTCGAGGTGTCTCCGTTGTATTTTTATGATATTTTTACACCCTTCTAAATAATTTATCACGATCAATACAACAATTAATCGCCCTTTATAAATAATACCATGTTCTTTGGATAATGTTTTCATTTTATTCAAACTAATCAGTTGTCAAATCATTTAAAACGAATTAATGCCAAAATAAAATTTTTCGAAAAATTTAAAAAATAAAAATAATTAAAAATAATTTTTTAATATTTTAATCAGAAATAATAAAATAAAAAACACTTTTAGTAATATTTATAGTAGTTATATTTATTTATAAAATAGATATACATTAATATTTAATAATATAAACATTATTAATTACAGATAATTAATATATGTAAAATAGAGAAGATAAAATAATGGGAACATCATATTGATATAATGATTTCTCCAAAAACATAGATAAAGACATTTCCAAATATGTTTACTAAAAGAAACATAGAGTAATATGATATGTTTCAACACACGAGTGTTTTCAAATTTTAGATAAGATACTTATATATATATATATTTCAGTCACATATATTAGGTTTCATGTGTTTATCATTGGGATATATATATATTGTACTTATTTAGATGTGATATTGTGTTTATTCTGTAGCATTGATGGTATATTATGTTTAAAATTTTATCGATACAATACATTATAATATAAATGTATTTAAAAAAGAGAATTATGATGTCTTAAAAATGATATGAAACTCATAGTGATCAATGTAGAAAGAGAGAAATTCGAAATATATATTCCAATAGAATGAAGAAAAAAAGGAATCTTAAAATTTTTAATAGCCTTTGTGGATCACTTGCATTGGATAATAAGGATTTGAAAGAATATATATGATGTGGTGGGATACAAAGATTTTGGTAGCTTGTGCAGTTCATCATCATAGAAAATGTTTGATACAACAGTGACAATATCGATGATCGAGGATACAAATAAAATTAATTCTTGATTATGGTGATTAGAAATCATGTTCTAGTTGATGATAAATGGTACATCATGATATAAATATCATAATAAAGAGAAAAATCATTCATCTATCATAACACTATGTGAGGCTAACATGTTTACAAATTAGTATCCATAGGTAATATCGTTTAATCAACCAAAGGGTGATATTTTGTTATAGATCGATCTTTTATCATTTAATTTTGAACATGATTTTTTTATGGGAGAAGGTCAAAGTATATTCTTATATTTATTTCTGTTATTTTTTAAATATAATTATATTTAAAATTTAGTATTTACTTCAATTTTTTACTCTCTGATTCATAGTAAATATTTATGTGTTTTCCAATGGTTTTTTAAATCATCTCATATGATTGTTTTTTAAGAATTAAAATAATTTATAATCATTATTATTATTTTTTCCATTAAAATATAAAATAAAATATTTCTTTTTATTTCCCACAAATTGTTTCAGAAATGATTTCACCCTATGATTAAGAATATATATAGATTTGTATTAGATTTTATCATTCGGATATAGAAATTTTCATAATAATTTGGGATATGTTCGAGAGGATCAAGTGCATGTGTGTCTGAAAAATATAACGTTTGGACGAAAATGTGGCTTATGAGAGGTGTTTCATGGTTCATACAAATTGTTTTTCTTCAAACGGTTTGATTGATGAAGAGAGAATATAATATTTTTGATATAGGTGATGCACAAGCCTCTCATTGATTTTTGGTAAGGGAGAAATGTGTTTCTGTGTGTTCTCTAGATTAAGTGGTGATTACAATTATGAGAGGGGAAGATATTTATGGTGTTTGTATTGTTTATAGGACAATGTATATTTTTATTTGGAAAAGACTTTAGAATTTATATTTTTTGTCTTAGGGGATCTATTCAGGTTCTATCAAATTAGTTAAAGGGGATCATAATATTTTATTCATAGGATGATGGATGGTGAAATGAAAATGGGACTTTTGGTCTGACTGAGTGTATTTCTTTGTCATCTCATTAAACATGATGTATTGGGAGATTGATTGAATTATACTAGCGGGTGTTTAAAAACATGAGATATGATTTTTTTGCTTAATTTGAGATACCATTTTATGTCACATAGACTAGAAAACATGGGATTCTTTAGAGGTGATAAATATTTTATATGTTTTTTGATGAAGTATGGTACTGATTATTAAATATGGTATATTTTGTTGGGTCGGAACAATCGAAAATGATGGCAAGAGGGGGGGTGAATTGCCTTTTAAAAAATGATTAACAATTTAAAATCAAAGTTGAAATGCAGCGGAAATAAAGGAGGCAAAACACAAGAAATTGATAACGGAGTTCGGCCAAAAACCCGGCCTACGTCTCCGCTCCCAACTCAACCGTTGAGAGATTCCTACCGCTTGCTTTTCAATGGTTTTAGCAAGAAACCCACTAGGCTTTGAGGTAGCACTAGGACCTATTACATCTTGCTTTTGTGGTTTAGCAAGAACCCACTTGCTTTTGATGGTTTAGCAAGAACCCACTATCCTTCTTACAGGTGAAGGATAGCTCACCTTTTTCTCAAGCTTTTTAAAGGAAAAGCTTGTGAACCTTTTCACACCTTAGTGGTGGTGTGAAAACCCAAAAGAAAGAGGGGATGAGAAAATTGGGAGTTTGTAGGCACAAACTCAAAGTTAAGCTCAAAAAGAATAAAATAATAAAAACCGTATTTGGAGAAGTCTTGGGCGCCTTTGATTGATTGGAGATGTTGAAGGCTGCTTCCAAGCTTCTTTGGTGGTGCTCTTGGATGTGGAATTGGATGGAGCACTTGGGGTTCCTTGAGGTGGCTCGCCGGAGGATTGCCGAATGATGGAAAATGTGTCCGTTGGCTTCACAATAGTTCCGGGATGTGTCCGGGGCTTCCTTGGCCTTTATTTATAGGCATGGAACCCTTGGGGAGGCTTCGGAGCCGTTGGAGAGGCTTAAAGAGCCGTTGGGATCCAAAAGAAGGTTGACTGGTCAAACCCAACGGCTAGTTTGACTGGGCCACCGGCTGGCCGGTACAGCTCCACCGGCTGGCCGGTGCCTTGGCAGAGGAGAGGGAACTTGGTCCAGGCTCCACCGGCTGACCGGTGGAGGATCCACCGGCTGGCCGGTGGCAAGGCAGTAGCAAACACTGTTTGATCCAGGATGCCACCGGCTGGCCGGTGACAGAGCCACCGGCTGACCGGTGGAACCTGGCAGTGGGAAATGCCTCTGCCAGGTCCACCGGCTGGCCGGTGCTATCACACCGGTTGGCCGGTGGACTGAATTTCAGTCCATTTGCCAGCTTTCTTGGGCCAATCCTTTGGCAATCTCTTGCCTATCATCCACAACACTTAAAACACAATGTTAGATAAACAAGAAGGTGATTGTGATCATGAAAATCAAACAACGAGGGGAACGAGATGTACAACAATCTCCCCCTATTTTGATGATCACAATCACCAAAACAATCAAAGTAAAATACTGAAATTAAATACATTCTTAAAGGATAATTTTGAAAAAAAATCAAAGCATGATCAAAAGGTTTCTCCCCCAATCAATCAAGAAATTTCTCCCCCTTTGTGATTATCAAAATAGAATGGGGCATAAAACTTGATTGAGGGATAATTGAAAATCAAGATCAAGATTTGAAAAACAATTGAGATTTTTGAAATTGAAATGAAAATTTGAATCGAAAGTTTTGAAAAAAATTTGAAATGAGAATTTTTAATGAAAAATTTTTAATTCACAAAAAGGCTTAAAAGAACCTAACTCCCCCTAAATAAAAACAATAAATCACCGGGGAGAGGAAATAAATTTTGGCCCGGAGAGACTCGCAAGAAGGGATTTTTCAATCCAAACTTGTCTTATAGCGGGTCTTCTCCTATAAAATTCGTCCGAAAAGAAAATACTTTTGGGTTGACCATACCGGGCGTTTTTACAATTACATTCATAAATTAGGTGCCCGGGTTTTTTACAATAATTACAAAATTTATAACAAGAGCTCCCCCTTACAAAAACAGTGGGTGCATGGGAGGAGGAGTCTTGCTTGGTATAGCCAAGTCCTTGAGTGGTTCGGGAAATGCGTTGGGAACCTAAGAGTTTGGTCAGATTTTGTTCCCCTTGGGTGAACTTAGCCAAGGATTCTCTAAGTTCCTTGATGGTTGATTCCATGGAATCAACATTTGGGAAATTTTGGATTTTGAGGGACATCTCCTCCTTCTCTTTGAGAAGTTGTTCTTTTTCGGAGGAGAGTTTTTTGAAAGACTTTTTTAAAGCAACAAATTTTGACGATAAAGCATGAAAACCATTTTCAAGTTGGTCTCTAGCGTGTGAGAGTTCTTCATAAGATAAATGATTTAAAGAATTGGAATTTGAAGAACAAGAGGAAGAGGAGTCGGAAGATGTTACCTCATGGAATGCCATTAGGCATTTTGTACCTTGGTCGCTCGAGGAGGAGGAGGAGGAGGATGATGAGGAGGTGTCACTCCATGTCTCCTTGAGGACCTTTTTCTTTCCTTTTTCCTTTTGCGTGGCCCATTTCTTGTTGAGTGGGAAATCGGGCTTGTAATGGCCCTTTTCGCCGCACCCGTAGCATTTTACCTTGGGCTCGTATTTTTCGGTGGGTTCTTGCTTTCGCGCCTTGCGAGATTTCTTCTTCTTCTTATGCTTCTTCATAAATTTATGCATTTGGCGGGCGAGATTCTCCATTTCCGAGTCGCCGCTTGATGATGAGGAAGATGAGGAAGGAGATGAGGAAGAAGATGAGGAGGAGCTTACTTCCTTTTGTACCTTGAGGGCAATGTTCTTTGGTGTCTTGATTGGTGTTCCCTCCTTTTGAGCTTGCCTCCTCATTGTGATCTCATAAGTCATGAGAGATCCGATGAGCTCCTCTACCGGCATATTTTTGACGTCCTTAGCTTCTTGGATCGCCGTCACCTTTGGTGCCCATGAGCTCGGAAGGACCCATAGGATCTTCTTGACCATTGTCTCAGCTGAAACATCATCACCAAGGGACTTTCTCCCATTGCACACGTCAGTAAATCTAGTAAACATTTCAGAAATAGATTCATTTGGATGCATAGAAAAAGACTCAAAATCCTGCCTATACATATCCAATCGGGTGTCTTTGACTTTGTTGGTCCCCTCATGGGTAACCTCAAAAAGTTTCCAGATTTCATGTGAGGAGGTGCAAGTAGACACTCGATTGAATTCATTTCGGTCTAGGCCGCAATGGAGAGCGTTCATGGCTTTTCCATCAAGCTCAAAATTCTTTATATCGGCGGGGGTCCATTTGGATTCGTCGGGGGTAGACAAAGTGTAACCTTGCATGACAATTTTGTAAATGGGATAACCTATGCTTCGTAAAAAGGTGGTCATGCGGGTTTTCCAATAATTATAGTCGGACCCATCAAAAAATGGAGCCCGACCCAATGAGTAGCCCTCGGGGGTGAAAGAGGTAGATGCCATCAAAAGGATCTTTAAATTTGAAACCGTTTAAGGTATTACTCAAATTATCCCTTTGATACCAATTGTTGGGTCGGAACAATCGAAAATGATGGCAAGAGGGGGGGTGAATTGCCTTTTAAAAAATGATTAACAATTTAAAATCAAAGTTGAAATGCAGCGGAAATAAAGGAGGCAAAACACAAGAAATTGATAACGGAGTTCGGCCAAAAACCCGGCCTACGTCTCCGCTCCCAACTCAACCGTTGAGAGATTCCTACCGCTTGCTTTTCAATGGTTTTAGCAAGAAACCCACTAGGCTTTGAGGTAGCACTAGGACCTATTACAGCTTGCTTTTGTGGTTTAGCAAGAACCCACTTGCTTTTGATGGTTTAGCAAGAACCCACTATCCTTCTTACAGGTGAAGGATAGCTCACCTTTTTCTCAAGCTTTTTAAAGGAAAAGCTTGTGAACCTTTTCACACCTTAGTGGTGGTGTGAAAACCCAAAAGAAAGAGGGGATGAGAAAATTGGGAGTTTGTAGGCACAAACTCAAAGTTAAGCTCAAAAAGAATAAAATAATAAAAACCGTATTTGGAGAAGTCTTGGGCGCCTTTGATTGATTGGAGATGTTGAAGGCTGCTTCCAAGCTTCTTTGGTGGTGCTCTTGGATGTGGAATTGGATGGAGCACTTGGGGTTCCTTGAGGTGGCTCGCCGGAGGATTGCCGAATGATGGAAAATGTGTCCGTTGGCTTCACAATAGTTCCGGGATGTGTCCGGGGCTTCCTTGGCCTTTATTTATAGGCATGGAACCCTTGGGGAGGCTTCGGAGCCGTTGGAGAGGCTTAAAGAGCCGTTGGGAGCCAAAAGAAGGTTGACTGGTCAAACCCAACGACTAGTTTGACTGGGCCACCGACTGGCCGGTACAGCTCCACCGGCTGGCCGGTGCCTTGGCAGAGGAGAGGGAACTTGGTCCAGGCTCCACCGGCTGACCGGTGGAGGATCCACCGGCTGGCCGGTGGCAAGGCAGTAGCAAACACTGTTTGATCCAGGATGCCACCGGCTGGCCGGTGACAGAGCCACCGGCTGACCGGTGGAACCTGGCAGTGGGCAATGCCTCTGCCAGGTCCACCGGCTGGCCGGTGCTATCACACCGGTTGGCCGGTGGACTGAATTTCAGTCCATTTGCCAGCTTTCTTGGGCCAATCCTTTGGAAATCTCTTGCCTATCATCCACAACACTTAAAACACAATGTTAGATCAACAAGAAGGTGATTGTGATCATGAAAATCAAACAACGAGGGGAACGAGATGTACAACATATTTTTCTTTTTTAAATTTAACATATAATATTATATGTCTTATATATATATAGAAAATTAAACTGTGATGGAATTTAATGTTGAAGAATCTGGTGGGTATAAGTACAGTAAGAGATTTATTGGATCTTTTCCATAGAAATTAAGATGAAAAGTTCAACCACATTTTTGGTAGCATATGTGTTTAAATGGTAATGAAAAATGTATAATATATGGTGGATCTATGATGTGATGGGATTCCATGATAGTGGTAGCACATCTAGCACATCAAAATGGAATATGGTTGAAATAGAATCTATGAGTTCGATTACCATGGCTATACATTTTAGGTATTCCAGATTATAGTGATAAGTAGGTGTGTCCCAATTGATTATTTGTGGCACAACATGGTGATGAGATCATGATTAAGGGAGAAATATTTTGTGTGTTTCAAGAAAATGCAAGGATAATTCATGTTCAGATAAGTATCCCTACGGTAGTGGCATTTATTTATCAATTGTTTGGTATTTTTCATGATGGATATCTAAGAATTGTGTTTTGACCAATATTTTCATCAGATAAAAGATGATGGTTTATCAGGGTGTGGTTTTACAACTAGTTTTTCTACAATCTATTTTTATTTCAATTCTAGGCATTCCATGGATTTTTATTCTATTTGATTTATAGTTGAAATTTTAGAGTTTCCATATAGTTTTTAAACGTCCATAAGAGAGGGGGTTTTAACATTAAAAATATTCCATGTTAATTAATTTTATTTGTCATATTTTATGATTTCACTTCCATGTTTTTATCCAATTTCACATAAATTATTTCAAGAATGAGATTTTTTTCCATAAATTAGAAATCTATCCCAAAAAATATATATATGGCATGGTTATAATAGATTAAATTTTCCAAAGTATTCATTGAATTTTACATGATGTGAAACATGTAACTTAATTATGAATGTTACGAAATGAAAAACAATCACTCATGGGTTTCATTTTTTATTACTTATAATTCATATCGAGATTCTCTATGTTTAGAGAGAATCCATATATATATTCTTTTTCAAAAAAAATCTCACCATAAAATCTTCATTGCATACATAAGACCATGTTATATGCGATTTGGATTTTGAAAATCACTGATTACAAGAAATGATTCAATTTTGAGTTAATTAAAACTATAAAATAGATCTATAGTGCTATTACAATATTCATACAGTATATAGTAAATTGTTCAAGTGTCAGATATTAAAACAGATTCAGGTAACTTCACTCAAAATTATGTTTCATTATTTACAAATATATATAGTTTTGAATAATGGTTGCTTTATAATTCTAAATATGTGTATATTGATTGTCAATGTATGTGTTACATCAATTTCTCTCAATCAAGGTAATGTAAATGACTTAATATAATGGTAACTTATACAAACTTTTGAAAAGATAAATTTCTAGTATTGTGTGGTGCATAAATGTAATAATGAAAACCCCCAAGATACATGGAGGACGTAATCAGTTCTTTTAATGGAATGTAACAGATTATTATGACTATGTAATGGTAAATATATACTAAAATGCATTTAGTAATGGTGAATAGTGTATATATGTAATGGTGGAAAACAAAAAAAACTTCTAATTTCATGAATGTCTATATGAGTTTTTATGTTACACAATATATAACGTTATTTTCAATGATATATAAATACTATACCTAATTTTAAATAATGGTAATGTAGAAATTATATAAATAAAAATGAATCATTACAAGCCTAACAATTAAACTCTACATTTTGAATACATTTAAAAAAATTGATTGTTATTAAGAAATGATTAAATCTAAGATTAAAATATAATTTAAAAGTGGCCTATTTTTATTTATCAAATACAATGAATAGACCCACATTATATCAATAAAATCCACTTTCAACTACACTATATTTAAAAAAATCAGGATTCCATTATGAATTTTCTTTTATAACCAAATGTACAATAAAGACCATTATATAATTTTTTAAATATTAACACATCTTATTGAAATATAAGATCTTTTAACTACGTGATCTTTAACAAATCTCATGAGCTTAATTTCAATTACTCTTAATAACATAAAATAATATATTGTTAAAAATATATTTTATTGTATATTATAAAAATCACATTATTCGTTATCATATTTTATTGTATTATAAATATTTATATTATAGATAATATGGTTTTAATATATTGGATTGATGATTTCACATTTTTGCTTAAAAACTAATGGGGGTGTGGAATACATTATAGTGTTTAAATTTATTAACATTATTATTATTGAGTGGGATGAGCCAATTAGAGTTATGCATCAGTTTTTTTATAGAAAATCCATTTGAAAGTGAGTTGGGTTTTTATCTATTTATTCTTATTCCACATTCTAAAGTGTTATTTAATTTTCAATGTTAGTAGATCAAGATGATGGATTCTCCGCAACGTCTAATGAATCATATATAACCACCTGAGTATAGAACCACATTATCCCTTATCCCATAATAGATAGGTTTTGCATATATGAATTTATAATTATATAGCCTATATATTGATCGATGCACTTTTTTGGTTTTCAGCATTAAGTAACGTGTATATATATTTTCGAATTAGTTATTGTATATATTGATAATATACTATTGAATGTAAAATTAAATTTAATAACATTAATTGTAAACTTATATTTATATATTAATATTATTGTAAAAATTTAATATTAAATTAAAAAAACATAAAAAATTTAAAAAATAAACATTACCTCATTTAATTTTTTATAATAAATATAATTATCTTGAAAATATAGAAAATAATTATTTATCAACTAATAGTAGGAAATTTTTAATTATTATATATAAAATTTTTATTATTACATTAAAATACATGTATAAATATATATTTCCACTATAAATTATATTTTGTATGCTACGACAGCCTGAGAGGGAATTGATTTTCAGTGTAGCCCAAATTAAACATTTTCTTTTACTTGTTTTTTGATCATTTTACATTGTTAGTATGAAAAAAGTACAATATGTCATGATCATTACTTTAATATATTTAACATAAAAAATATTACGGTATTTGAATAATGTGCAGAACATAATTATTTTTCCTATTTCACTACAACCGGATTGGTCTAGTAATCCCACATTAGTGATGATTCATTGTTAAAAAATACACCATGCTTAAACAGTTCTATAAAAATTTTAACCATGGTTAAACTATTACATGAACACTAAATTCATGTGATTTTGGTTTCACTCTCTCCTTACCAAATGTATATTCCTAATTCGGCATGTTTATGCACTACTTTTGGTAAGGATAAATCAAGTTTATATATTTTAGGCTCATTTCTAGTTAATATTGGTATTAATGAATTGGTTTTATCTTTATATCAATATATATTCCATTTTATAACCAAAATTCATGAAATTTTATTCTTCAATCATGATGTATTCAACACCTTATAATGGGAGAGAGTTTGTTCATTCCGTCAATGTGCTACAACACATTATTGTAGAATATTATTATTCTATGATTTGAATTATCGTTTTATGTACTCCTTTATCTATAATTTGACATAAATAATGATAATCCATGAAATTTCAATCCATATACCTTTGAAATATTATGAATAAAATTATTTTAATGACTTTCTACTTTTTCTATTAACATAGTTACCAACATGACAATTCATTTCATAACCTTCGAGGGGAAACATCTTCACTATATAATGAATAAAAAAAATTATTTTCATATAATAAATATAATAAATAATTAAATAAATTGATTCGAGGAGCCCTACAAAATACAGTATAATTATTTAGTTAGCATTAACATGGATAGATACTATTACACTATTATATCTGAATCAAATGAATTTTTAATTCTCTCTACGTGATAACCCAAAAAAAACTAAAGAAATATCATTTTATTCGATATCATGTATGACACATTATACCAAGAACATGAGGTAATATAATATACAGATATTTTATTTTATTTTTTTATTTAAAATAGTTTCTATATATTTAAATTAATGAAACACAGAGTTAGAATTCATTAGATGCAAGAGTGTATTTCTTCAATGGATTGCATCACATGCCAGATTGAATTTTAAAAAATGATGACATATGTTGAAAATTATATATAATAAGATAAAAACTAGCATTTATGAATATTATTAACAAATATAGGAAAAAATATTATCTATATAAATATAAAATTAATTACTTTGTTATTGAATAATGAGAAACAAATATAATAACCAATTAGATATAAAATGAAATATTATTATTATTATGCTTCCAAATGATGGATTGTAATATTAATTGGTTTTATTATTTTATTATATCGTATTTTTATCATTTAATATGATTTAGGTACATAGAATCAATTTAAATTATACATTTACTATAAAAAAAAGAAATATTTAGGTCGTTTTTATTTTAAAACCCCACATTGGCGTCCTGTATGTGACATTAAATTTAAATTAATTTATATAATTTCTGTTAACAAACTTTTAAAAAATGATTTTATTATTATAAATTATAAAAATTAATAATTTTTAATAAGTGATTAATTAATTTTGACCAAAAATATTTTTGAATCTAATTAAACTTATTTATAATAATTAAGGTAAAATTAATCTTAATAAGTGGCTAAACCGCATTTTAAGGGTCCAAATGATGCAGAAACTCATTAAAATACTATTTTATGGCTATATATTGAACCAATAACCACATGGATTGACATATGATCATTATTAGAGACAAATTAAATCATGAAAAATGTGGATGAATTGCTTATTCGAAATATTAGAAGAGTTTCATGCATCCACCACAATAAAATGTAACCAAATCTCACCATTACAAACACCACTGAAGCAACATTTATCAAAATCTATCTACCCAAATATCAACTCAAATATCACCCATCATCATAACATCCTTCTCTAGGAGATAAATCAATCCATGGAAGCCATTGGTGAAAGCCAAAATAGGTCATTTGATTATGAGGTAACATCTTTTTTAAGCTATTGAGTGTTATTTCTATTCTAAAACCTCTAAAATATTTTTATTCATTGATTTATAACAAAACAATTATAATAAATATACTATTATTTTATTATTATATTTTATATTCCAATAATTACACACACATTTATCCCATAAATAATAATCATACTCTTTCTGTGTATAATGAACAACAGCCTCAGGAAATAATGATTATTCATTTTTCCATTACCACCTATAATGGTGGGAATTGTGAGGAAAACTATATTCATATATACATATATTATATTTAAAATGTTTTTAATCTTATTTAATACTTTTAAAACAAATATCTTTAATCGTTACACTTTATGTAAAAACAATAACTTCGTTTGAAAAAGTGTGGACTATCGCCCCTTAAAGAGATGTAATTCATTCACAGTAAACATGGAACGTATAAAACAATGATTTAATAAAACATATGTTAATTAAAAAAACTATATTTTTTATTAATGAATTAATTAAATATATATAAATTTAATCCATAATTATTTATTACCCTATCCACACACAAAAAGTGACAACACCATTCATGGACTAATTGGCAACCTCATCCTCAACAAAATGTGATTCCATTAACATTTCATGAATAATATATATAAGTATTTATGAGAATAACAAATATGGTATTTATCATATAATTATAATTATGGAAATATATAATATTACTTAACTTTTTTTGAAACTATCATTGAAAAATGGGATCGTTTCTCATGAGTACGTATGGACGATAGTCTCCATTATTGTAACGTTGGTTCATTTTTTATAACTAGGATTAGTGATTGAATATATATATATATATATATTAGAATTATAAAAATGTTAATAATTTCGTGATTATTACATTTTAGATGTTATATAATGACACATTTGACTATATTTTATCAACCTAATTGTTTTTTATGAATAATTGAAAATGGAAAAAAACATGAAATAATTTTTTTAATTTTAATAAATTTATAAGACATGGTAATAAGTGAAATAAAATAAATTTTAAAAATGAAAAATTTTATAATAATGTTTATAATTAATATAATTTTTTTATATAGAATGTTAATGTATGTTCCCTTGAATTTAAACTCAAATTAAAATTTTTTAATATTAATTTTTTACTTAATTAAGATAAATATAGTATTTACCACTTATATATCTTCTATGGTATATGTACATCATATTTTTTTAATATTATATCTTGAATTCATTTATCTTAACGTTATTTAAAACATCAATTTAATTTTAGGTCTTCATGATGATTATGATATAAAATGTTTTAAAGTGGTCAGGACACTTTGGAATTTTTAATGAATATTTTCATTAACATTAACTTTATGGATGTTTTAATTGTATTTAAATATGAGAATATTATATATCTATTTTTCAATAAAACCATTAATTTTATATTCATTGTTTACTCATTTTTTCATGTATTGGTATAATTTTCCACTCTTTGGTAATTAGATTGTTATAGATATTATTTTTCCAAAAATATTACCTCATTTAGATCTTTAGTATCATAAATAGTTTTCATATTGAAAAAATATTTTATTAAAATATTTTATAAAATGCTTTTAAAATTATTTACTAAATTAACTTTTATCCTTTTTTTCTTTGTCCAATTTTTTTAAAAGAATCCTTTTATCACATTCCTAATAATAAATTTTTCTACCCTCTTTCTGTAAAAAATAAATTTTCTATTATCTCTGTATAAAAAGTTATGATTTACCAGCAATCACATCCTAAAAGAATACATTTCATGTCCCAAATTTAACCTTTTAAGGAAAATATCATTAAAGATAAATTTTAATGAAAATTGTTTTCAAATGGTTTACCATATAAATAATATTTTCATTAATAATATTTTTTATAGGTTATTTTTATAATATTTCCATTCATCAATGGAAAAAACCATTATTTTAATCCACTTGGGTAATGATTTATTAATAACTTCCATAATGTTCATCTATATGGTTTATGATTTATTTTATCAAGGATATATTTCACATCCACTTTTAGGATTTGTTTTTACCCCATGAAACAACATTTAAAATGGTGTTTTCTTGGAATTTAATTTTATTATTTTGTAAATATTGATAAATCCTCATCTCTTACTCCAAGCATATATTTGATAAGGAACATTTTTAAATTAATTATTCAATATATAAAGTATTATTATACTTGAATAACATGATTCAGACACATTTGTAGATATCACCATGATGCGTTAGTAGACTCTTGAGACGAGTCATTTGGTTACCACAAAATGATATGTTTTTATATGATAAATTGTTAACCATCTTCTGAAAGGTCATTATAGTAGAGGTACCATATTCCTATGAAACATGTATCCCCATAATCAAGAATTTACTCTATTCAGTTTCACTAATTATTCATCCATGAAAATTTATGTTAACATATATATGGATATTTTTCATTTTAGTTCATTGATTAAATAGAATGAAATTTAGTTTCTTACATTTCCATATTTATTTTTCCATGTCTATTTATTTTAATGTCTTGTGTTTCTAGTTATAACCTTTATGTATTGTCTACACACATACCGCTCAATTTATTGATTATATGGCACGTGAGTTCTATTATTTACCATGTCATTATTATTATTCTAATTGATTCATGGTTTCTTCTACTATAATTATCCCATACTGAGCATTTGATATCACTATTATTATGATTCCTTTTTTAGCAATCCAAGAAGTGTAAAATGAATGATATCTAGGGTTATATAAGATGGAATACTGTTATAATTAATGTTATCTATTTAGTTATAAAAATATTATATTGTAATTACTGTATAAATTTTTTACAATTGGCTCATGTATGTATCCTATTTAACAAGACTATCAAACTCACTGTTATTCATGTTTTGGTTCCTTATAATCAAGCTAATGTAGTGGATATCAATCACAAGCTCTAAACCTTTTGGGTATGTGTCGCTATTTTTGGTATCAATTGATGTTTAGTAGAAACCTTGGAAACTATATTTAAGAAGACATAGTATAGTGAAAATATCACTAATTTAGAACATCAGGATAAGTTTAGAATAATATACAAGAATTTTTTTAAGGTAGGGATTATGAGGGTCTTCCTAGAAATAAACCCCAATATACATACAATAAGTGGATGTGGGTAAAGAATAGATGTACATAGGATTAATTACACTAACAAGGTGTTACGGGCCTGACTCAAGGTATCCTGTTACATAGAAACAAGCCTTACTACGCTCCTAGTTTGACAATCTTTGGTGATTTTCTGAGGATAACATACTTTTTATTTACAAACCAATATGAATATTGTGAATGGATAATGAAAATGAATAATCAAAGTGAAACCTAAGGTGTTTTATATTGAAGATAATGTGTCATGATTAAAATAATGCAAATTATATTATGGATAAATCATAGTCCAATGAAGGACCTATGTGGAAATAAAATGGTTAAATTATTTATGTATTGAAGTTATATTGAAAATCATAATCAAAATCGTAATTACAGATTAATCATATTTAATGGATGTATATCATACATATTTTTGGAAATTATATTAATTTTTTTAGAAATGGAATACATGTATGTCTGGTGTCATCCAATCTAATTAGGCTAGTACATAGGTCTTAAACAAATGACTAAAGGACAATAGGGGTTTTACAACAACCACTAACATATGCAATTTCCTGGATAAAATGTCAGTTTTCCTCATTAATCTATTTGAAAAATAAATATTTAAAATAAAATAGTAGAGGTTATTAATATTTAGAAATTATTTTCGTTACTAAATTATTTTTGGAAACTATTTATAGACAAATAGTAAAAATTATCTAATTTTTTATGGACATTAAGATCTGTTAGAAACGTATTTTTATACTGCATGCACCTAAATTAATTTTTTAATTTATAAAACCAATTAAATAACATCAAAAATTTTAATATATATATTTATACAAATATATCATGTAAGTAAATTTATTTATAGATTTATTCAGTAAATACATTTACAATCATTAAGAAAAATTATGTTGAAATAAAATATTATCCTAGCAACATAATTTTTTGTAGAAATGATGGTATCTAAAATCATCAAATAATTATTTATATAAGGCCGTATAATTTATATTTATCATTAAATTTTTTGTGATTGATATCCATATTCTCTCTGTATATATAATTATGCATTTCATTCATGTACATATTTTAACATGCTATTAATTTTCTCCTACTTATAGACCATGTTCACCATAGTCCATGTAACCATTGCACTTTCCATTATATCTTTTCTAGAGGATGACTTATGTAACCTTTTTCATGATATGGGACGTATATCATATTAATTGTCAAGAAATCTATCAACAAAATTAAGTATAAATTTAGATGAATATATTTAAATAAGACGGGGAGAATATGAAGACAGAGAAATATAATGTATTATAATTGTATTTGATTGCATGTATTCCACAAGACCCCAAGTGAATGAGGTAATATAATTTCCAGATAATTTATAATATAAATACTATTTGAAATATATTTTATATATTTCAATTAATTAATCACTGAGTTTCAGTGTGTTACATGGAAGAGCGACCTTCTTTGAAAGCTTTCATAACACACATGATAGAGTTCTACCGAACAATATTATTTATTTAAAATATTATATAATAAGATATAAACTAACAATAATGAATTATTTTAAATATAATATGAAAATTTATTATTTAATTAAATATAAAATTAGTTCATGTGTTACTAAATAATGATAAATCAAATTAATAATCTATTAAATATATAAATAAATATTTTTATTTTTATGCTCGAAATTTTTTTTAATCCTACTAAACATAATAAATTAAAATTTGTGAATAATTTTATTGTAATATATATTTTATATATTCAATTAACTATTTTTATAATCATCCATTTGTTATGATATACATATGTTTTGAAAAAACATGATTTTACCTATAAAAACGAATATTATTATAAAGTAAAATTTACCACCGATTAATAGAGAACCGATTTTAAATCTAATTTTTTGACACATTAATTGATTTAATAAGTAAAAAATAATCGTTATAATTTAAATATAAACATAATAATTATGTTATGGTGATTTAATTTATATCTATTTAATGATTTCATTTTTTTAATGAATGGTTAGAAATATTGAATTTTAGTTCAAAACTACAATTTTAAAAAATTATTATATGGTTAAATTATAATTTTAATTAATTTAAATCTTTAGTTAGATCATATTTTTAGCATGTGATCTAATTTACATCATCAAATTTAATTTAACTTTTATTTTGGCTATAAAAAAAATAGAACACATTTCGACGTTTTAACATTAAAAACATAACTTGTCGTCCCATCTACAGGATTTAATTGAAATTAATAATTTCTAATTATGTGATTCGAATTTTGAGAAATGTAATATATATTAATCATCTAGATCATTTATAATTTCAAAAAAATTTCATCTTTGGTTTTAACCAAAATTATTATTGATTGTAATTTGAATTAATTAAAATTATTTAGATAAAATTAAACTTAATAAGGTACGAAACCTGACTCCTAAGGGCCCAGATGGATTATTAAATTTTCAAAAAGCCATAGGGTGGAAATATTTTGATCATATAGCCAATTATATATAAATTTTACCATAATGGTTTCCACCTAAAACACGAAAAACATGGGATTAATTCATATGTAAAAATATTATAGGAGTGCCACTCCTCCTCCACTATAAAAGGGCACCACTTCTCACCATTACCTCATTCATATCAATCAAATTGGTCTGAACTAATATGTTCCCAAAATTATATCAAAAAATACCACCCCTAATCTTATTATCACCCAATATTATTTAAATAAGTCTCTAAAATATTTTGATGCAAATCCAAATAAGTTACCTGATTAAGAGGTAAAATATTTCTTTACTATATTTAGATTTATTGGAATTCTACAACCCACCAATGATCTTATTCTATGATTTTTTTAAAAATTGAATCCAAAATTTATTAGTATTATTTATGATAATTATTTACCTACACATTCACACACTTGCGTATAATGGAGAATGGACATAATATTTTTCTGGACGGAGAATTATTGCCTCACGAAAGGATTATTGTTAAATTTTTCCTTTACCATCTATAATTGTGTCCATTATGATGGAAAATATATTTATATATGTAATATATGATATTTATAATGTATTTATAAATATTTTATTATTTTTAAACTTATATTGTTACACTTTCCATTTTCTGTAAAAACGATATCATCGTTAGAATAAGTGTGGACTAGTTCCACCTAAAAGCGATGTGATTCATTCATACAAAACATTGAACATATACATGATGGTTTAAAATAAAAATATGTGATTTAAATAAACACTATAATATATTCAATATATAATTACAATTATTTTTAATATAATATATAATTTTATTTATTACCCTTTCCACACCCACAATATAATAACGTCCTTCAAGGAAGTGTGGACTTCAACCTCCTCGACATGATGTGATTTCTTTTACATCACAATAATATTGTATAGAAGTATATATGATTAATTATTTTATCAATTATTATACAATTATAATTCTATAAGGATAAGATAATAATTTTCTTCTTTAAATAATGATCATTGATAAATGGGGACATCACTAATTCTTACTTACAAATTATTATCTTCATGATTTTCATGATTGTTTATTTTTCATAACCATATATAATTATTGATATTAAAAGTATAATTGACGAATAAATACAATAATTATTTCATTATTATTATTCAGACGGGGTTTTATAATTAACTTTTTTACCAATGGCGACCTACCGATTCATTTTTGACATAGAAAAAGAAATTGGTCAAAACACCTGATGAAAAAATAATTATTTAAGTAAATGCATATGACATGGAAAAGTGTAATATAAAAGTAATGATAAAATTAAAAAAAATTCAATAGTATGTAAAAAAATTAATATAAGAATATTAAAAAGAAGATACAGTACATTCACATGAAAGGAAACTCAATGTAAGAGAATTTCATATCACTTTTTTACTTTTGTGAGCTAAATGTAATATTCACAACTTACTTTTTTCAGTGAATCTATTGAAAAATTATATATATATATCAAATCATGAATTATTTTTTTCATATTATTTATAACTTACATTAAATATTATTCACACTATAGGTTTTCTATTCCAAATGTTTCAAAATGGAATGGGACACTTTAGAATGATTAAGGAATATTTTGGTCAAAAATAACATTAATTATCTTTCGATGGTATTTACATTAGAGGAAATTTTATGAAAATTTTCCAATAAAAACATTCATTTTATATAATCTATTCATTGAATTCAATTATAAAGTGATAGTCCAATTTTCCCACTATTTCGTACTCAAAATGTTTTAGGAAATGTTTTTTCCAAAAACCCAAATTTCCTTATCCCGTTATTCAAAGAATTTGTATTCTTAAAAACAAAATTTTATTAAAATGTTTATAAAATATGTTATTAAATTAATTATTACATTTTTTTTCTATTAACAAATTATTCATAGAAATATTTATATATCTTTTTGAATAATGATTTTTTTATAAAAACAATTTATGAAAATGTAATTTTATTTTTACCGTGTACAAATTGTACAGATTCACCAAAATTTATTTAATTGAATATTTTATTTACAGTTTAAAATTTACCTTTTTAAATTTTAATTTTTAAAATTGATTCTCAAATAAAGATTTTATCAAATGTTTTTTGAATATATAAGTATATTTTCCACAAAAATCTTTTTTAAAATATTATTTTGTATTTTTTTCATTCATTAAAGAAAAAAACCATTTATTTCACTCCACAAGAGTTATGTAGTATTGATATCAATCCAAATGTTCCTATAAATGATTTATGTTTTAATTTTCCAAGGATAGTATGCACATTCAATTACTTGATTGATTTTGTAAACTTGAAATATCCAATTTATTTATCATTCAACGTTGAATTCCCCCTATTTTACCATATGATTTATCAATGGTATGTTCATTTACTACAATATATAAAATTTTAAAAATCATATTTTGTTGAAAGTTCATTTTATTATTTGGATAAATGTTAAAAAATATACTTTCCTTACTCTATAAATATATTTTATAATGCACATTGTTAAATAGATTATTTGATATATGAGGAATGTTTTGGACATGTATGTCATGGTTGGGACTAGGATATATATAGATGCTGATTTAATCAGTAGTCTCATGGAAATATTCATTCGGCCTGCTGCCATATATGGGGTTTTACACTTTATTTTTTAAACCGTCTTATGAAATTTCTTGATTGTTAATATATCATGTACATAGGAAACTTTTAGTCCAATAATTAAGAATTTCCCTCATTTAGTTTCAATTATTATTAATCCATAAGTTTTTTTATTGATTATCTATAGATACTTTTAATTTTAAGATCATGTATTAAATGGAACACATTTTTCTCTTATCTTTCCATATTTTTTTCATTATCTAGTTATTTGAATGCAAATTTTATCTATTTATTACTATTTCATGTTGTTTATATGCTTCACTATTAGAATTATGATTATATAGAATATGAATTAAATTATTTACCTTGTCATAATTAGTATTCTCATGTATTGATTATTTATTCCACTATACATTACTGTTACTAAGCTTTTGATATTAGAATTGTTTTGTTTCCATTCCCCAGGAATCCATAAAGAATACTATTAATTATATTCACATATATACTAGATAGAATAAAATTATCTATGAAGTTATTTATTTATTCAATAATATTATATTGTAATTTGGGAATTATTTTATATTATAATACTCATGAATATATCTCACTTACCAAGAATACAAAACACTAAACAATTAAAGATATAATTTATTGTAACCGTGTTAATGTAACTGATAGAAGATATCAGCTTCATTCCTTTGGGGATGAGATGATATAATTGGAATAAAAATATATTTAGTAACAACCTTGTGGACTATACTTAGGAAAATATTGGTTAATGTAAATAACAATATGGTAAGTTTTTTTGATATATAAAGTGGAACATCCTATACATTTATAATGATATTTATTATGTTGGTATTCCTAGTAATAAATACATGTATGGATACTAGAAGATGATATGGTTTTGGAATAGATGTATCTAGAAGTAATAACTCTGAAAAAGTGTTTCGATCCTAACTCTGGTTAACCTTCTACAAGAAAATGAGCCTTATTTTGTATCTTGTTTTACAATCCCTATAGATATTATTAGGATAATCCACATTTTCATCACTATTCATAATGAAGAATTTGAATAGACAAGGACAATGAATAACCATTTTGAAAAATATGGAATCCTAGATTGATGATAATGTTTTGGGATTAAAATTCATAATAATGATATTTTTCAAAAACCGTAGACCAATAAATGACCTATACATAAATGAAATTGTTAAAGTATTTATTTATTAATTTCCTATTAAAAATATTTGTTAATAGTGTTTATAGTTATTAATATTATTTCAAGAATGTTAATAAATTCTATTTTGGAAATTATATTAATTTGGTGTTATAATAGAAAAACATGTATTCCAGGTGACAAAAAATTAAATTCTATAAGTACACGTGTCTTACATCTATAACCAAAGAACAATAAGGGTTTCATGACATCCACTATAGAACTCAATGTACGGGTTTAAATGTTATTGATTTTATATAAATAATTTTTTGATAAAATATTAATGATAAACCTATATTTTTTTATATTTAGAGATTAATGTTCCTACTATATTAGTATTGGAAACTATTTTGAGACAAATAGAAAGTATATTTAATCTTTTATGGGCCTTATGATATTTTATAAATGTATTTTAATTGATCAGAAATCAAAATTAATTTTTAGATGAATTAAAATCCTTATTGAAGAACAAAGAAAAGATGAAAATATTTTTTTAGAAATTTATCATGTATATAAATTTCTGGTAAATCATTAGGAATTAAATGAATTAACAATAATTTGGATACAAATACACAAAAACAAAATGTCATTCTGAAACCGTAATTTCTGTTGGACTGATGGCCTCTTATGTCATCAAAGATGTATGGATTTGAGGCCCTCAACATTCAGTCATTTATAAAGGATTCTTTATGAAAAATTTTCAGGACATCAAATATAAATTGTATTATCTATAAAACAATATATCACCGTGATTGAGTTCAAATTTTGTGGTCACATATTAAATATTGTGGGTAGAATGTGACATCCCAACAATCCAATGTAACAACCTTGTATTCGATAACATGTATTACATGTTTCACCAAGAATGTGAGGTAATATAATATTTGTATACTTTAGAATATATATTCTATTTATAATAGATTCTATATAATTTAATTCCTACATCACAGAGTTAGCATGCATTAAACATAAGATTGGCCTTCTTCAATATCTTGCCTCACACGTAAGACTTAGTTTTACCGAATTAAAACATATTACTAATATATATATATAATAAGATATAAACTATAATATTTGAATATTAATCACTAAATTATGATAATATATAGGTTATATAAAAATAATATGAATTCATTTGAGGCCAAATAATGATAAATGAAAATAAGAACCAATTAGATACAAAAAGAAATATTATTATTTTTTCCTTCTAGAAGAGTTTTATCATAAAGAAAAAAATTAATTACAATCAGTAAATGATTTTAATGAAATATATATGTTATATATTCTATAAAATATTTTTTTTATTAATAAATTAGGATTATTAGAAATAATACTATAACAAACTCTATTTTACACATAAAAACCAATATTTTTATAAAGGCAATTTAAGGCTTTTTAATGGACAACCCATTTTAAATAATTTTTTTGAAACATCACTGATTTATTATTTAAAATAAAAACATCATATTTTAAACATCAATATAATTATTTTTAGGGTGAATATTTTATATTTTTAAAGAAGTACATAATTATTTTAATAAATAGTAAAAAATATTTAATCTTAATTCAAAAACTGCATTTTCATATAATTTAGTTGTAAATATAAATTTTACATTTAATTGTTTTTAATGATTAATTATATCATATTTTTGTCTAAATATTCTATTTAGGTAATTGGGATCAATTTGAATTTTAAATTAACTATAAACAAAAAAACACATGTGAGTTTTTACTTTAAAAACATTTATTATCATCCCGTCAATGGGATTTAATTTAAATTAATTTCTATAAATTATTTTTTTAGAATACGGAAAACTAAATATAATATTTGTAATAATAATAATATATAATTTATAATATAGTGAAATTAGTTTTTGACAAAAAATATTATTGAATATAACTAAAATTACTTACAATTATTACAGTTAATTATATGTTCATAAGAGACTAAACCACATTCTTAAGGAACCAAATGAAATAGAAACATTTCAAATATCCATTGGATATCCATATTTATACCATATAGACACTTTTTTTAAATTGGTTAGTCATATGTGGCAAATGAAACGAGAAAACTGTGAGAAAAATTCCATTGTCAAAATATTACAATAGTGTTTATACCCCTCCACTATAAAAGGCCACCACTTCACCCCATTCATAAAACCATTAAATATTATTTAGTTAATCATAAATCAGACTAAATATCTATATAACATACCTACCACTATCTTAGATGCCTCACCTTATGATAAAATGAATCCATGAAAGCCTTTGGTGAAAACCAAAATGAGTTACCCAATTAAGAGGTAACATCATTCCATAATCTATTTAGTTTTATTTCAATTATCCAACCCCTAAACTCTTCGTATTATATATATGTCTAAAATTATAGTATCATATATATACTAGGATATTTTTATGAAAATTTTTTTACCTATAAATACAAAATCATTAATCTAATTAATAATGAACTTATTCTTTCTATGTGCATCAAACCACTGCCCCACGAAACGATGATAGTAAATTTTTTATTTACTACCTCTCATTATGGATAATGTGATGTAAAAACTATTTACATATGTTATATAAGATTTTTAAATTTTTTTTACTTATTTAATTATTTTACAACACTAATCATGAATTATTCCATTTTATGATAAAATGATAACATCGTTGGATGAAATGTGGATTACCACCTCTAAAAGTGATGTGATTAGTTCACAATAGACATGGAATGTGCGAAGGATGGATTTAATTTAGAAAAAGTGATATAAACATATGGATATATTATATTCATTTAATTCATAAATTTATATAAATATAATATATAATTTATTTTATTACCCTTTCCACTATAAAAAGTGATAACATCGTTCATGGACGTGTGGACTACTACCTCCTCAACACAATATGATTCCATTAATATCTCAAGAAAAATATAAATAAGTATATATGAATAATTAATATGGTTTATATGACAAAATTATCATTATTTAATGTTATAACATTACTTACATTCTTTCAATAATTATTATTGAAAAATGAGAAGGTCACTCATGGGTATGTACTACTTATAGTCTTCATGATTGCAAAGATGGTTCATTTTTTAAAATAATATTTATGGAATGATTATAAAATTATAATTGATGTATAAAAATTATATTTATTTATTTATTTTTAATATAGATTTTATAATTACCACTTTATCCATATTTGACTTACCAATTTCATTAATTACACATATTTTGCATTTGGTCAAAACACCAAACATAAAAATAATTATTTAATTAGTGGTTTAAGAAATGGTAATAAGTTATATAAAATTAATTATAAAGCTGAAAAATATTATAAATAAAGTACAAAGTTATTCTAAGTTCATTATAAGATAATTTAATTAACATTTACCACAAATTAAAATCAATATAATGAATTGTCATCAAACGTTTTACATATATGAGATAAATGTAATATTAAGAATTTAATTATTTTTTATGGGGTTTCTAATACCAATTTTTTTATATTATATTAAGAATTATTTTATTTTAATTATATTTAAAATGTCACTTTCTTTTTATTCCTTCATGAGTTTGATGTTTTAAAATATTTTAATGTGTCATGGGACACTTTAGAATATTTACTGATTATTTTCAGAAATGATAACATTAATGATCTTTGAATGGAATTTTTATTAAATTAAATTATATGAACATTGTATAATAAATATCTTTATATTATCTCCTCTTGTTATTCCTGACCATTTTTAAATATTTTTTCCATTTTCAAACACTTTCTAACTCTAAATTTTTTAGAAAATAGTTTATAATTCAAGATGACATTAATTCACTCATTATATAGAGAATCAAATTTCTTTTAAAGAAATGTTTTATTAAATTATATTTAAAAATGAATTTTCATGAAAATTTTCCCCTTTTCATTTTACCAATATTTTCAAAGTATTCTTCATGTCTTTTTATAAATTAGGCATTTTTCAATCATTTTAATATTTTAAAAGAATGGTATTTTCTTCTAGTAAAACATGTATAGATTTACCCATCATTATTTCTATGAAACATCTACTGAATGATTAAAAAGTTAATATTTCAAGAAAATGTTTTTTATAAATTTAATCTCAATGAAAATTTCATCCAAATGATTACTATAAACAAAATGATATTTTCTTCATGAATGTTTTAATTGGATATTTTTATAATATTTCCATTCATCAAAGAATATAATCTATTATATTACAACAATAGGTGTATGTTGTATATAATACCATTAATGTTATTCAAGATGGTTTATGATTGATTTGGTCTATAATATTAATCACATTCACTTCCATGATTCCTTTTGACCACTTGAAATATTTAATTTCCAATGATTATTGATCATTGAATTACCCCTATCATAAAATATCGTTTATTTTGGGTATCTTCATATCCTAAAATGTATACCATTTCAAACAATATGTTTTCTAGGAAATTCATTTGATTATTTGGGTAAATATAGATATATATTGATCTCTTATTTCATACAGATATTTTATAATGAACATTATTAAAACTATTACTAGATATATGATGAATGTTTTGGAGAGGTATGACAGGGGCGGGTCACAGTTATAGACATCCCCTTGATGCAATGGTAGTGTAATGTTATGATTTATTTGGCTAGTATACTATGATCGGTTTTTACCTGATATGTTGAAAACCCTCTTGTGAAGGGTCTTGACAGTAATGGTACAATGAACCTTGGAAACATGGGGTCTAATAATCAACCAATTCAATCATTCAGTGTCATCTATTATTCATCCTATTAATTTTTCATCAACATATATATGTATATATTTTATTGTCAGATTGTTATTTAATTTTAATGTGATTTAGTTCGTTACCATTCCATATTTACATAGATTTTTCTAGTAATTTAATCTACATGTGTTTCTATTTATTCACACTCTATTTTGTCTACACACTACCCTTTTAGTTTAATGATTATATGGCATGCGAGTTTAGTTATTTACTATGACATAATTATTTTTCTCATTTTTCATTATTGATTCCACTATATTATACCCTTACTAAAAATTTGAGCTTATCCTTATTATGATTTCTTTTACCAAGAAATCAAAAAGATTATTATGGTATTTACACAAGGATATAATATAATAAATAAATTTAGCCTCGATGTAATTTATTTTGTTAGAGAAAATTTTAATTTTAATTATTTTATTATTTTGTAATAAAAAACTAAACTATTTATTTAGTTTACCTTCACTACTAAACCATATATCCTTTAAGATATTATTCATTATAATCATTCATATGCAATTTATTGTAGACACTACCTCCATGACTTCTATGTTTGGGTCACAATAGCTGGTATCAATGGTATCCTAGTAGAAACATTGATAACTAGATTGTGGTAAATTTTGTTTAGAGAAAATAAATATAAGGATTAATTTAAGGATAATTATAGAAGAACATCCTATAATTTTTTTAAGGTAGATATTATGTTTGTCTTCTTAATAATACATCATTGTCTGGATACTACAAGTGGATGTGGGTCAGACATAGATGTACCATGGTGTAATAAATAAGACATGTTGTTCCGAGCCTGAATTATGGTAAACTGGTACATAAAAATAGGCCTTACTAAGAATCTGGTTTGACAATCATGGGGGATATTCTTGAGATAATCCACATCATTACATACAATTCATTATGAATAATTTGAATGCATATTAAATATGAATAATCAACGTTAATCCTAAGATATTTTTTATTAATGTTAATGTGTCATTACTATAAATCATAAAAATGATATTCTTGATAAACCAAAGACCATGTAATGACCTATGATGAAATATAAGGGTAAGTGTATTTTTGTAATGAGGTTTTATTGAATGCTTTAGTTTAACGGGTGTTTATTGATTAATCATATTTCAAGGATTTCCACGATATTTCTTTTGGAATTTATATTAATTTTTTTCTCAAAAAATTTGAACAAGTAAGCTTGGTGACTAACAATAAAATTCAGTATGGGCGTGGGTCTTGAACCCATGAATGAAGAAAGATAAGGGTTTTATTCCAACCACTTACCTGCACAATGTCCTAGTAAAATGTCATTGTTTTAGCTAGACAATTTTTTGAATAAAAACTAATGATAATACCTTAGTTTTGATTTTATATTTATAGATTTATGCACTGATGATATTTAATTGGAAACATGTTGGAGATAGATAGTTGAAATTTTCAATCATTTAGGGTCTTTAAGATCCTTTAAGAGCATATTTTAATGCATCGGATATCAAAGTTAATTTTTGGATGAATTAGAAAAATGGTAAAGGATAAAATTGGTTGAAAATGTTATTATAGAAATATTTCATATATGTAAATGTATTTATATCCATAGGTTGTAAATGTATTACCCATCCTTATAAAAAACGACATAGATTTAAAATATTGTCATAACACCTTAAATTATATTGAACTGATCAACTCATAAATCATCAAACATTTATGTAATTGACACCCTAAAATTTATAGTGATCAATCAATATTTTTTATTAATGGACTCACTCACTTCTTATTAATATTTACACTTTCCCTCCATGTATGTATTTCAGTTGGAACTAACGTTCTCCTATATGGAGATCATGTTACATGGTAGTCCATGTGACCATTTTACCTTCCATTTTCTATATTAATGGTTATTACATATGAACCATTATCCTGATATATGATTTAAAACATATAAATTATCATAAAATATATTAAAATGAGTGAGTATAAATTGACGGGATGGAATTTAAATAATTCGGGGAGAATGTTACACCACAAAAATTTAAAGAAATAAAATTGTATTCGATAACATCTATGGAATGGGACACCAATAACATGATATAATGTAATATATAGATACATTATAATATATATATACTATTTAAAATATATTTTATATATTTTAATGCATGCAACAATGAGTTAGCATGTGTTACACGCAACAACAACATTCTTCGATGACTTGTGTCCCATGCAAGACTATGTTTTACTGAACAATAATATATTATTAAAATATTTTATAATATGATATAAAATATATATTTGTAATATTATTATCTAATATATGAAAATTTTTGGATTATTTAAATAGAAAATTAATTATTTTGTTGCCAAATAATGAGAAATAAAAATAAGAACAAATTTGATATAAAAAAGAAATATTATTATTTTTTTCCATCCAAAATATTTTTATCTTAATAAAAATAAATAATTAAATTTCCTAAAAGATTTTATAGATATATTTATTTTATAAAATCAAAATTTTTTATATTAGTACAATATGTTTGATAGACATAATATAAGAACAAGCTCTATTTTACACATAAAAAACCATAATTTTCAAAGGAAATTTTAATTCTTATTAATGTAAATCTCACATTAAATATGAATTTTGATAGTTTAAATTATCTAACATGTAAAAAACATAATATTTTCGATATATGAATAATAATTAGGTTCGGGTTACTTTTTATATTTTTTGAAACAAGTCATTTTTAAATGAATAGTTTAAAATACTGAATCAAAGTTCAATACATCATTTTCATATATTTTATTTATAAGGTTAAAGTATAATTGTTATTGGTTTTAAGGTACAATTAGATAATATTTGTTTTATTTGATCAAATTTAGGTCATTGGAATCAATTTCACTTCATAATTGACTATAAAAATAATAAAATATTTCAAAAAATTTAACATTAGAACCCGCATTGTTGTCCACCCTGTAGGGATAAATTTAAATTAATTTCATCAAATTATATGATTTTAATTTGGAAAAATGGATTCCATTTTTTTAATCATAATTATTTTTATTATATAATAAGATCAAATTTGTTTTTCACCAAAAATATTAGTGAATGTAACTAAAGTTAATTATAGTTGTTAAAGTAAAATTAAACATAGTAAGGGAATAAACATAATTCTTAATAGACAAAATGACATAGAAACTTGTCCAAAAATCCATTTTAGGGTCATATTTACACCCTATACCCACAATTATCGAAATTATACTGTTATGTTATCCAAAGTTAACATGATAAACATGGGAATAATTCCTTTTCCAAAATAATACATCAGTGCCACTCCTCCACCAATATAAAAGGCCACCACTTCTCCCCATTCATCTCATATATTAATAAAATTTGGAACAAAAATTATATGCCAATATATCTCTTCAATATACCTACACTCATCCTAGAATACTTCCCTTGGTATGAAATCAGTCCAAGTAATCTTTTGGTGAAAACCAAAATGAGTTACCCGATTATGAGGTAACAACATTCCTTATGAAAGGTAGTTTTATTTACATTGTCAAATGCCTAGACTCTTCTTATTGTATAATTTTTTAAAAAAATCTTCCAGATTATAGTTGTAAATGTTTATGCTAATTGTTCAAACTAAACTTACAAAAACATCCATCAAGTGGATAACAAACATAGTATTTTAATGTATGGAAAACTACAGCCTCATGAAATGATGATGGATCACTTTCCATTATCATATCTCATGTTGAAAATTTTGATGAAAATTTTATTTATACACTCTATATATGATATTTATAATTTATTTATACATATATTATTATTTTACATACCATTACTATTTACTTTCATTTTATGTAAAAATGATAACATTGTTTGAAGAAGTGTTGTCCACCTCCCCTAAAAGCAATGTGATTCCTTCACAATAAACAAAGATCATATAAATGATGCTATTAGTTAAAAATATACGACATAAAAAACAGAATATTATATTTTTACATTATTAACTTTTTGAAGATATTATATATAAAAAAATTATTTCCTTCTCTACACAATAAAAAGTGATAACATCATTCATGGATTTGTGGAATACCACCTCCTCAATAGGATTTGATTCCTTTTGCATTACAAGATATTTTTTATAAGTATAGAATATTAATAAATATAGTATTTATGATATACTAATTATTATTGAAATATATTATATTGCATACCTTCTTCCCATAATAATGATTAAAAAATGGGGATGATACTCATGCATATGTACTGTCTACCATCTCTATGATTGCAACATTGGCTAATTTTTAATACAAATATTTAATGATTTATTTTTAAATTATATATTATTTATGAATATTATAATTATTTTTTGTGTTGTTATATAACAACCGTTAATACCATATTTGAGTATCTAATGTTTTCTTAACACCTAAAATGAATTTTTTCAAACCACCAAATGTAATTATAATTTTTTAAGAATATCTACATTGAATTGTAATAAGTTAAATAAAAGTAATGATAAAATTGATAAAGTTTTTGAATAAAGTATAAAATAAACATTAGTATATTATAATCGATGTTAAATGATGTTCATGAGAAATAAATCTCAAGGTAGAGGATTATCATCTCACTTTTTACTTATGTTAGGTAAATGTCATATTCACCACTTACATCATTTATGTGGTGTATCAAATAGAAATTTTTATAAATTATATCATGAATTAATATATCTCCATTGTATTTAAAATATCCATTTAATATAATTATTTCAAGATGATTACGATTTAAAATGCTGAATAATGTTATAAAACACTTTGGAATTCCTATAGATTATTTTCATCAATAAAAAATTTAATTATATTTCAATGGTATTTCTCTATGAAGATATTATATGACCATTCATCAATAAAACCCCTAATTTTATCTATTTTGGTAATTATGGTCCATTTTCATGTATTAATATGATTTATTCGACTCTTTGGAATGAAAAATATTTTATATTATATATTTTAGAAAGTCGTACATTATTTCCATTTTTAGTCAGATAACATATTTTCTTATACATTCAATTTTTTCTTAAAATGTTTTCAATTTTTTTTTAAAAAAATAGTAAATTTTGTTTTTTCATTTTTTTACAAAATATTTTCAATGGTATCTTTTTTCCCATTAAAAATAATATATTTTCCTATCCTTTTACATTGCAAAAAATTGCCATTTTTACATTTTATAACATGAATATATTTACCCTCGGTCATTTCATTGAATCATTGTTATCGTTTTTGAATGTTAATTTTTAATGAAAATGTGTTTTAATATTTTTTTCCAAGAAATGATTTTTCAAATGGTTAAAAATGATATTTTCATCGAAAATGCTTTTGTAATTATCTTTTAACAATATTTCCATTTATCAATGAAAACAACCCATTATTTTACTTAAAATGAATTATGTTATATTGATTTCATCTTTAATGTTCATCTAGAGGGTATATGATTGATTTGGCCCAGTATAGTATACACATTCAAATCCTTGATTCGTTTTGTCCTCATGAAATATGAAATTTCCTATGATCATTGAGCATTGAATTTCACATACATTACCATATCATTTATCATGGGTATGTCTATTCCTAAAAACATATACTAGTTGGAATATATTGTTTTCATGGAAATTTATTTTATTATTTCAGTAAATATTGATAAATCAATATCTCTCACTCCAAACAAATATTTGATATGTCACATTGTTAAATAAATTAATCAATATATTAAAAATATGTGGGATGGTATGACATTGGTGGGTCCCTGTTATCGATATCCCATCGATGCATTGATAGTCTCATGGGGGGAGTCATTTTACTAGACAACTTAGATGGGGATTTACGCAATATATTTTAATCATTATAATGAACAGTATTAATGGTAAAGGTACCAGGAAGCTATAAAACATTGAATAAAATAATTAAGTAATTCGTTCATTAAGTTTATGTTATTATTCATCCTTGAGATTTGATGTTGACATGTATATAGAAACATTTCATTTAAATTTTATTGATTAAATGACATGTGTTTTTGTTTTTTAACATTCCATATAAATTTTTTATTTACCTAGTTATTTGAATGGAATGTGTTTCTCTTTATTACCTTTCCATATGATCTACACACTTATCTATCTATTTATTAGTTATATGGCATGTGAGTTCAGTTATTTACCATGCAATAATTATTATTCTCAATGATTTATTATTTCATTCTCTGTAATTTACAATTGCTGAGGTATTCATCTCACCATTATTATGTTTCAATCACCTACGAATCCAAGAAGTGTACTATGAATGATATGTAGGGACATATAAGATGTAATAATTTCATCAAAAATGATATTTATTTAGTTATTAAACCAATTATGTTATAATTAGTATATTAATTTTTAATACAAGACACATGTATAAATATAGTTAAAAAACTACTAAACTCTCAGTCCATTAGATTTTCATTATTTGTAATTATGCCAAAGTAATTAGTAGGAGAAACTAGCTATAAGCCTTCTAGGGTTTGTTCACAACAAAACTCACTGAATTTTTGAAAATGAAATAATGAGATGTTTTCAAAATGACTATAGCTTATAAAAAATATATTTTCATATATAAATTGTTATATCCTCTCAATTGTTCTTCTTCATGATATAATTCATCATTGGAATAATCTATATTTTAAATTTTAATGTTGTTCTATCATTATTTATCTGTTGTTTATTTAATCTCAACACTTTTAAAGGTTTAGTATTTCATTTTTTTCATTCAAAAAATTTATGTATTTTTAAACTACTATATTAACAGAGCATAACATTTGTCATTTAAAAAATATCCTCCTCCTTCTCATATATATATATATATATATATTGTGTGTACCTAGAACCATTTGAATACATACCAAAAGTCAAGTATTGATCATCACATATTTCTCCATACATAGAATGATGTTCATGTTGTTTTCAGAACCTTGTGAATATAAGAATTAAATGACAGATTTGCTCCACATCCCCACATCTTATCCTTTTTACTGATCTCTGTTGAGTTTGAAACTATTTATACTAAAAATGAATCATCTATATAAATTTATATATGTTTTCCTCCACCTCATAAAGTCTAGAAATCATGATAATCCATAATTTCCCAAAATATTATTTTTCATCATCACATTAACTCTACTCGACCCATCATCTTCCAAAATCATCCATAACCAATTGTCTCACCAAAAATAACAATACATTCAGATATAAAATGTCTCAGTATTCATGTAGTATCCAATATGAAACTTGACAATCACTCATCTCCCATTCATAATGTTAATGTGTATTCAATATAATACATTAAAAAGTTCCCATACATTAATAACACCATTTTATAACTCTTATATATATAATATCTCCAATCAGTGAAATTCTTATAGAACCATTCAATTCATATAGTGTCACCATCTGATTCTTTGTTCCTCTACCTCCATTTCAATCCCAAACATGATTTGAAACGTTTTCTTCTTTTTAAGGATGAGAAGAATTCATGCATTTTCATTATCCTTTAGGGTTGTTGGATTGTTTATCCTACCACCCTTTTCTGTTTCTATTTTTTCAAAATATTTTGATTTAGTTTACTTTTCCCAAATACCAAAATCATTCAGTACATTCAATAAATCATTTTTTCATATATAATACATCTCAGGAACATTGTTTTTCTGCAATTACTTCATGTAATCAATATAATAATTCGTCCAAGGAATCTCGACAAATATTGGTAATAAATACTCTTTATAAATCTCCTGGATACAACAATCCTCTACATTGCATTTTATTAAAAATAATTTATAAAATTAATATTCTCTTATTAAATCTAATGTTATAATATAAAATATTTATTTTATATTCCACATTAAATAATCCGTTCAAGGGTGATTTTCTACATTATCATATTGTCCTTTTCATTAAAATTGATTTCGATACATAGTACAATTCTTCTATTTCCAAAATATGAACATCCTTAAAAACATTCAATAAATTAATCACTGTAAAAATGAATCATCCAACTATGTTATTTTTAAATAATAACCCTTTTAAATTATTCTAATAATTCATTAAATTAATCAAAACATATATTATAAAAAACAATATATTATAAAATCATGGTTGAAATAATCTCTATCTTTGGATTTTTTTGAAAACATTTTATAAAATAAATCTTCTATATATAAAAAAACCCCAATATAAAATAAAACTTTAAATTTAATTTCTTTTTTCTTAGCATTAAATAAAATGAAAATAGTCATTTTTATCAATATTTTACCACTATGTTCTCTCTACATTTGAATTCTCCAGCACTACTTTTTTAATGTATAAGAATTCAATGAAACTGTTTTAAAAATTAAGACGGATTTTTTTGAGTCAAGTCACTAAGACATACTATGATTTCATGGCATGGAGCGGCTATAATGTATATGGGAACTATTTTTAAATTATATCAAATAAACATGTGATTGAGTTTTTCTAATATTAAAATTAATGCTTGCATCAACAATCTAAGGGAAATGTTGAACAAAGAGTGTTAGGATTAAAATAAGAAGGGAATAAAATCAATAGACATGGGTCAATTGAAAAATATAGTTTTTAGACCTTTCAGATGAGAAATAAAAAAAACATAAAAATTTATTTTTTTATATTTACTTCTTTATTATGAAAGAACTCGTTAGTGATGTGGTGAAACGACGGGGTGATGCTGAATCCCATTAAAGAACCTCATTAATGAATTAACATGACAATTCTACTATGAGTATGCATATTCTATATTTAATTAAATATGGAATTCAGGGTTGATGAACAACCATGTAATTATTTAAATGAATGACGAAGGAAACCTCTCCAATAATGAATACCGATGAATCATAAAATGATGATGACACACTTTGAGAGATTATTTGGTACCTGAGATTAATAGATAATGATGGATGATCATCCCCAAGAAATCTCCTTTCCCTGGTGGGGTTTAAATCTATTTTATTACTTTTTCTCATGTTCTTCCATTATAAATGTAGAAAATAGAAAACTAACTAACTTATTGATCCATGAATGATTTAATATTACGAGATTGGGAATAAATTTTGTAAGTTGATTTTATAGATTAAAAATATCAAGCATTGAATGATTCTTTGTCTCCTCAATAATAAGAATATTTCGGGGAAAAAATGAACAATGGCCTAAATTGTTCATTAGATGTTTTTTGGGTTCCTCTCTCTCTCTTCTATTATTCCATGTCGACAAACCCATGAGGTCACATCAGACATTACAAGTATGTTCCATGCATGACTAGACCCCAATCATAACGACAATAAAATCATGAGGCCATAACAATAAAGGAAAATACCCGAGTATCACAACGGTGAATTCAGAATAGAAATAATACCACAACACTGAATGTGGTGACCCTTGGAATGATGGCCACTAACGGCGCATTATGACACAACCACCTGGCAGTAGAGGCTGCCAAATCGACGACCAGTAGTGGCTGGGAACCAATAGGCGGAACCGTAGGTGGTGACGAGTGTTGTGGCCTGGACAGGGGAAACACGGTGCAGCACTGCATCACCATGATTCCACACGCGATCAAAAAACCACGTGTGGTGAACCCAACTATCCCCACGCTGCATGCCTGGAATCAGATTTCATGGATTGATATGGCTTCATGTGGGGATGCAACATCGTTAATCCATGTAGACAGTACAGGGACATTACTCCCATCACATCTCTGGTGGGTATGATAGGCATTCCAAACAGGCTGGGCGGATGTATTAGGCGAGACCCAGTATCGAGTGGGGATGGTGGAGCGCACTCAGCCACTGAATGGCCCAGGCTAGTGGTCCAGTAGCTAAGTAGACCTCAGTGGTCTAGTAGCTGATCCAACCTTAGGGGTCAAGTACCTGAATGGACCTCCATCATCTAGTAGCCAAGTGAACATTAGTGATTTTTCAGGGATGAGTCCCTCAGCACTACAAGATGATTCAACTTTATGACTGACAAATCTCACATTCAACACACTGAGTTATACCTGGTTTGATCAGTCATAGTGTTGTGCTCTTTCATTATGGTATTTCCATAGTGTTTTGAGGTTCTTACATAGTATTGTTTTACTCTGCCCTGCACCGTCATCACCTAAACATGTCGTGTATCGCGTAGGTGAATGACGCTTCGACGGAGACCTTGGTGGTCTGGGACCATGTTGTTATCTGTAGATGGGACAGACATGTGTACATTTGTGGCTACATGAAGCATCACTTCACCTGTCATAAGGCAATGTTACTAGTTGATGTACAATGGCAGTTTTACATTCCTTTTCAGTTATGTGACTCTATTCTTGAACCTCAGTACTTTTAGTTTGTAAAATAGACTCAATAGTGTTATCATTGACAGTTGTGTTTTACTTTGTGTTTACATTACCTAGTTTGATTTTTTTTTGTACATGTTTAAAGGAAAATTATTTCACTTTGTGGCATATGCCATGTTGGAGATAGTGTTTTTCCCCAATCCATTGGAAGGTGGCCTTGGGGTAGTAACGACATGGGCCCTAGGGGATGGGTTGGGACAAAGTGTTATTAGAGTAGGTATGTTATACCGGAAAAAATAAGAGTCTAGAAAATCTATTATGGTGAAAAAATGTTAAGTATCATTTGTTCGACATTCTAACTAGGGTGTCCAGTGTTGGTTAAATGGCTAACATATCCATACACAATGAAACTAAATTCTACTTTCTGATCCATTACATGAGAAAACTAGTTCCAAGCATCTGTAAATGTGTTTCCAGGAAATTTCTGAGTTAGATTCACCTCACTAGGATTTTTTTTAAATTTTTTCATCATGATATATTTCCAGTTGATTCCGCATAGACAACTAGACATGATTTGAGTGTCCGATCATGAGGATGGTCCACATAGTGAATTGGTTTCGGTAAAGGGACTATTATCTGAGAGGGTTCCTTCAGGTGGTGTCCGAGTGATACAGATTCCCATTGGTCTGTTTTTACAACCAGAACAATTGGTAGAGGATGCACATAGGATTTATTCCATAAAAAAGATCATGAAACAAAGACCATCCATGTTCAAGGGTGAGATAGATCATTAGGTTGTTAAGGATTGGCATGAGGTGGTGATGTTGATCTTCGGATTAGTAAGGGAACTAACTACATGACTTGATGGCAGTTCTATCCTAAATCCTTATGCAATTATAAATAGGGAGATGGTGGAGTATGATAATCCAAACAAATGAGTGGGAGACTCTCACTTGGTCTGACTTAGAGAAACTTTTTTAAGCAGGATTTCATCCCCATCAAAATGTGATATGTTTGCATAGATGATTTGATTCATCAACAATAGGGAAGACTAAAAATGGTTGAGTATTCTATGTGTCTCACAGACCTCTCCAGTAACTATATGTATATGGTATGGAACCCATTATTCTAGGATTAAACCATTGATCTGGGACTCCAATGAGAGATCAGGGAATAGATGACTTCCATAAGCATCCCTATACATGTTGGGGTGCCTAAGAGAGGTCTAATTGTGGAGATATTCCTGACAGAGCATGCATAGATCTTTGGAGCTACCCTAAGTGACATTTGGGACAGTAATCCATGATGGGTAGCTGAAAGATGACATATAGGCCCAAATGGGCCAAACCATTTAGAGGATCACACTAGGACCCAGGGTTGGTAGTACAAGGATCTCGTGACAAAGGGAGCCATTTGAGGAGTTGAATATGCTATGTGTGTGGAGGGAAATGGCACATAGATCTTGATTTGATGAATCACCACGCAAAGTAATTAATGATGGTCAAGGGACATCCAAGACAGATATAGAGATAGGCTCACGGTGGTCTTCTATGTTGAAGATCATTAAGAGGAGCGTGATGAATGATATGAGGTGGGAATAGGTATGAGGTACTACCACCACCACCTCATGTGGTACACCACTATCTACTTGACCGGGTAGATAATGGTGGGATCATCTTGAGGTGATATTGGTCAACAATCCATTTGTACTAGATATGATTTGAGGTATTATCTATATCTTCTTTACCTTAGATATAATTATTATAGAGAAAGGTTCTGGTCACTCGTAACATGCCACAAAAGATTTTCAGAGCTTAGATATTACAATTTAGCAGTTGGCTTAATATTTATGATTAGAGACTCCTACAAGAGGGGATTCAACATTCAATCATTTTTGTCGACCGTGTGATATTACACTTAGAGGGTAGAGATTTAGTTGAGATCTACTAGATAAGGCTCATGGATATATAAAATTATTCTAGGTAAAAACTTGTTAACCACAGTCAATGACCATATTGACTATTTTTGGTGTAGAGTATGGTGTGTCCATTGAGATGTAACCAAGTTATCTTTTATAGTTGAAAATAGAACACTTGCACCACAAGACATACATTCTCAATGGATGGTTCAATCAATGACACAGTAGTTGGATTTCCAGACCCTCAGTGTAGAGGATGAGATCTGTCTCCAGTTACCTTCAGTGGTGGATGAGTATGAAGATTTATTTCCATAGGATGTGTGGACATCTGGTGCTTATACCAGGGGACCATGATGAAAAAGTACCATCTACAGATGATTGATGACCTCTTGGGTCTCATGTAGGGAGATAGATGGTTCTCAAAGATAGAAATCATATTAGGGGATCAACAACATCGAGTAATAGATGATGACTTCTCGAAGAAGTATTTCAGATGATGTTATGACCCCTATGAGTACATATTGATTCTTTTTTTTCAGAAGAACACCCTAGAAGTGTTCATGGACTCTTAAAAACGACCTTCCAACCGTACATAGAAATGTTTGTAGTTGTATTCATTGATGACATTTTATTTTATTCATCGTCTGAGGATGAGCACATGATACACCATAGGATAAATCTAAACACACTCTAAGGGAACCAGATTTTCCGAAGGCTCTCGAAGATTTAGTTATGAAACAAAGGTCCTCATTACGAGATATGTCATCATAGAGGCTAGAGTTTTGGTGGAACCTATGAAGATCGATGGGGTTCTTTATTTCGATCTACCCAAGAGCATTATCGAGGTGTAGAGATTACTAGGGTTGGATGTGTACAATCAGAAGTTTTTACTTGACATCCCATTGGTGGAATCACCCATGACGTCATTGAATAATAGGGAAACCCCTTTGTATGGGTAGAAAAATACATGAGTGGATTTTAGCAACTGATACATAGCTTGATGATTGCTCTTATATTAAGGCATCCAGTGGAGGGATCCGACTATGTGGTGTTTTGTGTTGCATCATGAACAATTATTGGTTGTTTCCTGATGTAGGGTAAAGTAGTGTAATCTTCTGGTTCATGATAATTTGGATTGTATGAAAAGAACGATGTGACTCATGACCTTGATTTGGTAGTGTTAGTCTTCACATTGATGACGTGGTTACACTACCTTTTGAGAGAACGATTCATCAACTATGCTAACCACAAGAGTCTCAAGTATATCTTTTCCTAGAAGGATCTGAATACGAGACATCGACTATGGAAATAGTTCCTCCCTGACTGTGTCTTTGAGATTGTTTATAATCCTCGAAAGTGGAACTTGGTGGAATATGATCTCATTGGGAGATCATGTTCACCGCTACTAAACGATTCCCCAGAGTAGCTGGCATCACAATATATATCCTTCATTGATAGAGTGGAAATAGATTTTATTTAGTTGATGGAAGATTCACATCCAATCATACACTATTATAGGGAGGTGAAACATAGAGATACTAGCTGGAAAACTATACATACCCATATGTCCATAGGTCATACTAATGTTCGATATTTGAATGGTGGGGAGAATGTCATAATTTTTAGAAGACACCCCCTAGTACCAATGTAATTACGGGAGGAGGTGTTAAGGGAGTTCCATACATCACCTTTGGTAGTACTTCTAGGTTTGGAAATGATGTATCAGGACCTTCGATGTCAGTACAAGTGGTAGGGGACGAAGAAAGTAGTGGAAGAGTTTTCCCTTAGAAGCCTCACTTGTCAGTAAGTGAACGATGAGTACAAGGATCCATCAATATTGACACAGCCCCTTCAGTTACCAAAGTAGACAATGGATGGAATATTGATTGACTTCACAAAAATATTTCACTGTATGTCTAGGAATCATGATACCATCCAGGTGACCGTAGACCAACTCACCATTTCGACCCTCGTTCTACACATTTGAGAGCAGGGTTCGGTAGAGAGATTTGGATGCCTCTATGTGAATTTGATAGTTATACTCCATGGATTCCCATATAAAATAGTCTCACATCATGATGAATTCCTTACATACTAGTTTTGAATAAGATTTAATGTGGAATTTGGGACTCATCTATGCTAAGAAAAACCATTCACCCACCGATGGATGGTCAAATGGAGCTGGCCAAAAAGTCCTTGGAGGAATTGCTTCGGGCTTGAGTTATTGATTTGGGAAGTAGTTGTGTGGAGCATTAACAACTGGTAGAGTTTTTGTACAAACAAATATACCACTCTGTAGTTATTATGAAACCATTTGAGTAATTGTACAATTGAACATGCATGTCATAGTTTTCATAGACAGACCTAGGGGAGAAAACAAATAAGGGTCCAGAGATGGTACATGCTACCACTGAGATGTTATAGGTCATCCGATAGTGGAGGATGGATGTATATATATGGTAGAAGTCCTATAATGATAGGTTATGGAGACCCTTGCAGTTCGAAGAGGTGCACAATGTATTCATATGGTTCTCTCCTCGATGAGAGATATAGATATTTGGCTGAGGTGATATGTTATCTCTGAGGTTAATTGTACCTATCCTGATAATAGGTATAGTGTGAAATGTGGCATGCCACATGGATCCAACATTATTGTTTGATAGGGTTTAGGATGTCTTCCACATATCCAAATTGATGAGATATGTGAACGACCCTTCTCACATCATCGACCATGGTCAACGAGAGACTATCAACTTGGAGACATTTGTGTTGTATCTCTTGGTGAAAGTGGATAGAAATGACAGGATCCTTCATTAAAGTTCAATTCCATTACTGTATGTTCATTGGATACACATAAATCTTCAATAGAGCATGTGGGAGTGAGAGACTGATATACGTACATAGTACCCCAATTTGTATGATTAGCCCCGATTTTGGATTACAAGGATGTAAATCATTATGGGTGGTGGTAATCTAATGTCCAGAAATTCTATTTAATGTTTTTTGAAAATTAAATTGGATTTTTTTGGGACCCGACTGTTAGATGGAACATGATATTTAAGTATGCAATAAACGAAATGTATTTTTGATCTATTTTAAATGTTTATTAAATAAACATTCAATTGGTTTTTTATGATTCAAACTAGTGCCCCAATAAAAAATTGTAGGGCACCATTGAACATTGAGAATAAAAATTCACCTTGGAAGGGTTTAACAATGATTTGAATCTGTCGAATTAAAATGATTTTTTTTGAAAATTTCAGAAGAAATATAAAATAAGTTAATCATATAATTTATTATATTTAGTTTATTGTTACGCAAAGGAACTTCACAAATTCAGTTCAACTATGAGGTGATTATTAATACCCTTGTTGAAACTCAAAAATGAATCAATGTGCTGACACTTAAATACACACATATCTTCCTTATTTAATTAAAATGATTATTTAGTGTTGATGAATAACCCTAGAATTCTTATGATGAACCACAAAGGAAACCTCATCAATGATGTGTGTTGGTGAATAGGATGATGACAAAAAAACCACGGAGAGAGGAATTGGGAACATATATCAACGAAAAATTATTTATGATCATCCTCGTGAAATCTCCATTAGAATGTAGGGGTTTATATCCATTTTATTAGATCAACTCACTATCTTGTTGATTGGCGGATGTTTATTCTTGTGAGATTGGGAATAAAAATTCTGGGATGATATGGGGGATTAATATTCATAGTGATTGAGTTATGATTCATGACCCCACTAACAAGAACATATATGGGTCAAAATGAACAAATGATCAGATTGATAATGGGGTGTTCATCATGATCTCCACAAACTCTCACTCTTCAACTATTCTTCGTTGATAGACCCATGAGGTCATTTCTGGATTTTCAAAGAGGTTTGGAGCATGACTAGAACCTCAGAGCGACAAAAAATATTGTCTTGAGTCTTTAGAAATAAAGGAAGCAACCTGAGAATCACAATGGTGCTTTCAAAATAGAAATTTGAGCACCACACTGATAATGGCAACACGTGGAAGGAGGAGTGCTGATGGGGGCATGGCATCATTTCCACATGGAAATGGGGGTCGGTATCTTGATAGTCTGTGGTGGTAGGGGCCTACAGTATCACAACTGCATTTGGCAAAGAGGGACAAAACTAGGGTGGGCCACAGTGCAGCACTGTGTCTCCAGGTGGATGCAGATGGTCAACAGACTGTGTGTGGAGGACCTAGCCTACACTAAATCAGCCGCATGGAATTAGCGACTACATCATGATTCCATGGTGGAGGGGGACACAGATCTATCAATCCATGTCAGTGAAGTAGGGATGTGGTTCCCACCGTGTCTCAGATGGATCAAACTAGCTCATCTAGTGCACCGAGCAGGAGCAGCAGATAGGACCCATCATCCAGTCGGGCCGGTGGAGTAAACTAATCCACTGGGAAACACGGTCTGTAGGAGAATCATACCACCATTGTGGTCTGGGCCAGATGGAAAATCATGTAACGGTTTGGATATAATAGTCAGAACTGGTCTAACAGAGTGGGACCAGTCATGAAGAATTAAATTGGGTCGCGGGGAGACCTAGCAGGATGGGCCCCTGAACGAACAATGTCTGGTCCAGAAAGTCCTAATAGGCCTAATCACATGGCCAGGTAGGACTGGTCTGAATTAGACCCAACTAGGTGGGGTTCGGTTGAACAAATGGGGTAGGGTCTCGTAGGACCCACGGGCTGGGTCACTCCGGTTGGTATGACCATTTCAGACCCAGCTAAGATGAAATCAGCCAGTCTTCACTAAATAAGAAATATATTTCAGAACGAGTGACCGATTGATGTACTGTATACAACATTGAGACCCCAGCGACGAGACAGTTTTATTGTTATTATTTATGTAAAATTTATTGGTAATTGAGATAGGAACGATGGTTTTATGAATTTGTACTCTAATAATCAATCTCACTAGAGAGTAGGAATCATATGAATGGATGTGAGATGAAGGATATGACAACCAGACCTCAGTTGACTAGTAGAAGAGTCAACCTCAGTAGTCCAGTAGCCGAGATGAATTTAGTGGTGCAGTATCCGAGCAGACCTCAGTGGTCCATTATCCAAGCATACATTAGTGGTACTATAACCATGAAATACATGGTGACTAATCTTTAATGAGTCCCTCAGTTGTAAAAGATGATTCAACATTATGACTAATAAATCGTATTTTTTAAACATTCGGTTATACCTGCTGTGATCCATCTTAGATTTGTGGTCTTGGTTTGTGGTATTTTTTTAGAAATTTTATTTTTGTTTTGTTGTCCCTACATAGTGTTTTGTTAATCACCCCTACACAAGACTCTCTCACACATGTCGTGTCATGTGTAGGTGATCAAAACATCAATAAAACACCTTAGTGGTTTGGGAAAAAGAGGTCCTCAGTGAGACATGATGGAAGAGCGTATGTCTATGGCTACGGGCAGCTACCCTTCACATAACCTTGAGGTACATTATCATGGATATAGACGGTGGTAGTTATACTAATAGTTCGGTTTTGTTATTTTATTCTGAACCCTTTTTTACTTTCAGTTTAAACGGTACTCTCAGTACTTTTCTCTTTGATAGTTGAGTTTTACATTGTGTTAAAATTATGTTGTTAGGGATTTGTGTGTGAATACAAAATTAAATGAAAATTCATTCCTTTATAGGATATTCCTACATGGTTCTAGTCACTATCCTCTAGCCTATAAAAGATAGGCATCGATTTTTAATGGCATAGACCCTGTAGGATGTTCTATGATATCTTGTACACCTTATTTCTAATAATTCTCTTGTACATATTTTTCAATGACCCTCAATAACATATTGGGGAATGATTATCTCTTCTAATTTTAGAATTCAATTTATTAAGAGATATTTCTCTTCCATTATTTTATAATTCAATAAATATAAATATAATTTACTGGTTGACATCAGCCATAGTATGATCTATACATAATTTGAAAGTTTATCTTGAAAATTTTATTTATCAATCATCTATGTCCAGAAATGTTTTCTCATTCTGGCTCTATTTTTTAATTTTTGAATAACATAATACAATATTTAGTACTTATTAGTCGTAATGATACTTTATGAATCATAATTTAATTTCTACTTACTTTATGAATCATATTTTTATTTTAACTCAATGAATTTTGACATGTGAATTTACCAATTTCCTTTGGGCCAATGAAAAATAATCTTAGAATATTGACCCAGATCATGGTTTATGAAACAAAATATTAATTCAAAAAAACAATGATATCAATGTCTTTCAATGTGTTCCTAAAATTATACTAAATAATCCTTTAAAATATTTAATACATCTTGTGATCTCAATATCACTTAAACAAAACCAAAATAAAATAATTAATAATGTGTAATGTGTGTGAGGAATGCCACATGTTTTATCTAATAATATAAATTCATATTAACTATATTCAAATATTTATGAGGAATCATTATTTGTAGTTATGTCTATGAAGTATTTTAGTGATCATTATTGAATCCCCCTGAATGTATTTATATATTGACATTATATTTTAATATAGTTTTTCTGAATAGAGGATCAATTATTTTGAATGAAAATATCAACTGGAAGAATATCCTTATTATTTAATTCAATGACAACTTAATAAATAGGTTGATGAAAATTTATAATCATAAATTGTAGTATGATAATATCTAATCTATCTAGGAATCATTGACACCTCTCTGAAATTTAATTGTGAAAATACAATATTGTTCTTTTTCATTTCATTTAACATACTATTTTATTTTCAATACATACAACCCAATAGATCAAATTACCACTTAAGACTACAGTAAGTTAAATATATATAATAAAAATATAATTAAATAGAGATATGGGATCCTACCACATCCTTAGGATAAAGATTATGCTTAGTCTTCCTAGACCACCCCATTTTTCTTTCATTCTCTCATGGCTTACTTGCGGTTATTCTTACAATAACAATTTTATAAATTTCACTCTAGGTGTGATATTTAGAATTCTCCATTTCCATTGTGTGATGTTTTTTTTCATAATTCTGACAAAGAATAGTAGTAAATTTTTCCTCTCGAGAGGAAATTTTCATGCATCCTATATCTTTACACCTTCATGGTATGTGGTATTTTCCACCAGCCTTCATATATTTCCTTGTGGAATGGTTTATAAAACTACTAATCCATGATTAATTTTAATACATGTATATATTTTATAGGGTCACTTTAATCTTATGTTTCCATTTTTTGTTTCACAAAAACTGTTAATCTATCTCTCTCTTAATTGGAACAATTTCATTCCTCAGTTCTATATATATCATATTTATCTCTCTGAGGGTTGCTCTGTGTGCACTATTATTTTTGTATAGTTCACCATTCATTGAAATTTATTTTTATCTTTGAAATATATAAAATAATTTTACACTGTGATAGAATTTATTTTAGTGTAAAATATTTTTTAGTTTGTTATCATAATGGGAAACTTCTCAATGACCCAATCGGTTTAATTCTTGCTATAATTCATATCAATATTCAAAAATATATAACATAAAATAATATTTCATTAAATAATACATCATATAGTCATTTAGTTGTATATATATGAACTAATTTTATTCATTATTCCTTTTAGTCCACATTATTATTAACAGACGTTATTGTTTTATCCCATTCTTGTATAAAAGTAGCACAACATAGTGGCCTTTATTTTTTCAGTCTTTAAATCTAGATTTTGGAATGAAATATCTTATATTGTAGTTTTGATAATTTTGATAACCCATTCCTTTCAGAATATACAATCATTTGAAAACAATATTAATAAAATAATAATATATGACTATCTATCCAATAAAATAAGAACATAACATCATATTTTACTCTTTGGATAAAATTATTTAATTCAAAGAAAATTTTCATCATATTACTCCTTTATTCAATTTATCACCATTGAATCCACTATTCTCTATTCTATAATTATTATAGGGTTTTCAGTTTCCCTGGATGATGATGTATCAAAAATCAAACTAGATATGCCCACAATTCATGGACCATTTATATTATCATTATCCTTTGTTTTTTTAATGACACAAAGGATGAACATATTGTTTTCTTATTTTATTTAATTATTTTTTTGTTGGTGCCTGTCATGACCCCCTTCCATCAAAGATTCCCTTCCTGAGCTGGCAATGGTGAAAGGGAGATAATGACCCCTGAATCCCGCCTCCAGTAGGCCCCGGGGTGGCGACTAGCACCAAGGGTATAAGTTTTCTCAAATATATGAGGCATTACCCTTTTTATTGTTTATGATTAGGAAATAGGACAAGTCAACCACCAAAAAGGAAAAGAACGAGAGTATAGAAATAAACCCAAAACAGTCCCACATGCATGTTTAAATATAACTTGAAGACATGTACAAGTATAAGCAAGCTCAAAGTGCAATACCAAAAGAAAACAAGAGAAACAGCAACTGCAGCAACTCCAACTGCCCGACTAGTAGGGTCCCACAGGACCCTGGTAGTCCTCCTGAAAACCTGAAAGTAAACGTAGGGTGAGAATACAAGTATACTCAGTAGGGATACCTAACTATCACGTGCACAAGTGGGGAGACATCCTAATGTCCCGTGAGAAAACAGAAGAACCAAAACCTAGCAAGGAATCTATCCACCCTGCCTCACCAGTCACACTCACCAAGTAACACAAGAAAGTATAGTAGTATATATATATATATGAACAAGAGTATTGGGTACCCCGCACCATTTCCCACTGGCTATTAGACATCCTACGCATCGAACCAATCACGCCATTCTCACCACAGTCCCACTGCCACACCCCACCCGCAGACACCTGGGCCTCAACCACTATCCCGCTCGCAAACACCTGGGCCTCACAAACCGCACACCCCGCCTGCACACACTTGGGCCTCACAAACCTCACATCCCGCCCGCACACACCTAGGCCTCATCCTGAAGATTCTTGGGAACAAACCTGCACGAAGAGTCTTGGGCTATAGTCACACCTATCGACAACCTACCCGAAGGGTCTTGGGTGTAAGGTCGCCTCAAGCCATCACAACATGTCGTAACCTACCCGAAGGGTCTTGTGAGTAAGGTTGCCTCAAGCCATCACAGCCTATGCCCAAAGAGTCTTGGGCTATCCGGGAAAGGGAGCCGAAAGGATTTAATGACCAGCCACTAATAGAAGTGTTGGAAAAAACACCGTCCCCCATGAAATGGGGGTGTTAGGCACTAAGTGATAAACATGGGCGTGGTGCAACAAAACACAAATATAAAGTTATATATATATATATATACCAAACACACAACCCAACCTATGGCTTCTAACAGAGAAACTGAGCACGTGCATCGGCACTGCTACCACGAAGCATGCATATAACAAACAATCCCCAAAACCCCATTTAGGTTTTCATGTTTCAAGAGTAACAGTTCATTAATTCCTTACTACTGGCAACTATCAACCAGATCTTGCGTTTCATAGACATATCCCTGCCAACCACAACAAAAGTTAGGTAAATCTCAAGCAACCACATACCATATTATTAACAAGTTGAAATTATCATACCCATATTTTAATTCATTTCCATCACAAACCCCACCGTTCATTTATTCCCATATTCCACATTTCCATAAAATTTCCCCCATAAAAAATCCACCTCAATCCACTTTAACAAATATCACCACCCATCATTGCAGCCCCGCTTCCAAGCATCACATCACACAACAACTCAAAATATTCCACATTCATAACAACCATCCCAAAACAACATGTTCATTATTCCCTTTTGTTCAACCGGGGTGATCACACAAGGGTTCCAGTTCCCATTTAATCAACCAACATTACGTGATTATCCAATTTCCAAATTTCAACAAGCTTCCATTCATAAAAAGTTCAGAAAACAATTGTGCATGCAAAGGCTCCCAACAGCCGTGTTTATCACCAGGCAAAAGCCTTTCAATTCATAATATAATGAGGGGATAAGAAAGATGGGGAAGCAACAAAACAACACAATCCCCAAACCCGTTCTTTAACCGGTTATTATCTTTATTTAATGGTTCAACAGTATCTTACGAAATCAAAAGAATACCCACCCCGCATGATGCACAAAATAAAGAGACAAAGGTAAGATCCCTACCTGGACAGGTTTTGATGTCCCTTCACAAGAACAACCACCACGAGGGCTTTGACCACCTCTCCTGATGAGTACGCCTCTTCATGGATGTTGTGGCACAACAGCACATTAAGATGATGTTCGTCGAAGAGTGTCTGTAGAGACCCGTATCTTGACGTACATTGAAATTACATTACATTTGCGGAATACTTAGTACATAACAAAAACACACACACAAGGATCGTAATAGTTTAGTGTCTTTGGAAACTCGGAACGTAATCTTCTAATAGTGGTGAAAGATCTTCAAAATCTCCTATAAAGATATTCCTTTTTTTTACCTAAAACCTTTCTTTATATCCTGGGGAAAAGAAAACATAAAAGGGTGAGCTCAAATGCTCAGTAAGGGTAAACAAAAGAAATATCAATCACATCGTATTCATAAGAACATAACATTTTGGAAATCTTAACCTGCAAAAGAGTGCATAATTTCATAACATGGGATAAATCATGGCAGTGAAATGTAATCACAATAATCATAACTTAAAACATGAAACTTTGTGGCATCCACACATAATCATAGGGAATCATTTCTTGTTAGTCAAGACTCATTGCCAAGACTATCTTAGTGGACAAAGTCCCTTTCTGAATCGAGTAACCCTCGTTTCAGTCCTGTTTCACTGAACCGGTATAACCTACCGTTCCAGCCCTGTCTATCTCATGAGATATAAAATCTTTACCCAATGCATTGGAGGGAGATATAGGTCCCACCCATCTCATAATGATACCATTCTTATGTGTGCCACAAAATCATAAATCATACATCATTTCATAACCCATGTAATAAAAATGGGATTCTTAAACAACATGACATCATAAAACCATTCATATAAGATAAAGGAATTTATAAACATAATTCCATCACAACATAGTCAAATCAATGTAAAAATATGGATAGAAACAGAACCCTTTATTATCTTAGATGGAAAATAATTTTGATAAAACACTTGAAATGAATTCTTGAGGAAAATATCCTTTCTTCTTCAAAATCAATTTCTTTTCACAAAACATCATGAATTTTTAAAAGAAAGAGATTTTATTAAAAATAGTCATGAAATATTTTGGAGGAAGCTTCATGAAAATAGGGCTTTATAAAACCGTAAAAATCCGTTCGTGCCGTTTAAGTTAAAAAAAACATTCTTCGTACTTTTGTCGGAAAAGTCAAAAAGTACCTCGTACGAAAAACGACAAAAGATTCCTTTCATATCTTTTACTAAAAACTCACCGAAGGGTAAAATAGGATTTTAAACAATTGTAGGTGGATGGTAATAATATTACATATTGAGGAAACATGGATGTGGATGATAAAATACACCCCAATAAATGCCAAAGTATAAACAATCTCAGATAAAAATGAGATTGTGATATTTCCCTTACCTTAGGTCCGATTTTCTTCGTATGTGTCCGAACCTCCTCTTCTTTGAGGCGCCTCTTTGAGACCTCCTCTTAGGGCACTAAAATTGGTCTTTGAGGAAGACCAGAACCTCTAGGATGTTTCTAGGGAAGTGGAGAAGATATTTTGGCATGGGTTGGCCGAGCTTGAGTGCTCAAATTGGTTTGAGGAGGAGGGGGAGGAGGTGTCCTTTTATAAGGGAGGAGAGGGGCACCTTAGGAATATCTCAAAATATTATTTTATATTAAAGTCAAAATCGGTTTATAATGGTTCCAAAGGGTCTTATTTCGAAGCTAAAGTGGGGATGGGTTGAAATCCTATCAACCAATAGGATTTAGACAAGTTTAGGGTATTATTTTAACCTTATCAATTAGATTTAACACTAAGTTAAATAATTTAACTTTTACCGTGTCATTTTGTTTTCTTTTACTATATGGTTAATACACTTACTATAACATTCCAAACGAACCCCAAATTGTTTATTATTAATATATATCCTTATCTAAGTCATTTGGCCGAACCTTATATTTTTAAGAATAAAATAACAATTAATAATATAATATTTGATTTAAAAACTATTTTGTGTCAATTTTGACACTATTTGATATATGATTTTTGTGAAAGTCATAACACAATTATATGTTCGAACCAAGTTGATTAAATCAACACTAAGATATCATAGTAACCTATAAAATTAGTTGAATTCATAAAAAGTCTTAAATTACATTCATTTGAGCATTTATAACATCAATTATGTTAATATTTCCTTAAAAGGGTAATTACTGCATCATCGTTGTGTCATAAATAAATTAATTTATTTAAAGTCTAAAAATTATAAATAAAATATCATTATGTAGGAAATCTTTTTATCTTTCTAATGAATTTTTATAATCGAATTTATCTTATGTATAACCCCATATTAAAATTTTTTTAGTTATTAAACTTGGATTTTAACTATTCATTAAATAAAATAATATTAAATGTCATAATCTAATCCAAGTGGACCTAAATGGTCATATTATATTCATAAGATTGTTTTTGGTCGAATTACACTTATCCAATAGAATTAGGACATGTGTTAGGGTAATAGTAATATCATATTTACCCTTAGTTACCCTATTTACTATTAACCGTGGTAAAAAAAAGTAAAAAGTTACTATTCACCAATGAATATTTTCATCTCATTGAACCACATTTTAGTCCTTGATATTAACCGTGTCTGTCGGATTTTCGAAATTCCATTCACAGAAGCGGTAAAATTAAGTTTTATGCAAAATTCAGTTTTTAACCTACCACTTAGTGGTTTCACTATTCATCAAAAATTGAAAGTTTTCAGAAAAATACCAAAAATTAGGCCTAAGCTATATTTGATATTATGAACTCAAAAATGGTGTCTATTTTACCAAATTCAAAACATATCAGTTGCATTAACTAATTTAAAAATTAATTCTCGTCGTCAAAACAAATAGCGTTTTTTTAAGAGATAATAACTATCAAAAGATTGACACTAGTTTATAACTGGTTTAAATGTAAAATTACATCCAATGACCAACATTGTATTAAATTGTAAAAATATATTCTAAATATACTTTAAAACCACTCAAATTAATAATTTATCAATATTAATTATTTTTATTAAAAAATTTGTTTTTGATTATAATTTAGTAATTTTCACTATTCATCAGAATATGAAAGTTATCCGAAAAGTACCAAAATTTCACCCTAAGATAATTTCGATATTAAGAATCCAAAAATGAATTCCATTTTGAAAAATAGAATTTACAAAATTTCAAAAAGTGGTTATTACTATTCATATCGGCTAGTTTTAATAATATCTTAACAGCATATCGTTGTTTAGCGAAACTCGGTGTTACGTACAACACACGCTATCATGGAAGGTCGCGATTGCGTATAATTCAAGCCAGGTCAGAGATGTGTATTGTGAAAGCTCCTTTTGGTGTAGCGTATGACACAAGACATTAATAAGATTAAAAAGAATATTTTTCATAAAATCTCGGGCTGTTACATTCTACCCCCCTTAAAATGAATTTCGCCCTTGAAATTCGTCGGGGTTATAAATGGTTTACTATTCGAAAGTTTCTTTAATAGAAACCCACATCGTAAAAAGAAATACCAAAACATGGCTTTAAAAACTAAACTATGAAATGTAACGATTACCCAAATAAACTAATCACTGGGTTTCCACATAGGTGAAAATATGGATATGGAAGAGAAATCTAACCATCATGTTCTGATGGAGAGTGGTAGAGAACATGGCTATGGAAAAGCCAACAATCACAAATCCATAAATTTGTGATGATCTAAGGTACCATCTGATTCATCAGGTATAAGATCACTAGGACAACATTTTTGGTTTTCAAGATCATTTCCCTAAAGTTGAAAATTTGAATTAGAATAAATACTTTCTTTATTTTGGTACAATCTCACTGTTGTTCATGCCTTGAACAATTTCCACTTCGACTCTTAAATAAATGAAGTTGAATTTGTTATTCGTGAAGTGTTAGCAGATCATGTGATAGAATGACGGGTCATTCCATCTGTCTCAAACAAAAGGTTAGCAAAAATTATATACATAAGTCGATCTATAGTGAGATTAATCACATATGGTTCCTAAAATGGACTTATACTTCATATATCATACTTCTTAATATAATAAAACTAGTTTCTACTAAACAGGGACTTCCTGTAGGCCAGTGGTAGGCGATAAAGGCCAGTCGCACTTCGGTTGTGGGTTCGATTCCCACAGCCTTGTCCGAAGCGATGGGCTGTCACCCGTCCTGCAGATTGTCCTTTTTCTAAAACTACATTACTATAACATCCCATCAATAATATCGGAAAAAAAACTTCTATCCTTAAATAATACTCACTTATGTCCAACATAATCCATTTCAATCTTTAGGCTTATCCATAATACTGCAGTCCACTCTCATAACATATTGAAAACGATTACCAGAGATTTAATACCATCGTTGATCCCCATATATCATAAGATATGTTTTGTTGGTCACATTCCAAACATTCAAAGTCCTTAATCATGTATTCTCTTGAATACCTTAGTGAAAACATGAATGCAGTTTAAAGTTAACACTTTCCACATACCAAAATCCTCAAAATTCTATATACTCAACCCATGATATCACTTAGTCCTTATATCAATCATGAGCTCATGAATACTATTAAACATTTCATTTTCTCGTTTTCCCTTCATTATGCGCATAACATCTTATTTCCAAAAAATATCTCAATCACTTTGAATACCACATCAATAAATATTGCAATACTCAATGATACAACATTATTTTGGAATCCCATTACATAAACACTTAATCATTCCACCACATCGTTGTCTTATTCAACATTGCCAATAGTGATCGCATGTGACTTCCCTTTGTCCTTTGCCTTCAGTGGTTTCTCATGTTGATCATCACTAACCCTTAGATTAGGGCATTTATTAGCATAATGCCCCATTTCCTTGCACTTGAAGCATTCAAGTGTTGGTAGTGTGTTCTCTGCAGTGTTTGCTTTATTCACATCATTAGAAACCCTTTTTCCATTACTTAGACACTCAGCTGCTCGATGACCTTCTTTTCCACACTTAAAACATTTTCTAGTCCCTTTAAGACAATCTCCACCATGCTTCTGTCCACACTTTGTGCATAAGGAAACATTCATCTTCTTTTCACCATTATTCTGAGATTTCTCCTTGAACTCCATCTTTCGTTTCTTGTCAAAACCATGAGATGGATATGTAACAACAACTTCCATTTATACCTTGATAGCACAACGCACAATTTCTTCATAGCTACTGAAGTCTCTTATAGCTAATGCCCTTCGAATACTTGGTTTTAAACCACTGAAAAATCGATCAACTTTACTTTCAGGTTGGATGATAATGCCAGATGCATACCTTGCAAGTCTTGTAAAATTCGCTTCGTATATACCAACAGATTCATCATCCTTTTGCTTTAGTTCAAGAAACTCCTTCTCCATCTTTGTTCGAAGAATACGAGGGAAGTACTTATTGAAAAATAAGTTCTTGAACTCGTCCCATTCCATGGACTCAATTTCATCTCTTTGCCTTGTATTCTTGATAAGATTCCACCATTGATCAGCTTCACCTTCCAAACGATATACTGCTAAGATGACTTTATCATGTTCAGAACATTGAAGAACTGAAAATATCTTTTCAGTGGTACTGATCCATTGTTCAGCAACAAGTGGATCAGAAGACCCACTGAAAGAAGGTGGACGTTGCCTCATGAAGGACTCAATAGAATATTGTTCCCTTCTCTGCTCATTTGGAAGTCCAGAATGATTCATAGCTTGTGTAAGTATAGCAATAAGATTTTGCACTCCATCTCTTATAACATTTGTTTGTTCAGGAGGAAAATCATTGCATTGTCCATTGCATTGATCAACACGGTTTCTTCGGGTTCCAGCCATTGTCTAAAACCCAAAAAGAATAGTGTGAGAGGCAAAAATCATGTTAGGGAAAACAACATAATAAAGGGGGAGTACCTTCAATATCTAACATCTTAGGTTTAATTCTATGATCGTTAGCATAGTTCTAGTACTATAACCTATACTTATACTTAACCTTAGGGACATCCCTAGACATACCGTAGAAATATCTCTAGGGATCTCACTAACGTTTTCGCATCCTAGTTTCCAAAGGTTGACTAAACCTTTCCTCTGATACCAACTATAGCGGTCTGGAATTACTTCTAGTGGACTACAATTGATACCTATCAGGGCACTCCATGGGCGGCTACACCCCCTGGGCGGGACACACCGCCATCCCCAGTGGCAGCCATTTCCTCATGAAGCCCTTGGGCGGAGAGCCATGCTTCGTCCAACGCTCACATGTGAGAGTTCCCAAGGATCGGATACATTCCTACCTTCTTTTCCTCTGATACCAACTGTAGAGACCCGTATCTTGACGTACATTGACATTAAATTACATTTTCGGAATACTTAGTACATAACAAAAACACACACACAAGGATCGTAATAGTTTAGTGTCTTCGGAAACTCGGAACGTAATCTTCTAATAGTGGTGAAAGATCTTCAAAATCTCCTATAAAGATCTTCCTTTTTTTACCTAAAACCTTTCTTTATATCTTGGGGAAAAGAAATAATAAAAGGGTGAGCTCAAATTCTCAGTAAGGGTAAACAAAAGAAATATCAATCACATCGTATTCATAAGAACATAACATTTTGGAAATCTTAACCTGCAAAAGAGAGCATAATTTCATAACATGGGATAAATCATGCCAGTGAAATGTAATCACAATAATCATAACTTAAAACATGAAACTTTGTGGAATCCACACATAATCATAGGGAATCATTTCTTGTTAGTCAAGACTCATTGCCAAGACTATCTTAGTGGACAAAGTCCCTTTCTGAATCGAGTAACCCTCGTTTCAGCCCTGTTTCACTGAACCGATATAACCTACCGTTCCAGCCCTGTCTATCTCATGAGATATAAAATCTTTACCCAATGCATTGGAGGGAGATATAGGTCCCACCCATCTCATAATGATACCATTCTTATGTGTGCCATAAAATCATAAATCATACATCATTTCATAACCCATGTAATAAAAATGGGATTCTTAAACAACATGACATCATAAAACCATTCATATAAGATAAAGGAATTTATAAACATAATTCCATCACAACATAGTCAAATAAATGTAAAAATATGGATAGAAATAGAACCCTTTATTATCTTAGATGGAAAATAATTTTGATAAAACACTTGAAATGAATTCTTGAGGAAAATATCCTTTCTTCTTCAAAATCAATTTCTTTTCACAAAACATCATGAATTTTTAAAAGAAAGAGATTTTATTAAAAATAGTCATGAAATATTTTGGAGGAAGCTTCATGAAAATAAGGCTTTATAAAACCGTAAAAATCCGTTCGTGCCGTTTAAGTTAAGAAAAACATTCTTCGTACTTTTTTCGGAAAAGTCAAAAAGTACCTCGTACGAAAAACAACAAAAGATTCCTTTCATATCTTTTACTAAAAACTCACCGAAGGGTAAAATAGGATTTTAAACAATTTTAGGTGGATGGTAATAATATTACATTTTGAGGAAACATGGATGTGGATGATAAAATACACCCCAGTAAATGCCAAAGTATAAACAATCTCAGATAAAAATGAGATTGTGATATTTCCCTTACCTTAGGTCTGATTTGCTTCGTATGTGTCCGAACCTCCTCTTCTTTGAAGCGCCTCTTTGAGACCTCCTCTTAGGGAACTAAAATTGGTCTTTGAGGAAGACCAGAACCTCTATGATGTTTCTAGGGAAGTGGAGAAGAGATTTTGGCAGGGGTTGGCCGAGCTTGAGTGCTCAAATTGGTGTGAGGGGGAGGGGGAGGAGGTGTCCTTTTATAAGGGAGGAGAGGGGCACCTTAGGAATATCTCAAAATATTATTTTATATTAAAGTCAAAATCGGTTTATAATGGTTCCAAAGGGTATTATTTCGAAGCTAAAGTGGGGATGGGTCGAAATCCTATCAACCAATAGGATTTAGACAAGTTTAGGGTATTATCTTAACCTTATCAATTAGATTTAACACTAAGTTAAATAATTTAACTTTTACCGTGTCTTTTTGTTTTCTTTCACTATATGGTTAATACACTTACTATAACATGCCAAACGAACCCCACATTGTTTATTATTAATATATATATCCTTATCTAAGTCATTTGGCCGAACCTTAGATTTTTAAGAATAAAATAACAATTAATAATATAATATTTGATTTAAAAACTATTTTGTGTCAATTTTGACACTATTTGATATATGATTTTTGTGAAAGTCATAACACAATTATATGTTCGAACCAAGTTGATTAAATCAACAATAATATATCATAGTAACCTAGAAAATTAGTTGAATTCATAAAAAGTCTTAAATTACATTCATTTGAGCATTTATAACATCAATTATGTTAATATTTACTTAAAAGGGTAATTACTGCATCATCGTTGTATCATAAATAAATTAATATATTTAAAGTCTAAAAATTATAAATAAAATATAATTATGTAGGAAATCTTTTTAGCTTTCTAATTAATATTTATAATCGAATTTATCTTATGTATAACCCCATATTAAAAATGTTTTAGTTATTAAACTTTGATTTTAACTATTTTAACTATTCATTAAATAAAATAATATGAAATGTCATAATCTAATCCAAGTGGACCTAAATGGTCATATTATATTCATAAGATTTTTTTTGGTCGAATTACACTTATCCAATAGAATTAGGACATGTGTTAGGGTAATAGTAATATCATATTTACCCTTAGTTACCCTATTTACTATTAACCGTGGTAAAAAAAAGTAAAAAGTTATTATTCACCAAAAATTATTTTCATCTCATTGAACCACATTTTAGTCCTTGATATTAACCGTGTCTGTCGGATTTTTGAAATTCCATTCACAGAAGCGGTAAAATTAAGTTTTATGGAAAATTCAGTTTTTAACCTACCACTTAGTGGTTTCACTATTCATCAAAAATTGAAAGTTTTCAGAAAAATACCAAAAATTAGGCCTAAGCTATATTTGATATTATGAACTCAAAAATGGTGTCTATTTTACCAAATTCAAAACATATTAGTTTCATTAACTAATTTAAAAATTAATTCTCGTCGTCAAAACAAATAGCGTTTTTTTAAGAGATAATAACTATCAAAAGATTGACACTAGTTTATAACTGGTTTAAATGTGAAATTACATCCAATGACAAACATTGTATTAAATTTTAAAAATATATTCTAAATATACTTTAAAACCACTCAAATTAATAATTTATCACTATTAATTATTTTGATTAAAAAAGTTGTTTTTGATTATAATTTAGTAATTTTCACTATTCATCAGAATATGAAAGTTATCCGAAAAGTACCAAAATTTCACCCTAAGATAATTTCGATATTACGAATCCAAAAATGAATTCCATTTTGAAAAATAAAATTTACAAAATTTCAAAAAGTGGTTATTACTATTCATATCGGCTAGTTTTAATAATATCTTAATAGCATATCGTTGTTTAGCGAAACTCGGTGTTGCGTACAACACACGCTATCGTGGAAGGTCGCGATTGCGTATAATTCAAGCCAGGTCAGAGATGTGTATTGTGAAATCTCCTTTTGGTTTAGCGTATAACACAAGACATTAATAAGATTAAAAATAATATTTTTCATAAAATCTCGGGCTGTTACACCGTCGGTCCCGTCAAACCTGGCAAAAGCCCCCTTGGGTAGAAATTGGGAACAAAATGATGAAAGTAAAACCACAGGTTCAGGATTAGAATATTTTCATCATATTTAAAATCCTGTGGCCACTGACGGATCGTAAATCGGAGCTCAGACGAAAAATTTATGGGAGAAAGAGCTGGGAGTCTCTCGAGAGGGCTCCGCTCGAAAAAAAAAGGGAGGAGAGGGCGTGCTCCAAAAGAGGAGCGGACCCCTCCTTTTATAGCCGTGAAAAGATAAAGTACATGGTGTGTACATTGTAGTACACATCGTGTATTAGGCCATTCCACACGGTCGCCACACGGCTTCCAACATGGTACGACGTGGCACGCGGCTGTTGACTGGTCAACACACACCTTTGAGGGTAACATGTACATAGGGAAGAGCTACACGACGTGTAAAACTGGATACATGGCGTGTACTCATTTATTTCACGCGGCAATGACACGACCCCGACACGGCACATGATCATTGACTGGTCAACACACGGGTTAAGGGTAACGTGTACGCGGGGAAGGACTACACGGTGTGTATTATGAGGAACACATCATGTACACACTTATTTTACATGGAAAGAATTCGACCTCAACACAGGGTATACCCGGCAAGGAAGTACAAGACGTGTACTCAAACTACACGGCGTGTAGTTTCAAAATTCTGAAAAGTGTGGGAAAAGTCCATTCTACCCTCCAGAATTCTTTGTGACTTACTTTTGACAAAGGAATGGCCCGGAGAGGTCCAGGCCATTACATCAGATACCTCTTAAAACATTCTCGTCCTCGAGAATTCAAAACCAACCCCGAAGAACCCAACAAGATACCTCTTAGGGCTCTCGTTATAACAGGAAACCAACCAACAACCTGATCCATATGAGTTAGGAATTCCTTCTCCTATGTCAAAATATTATCCGCTTTAGGTGGCACTGACTTGCCTATATGGATTTAATCGCATCCTCATTAATGCTTCATGATTAAGGACCAGGTTTTTCCCTTCCCTTACATCCGGACATGCTACACACTTCTCGAGAACAAGTAAAAAAATTTCTCACAACCAACAAGCCAAGCAATTCATATATCAAAGGTATATGGTATAACACAAAAAAAACAAAGGAAACCACAAGTCTAAACAACCCTGGGTACTGAGAGCGCATCTGGGCCTCCCGCTCCCAAGTGCTCTCCTAAAGGCCACCATGCCTCCACAACACACGAACAAAGGCAATGGTTCGTCCATGGATCACCTTCTCTTTACGATCCTCGATTCGGAATAGTCGTTCCTCGAAGGTCGCGTCATCTCCCATATCCAACTCTCCCCAATAGATAACATGAGTGTCTTCATGTAAGTACCGACAAAGCTGGGAGACGCGGAAGACATCATGGACCTTCTCCAACTGAGGTGGTAGGGCTAGCTGATATGCCACCTTGCCGACTCGCCTCAGCACCTCGAAAGGTCTGATGATCCTAGGGGAGAGCTTACACCCCTTCCCAAACCTCTACTGCCCCCGTCGAGGGGAAACCTTCAAGAACACATGGTCTCCTACCTCGAACCCCAAAGGCCTCCTCCGATGATCATCATAAGACTTTTGTCGGTCCTGAGCTGCTTTCATCCTCTCCCGCACAAGCTGGATTTTCTCTGTGGTGCTTTGTACTACTTCCGGCCCAAGAGTACCTGTCTCACCAACCTATGCCCAGCAAATGGGTGAACGACATGGTCATCCATACAAAGCCTCAAATGGTGCCATGCCAATAGTAGACTGGAAGCAGTTGTTTTAGGCAAACTCTACAAAAGGAATGTGTCATACCCATTATCCTCAAAAATACAGAACACATGCTCGCAGCATGTCCTCCAACATCTGGATAGTCCATTCTGTCTGCCCATCATTCTGAGGGTGGAAAGCAGTGCTAAAGAGTAGCTAGGTTCCAAAAGCATGTTGTAACCCCTTCCAGACTCATGAGGTAAACCGAGAATCCTAATTTGAGAGGATAGTCTTCAGAACTCCATGCAAACGCACTACCTCATCCACATACCTCTGTGCTAAGGTACTCACTGGGCCCGACTCCTTGATTGCTATGAAGTGAGCCGATTTCATTAGTCGATCCACCACCACCTAGATAGAATCTTACCCACCTTGAGCTCTAGGTAGTCCTGTGACAAAGTCCATTTATATGTCATCCCACTTCCACTCGGGAACATCTAATGGATGTATCAAACCACCAGGAATATGGTGTTCTGCCTTCACCTGTTGACATTCCAGGAATTTAGCCACTACCTCTGCCACTTCCCGTTTCACCTCGGGCCACCAAAACTGTCCCCTCAATCCTTGGTACATCTTCTAAACTCCTAGGTGTACTGCCATGGCTAAGCTATGGAACTCATGGAGAACTCCCTCATGTATCACCTCCGGAACAAACAACCTTCCATGAAAGAGCACTTGGTGTTGGCTGTCCTCTGACCATCCTTCTGGAGCGTTCCCCTGATCGACACGATCCCGCATCACTTCCGCCTCGGGGTCTCCCCACTGAGACTCTTCTACCTGCTACAACAATGTGGACTGCACCGTCTTCTGAAACAAACAACCTCTAACACCTTCCACCCTTGTATCCAAGTGCAAGGCATTGAACTCTCCCATCGCTTCCCAAGCATCAGCAGATTCCCAAACCTCTTCCTGATGCGACTTCCTGCTCAGGGCATCAGCCACAACGTTGCTCTTACCTTTAGTGTAAGAGATCTCAAAGTCGTAGTCTTGGAGGAATTCGTCCCATCTCCGCTGCCATAAGTTCAGGTCACACTGGGAGAAGATATAACGTAAGCTCTTGTGATCTGAGAAGACCACAAAGTGCTCCCCAAAGATGTAATGTCTCCACAACTTCTATGCGAACACTAATGCTGCAAGCTCTAGGTCATGGGTGGCATAGTTACGCTCATGAGGGCGCAACGTCCTAGACCCATAGGAGATCACAACCTTCTTCTGCATCAGCACGCACCCTAAGCCAAGGCCAGAAGCATCACAAAACACATCGTACAACGATCATTCCTCTGGAAACCTGAGTACGGGAGCACTAACCAACTTCTCCTTCAGGTAGTCGAATGCCTTCTGGCACTGGTCACTCCATAAGAAGACCTGGTTCTTCCTAGTCAAGGCAGTCAATGGAACAACAACTCGAGAGAAGTCCGAAACGAAACATCGATAATATCCAGCCAACCCCAGAAACCTACGAACTTCTTCCACACTCTTGGGTGCTGCCCAAGAAACAACTGCTTCTACCTTCGACGGGTCCACTGACACTCCATGCTGAGACACCACGTGACCAAGGAAGTGTACTTCTCGCGTCAAGAACTTACACTTCGATAACTTCCCATAAAGCTGGTGGTATCGAAGGACTTCTAATATTTCCCTGAGACTCTCAAAGTTCTACTCCTTTGATCTTGAGTAGACTAAGCGGTCATCAATGAACACAATGATGAACCGGTCCATGAACTCTCGGAAGACAAAGTTAATAAGCCCCATGAACACAACTGGTGCATTTGTAACCCCAAATGGTATCAGTACAAACTCGATGTGCCCATATCTGCACCTGAAGGCTGTCTTCGAGATGTCACTGTCCTTTACTCTCAATTTATGATACCCAGGCCGTAGATCAATCTTAGAAAACCAACCTGCTCCCCTCAGCTAGTCGAAGAGATCATCTATCCTTGGAAGTGGGTAACAGTTCTTGACTATTGCCTGATTCAACCTTCGGTAATCTATGCATAGCCTGAGACTACCATCCGACTTCTTCACAAACAAAACTGGAGCACCCCACGACGACACGCTGGGTCAAAAAAAACCCTTCTCCATCAGATCGTGAATCTGAATCCGCAATTCCCGCAACACTGAAGGTGCCATCCGATAAGGGGCCATCGAAATCGGACGGGCACCCGGCTGTAAGCCTATCCCAAACTCAACGTCACGTCGGGGGGGGGGGGGGGGGGGGGTAGAGTCACAACCTCCTCGGGAAAGAAATTGAGGAACTCCCCAACAACCACTGGGAAATCCATCATCTCCATATCAGTTGGAACCACTGATAACCCACCCAATAAGGAAAGGAGAGGCTTCTCATGCCGGCTCCCCACCTGATATCTCCTCTCGCCGACAAAAGTTACACACTGTTCGTCCATGTCTGAGAACATGACTCTTCTTCGGAAGCAGTCGATAAAAGCACTAATAGAGAACAGCCAGTCGATGCCTAGGATGACATCGTATGGCTGCATCTATAGCAAAAGAAGATCCCTGATGGACCGATGTGGTCCCAAAACCAGCTCACAACCCCGACAAACACAAGATAAGCGGGTCTGACCACCAATAGGTGTGCTCAGAACCAAGGGTAAGGTAAGTCTCTCTACGTCTAGATCCAAAGCATGGGCTAGACCGGGTGCAACGAAGGAGTGCGAAGCTCTTGAATCGAAAAACGTAGAGACAAGAGTGTTGAACAAACAAATCGTACCTCGCACCACCTCTGGTCCAGCCGGAGCCGCCAACTCTGCTGCGTGAAACTACCCACGCCTAGCTCCTCTGCCTCTCTGATGTAGACCACGTCCCCGACCACGCCCTGTTCGATGTCCCTGAGGAGTATCCTAAGGTCATCCTCCTTCTGCAAAGTCTGCCCTCGGAGGAGCAGGGCCCTGCTACTGCTGGAAGGGCCTCACCGACAACTGGTGCTGTTGTGGTGGGTGCTGATCCCGCCCACCTCCATCGTACTGAGCTTTGGTCGGGCACCGACTCCGAAGTTTCCCGAAACCTCCACAAGGGAAAAACATCAGTCCTGGGCTCGAGAAAGATGGATGAGGACCTGAAGATCTGAACTGGAACTACTGGGGCATGCTTCCTACTGGCCTGAATCTAGAAGGTCTGGTCGCAGGAGGCATGTTGCTGACTGCCTACCCCTTCGACGGACCCACCTGGATCCCCTCTCGTGGTGCACCTCCCTATAAGTGAATCGTCTCTAAAACCTCTGCATTCTTCTACATAGCCATGTATGTCGTAAGGGTGAAGTGGGTGACAGCATACTGGAGCGAAGGATGAAGCGCCTTTTCCAAACGTCTCGCTCGAGTCTACTCATCTGGGAAGACATCCAGAGCAAAGCGTAGGAGACTCTTGAACATGATCCCCAACACTCGGACAGACATACTCCCCTGCTGAAGGGAGTGTAATTCATGCCGCTTCTCCACCTTGACCATGGAAGAAAGGAATTCCTCTCGGAACTCCTTCTCAAAGTCAGCCCATGGAACTTCTGTCTCTTTCCTCTCCCCGAGGTAGAGCATCCACCACTGGCACGCCACACCTCTTAGCTGACTGATTGCCAGGGGAACCCAATACTCCCTCGGAGCACAGATCAAGGTAAAAGAGATCCCTAGCTCTTCAAGCCACCCCGCTGTCTCCATATCAGAAGTACTACCCTCGTACTTCTTGAGGGTTTGCCGCTGGAAAGAATGGAGAGTCTTCTGCCACTGACTATCTTCCTCCTCTCGATCACTCTTCAACTGATCGACCGCCTAAATCTGCTAGGCCTCGGCTGCCTGAGCCACCTGGGGATTTCGTCCAGGTTCCATAGCTATACGGTAAACAAGGAAAACCTAAGCCCGAGTAGTAAGGAAATTTCTTAAGGATTCATTTTATAACTTCATTTTATTCCCAGATCACCCAAATCAAGTAAAACACAATCATGATGATTCATTTACCTTCCCTGGGGTCTCTACCGTAAAATAAATGTAGTCTCACTTGGTTGTTCAGTAGGCTCATATTCCTTGCATCGGATCACGGGGGGCCCTAAAATCACGTGTCCTAGCCAGTCTTCCCTGGCCTATGTCACAGACCATGGTTAACTAACACGGTTGCCCTACCATCCCATGCAATCATCACTGTGCCTAACTTCAGACTCCATCCTATCTCTCAACCATCACCTCTAATACCATTCTGTCATGACCACCTTCCATCAAAGATGCCCCTCCTGAGCTGGCAATGGTGAAAGTGAGATAATGACCCCCGAGTCCCGCATCCAGTAGGCCCCGGGGTGGTGACTAGCACCAAGGGTATAAGTTTTCTCAAATATGGGAGGCATTAACCTTTTTATTGTTTAGGATCGGGAAATAGGACAAGTCAACCACCAAAAAGGAAAAGAACGAGAGTATAGAAATAAACCCAAACCATTCCCACATGCATGTTTAAATATAACTTTAAGACATGTACAAGTAAAAGTAAGCTAAAAGTGAAATACCAAAAGAAAACAAGAGAAACAGCAACTGCAACAACTCCAACTGCCCAACTAGTAGGGTCTCGCACGGCCCTAGTAGTCCTCCTGAAAACCTGAAAGTAAACGTAGGGTGAGTATACATGTAAACTCGGTAGGGAAACCTAAATCTCATGTGCACAAGTGGGGAGACATCCTAATGTCCCGTGAGAAAATAGAAGAACCAAAACCTAGCAAGGAATCTATCCACCCAGCCTCACCAGTCACACTCACCAAGTAACACAAGAAAATATAGTAGTATATATATATATAAGAACAAGCGTATTGGGTACCCCGCACCATTTCCCACTGGCTATTAGACATCCTACGCATCGAACCAATCCCGCCATTCTCACAACAGTCCCACTGCCACACCCCGCCCGCAGACTCCTGGGCCTCAACCACTATCCCGCAAGCAAACACCTGGGCCTCACAAACTGCACACCCCACCCGCACACACTTGGGGCTCACAAACCACACATCCCGCCCGCACACACCTGGTCCTCGTCCTGAAGATTCATGGTAACAAACCTGACCGAAGAGTCTTGGGCTATAGTCACACCTTTCAAAACCTACCCGAAGGGTCTTGGGTGTAAGGTCGCCTCATGCCATCACAGCCTGTCCTAACCTACCCAAAGGGTCTTGGGTTTAAGGTCTCCTTAAGCCATCACAACCTATTCCTGAAGAGTCTTGGTATATCCGGGAATGGAAGCAGAAAGGAGCTAATGACCAGCCACTAATGGAAGTGTTGGGAAAAACACCCTCCCCCATGAAATGGGGGTGTTCGGCACTAAGTGCTCAACATGGGTGTGGTGTGATAAAACACAAAGATACTGTTATATATATATATATATATATTCCAAACACACAACCCAACCTATGGATTCTAACAGAGAAACTGAGCACGTGCCTCGGCACTGCTACCACGAAGCATGAATAGAACAAACATTCCCCAAAACCCTATTTAGGTTTTCATGTTTCAAGAGTAACAGTTCATTAATTCATTACTACTGGAAACTATCAACCAGATCAAGCGTTTCATAGACTTATCCCTACCAACAACAACAAAAGTTAGGTAAATCACAAGAAACCACATACCATCTTATTAACAAGTTGAAATTATCATACCCATCTTTTAATTCATTTCCATCACAAACCCCACCGTTCATTTATTCCCATATTACATATTTCCATAAATTTTCCCTCATAAAAAAACCACCTCCAACCACATTAACAAAGATCACCACCAATCATTGCAGCCCCGCTGCCAAGCATCACATCACACAATAACCCAGAAGATTGTACATTCATAACAACCATCCCAAAACAACATGTTCATTATTCCCTTTTTTTCAACCGGGGTGATCACACAAGGGTTCCAGTTCCCATTTAATCAATCAACTTTACGTGATAATCCAATTTCTACATTTCAACAAGCTTCTATTCATAAACAGTTTAGAAAATAATTGCGCAAGCAAAGGCCCCCAACGGCCGTGATTTTCAGCAGGCAGAAGCCTTTCAATTCACAACATAATCAGGGGATAAGAATGATGGGAAAGAAACAAAACAACACAATCCCCAAACCCATTATTTATCTGGTTATTATCTTTATTTAATGGTTCAACTGTATCTCATGAAAACAAAAGAATGCACACCCAACATGATGCACAAAAGAGAGAGACAAAGGTAAGATCCCTACCTAGACAGGTTGTGAAGTCCCTTCACGAGAACAACAACCACAAGGGCTTTGACCACCTCTCCTGACAACTACGCCTCTTCGTGGATGTTGTGGCACAATAACACGTTAAGATGACGCTTGTCGAAGAGCATCGCTCCCGTCAAACCCAGCAAAAGCCTCCTTTGGTAAAAATTTGGAAGGAAAGGATGAAAGTAAAACCATGGGTTTAGGCTTAGAAGATTCGCCTCATCTTTACAATCCCGTGGCCGCTGACAGATCATAAATCGGAGCTCGGACGAAGAAGTTATGGAAGAAAGAGATGGGAGTCTCTCAAGAGGGATCCGCTCGAAGAAAAAGAGGAGGAGAGGGCGTGCTCCAAAGGAGGAGCAGACCCCTCCTTTTATAGGCGTGAAATGCTAAAGTACACGGTGTGTACTTTGTAGTACATGGTGTGTATTAGTCCATTCCACACGGTCGCCACATGGCTTCCAACACGGTACGACGTGGCATGCGGTCGTTGACTGGCCAACACACGCCTTTGAGGGTAACACGTACGTGGGGAAGAGCTACTCGGCTTGTAAAACTGGATACACGGCGTGTACTCATTTATTTCACGCAGCAATGACACGACCCCAACAAGGCACATGGTCATTGACTGGTCAACACATGGGTTAAGGGTAACGCGTACCCGGGGAAGGACTACACGGCGTGTATTATGAGGAACACGGCGTGTACACACTTATTTTACACAGAAAGAATTCGACCTCAACACGGTGTATACCCGGCAAGGAAATACACGATGTGTACTCAAACTACACGGCGTGTAGTTTCAAAATTCTGAAAAGTGTGGCAATAGTCCATTCTACCCTCCAGAACTCTTTGTGACTTATGTTTGACAAAGGAATGGGCCGGAGAGGTCCGGGCCATTACAGTGACATAACTCCAAATTCAATGTACACTATGATAACATATATTCATTTTTTATAATATTAATAAACTATTTTCCACATAATTATTGTTCTTATTTTTTGACATAGTATGTGATAATGTCCTAAGAGTAGCTTTCAAACAAAATGGTTATTGAAGTTCCACTCAATGAAGACAAAACAAAAATGCAACAACCCTATTTATATCTAAATTTTAAAAACCCATATGATATCATTTGATGGACATGAATGAAATAGCCTATTATGGTAGGAGACTCACAGGACATTAAAGAACATTGTCGTGGTGTAATCTCTTTGTAATATCTCATAGGATGTTATGAAAATGAGACCCACTAGAAATAAACCAACATATATATGTGTCATTAGACGTTCGTATACTCGGATATGCTTATTTGTTTGTATACAATAATATTTTTATTAATTGTTATTATTTTTTATGTAGATTGATGAATTTTTGAAAACTGTGATGATAGAGGTTCACGACAATGTAGGATATGGTGGGTGTGTTAGGAGTAATGTTTCATTAATAATTTATGAATGAAGGAATTTAACATTTAATTTTTTTATAGAATTTAATATTTCAAGAACTTTTATGCAAATGATATACACTAAATAAATACAAAACAATTGTGTTCTATAGGCATGTTATATTTTCAGAAAATCAAATAAAGATACATCAAGAAAATATGTTGATGGAAGTAGAATGCCACTTCCCCAAAAAGAAATATTGTAATAAATTGAATATATTACACAATAATCATATGTATGAGGAAACATGACTTTTAGGCATTAACTTCTTTCTATATGGGTTACATAGCATGCTTCTAGATACTAAACTTTGATATTTGGCTTCATCATCTAATGCCACTAAAAATGAGGCCTAAATGGTCACACACATATTTATCAAGAATCTCAATTAAATAATATAATATTGTATATTATTTAATTTGTTGAATAAATATTATTCGCACATGTTGTTTAATAATTATTCATATTTTCGTGATCAGAATTACTCTTTCACTAGATATTGGAGTGATTATATTGTGAGCATAATATTTAATAAATATTTTTTTTTTATTTTATTAATATAATATTATTTATTTATTAAAGAATAATGTGGTGATATTTATTTAAAAAATAAGTAGACATTATTCAGTCCCTGATAAATATTGTGGAGGGATAGAAGTTCGAGTATAATAGTGTAGTGAGAAATAATAAATATTTCATATTACTAAATTAAATATAAATAATTTTAATTCGAAAGGTAAGTGCTTGTTGAGAAAGGAATTTTTTTAGTATTATTATTATTTGAAATGGTGTTTTTCTATGATTACATAAATAATTAATCAAACATATGATATTATTTTATTTTACTCCTAGAAATATAATTAACCAATTATGTTATTAATTCTTGTGATCCAATTAATTTTGTTGGTTGTGCACAAAAATATTGGGGATCACTATCATTTCTAGAGATCTTTCTTCTCCAAGAATGCTCTGAAGAATGGAGTGAAATCCCCCACCTCTAGATCAAGGATAAAACATTGGATTTGTTTCTCAATGCAATCAAAGGATAATGAAATAAGCACAATGATCCATAGTTATATCACATGTATTTTACTATGGAAACATCTTGAGATTCATTGAACATGTTTGGATCACCATTTTTGGATATCTATATATAGATTCTACAATGCAGTGATGGTTACCCAAACATATATCACTAGATTTATCAATGAAGAAATAATTCCAACAGGGTAAATAATTATCTAATTATTTTAATTATGAAAAATATGTGATCATACTCTCTCATAATTTCGAAGATATTTTCCATTGCCTAATTATGTTATTCAATTCCAATGATCACAACAGTCATCATCATAAAGATCTCATAATGATCATTGATTATGGAATGCCAAATTTAGGCACCCCCAAATGCGTGCTTCCAATAAGCCTGAGACTATATAATTGTGATTTAAATATTTAATAAAATATCTTCTAAACAAATTCACTTCATGTTGAAATGATCTCTTCAACATAAATGATATTTTATTTGTCCTTTTGAATATCTTTTTAAAATCATTATATAATTTTCATTTTCATTTTACAATGAAATAAAAAAACCATGATGTTAATTAAACACTATTTCCTTGACATCTACTTAGTAATTATTGATTACCATTCCAAATATAGATGCTCCTACAACTATTTTTTTCATAAAGATTAATGATCATTCATTGAACTGAATCACTATTCATAATAGATATTTTCTATTAAATGAGATATTCCATTAAATTTAGTACACCCGGTTTCTGGTATGTAACCCTTTCATGATGATTCTAGTGATTTAAATGTCAATGGTGAAGAATGAGAGTGTTGGGAGAATTTGAATGATGTTTTGAGGAAAAGGGGAAGTCGCACGGATGGTGCACAGTTTGTCAAAACTATGCGGTAAAACCATTCAAAGATGGTCTTGGAGGTTGTAGCTTCTGCACGGGCGGTGCAGGGTTTGTCTAAACATGCATCCAAACCATGTGTGGAGTGTATTCCATGCCATTGGATAATGCACAGTTAGTGCATGGTTTGTCTAACAGTGCAGCCAATTAAACAATATCTTATAAAAGTGTATATCATGAATTTTTTCCTCAATGTGCCTAATTTCTTTCTAAGTAGCCCTAACTCGGCATTTTGGTTATCCTAAGGTCCAAGAGGGTCCTACCATTGTTCTAGTGGCGATACGATGGATTCTTGTAGCGAATCGTAACCGTATTCTTGAGGCATGTGATTGTTCTTCTTCGTTCTTAATCGGTTTCGTAGATCTACATAGATCTACATCGCCTCTTCTCTCGGTTTCATAGATCTACACCTGTTATGGGTAGATCTATGTGTTTAGATTCCAAATATGAGGTGATTTTTCCTTGATCTTTCTAGGATAACTGATCTATGTTTATTTTTTAGAGAATCGACCCGAGTTTCTTGAGAATTCTTCGACCATTATGGCTTTCATAAAAACCATTGAGGTATGAGGCTTCACTCTTGACTCCTCTTATTAGAATTGATTGGATTAGTTTCAAATTGGTTTATTTTATTGGTTTTAGTTTTGAAAAGCATGAAATTAATCATTTTTAGTGATGATTTATGGTTTTGATGTAATTGTGAAATCATGGTTAATTGTTGTGCAATGTGATTTGGATTCTTGAAATTAAAATCTTGATTTTAAATTATTATTGATGAAACTGTAAATGGTTTTAATGAAAAATTGATTTTCAATAAAAAGAATGTTTTATTGAAATGGTTTGAGATTGAAATGATTTTGATGGATTTTGTTTTAAAAAATGGAGTTTTATTTAAATGGATTGGAATTGAAATGGTTTGAGATTGAAAAGCCCTTGATGGATTTTGTTTTCAATAAAAACGAAGTTTTATTGAAATGGATTGGAATTGAAATGGATTGAGATTGAAATGAATTTTATGGATATGGTTTTCAATAAAAATGTATATTTATTGAAATGGTTTGGAATTTAAATGGTTTTGATGGAAATGGTTTTTAATGAAAAGCGGTTTTTATTAAAAGGGTGTTTTCACATGAACGTTGGGAATCTGTTGTATGGGTTCATGTTTAACGTATGTAGCATGGTTGAAATATGACCTAGTTCTCTCTGAAAAATGTTTATAGGAACAATGGTAACAATATGTACGAGGCTTGGATGAAATATTGAAATTGTGCTCAATGCCAAAGGTGTAATGGCACATGGGAAACAATTATCTTGTGACGACTTGGGTGATCGATGAGAGACTACTCATGAGAATGGAACTGTCATAACAAAGCATGCATGGTTGGAAGCATGGGTTGAAAAATTGTTTGGTATCCCAAAATAGAATGTTTGTGAAATGGTTTTTAAGATTGTTTGGTTATATTTCTAGAAAAATAACTTGCTGGAAAATTGGTTTCAGTTTCTATTCGAATGCCTTTGGTTATGAATTTTTTTGGAAACTTGTTTGTATTTAGTTATAAACTGCTTTTGAGAAAATGTATTATATAAAAAGATTTTATATAAATGTTTCTATCTCTTCTATCATAGTTGCGGGAGTAGAGAATTCATTGGGGAAACTGACTGAGTTTTATACTCACCCCTACTTTGTCACATTGGTGCTTTTGTCGGGGTCGTATTTCAATACATAGGTAAAGGTAAAGCATCATATTCCTAGTGGCTTGTGGGGATTCATGGGAGATGTTATGGAGCTTGGAGCTTTCGTAAAATGGTGTTGTATTGTATTTTAAGAGTCTTGAGTTATTCATCTTCTGGGTAATTTGATGCGCAGTTTTGACCTCCGTTGTTTATTAAATTGATGAGCATTGATATAAATGAAGATGTTTATTTGTCTTTCAATTGTTCTTTTATCATATAGTGAATCCATGGTTATGTTTGGTTTATGGGTTTATTTCATAATGGTTAAATCATCCCCCACATGTACTTGAAACCCTTCAGCACTTAATTTCATCCTTTTGTGCCATGGGGATGTCGCTTAAGGTTCAGTAATGACTCATGGTACTCTCAATCCAATGAGAATTGGCAGGTCATTACAAATGGTATCAGTTTGTACCGTCCTTTCCTAACAAGTAGACATCGATGTTCTTGATCATGGAGTTGAAATTTAGTCTTTTCTATTTCACTGAAAATAATTGACATGAGTAGGATTGTCGGAACATGATATTTATTGCATAAAAGAATATAGTTATCATGTTTATGCTAAACATCAAATTACCAATGTGTTGGGTACATAATTGTTTTGGATACACTTCTAAAAAGTTGGAAATCTCTTTGTCATAATATTAGCCAAAGAGATGATCATGACATGCATTATTTTGGAATGAATTCCCAATAGGATTTCATATCTCATTGTGAATAATGATTTATGATTTTGAGAAAGGGCTGAATTTTTTAAAAAAGAAAAAATTGTTTTCATGTAAAAGATTTTGAAAATATGATATTTAGTGTATTTTAAAAAATTGGTTGAATTTCAAAAGTCATGAGGAAGGTTTTCAAAAATGATTGAACATGGGAAAAAGGTTGTTTTGAAAAAAATATTTTGATAGATTATGTGATATAATATGACATGTTAACCCATCAGTTTCTAGAGAGTGAGATTGATAGAGGTTATTGTTGGTTTAGGAAATCGCACATGGTAGGCATCATCAGAACCAACCCAAAAAAGCTGCGGAGAATGTGGTTGCACCTAAACCATGTGTCAACCAAGATATGGTTTAGAGTATTGTCCAATCTTTTTATGTTATAGATACGGGGAACTAGAGTTATGAACCAAGTCATGTGGATTATACAATCCAGTTCATGATGCAGAATCCACAGATCATTCGATGTGATGCTAAACCAAAGAAGGCAGAGGTGTGTCTAAGTAGGATGAATCATACCTTAGATTTCATCAACACACCATTAAATCTAAAATAAATGCAGGATACTTATATTCTCAAGGATCTTTTACATTAGTGGTGGGATTTACCAGTGCATTATAAATTGGATAAAGACCTTACATTAAAGGATTTTGAAGAAATGTTCAACAAACAATTCTATCCGCACACGTTCAAGATCCATAAAATGATGGACTTCTTCATCTTGAAAAAATGGACATTGTTAATAACATAGTATGCATCTAAATTCATGAATGTAGTGAATTTTTCACCAGAGGTCTGGGAAAGTGTGTTTGTTGAAGGAACGCCTCTTAGAATAGGGTCTAAGGCAAGAGATTCGATGGAAGATTGCAGTGATCTATGATACAGATTATACAGACATGTTCAACAGAGTGAAATTTTCTTACCCTGATATCTTGGGATTGATAGGATGAGGAATGATGAAACCTACGAGAAATGGTGGGAACTCATCCTTTGGGAACAAGTGTAAAGGGACACATATTTCCACGGTGGTAGTGCAAATCAGAACCAGACGGCGGGATCGGCGAACCTTCTTCCACAACCCCAGAGCAAAGTAGGTTGCATTCAATGTTGTTCGATTCACCACATAAAGCAAGATTGTACAACAAAACCTAGAGCATTTCACATTTTAATGAAGATGGGGCATCTACAACACTATTGTAGGAATGATCTGAGTTTGGGTGCACGTGACACTTCTCAGTCGTCGCAATCATCGTATGATTCGATAGGACGATGATAACAGAATTAGTACTGTCAGCATAACTGGGGTATCTATGGTGATTCTCGAAATAAAATGACTCCTCATCTAGGACAATCTCATCAAGGCACCATGGAGTACAATACAGCTATTATTCTATTATATAGAGCTGAGCAGATGATGGCCGACCATCAGGCTGGACTATCTATAGTGAGAGGTACATTTCTTTTGAATTATACACTTGTGAAACTATTATTTGATACTAGTTCATCACATTCTTTCATTGATTCTTTTTCTATTGAAATTATATGTTTAAAACCGGAAATTATTCCTTCTATTTTGAAACTAAAAAACTCCCCTAGGTGAAAGATAATGCCACGCCTTTGTTTGTAGATCATTTTCAATAACTATTTATAGAGCTGAGTTAAAATGGGACATCTCGATGTTAGACATGGATTTCTATGATGTAATCAGAGGTATGGATTTCTTGATAATGTTTAAGGCTCACATCTACTTATATGATAATTGTTAGTTTCACGACTACGGAAGGCATAGTACATCTCTTTAGTAGAGAAAGGATGGTAAAGAAAGGTTCAAATAGCTTGATGGAACTAATGATGGGAACATTATCTTACCAAATCATACCATTGACTTGGGAATCTTTGGATGTGATTGAGGAAAATAGTTTTCCAGCTGTGGTCGATCAATTTTTAGATGACTTTTCCAATAACTTCACAGTTTTACCTCCTCTACGAGAAGTGGAGTTTACTATTGATCTCTTTCACGAGAAGAATACTATTTCCATTTCATATTATATGATGTAACCTACATGGTTATGTGAATAGAATGTGCATTTAGAGTAGTTATAAAACAATGGTTTCATTGGACCAAGTGCTCCTCCATGGGAATCACCAATGTTGTTGGTGACGAAGGCAGATATAACTCTTCAGATGTGTGTTGATTATCGTATACTTAAACATGTCACGATAATGAATATGTAGTAATGCCTTTCGGTCAAACGAATGCACCAGTGGCCTTCATGGATTTGATGAATCTTATATTTCAGTGATATAATGATTCTTTTGTTGTTGTGTTTGTGGATGATATTTTGTTCTATTCAATAACGGGTACTGATCATGAGCTTCACATGGAAAGAGAGTTACAAATCTGGGGAGATCATCATTTTTATTCCAAATTAACAAAGTGTGATTTTTGGATATTGGAATTACGTTTCCTAGGCCATGTCATTTCTGAGAAGGAAATTTTTTTACTAAAAAGATTGAAGCTATTATCTCTTTCCTTCCAACAAAGAATGTGTTTGAGTTACATATTTTTATTGGACCAGGTATTAACTACTGGCACTTTTTGTGTGATTTCTCACGACTAGAATCACCAATGACAACTATTACAATGTAGAATACTCCATTCCAATAGATAGAAGAATGTCAGAAGTCCTTCCAGGAACTAAGATTTCATCTTACATCAGCACCTATCATGATCTTTCCAGAATCGGTACATGGGTATGTTGTGTATTGTGATGCTTCAGGAGGAGTTTTGGGTTGTGTTCTCATGCAAAGAGATCAGGTGGTTGCTTATTTCTCATGGCATTTAAGGGTGCATTGGATGAATTACCAAACACATGATTTGGGGTTAGCTACAGTTAGGCATGCTTTAAAAACATGGATACATTATCTCTTTAGTGAAAATATACTGTGTTTAAGGATCAAAAAATCATGAAACACATTTTCTCATAGCGAGATTTGAATCTGAGGAAAAGGATATGGATAGAGTATCACCAAATGTTTGAATCTGACTTGATGTACACATCCGAAAAAGGAAATTCGGTGGAAGAAGCATTGAGTAGAAAGTCATATTCTCAATTGGCGAACGCGAGCATCAAATGAATGAAAGTTGATGTCAGTCTTAGCCGACATGCATGTGGAATGTAAATACCGAGGGGATGTTGCTGTTTTCTTTTTAGCTACACTTTTTACTTATTTACTAATGATGATCGAAGAAGAATAAAAATCTGATATAGAATGTCTGGTTGGATGTTCAAAACACATTGGTGGGGAGACCATTGGTTCCTGGAAACATGATAGGGGTTTAGTTTTGTGTTTCAGATATTAGATGTTGTTACCTAAGGTTTATCCAGAAAAAAATCCTTCATGATTACAACCATTCAAGATGAGATGTACATATAGGTACACAGAAGATGTATAAAGTGTTAAAGGCGCAGTTTTGGTGGAACAACATAAAAAGGAATGTGGACGAGTTCGTATTGTGGTGCTTAACTTGTCAGCAAAAAATGTAGACCATCATAGACTAGATGTTATGTTACAATCATTACCTATCCCGGTGTAGAAATGGGATCAGATTGAAATGTATTTTGTTACAGGTCATCCCAGAATAGCCTGGAAACACAATGCCATTTGGGTGATAGTAGATCCTCTAACTATGTTGGCCCATTTCATCTCTATTCGTGAAGCGCATACAGTGGATGATCTTTCAAAAATCTATATCCGAGAAGTGGTAATGAGGCATGGTGTAATAGTGTCTATAGCTTCAGATAGATATCTAAGGTTCACATATTTTTTCATGAAAGCATTACAACAAGCCCTCAGAACTCTGTTGTCTTTGAGCATGGTGTATCATTCCCAGATGGATGGGCTATCCGATCGGATGACACAAAGGATGGATGAAATGTTTCTGGCTTGTGTAATGTATTTTGGTGGCTCATGGGAATAGAATATACCATTAGTGATGTTATCATACAAAAACTTCTATAATTCCTTCATACGCATAGCTCTGTTTGATGCATTTTATGTGTGTCCTTGTCATTCACAACAATAATGGGTGGAAACGGGTGATACATCACTAGTTGGGAGAAGCCTTGTCCAAGAGAAAACAGAGTAGATGTAGTTGATTACAATGAGTATGGAGATGACTCAGAGTCTTCTAAAATATTTTTCGGATCACCGTCAATGACAGTTGTCATTTGTTGTTGGTGATAATGTCTTATTGAGGATCTCAACAAGCCTTGGACATCATAAGTTCAGGAAGCATGGCATGTTATATCCTCGATTCATTGGCCCTTTTTTGATAATGGAATATATTGGAGAGGTGGATGTTTGGATGGAAATACCAGCATGGTTTAGTTCGGTGCATAATGTGGTCCATATATCGATGTTGAGAAAGTACCAGCCTGATCCTAACCATGTGATCTGATGGGATAACATTGATCATGATCCAGATGATTCATTGATACACATCCCGATACAAATTTTGGATAGCCAAGAGAATGTATATAATGGAAAATGTAGCGGTCTTCTGCATGTTTTATGGCAGCATGGTAAAATTCATGAAGATACTAGTGAACATGAAAAGTAAATGAAAGAGAAGTGGCCGAAACTCTTTCATTTGGGTGAAGTTGTTCTACCTTCCTAGGATGAAAAGACCACTGGTGGGGAGAATGTAGTAATCTTGGATTCTGGTATGTAATTGTTTCTTGTGCTTTTAGTGGTTTTAATGTTAAGGGTGATGAAAGGGAGAGTCGGGTGTTGTTGTTAAATGTTTTGAGTCAAAGGTGAATTCACACGGAAGGTGCACGTTTTGTCTAAACTGTGCGGTAAAACCGTGTGTAGTTGGTCTTGGAGGTAGTAGATTTCTCATGGGAATTGAACGATTTTCTAACTATGCAGCCAAACCGTGGATGAATTGTCTTCTGAGGAAGTGGCTAACACACGGATAGTGCACGGTTTGTCTAACGCTTTGGGAAAACTGTGCGGCCACTTAATTGAGTTCTTATAACAGTCAATCTCACACATTTTTCCTCTATGTGCCTCAGTTTTCCTCCTAAACATCCCTAACTTAGGATTTTTCTTCTCCTAAGGTCAAAGAGGGTTCTCCCATCATTTTGGAGGCGATCCAATGGCTTCTCATGAAGAATCAATGTTGGATTCTTGTGGTATGTGATTGTTCATCTTCGTTCTTGATCGGTTTCATAGATCCACTTAGATCTACTTCTCATCATCTGTTAGTTTATATATCTACACCCGTTATGGGTAGATCTAATTGTGTGGATACCAAATATGATGTGATTTGGTATTTACCATGCTAGGTGAAGTGATCTATAGAGGGTTTTGGGTGAATTGACATGAGTTTCTTGAGCATTCTCCGACCATTGTGGTTTTCATCAAAACCATTGAGGTCGGAGGCTTCACTCTCAACTCCTCATATTCTAATTGATTGGCTTAGTTTCAAATTGGTTTATTTAAATTTTTTAAATTTGTGGAAATCATGGAATAAATCACCTTTGGTGATGATTTATGATTTTTATGTAATTGTTAAATCATGGTGAATTGTTGTGCAACGTGGTTTTGCTTCTTGAAATTTAAATGTTAATTTTAAATTATGATAGCCGAAATTGTAAATGGTTTGATGAATAATGTGTTTTAAAAAAATGGAATTTTATTGACATGGTTTGATATTTAAATGACTTTTATGGATTGGGATTTCAATAAAGGTGGTGTTTTATTAAAATGGATTGGAATTGTAATGTTTTGTGATTAAAATGACTTTGACGGATTTAGTTTTCAATAAAAACTGTGCTTTATTGAAATGGTTTGGAATTGAAATGGGTTGAGATTGAAATCACATTGATGGATTTGATTTTCAATTAAAATGGAGTTTTACTGATATGGTTTTTAATTGAAATGTTTTTGAATGAAAATGGTTTTCAATAAAAATGTGTTTTTATTGAAAGGGAGTTTTGACATCACCGTTGGGATTATGTGGTGTGTGTTCATGTTTCATGTACGAGGTTGGTTGAAATATAACCTTGTCCTTGGTGCCAAACTTTTAATGGAAAAATGGTAACTATATGTACGAGTCCTAGTTGAAATATAACCATGTGCTCAATGCCAAAGGTGTAATGGAACATGGGAAACAATTACCTTTAGATGACTTGGTAGATTGACGAGAGACCACTCATGAGTATGGAAATGTCATAACAAATAATGAATGGTTGGTATCATGTGTTGGGAAATGGTTGGGTATGACAAAAAGGAATGTTTGTGAAATAGTTCCCAATATTGTATGGTTTTTTTCCTAAAAAAACTTGTTGGAAAATCAGGTTCAGTTTATCATTAAATTCCATTGGTTATGAATGGTTATTAGAAATTTGTTATTATTTAGTTATAAATTGATTTTTAGAAAAAAAAACATTATAAACTGTTTTTATATATATCTATCTAACTCTTTTATTCTAGTGGAATGAGTAGGGAAGACATTAGGGAAACCTAATATGTTTTAAACTCACCTCTACTTTGGCAGGATCATGATTTTGTAGATGTCGTATTCTGAGACACAGGTAAAGGTAAAGAATATTTTTACTAGTGCCTTGTGGTGATGCTTGACAGATGTTGTGGAGCATGGATCATGTGAAGCACAGAGTTATAGTTTCATTAGAGAGTCTTGAGTTGTTAATCTTCTATAAACTTTTATTCTTAGTTTGGTTCTCTACTGTTGTGTACTTTAATGTGGTTTGATATAAATGAAGTTGTTTTTTTGGTCTTTCATATGTTAATTCATCATATAGTGAATTATTGATTATGGTTGGTTTATGGGTTTAATTCTTAAAGGGTATTTCTTCACCCACATGAACATGAAACCCTTCAGCATTTATTTCCATCCTTTAGCACCTTGGGGAAGTCTGTTAAGGCCTAGTAATGACTCATTGTACTCTCAAGCCAATATGAATTGGCGAATCATTACACTAAACCTTCTTTCTCTATGATATTTATTAAGAGACATATAACATAATACCTATATTATATCATTATATTCTCTAAATATTCAATCTATTTCTTATTATATTCTTCACTACCCTTCATTTAAATATAAAATTATTATTCACAACAAGAATCCTCAGTATATTTATCTACCTAATCATCATAATTAAAACCGAGAAAAAATTTCTCAAAAATATGTCAGCTTATGAGGTATCCTCATATGACGACCATTTAAATGTATCGTCTTATTCATTAAGAGAAACAATTTTGTTATTTTATTTTTCCACATAAGAACATATACTATTGATAATCTAAGATAATTTTTCTAATATTTGATTCAATTATTCTTCTTTATTAATTGTTCCATGATTTTCAATCTAGGTTGGGAATTCATTGATTTGATTTTCTCACTATACTTATAGTATTTCTTCAACAATTCTATAATATTTTTGTTTATTTTTATTTTTATATATAATTTTTAAAGAGCCCCATTACATTATGATTCTAGGTAGACATATCCTTTCTGTACATTCTTCTATTGACCATTAATCATTGTCATTCATAATGAGTGATATATTGAATGGGATATAAATTTTATATTACTTTCTCAAATAAAAAGTGAATGATGGACAACAATTCAGATAGTTTTCACCCAATAACACTTTATATAACCCTAGAAAAACTAAGAGGCCATTTAATCAAGTTATCAATCAATGTAAAATATTTCTTTTACATATTTTAAGATATTTTACTATTTTAGAATGATCTATTATTAAAATATAAATCATGATGTTGTAATAATAAAAATACACATAAATATGAAAAAAAATTAATGAATCGCATAGAAAAAAAAATTAATGGTTCACCAAAAAGGTGTATGTATTTCTAGAAATCACTGATGATGGGTTGATCATTAAAAAAACACTAAGAATACTTAGTTTTATGGATACATTGATTTATTTTTTGTCACTCTATGATAGGAACATAATATTTACAAGGGAGAGGTTTCAATCAATCATCACCCTTAGTGAATTCTTTTTTTTACACATCCACAAAATATAATGATTAAGGATAAAGTTATTTTACAAACTTGAGGGTCTATTATAGTTCATCATGGTAAGCGTGAACTAGTTACATCTTCATTTATACATAGACACAGTATATACTACAACATTATTAAAACATACTTCATTAAAATATATGAAATCAACACATTATGAATTAGTGTTCAGTCTATATTTCCCCTCAAACTATAAAAATAATTCTAACTATTTAGTGATAATTCAATGACATTAATTAATATTTAAAAAAGAAATTATATTAATTTTTAAATCTAGAAATGATAGGAATATTCCCTAAATTTTTATAACTTTAAAATATAATGGATATGAGAGCATTTATTATCTTAAACCCCATCTATATACGAAACAGAACATCTCAACAATGTTTTTTGAAACATTATTCAAGAAAATTCATTTAAAAGGTAAATATAATTAAAAAATTTCACACAAGAAACAAAGTAAATTAATTTATCAATATCTGACATGACATCTTCATCGTGTCGTCAATGTGATTCTTTATAAAAATAAATATTCACTATTGTATAGTTTCTTAAAAAAACAGATACATATTTTATTATAATTTCAATAAATTCATGAAAATGAATCCACTCGATCTTTACAAAACCATTGTATCTTTTAAAATAATCGCAACTCTTCATTATGATATCAGTTAACTTTTTATTATACATTTCACTAATTTTTAATTTTAGAACAGTCTCCATGTAGGCTTTATATATCTCATTGTCATCACATGTATTATATTCTATGGTTAATGTATACGATATTTGATTCATGTACATTATTCATGCATTCATAAATTGGTTTGTCTACATTGTAGATAATTATTCTCATTGAAAATATACTCCTCATTTTTCACATATTTATACCATTTACAAATATCGTTCCTCATGAAGATAGTTTTTATAGGTTTTGGGAAAATATAATTGAACTTGGATTTGGTTTTATATTTTTTAAAATGTGTTTCAATGAAATCCATTCCCTCAGAACCTATCATATCATCTAAAATAATTTTAATGAGTCCATAACTTTTATGATGATCAGTGAAATGGGAAATGTACCAAATGGGGTAAATGCGTTTTATTTCAAAATATATATGCATTACCCCCACTAATGCATTTCGATAAATAAAATATAAATTCCATTGGGGGAGAAAACAACTTCATAAATAACCTCATTAAATTAATCCCCCTCGATATCTTTTTAGAATTTTTTCCCTCTAATTATCTATCATGTTGGAATCTTGTTTCTTCAAATCTTTGGAGATATTTTTTTTTCTATGAATAAATTTCTATGATTAATTTAAATATATTTTCATTAATATTAAACTATTAATTTGTAATTGAAATGACTATTTAATATTATTTAATTTAATAATTACAAATAATAATTATTAATTAATTAGTTTTAAGACATTTAAAATGAGTAAAAATAATAGTTAGTTATTTATTAAGAAAATATTTTAAGTTAGTAATAATAACTATTAATATTTAATAATATTATGTCACATAAAATAATATAATTTAGTAATATTATAAATAGTTATTAAATAAACAACTAGTATTAGGAATAATAATGATTAATAATAATTATTTCCACTAAGAATTAATAATGCAATGTATTATTTATTTAATTATTTAGTAACTAATACAAAAATATCAATTATTATTTTTAATTATAATTTACTAAGATTTATTCATTGTTATAACTCTAAATAGTGGGAATCACATATTAATTTGCCTATCCACATTGTATCTTTTTTCCAGAAATGATTAGTAGGATATATAGTGTTATCTCTAATAGACTAAATATGTGTAATTTCATTAGAGGCGGTTAATTATAACTTGAATCATTTTATGATATTTTAATGTAAATAATTCACAATGATCATAAAGAGGTATTTTTTCATCTTTATTATAAATAATTACTATTTATCATATTTCATAATTACTTAAGTATAATTTAATAATTATTAACAAAAATATTTAATTACTTAGTAATATTTTTATAATAATATTAATAATAATCATTAATATTTAATATTGGATAGTGACTAATAAAAATTTAACTTAATATTATTTTAATTATCTAATAATTTGTTTTTAGTATTAGTAATAATAATGGTTATTATTAATATGTTTATTGATGATAATTAATGACATCAATTATTAATTTAATTATTTAGTAATTATTGTGATAATATCATTAATTTTTTATATAACAGTTTCTCTATATGTATATCATGTGAGAACTCTAGTGGTGGGGAATTACTTTTGAATCATCCTCTATCCTCCTTGGGGAATTTTCAAGACTAAAGTGGGTGGGAAGACTAATATTTACCCTATCAGACTCACAATGTGAAATATATTTAATATATTTAAATTACATGTATAAACTATTTTGGAATATAAAATGTAATAATCCAATATTTTTGGAAAATAGCTAGTAAACATAATGTGTAAAATGTATCAAATTTGGGATTTTATATTGGGTTTTTATTAAAAATTAATGTAATTGAGTCCTTGTATTTTTATGAAAATGGGATTGAAACATGTTTATTGAATAAATACATTCCAAATTTCTGATCTTGAGGAAGATACAATATTCATACATTTAGATTGCCATGCAACAAAATGTTGCGTTTTTCTGTTTGATTTGTGATATATATATGATATTATATTTTATATTCCACTAGATGGAGTGGATGTTCCTACCTAGGAAACAAAACTAGTATATTCTAATATTGATGAAATTTGACTAAGATGACATATTTCACATTGATTTGCACATGAGGCCTTACATATTCCACTAATAAAAGTAGAATGTCTAATAGATGAGCAACAACTAGTTGATTATGTGTACTAAGAGGAATGTGATTCAATTATTCTGTCAAGATAACCACATTATCCAGCATTTGTAGGGAATCCAAGTTTGTATTAAAGGATATATCCCATTTATTAACTATTACATCTAATCCATAAAAAACAATTGGATTCCTTATTGGATGACATTTCCTTCGACATATAGAGTATAAGAATTTTTAAATAGACCATTATCACTTATCGATATATAGAAGGAAACACACAGACAACCTCTCAATGAATTATATGTCTAGGATCAAAAGAAAGTCAAGTTTTTTAGACATGATGTATATCAAAATTCTAGTTCATCATACTCTGCTATATAATGGAGGACGATATTCTCGATACTAGTGTTTCATTAACAAATTAGACCGTGTTAAAATACCACATGAGATAAACATATTGAAATCAATTATACTAAATAATTCTATATGGATTATATGACATAAATTATTGTATATTTCCTTGAATTACGTATTTTAATTATAATGTTCAAATTATTCATCAGATATAATTGAAATAATAAAAAGTCATAAATGTATATTTATTAAATCCACATCAAAATAATAATGAAATTATTGTTAATATTATATTTTGTTATCAGTATAATTATCTTAATACTATTAACTATAATATAAACAATTTATTTATAACTATCATTTAAACACATGTAAATATATTTTTCTATATTGACTATAATTTTCATTAACAAATTGTTTTTTGTAAATAAAAGTTTAAGATGTTTTATCAGAAATTCATTTTTGTCTTGATGATATTTTTTGAATCAATTAATGATGCATGTAACTTAGAAAATTTAAGACTCTATAAATTCTGATTCTTTTTAAAAACCACATAAACAACACTCTTAATAACTATTTAATATTTTAAAATTTTATTTCTATTATAATGCTAACATAAATATATTGTTAATATAACATTATTATTATTATTATTTTTCTTTGTAATTATTTAATTATTATATTTATTGAACCATTATAATGGTTATTTATAAATAATTATTCTAAATTATTACCACCTATTAATTCGTATTATAAATTATTATTCTATAATAATTAATTAAAATTTATAATTTATTAATAATCATTACTTATTTATAAATTATTTAAAATAATTTATTCAAAACATGGTATTAACCATGATATAAAATTACCAATATATATATTTTTGTGTGTCTAATAAAAAAATAAAGTGACTAAATGTGTTTTTTCAAATTCCTTGATGTGGATTCCCATATTCTCATAAGCATATCGGAGAATGAGTGAACTGATAACATGAATTTCATTGAATCTAATGGAATCATGGCCTTCAATGCCATTATGATCCACTTTTAAAACTATATTTAACATAGACACATTATTTAATATTATTGTTCTAGAAAAATCATAAAAAAACTATCATAAATATGTAACTTCATAGATAGATCATATCATATTTCGTTTTTTATTGCATGATCTTCACGTTCCATTCAACAGATAGAGCTTATGTGACAATAAAGTGTGATTATCCCAATAGGGATAATACTCTTGGTGGAAGCATTCAAATATTGTGAAATTTAGGATTTGATGTTTAAATTGACTAGGATTTATCATCATTTGAGTTTGTATTGTGATCGTGAACACTGAACATAAAAAATTCATGCTAGTGATGAAGGGATTCTGGATCGTTTAGTATGGATATGGTGTCATATTATTATATATAAATATTTTAGGACTTGATTCAATCACACATATATGGAACTGATGTAGTTAGTGCATCAAGGAAGGATATCGCTTTTATTGCCACATGGGTGATTTGTTGTATGTTATATGGATGAATCCTAGTTTCTATTGATTGTTTTTTTTCTAAATTTACAATTCAGAGGGATATCATTACCTTCCATGGTTTTTCTGGCTCCCAAATATTCCCAATGATGCTTATCCAGGTATTGGTATACCATTAATATTATATTAGTTCAATTTTTAATAGAGATATGATCATGTATGGTATATTTCGCAATGATTGTAGTCTATATATGAAGACTTATTATTTGATTATTCTCATTTTCAATGACTATTAAAATTTAGATTCATGTTGAGTATCAATATATATCATAATTCAGTGAAGTGTGAAGGATTCAAGGGTACTCAAATGATAATTGAAGAGTTATTCTGAAATAGGGTAGGCTTGGACATAGTGATAGATCATGGATGGAGTTCAAAAATGTTGGAAAAATAGATCTAATATTATAGATAATGAAGTGGTTTTGAAGTAAAAAAGAATATGTGAAATGGGTAAAATCATGATAAAAAATTGTTAATTTTGGGTGGTATAGGGAAAATGTTCTTGATGATTTGGAGGAAAATAAAACCACCTCTTATAAGGAAAATGAAACATGCAATGAAAATTAAACTGTGAATGATGGAGAGGTCACCTCTTAAAATATACGTAATGTAAAAATTTTGGATTCAAAAACATCCAAATAAAAAAATTATTTGGTTGTATCACCATATGATGAGGAGATGTAGATCATGTTCACTCAGTATAAAGATGATGTTTCTATTCAAATTATCATTTGCAATGAAATTATGGACTCATTTTGATGACACAATGAGACATGAGGAAGGTCTTATGAAAAAACCAGATCTAACCATTACACATGATTCCTCTTGCACAACATCAACAGATAACCATTATATTCCATTGAAGATTAAAAATTTACATGGAAATACATATGATAACTCTTCATTAGTCAAGAGAATAGAGAATACACCAAAACCTAATGTTAATAACATTGGTGAAACTAGGAAATCAAACATGAAAAATAACTCAAATTAATAAAACAAAGGGGGGGTGCACCCAAACAAATAAAATAATTCAAAATTCATATTATAAAACAGTCAGGATATATAAATCCATTTAACTATAATTTATCTCAATATATTATTCCCAATTATGAAACCTATCATGATTATTCTAGATAATCCTAATAGCTATTTCTATGTTAGATCATACTAAAATGAAATTTTTTGATATCACATTCCTTGAAAAAACAAGTATCTATTTGTAGTGAGGAAGATGTAATAAAAAACATACATACATATATTGAATTGGAAACCATTTTCAGTCTTACTGATCAATTAATAACCTATATACTCAAATGGTCTATTTAACAAAATAAAAACTCTATTTCATAGACCGTTAACTTATATTATGGCGACACATCAATTTGTATGAAAATAAATTCCATATATAATATAATCAAGGATCCAGTGTACCAAATTAGAGAAATTAACTCAATAATCAATATATATTTGATACTAGGTGTTGTAAATAATTTGATATTATCTAGAAAGTTCAAATATTTCATACAATGATTTTATATATTTTATATTATCTAGGTTTGGTAAAAGTACACAAGGTTCATAAAATATGTCAATAGATTGGTGGCTATAAATATTTATAGATATTTTTTAAATGAGTTTCTATGAACACATGGATATCTATTTCTTGTGTATATTTAAAAAAATTAATTGTAATTATCACCCAATCATTATGAGCTTCATAGATAATCTGCTGAAGACCCCCTTACCAATTAGATTTAACAATGTATTGGTGATTCAACATGAGGGTGAAAATATTTTTTAATACATTATACATGGATATAACCACATTGAAATCCAAAATAAACCTCATTCATGCAGGAAACCCTATTAGGGATTTATCTAAATGGTTGGATAAAGTAGTTGAAGTTTCATGAAATCTTAGAAATATATTAAATAATAATGATAGAATACAAAGTGATACATTTAAATAAAGGTGTCTAAATTATGGTGATAGAAATTTCAATTTCTTCTACTCTCTACAATGATCTAGAAATGTTAACCATCCATTATGTCTACGAAAATATGTAGAGATTCTTTTGGATGATAAACAAAATCTTTCTGATCATGTGGTGTCATTCATTATGAATATCATAGTGGCACCACAACCCCCTTTTACTTATTTTATTGCATCATTCGTATGCCTGTGAATGATGATATAAATAAAATCTTATCCACATTCCCTGTGACTTTTAGATTAATGATTCTATATTTAGTCTCAATGATTGGATCTCACATTTCCTTGATGGTTTCACAATTTTTTCAACTAAAACATTTGCGAAATTATTAATCAATATTTTTTATAATGGTTTTTATCTTATTAAAAATTAGGTTTCCCACACATGAGTTCATTTCTCAATTCAATATACTTTTTTCCATAACATGAAAAGCAGGTTATCATATGTCTATACAATCTTTTTTCTCTTATCAACACTATTCGAAATACAATGGGAGAAATTATTGATAATTGACATGGAATAGTATCTAATAAAATTATATTTTAGTGATAGTCAGATTCATTTACAGAAGGATCATTCAAAAATCTTCATAATTAAATTATAGTTTATTATTCTTATCATAATTATTTCTAGATTGGGTAACATTGCTATAAATATTTATTTCAATAATGCATTTCATACCATTGACTAGTGAATAATTGGAAATTTATTAACCACAGAATCCATTGATGATTATATATATCATTAGGTGAAAATAATATTCAATTCAACACATATTTTAATTCTCATTAATGTATCACCTGAAGGATATAGTAAATTCCCTAGGTGGTCTAGGAAGTGATATCATACATCCAAAAATATACTTTTGATTATAAAAGAATATATTAGTAGGATCCTTCCTTGATATGGTGAAGAATGAAAATTTTAACCCTATCATTCATACTAGATGTATGTATGCTCTATATCAGTAATTTTATTATAATGATATCATTTTATTATCCCAGTGAGACAATAGAAATATATGGAATATTAAAATGGATATTAATATAATTACATAAATATGTGAATAAAAAATATATATGTAAATATACATGTAAGGGTAATTGTTAATATATATATATAAATATAAACAAAAATATCATTAAAGATAGGCAAAAACAACATGGTGTAGTTGTAAAAGTGTTACATCTTCAATGGAGAGGTGAATGGTTCAAATAGAGTCGGGTTCATGGGGTGGAAATTCACAAAGAACTGTTAAAAGGGGTGGTAATGTGAAAAGTGATGATAATGGTGGGGGTGTTCTGTTATTGGTGTCATGGAAGTGATGATAAAATCATCTGGATTTTAACCACACTACCCTTATAAGAACCTTTTTAGTGCTGATAAATGCCTATTATAACACTGTTGATGGCCTATTTTGATGTAATTATTAGGGAGATTAATATTTACTACAAGATTCATGTGGAAAATTAATAATATATATTTATTGTCATGGATTAATTAAAAATGTACAAATTGAAAATTTTATTCAAGAAAGTGTGAATTTTAAATTTAGTAAGTCACATTCATGGAGAATTTTATCAAATGGGAGGCAATTTTCTGTTGAACCAATAATGAAATAGTCAGTTATGGAATGGTAATGACCCTCATCTTTCATTGAAATACATAAATTTATTTGATCATTTTGTACTAATAATTATTTTTGAGAAATTTATAATGATTTTAAATCCCACTAATTAATTAACATGGAATGAGGAATATCTGTATGGGTATAAGAATTTGGTGAAGAATTCAAGGGTCACATGAAAATATTAATCACTTAACCTATATACAAAATACCGTGATGTGGTGAAGGGTTTGTGACATAAATTGATTCATCAAATAAAGACACGGTTTGAGCAGTCATGGAATATGATAAAGAGATATTTTAAACCTCATGATGGTTGATGATCCATGAGAAAAACTAAAAAAACATGATTTGAAATTAGGTGTTGTGATTCAATTTGGATTATTTTTTGGCACTACCTATATGCTAAGATGATTGAAATATATATAGATCAATATATTATAATGTATATATTCAGACATATAGAGATTAACATGCATCAATGAAGATGCTGAAAGATTATCATGGTCTAGGGATCCACTTTTAAATGCCCTCAGAGAAAGAAAAACATGGTATCTTATGCACAGAGAACCAAATAACATACTTCTCTATCCATGATGGGGATTGAGAAAGAATATATATTTATGGATAAGTAATGTATATATCTGAAAAATTTAATAATAAGGCTAAATCCAACATTTCTCAAATAATATCCACACCATCAATCCAAGGGTAGATAAAGTAGGCATAAATGGATGAGATGATGATTCTATAAAAGTAGTTATTAGTAAAAGAATGTATGATTCATCAGTAACACATTAATTAAGATAGTTTCATAGTGTTTGGAATATATTTATTCTATTAATTCATCACTTGAGATAATAAATTATCTATTTGATAACAAAAATAGGTCATATATATCCATCTATCTTAGATGTACCAAAATGTACTATGATCATTGAGAGTGGTTTTTTAGGGACAACATAAATAATGAGATTTTTAAGTATATATTAATGTTATTTGTATTTTAAAATGAAAAATTAGTGACACATTTGTTTTAGTGAGTTATGAAAATATTTCACACACAAACAAACAAATGGGAAACGTCAATTTGGATTTTATTATTAGTATCATAATGAAATCAAAAGGTTATAATACAATATGGTTATTAGTATATCAAATCAAATGTATTCCCACTTCATCAGTATGTTGGATGATTTTTCTCTTAACTGACATTCTATGAAATATTTAAAGAATATAGTGAGGCTATATGGGGAACCATTTTAAATCATATTTAATCAAGATCCAAGATTCTCATCAAATTTAGAGGGAACACTTCAACAATATTTGAGTAGTAAATTGAATTTCTTTATGATCTATCACCACAATAACTGAATGGAAATATAAATGGACCATTCATACACATGAGGAAATGATGAGATCCTACTCAATAGAATTTAAAACAAGATGGGATTGACATATCCCATCAGTTTTGTTCTAAAATGATAATTAATTCCAATCAAATATTCAAATATAACCATACAGAGCATATTATTGGATGTTTTGTAGATGTACTACTAGTAGTGATGAAGCTAGTGATAGAATGAATAATTAATCTATTATATGAATGAAATGGTATAAAATGTTCATGATATATTAAAACATATAAAATATGATCATATTTAGTGTAATAGGTATGTGATTAATATTTTAAGGGACTAAAATATTCAATTTAGAGACAAATTATTCACTTGAATATCACGCTGGAAAATATTCATGATGTTTTTAACGAAGGTTATGTGCATTGTGTTGCATTTGTTGTCAATAAGGTATGTTGTTGTTAATAAGGTGTCATGGAATGAATGGATGACAAGGAGTGTCAATATGTGAATGACAAAGGATGTGATGGTGATGGTGATGAATGGAGAATGGTCATGTATAAGCCCCGAAGCCATGCGGTGGTGATCCCGCGCAGCGTGGGCACCAGGAGTGCGCGCCCGAGAGTGCATATTGGACGCAAGGCGCGCCCACGAGAGGCAGAGTGGACTCAAGGAGCGCGCCCGCAGAGAGAACACGGTGCGGGGCGGCACCGTGAGGGGAGAAGTTCAACTTAGCGTTGGGAGGCAATGCTTGGTTGTTAAAGCGCGGAAATACCGCGTGCGAATTCGATGTGGGATGCGGATTTTTATCTGGGATCTAATCTGGGTCGTCCGACCGATCGCGCGTCCGATCTACACCGCTCATCTCATCCGCGGCGCGATGTTTTAATCTCAGCCGTCGGAGATCATTTAATATCTGATCCGACGGCTCTGAGGCATTGTCTTCAACTTCATGCCCAGCCGAAGACACCTGCGACGATGCTTCGAACCAGAGGCCATCTGAGCTGTGGAAATCGAGCTCCCAGCCACGTCCGATCAATCTGAAACCTCTAACGTGTTCGTCTGGCCATAACGAACCCATGCATGCATTAAAATATGCATGCATGAAGCGTGATGAAAAGATCCACGAAGTCCTAAGAAAATGACAGTGCGAGGGCAATCCATTTGCGCTCAAATGCATAAACAAAAGGCATGCATGCGTTCGAAAATGCATGCACGTGAAGACTGTGCACTTTAATGAAGTCCTGTGTTGAACAGAGGAGAATCAAGATTTAAGGAAATCTTGAAATCCCGAAACTTTCCGGAATTCAAGTTTTATCTTCACGGAATAACAGAGGCATTCACTGCCTATAAAAGGAAAAGCCCGGGCTCTCTTGTCTCTTGCTGAATAACTTCAGACCCGCGAAGCACCTATGCTACGCGAAGTAAAACATCCGCGCACCCCCTGCGCGACAGAAAATCTCGGAGCCATCCTTGGCTCCATGAGGATCCTTTCGCGCAACCCTTGAGTGAAATAAGTTGGGAGATGGAGTCCCATGTGCGCTTCCCCTTACGCGGCAGGAAGAACCCGAGCCGCAACTTGCGCGCTCGAGGTTGCAGCCTCACTGCCCGCATACTCGCGCGGCAGGAGGGATCCACCATGCACCTTGCGTGGTAGGTTGGTGTTGCCGCACCTGCGTGACAGTTAGGGTGTTACACCCTACGTGACTCGGTGCCCCAAGAACCCTGCGCGATTCAACTTGCTACACCTTGCGCGCCGCTTTCGTACAGAGACCTTGTGCGCCATGCTCATTAGACTTGCATGGTAGAAGGGTAATAAGAGGCCCTTGCACCTTTCACCTTATGCGATTGTAGTTTCATTCCACACCATTTGTGTTTGTGTTCTAAGTGAAGAGGAACCCTATGGGTTGTGTGTGAAATTATAGAGTAAGACCCTAGGGGTTAAGTGTGTGCAAGACAAGGAAGGTCGTAGCCTTGTGTGCTACGTGAAGAATACCCCTACGAGTTGTGTGTGTAAACAAAGTGAATCTCAGACACATTGTGGGTTCAAAAGGAGTGTAGGCCACAACAAAGAAGAACAAATTTTTTGTGTGCAAAAGGAAGAAAGAACATGTTGTGTGTTCTGACTAGAAGAGGCCAAAGCCTTTGTGTGTGCACATGTGAAGTGTACACACTTAGAAGAAGAAGGTGAAGACTCTCACACTAAAGGAGAACACATAAATAAATGTGTGAAAAAAGAATAATGTGTGTGAAAAAAGTCAGAAGGTGTGTGTGCTAAAAGTGTTTGCACTCTTTAGGGTTTATCACACCAAGAAGAAGGAATGGGGAGTGCATGCTTACATGCATGCACATTCACAGGTGATCAAAGTTGAATCAGTGTGTGTGCAATTTGAGAAGACCAAGAACAAAATTTCTTGAAGTGATTTGAGAAGACATGCAATCAGTGCATGATGATTCAGAGATGCCATGCATTCAGTGCATGAGGTTGAGTTGAAGACATACTGAATCCAGACTGAAGTGAAAGACATCATTTGCCTGAGTTTTCATTAGCTGAGAAGACCAAGAATATTGCGTGGGCATACAAAGTGCAAGAACATAATTGCCCATCAATATTCATGAAGACATAGGCCAGGTCATCCTTAGAAGAAGGAGATAAAGCCTGAGCAAAAGAAGAGGAGTCCAGATCAGCTGAAGTGATCAGAAGAGTTGAGCAAGGCCAATAGATATTGTCAGAGATTGTTGATGTTTCTTGATGAACTTAAAGTGAAGAAGAGCTACTAGTGAGACTCGAGGAGCCAGGAGAAGATCCCTGTGAGACCCAGGGAGAAGAAGTCTTCAGTGCGACTCTGAAGCAAGCCAGTGTGACTCTAGTAACACTGTGGGATGTAGTATAAAGAACCTCCTGTGGACTCAGGAGAGGTGCAGTGTGACTCTGTACCAACCATTGTAATTCTGACAGATTATAGTGGAGAAACCATGTTGGGGCGTTTAACCAACATGGCAAGGACACATGCCTTTGGTGCCGAACCATGTAAATCTTTGTGTCCAGTGCCTTTACATTTACTACATCATTCGAGGAAAGGTTTAGAGATACAAGAAGAGTGGATCGAGGCCGTAACAATCCATAGAAGATTAATTGATAAAGAATCAATTAGTAAAAAGTTTTAAAGGATTACTGATTCACCCCATTCCCCTCTTAGTGATTCACACTGATCTGGGAACTTCAATTGGTATCAGAGCCAGGTTCCCTCTAAATGATCCAAGGGAGTCTTTTTGAAGTGCAGATTTGAGGAAATGAGTGAACTACCTCAAATGGAGATATCTGCCAAGACTCAGAAAAACAGAAAGAAGAAACAGGACAGGAAGATGATGAAGGTTGCTACAAATAGAGAAACACCTTCCATTGAAGGTAATGTGGAAGTCACAACACATGAAAATTCCTTTCATCATTCTTCTGATGAAGCCTTCTCTAGCTGTGATGCTGATGGAACAATCACTGATATTCTAAGTGCACTCAAAAATGTTCAGAAGATAGTCCCCAAAGATCTGGCATTGTGTATTGCTACAAGCATCCATGAACTTCAAGAAGAAAAATTACAGCTAGAAGAAGAATACAATGCCATGGAAGAAGCATTGGAAAAAAGGGTTGGTATAACCAACACTCTCAGAAAGCTGGTGAAAGCCAAAGATGAAACTATTTCCCTTTGCAATGAAAGATTTGAAGATACTAGTGAAGAATTACAAAGAAGATTTTGTGAGAAATAATTCATTATGACAATGGTCATAGAAGTTTTCCATTCACTGGAAAAGAGGCATACAGTGTCAATGGTTGTCAAAAATGCTCAACTAGAAGACCAAGCAATGATGGTGAAAGAGCTTGACAATTGATTGTAAGAAATGAAAATGGTGCATGATGACCAGATAAAGCAGCTGGAAGAAAATTGGGAAGGAAGGATATGACTTGTTTAGGATGAGAAGAACTCCCTCAACATGAAATGCTTAGAACTATAGGTGATATTGAAAAATCAGCAGTCACCCAAAGCCAAAACCTCCCAGCCAGCTGAGAGAAGAAATGTTGCTACTCATGTGGGCATTGAGAAGGATGATTCCAAAAGAAAGACATCCTCTAATAAAAGGGAAACATCTTCTAAGAAGAAGGTATCATCCATCCCATCTTGTATTCATTCTTCTAAATGTGTTTCTACAAAAAGTGCTGGATGGAAGAATTACTCAAAACAAGTATGGATGAAGAAAATGAAGAAAGAGAGCGCTCCTGAAACAACACAGTAATTCAAGAAAAGTACCCAACAACCTGAAGGACTCAAGAAGTAATGATTTGTGGGTAAATGTTGGTGTTGTAACCGGTATGGTCATTGTGCAATAGATTGTTGGTACAATCCTCTTAATTTCAATGCACAAAGGAAGCCCATGCCAAGGGGGAGAAAGCCATAGAGAAAGAGGCTACATACACAGGTCCAGAAACATCAGTTTACTGCTAACAGATTTGGATTTCGTGATAACATCTGGGATGTTTGCAAAAGTGGACACAAAAGTGATACATGTCAATATCCAACTGTATCCAAAGCTGAAAAGAAAAGAAGATCACAGAACCTGGCTAAAATAGAATCCTTGGGAAGTAAGCAGAAGGAAGTGGAAAATGCTCCCAAGAAGATTTTGAAAAAGAAAGAGAAGTCCTTGGATTTTAAATCCAAGAAGTGTGATGCATCCAGAAGGACCACCAAGAAAAAATGCTTCTACTATGGAATGAAAGGCCATACCATGGATCTTTGTAAACAAGCCATGGAACAGAATAGAATCATACTGCACTCAAAAGGACAATCAATATAGAAGAAGAAGAAGGGATTGATTAAAAATAAGTTTCCTAAGAAAGGTAACATAAAAGCATCAAAAGAACCATGTGGAATATCCAAAACTGAGGCCTCACTCCCAAATGATTTATTAGTCATATGGCAGAATCAGTGGCAACTGGCAAGTGAATTGAAAAGAGATGAAGATGAAGTACTAGCTAGTGCAAAAGGAAAACAAAAGATTTCACATGAAGATGAAGTTCTATGTGTGAGGTGCAATCAAGCTGGACATACTTGTAATAAATGCAAGACATTCATTCCATCTCAAAAAGAATTTTTCAATGGAATGAAGATTGCACCAGGAGACTGTAGTGCTCATAAGGCACCTAGAAAAATAGGAGTCACAAACAAATATGTTTAAGAGGTGTTAAGATCCTCACCAGCACAAACATCATTGAAGATCAAATGTGAAAGTTTGAATAATAAAGAAAATGGGACATCTCGGTTGAGAGAATCTTCCCAACCTTGTTGTTCACATTGATGAACCAAGGAGGTTCCATCTTATTCCCTAATCATTGGTATTTACATGTGCTGACATTTCAGGGAATTGAAGATGATGATCATTCTCAACTGGAGAATGGTTTGGACAGAATGGAGTGCATCCCTTGAGGGGGAGCCAATCTTTAGAAGATGATGTTTTGAGATTCATACAATCTTTTGAAGAATTATGGTAATCCAATCATACATTCATCCCTTGTTTCTTAATTGTATTTATCATGTCAATTAATGGGGAGTATTTATTGAAGAAAAATGGAAGAAAGGGGGAGCTTTATCTTTGGACCTGAACTTACAAATGAGTTTTGTGAAGCATGTGCATGATTTAGCAATTCATTGATATATCTGAAAAATTTCAAACTCTTGAAACCTGAGCATGATCTCACATGTGTAGTGAATTAATGACAACATTGAATTCCTTGGTTACATCACTCTTGTTTTCTACACCAGGCTAGCCCATGTAGACTTAGAGTTGATTTACTAAAGGCTCATTGCTAATGTGAACATGTGACATCATCCCTCTCTTATTGATTTTCAAGAATATTCTATTCAATGGGAGGAAGAGATATTTTGGAACGAGAACCACACCACACCTTTGCATTTTTTTGCCAATAAGACAGAGAAAAACTTACATGTTGTCCTAGAAAATCTTGGCACACATATTGACCCATTCACATGTGCTCTAATGATTGGACTGACAATATGTGCTCTAGTGATATTGACAACAAATACAAAGGGGTAGACTGATGTGCACTGTGTTGCATTTGTTGTTAATAAGGTATGTTGTTGTTAATAAGGTGTCATGGAAGGAATGGATGACAAGGTGTGTCAATATGTGAATGAAAAAGGATGTGATGGTGATGGGGATGAATGGAGAATGGCCATTGTACATTGAAGCATGTCACTTTGGAGATTCACTTAGTGACATAGAATGTTAGGGTTGAAACATTCTCCATATAAAATCAGGCGATTGTTGAGCTGATCTTTAAGTTCATAGAACTTGTATCAAGAAGATACAATGTCCCAACATTGTTAGAAGTCCATGCACTGTGAAGACAATGCATGGAGATAGAAGGATATCCATCCACAACTTCTAAATGGATGAAGTGGATTGAAGAAGTCCATGCACTATCACTTAGTTCATGTGAATTATAAGATGATCCAACTTCATATTTTATTGGATCGATGAAGAATATTGAAATTTTTTTTGATTCAAGAGTTCGGTTGAAGAAGAACCTTCTAGAATTCCCTCCTAAGAAGAGAAATGATGTTGAAGAAGAAATGAGGAGTTGTGAGATTCTAATGAAGAAGATGAAGAATATTTTTTGAAGATGGAAAAGAGAACTAGTTCGGTTTGGCATTTGACTTTTGAGTTACTTTGTTTTTATACAATGTCCTCAACCCTTAGTAAAAAATATTGGTCGCTAATGGGCCAGCCTTAAGGGTTCAACCCAAGGAACATGTGGGACCTAGGTCAGCCACGCCCAAGGGGATCCCATGGGGCCATCCCAAAGGGGCCGGGGCCGTGTATAATCCCTGAAGCCACATGGTGGTGAACTCGCACAACGTGGGCGCCAAGAGTGCGCGCCCGAGAGTTCATAGTGTATGCAAGGCGCGCCTGTGAGAGGCAGATTGGGCCCAAGGAGCGCGCTCGCAGAGAGAACATGGTGTGGGGTTGCACAGTGAGGGGAGAAGTTCAACTGAGCATCGGGAGGCAGTTCTTGGTTGTTAATGTGTTGAAATACCATGCGAGAATTCGATGTGGGACGCGGATTTTTATCTGGGATCTAATCTGGGTCGTCCGACCGATCGCGCGCCCGATCTACGCCGCTCATCTCATCCATGGCGCGATATTTTAATCTCAGCCGTCAGAGATCATTTAATCTTCGATCCGATGGCTCTGAGGCATCGTCTTCAACCTCCTGATCAGCCGAAGACACCCGCGACGCTGCTTCGAACCAGAGGCCATCCGAGCTATGGAGATCGAGATCCCGGCCAACTCCGATCAATCTAAAGCCTCCAACGTGTTCGTCTGGCCATAACGAACCCATGCATGCATTAAATTATGCATTCATGCAATGTGATGAAAATATCCACGAAGGCCGAAGCAAACGAGAGTGTAAGGCCAAGCCGTTTGCGCTGAAATGCTTAAACAGAAGGCTTGCATGCGTTCGAAAACACATGCATCTGAAGACCGTGCTCGTTAATGAAGTCCCGCGTTGAACAGAGGAGAATAAAGATTTAAGGAAATCTTGAAATCCCAAAACTTTAGGGAATTCATGTTTTACCTTCGAGGATTAACAGATGCATTCCCTTCCTATAAAAGAAGGAGCACGAGCTCTGTTGTCGCTTGCTGAATAACTTAAGACCCGCGAAGCACCTGTGCTACGCGAAGTAAAACCTCCGCGTGCGCCCTGCGCGGTAGAGAAACCCGAAGCCATCCTTGGCTCCATGAGGATCCTATCGTGAAACCCTTGCGTGAAAGAATTTCGGAGAAGGAGTACAATGCGCGCTTCCCCTTACGTGACAGGAAGAACCCGAGCCACAACTTGCGCGCTCGAGGTTGCTGCCTCACTGCCCGCGTACTCGCGCGGCGGGAGGTCCACCGCGCCCCCTGCGCAGGAGGTTGGTGCTTCCACACCTGCGCGGCTGTAAGGGTGTTACACCCTGCGCGACTCGGTGCCCCAAGAACCCTGCTTGATCAAATTTGTTACACCTTGCGCACTGCTTGCATACAGAGACCCTGTGGGGCTTTCTCATTGGACTTGCGCGGTAGAAGGGAAGTAGGAGGCCCTTGCACCTTGCACCTTGTACGATTGTAGTTTCACTCAACACCTTTTTTGTGTTTGTGCTATGTGAAGAGGAACCGTACGGGTTGTGTGTGAAATTGATGATGAAGACCCTATGGGTTATGTGTGTGCAAGACAAGGAAGGCCATAGCCTTGTGTGCCTTGGGAAGAATACCCATACGGTTTGAGTGTGAAATCAAAGTGAATCTCACACACATTGTGGGTGAAAAAGCAGTGTAGGACACAACAAAGAAGAACACATTTTGTGTGTGAAAAAGGATAAAAAAACACGTTGTGTGTGCTAGACAAGAAGAGGCCAAAGCCTTTGTGTGTGTGCACGTGAAGTGTACACACATAGAAGAAGAATTTGAATACTCTCACACTAAAGGTGAACACACAATTAAGTGTGTAAACAAAATGAATAATGTGTGTGAAAAAATTCCGATGGTGTGTGTGCTAAAAGTGTTTACACCCTTTAGGGTTTATCAGACCAAGAAGAGGGAATGGGGAGTGCATGATAACATGCATGCACATGCACACATGAACAAAGTTGAATCAATGTGGGTTCAATTTGAGAAGACCAAGAACAAAAGTTCTTGAAGATATTTGAGAAGCCATGCAATCAGTGCATGTGGATTCATAGATGCCATGCATTCAGTGCATGAGGTTGAGTTGAAGACAGACTGAAGCCAGACTGAAGTGAATGACATCATTTGCCTAATTTTTCAGTAGCTGAGAAGACCAAGAAGATTGTGTGGGCATAAAGAGTGAAAAAACATAATTTCCCATCAATATTCATGAAGACAGAGGGCAGGTCATCCTTAGAAGAAGGAGATAAAGCATGAGCAAAAGAAGAGGAGTCCTGATCAGCTGAAGTGATCAGAAGAGTTGAGCATGACCAACAGATCTTTTCAGAGATTGTTGAAGTTTCCTGAAGAACTTAAAGTGAAGAAGAGCTACTCGTTTGACTCGAGGTGCCAGGAGAAGATCCCTGTGAGACTCAGGGAGAAGAAGTCTTCAGTGCGACACTGAAGTTTGCCAGTGTGACTCTGGTAACAATGTGCGAAGCAGTATAAAGAACCTTCGGTGGGACTCAAGAGAGGTGCAGTGTGACTCTGTACTGACCATTGTAATTCTGACATATTATAGTGGAGAAACCATGTGGGGGCATTTAACCAAACTGGAAATGACCTAGGCCTTTGGTGCCGAACCTTGTAAAACTTTGTGTCCAGTGCCTTTACATTTACTGCATCATTCAAGGAAAGTTTGAGAGATACAAGAAGAGTGGATCGAGGCCTTAACAAGCCATAGAGGTTTAATTGATAAAGAATCAATTAGTAAAAAGTTTTAATGGATCATTGATTCACCCCTCCCCCTCTCAGTGATTCACACTGATCTGGGCACTTTAGAAGGAAATATCAGACCTTGGTATATTTGAACCTTTGATATCATTTTTTGTAACACCCGAGATTTTAATGAGAAATATTTGGTTTTTTTGTTATATACATCATCAAATGAATGGTAAACTACACACAACACTATCTTGGCGTTCTTTACACACAATCACGACCTTCTTCGATAGCTTGTGTTGTACGCAATACCGAGTTTCAATAAACAATGATAATCTATTAAAATATTGTTAATACTAGCCGTTATGAATAGTAATACCATGTTTTTAAAAAAAAAATAAATTTTATCTTTTAAAATGTGCTACATTTTTGGATTTAGAGTATCAAAATTTTCATAGGTTGAAATTTTGGTATTCCTCTGAAAACATTCAATTTATGATTAATAGTGAAAACACTAGGTCACTATTTAGAAACCGACTTGTTATTTAAATAAATATTTATTTTATATAAAATTTTTTTGGTCAAAATCGATACATAATACCTATATAAGTTCAATGTAATTCATTGGAGACATTTTATAATAATTTTAGATATATAAAAATTTTATTGAACTTTTCACAGTATTTTACCGACCTCCTAGGAGAATTTTCAAATTTACACAAAACATAATTTTACCACTTCTGTGAGTGGAATTTCAAAAATTTGAGAAACATGGTTGATATTAGTATGTAATATTGTAATTCCTCGACCCCAGTTACCCATAGTTGGTGCTTTGTTACATAACATTGGAATGATCAAAAGAAAGATCAAGTCTCTAAAAACCGATTAGTTTATTAGCCTTGAAAACAATATTCATACATATGTTAAACATTACATCTTGAAGAGAAATACAAAAAATATATATTTCATTAGAAGAATAAAAACCTCCTAGATTATCCTTGCTGGTCACTCATAACTAACTTCTTCATATCCTGGGAAAATGAAACATAAGAAAGGGGTGAGCTCAAAAGCTCATTAAGTGTATGTAATACATCAGAAAATTATATAAATATTAAGCATGGTGAATATTTGAAACCACATGCCTTTACCTATAATAAACATGAATATTTTATGTCTAGAATATGAGCTGAGTATGTAATGCCAAAATAAAACATAATCATGGGTATTCTACTAGTAGAATAACCACATGAACAATCAATATTATTTCCATAATTCGGAAATGTATAATGTCGTACATTCTGAAACATTTTGCAAGGATTCAGCCAAGGCGTCTAAAATGATTAAGGCCTCGACCAAAATAATAAATCAAATTTGGAATGGGCCTCCGCCAATTCCACGTCTAGTTGCCTCATGAGACCTACCGATGCATCGAGGAGCTATAGCGGGCTCCACCCATCACTTAATATGACCAATACATTCCTCATATGAAAAGGTTTAAACATTTCATAGACATTCGTATTAAAACTATCATACGAAATGTCTATACTTTAACTATAAACCATGAATGGTATAAAAATAGCACATCCAAAATCAATCATATCACAAAAACATCATTACAATATGGACGTTTTGTATCATAATAAATCAACATCAAATAAACTTAAAATCAATCAAAGGATGTTGACATAGATGAAATCGAAACTATTTGAGGGAAATATAACTTTTTTGCAATCATTTTAAATTAACATAGTTTAAAAATAAAACATTTACATTCAAAATAATATCATAAGATTGTAAGTTAAGCTTCGACGAAGTTATAACGACGTAAAATAGTCTCACCTGCCGTATATGTTAAAAAAACATTCTTACCTTAAATTAGTCAAAAAGTTCAAAAAGTACCTTGTTTGGAAACTGACAGAATGATTAATTTCCAAAAAATATTAGTGTATAAATGACTTTAACCCATTGTCTATGGAATAATAAAAAAATTTTGAAAGTCATTTTTAAGAAATATGGATGTGGATGATAATGAGGTTCCAGTAGATAAATACCTATGAACAACCTCAGATAAGGAAGAGATTGTGAAGTAAACCCTTAAAAATATGATAACATACGAATCATACAACACATGAAAGAGGTATCATACAATGAATATGTAAATACACATAAATTAATGTGTATTACACAAAGAATACAATTATGGGTCGTACATATGCCACACAAAAGGTAATAGTGGCAATATGGCTAGAATCTCACTTGAATAAAGAGTGAGATGAAAACCACATACTTCATTGTATTCAAATTGAATTGTATGACCAAAATTTAATAACCACAAAATGAATCATATAATACCATGAATATAAGGCTAATCATGATAATATATAACAATGTCAGTACACATTACACCACATGTAATAAATAAGTGGCGAACAATGGAAATCTCACCGAACCAAAAGTGAGATAAGAAAATCCCTTACCCTGTACTTTTCCTTAGTATATGGTATGTAAAAATCATGTAAAATAGTTAAAATATTGTTATTGAATTATAGATAATCATATACATTAATATGATATCATATATTATCTTTTAACACTGCTATATTAATAATATCTTAGTATTATCGTCGATTCGGGTGATAACCGATTCGTTCTCCTTATTTGTTTGGTTATGTAAAACATTTTTGTAATGGAAAGGTTGTATATTATTCATATTAAGAATGTTATTAAGCCTATAAACATTATTTTTAACCATCAAATGAAAATTAGTCTTGATTGGATACGATGCGGAATGAATCTTATCACGTTCATGGAGACGGTATTCCGTACGTACGCACGTGATAAAATACCATTATTTTGATATTAAAATAATAACATGTCACATTAACCTAGAAAATTAGTGTAATTCATATAAAGTCTCAAATTATATTTATTTGGGTATTTATAATATCAATTATCTTAATTGTTCACTATTATGGTAATTACTACATCACTATTGTGTCAATAATAAATTAAATTATTTTAAGTCTAAAAATTATAAATAAAATATCATTATGTAGGAAATATTTTTATCTTTCTAATGAATATTTATAATCGAATTTATCTTATGTGTAACCCTATATTAAAAATGTTTTAGTAATTACACTTTGATATTAACTCTTTTAACTCTTTTTAAAATTAAATAATAATAAATGTCCTAATCTAATCAAAGTCGACCTAAATGAAAATATTTTATTCCTAAAGTTGTTTTTGGTCGAGATACATTTGTCATATAGAATTAAGCTATGTGTTAGGGTAATATTAATATCATTTATTCCCTTAATTACCCTATTTACTTTTCACCGTGGTAAATAAAAGTAAAAAGTTACTATTCACAAAAAATTATTTTCATCTCATTGAACCACATTTTACATAATGATATCAACTGTTTCTCTCGGATTTTTTAAATTTCATTCACAGAAGCGGTAAAATTTTGTTTTATGAAAAAATCAGTTTTTTCAACTACCACTTAGTGGTTTCACTATTCATCAAAAAATGATGTTTTTCAGAAAAATACCAAAAATTCATCCTAAGCTAATTCTGATATTCTGAATTAAAAATTGAATTCTATTTTACCAAATTCAAAACATAGAATTGGCATTATTTAATTTAAAATTAATTCCCATTGTTAAAACAAAATGCGCGTTTTTAAGAGATAATAAATATCAAAAGATTTACACTTTTTTACGTCCGGTTTAAATGTAAAATTATGTTCAATGGAAAACATTGTATTAAATGGTAAAAAAATATTCTAAATATATTTTAAAACCACTTAAATTCATAAATTATAACTATTAATTATTTTGATTAAAAAATATGTTTTTAATAAAAATTTAAGAATTTTCACTAATCATCAAAATTTAAAAGTTATCCGAAATGTACCGAAATTTCACCCTAGGATAATTTATATATTCTGAATCCAAAAATGATGTCCATTTTTAAAGATGAAATTTATAAAATTTCAAAAAGTAGGTATTACTATTCATAACTGCTAGTTCGATTGGTCGTGGTGTGTGTTAGAACTCGAAGTTTCGTACAACACACACTATTGTAATTATTAAAGTGAAACGTACCATTAAATATTGAGGTGTTATATTCTCCCCTCCTTCAATAAATTGCATCATCTCAATTTGAAATTTTTTTTCATAAATAAAAAGGATGAAAATAGAAAATTACTTTGCGGGAAATCCCACATTGGAAATTGGGTTTTTAAAATTTAGTCTTAATAAGAGGAAAAGAGAAATAAAAGGGTCACCACCAAATAATGATCTCGATTAGGAGAAATTGGTCGCAATTAGAGACATATAATTGGAGGAAAAACGTAAATATTTATAGGTAGTGATTGAGGTCATCAATCACAAACAAGTGTAAAATTAAGGTCCTTAAATTCATCAATCTATGATGATTTAAAATACCATCGGTTCATCAAAACATAACGTATTAGGATAATACATTTTTAGATTTATGATCCCTTCAATAAAGTATAATAATTAATTTCTTAATATAATATGAGACATATATATTTATATATATATATATACTAGACTAGTATAGAGTTTCATCCTAATTTTTACCAAAAACTCATCTTTCAATCCAAAAGAGAATAGAACTCAAAAATATTTTATTTATCTTAATCATACAGGGTTCCATATAATAACACATACCATTTAGATTAGGAAAACTATTTTGTAACAACCAAGGACTTCTTGTAGGCTAGTGGTAGGTAATAAAGGCTTGTCACACTATGCTTGTGGGTTCGATTCCAGTAGCTTTGTCCGACGCGATGGGTTATCCCCCATCCAGCAGGTTGTTTTTTCATAAAACTATAGTATTATAATAATCCTATAATAATCTTTAGAAATGATTTAACCTTAAACAATACTATACAATGTTCAACTTAATCCATTCCAACCATTATAGTTATCCAAAATACTTTTATCCATGTCCAAAATTTATAAGGAAGTTAAACACAATGAAGATCCTTTTTTCCACGTAATAACATGTGAACACTTTAATCATGTATTCTTTTAAGAAAGGGTAACATCCTAAATTACCATAAAACCGTATTGACTACATTCATTCTCCCTTATTCATTATAGAATACTGGATATACTTCTTTTATCCACAAATGATGTAAACTCCAAAAAGGTAGTCATGAATATCAAATATAATTTTTTCAGATCAACCAACTCATATTCCAAAATCACGACCTCATCATCGAGACCATATTAAGGATTACGTTTTCATTAACTATGTATTTTCAAAAAGGGGTAGCATACTATTATTTCACTTTTCTTAGAACAATATGATCTCAAATCCACAATAAAATAGTACTGCAGTACTATCGTAATTTATCTTCATAATTCATGTAACAATTATACTGTTTATACAACACTCAAATGAAATAATAACATAAGAACACTAGTCATTCCTCTTCATATATGGTAGTATCATAACTTGATTATTATCCAATAGTATCATTTGCTGCATAGTCTGATGACTGGGAAATTGATTCGCATAGTGTCCAAACTCCGTGCAGATGAAGTATTGTACATTTGAATCCTTTTTCATACCCTTGTAGTAATGTACTTGGTGTCGTTTTCCTCTACACATATAACAAACTCCAATTACTTTTTGTAATGTTCCTGGGTGTTTCGTCCCACTGTTATCACATATGGGAAAATTATTCTTTTCCCTCTTTCCTTTATCCATCTTTCTCCCTTCCATCCTTTTCATCTCTGGCTTCCCTTCAAATCCATAGGACTCCAAGAACTCTTTACTTATCTTATCAACAAATGAAACTATTTCATCATGTGATGATAATACGTGGGAAACTATTTCCCTTCTAAATTCTAGCTCAAGACCATGAAAGAAATGATCCTTCTTACTCTTTGGATCATACGTATTGCTGGAGTTCACATTCCTTCAACTGGGCGCCATTTCTACACAATGGCATACACTAGATTAGATTATGAATAGAAATACTGAATCCCAAACATCTAAAACACTTAAGATGAATTATACAGTTTATGGATATAATATATAATCATAAAAATGTTTTCTTTGAGGAAGTATATACTCATAACCCTTCATAATGGTTTGTAATGAAAATGAGAGTAATCCTAAGCATATCACCCGGGAGTGTCGTAACCAAGTGTGCAGTAAGGCCCGTTGTCGTGCACCTGTTCCCGTTCGAGTCTAGATCAAAGCAGTGTTTTAAGGTTTTACCCCTTTGTACATCTGTGCCCGATCCACCTCTATCTGCTCATATCCATAGAGAGATGTATTGCTCGCAAAACTCAAAAAATCTCTACAGTACCAAAATTCTATGAAGTTCTTCTATACTAATACTCAATGTCTATCTTAGAGATATGTGCCCTAATCAAAGTTTATCTAAATTTAGTTTTCAAGGTTTGTACTAAACTTTCTCTAATAACAACTGTAACGCCCAGACCCCTGTTACTCGGAGTCGGTGCTTTATTACATAACTTTGGCATGATCAAAAGAAAGATCATGTCTTGAAAGACCGATTAGTTTAGTAGAATTGAAAACAAGATTCATACATATGTACAACTTTACATCTTGAAGAGAAATAAAACATAAATATATTTCATTAGAAGAATCCAAGCCTTCTAGATTATTCTTGCAAGGCACTCATAACTAACTTCTACATATCCTGAGAAAATGGAACATAAGAAAGGGGTGAGCTCAAAAGCTCAGTAAGGGTAAGTAATACAGCTGAAAATGACATAAATATTATGCATGGTGAATATTTGAAACCACATGCCTTTACCAATAATAAACATGAATAATTTTATGGCAAGAATTTGAGCTGAGTAAGTAATTCCATAATAGAACATAATCATGGATATTCTACTAGTCGAATAACCACATGAACCATCAATATTATTTCCATAATGAGGGAATCTATAATTTCTGACATTCTGAAACATTTTTTCAAGGCCTCGGCCAAGACGTCTAATATGATTAAGGCCTCGGCCAAAACGATAAATCAAATTGGGAAAGTGCCTCAGCCAATTCCACATCTAGTTGTCTCATGAGACCTACCGATGCATCGCGGAGCTATAGCAGGCTCCACCCGTCACTTACTAAGTCCAATACATTCCTCATATGAAAAGGTTTAAACATATCATAAACATTCGTATTAAAACTATCATAAGAAATGTCAATACATTAACAATAAATCATGAATGCTATAAAAATAGCACATCAACAATCAAACATACAACAAAAACATCATTTACAATATAGGAGTTTTGTATCATAATAAATCAACATCAAATAAACTTAAAATCAATCAAAGGATGTTGACATAGATGAAATCAAAACTATTTGAGGGAAATATCACTTTTGTTTGCAATCATTTAAAATTAACATAATTTTAAAATAAAACATTTAAATTCAAAATAATATCATAAGCTTGTAAGGTATGATTCTATGAAGTTATAACGACGTAAAATAGTCACACCTGCCGTATAAGTTAAAAAACATTCTTATCTTAAATTAGTCGAAAAGGTCAAAAAGTACCTTTTTTGGAAACTGACAGAAAGATTACATTCCAAAAAATATTAGTGTATAAATTACATTAACCCATTGTCTATTGAATAGTAAAAATGTTTTGAATGTCATTTTTAAGAAACATGGATGTGGATGATAATGAGGTCCTAGTAGATTAATACGTATGGACAACCTCGGATAAGGAAGAAATTGTGAAGAAAACCCTTAAAAATATGATAAAATAAGAATCATACAACACATGAAAGAGGTATCATGAAATGAATATGTAAATACACATGAATTAATGTGTATTACACAAATAATACAATTATGGGCAGTACATATGCCACACAAAAGGTAATAGTGGCAATATGACAAGAATCTCACTAGAATAAGGAGTGAGATGAAAACCCTATACTTCATTGTATTCAAATTTAATTTTATGACCAAAATATAATAACCATAAAATGAATCATATGATACCATGAATATAAGGCTAATCACGATAATATATATCAATGTCTGTACACATTACACCACATGTAATAAATAAGTGGCGAACAATGGAAATCTCACGGATTCTAAAGTGAGATAAGAAAATAACTTACCTTGTACTTTTCCTTAGTCGATGGTATGTTAACCTTTTTTATAATAGTTAAAACACTGATATTAAATTATAAAATAATAATATATATTAATATGATATCATATATGATCTTTTAACCTTGCATTATTAATAATATCTTAGTATTATCGTCGTTTTGGGTGATAACCGATTCCTTCTCCTTATATGATTGGTTATGTAAGTCATGTTTGTAATGGAAAGGTTGTATATTATTCATATTCAAAATGATATTAAGTCTATAAAAATTATTTTTAACCATCAAATAAAAATTAGTCTTGAATGGATACAATGTGGAATAAATCTTATCGCGTTTGTGGAGACGGTATTCCGTACGTACGCATGAACGCAAATATCAATCTTTTGATATTAAAATAATATATAATTGGATGATATATCATATATATAGAATCATTATACTGTCATATTAATTTTTTACATCATTTATACTCATTATTATACCCATACAAATAAAAATGTATTGAATAACAATTACACAACGATGTGGAGACGGTAAGCCGTACGTACACACGTATGGTGACATGTCATTCAAATGATGGGTATAATACTGAATATGGTTGTACCATATTTATAATAACATCACAGTATATAGAAGATACCGAAGTTATTATTTTATAATGGAAATAAAAAACAAAGAGGACGTGGAAGAAGAAAGGATCTTGAAGAGGGTGGTGAAAACGATACCTCTTCTTCGGGTTATTCATTTTGATTTGATCAAAATGAATCCTTAGGATATCTTTTTGACTAAAGGAGGGATTCTATGATTAAAGGAGAGAATTAGAGAGAGTATTTGGGCAGGGGTTGGCCTAACCAAAAGGCTTTTAATGTGTGAGATTGAGAGAAGGGGGAGTTCCCTTTTATAAGAGGGGTGAGGGGCATCTTAGGAAAAGCTAGAAATATTATTTTATAATAAATTCATATTCGGTTTCTAATGGCTCAAAAGGAATTTATATCAAGGATAAGGTGGGTATGGGTCGAAATCAACTCATCCAATATGATTTAAAAAGGTTTGGGTCACTAAATTAACATTATCTTTATGTATTAACTCTTAGTTTATTAGTTTCACTTTTACTATGTCTCTTAGTATTTTTATATTCATTGGTTAATAATCTTACTATAAACATACAAGAGAACCCCAAGTGGTTCATTATTAATATATATATCCTTATCTAAGTCATTTTGCTGAACCATATATTTTTACGAATAGAATATTAATTAATAATATAATACTTATTTAAAAAACTATTTTTTGTCAATTTTGACACTATTTGGTTATTGATTTTTGTGAAACTCATAACAGAATGATAAGTTACAAAAAAGTTAATAAAATCAATAATAACATGTCATATTAACCTAGAAAAATAGATTAATTCATAAAAAGTTTCAAAACATATTTATTTGGGTTTTTATAATATCAATTATCTTAATTTTTCACTATTAAGGTAATTACTGCATCACCATTGTGTCATAAATAAATTAAATTATATAATGTCTAAAAATTATAAATAAAATATCATTATGTGGGAAATATTTTTAACTTTCTAATTAATATTTATAATCAAATTTATATTATGTGAAACCTTATATTAAAAATGTTTTGGTAATTAAACATTGATTTTAACTCTTTTAACTCTTTTTTAAATTAAATATTAATAAATGTACTAATCTAATCAAAGTGGACCTGAATGATAATATATTATTCCTAAGGTTGTTTATGGTCGAGATAAATTTGTCCAATAGAATTAGGACATGTGTTTGGGTAATATTAATATCATTTTTTCCCATAATTACCCAATTTACTTTTCACCGGGGTAAATAAAAGAAAAAATTTATTATTCACCAAAAATTATTTTCATTTCATTGAACCACATTTTACATACTGATATCAACCGTGTCTCTCGGATTTTTGAAATTCCATTCACAGAAGCGGTAAAATTATGTTTTATGAAAAATCCAGTTTTTTAACTACCACTTAGTGGTTTCACTATGCTTCAAAAAATGAAGTTTTTTAGAAAAATACAAAAAATTCATGCTAAGCTAATATTGATACTCTGAATTTACAAGTTAATTCTATTTTACCAAATTGAAAACATAGAAGTATCATTATTTAATTTGAAATTAATTCCCGTTGTTAAAACAAAAAGTGTGTTTTTAAGAGATAATAAATATCAAAATATTGACACTTGTTTACATCCGGTTTAAATGTAAAATTATGTTCAATGGCCAAAATTGTATGAAATGGTAAAATATTATTCTAAATATATTTTAAAACCACTTAAATTCATAATTTATCACTATTATTTTATTTTTAATAAAAAAGTTGTTTTTAATTAAAATTTAGGAATTTTCATTATTCATCAAAATTTAAAAGTTATACGAAAAGTACCAAAATTTCACCTGAGGACAATTTATATTTACCGAATCCAAAACTGATGTCCATTTTGAATGATAAAATTTATAAAATTTCAAAAAATATATATTACTATTCATAACAGCTAGTTTGATTGGTCGTGGTGTGTGTTAGAACTCAATGTTGCGTACAACACACACTATTGTATTAATCAAAGTGAAATGTACCGTGAAAGCTTTGGATTTTATATTATTCCCTCCTTAAATAAATTTATACCTCACAATTTGAAATTGTTTTTCAAAAATAAAAGGTTGAAAATAGAAAATATATTTGTGGCAAAGCCCACATTGGAAATTGGGTTTTTAAAATTTAGTTTTAATATGAGGGAAAGTGAAATAAAGGGGTCACCACCAAATAATGAACTCGAATAGGAGGAAATTGGTGGAATTTAGAGACAAATAATTGGAGGAAAAATGTAAATAATTATAGGTAGTGATTGAGGTCATCAATCACAAACAAGTGTAAAATTGAGGTCCTTTAATTCATCAATCTATGATGATTTAAAATTCCATCGGTTCAACAAAACATAAGCTATTAGGATAACTCATTTTTGGTTTTAAGATCTCTTGAATAAAGTATAATAATTAATTTCTTCATATTATAAGAGAAATATATATATATATATATATATATATATATAGTAGACAAGTAGAGTTTCATCCTAATTTTTACCACAAACTCATCATTCACTCCAAAAGAGAATTGAACTCAAAAATATTATATTTATCCTAATCATACATGGTTCCAAATACTAACACATACCATTTAGATTAGGAAAACAATTTTGTAACAACCAGTGACTTCATGTAGGCTAGTGGTAGGTAATAAAGGCCTGTCACACAATGGTTGTGGGTTCGATTCCTGCAGCTTTCTCTGACGCGACGAGTTATCACCCATCCTGCTGGTTGTCCTTTTCCTAAAACTATAGTATTATAATATTCCTAAAATAATCTTCAGAAATGTTTTAACCTTAAACAATACTATCAAAGTTTAACTTAATCCATCCCAACCATTATAGTAATCCAAAATACTTCTATCCAAGTCCAAAATTTAGAAGGAAGGTAAACACAATGAAGATCCTTTTTTCCATGTAATAACATGTGAACACTTTCATCAGGTATTCTTTTAAAACATGGTATCATCCTGAATTACCATAAAACCATATTGACTACATTAATGCTCTCGTATTCTATATAGAATACTGGATATACTCATTCTATCCAAAAAATGTTGTAAACATCAAAAAGGTAGTCATGAATATCAAATAAAATTTATTCAAATCAACAATCACTTATTCCAAAATCACGACCACATCAGCGGGCCCATATTATAGATTACCTTTCCATTAACCATGTATTTTCAAAAAGGCGTAGCTTACTATTAAGTCACTTTTCATAGAACCATATAATCTCAAATCCTCAATAAAATATTACTACAGTACAATCATTATTTATCTCCATAATTCATGTAACCATTATACTGTTGATACAACACTCAAATGAAATAATAGCATAAGAACACTAGTCATTCCTCTTCATTTGAGGTAGTATCATAACATGATTATTATCCAATGTCATCATTTTCTACATAGTCTGATTACTGGGACATTGGTTCGCGTAGTGTCCAAACTCCTTGCAGATGAAGCATTTTACATTTGAAACCTTTTTCATACCCTTGCATTCATGCACTTAGTGTACTTTCCCTCCAAGCATATAAAAAAATCCCATTCCTTTTAGGAAAGTTCCTGGGTTTTTCTTCCCACAGTTATCACATATGGGAAAATTATTCTTTTCTCTCTTCCCTTTATCCATCTTTTTCACTTCCATCCTTTTCTTCTCTGGCTTCCCTTCGAATCCATAGGACTCTGAGAACTCTTTACTTATCTTATCCACACATGAAACTATTTCATCATATGATGATAATATGTGGGAGACTATTCCCATCTAAATTCTATCATAAGACCATGAATGATATTATCCTTCTTACTTTTTGGATCATACGTATTGCTGGAGTTATCATTACTTCTATAGAGCACCATTTCTAAATAATGGAATACACTAGATTAGTTTATGAATAGAAATACCGAATCCCAAACTTGTAAAACACTTAACATGAATTATACAGTTTATGGATATAATCGATAATCATAAAAATTGTTTTCTTTGAGGAAGTATATACTCATAACCCTTCATAATGTTTTGTAAAAAATGAGAGTTATCCTAAGCATATCCCCCATGGGTGTCATAACCAAGAGTGCAGTAATGCCCATTGTCATGCACCAGCTCCTGTTCGAGTCTAGCTCAAAGAGGTGTTTTCAGGTTTTACCCCTAGGTACATCTTTGCCAGTTCCACCTCTATCTACTCGTATCCAGACAAGGATGTATTCCTCAGAAAACTCACAAAATCTCTACAATACCAAAATACTAGAAGTTCTTCTATACTAATCCTCAAAGTCTATCTTACAGATATGTGCTCTAATTAGAGTTTATTTAAATCTAGTTTTCATGGTTTGTACTAAACATCCTCTAATACCAACTATAACGCCCTGACCCCAGGTACCCAGAGTAGGTGCTTTATTACATAACATTGGCATGATCAAAAGAAAGATCAAATCTCAAAAGACCGATTAGTTATGTAGCTTTGAAAACAAGATTCATACATATGTTCTAATTTACATCTTGAAGAGAAATACAAATAAAATATATTTCATTAGAAGAATCCAAGCCTCCTAGATTATTCTTGCATATCACTCATAACTAACTTCTTCATATCCTGGGAAAATGAAACATAAGAATGGGGTGATCTCAACTGCTCAGTAAAGGTATGTAATACAGCGACAAATGACATAAATATTAAGCATGGTTAATATTTGAAACCACACGACTTTACAAATAATAAACATGAATACTTTTATTGCAGGAATATGAGCTAAGTAAGTAATGCCATAACAAAACATAATCATGGGTATTCTAATAGTCTAATAACCACATGAACCATCAATATTATTTCCATAATGCGGGAATGTATAATGCCGGACATTCTGAAACATTTTGTCAAGGCCTCAGCCAAGACGTCTAAAATGATTAAGGCCTCGGCCAAAACCATAAATCAAATTGGGAAAGTACCTCAGCAAATTCCATGACTAGTTGTCTCATGAGACCTACCGATGCATCGAGGAGCTATATCAGGCTCCACCCGTCACTTACTAAGTCCAATACATTCCTCATATGAAAAAGATTAAACATATCATAAACATTCTTATTAAAACTATCTTACGAAATTTCAATACATTAACTATAAACAATGAATTCTATAAAAATAGGAAATCAATAGTCAAACATATCTCAAAAACATCATTACAATTTGGATGTCTTGTATCATAATAAATCAACTTCAAATAAACTTAATATCAATCAAAAGATGTTGACATAGATGAAATAAAAACTATTTTAGGGAAATATCTTTTTTTTTAAATAATTATAAAGTAACATAATTTTAAAATAAAACATTTACTTTGGAAATATTATCATAATATTGTAAGGGAAACTTCGAAGAAGATATAACGGTGTAAAATAGCTGCATCTGCTGTATAAGTTAAAAAAACATTCTTACGTTAAATTTTTCGAAAAGGTCAAAAAGTACCTTGTTTGGAAAATGACTGAAAGATATCATTCCAAAACATATGAGGGTATAAATGAAATTAACCCAATTCCTATTTAATAGAAAAAATGTTTTGAAATACATTTTTAAGAAACATGGATGTGGATGATAATGAGGTCCCAGTAGATAAATACGTATGAACAACCTTGGAAAAGGAAGAGATTGTGAAGTAAATCCTTACCAATTTGGTAACATTTGAAACATACAACCCATGAAAGAGGTATCATACAATAAATATGTAAATACACATAAATTAATGGGTATTACACAAAGAATACAATTATGGGAAGTACATATGCCACACAAAAGGTAATAGTGGCAATATGCAAGAATCTCACGGGAATAAGGAGTGAGATGAAAACCCCTTACTTCATTGTATTCAAATTGAATCGTTTGACCAAAAGTTAATAACCACAAAATAAATCATATAATAAAATAAATATATGTCTAATCATGATAATATATATCAATGTCAGTAAACATTACACCACATGTAATAAATAAATGGCAAACAATGGAAATCTCACGGAATCAAAAGTGAGATAAGAAAATCTGTTACCTTGTACTTTTCCTAAGTCGATGGTATCTTAAACTCCTTTATAATAGTTAAAACATTGTTATTAAATTATACAATAATCATATACATTAATATGATATAATATATGATCTTTTAACATTGCATTATTAATAATATCTTAGTATTATCGTCGTTTCGGGTGATAACCGATTCGTTCTCCTTATATGTTTGGTTATGTAAGTAACGTTTATAATGAAAAAGTTGTATATTATTAATATTAAGAATGATATTAAGTCTATAAGCATTATTTTTAACCATTAAATGAAAATTAGTCTTGAATTTATATGATGGGAAATGAATCTTATCGCGTTCGTGGAGACGGTATTCCGTACGTACACACGAGCGAAAATATCATTCTTTTGATATTAAAATAATATATAATTTGATGGTATATCATATATACAGAATAATTAAAATTTCATATTAATTATTTACATCATTTATACTCATTATTATACCCATAAAAATAATAATTTATTGAATAACAATTACACCACGACGTGGAGACGGTTAGTCGTACGTATGCACCTATGGTGACATGTCATTCAAATGATGGTTATAATACTGAATATGGTTGTACCATATTTATAATAACATCACCGCATATAGAATATGCTGGAGTTATTATTTTAGAATGGAAATAAAAAATAATGAGGAAGTGGAAGAAGAAAGGAGTTTGAAAGAGGGTGGTGAAAACGATACATCTTCTTCGGGTTCTTCCTTTTAATTTGATCAAAAGGACTCCTTAGGACGGCTTTTTGACTAAAGGAGGGCTTCTAGGATTAAGGGAGAAAATTTGAGAGGGTATATGGGTAGGGGGTGGCCGAACCAAAAGGCATTGAAGGTGTGAGATTGAGAGAAGGGTGAGTGCCCTTTTATAAGAGGGGTGAGGGGCTCCTTTGGAAAAGCTAGAAATATTATTTTATAATAAATTTATATTCTTTTTATAATGGCTCAAATGTAATTTATTTCGAGGATAAGTTGGATATGGGTAGAAAAAAACTCAACAAATATAATTTCGACAGGTTTGGGACACAAAATTAACCTTATCATTAAGTATTAACTCTTAGTTAATTAGTTTCAATTTTACTATGTCTCATTATATTTTTAAATAATATGGTTAATAAAAATACAATAAACATTCCATAGAACCCCTATTTGTTCATTATTAATATATATATCCTTATATATGTTATTTGGCCGAACCATAGATTTTTTGGAATAGAATATCAATTAATAATATAATATTTGTTTTAAAAAATATTTTATGTCAATTTTGACACTATTTGGTAATTGATTTTTGTAAAACTCATAAAAGAATGATAAGTTCTAAAAAAGTTAATAAAATCAATAATAACATGTCATATTAACCTATAAAATTATAGTAATTCATAAAAAGTCTCAAATTATATTTATTTGTGTATTTATAATATCAATTATCTTAGTTTTTCACTATTTTTGGTAATTACTGCATCACCATTGTGTCATAAATAAATTATATTATTTAATATCTAAAAATAATAATTAAAATATCATTATTTAGGAAATCCATTTAACTTTCTAATGAATATTTATAATCGAATTTATCTTATGTGTAACCCTATATTAAAAATGTTTTAGTAATTAAACTTTGATTTTTACTCTTTTAACTCTTTTTTAAAATAAATAATAATAAATGTCCTAATCTAATCCAAGTGGATCTAAATGTTAATATTTTATTCTTAATGTTGTTTTTAGTCGAGATAAACTTGTCCAATATAATTATGACATGTGTTAGGGTAATATTGATATCATTTTTACCCTTAATTACCCTTTTTACTTTTAACCATGGTAAATAAAAGTAAAAAGTTACTATTCACCAAAAAATAGTTTCATCTCATTGAACAACATTTTACTTACTGATATCAACCGTGTCTCTCGGATTTTTGAAATTTCATTCATAGAAGTGGTAAAATTACGTTTTATGAAAAATCCAGTTTTTTTAACTACCACTTAGTGGTTTCACTATTCAACAAAAAATGATGTTTTTCAAACAAATACCAAAAATTCATCCTAAGGTAATTTTGATATTACAAATTCAAAAATTAAATCTATTTTACCAAATTCAAAACATATAAGTGGTATTAATTAATTTAAAATTAATTCTCATTGTTAAAACAAAACGCGTGTTTTTAAGAGATAATAAGCATCAAAAGATTGACACTTGTTTACGTCCAGTTTAAATGTGAAATTATGTTAAATGTCCAGCATTGTATGAAATGGTAAAAAAATATTCTAAATATACTTTAAAACCACTTAAATTCATAATTTAACACTATTAATTATTTTGATTAAAAAAGTAGTTTTTAATTAAAATTTAGGAATTTTCACTATTCATCAAAATATAAAAGTCATCCGAAAAGTACCAAAATTTCACCCTAGGATAATTAAAATATTCCAAATAGAAAAATGAAGTCTATTTTTAATGATAAAATTTATATAATTTCAAAAAGTAGGTTTTACTATTCATAATGGCTAGTTCGATTGGTCGTGGTGTGTGTTAGAACTCGAAGTTGCATACAACACACGCTATTGTATTAATCAAAGAAAAACGTACCTTGAAGGCTTGGGGTGTTACAAATATGTGGTTCAATGAGATGAAAATAATTTTTCTGGTGAATAGTAACATTTTACTTTTATTTAACACGGTTAAAATTAAATAGGGTAAATAAGGGTAAAAATGATATTACTATTACCCTATCACATGTTCTAATTCTTTTGGATTAGTGTAATTAGACCAAAGACAATGTTAGGAATAATATATGACCATTTAGGTCCACTTGGATTAGATTAGGACATTTAATATTATTTTATTTAAAGAATATTTAAAATAGTTAAAATAAAAGTTTAATAACTAAAACATTTTTAATACTGGGTTATCAATAAGAAAAATTAAAATATAAATATTATTTAAAATGGTAAATATATTTCATACTTAATGGTATTTTATTTATAATTTTTAGACTTTAAATAATTTAATTTTTTTATGACACAACGATGATGCAGTAATTACCTAATTAAGAAAATATTAACATAATTGATGTTATAAATGCCCAAATAAATTTATTTTTATAATTTTTATGAATTCCACAAATTTTCTAGGTTATGATGACATGTTAGCGTTGATTTAATTAACTTTGTTTGAACTAATAATTCTTTTATGGTTTTCACAAAAATAAATTACCAAATATTTTCAAATTTAACATATAATAGTTTTTAAAACAAATATTATATTATTAACTGTTATTTTATTCCTAAAAATTATGGTTCGAACAAAGGACATAGATAAGCATATATATATTAATCATGAACCACATGGGGTTCATTTGGTTTGTTATAGTGTGTTTATTAACCGTATAGTGTAAAAAAACAAAAAGACACGATAAAAGTTAAATTATATAACATAGAGTTAAATTTAAATGATAATTTTAAAATAGTATCCTAAACATGTATAAAACCTATTTTTTGAGAGTATGTTGACCCATCCCCACCATATCTTTGAAATAAATAAATTTTGAGCTATTAAAAACTGAATATGACATTATTATAAAATAATATTTTATGTTTTCCAAAGGTGCCCCTCTCCTCCCTTATAAAAGGGCACCTCTCCCTATCCTCCTCACAACACATTGAGCCTTCAAGATCTTCCAACACCTGCAAATCTCTCTTCTCCACTTCCCTAGAAACATCCTAGAGGTCCTGGTCTTAATCAAAGTATACCTTTATTGCCCTATGAGGATGTTAGGAAAAGGCGCTTCAAAGAAGATGTAATATCCGTTACTGATTCTTTCTACTTTATTTATTCTTCTACTTCTTCTTCATTAGTTGTTTCATTATGAAGTAATAACATCAATATCACTCATATATTGATATTTTATTATAAATTCGAAGCAACACTATTTCACCTTCTATCCATCCTAGGGAAAAAGAAATCAACATGCGTGCGTACGTACGGAATATCGTCTCCATGCCGTGGTGTAATCTGTTTTCCACCACCACATTACGTGGATGGGTATAATGGTGTAATTAATAACTATATATGATTATTGTAAATTTATATTGATTCTAAAATATTATACAGACACTTCAATACAATTCCACGATAATGGGAATGATATCATCGCTCGTGCCTACGTACGACCTACCATCTCCACGATGTGATGCAACTAATTCTACATGATATTCATTGCATAATGATTATATAAATGAATTTAATGAATAAATATTATATATATTACACTAATACCATTCTAGAAATGAGGTATCTTTATCCTAAAAATAATTATAAAAATTTATTCACCAAAACATGCATAAGAACAAAAAGCAATAAACACCTGAATAACAAGTAACAATGAAATATTTCTAATAAGAAGCTAAGAATATGATCATATATGATATCATATAAATGATTAAGATTCTGGAATAAGTCAATAACATTATTTTAATCATTATAAAAGATGTTCGGACACGTATGAAGAAAATCAGAACTATGGTAAGGGAAAATTTCACAATCTCATTTTTATCCGAGATTGTTTATACTCTGGTATTTACTGGGGTGTATTTATGATCCACATACATGTTTTTTTAATATGTAATATTATTCATATCCTCCTAAAATTGTTTAAATACAAAATTACCAATTGGAGAATTTTGGTAAATGATTTGAAAGGAATCTTTTTTCGTTTTTAGTACGAGATACTTTTTGACTTTTCCTGAAAAAGTACGAGGATAATATTTTTTTAACATATATGACATGAATGGATTCATAGAATATTATTTCAATAAATCATAGTTTACATGTTTTCATGTTTATTTTTAATTAACTTATTTTAGTTTAAAATTATATGACCTGTTAAGAAAGGTAAAATTTATTGAAGTAGAAAGGATATTTTCCACAAGAATGGAGTTCAAATGTTTTATCAAAATTATTTTCCATATAATAAAATATAGGGTTCTATTTCTATCCCTATAATTACATTGATTTGATTATGTTATGATGTAATTATTTTTATTAAGTCATTTATATTATATGAATCTTTTTATGATGTCATGATGTTTAAGAATCCAATTTTTATTCCATAGGTTATGTTATGATGTATGATTTATGTTTTTGTGGAACACATAAGAATGGTTTCATTATGAGATTGGTGGGACATATATTTCCCTTATGATGCATTGGGTAAACATTTATATCTAATGAGATAGACATGGATGGAACAGAAGGTTAATCTGGTTCAGTGATACTGGACTGAAATGAGGAGTGAACTCGGTTCAGAAATGGACTCTGTCTGCTAAGATAGTCTTGGAAATGAGTCTTGACTACGAAGAAATGATTCTCTATGATTATATGTGTATGCAACAAATTTTCAAGTTATGATTATTGGGATCATATTTCACTACTATGATTTATCCCATTTTATTAAATTATGATATCTTTTGCAAGTTAAGATTTCCTAAATGTTCTTTTGTTATGAATATGATTCGATTGATATTTCTTTTGTTTACACTTATTGTTCATTTGAGCTCACCCTTTTGTATGTTTTCTTTTCCCCAGGGTGGGAAGAAGGGTATTTAGTAGGATATGCCAAAATGAGATTCTAGATATGATGAAATAAATGGATGACAATATAGATGCATTATTAACCAGTTGTTTATGTTTCCCAATTTTTGAAGACACTATAACTATACGGTCCTATTGTGGTTTTGTTTTATGTTATACTAAGTATGCTTCAATTATGATGTAATAACAATGTATGTAAAGTATGGGTCATTATAGTTGGTATTAGAGGAATGGTATAGTCAAGCTTTGGAATCTAGGATGTGAAAGCCTTAGTAAGAACCCTAAGAATATATCTAAGCATAGAACAATATTAGTGTTTTAGAAATGGCCATGAAAAACTTATTATAAGACCAAAAGTGTGAAATTTTACTCTTGACTATGTGGTTATCCAATTATAATTAGTGTTTCTCACACTATTCTTCTTGGTTTTTTTCAATGGCTGGAACCTGAAGGAACCGTGTTAATATGGAATGTGACGGGAAATGAAATGATTGTTCCCCTAAGAAACCAAATGTTATGGGGGATTGAATGAAAAATCTTATAGCCATTCTCACACAACTTTTTCAAGCTATAAATCATGCATGACTTCCAAACGATCAAAATAAGGAGCAACATTCTGTTAAATCCTTCATGAGGAAGCATCCGCCCTCATTCAGCTGATCTACTGATCAATTAGATGTTGAACAATGGATCAATACCACTGAAAAGATATTTTCAGTTCTTCAATGTTCTGAACATGATAAAGTCATATTAATGGTATATAGTTTGGAAGGTGAAGCTGGTCAATGGTGGAATGTTATCACTAATACGAGGCCAAGAGATGATATTGAGTCCATGGAATAGGATGAGTTCAAGAACTTATTTTTCAATAAGTACTTCCATCATATTCTTCGAACAGTGATGGAGAAGGAGTTTCATGAACTGAAGCAAAAGGATGATGAATTTGTTGGTACCTACGAAGACAATTTTACAAGACTTTCATGGAACGCTTCTGGGATTATTATCCAACCTGAGAGTAAGATCGATCGATTCTTTATTAGCATAAAACCAAGTCTATGAAGGGCGTTACCATAAGGGACTTCAATATCTACAAGGAAATCATTCTATGTGCTCTCATGGTTGAGATGGATATTGGAGTGACCCATTAGTCATATGCGATTGATAAGAAGAGGAAAATGGAATTCAATGGAAAATCGAAACAACACACTAAAATGAAGATAATTTTTTCCTTATGATCAATGTGTGGAATGAAACATGGAGGGAGTTGTCTGAAATGGACAAATAAATGTTTCAAATGTGGAAAAGATGGTCATCAGGCATTTGAATGCCGCAATGATTGGAAGAATATGTCTAGTGATGTGAACAAAGAAAAGGCTACACAGAGTGAACCGACTACACATCAATGATACAAGTTCAAGGAAATGGGACATTATTCTAATCAATTCCATAATCCAAGGGTTGTTGATTATCATCGACATCAACAAACTATTAAGGCTAAAGACAATGAAAAGTCACATGCAATTTCTATCAGTGATGTGTAGTATGATAACAAAGTGGTGAATGGTTCACTTACCATACACTCTAAAGTAGAAAATATTTTATTTGATTCTAGATCCACCCACTCTTTTATTTTTGAAGAATTTTTAAGGGTATCTTCATATTTACTCAACAATTAGATTTTGAGTGAGCTGTGACAACCCCTAATGGAATAATAGTCACATTAAAAGTTTATAATTCTTCTCTGATTGAAGTTTGTGGGAAAGTGCTTCCTAAAAATCGTGTGATCCTTCCTATAGTATAATTTGATGTGATTCATGGCATGGATTGGATTTCTTTATATAGAGCACATATAAATTTCCAAAGAAGGGAAGTCACATTTCATATTCCAGTTAAATATTTGATCGTCTATCGATGAAAGGATGAACATAACTTTCCAGTGGAAATATCATCCATCCTGTTATTCTAAATTCCTCTAAAATAAGGTTATTTATCTCAAATGGTTGGCAAGAAACTCACGTTTAAGAATATGCACACTGTACGCGAGTTTGATGATGTCTTTCTAGAGGAATTGTCAGGTCATCCACAAAATCATCAAGTTGAGTTTTCAATAGAACTCGTACTATGTGCTATGCCTATTTCAATGACATCTTATAAAATTTTCCCAATTGAGTTGTAGGAATTGAAGAAGCAACTTCAAGAGAATCTTGATAAAGAATTCATACACCCTAGTGCATCACCTTAGAGAGCACCTGTTCTATTTGTTAAGAAGAATGATGGATAAATAAGACTCTACATTGATTATCGAGAACATAACAATATCACTATAATGAACAAATATCCTCTCCCACTCATTTATAACTCATTTGACCAACTACGTGGAGCTCAATATTTTTCCAAGATTGATCTTCGTTCAGGGTGTCATCGATTAAGGGTCAAAAGAGAGGATATACCAAAAACGGCTTTCCGTAAAAGGTATGAACATTATGAATTTATAGTGAATCAATTTTTTCTTACTAATGCCCTAGCTATACTCATGGATCTGATGAAAAGCGTCTTTAGAGACTATCTTGATCAGTGTGTGGTAGTCTTTATAGACGATATTCTTGTCTATTCAAATTGCAAGGAAGAACATGAAGATCACTTGATAATTGTATTGAATACCCTGAAAAAGGAGAAGCTTTATTCCAAATTTAACAAGTGTGAATTTTGGCTTCAAAAGGTTTCATTTTTGGGTCACATAAACTCAAAAGAGGGGATATCTGTGGATCCGACAAAAACAGAGGTTATCGAAAGATGGTCGAGACCAACAACAGTAACTGAGATCCAATATTTTCTTGGATTGGTTAGATATTATCGACATTTAGTGAATGATTTTTCATGATTATCTAATCCTCTCACCATGTTGACTCGAAAAGGAGTCATGTTTTCTTGGATAGAGGAGTTGGAAGAGAATTTTAAGGAGTTAAAATGATGGTTATCCATTGCACCTGTGCTCACACAACCTTTTAGTGGAGAACGGTTTGTGACCTATAATGATGCATCCAAGAAAGGATTGGGGTGTGTTCTCAGGAAAAATGATATTGTGATAGCTTATGCTTCATGACAGTTGAAAATTCATGAGAAAAATAACCCAACTCATGATTTGAAGTTAGCTTTGGTAATCATTGCATTAAAAATATGAAGGCATTATCTTTATGGTGAAAGGTGTGATATTTATAAAGATTATAAAAGATTAATATATATTTTCAAACAAATGGAGCTGAATATGCACCCAAGAAGATGGTTGGATATGATTAAGATTACGACTTCAAAATTCATTATCACCATGGGATAGCAAACAAGGTGGCATATGCATTAAGTCAACAAGACCATGATAGCATATCCTTGATGAGGATTAAAAAAGATTAAATATTTATTGATTTACAAAGGATTGTTCTTGGAATTATAATGGATGGGAAAAATTTATATCTTTATCAAATGAATGTCCAACCATCTATAAATGTGAAGATTAAAGAGGCACATAAAAAAGATGTAGATTTACAAAAGAAGGTGAGAAATGTTCCAGAATTCAACGTTGATTGTGATGGGATAATAAGGTTCAGGAATCGGGTTTGTGTTCCTCCCATCCTAGAATTAAAGAAGGAGCTACTGGATGAGGCTCATAGTTCTTCATTCTCTATTAATCTTGGAAGCACGAAGATGTATAAGGACCTGAAATAGTACTTTGGGTGGGATGGCATGAAAAGTGATGTTGCTGATTATGTCTCTTGATGCATGGGTTGTCAACAAATAAAAGAAGAGAGATAGAAGTCTAAGGGGATGTTACAACCATTATCCACACCCGAATGGAAATAGGAAAACATCACTAGGGACTTTGTAACCAGACTTCCTAAAACATCCAAAATAAATAATTCTATATGGGTCATAGTTGATCGTCTTACGAAGTCGACACACTTCATTTCTATTAGAGAGGATTTCTCTCTTGATCGGCATGCTAGGATATATGTAAAAGATGTTTTATGATTGAATGGAGTACCACTTTCAATTTTATCTGATTGGGATACGAGGTTCACATCAAAGTTTTAGCGAAGTCTTTAGAATATGCTGGATATAGAGTTGAGTTTCAGCACTGCTTATCATCCTCAGACATACGGTCAATCTGAGAGAACAATTCAAACTCTATAAGATATGTTAAGAGCCTTCTCTATGGTTTTCAAAGGTCGTTGGGATCAACAACTACCTTTGGTGGAATTTTCTGATAATAATAGCTGTCACTCCAGTATTCAGATGACTCTTTATGAAGCTATCTATGGAAAAAAATGAAGAACTCTAACTTGCTGGGATGAAGTTGGGTAAAGAATGCAATTAGGACCTGATCTTGTTGATGAGATGGTAGAAAAGGTCCAATATATTAATCATCACAAAAGAGAATCTCAGTGTTGAAAAACAAGTTATGACGATATCTGAAGAAAATAACTAGAGTTTTAAGGGGGTGATAAAGTGTTCTTACAAATAACTCCTTAGAAGAGAGTAATGAGATTTTGATAGAAGTGAAAGTTGAGCCCTAGGTATATCGGTCCTTTTGAAATAATGGATCTTTTTGGGAAGGTAGCTTACTGATTGGAAGTTCCACCAAATCTCTCTCATGTTCATGATGTGTTCCATGTATCGCTCTTGGGGAAGTACATACCTGATCCTTCACATGCACTCAGCTCATATGTTGTACCACTTGAGAAAGATCTTTCTTATAATGAACAGTCGATAGAGATTCTGGATCGTAGCGAAAAAGTCCTACGGAACCAGACCACTCGATTGGTGAATGTTTTATGGGGGAACCACCAATAAGAAGAAGCTTCATGAGAGCTTGAGGATATGATGAGGGATAAGTATCCTCATTTGTTTGTTACAAAGTGATGAATTTCAAGGGAGAAATTCATTTTAAGGGGGTAGAATTTAACAACTGAGATTTTTATGAGAATTTTTTTGTTTTTATATTATATACATCATCAAAGGAATGTTTCACAACACACAACACTAGATTGGTTTTCTTTACACGCAATCACGAACTTCCTCGATAGCTTGTGTTTTATGCAATACCGAGTTTCACTAAACAATGATATGCTATTAATTTTTTTTACAAATAGCAGTTTTGAATAGTAATACCCAATTTTTGAAAATTTCATAAATTTTATCATTTAAAATGGACTTCATTTTTGGATTTGGAATATCAAAATTATCCTAGGGGGAAATTTTGGTATTTCTCTGAAAACTTTCAATTTTTGATTAATAGTGAAAACAATAAGATATTATTTAAAAACCGCCTTTTTATTTAAATAATTATTAATTTTATTTAAATTTATTTTAGCTCAAAATAGATTCATAATAACTATATAAGTTCAATGTAATTCATTCAAGCCATTTTATAATAATTTTACTTATATAAAAATTTTATTTAACTTTTGACCATCTTTTACCCACCTCCTAGGAGAATTTGAAAATTTACATAATAGATAATTATACTGCTTATGTGAGTGGAATTTAAAAAATCTGAGAGACATGGTTGATATCAGTATGAAAATTTTGGTTCAATGAGTTGAAAATAATTTTTTGTGAATAGTAACTTTTTACCTTTATTTTCCACGGTTAAAAGTAAATAGGGTAGTTAAGGGTAAAAATGATATTACTATTACTTTAACACATGTCCTAATTCTATTGGATAAGTGTATTTCGACCAAAAACATCCTTTGGAATAAAATATGACCATTTAGGTCCAGTTGGATTATATTAGGACATTTAATATTATTTTACATAAAGAATAGTTAAAATAGTTAAAATCAATGTTTAATAACAAAAACATTTTTAATATATGGTTATAAAAAAGCTAAATTCGACTATAAATATTATTTAGAAAGATAAAAATATTTCCTACGTAATGGTATTTTATTTACAATTTTTAGACTTTAACTAATTTAATTTATTTATGAAACAACGATGATGTAGTAATAACCATATTAAGAAAATATAAACATAGTTGTTGTTATAAATTACCAAATAAATTAAATTTTAGACTTTATATGAATTCCAAAAATTTAATAGTTTATGATGACATGTAAGTATTGATTTTATTTACTTTTTTTGAACTAATCATGTTTTTATGGTTTTCACAAAAATCAAATACGAAATAGTGCAAAATTAACATAAAATAGTTTTTAAAACAAATATTATATTATTAATTGTTATTTTATTCATAAAAATCTAATGTTCATCCAAATGACTTAGATAAGAATATATATATTAATAATTGAAACATATGGGGTTCTTTTGGCTTGTTATAGTATGTTTATTAACCATAAGATTAAGAAAACAAAAAGACAATGTAAAAGTTAAATTATATATCATAGAGTTATATATAAATGATAAGGATAAAATAGAAACCTAAACTTGTATAAAACCTATTGGTTGAGAGTATTTCGATCCATAAATACCTTATCTATGAAATAAATCAATTTGGAGATTTTAAAAACTGAATATAACTTAATTATAAAATAATATTTTATGTTTTCCTATGGTGCCCCTCTCCTCCCTTATAAAAGGGCACCTCCTCAATATCCTCCTCACACCACATTGAGAATTCATGTTAAGCGAAACCCTACCAATATCTCTTATACACTACCCTAGAAACATCCTAGATGCCATGGTTTTCTACAAAGACAATCATTAGTGCCCTAATAAGAGGTTAAGAAGAGGCGCTTCAAAGAAGAGTTAAAGCCCGTTACCGATTCATTCAACTTTATTTCTTCTAGTACATATTCTTATTTAGTTGTTTAATTTTGAAGTAATAACAATAGTATCAATAATATACTGATATGTTATTATAAATATTAAACAACCCTATTTCACCTTCTTTCCATCCTATGGAAAACAAAATCACCGTGCGTGCGTAGGTACGGAATACCGTCTACACGCCATGGTGTAATCTGTTTTCCACCACCACCTCACATGGATTGGTATAATGGTGTAAAGAATAAATATATATGATTATTGTAAAGTGATATTTATTATAAAACATTATACATAGACTTCAATACAATTCCTCGATCATGGGAACGATATCATCACTCGTGCATACATACGACATACCGTCTCCACGATTTGATGCAACTCGTTCTACATGATCTCCACAACATAATTACTATATAAATGAATTGATTGAATAAATATGATATATATTACACTAATAAAATTCTGGAAATTAAGTATCTAAAACCTAAAAAATGAATAAGAATTTATTCGGCAAAACACGGATAAGAACAAAAATCAATAAACACTCGCAAAACAAGTAACAATGAAATATTACTAATAAAAAGATAAGAATATGACCATATATGATATCATATCAATGAGTAATATTCTTGAAGAAGTCAATAACATTATTAAATTAATTATACAAGAGTTTCAGACACTTATGAAGCAAATCGGACCTAAGGTAAGAGAAAATCTCACAATCTCATTTTTATCCGAGATTGTTTATACTCTGGTATTTACTGGGGTTTATTTATCATTAACATCCATGTTTACTAAATATGAAATATTATTCATATCCTCCTACAATTTTTTAAATACAATTTTACCTATTGGTGAATTTTAGTAAAAGATAAGAAAGGAATCTTTTGTTGTTTTCAGTACGAGACACTTTTTGACTTTTCCGGAAAAAGTACGAGGAGAATGTTTTTTTAACTTATACGACATGAATATATTCATATAACATTATTTAAATGAAGATTCCATTACATTTTTTTATTTTTAATTAACTTATTTTAGTTTAAAATTATATGACATGTTATGAATGGAATATTTTTTTGAAGTAAAAAGGATATTTTTTTTCAAGAATGGAGTTCAAATGTTTTATCAAAATTATTTTCCATCTAAGAAAATATAGGGTTATATTTCTATACCTATTATTACATTGATTTGATTATATTATGATGGAATTATTTTTATGAAGTCCTTTATCATATATAAATCTTTTTATGATGTCATGATGCTTAAGAATCCTATTTTTATTACATGGGTTATGTTATGATGTATGTTTTTTGTTTTTGTGGCACAAATTTGAATAGTTTCATTTTGAGATGGGTGTGACATATATCTCCCTCCAATGCCTGGGGTAATGATTTATATTTTATGAGAGAGAAATGTATGGAACTGTAGGTTAATCTGGTTCAGTGATATAGGACTGAAATGAAGAGTGAACTAGATTTAGAAATGGACTTTGTCCGCTATGATAGTCTTGGTAAGAGTTTTGACTACTAAGAAATGATTCTATATGATTATGTGTGTATAACACAATGTTTTATGTTATGATTGTTGGTATTAGATTTCACTACTATGAGTTATCCCATTTTATGAAATTATGAACACTTTTCCAGGTTATGATTTCCAAAATGTTTTTTTCTTATGAATATGATGTGATTCATATTTCTATTGATTACCCTTACTGAGCATTTAAACTCAACCTTTGTATGTTTTATTTTCCCCAGTTCAGGAATAAGGGTATTAAGTTGGATATTCCAAAAAGAGATTCTAGATATGACGAATTAAATGGGAGACAATGTAGATGCTTTATGAACCAGTTGTTTATGATTCCCAGTTTCTAAAGACACTATACATATACGGTCCTATTGTAGTTTTGTTATATTTTGTACTAAGTATGCTTCAATTATGAAGTCATAAAAATGTATGTAAAGTATGGGTCACTATGTTTATCACATAGGATAAGTGGACTGTTGGCAGCTCTTACACCGATCACGGTTTATGTGTATTATATGATTCATGAATATCTTCTAAAGAAGTAAATACCTGACCCCTTTCATGTAACTGTTGACGCTCCTTTTTCATCACATTGTTCAAAGGAAGGGAAAGGGAATTAATTTTGAAGAATTGATGCATCCTTGGAAGGAAACATGAAGAATCAACAAAGACATGTCCAAGGAGTCCAAGAATGGGACGACATGCAAGTTTCAGTAAGGTCGCGCAAGTATACTTGCACGATACAGAAAGATCGCGCAAGTACATGCACGCCACATCATGGCTATGCAAGTGACTTGCACTCCCTACATGAAATTCGTGCAGGGACTCCTCCAGTCTATAAATATCCCAGTGGGCCCCACATTTACGGGACGAAAAATTTCCGAAAACTAGTTTTGAGGTCCCAACGCCCTAGTCTCTTCTTCAATTCTTTCAAGAACTTCTATGTAAATTCTTTACCTAGAATGGAAGGTCTAAACAAGAAGAATAAGGCCTAAGTGTTGGATTTCCCTAACACTTGTGTGCCTAAGTGTTGCAGCCTCAAGGGAAATGCACAACACTTGCGCTCCTCCTTATCTATCCATCATAACTTGCACGTCACCTATCCGGAAGACTTTAGGGATTGAACAAAGGGCTTGAGTTAAAGCTCTCCCAAGTTCTACTCTAAGTCTTGAAAGTCACACAAGTCCCTTTGTGTCATGCAATTACACTTGGGCGACCAATACTTGCGCACCCACGTAGCACTTGCGCGGCCTCCAGGACTTGCGCGCCCCTACCTTTTTGGGTGCCTTTCCTGCTTATTTCACTTCTCTTATGTTATTCCACCCCTCCTATTCAAGATTTAGTCTTCAAGACACTCTTCAACTCCATCTTTGACATGTTTTCTTGGTTAAATTCCTTATCAAAAAGGAATTCAGTGGATGATTTCATTAAACCTCATCATTAAAAGATGAAGGGACCTTTGATTTGGCCTCCTTCTCAGGAATAAGTCCTAATCCAATGTTCTCTTAGCCTGGGCCTCCTTTTCAGGAGTAAGTCCCTATCCTCAATTATCAAATTCCTAGATTTGGGTTTCCTTTTCAAGATTAAGTCCTAGTCTAGTCCCTCTAACCTGGGCCTCCTTTTCAGGAGTAATTCCCAGTCTAAAGATTCATTCATTCAAACTCATCCTTTAAAGATGAGATATTTCGTCAACTTAGGCCTCCTTTTCAGGGATAAGTCCTAACAGTTTCAAAGTCTCTTAATTTGGGCATCCTCCTTAGGAGTAAGCCCCAAGTCCCTTTTTTAACCTCTGCCTCTTTCTCCAGAGTAATCCCCAGTTATCTTAAATTCCACTTAACCAGTCTTATTTCCTTTTGATCTGGGTCTCCTTCTCAGAAGTTAAACCCAATCATATGTCATCTTCTAATTTGGGCATCCTCCTTAGGAATAATCCCTAAGTTAGAGCATTACTCTTCAAATATCTGGTCTGCCACACATACATTAGCCCCACAATATTTTCTCATGTTTGCATCTTTCATGGCACAATTGTCTAGTTTTACCAATACCTCTTGTTTCTCACACCGAGCAAGACTCGTGTGGGATTAGAGTGTAAAATTAATTATGACATATTTTATTGGGCCATCAATCATGAATAATTTCATACACCTTCTCGAACTACTTGGGTTCTGATTCCTTCTCTAAATAAGGATACGTAGGTATCCCGTCTGTGGGTATGATCCCAAGTATAAAATAATCAATGTCCTCTTGAATGACAGTAAACTTCAAGTGCCCCACTGAGTGGATTAAAACCAGTATGGTCATCATCATGACCAAGAGACTTCTATATAATGTTTCAGAGGATACCATTGGCTAAGGATCTCTTTCAAAATACAGATGATTCTCTATCGATGAAGAACATCGAATACATATAAAACGATTCTCTAAAATCCTACACATCAATCATTGATTGCATGTTCTAAGGGAAAGATCATTATTATACTTTGTACTTTAAAACGGATTCATTAACTTAACTTAAATCTACAAAGAGAGTCTTGTAGTAGACAATAATTCCCCTAAAAAAGGTGTGATGAGTCCGAGCTCCCATCCTCTCGACCAATGAAAATTCTTAAGCATCATAAGCCCACAACTAATGAGCTCCTACATTTGGAAAGTAGGTTAAACTGGATATGGAATCATTGGATGTTTCCGGTTCTACAAACAAACCTGTTAGATACCGATTGGATTGTTTGAATCTCAAATCAACGAGGTCATCCCCAATTCCAGTGAGGAAACAAAAATGGTGAACCCGACGTGAATCCTTAACCAAGTTAAAATGATGTTTTACTTATTTGTTAGGCCCCTATTTTAACGCAATGAGAGGTCCAACAAAGCAATAATTGAAATATGTACTCATCAAAAAGATGTAGCGGCTGGATTCATCTTGATTATGTCTGTTATATGAAACATGAACTCTTTCATTCATGATATCTTGCATTTTCATAATGGCTTTCCTGAAATTCACCCCTGTGAATACTGCTGCTGTGAACACCTCTATTGTGAGGACTGCTATTGTGAAAACCAATACTGCTACTCCTGCTGGATCGTCGTCCGCTCTGAGGATGATGTTTCCGACGCTTTCACCGGGGCACGCGTTTCCGTCCGTGTGGAGGTCGTGTGGCTTTGTTTTGCCCTGCATTCCCACTTTCCAAAGGCGGGCAGCATCCGTTCCTTCTTCAGGGGCGTCTGCTCCTTGATCGAAATAGGATGATGGGATGTCGGCTCTTCCTTCTGAGGATCACTCCTCAGAGCTCATCACCTAGTCCGGGTCTCCCTCATAGATTTAATACGTTGTTCATGAAACTCTTCCTAGGGCCATATTCATGGACGCCGGTTAATTACGCCGCTTCTGTCAGGACATTCCAAGGGGTCCGGTCAGGGCGGAATCCTTCGGTTGGGAGAGTAATCACTTCGAGGCATCATTGACATGTCTGAGCGCTGGGGATTGGCGTGTCTGTCTTCAGTCTCTTATTATAGGGCTTCTCGAGGGCGCGGAAGCCCAAGGCATCCCACATCGAACGCGTGGAATTCGCATGCCATGGGCATTTCTCTGAGGTTTTCCTCAGCTTCACATGCTTAACATGGGGCATGCCGCAAGTTTAACGTCCAGCGGATACGGGTCGGCCTGATCAGAACACTGACTGGAGTGGATCAGGTTGAGGATCCCCTTTGAGGGAACGCCGATGTCGGGGCCGACACGTGGGTGGCTTCTCGAGTACTGTGGAAGGGGAAAGGGTGGCATGATCTCACCGGGACGTGGCGACCCGGGTGAAGATCAGGGTGGATGATGGTGGTGATGGGGTGAAGTGGGGGCTTACACTCTGAAGTGGCCCATGATGGATTTGGACGTCGAAGGGGCGACGCCAAAGCGAACCCAGGGGGGATCCGCAAAAGATGGGCTTGGACCTCATGGAGGCTTCCTACGTACCGTGCCTTAGCACGGATCAAAGATCTCGTAGTTCTGGTATACATTTTAATGTCATGAAGGACAAGGGGAACATTTTAACGTCATGAGGGGCAGAGGTGAATAGTTTAACGTCATGAGGAACAGAGGTGAACAGTTTAACGTCATGAGGGATGAAGGTGAACAGTTTAACATCATGAGGTACAGAGGTGCTTGACATGAAGAAACGACTGAGTTTGTGGGACTAGGGGTCCATGTGGGCTTGAACCTCATGGAGGTTTCCTACGTACCATGCATTGTCATGGATCAAAGGCCACGTAGTTCAGATGTATAGTTTAACGTCTTGCTGGATGGGGGCATACAGTTTAACGTCATGCAGGACTAAGATACTCGAAGTGAAAGGATGACCGAGTGGTGGGCTTGAACCTCGTGGAGGTGTCCTACGTACCATGCGTTGGCATGGATCAAAGTCCACGTAGTTCACTGGTATGGGGCTTACGCTCTAAGGAAGCCCGGGGTGATGGTGGCACAGTCGACGTGAATGTGATCGGGGTGACCAAAGGGTGGATTCATCGGTGAACCGATGTGAAAGTTAACCCAGGGGGTCCACTGGTGGTGGGCTTGAGCCTCTTGAAGGTGTCCTATGTACCATGTCTTGGCATGGATCAATGTCCACATAGTTCGGGGGGTTTCATCGATGAAATGACGTGAAGGTGAACCTAGGGGTTCCACAAGTGGTGATGGAAGAACCGACGTGAAGGTGGTCGGAACGACCAGATGATGGGCTTGAACCTCGTGGAGGCGTCTTATGTACCATGCCTTGACATGGATCAAAGTCCACGTAGTTCGGGTGTGCGGTTTAACGTCATGCTGGAAGAGGCGGTCGGTTTAACGTCTTGCCAGACGAGGTCACTCGACGTGAAAGGATGACCGAGTGGTGGGCTTGAACCTCGTGGAGGTGTCCTACGTACCATGAATTGACATGGATCAAAGACCTCGTAGTTCTGGTGTGGGGCTTACGCGTCAAGTGACCCAGGGTGGGTGTCATGGTCGATGCGCACTCTAAGCTCACGTGAGTCATGCTCGGTGTGAGAAACAAGAGGCGACACGGACCAGATGATCACGTTGTGAAGGGTGCGTCCGTGAGAAATGAGGAGGGGCTTACGCGTTAGGTGGTTCTTGGTGCTGGGACTTACTCCAGGATGGAGGCCCGTGGTGCGACAAAGCGCAGTAGGAGAGGGGCTTCACTGGCTATGGCACCGGGGAAGTACGAAGTAGGTGCATGGGTGTAACCTTCCACAGGAGGGGTTAAGGGGCTCACACTGAGGCGGCTACCCTTCTTCCTAACGGACAAATGCCACTCCAAGAAAGAGGATCTCATCCCATGTGAGTCGGGGGAGACGTGTGGAATGTCGAGGGTGGGTGGTGCCTGGCGTGCATGGCACGGGACGATGTCAAAGTTTAATGTCATGTGTTGAGGATGGGGTGCTTGGTAGTTTAACGTCCTGCAGCTCGGAGGAGGTGGGTTTACTCCGCACCCCTAGGACTTACATAATCGGCACCCTCTACCCCTTATGGGAGGGAAGGCATCGGTATGGCCATGTCGAAGGAGGGTCGTAGAGCGGACCATCTAGGGATCCCCATTAGCGTGGCTATGCGAAGAAGCATTAGCCATTAGAGTGCCTATGCGAAGGAGCATTAGGCCAAACAGCGCTACGGGAGGTGTCTTCCAAGGGACTTTGAAATCACATCGCGCAAGCCTGGAGGGCTGCACGGGATGAGAGATTTCCAAACAGAAGGGTCCACAGGCGAAGGCCATGCGGAGCTTAGTTTCTTTGCGTAGTGGAGGGCACTTCAAGCGAAGGTGCTTCACGAAGTGGTGCGCCTCGGCCTTAGCGTGGGGAAAAGGGGTGATTGAGGGGTGCTTCGCGAAGTGGAATGGTCTTCTCGGAGCACCGCTGTGCGAAGAATAGGTACTTCGTGAAGTGTGGTGTCGCTGAGCAAAGTGCTTCGCGAGGCACAGTGTCCCTGCCTTAGCAAGTGGATCACATGCACAGTGTGGGTGTTTTGCGAAGCATAAATGCTCCGCTGCGACCCGGGTCCCTTAGAGGATACCCCTTCCTTCGCGAATGCCCTTAGGCTTCGCGAAGAGAATCCCTCTCGGAAGAGGGGCTCAGGACGAGACAAGATGAAGCCATCTCGCGAAGTAGGGATACCTCGCGGAGCTCATCTTTCCCAGAGCGGCGGGTGCTTCGCGATTTGGGATTTTAGAAGCCGAAAGGTCGGATTGTTCGTCCCGAGAGCTCAGGGGGAGCTCTTTATTTATAGGAAAGAGGCACCGCGGAGCAGGGATCACGTGGCGGGAAAGGGGGCATGGTGCTTCGCGGCAGGCTCGCGAACGTCAGGGTGTTCGCGAAGGCTTCCGCCTCTGGGGCTTTGCGGTGGGCTCACGAATGTCAGACCGTTCGGGAAGGCTTCCGCCTCCGGGGCTTCGCGGCGGGCTCGCGAACGTCAGACCATTCGCGAAGGATTACTCCTCCGGGGCTTCGTGGCTTGGTGTCGTGGGGCAGCCTCCGGGGTGGTTTTCTTCCATCCTCCATATGCGTCCATTATTTTGACACCTACAAATGCCCCCCCTCAGACTTGGAGCCGCCGAGAAGTCAAGGGTCAGAGTATGAGGGAAAACGCCAAAATTTATCGGTGGTTCGCGATGCTGGCTCGCGAAGAGGGTGCGTGAAGCGGCAAGGGGCCGCGCTCCGCGAAGCTCCATGCGGGCCGACGCGCCGCGATGCTCCGGGTTTCCCCCTATATATATGGGCGCTGACCTCTCTTTTGTCTCCATCCATCTTCGCGTCTTGACCTTTCCTCTTGATTCACGAAGCTCCGCGTACTCCGTGTTTGATCATCACAAATCGTGCTTCGCGGCGAACGCGAGTCTCCGACTTCGCGACTGCGCCAAGCGACTTCATGCTTTCAAGAAAGGTCTGGTCTCCGCGTGTTGTCTTTGTGAGAGAGCTTCGTGAGGGATCTTCGCCGCGAATCTTTGTGCGACACCCAAACTTTTCTCGCGTCCTGACTCTGCAATGGCCCGTCCAGGAGCTTCACCTGGGGTGATTGTTGATGTTGCCCGGAGGGATGAAATGGCAGATAGGCTGGGCTTGGGAGAGCTGGTCCGAAGCAACTTAGATCATGGTTCCTTGACGGAACTGTTGTCTGAGGGACAGAAAAACTACCCGCTGTGCAAGAGGCTGCCTCTGTATGGCTTCAGGCTGAGGGATGACGTCTTCATCTCGGAGGCGAGTAGGGACGAACTAGTCTGCTGGTTCAGGAGCACGCCGTGCCAGCGACAATGGTTCAGGGCCGCTGATGGTCATGCACGGGAGTACTTCACGCCCGTGACGGCGGACTGCTTATTCAACCATCTGAACAATGTTGATGGGAAGCCGCTGCAACTGGAGACGTCCCCACACCAATACCGCACTATCCTGAAGGCGGCTCTGGGGAATTCGAGAAAGGGGTGGTCCGATGAATGGGACCTGCGCTAAGGCGGAAATTTCACTGACGACTGGGCATGGGCCTATTGAGTTGTTACTTCATGCGAGGAATTTGGGGACGAGCTGAGGCGAGTCGGACTGTATGAGGCAGCATAGGCCTCCCAGTTCCACATTTATTAGCCGAAGCAGCTGATCCCAGAGTTGCTAAGAAGGTGTTCATCTGAGACCAATAAATTTCATCTCCACCACTGAGAGGTGGGCATCGGTCTGTGGGATGTCCACCAGATCTCGGGGGTCCCGATCCTTGGGGTCATGTATGACAAATTCCTTCCGTCCATGGGTGCATGGGAGGATCCGGAGCAAATGTCGCCACTGGCGCGGGTATTAATGGATTTTGTCCCTGGGGAGGACAAGGAGGCGGTGAGGGGCGTCCACTTCAGGCGGTGGTTCATGTGCTTCCTCAATTTCCCGGAGGACAGAGAGTTTCCTCCGAGGCCTCGGACTTGTCCCAAGGGGGATCAGCGAGGCAAGCAGCACTCGTACTGGCGGCTTCTGGAGGACAGCCAGTGGAAGACCTGGGGCTTCAGCGTCAGCACCGTACAACAGCCGATAGTCAGGCTGGCAGAATTCATTGCGGCGCTTATCTGTGGTTGGATTCTGCCGGTGAGGGACACCAACATGGGGGTGCGACCTAGCACGTTCCTCATGGCGTCTTTGTTGGCCACATGACAGCGGGTTAACCTGGGAATCCCCATGCTTGCCAAGCTGTACAGCATGCTGCGGCATGTGAGCGAGGGAAAGAAGCCGCTGAGGATATGCGGGCCTTTCCACCTTCTGTAGGGGTGGGTCGCAGCACACATCAGGGGGGTGTATGAATACCCGAACCCTATCTCACCACCGGGGTCGAATTTCCGACCTTCCATTTTGAATGCCGTCGGGAGCTTTCCATCCAAGATGACCGTACCGCTGGTGCTCAACCGGGTGTGGAAGGTAGATGAGTTCATCTTCCACCCGTTCCTATTGCTGATGGGGGTGCTCACTGATGATGGTCAGGGGATGGAGGAGCACCGGGCATATCTCCTGGCCTTTTGAGGCGGAGTCTTGGTGGCGCGGGTGGACCGCGAGCCGATCTGTGAGCCGTATACCCCGCATCGGTTCGCGAGGCAGTTCCGGTGCCTGAAGCGGCTGACCCCACAAGTCTACCGGGGGGTGCGTCATGAGGAGCACCCGTGCGTGATGAGGTAGTTGTGGCTCATGTTCACGCGGGAGGACGGGAAGATGCGAATGGCTCTACCTCCACCCACCGCGGCCTTCGGGCTGGTAAAGGACTACGCCATCAGTTGGGAGGCGGCCTACCCAGGAGAGATGCTGAAACAACCGACTGTGCGGGCTGGCGACGGCGGGCCTCTCTCATCCCGAGGTCGGGGTCGGAGGGCGACGAGGGCTTCTCGTGGTGGTGGAGACGCTGTGGCGGTGAAGGCCGCACCAGTCGAGGAGGGAGGAGCAGCGGTGGCAGATCCGGCGGTTCCGGGCGAACAGAGTCATCCTAAGGGGCGGCCACCAAGGGGCTTCCGCCCGATATCAGTTCAGGCTCCGGGGAAGCGGTTGCACCACATTGACCTGGCGGAGAATGCCATCTTCCCAGAAGCTTAAGACATCTGGGACATCAACCGGCAGTTCCTCAGCCCACCTGAGATGTGGGCTCACATGAATCGCCTCGGGATGGAGCTGTCGGGCATAGACCCAGTCCGTGTCGGCTTCATAGTGTCTTCGGCGGAGGCGGAGCAGTATCTGAATGAGCTGGAGGACTACATTCACTTCCGCGGCGTCCTGCGTCCACTGACAGATCGGGTGAGGGTGCTGCTGGATCGAACCATCCCTCCGCAGCCGTCGGCCGCTGATCTGAGGGAGCGTTTCCCCTTATCGGAAGACTCGGAGGAATCCTCCTGAGGTAACGAGGCCTGCAGAGGGAGTACACTGGAGGAGGACGAATTCGGTACCCACGACTCGGACTCCGACGATCTTGCAGAGCTCCTCGAGGTACAATCCTGAACTTCATTCCCCACGGTCTGTTCTCAGGCCACTATAGGTTTCTGATAGATGCATGAACCGTGCAGGAGGAACTTGTGCGCAAGCCGTGCTCTCACTCGGCCAGTGATGACGCAGGGCCTTCGGGATCCGATCCTGCAGCCGCGTCTAGTCCGGTGTCTGGCGGGGCTGGGGCACCTGAGGTGGCTCTCTCAGAATCTTCAGATCTTCCGACCGTGTACGGGGGGGCACGCCTAGGGGCCTCACCGATATTGACTCAGGGGTAGTGCCAAGGGTTCGTCCTTTGTAAGTCTCCTTCCCTGGGTTCATTGCCGCTGTACACAGGTCGTGCATAATTTACGTTCATGTCCTTCCATGTCACATGCAGGTCTTTGAATGGCGTGGGTCGCTGCGGCGAGGCTGGTCGGGATGTCGGGGGGTATCCCTCCCAGGGGCATGCCGATGATGGTGGAGATAACCGCTCCACCCGCCCGCCTGGCAGCACTTCCTGTTGCTGGTGGACCCGCTGATAGGGTCGTCCCTGAGGTCATTGAGGTGGGATCCGATAATGAAGATCAACCAACCACCTCAAGTCCTGCTGCGCCTGCTCTAGTGCCGGATGTCGCATCGGGTTCGATGCCAGACGCTGATCCTGCTGAGGAATTCTTGCGGGCATACCCAGCATATGAGCCCGTCGATTGGTCGGACTGGGACAAAACATCCTCCGATGAAGAGGATAGAAAAATAGTCTGCGGCCGATCGTGGATGCTGATCAGGTGCTTCATCAAGAAAACCTCGCGAGAGCTATGGCTGGATGAGATGGGCAGACTCCGCCCGCGACTGCGCGAATTGTGCGCTAGGGGAGTTGATGCCCAGCGTTCTCATGAGCTCGTCCGGGATCTTATGGCTGAGAAGATCCATGAGTATGATCGCGAGCTCAGCGTGGGCTGGCAGCGGAGGAAGGCGACCAACATCAAGAAGCTCCAGGAGGCTGAGAATGAAGTCTAGAAGTTTCAAATCCGTGAGGATGAGCACTCGGCCACTCTCAAAGAACATTCCGAGATGATCTCGCGGTTGAAGGCCCAGCTGGCAGAGGTGGAGGAGGGCCTGAAGCGGGATTTTGAGGAGATGGACGTCATCCAGGCTGGTGTGGAGCGGGCCCGAACTGAGACTGACGAATTGCGCACCGTCGCTGCCGAAGAGGAGCGGGAGCTGAGTCGGCGGCAGCAATTCTTAGACGCCATGAGTCGAAGGGTGGCAGAGCTGCAACACTCTTTTGATGAGGTCAATCCATCCATGGGGGAGGTTGACCCTTGAGTACTGCAACTATTTTGAAAACCTTTAGCTGTACTTTCGTGCTTCAATCTTTTTCTCTTGAATGTCGTAGCATTCACGATTTCCAATGATTGCACCGGTTCCTTACATCCTTACATAGGAGCGTAGACCAGGCTTTGGGCCTCCGGGGTTTGGGTAACCTGTCCGGATTTCTGGGGAGTATGAGGGACCTGACTGGAGAAAGTGGTTCTCAGAACAGCCAAATTACCGATTCTAGCATGCTCTTGCGCACGAACAGTGCAACACCAGTGGTGCTGAAATCGGTCCGAACATATGGGGGTGGGAAGTTTGAATCACGATACCCATGATTCGGAACATTGTGAGGGCGGCGTGACAGTGAAGAACAATCGTTAACCTTAGCGGAAGAAACGATGTTTTTACTGCGTTAGCCTGAAACGGGGACAACAAATGAGGGTCGACTGCTGACCGTGTTCGAAACACAGGACCATGTCACAAATGTCGTCGATATTCTTCCGGGACGTTGGCCCATGACGGTAGGTGAGCGCTGAGGCATCGTACTCAGACTGTTAGGGGATCCCTTCAAACATGATCGGTCTTCCGGAACGTTGGCCAAGGACAGCAGGCAGACCATAGGTCAGGCCTTGAAACTGTTAGGTGGTTCCTTCAGACATGAAAAATGACGAGAGTCCGAATATCGGGGGCACACAAAGCGTGGAATGTGGAGTGAGGGTTTGTTCAGACAGAGTCCAACACTCATGACACTACACCACCGTGGTGGGAGTACGCCAAATGGGCACATTGGTTTGATCGTGGATCATTCCTTCTTTCAAACAGGGCCTCTCTGATGAGAGAGTCTGTTTCTTCCCAGTGCTTGGGGCATCCTGAATTTATCCAGGGTGGAGTTGTGGTCGTTCGATTCCTTATGAGGGGTCCGTCCAAGGGACCGGAGATGGGAAGAATAGATTTTACAATTCCTGGGGGCTGGACCTTGGGTAAAGTACCAGGGTGTCCCTACGTATCCCATGAGGATGGGAATCAAGCCACACGTAGTTATGAGGGTATAGTTTTACATCATGTGGGACGAAATGCCTGCTTGCGCCGGTACACATTCCACCAAATCAACTAAACCCATGTGAGTCATACTCGGTGTGGGAAACAAGAAGTAATGAAGAACTTTCCCTGACACAAGAGGGGGTATGCCAGGGTGATGGGGCGCTCGGTGAATACCGGCCCAATGATGCTAACACACCCATATGGTGCACTCAGACGCGCGAAGAGACAAAGCCGAGCGTGTAAGAATTCCACTTGAACATAAGGAAGTGTAAATGTGTGAATCATGACACTTGAGATTTGGATGGTAGTGGTGGTGGCGTAACGATATGGGAGTACTACAAACCGTTAGTGGAAAAGCAGTACCAACATCATACTGACCTGGAATGGAGATAGACAGATGAGGGTCAACCGTTGACCATGTTCGAAACACGGGACCTTGTCAAAAATGTTGTCTGAAGTCTTCCGGGGCATTGGCCCAGGACAGCGGGCGGATCATAGATCAGGCCTTAAAACTGTTAGGGGGTCCCTTCAGACATAGAAGTGGGCGACTATCCAAACGGCGAGCCCACGAAGCTTGGGGATGGAATGAAGGGATGTCCCCGTAGAGATTCCACACTCCGGGCTTTCGTCAAAACACAGATCGATGTGTCAACGGGAGCATCAGGAAGAGGGGGTCGAGTCCCTTCCCTGAGAGGGATCTTAGTTTAGGGTCATAGAATTCGGACCATAGGAGATCTTAGTTTTGGGTCGTAGAGATCGGACCAGGATAGATCTTAGTTTAGGGTCATAGAATTCGGACCATAGGAGATCTTAGTTTAGGGTCGTAGAGCGTGGACCAGGGCTGATCTTAGTTTAAGGTCGTAGAGCTCGGACCATGGAAGGAGAAATTGGGGTGTGCACGGCGCGGTGAACAACCCGATGTGAATGAAAACATAATCCAACACCGTACCATACAATCCCCTTTGGACTGGGCCTGAGCAAAGTGCAAAGGCGTTCCTACGTATCTCATAAGGATGAGAATCATGCTGAACGTAGTTCTGAAGAAGATCTTAGTTTAAGGTCTTAGATCTTGGACCACGGGTGATCTTAGTTTAAGGTTGTAGATCTCGGACCAGGGGAGAGAATGAGAGACACATGATGGGGTAACTATAAGGCCCGACGCGAATGGGGGCTTACGTCCCTCTCACGACGTGTTCTCTGTTCTTTGGAAGGGTGATCGAGTCAAGGGACTGAACACGAGGATGAGGCTGGGCTCACGGGGAATACCCGGGCGTTCCTACGTATCTCATAAAGATGAGAATCAATCCGCACGTAGTTCTGGAGATGGCACGGTACAGTGAGGTACCGGTGCCAAGGATGGAAGGGACGCGGGGTCTGACCCTCGCACCGAGAGAAGCGGTATTTGATATATCATGTTTTTCCTTTGAGGTGAATGGTTTTTTGTGTGAAACGACAGACCCAGGGTAGCAAGTCCTGGTGTCGCCACAATAATCAAGCCGTAAAAGGCATTGAAAAATGGTATGGCACATGGCCAATACCCGACTTGATGGCCTCCGTGATGAGGCCAACACAATGCGGCACCATTTTTCGTCGTGCGGCCAGGACGATGATGTCACAGTTTAGGGTCATGTGATGGGACCCGTCATGCATTTTAACGTCATGCAGCGTAGACGTAGTAGAAACGATGCTAGACGGGGAATGTGTACAGTGTTGCGAAACACAACTGACGTGAATGAGGACATAATCCCATGCTTACACTGTACACCATTCCGAGGGGGAAACCTCAGGTCGAGAGGCCAAAGAGGCGAATACCCGGGGGAGAAACTGTTTCCCCCAACTGGTTGGGCCTGAAGACAAGATGTCCGAGCTGTCCTATGTATCCCATAAGGGTGAAAATCAAGCTGTATGTAGTTCTAATGGGTGCAGTTTACCATCGTGCGGGACGAAGAGAAGGGATAATTCTTGAGATGGGGCATGCATGGCGCAGCCATTACAAACCCGACGTGAATGGGGATATGATCCCATATCAAGCCACGCAGTCCCAGAGTTAGGGTCCCGTAGGTAGGACCGCAGAATCGAATTAGTCAACCTCGCGATGGACCCTAAGACAGGAGGTCTGGGCGTTCCTACATATCCCATTAGGATATGGGAATAAAGTTGAACGTAGTTATGAAGAAGATCTTAGTTTAAGGTCTTAGAGCTCGGACCGTAGGTGATCTTAGTTTAAGGTCATAGAGCTCGGACCGTAGGTGATCTTAGTTTAAGGTCTTAGAGCTCGGACCGTAGGTGATCTTAGTTTAAGGTATTAGAGCTCGGACCGTAGGTGATCTTAGTTTAAGGTCTTAGAGCTCGGACCGTAGGTTATCTTAGTTTAAGGTCTTAGAGCTCGGACCGTAGGTGATCTTAGTTTAAGGTCTTAGATCTCGGACCGTAGGTGATCTTAGTTTAAGGTCTTAGAGCTCGAACCATAGGTGATATTAGTTTAAGGTCTTAGAGCTCCGACCGTAGGTGATCATAGTTTAAGGTCTTAGAGCTCGGACCGGGGCTGAATGATATCTCTCTAAGTAAGCGCGGACCTCAACCCAATCCCTAAGCCCACATGAGTTAAACTCGGTGCAGGAAACAAGGGGGGAAGATCATTGTCGCAATACTTGGGGAAGCCACCAGAGGGAAGTCAATGAATGGTCTCGAAGGACACCTTGACACGGCTTCGTTCCTCGACATGCGGATGCACACTAAGGAATAGTACCAAGAGGGTTGAGACTCTACTTGGACATGATGTAGTGAAGGAGGGTGTGAATCACACAACTAACACTTTGGGCTTAATGGGGTTTTGTGCGTAATGACATAGGAGTACTGCTGACCATGTTTTGAAATGCAGCACCGATGTCGTACTGACCCATAGTGGAGACGGACAAATGAGGACCAACCGTTGACCATGTTCGAAACACGGGGCCCTGTCGCAAATGTCATCCAGGACCCTGGGAATCTTTAGCCCAGGACAGCAGGCAGACTGTAGGTCAGACCTTGAAACTGTTAGGGGGGTTCCTTGGAACATTGGCCCAGGATAGCAGTCGGACCATAGGTCAGGCCTTGAAACTGTTAGGGGGGTTCCTTGGAACGTTGGCCCAGGACAGCAGGTGGACCATAGGTCAGGCCCTGACTGTTAGGGTGTTCCCTCGGGTGTGGAAAGTAGCGAAAGCCCTGATGAAGAGAAACGCGAAGCCTGAAAAGCGGAAGGAACTTGTCCTGAGTAGTGTCTGACATTCCAGGTAATAACCGGAGTGCTTTTAGGCACATCGGTGGACCGCCGAGAAGGGTCGGCGAGACAACTCCGAGGGGAGAATAGGCCAGGGGGCCGAAATGGGATAGAGACTCTCAGGAGATGGGGCTGGACCCGAAGCTTAAGCATTCAGGTGATCCTATGTATCTCATAAGGATGAGAATCAAGCCACACATAGTTCTTGAAGCGTAGTTTAGCGTCATGCAAGACGGGGTGCAGGTTAATGTCATGCGGGACGAAATGCAGTTTAACATCATGTGGGACGAAGAAGGGGCATTCCGGAATGGGAGTCGTATGGTGCAGCAAGAAAATTGATGAGGATGTAATCCCATACAACACCATATGTCTCGCACAAAGGGGAATTTGGGCCAGGGGCCCGGAGCGGGATAGAGATTCCCGGAAGATGGGGATGGACCTGAAGCTTAGGCATTCAGGTGATCCTACGTATCTCATAAAGATGAGAATCCAGCCATACGTAGTTCTTTGAAGTGTAGTTTAACGTCGTGCGGGACGGGGTGTAGTTTAACATCGTGCAGGACGAAATGCAGTTTAACGTCGTGTGGGACGAAATGCAGTTTAACGTCATGCGGGACGAAATCCAGTTTAACGTCGTGCGGGACGAAATGCAGTTTAACGTCGTGCGAGACGAAGAAGAAAGTAGGACTCCCTAGAGGGGGCATGGTGTGGCATGCAAACCAATGTGAATGGGGACATGATCCCGTGATCACACCATATGTCCTTGGTATGATGTCGGATGAGGGCCTGAGAAGGCTGAAGATCCTGAAAAGGCCAAGGGGCCTAAAAAGGCCAAGGGGCCTAAAAAGGCCAAGGGGCCTGATCGATTCGCATTTTAACATCTAGTGGGGATGACGTGGACCATGGGCCCAAAAAGGGGAAAGGGGCCTGAAAGGGCCCTGATCGGGAGATGTGTGTGTGGCATGGCTGGTAGCCTGAAGCGACTGAGGAAATGAACCCACACTTACGTCACACACTTTCCCTTTTATTGAGGATCTGGGCCGGAGGCCCGAAAAGGCCAAGGAGCCTAAGGCTGAGTCTCAGTCAGGGAGACCTGACCGACTTGTAGTTTAATGTCTTGCTGTAAGGATGGGGGCCAGGGGGCCCGAAAGGGCCGAGAGGCCTGAGGCTGAGCCTTAGTAAGGGGATGGGTACGGCGTAGCCAATATCCCGACGTGAATGAGGAGATAATCTAGTTCTTACGCCGTTCACCTCCCCTTTCCCTAGAGGAGGACCAGGGTCAGGGCCCGACTGCTAACACCACCTGAAGGAAAGTTGTCACTCCAGGATGGGTAGGATGCGTCATTGGTCTCGGGGTGAACCCAAAGATCCAGGGCACTGTTGACCATGTTCGAAAACACAACGTCCCTATGACGGCTGGTCGAGAGCTACTCGACGTTAGTTGGGGCAAGTGTGCACCCTTCCATCTGTCTTGACCAGATGGGAAGATTTTGGCTTTTGGGCTGGGCCGACGGAAAAAATGTCCGGGCGTTCCTACGTATCCCATAAGGATGGGAATCAAGCCGTATGTAGTTCTCGAAGGCCATGCAGTTTTACGTCGTGCGGTAAAGACGTGGGGGAATAGAAGAACGGAGGTGGGCACGCGATGAGAATTCCATAATCTTCATATGAATGGGGCCAAGAAATCCTATTCTATAACACGTGAGGATCCTCCAAGGGAACTATTCCCAAAGGGGGATAGTTGAAAGGGAAGAGACCGGGGCTGGGCTCCAGACGGGGCGTCTGAGCGTTCCTACGTATCCCATATGGATGGGAATCAAGCCACACGTAGTTCTAATGGTGTAGTTTAACATCATGAAGGATGAGATGCAGTTTAACGTCATGCAGGATAGGGGCCATGGGCCTGGAAAGGAGGCCAAGAGGCCCGGAACTGAACCTTGATCGCGGGGTGTGTACGACATGGCAAGTAACCCAATGTGAATGAGGACATAACCTCATGCTTACGCGGTACAATCCCACAGAGAACCTGGGCCAGGGGCCCAAAAGGGCCGAGGGGCCTTGGCCAGAAAAGTCCGACCAACTTTGTAGTTTAACGTCTTGCAGCGAGGACGGGGGCCTGAGAGTCCGAAGAGGCCAAGAGGCATGAGGCTGAGCCTCGATTGCGGGATATGTATGGCACGATCTGTAATCTGACGTGAATTGGGATATGATCTCGTGCTCACACCATACAGTCCCTACCGAGATCCTGGGCCAGAGGCCCGAAATGGCCAGGGGGCCTTGAAAAGCCGTGGGGCTTAAAGCGGGACTCCGATCGCGGAATCTGTACAGCATGGCCAGCAATCCGACGTGAATTGGTATATGATCCCGTACCACACCGTACAATTCCCCTCATGGAGGGCCTGGGCCAGGGGCCCAAAAAGGCCGAGGGGCCTTGGCCAGAAAGGTCTGACCAGCTTGTAGTTTAACGTCTTGCAGCGAGGACGAATGTGCAGATTAGGGTCATGCGGGACCATGGAAGATCTTAGTTTTAGGTCTTAGTGCTCGGAACATAAGGCAGTTTGGGGTCGTGCGGGACCATGTACAGTTTAAGGTCGTGTGGGATCGAGTGTAGTTTAACATCATACAGGACAAGGTGCAGTTTAACGTCATGCATGACAAAATACAGTTTAAGGTCATGTGGGACCGAGGGTAGTTTAACGTCATACAGGACGAAATACAGTCAAGCAAAGTATCGCTTAAGGAACTTGGCGTTGGTGGGAGGAGTCATACGCTCACCATACGTGGTCACCAGGGAGTATGCTCCATTGGGGTAGACCTTGTTAATGACATAAGGTCCTTCCCATTTGGGCTCCAGCTTTGGCGGTTTCCTACCGGGAATCATTGGCGCTCGGAGGGCCAACACCAGGTCACCTTGCAGAAAAGAGCGAAGATGAACCTTCTTGTTGAAGGATTTGGCTATCTTGTTCTGATGCCTTTCCAGGATGTGCAGGGCACGGAGCCTGTTCTCATCCAATGCTTCCAACTCATCCAGACGGACTTCGGCCGCCTTATCGGGCGCTTGCTGGTCATAGACCGCTGTGTGCAAGGATGGCAGCTGGATCTCGATGGGCAGGACGGCCTCAGCACCATACACCAGGGAATATGGAGTCACCAGGGTGGAATTGCGAGTCGTCGTCCTGTAGGCCCAGAGGGCGTTGGGGATCTTGTTTGGCCAACTTTTCTTGTTCTTACCAACCATCTTCTGCAGAATGTTAGAGAGGGTCTTATTGTATTCCTCGATCTGTCCATTTTCCTGCGCATGATAGCGGGAGGTGTGGTTTGAATGTATGTTGTACTTAGCATACAATTTCTTCAGCTCAGCTGCTCGGAAGTTGGTGTCGTTATCAGTGAGGACAGCATGAGGGACTCCAAATCTGTGGATGATATTGGAGATCATGAAGTCGACGATAGAGCGGGCCTTGACTTCCTTGAGTGGAACAGCTTCTGCCCACATGGAGAAGAAGTCCGTAGAGGTTAGGATGAATCTGCACTGACGAGCTATCACCGTTGGGTATGGCCCCACAACATCGAGTCCCCATACAACAAACGGCCAGGAGTACTTGGTGGAGTGAAGAGGCTCTAGCGGTCGATGTAGGAAATTAGCATGCAGTTGGCATGCATGGAATCTCTTGGAAAACTCAATACAATCATAGATCAAAGAGGGCCAGAAATATTTCAATCTCCGGATTTGATGGGACAGCTTTGGCCCAGCCTGGTGGGCACCGCAAGAACCGGCATGAACCTCTTGCATAACCTAAGAAATCTCGACTCCGTGAATGCAGTGGAGGAGAACACCATCGAAGCTCCGCTTGTAGAGAATCCCTTCAAGGCCTGGACCACTCTGGAGGGTAAACTGTAGTGCGCGGCGTCGAATCCTCTCACACTCGGCCTGATCATCTGGGAGGCATCCACATTGGAGATACTCGACAAAGGGTGCCCTCCAGTCGGGGGTGGCCTCGGCTATTGCATCTGGAGACCCTTGTGCTTCGGAGGTGGAGGGTCTGGTGGTAAGATGACTTACCCGCAGACCGCCGTCATCCCCTCGGGTGGTGGTAGCGATAACCCTCCGGTGCGCCACATGTATGATCATGTCATCCTGCTCGGGTTTTGCGAGTGACACAGCCAAGCTGGCCAAGGCGTCTGCTTGACCATTCTGCGACCGAGGGACATGGGTGACCTCTGGTCGAGAAGGGAACTGGTCCATTAGGCGGAGGGTGCACTCCAACAACGACACGAGCTCTGGATTCCTGACGACATAATCGTCGTTGACCTACCTGATGACTAATTCGGAATCCCCTTTCACGTGTAAGTGGGGCACATCGATTTCAAGGGCCAGCTTGAGGCCGGTGATGAGAGCCTGATACTCTGCCTCGTTGTTGGTGCAGCCTTCTGACAACAGGAATGAGTATGGTAGGACAGCTTGTGCTAGGGTGATGAAGACAACACCTAGACCCACTCTGTTGAGTTTAGGGTCGTTGAGCCTTCTACCGGTGGGACTCCGGGAGGCACCATCGAAGTGCATCTGCCAACCAGGCAAGGCATGGTCGACTGAGAGGATAGTCTCATCAGGAAAATCCAGGTCCAGGGATTGACCCGCAGGGGCTGGATGAGTAGCTAGAAAGTCTACAAACGCCTGTCCCTTGATGGCCTTCTGAGGCAAAAACCTGATGTCAAACTACTGGAGGATCTCCGCCCACCGCGCCAGTCGGCCAGTCAACATGGGACGGTTCAGAATGTACTTCAGCGGGCCTACTCGAGAGACCAACTGTACCTTATGTTGCTTTTAGTAATGCCACAATTTCTGGACGGCAAATACGAGTGCGAGGCAGCTCTTCTCAATGGGAGAGTATCTGGTCTCTATGTCGAGGAGCATGCGGCTGACGTAATAGAGACTGTTTTCCGTACCCTCATTGTTCTTCTGGGCGATAAGTGCACCCAGGGATCGTTCCAAGGCGGTCACGTAGAGGACCAGCGGCTTTCCGGGGACGGGTGGCATCAGAACGAGAGGTTGGAGCAGATACTGCTTGATTTCCTCGAAGGCGGTCTGACACTCTTCATCCCACTCATAGGTGGAGCCTTTCTTCCTGAGCCTAGAAAAGGGATTACACTTGCCAGCCAGATTCTCAATGAATCGGCGTATGTAGAATAAGTGGCCTTAGAGTCCTCGTAGCTCTCGAATATTACTCAGGGGAGCCATCTGGCTGATGGCCTTGATATTCCCTGGGTCGATCTCGATGCCTCGGTATCTGACATCGAAGCTGAGGAACTTTATAGAGGTGACACCGAAGGCACACTTCAGTGGGTTCATCTTCAGGTGGAAGGAACGGAGGAAATCGAACACTTTTTTAAGGTCCTTGAGATGATCTTGGAATTGTCGGGATTTAACCACCAGGTCGTCTACGTAGCATTCCACCAGTGTCCCGAGAATTGGCTTGAATATGCGGTGCATGGCCCTCTGATAAGTGGCACCTGCATTTTTCAGGCCGAAGGGCATGACTCGGTAACAAAATGTACCTTGGGGAGCCCTGAAAGCGGTGGACTCCTCATCCTCGGGGTCCATTCGGATCTGGTTGTACCCGGAATACCCATCCATGAAGGAGAGAGCCTGGAACCTGGCCATAGAATCGATCAACAGTTCTGTCACCGGAAGGGGAAAGTCATCCTTCGGGCAGTAGCGGTTGAGATCACGGAAGTCGATGCAGACTCTAATCTGTCTATTCATCTTCCTGACTGGCACAATGTTCGCTAGCCACTTGGGGTACTGGACCTCCTTGACGATGTTGGCTTTGATGAGCTTATCAACCTCGGCCTCGACCATAGCACCGTGAGGAGGGTGCATTCTTCTGAGAGGCTTCTTGATTCCGCAATGGTTCGTCGGAAGACCAAGGCGGTGGATGGCTACCTGAGGATCTAGTCCCGGCATCTCATCGTAACTCCAGGAAAACACGTCGTGGTGCCGCTTAAGGAAGTCCACATACCGTTGTTGTTCCTTGAGGGTCATGACGGTGCTGATCAATGTGGGCCTCGGTTCTGCCTCGCTACCGAGGTTCACCTGTACCAGTTCATCGACCGTGGTAGCAACGCCCTCTTCAAAGGCGGGGGGAGTGTCCTCCAAATCCTCTACCGGGACCGTGGTTGGATCGTCCGCAAGGGAAATTGCTTCCGAGCTACCAGACTCCGATGGAGGGGTGGTGCCAGCCTGAGCGGCAGTGGTTCTCACATCAGCATGCTCATGCGCCGCTGAGACCATGGCGACGAAGGCGGTCGACCTGATTCCATCCGGACATCGGCCCAAGGGGCCACGCTTGATGATATCAAAGTAGTGGTGGCGCGTTGGTTCATACCGGTTGATTCCTGCCCGACGGAAGAGGCCTGTATGATGTACTGCCGTCGCCATGCGCCTGACGTTCCTGTACTGCACAGGAGTGGGAGGTTCTGGAATCAACTGAGCCTGATCGGTGTAGGAGTATGAGGTGATTTCCCGACGTCGCTTGGATCTCGAAACATGCCTTCCTTCAGTACCTGAAACAATGAAACACTGCCCCATGTCAGGGGTCGTGACCTCCAACCGATGGATTGGGAAGACATAAGCATCATCCAGTCCCATCCATGGACCTCTCGCGGCCGGGGCGGGTTCATCATCGTCCACCAGGATCTGCTTGTCCTTTCTCTTGTAATAGTCGGTGTCTAGATAGCGGGCTTCACAAGAGGCAAAGGGATATGAGTCTCCTTGGAGCACACCTACTCGACCGTTTAGGGAGTATTTGAGGCACTGGTTATTTGATGAAGGGACCTCTCCATGCAGATGGAGCCATGGTCTGCCCATCAATGCATTGTATGCGGTGTCCTAGGAGACAACCATGAATTTGGTGCTGGCGACTAGGCCACCGAACTGGGTCTTCAAGCGGATCTTACCGACCGGGGTCTGCTCGGTCCTGACATACCCCTGGATTCTGAGATCAGAGGGAGTTAAATCATCCTCTGACAAGCCCAGCTTCTACAGTGTCCGAGTCGAAATTAGATTGATCCCTGAACCCGTGTCAACGAGACAGTGACAAACTTCCACGCCGTTGAACTGTCCAGTGATGTAGAATGGGCGGATGTGCCCCTATATGGGAGGATCTTCATCTTCACCAGAGAACGAGATAACCTCCTGACATTCGGCGTCCTCAATCATCCCATAGTGGAAGGTTTCTGCAGCCGCTACCTCCGTCTTGAACTGGAGTGGGCTCTTTAGGGCCTCGGCAAGCGCCTCACACATTTCGGACGATAAGGGGAGAGCCTCAAGAATAGAAAGTCTCACTGGAATACCGGCGAGATGCTTTAGGATATCGTACTTCCATGCCAGGCGTGGGCCCCTGCCTGTGGGTGGCCACTCTACATGTTGAGGCGCGATGGGCCTTACCGGATGGACCAGCGGCTGACTGGTACTCGGTGTATCCCACTCTCCGCTAGTCGAGGCCTGATGGGCGTCTGCCGGATGACCAGACAACCGAGGTTGGCCTACGGTCGGGTGAGAGTGCTCTGCCAGATCCAATAGCACAAATGGTGGTGGAGGTAAATCCGAGGGCACCAGATGAGGTTGCGCGTGCTGAGCTCTGCGCTAAGCCTGCTGTCTGGTTTCAGTAGCATGCATGGTCTGGCTGATAGTGGCTCGGCGACCCACGCGGTTGCGATCCCGCCGACGTTGACGTCGACTGGGGACGTTGGGGAGATCTGTGTAGCGTTCCCCATCATCGGGAGTCATGTAGGGATTTACCAGCTCAACAGTGTTAACCGAAGCGTACCCTTGAATGTCACTCGACGAGTCATCCACCACTGGGTGGATTCTGGGGGGAATCCCTATCTCAGGGGACATGAAGTCGCCAAGAGTGCGGGATGAGAATGTCTATGGCAGAGCGTGCTATTTCTTCTTGCCCCGGTGCTGCTTACTCTTTCGAGAAGGGGCCGGCAGAGATGATGACGCAGAGGCATTGGCTGCTCCCTCCGAAGGCTCTGGCTGATTCAGGCGTGCCCGAATGATGCCATGGGTATGGTTGACCGTTTTACGAGCCATCCAGTCATCGTACTTCCGAGACCCGCGACTGGGAACCTGTTTCCACTCGCCTTCATCGTCACTACCGCCTTCTGGCCTCGTAGAGACACCTGCCACTTGTGCCGGAGCCGGGCTGAGCCTGACTATGTTGTTATTGACCCGGTCTTGGAGCCAATCTTTAAAAACAAAGCACTGCTTGAGGGTATGCCCCAGGAACCAGTGGTAGGACCCGTATTCAGGGCGATCGGTGAGGTGTGCCTCTGCCGGCCTTCTACACTCAGGAAAACGTACGATACCCTGCTCGAGGGCACTTCGGAAGTAACCAGGGACCTGATCCTCATTGAATGAGTAAGTAATGTGCCTTCGTTCCGGATATGGGGATCTGGGAGCCTGGCCCTAATGAGGGGCCTGAGGGGCCTACTGAGGTGGCGGCGCCTGATTGTCTCGCCTTGGTGGCGGTGGCGCATTGCGCTAGGGAACCTGTCGGTTCTGAGGCGGTCTCTACTGAGCAGAAAGCTGTGCCTGGGGCGGAGGATCCCTGCAGGGCTGCGGAGCTGGCGCTACTGGTAGCAACTCTAGCTGCTGGGGGGCCTCTACTTGGGCCACCGCAGTGGGTTCAGCTCTGGCTCTCCTTGCTGGGATCACAGAGGGCGGCAGACGTGCCTGACTTGCCTATTGCAGAGCTTCTTTGAGGCGTTGGGCCTTGTCCGAGAAGTCCCGAAATCCTCCAGGGTAGTTCTGGGTAATCAAGGAAGGAACCAGTTCAGTCTTGACGTTCCCTACACACATCGTCAGTAATTGCCCCTGAGTCAGCGGCATATCCAGGGAGTATGTCATCCCTTTCCACCGGGCGATGAAGTCCGCGACTCGCTCATCAGGCCTTTGTTTGCACTTGAAGATGTATGCGATACTGGTCTTTCACATGGTGGAGCTAAACTGGTACAAGAACTGCCGGCAGAGATCCTCCCAACCGGTTACTGATCCGATGGGTAGCTGACTGTACCAGACAAATGCCGGGCCCTCCAATGTTTGTACGAAACATCGGAGCTTGGCGGCTTCTTGCTGCACCGGGGTTCCCAACACGGGGCCACACCTAGAAGTGAAGTGGGCCACGTGATGAGGCGGATCCCCCATCTCGTTGAAGGGTGAGAAAGTGGGGTTCCCAAACCCAGGAGGTGTAGGCATATCATCTACCCATGCGGGATACGGCTTGCCATCTGGTGGAACCGCCACCTGCTGCGTCTCCAACGCCTCGAGACGGACAATATGTTCCACTATAAGATCATCCAGATGAGGGTCCCTATCGTGAAGGGGATCCCTGAGAACAAGTGCATTGTCGGGCTCTTCGACATAGTAGTCGTCTTCAGCGGCTCGTGGAGCGGCTGGCAGAAAGGATCGTGGGGCTGCTGGCGGAACCCGGGCTGGATTCCTCGGATTGCCACGCTATTCCAGAGGGTTTGGCGAGATATACCGCACCCTCTTGCCGTAAGTTCTGGCTTCCGCCCTGTCTGCGGGAACATCATGACTAGGGTTTCCTGGAGGCATCTCGTTGGGGGGAAATTGTTCCTGCCACTGCTGCCCCGGCCCAGGGTCACCATAATCAGGTCGCCCCTCTGCAGCGTGCTCAGCCAAGAGTTCATCGACTAGCCTTTTTTGCTCAGCGAGATGCTGCCGCAGCGTGACCTTCTCAGGGTCTTCGTCCACCTTCTTCGCTGAAGTGGATGGGTCGGAGTGCATAGCAGCTCCGACGTGCTCCTTGACTTTAACGACATTCCGGCTGAGCACCAATGATTCGGTTGGCACAGGGAGTCCCAACACGTTTCTCTGATGACGGGTAACCCTCTCTGATGTATCCAGCAATGGCGGCACACCCATAGGGGGGAAATCTTCGTCGAGCAGATCCAACTCATCTTCCCCGTCTACCACTTCAACCATGTGGACCGCTACCCTTCTTTGAGGCATGCCCTCGATATCGCATAGAGAATCAGGTTGCTGAATGATGGGATCAAAGAGGAGGGCAGCGTACTATCCCCATCCACGGACATGTGCATGGGGGGAAGCCTCCCTGATAATTTTTTGGAGTACCTTCATACTCTGTACGCATTGTTGTTGCATGGTGCTTTGGCGACCGGGTGACTCAGGGCGCTGGGCCACGGGGAGTGCTACCAAGTCAACCAAACGGCATTGCTTACCGACTTCCTCGTGGTGCTGGTGGCTCCTTGGGTACACCACCGGTTCGTAGCATAGGCGGAAGTGCGTCGCCCATAGGGTTTGGCAGAAAGATCCTACCTCCTCTGGAGTGAGGGATTCCGGTGCATGGAAATCCAGCTTCGTCACGGGCCAGAACTTCCCTGTGAATTGATCTGCTGCGAGAATATTCCAGAAGCTCTTAGGCTCAGATTCAGGGTCAAGACCTGTTTTTCTCCACTCGTTGACCGGAGGCGGCTGAGGAACCGATAGCGGTACCGAGGCGAACCACTGGGATAGTATGCTGGGCGGTGGAGAATACGGCGCACGAGCCGACTGTCCACAGAACTCCGCACCATCATCTGAAGAGTGAGGTGACCTGATCACGATGTCCCGGTAGGACGGGCTGACGACCACAGCTTCCAGCGCAGGGATTGTGGTTACCGGCGGCGGGTCGCGCCGTTGCTCAACAGACACTGGCCCCCAAAACAGCTCTATATGATCCCTGGTAGAGGTAGAAGGTGTTTCTGGCGGCGACAGTGGGGAATGCACGGTCAGAACCTACAGGTTTCCCACAATTTCTTCCTCCTGGATGTACCAACGCAGGGAGGCAGGAATTCGATGGACCTCGCTCTCGGGGAGGATGAGGCTGACGTGCCTTGTTCCTGCCCCGGTCCTGGATGTGGAGGAGCAGTGAGAAGATTCCATCGCTAAGTCGCATTCCGGTTCGGAATCCGAGAAGCAGACTGGTTTGATCTCCACCCAGGCCTTCCCAGGGTTCTTCCTTTGGAGGTGGCGACCTGCTCTCATGCCCCGGGATGGTTCTTCAGGACAGGGCTGGTTACCGACTGGCAGTCTCGGGGCCGCGCTGGTGCCGGGGCGGAGAGGGCTTATGCCCGAGACAGCCGGGGTGCGAGGGGCACCGGGGCAGATGTCACAGGGTACATGGGGAGGACCTCCATGTGCTACACCCGTGTGGGTAGGGCCCCTTTTGGAACCGGCATGAGCATGGGGAGGACCTCCATGCTTGGTGCAGGTGTAGCGAGGCTGACCTTCTCCCTTGTGGTTGCTAGGTTGGTGAGGACCTTCGCCTGTTGCATATAGGACGTAGGGAGGATCCCCACGTCTGAGAGGGACCAGATGGACGATGGCTTCGCATCGACGGTCAGGGGCTGGAGGGATTACATGCCCAGTTTGGTGGGCGCGGGAAAGGGTTCCGTGCCGGGTGTCGCTGCCTCGGGGCAGGACTTCATTCGGGATAGGGGTAGCGCGAGGCATACCTCCATGGAGAGCGTCGGAGCAGGGAAGGCCCACGCCCGGTAAAGTGGTAGTACGGGGAAGGTCTCCATACAGGGCGACATCACCGCGAATTGGCTCGCGCCGGTCACCAATCGGGCCTGTAACCCAGGGAGTCAACCCATCCTGCCCATGGGGCAGTTGGGGTCTCAATCCCGGTCGGGCGTAGAAGCGTCCCAACACAGCGTGTGCAGGGATCTTGTAGCCCTCGTCGACGGTGGCTGGGGCCACGGTAGCTGTTGACGCGGACGCCCCTTGGCGGGCGTCCTTGGCTCGGGCCCGGTGTTGACATCTGGTCAAGCGGGCTGGTGCCAGCGGTGCAGGGGCATATCCTGCCTGCTCCTCCGGTAGGGCCGGGTGGTGGCATTGACGCGGCCGAGTGGGGGCCCCTGCCTGGAACCCTTGAACCGGAGCCCTGATCGGGCGACGACGGACATTGCCCACCTCATCGGTGTGAGGCAGGGAATCGTCGGAGTGTTCCGGGGACAGACTCCTGAAACAGTTGGATGTCAGGACGGAGAGCAGGGGCTCCCTGCGCGGCCCTTGGGGGTGGTGTTGGCGATGGGGCATGGACGCCTCCAGGTCCAGGCGGGCCATATCCCGAGTCGAGATGACCCCTTCCTCCTCGTACTTCCGTAAAAGGCTGTTGATCACCCATCGTTGGATGACCTCTGACGGGGAGAGGGGACGTGGGCGTCCCGCATGCGTAGATGTCATTGCCGTGATGGCTGTGGTGGATCCACTCGGTATGGCTACACCTGCATTTCCCCTGCCCCTGCGTGGGCGAGCGGGCGGCGATCTCGTCTTTGTAGCAGCAACCTGATTCCTGGGAAACAGGGAGATTGACTCATCAGTACTGCGAGAGGAGATATCAACAACCAGTGCCCCAGCGTTCCTCTGACTTCCGTGATTGGTAAGAGGGCTCCACGCCGACAACATCACAGAACAGAATGCTCCACGTTCTACTTTCCCAACTGTTGGTGAGTTTCACGCCTGGCCCGCTATTTGCTCAGTGGGACCCAGGACCGGATATCTGGATCCGGTAACATGTCAATCTACTGATGCCCCAAACGTGACTAATCTCCACATTGAGGAGAATAATTTCACGTCGGGTTCACCAATTCTGTTTCCGATGCTTTCGTTGGGGCGCGCGCGTCCATCCGTGTGGAGGGTGTGCGGCTTTGTTTTGCCCCGCATTCCCGCTTTCCAAAGGTTGGCGACATCCGTTCCTTCTTCAGGGACGTCTGCTCCTTGATCGAAACGGGATGATGGGATGTCGGCTCTTCCTTTTGAGGATCCCTCCTCAGAGCTCGTCACCTAGTCCGGGTCTCCCTCATAGATTTAATACGTTGTTCGTGAAACTCTTCCCAGCGCCATATTCATGGACGCCGGTTAATTACGCTGCTTCTGTCAGGACATTCCAAGGGGTCCGATCAGGGCGGCAACCTTCGGTTGGGAGAGTAGTCACGTCTAGGCATCATTGACATGTCTGAGCGCTGGGGATTGGCATGTCTGTCTTCAGTCCCTTATTATATGGATTCTCGAGGGCGCAGAAGCCCGAGGCATCCCACATCGAACGCGAGGAATTCGCATGCCATGGGCATGTTTCTAAGGTTTCTCTCAGCTTCCCATGCTTAACACGGGGCATGCCGCAAGTTTAACGTCCAGCGGAGACGGGTCGGCCGGATCAGAACACTGACTGGAGTGGATCAGGTTGAGGATCCCCTTTGAGGGAACGCCGACATCGGGGCTGACACGTGGGTGGCTTCCCGAGTACTATGGAAGGGGAAAGGGTGGCATGATCTCACAGGGACGTGGCGACCCGGGTGAAGATTAGGGTGGATGATGGTGGTGATGGGGTGAAGTGGGGGCCTACACTCTGAAGTGGCCCACGATGTATTTGGACGTCGAAGGGGTGACGCCAAAGCGAACCCAGGGGGGATCCGCAGAAGATGGGCTTGGACCTCATGGAGGCTTCCTACGTACCGCACCTTAGCACGTATCAAAGATCCCGTAGTTCTGGTATACAGTTTAATGTCATGAAGGACACGGGGAACAATTTAACGTCATGAGGGACGGAGGTGAACAGTTTAACGTCATGAGGGACGGAGGTGAACAGTTTAACGTCATGAGGGACGAGGGTGAACAGTTTAACGTCATGAGGGACGGAGGTGATCGATGTGATGAAACGACCAAGTTGGTGGGACCAGGGGTCCATGTGGGCTTGAACCTCATCGAGGTGTCCTATGTACCATGCATTGGCATGGATCAAAGGCCACGTAGTTCAGATGTACAGTTTAACGTCTTGCTGGATGGGGGAATACAGTTTAACGTCATGCTGGACGAAGATACTCGATGTGAAAAGATGACCGAGTGGTGGGCTTGAACCTCGTGGAGGTGTCCTACGTACCATGCATTGGCATGGATCAAATTCCACATAGTTCACTGGTATGGGGCTTACGCTCTAAGGCAGCCTGGGGTGATGGTGGCACAGCCGACGTGAATGTGATCGGGGTGACCAAAGGGTGGATTCATCGGTGAACCAATGTGAAAGTGAACCCGGGGGGTCCACTGGTGGTGGGCTTGAACCTCTTGGAGGTGTCCTACGTACCATGTCTTGGCATGGATCAAAGCCCACGTAGTTCTGGGGGTTTCGTCGACGAACCGACGTGAAGGTGAACCCAGGGGGTCCACAAGTGGTGATGGAAGAACCGACGTGAAGGTGGTCGGAACGACCAGATGATGGGCTTGAACCTCGTGGAGGCGTCCTACATACCATGCCTTGACATGGATCAAAGTCCACGTAGTTCGGGTGTGCGGTTTAACGTAATGCTGGACGAGGCGGTCGGTTTAACATCTTTCCAGACGAGGTCACTCGACGTGAAAGGACGACCGGGTGGTGGGCTTGAACCTTGTGGAGGTGTCCTACGTACCATGCATTGACATGGATCAAAGACCTCGTATTTCTGGTGTGGGGCTTACGCGTCAAGCGACCCAGGGTGGGTGTCATGGTCGACGCGCGCTCTAAGCTCACATGAGTCATGCTCGGTGTGAGAAACAAGAGGCGGCACGGAACAGACGATCACGTCGCGAAGGGTGCGTCCTTGAGAAACGAGGGGGGGCTTACGTGTTAGGCGTCCCTTGGTGCTGGGACTTACTCCAGGATAGAGGCCCGTGGTGCGACAAAGCGCAGTGGGATAGGGGCTTCACTGGCTCTGGCACCGGGGAAGTACGGAGTAGGTGCATGGGTGCAACCTTCCGCAGGAGGGGCTAAGGGGCTCACACTGAGGCGACTACCCTTCTTCCCAACGGACAAACGCCACTCCAAGAAGGAGGATCTCATCCCATGTGAGTCGGGGGAGATGTGTAGAATGTCCAGGGTGGGGGGTGCCCGGCGTGCATGGCACGAGACGATGTCACAGTTTAACGTCATGTGTTGAGGACGGGGTGCTTGGTAGTTTAACGTCCTGCAGCTCGGACGAGGTGGGTTTAATCCGCACCCCTAAGACTTACATAACCGCAGCCCTCTACCTCTTATGGGAGGGAAGGCATCAGTAAGGCCATGTCGAAGGGGGGTCACAGAGCGGACCATTGAGGGATCCACGTTAGCGTGGCTATGAAAAGAAGCATTATCCATTAGCGTGCCTATGCGAAGGAGCATTAGGTAAAGCAGCGCTACGGGTGGTGTCATCCAAGGGACATTGAAATGACATCGCGCAAGCCTGGAGGGCAGCACAGGAAGAGAGATTTCCAAACAGAAGGGTCCACAGGCGAAGGCCATGCGGAGCTCAGTTGCTTTGAGTAGGGGAGGGCACTTCAAGTGAAGGTGCTTCGCGAAGTGGTGCGCCTTGGCCTTAGCATGGGGAAAAGGGGTGATTGAGGGGTGCTTTGCGAAGTGGAATGGTCTTCTCGAAGAACTGCTGCGTGATGATTAGGTACTTCGCAAAGTGTGGTGTCGCTGAGAAAAGTGCTTCGCGGGGCATAGTGTCCCTGCCTTAGCAAGTGGATCACATGCACAGTGTGGGTGTTTCGCGAAGCATAAACGCTTCGAGGCTACCCGGGTCTCTTAGGGGATACCCCTTCCATTGCGAATGCCCTTAGGCTTCGCGAAGAGCATCCCTCTTGGAAGAGGGGCTCAGGACGAGACAAGATGAAGCCATCTCGCGATGTAAGGATACCTCGCGGAGCTCATTCTTCCCAGAGCGGTGGGTGCTTCGTGATTTGGGATTTGAGAAGCCGAAAGGTCGGATTGTCCATCCCGAGAGCTCAGGGGAGCTCTGTATTTATAGGCAAGAGGTGCCGCGGAGCAGGGCTCACGTGGCGGGAAAGGGGGCGCGGTGCTTCGCGGCGGGCTCGCGAACGTCAGGGCGTTCGCGAAGGCTTCCACCTCCTGGGATTTGCGACGGGCTCGCGAACGTCAGACCGTTCGCGAAGGCTTCCGCCTCCAGGGCTTCGCGGTGGGCTCATGAACGTCAGACCGTTCGCGAAGGCTTCTGCGTCCGGGGCTTCGTGGCTTGGCTTCGCGGGGTAGCCTCCAGGGTGGTTTTCTTCCTTCCTCCATATGCGTCCAATATTTTGGAACCTACAGACGACATCACCTACTCAGCATCTTTAACGTTGGGTTTCTAATGCACTAGTAAAGGAGTACCGTCAGAATGGTACTATCCCTAATCTAGAGGCCGCTCGTCAAGCCCATCATGTCAACAATTCTACCTGGTCATCCAGAAAACGACAACCTACGATCAAGAAGAAGGTGGTGCCAACCACAGTATTCAACCATTTCAGGTCGTTATCCCCGGAACGCAATCACCATTCACTCCCGTATTCTGGGGAGGTGACTGAGTAGGTCCCTCAGGGCCTTAATTCCAGAAGGCAGGAGTCCTTCACGAGGGCTCCAACCATCAATCGCCTCCAGACTCGTGCGGCAGTGCGCCCTCAACATGATGAAGGCACCATCTCCAGGCGCTCGTCCCAGGTTCCTCGAACCCGGGCATGCAAGATGAACCGTCGGAGGCGGAATCCGGTCAATAGAGAACAGGTTATCATTTCTTCCATTTCCGGAGGAACCCACCAATCTAACATGGTAGAGAACAACAAGCGGGCACATAAACCCGTCCGTTTTAATTCAGCTGTTCAACATACTTGTTTGGATGCTCCACGCCAATCCCCCACGGGAATCCCAGCGGAATACTATTGGCATGAACATACACCTGCTTATAAGTCATCAGCTAGTCGGCAGTCTCGTCCGGCTACATATGATGAAGCTTTCCATCCACATTCGGAAAACGACAATCAACAGGAACATACACATGCTAATTTTAATCAAGCCTACCAACAGTCTCATTTGGTAGCAACCGGAGAGGTCGGTTGGAAAGCCCCGACGACAAGCATGAGGCAGACTCAACTCTCTTCCCCCACACATGAGTACAATTAGGATTCATTGACAGGAAATGGAGGACATGAGCAGGAACACACACCTACTCCATGCTCGGAATGGACGTATATCCCTGTTCCAGCGGCTGAAGTCACCAAGAACATTTTTTCAATTGTGAAAGAGCAGAAGAAAATCCCTACTCATATCCTGGATTCATGTCAGGATATCAAAACATCTTCAACATAATTTCAAGGACATACACACAAATCTATCCCTACTAGTGGAGTGACGCATCAACATATCACTCCATAACAGACACACACATTTTTTCTAGTCCAAGAGGGTTATTGGGCGTACTCCCCCATATCATACGGACATCCATGCCAGGAACATACACCTGGTTTGAGCGGAGGTAATCAGCCTAATCTGACCATTCCTCCAATGCAGGAACATACACCTGCCAAAGTGAGTAAGAAGGCGTCTAAGAAGAAGACCCGCCCGACACAGTCAAGAAACAAAGGGCCCATCTGTGATCAGGCCTTACTCGATGTTGGAGTTCTTGAAACCCTTAGACAATTATCTATTGGAGTTCAAGATTCTATTGTCTCAGTTCCCATTAGTGGGAGCATTAATTCTGTTGGTCTGCACCAGAATCTTCTTCATGAAGGCTTGCTTCATGACAATTTGATCGATCTTGACGATTCATCTTCAGATGAGAGCCACAGTAGCCCTCTCCGTGGTAAGAAGATAAAGGAGCAAGAGATTCCATCTTTGGTTGTAACCCATCATGATGGTGATCCTCATGGTGATGAATTTCACTACGAAAGCCCTCTCCACAGTATTAATTCGCATTGTCTGGGAGTTTCCTCAGAATACAATGCAACGACGAGAAAGCCCATTTATCACGAGGCACTTGAAAATGTGAAACCAGTCATGTCTAATGCTTTTCCATCGGTAGGTGAAACACTTTCTCCATAAGAAGATAGCATGTGGTTCAGGTTATTCTCCGAACCATCCCTGGGTCATTCATCTTCCAACATGAATAGCGGACTATCTACCAATCTTGTTGAATCTGATGAAGCAACAAGGAAGCACCATCTCTAGTCCAAACATTTAAAATAATCCTCAGTGAATGATAAAGTGGAAGTGCTGAACATGAGAAAACAACTGGTGAAAGGTGAAGTGCCAGTTATGTTCTGGCTATTAGCTGATTCTCAGTACGACATTCCAGAGATGCTGACAAATGATGGAATTCATGATATCTGTCTCAACATATGGAACACTCTTTGTCAACTGAATAAGAAAGTATTATCTTATGATGATTTTGAAAATCATATTAAGATAATAGATGAGTTACAACGCCATATTGATTTGGCATCTCTATCAGCCTATCGATATCTGAAGGCTGAAAAGCAACAGAGATCCCATTAGTGTTCATGCCTTGGTGCAATGAGAAGATTGCGGCAGTTAATTGCTGATTCCCCATCTGGTATTCATGTCAGAGGATTGGGTGTTCATGGAGCATTGCACTTCACTGTGCTCTCCAATCAGCAAAGCCTGCTGAAAATGGTCTCATGCAATGTTATTGCCCATAGCCGGCCACAGTCAATTGGCATTCCTTACAATCAAAAGCCTACCCGAGAACTGGCCTCAACTAGTTATTCTCAAAATCAAGTGTACAGAGAAGAAGTTGTTGAATTGAACCTGTATCAAGCAAATGAGAATATTGAACATGCATCCCGTATGGAGCAAGTGCATCGTCAGGTGACGGAAGTGTCAGAAATCATCCAACAGTCTTATGAACCGGATGAAAAATGAGGGTATCGATTGATGCATCCTACTAACTTCCAGACCATGATTTGCAAGAGCAGAAGAACTTTTAAGAAATTTTTAGACATTGCATGTTAGGAACCACCTCAGCTTGCTAGACTAGGGACTCATTCAAACCAACCCTCGGAATCATCAAATGTAGTTCGAGGAGTTGAGCAGGAACAACAGGAACAGCCCCAGTCCACAGAACTGGGGACTTTTTCAAATCCTCAATCCCTCCTTCAAAGAAAATCGGTCTTCTCCTGATCAGGGAAGAATCCACAGGAGGAACGAAGAGCCAGGTCATCAGGAGATTCTCTCCAAGTGATGGTTCGCCAAGAAGTTCTAGAGGGATTGAGTCAACAGAAGGCCATATCTCATCAAGGGCATGGAAAAAGACAATATCACAGAAATTCTGATAGAAGGGATTCCATGAATTATGAATCTATTAATGTCATCAATGTGGCTATTGCTGATCCACCAGATGAAATTTATTCAAAAGGATCAGAAGAAGAGGTTCTTGCTCAGGAAGATGCGCACACAGAACTAAACGAAGAAGGTGTACGCCGACAAAATCAAAGGCTTACCCAAAATCTTGGGTATTCCTTCAAGTAACCCAATTCTCCCTCTCTGAATGGGATCCAACAAGGGAAAAAGAAAGAATCAGGTTACATCTCACCCTTCCTCTAGAGAAGGCCAGTTGCTCTCATTGGAGTAATGGTTTGCGCAGCAGGAGGAAGAAATAAAATAACTAAGGAGGATGAATGCAGAACTACTCCAAGGTAGTCTTCCTCCTAAACGTACTAGAGCCAGTCAGCCTAGATAATTTGACGTGGCTGCAGAGATGGATCAAGATTATCCTCCTCTTCCAGTACACCCTAACAGGTTTAATCCTATGGGTCATGCGCAACAACAATCGGTGGTGCTACCGTCAGTTGTAGTACCAGCCGCAGTACCTGTTCAGCTCCAGGATCAACCAGATGTCTCTCAAAAGATAATGACTACTATTGAGTTTTTACCCGCTTGGTTGGAGGCTATGGAGGGTAAACGAGCTCAAATTCAACCAGAGAAGAGATCCTACCCTGAATGGGTTGGTGATATTTCTCCCCAATCAAATTTTTCAAGTTCCACATTCCAAATATTTAATGGTTCGGGAGATCCAGAGAAACACTTAACAAATTTTGTTTCTCGTTGTGATCCTATGATGGGAACTTTTCAGAAACAAGTGGCAGTTAAGCTCCGGTGCTTTGTACAGTCTTTACAAGGGCCTGCCTTTGTCTGGTACACAAACTTGCAATCCCAGTCAATTACCAGATGGGAAGATCTTCGTCAAAAGTTTCTTCTTCAGTTCAGCTCAACTTTTCCAAAGACAACAGTGTTTGATCATACAAACGGTAAGCAAAGGGAGAATGAATGGGTCTCATAAATCATTGCTCGCTGGAAGAGATTGACATATTCCATGAATCTAACACTCCCTCAAGAGGTACTCTTGCCAATCTATGTGGAAAATTTGTGTGGTGAACTACGCACACCGTTGATTCCTGTGAAATACACAAAAGGTTTTCGAGACCTTACTTCAATCGCTCAGCAAATTGAAGATTCTCTTATAAAGACTAATGATAAATCTCGTGTAATTCCATCAGCTCCAGGAAGGATAATGGGTAGAGCGGAGACTACTACAGTTATGCTTAAGCAGGCACCTGTACTTGCTTCTACCTCAAAGCCGTCATCTTCCCGAAGGGCTCCACCTCCTGAGCATCAGCAACAGAGAACTTTTCATCAAGACAATCAAAGAGATCAGAGACGGAAACAGTTCGATGAAATGAAGAGCAAAGATTATTCTTTCAGAAATGAAAAAGTTCCTAGCTATTTCATTTCATCTCTGTAGAATAACTTGGTTCAGCTGCCATGTCCTAAAAGGCCAAACAATGAAGGAGATGAAGATCGTCCCAATTATTTCCATTTTCATCAGATGTTGGGGCATCCCATCCAGGAGTGTTTCGTCTTCAAGGACATCCTGTAAAAGATGGTCAACTCAGGGCAATTCAAATAGAAGGGTTCTTCAGCTCAGGAAGCATGTGTTACTACTATAGATCCTAAGGAAGGAGGCGAGTGGCAGGAAGTCAAAAGCAAAAGTGCGCAAATATACGATGATTGGATTGTCAGAAAGACAATCAATCAGACCAATGCCATTTTGAGAACACAATTAAAGAAGCCAATTGTGTCTTCTACTAATGTTGTAGTGAAACCTCCAGCAAAACAAGAATCCTCAAAAGGGCAACGATATTCAAAGAAGAAAGAAGAATCAGAAGAAGATGACTATGTGTCAAAGACCAAGCAGTCCTTGACTCTAGAATATTTCATGCCATCAAATTCGAAGCAACGGGCACTTCCCCACCAAACGGCATAGCCTCAGTTGGCTAGTCAGGAAGAGTCTTCATTAGATGAAGAGTTGATTTTCGGTTCTGTAAATATGATTAGCTTAACAGATCCTTATGCCAATTGTGGTTTTGATTTCAATAAGCCTTAATTACCTGTATTAAACAGAGGAATTAGAGGATGTTCCGGGGGTCATGTATACAGATGAATACATGGATATCCCAGAAACCACTATTCTAATTCTACCCCTACTAGAACCGTGTACACAGTGGAAACTCGTGGCAAAGCCCTTTAGAGAGCTCAGCAAGAACATGAATGTTCTTCCACCAGTAACAGATTTAGTCCTGGTACAGTTATTTAGGAAGATCGGTTGGAGGTTCCAACTTCATCCTCTCAATGATCAAATGGATCTAATCAGTCCTATCTTCCAAATCCAGGAGTATTTACAACTCCGATCCCGTTAAATGAAGCATAAACTTCCAAGGCACCTGCAAAACCACATTTTCTTGTTGGGAAACGCAGACCTATGGCTCAAAATTATGATGTATTGAAACACCTGGCCCAAGTGCCGGTCAAGTAATCAATTCTGGAGGCATTGAATATGTCGATGGATCTTCGGGAGGCACTCATTGAGGCTTTGTCAAGTCCTCAGGAGTTTGAAATTGAAATTGCTGCAGCTAAAGTCTATCAGGTCGAGAACAGTCCCGCAGAATGTCATGCAACGATATCATTCACAAATGAAGATGAAGATGATGTCGTGCATGGGAATATTATACCATTGTACTTATCTTGAAATGTTAATGGTGTGGACATCCGAAGAGATATTATTGACAGTGGTTCAACAGTCAACTTCATCCCCATTTGTACACTCCGTCAATTGGGACTCACCGAATCTGATTTATCTCCCTCTACTTTAATTTTGCAAGGGTATGATAAAAATGAGCAAGAACCACTGGGTGAGATCACACTCAGAACCCAGTTTGGTGATCTTTTATTCAATTCAGATTTCATGGTGGTTGATCATGACACATCTTTCAATATTTTTCTTGGAAGACCCTAGCTACATAAGCATGCAGCTATTCCTTCATCATACCATCAATGTCTTAAATATTAATTCAATGGTCAGATTAGGACATTGTATGGTGATAAATCTCCATTCAAGACATGTGAATCTCTGTACATTGAAGCGAAATTCTATCATATGAAGGGAGAAAAGAAATCTTCAACAAAGGAGGTTGCCAAGATTAATACTCCATTGGGTTTGAAAAAGGTTCCAGTAAATCCATTTGCACATGTGATTTCAGATTATGTGTATCCAATTAGTCAAATTTACAGGATCGGTCCAGATCAAAATACTCTTATGGAAAGATCCATAATGTCTATTTCGGTAATTGAACAAGGAAACAGGGGAGAAATTGGTGACACACCAATCAGTGATGAAAGTTCGTCTTCGTTTATTCACTTAGGGAGAATTGGTATTGGTTCTTAGAACAACAATGATACCGAGAAAGAAACCTCCCAAGATTGAACCAAAATGGGAAGGACCTTATCCAATACATAATTTCTACTCCAATGGAGCTTATTCATTAATCTTAATGGATGGAGAACTCATCATGACTCTTACCAATGCTAGATTTTTGAAGAAGTATTTTTTATAAATGTGAAATATTGTCCCCAGAACCAATACTTTCAATTTGTTCCCCAATACGTCCAACATGACGTTAAACTGTATTACGTCCTAACTACATGACGTTAAACTGTATAGGAGTTCTTTCGTCTGACATGACGTTAAACTATATAAATTCCCTTATCATCCAACATGACGTTAAACAGTATCATTATATTCATTCTTTACGTCCTATAAACATGACGCTAAACTGTGTGGCACTCTTATCGCCCAACATGACATTAAACTATAAAAGTCCATCTCTCATCTGAAATGACGTTAAACAATGGTGGTCTTCATCATCCTAGCAACATGACGTTAAATTGTACATAAAGTCTCTTATGTCCAACATGACATTAAACTGCACCATTCATTATGTCCTAGCTACATGACATTAAACTGTATGGCACCCTTATTGTCCAACATGACACTAAACTATGAAAATGTTTCTAATTCATCTAAAATGACGTTAAAATATGAGGTCCATGCATATGACCTTGAACTATTCACATGTTCTTTATGTTTGGAATGACATTAAAATACACCATTTGCGGTCCATGCATATGACCCTAAACTATTTGCATGTTTTATGCATCCAACATGACGATAAACTGTGCCCTTTTGTCATTACTATATGACATTAAACTGCATAGTCCCCCATCGTCCTTTCTACATGACACTAAACTGTAAAGAAGTTTTTTATGTCTAGCATGACATTAAACTGTATTTTGTCCCTACTACAGGACATTAAACTGTGCAACACCAATTGTCCTTACTTTAAGACTTTAAACTGCATAGTCCCTTTTTGTGTCCGACATGACATTAAACTGTACATCGTTAGGGTTGTCGCTACCTCTTGTTTCTCACACCGAGTATAACTCACGTGAGATTAGAGAAAACTTCAAACATAACACTTCATTCTTTAATTGAACTATGCTGAATTTGATCCTTTCCTTCTAGGTTGGGTACGTAGGCAACCTCTTGAGGATCAATCCCAAAGCATATATTTTCACATCGGCTCACTTCCGTCTCATATGATTTTGACTTGTGAAACCTCTCCCAGAACTAATATCCTCATATTGGTTCACCTTTGTCCTTGCTATATGATGTTAAACTATACATCACTTTTTGTCCAGTATGACAATAAACTACAACGTTATTTGATACCCTCACCCGAGAGGGAATCATTATTTCCATCGATTCTCAGTCTTATTCCAAATACCACGTGCATATATAGTAATGATCAATCCTTTTATCTTGGGTTAAACCATCATTGCACTAAAGTCCCCTTGTCACCCTTCACATGTACAAACATAATCTATACATAGGGTATTTATAGAACTACATGGGCTTGATTCCCATCCTTATGAGATACGTAGGAACGTTCGATCACCCCTCGATTCCAGCCCCAAGTCTTTGGGCCTAACCCCAAATTCCACCTTTCAGTCCCTTGGCTGAAAAGTCCCTATAAAATAAACAATGTGTTTTCTTTATCATGGTCTGAGTTCTACGACCATAAACTAAGATATCCAATATTTTTTTCCCACATGACGTTAAAATGTAGTGCAAGAACTATGTATGGATTGATTCCCATACTTATGGGATACGTAGTAAAGTCTAACACTTAAATTTAGGACCCAGCCACAACATGATTTGGGTTAGTATTCGTCTGTGTATCATTACATACATTGGACAATACCCATTTTTTATGCATCATAATCCTAACCTTAAATATTTTTAGATCTTCATAACCCTTTTTCTCGACTTCTGGTCAAAAAATGTTTGATACCTATGTGTTATTTTGCTTGACTATGTAGCATGTGCCCATAGGCGGCCTTGCATAAAGTTGTCTAATAACAGTCTTGAATGCCAAAAGATACTATTTATTTAACTATGCATCCAATGCCCTTAGGTGGCCCTGCATAATTCAACCCCCTAACGGGTTTGTTAAATAGTAGTAACTTCATTCTTGGGATGAAAAACTTTTTTGTCCTTATTTGTCTCAATGACAATATATGAGGATCTGCAAAAATATCTATCCTTAACACATCTTTCCCATATTCCCTTTTCATGATCTGAAAGTATTGAAGTCCATGGTTTATAATTTCTTTCCCTACGCTTGGGTCAGAACTTCGTAGGAGCGACATTCATTCAGTTCCTAAATAATCTAGTTTGTAAATATCTTCTTAATATTCAAGTACATCTTTCCATACAGAAAAATCTATACATTGGAAAATGTGAATCTCCATAAAATTTCACTGGATTTTAAGCACTGGAAATGTAAATTTATGAGAGTTCTTTTGCCTGACTATGCAACGCGTGCCCATAGGCAGCCTTGCATAATGTTGTCTACATAACAGACCTGTCAGCCATAGGATACTATTTATTTAACTATGCAGCCAATGCCCTTAAGCGGCCCTGCATAATTAAACCCCCTAACGGGTTTGTTAAATCATTGTAACTTCATTCATGGAAGCTACTTTTTCTAATGCATTTTTCCCTTTTTCATATCATTCCTCATATTCAAAATTTCTTAAGTTATAGTTTACACATTTCTCTTCATACTTAAATATGGTAATATGTTTTTAGATAAAATTACCAAAGAATTAAGTCTTTTTTTATTCATTTTGTCAAAGATTTTTCGACCTTAAACATTAGCCATTTTATTGTCCGTGTGCATGACTTTAAACTGCCCACAAAAGACAAGGGAGATTTGGATAAAAGTCAGGTCCCATCTCACTAAACATGCATTTTGTATGATTTAGGTAATATTGAGCAATTAAGAGATTCAAAGTTTGTAGGGTTATTCCTAATAATCCTAGTAAAAATAAAATTATAATTACTAGGCCCACTAGATTGGGTAGAATTCAAAGAAAGTCATGAAAGCAGACATGCACAGAGATTGAGAATGAAATTGTATTTCACATTGATGCACAGGGATTAGAAGGATATCCACATATTGGATTCTCTTCTCTTTTTTTCAAGGAATTATAGAAGGCTGTCAGTATAAGTCTTTACGTGGCACACAACATCCTGAGCATCATCAGTAGAAACTTGAAGTTCATGCACCCGACCAGCCTCGCTCCGTTCAGCCTGATGGAGTGCTTTCTTAGCATCCGCAATGGCCTTCATGCCATGTGTTTGAGCTCCCTTCAGAGAATGGTTAAGCTAGTCGAGTTCCTCAGTAACAACATCTAACTGTTGCTGGAGGTGCATCTATTGGACTACCTTTTCCTTGATCTTATGCTTCATCTCTTTCATCCTAGCAGCATAGTCAGCTTCAGCTTGGGATACCGCATCCTCAATGTCACCGATATTTATTGACAGCCTTACCCTGTTCAAATCTTCATGGCACTTCTCCTCCTTCTCCCTTCTCAAAATGACTTTCTTCACTGCAGTATGGATCTCCTGATATCCAAAACCTCCAACTCCCAGTATCACAAACAAGGATGACAGTCGAGGAATCTTCGTTGGCAGCTCATCCAAAGGCACTTCAGATATGATCTTCCAGATATTATTCCATGCCTTGCGTCATGAGAAGCTTAGCGCTTTGAGCACCTCTGGGTCAGATTCAACATCACTTTCACAAGGGGGAGTATACTCTGGAATTAATGAACTTAGAGAGGTGCCCTGTTCTGCTCCTTCCACCCTGACCTGTGCTCCTTCATTCTCAATTCCCGTTGGGGAAGAGGCTGAAGCTTCACCTCCAGATCTAGCCACTGAAATTGATGGCCCTACATAAATCAATTGAAAACTCTGGTTAGTTTCAAAGGATGACAAAATTCAATTTGGTTGTCTTATAATTAAAGTACAGTTGCAAAGAAATGTTGTCCCTTACCCGATGATAAATCAGCAGCTTGGGAAGACTCCTCCCCATATTTCTGAGATTCAACAGGTTCTTCACGATGGGTCTCAGGAGGGTGTTCTGGGTTTAGCTCCACTTGAGCTATTATTGCTGAAATGATAGAGTCGACATTAATGTCTGCACCCTCTTCAGGCATTGGTAAGTCAGCAACTTCTTCGGATGAAACTGCATATCATTTTCAGTCATGATTAGAAGTGTAAATTATGAGGAAATTTACTGGACGAAGGGTAACACTCACACCCAAAATCTTATAAATCAAATGATAACATGGCATGATCATAAAAATCATCAAAAGACATGCCATTATTCATCATGTAATCTAATGTTACTTCAGAATCCTGGTTAATCTCACCAGTGGGAGCTTGAGATGTATCTTCTCGATGACCTTCTGCTCGCGGTTCCTGACCCAGGACATCTTGATTAGTTAAAGTATCAGCATTAGTTTCAACCGCAGCTATAAGATCCAACGTAGGAATTAAACCTAAAACATCACATAATGGAAGTTATTTGATGCCTCGTTCAAATTTTATGAAGCATTGTCAACTTACCCGAAGCCAGTTTCTCTGTTCTTGCAGCAATAGTAGGAGGGATACTGGGGGAAGATGCTGGCTCTTCTCCAGAAGCAGCCTGGTCAACATGGATTTGAGATTGTTCCCCATCACCCTCCGTCATCCTAGCAGGAGGATCAACCCTCTGTCTCAGGGGAGAAATTGAAGAATACCCTTCAGTTCCAAAGGAAAATGAGAAATCTATTTATGATTTATGACTCATAACTACAAAGGACTTACCACTGCTAATAAAGCATTTAGCTATGGACTTCCACCTTCGTTGCTTTTTCTTCTGTGTTTTAATGGGAGTGTCAGTAACCTCCCTTATTGGCACCTGAATTGGAGAGTGGAATGCTGTTTCCAACTCCTCTTCCATTGCGTGCTGGCCCGGAGATACTTCACCCAATTCATGGGGAGATTCAGTTGCAGCCCCAACAATAGTACCACCAGGGCTATACTGAGGTGAAGGGACCTTAGTAGTTCCTCTTGTAGTAAGCTACAGAATGAAGAAAGTAATTTCCTTAAGTAAATGAATTGTTGACTGAAATAAGTGTCAAAGTAAATAAGGAAATAAACATACATCTTCAAGAGCCACAAAGTCATGCCACTCCTCATCTCCAGAGCCTTCAATCCCCTCTATGGTGCCCCGAACGATCATTTCCTTCACTCTCTTGGTGACAGAAATGGATTCGTCAGTTTCATAAATGAGCGTTTCCAGCTCTTTGACGTAAGCTCTTACTTCGTTAGGGTTGTTCTAAAAATTTATGTCAGTAGAGGCCAAGAGATGCCTTATCCTAGGAAGATGTACTCCCTCACACAGGTCCAGCCAGGCAGTTTCTATATCGCAGTATAAACTCTGCCAAGTCTGGACAACCTCTGGTCATACATATTTGGAGAGTTGAGGAGGTGCTACAATCTTTAACTTCAGCTTCTTTCCAGCTTCTGCAACTACAGGTAGAAAAAAATAAAGAATTGGACTTATTTATTCTATAAAGTAATTTCCCTAATGAGGTAGCTCACCTGGAGTTGATGGAATATCTCTCTTGATTCTAACCAGAGGGTTATATCGGGCACGAGGCCGCTTTGCAATTTGTTGTGCCTCATCGTTCCCATCATGGGAATCTGGTGAAGAAGAATCGGATGAGTTAGACTCAGTTGGGGAAGCATCACCTTCATGAGGGAGGGTCTCTTTCACTACAGTCCTCTTCCTCTTCCCCACCTGATAAACCGGGCTGTTCAGCACCCCTTTGGGGTATGATGCTATCCAGTGTTTGGCATACCAGGTAGTCAAATTATTTTCCGCCTTGTCGACTGGTAGATCAAATACTTCCCCAGTTTTCACTCTTGCTGTAATCAGCCATAGTTTCTGAGAAACCATCAGATGTTGTTCTAGTCTGACATGAACTGGGGGAGGTACTACAATCTGTTGTAGGCACTTGAATTGGCGTGCAAATCTATTTAGAGCATAGGCCTTGCATATGATTTCCCCATCAATCACTGCAACCGGTACCCCATATCTGCAATTCAGCATATATGCCCTTAAATATAAACTGGCGGTTCCGTCATCAATATACCTCCCAGTTGGCGGGTTTCCATATGGAAAGAAGTTAAATTCCTTGTACATGCTCAGCCTCAACTTCATGTCGTAAGCATTATTATCTAGCAGAGCAATTCTCGAAAATTCTTGCACAGATGGTCTGAAGGAACTCTCAAAGATTTGTACTCCATTTTGTACATTATAAGTCCTGAAATGAGCGGCGATCCATCCCCACAAAACATGGAATGGTCCCACTATCCTCAGAGGAGATTTACACTTGAAAACATGAAGTAGACTCTTGAGGATTTTTTCTAGAACTGGGGTAGCCAACCCAACCATTCTTCCCTCATCCAACTTCACCGCGATAAAAAAGGTCCCTGGCCTGATGCCTCCCTTCATATCCTTAACTGGTAGAAGATAAATACTGAGCCACATAGCCAAGAATCCTGCCAAACAAGTCTTCCTTGGGATCCACTGATTCACCTCATACCCCCACTTTTCATATTCCCCTGCCTTCAGTGTTTTCCAAAATGTGCCTGGAGCACCCCTCTACTCTGTTTTTGGACAAGTGGTGGGACGTGTAGGCCGCCTATCCTTGGAATTCGTTTTCTTGGAACCCTTATCCTTTGGCTCCTTCTCCTATTTCCCAATTTGGAACATTTTCATCCACTCTTCTGGATGAATGTATTTCCTAGAACGGGTCAAAGAAGTCTTTGAATTCTTGAGTCTCTGAAAGATTTTGAATAATTCTCGAGCTAGAGAAGGATTTTTCACTGAATCATTGAAAGTTGTCATTGCAGGGATGAATTCATCATTCATATCACCCAAGGTTGGAGCCCCTGATATTTTTTGGATGTCCCAAAATATAATTCCAATATCTCCATGATTCAAATGAAATGAATTTGTTTCTGGGCTCCAATGGCTGAGAATCTCTAACATGAAGCGATCATTTCTGTAAATGTACGTTTGGCCAACCCAGACAGCTTCGTAGATATCCAATGCTTTCAATTCTTTAACAGACTCTACACATGTCTGTGGTACCCAGTAGGCCCACATCCATGTCGGCCTCACACCTCCTCCAGGGCGGAAGTCCAAACATTTCTTCCATCATCTGTATTGATCCATCTAAGCATTTTGGAAGATCGAGGGATGACAGTGAGGTTGTAGCTCAGGCTTATGTGGCTTTAAATCTTGCGTACAAGGGATGTTATGCATCATGTAGGCTGCCTCTAATGTTCCAACATTGATGAATCCTCCCCCACTTGGGACATTTGCCGAAGAAAAGTTGTTATAGTTCTGGAACCAGGATTGCGGCAGATAATTCATGGATTCTTAAATGGTCACTTCTTGCAGATGTCCATAACCATACAACGGCATATAAATGCTCTATGGAAAGTCGAAATGATATTTCCTCAGGAACATAGCCAATTCTGGAAGAGTGGTATCACAGAAAGTGTAATATTCATGGCCAATGATCTCCATCGTGTCTTCAAGTCTCTTACATGCAAGTTCATTAGTGGATCCAATTGTTTTAGGAGGAGCCATTATCTGCAAATAAATTGAATGATGTTACTCTTAAGTGGGTTTATATTTCATAAATTTTGTGACAGAATTCAGAGAAATTCTCAAAGTAATTAAGGCACGCAAGTGTGCTTGTGTCGCGCATGTCCCGTTTTGTCGAGCATGTTTTGACCGCGCCAGTATAACCGCACAGGTCTATATACCTTGATAGCTACACGACAGAAAAAAATCAGCGAAAATCAAGACACTTGTGCGGCGGCAGTGACATGCATGGCGAGAGAAAAGAATCCGGGTTTTTGGTTCTTTGCGCGGCGAATGGATGGTAATTTATAGACCGGGCCCCCCACCTGCTCACTCAGCTCTGCGCACTTCAGCTTGCAGTGCCAGCCTGCGCGGATGTACCTTCTCGATGAAGTCTGCACACCCAGAACTTGCATTCCCCATTCCATTTGATTTTCATCTTCTCCTCAGTGTTATACCCTTATTTTCCTTCAGATCCAACTCTGAGGGGGGACTTTTGTTGATGCTCCTTTTTCATCACATTGTTCAAAGGAAGGGAAAGGGAATTAATTTTGATGAATTGATGCATCCTTTGATGGAAACTTGAAGAATCAACAAAGACATGTCCAAGGAGTCCAAGAATGGGATGGCACAGAAGTTTCAGTAAGGTCGCGCAAGTATACATGCGTGATATAGAAAAACATGGCATGTACTTGTGTGCCGCATCATGGCCGCGCAAGTGACTTGTGCTCCCTACTTGAAATTCGCGCAGGACCTCCTCCTGCCTATAAATACCTCTATGGGCCCCACATTTACGGGACGGAAAATTTCTGAAAACCAGATTCGAGCTCCCGGTGCCCTAGTCTCTCCTTCAACTCTCCCAAGAACTTCTAAGGTAATTATTTACCTATAATAGAAGGTCTAAACAAGAAGAATAAGGCCTAATTGTTGGATTTCCTTAACACTTGTGCGCCTAAGTGTTGCACACTTAAGGGAAATGCACAACACTTGCGCGCCTCCTTTACTATCCCTCATAACATGCGCACCACCTATCTGGAAGTCTTTAGGGATTGAACAAAGGGCTTGAGCCAAAGCTCTCCCAAGTTCAACCCTAAGGCTTGAAAGTCTCACAAGTTCCGTTGTGTCGTGCAAGTACACTTGCGTGACCAATACCTGCGCGCCCACGCATCAATTGTGCCTCCTCCAGGACTTGTTCCCCTTATCTTTTTGGGTGCCTTTCCTTCTTATTTCACTTCTCTTATGTCATTACACCCCTCATATTCAAGATTCAGTCTTCCAGACACTCTTCAAAGCCATCTTTAACATGTTTTCTTGATTACATTCCTTATCTGAATGGAATTCCTTGGACGATTTGAATAAACCTCATCATTCAAATATTAGAGGACCTTTGATTAGGCATCCTTCTCAAGAATAAGTCCTAATACAAAGTTCTCTTAGCCTGGGACTCCTTTTCAGGTGTAAGTCCCAGTCCTCAATTATCAAATTCCTAGATTTGGGCTTCCTATTGTGGATTAAGTCCTAGTCTAGTCCCTCTAACCTGGGCCTCATTTTCAAGAGTAAGTCCCAGTCTAAACTTTCATTCATTCAACCTCATCCTTTAAAGATGAGAGATTTCATCAACATAGGCCTTCTTTTCAGGGATAAGTCCTAAAAGATTCAAAGACTCTTAATTTGGGAATCCCCCTTAAGAGTAAGCCCCAAAACCCTTTTTATCCTAGGCCTCCTTCTCAGGAGTAAGCCCCAGTTATCTTAAATTCCACTTAACCAGTCTTATTTCTTTTTGATTTGGGTCTCATTCTCAGGAGTAAAACCCAATCATAAGTCATTTTCTAATTTGGGCATCCTCCATAGGAATATGCCCTATGTTAGAGCATTACCCTTCAAATATCTGGGAAGCCACACATACATAAACCCCCACCATATTTTCTCATGATTTCATCTTTCTTGGCACAATTGTCTAGTTTTACCAATACCTCTTGTTTCTCACACCGAGCATGACTCATGTGGGCTTAGAGTGTAAAAGTAATTATGACATATTCCATTGGGCCATCAATCATGCATAATTTCATACAAATTCTTGAAATACGTGGGTTCTGATTCCTTCTCTAAACAAGGATACAGAGGTAGCCCCTCTGCGTGTACGATCCAAAGTATGAAATAATCAATGTCCTCCTGAATGACAATAAACTTCAAGTGACCCACTGAGTGGCTTAAAACCAGTATGGTCATCATCATGACCAAGACAATTCTATATAATGTTTCAGAGGATACCATTGGCTAAGGATCTCTGTCAAAATATAGATGATTCTCTATCGATGAAGAACACCGAATACATATAAAAAGATTCTCTAAATTCCTACACATCAATCATTGATTGCAAGTTCTAATGGAAAGCTCATTCTTATACTTGGTACTCTAATAAGGATTCACAAACTTAACATAAATCTATAAAGAGAGTCCCGAAGTAGACAATAATTCCCCTCAAAAAAGTGTGATGAGTCCGACCTCCCATCCTCTCGACCAATGCAAATTCCTAAGCCTCATCAGCCCACAGCTAATTAGCGCCTACCTTTAGAACGTAGGTCCAACTGAATATGGAATCATTGGATGTTTCCAGTTCTACGAACAAACCCGTTAGATACAGATTGGAATGTTTGAATCTCAAATTAACGAGGCTATCTCCAATTCTAGTGAGGAAATAGTAACAAATCCAAAATAGTTATAACTAAAGCTTCATATCTCTTATGATGGCCAACTAAGGCTTATATTGGACCATATATATCTATTTATATGTAACAAAGCAAATCATCTTATCAATTAGTTGTGTTGGAACCATAAACATGAAGAGTAGATATAAGAAGTGGAGGAAAAAATAAAAAAAAATCACTCATATATTATCCATCAAGAAAATGAGTTAAAATCCCAAGGATAATATTTCAATGTTTTTAAGAATGTAGTTTCCCATATTTTATAAACAATATTCATATATTGATGTAATATTTAATAGTATCATACCCATAAAAATCCTATAAATGTAAAAAACACATTTTTTACCAATTTAATATCCTTAAATTAGTCAAAAAATAATCCCATTAAAAGACCAAATATTAAAATTAGAAGAAAATTGAATGTAGAAAAAATAGAATGATACAATTTTAATCATCCAAATATACTTGAATACATTATCCAACTGACTACACAATAGAAAAGAAACATGATATCAGTAAATAAATCAACATTTTATAAAATGGAAATATAAAACCTAGTGACAGATTGTAGAGAATGATGAATGAAAGAATAAAGTGGTATTTATAAAATAAAATCTGATTCTTGGAATAGTTATGTGAATGTTTTAATAGTAATGTGACTAATATAAATAATAACATAACTATTATGAATAATAACCAAATATGTGAGAATAGTAATCTGACAGTTAGAATTGTTATTTGATCACAATATAACAATATTTAATATAAATATTATTTATGTTTTTTGTTTTTAGAAAATAATATATTTTTAATTCCATAATCTAAATATCATGACATAATATTTCTATAAAGGTTAGTAATGTTTCTAATTAAATTATATTTTATTGTGTATTGTAAAATCATAATTTTTATGTTAAAAATTATAATTCCATATGTTAGAAAAATATTTTGATATAAGTTATGTATTTTTTATATTAAAAACGTAAAAAGTTTCCAAGTTTTATTTTTTTTTGTTCTTTTATGAAATACAAAATTTTTATGTGAATGTTAGAAATACAATTTTTACATAACCAACATATTTTGATTACATCATTCAATATATAATAAAGACCAGTTCAATTAAAAAAATTTATGATCTATTAATGGGAATTTTGATATGTTTTATTATTCGATAAATTACTTTTGAAAACCTAATAAGTATTTTCTAAAATATAATAAAATAAAGAATCCCATTATATTTTTTCTAGTTTTCTTTTTTCTATTTTATTGAACTAAAAAATTCCAATTTTAAATTGTTTCTTTTGAAGCTCCTTTTTGTCACATTGTTCAAAAGATGGGAAAGGGAATTGACATAGAAAAAATTGATTTATCCTTTGAATAAAACATAAACAATCAACAAAGGCATGAACAAGGAGTCAAAGTAGCATTGATCGCGCAAGTTCCATGATGGTCACACAAGTATACTTATGCGCCATCTAATGGTTGCACAAGTGAGTTGCACGCCCTCCTTGAAAACCACACGATGCCTTCTCCAGCCTATAAATACCCATGTGGGCCCCCCATTTTCGAGGACGTAAAATTTCCAAAACCCAGATACAATATCCAGGCTCCCTAGTCACTTCATCAGGCTTTACAAACATTTATAAAGTAATTTCTTACATAATAAGGAATCTCTAAAGATGGGGAGTAAGGTGTAATTGTTGATAAACAACTACAGTTGCGCGCCTGAGTGGCCAACCCTTAAGGGAAATGGCCACGATTGAATTCCTCCCTTGCTCCCTCACCAAAACCTGTGCGCCAACCTTCTAGAAGACCCTAGGGATAGAGCTAAGGGATTGAGCCAAAGTTCGCCCATGTTCTACCTTAAGGGTTAAAAGTCGCGCAATTCCCTATGTGTCGCGCAAGTTTACTTGCGCGACCGCAACTTGTGCGCCCGTGCAGCACTTGCATGACACCTGAGGACATGCACGCCCATATACTTTTGGGTGCCTCTCCTGCCCATTTCACTTCTTTTATTCCATTCCACCTCTCCTATTCAAGATTCAGTCTTCAAGACACTCTTCAAAGACATTTATGTAATGTTTTCTATATTGAATTCCTTATCTGAAAGGAATTATGTGGAAGACTTCATACAAACTCAACTTTCAATGATGAGAGGATTTATAATTTAGGAATCCTCCTCAAGAGTAAGCCCTAATCCAATTTACCTAAACCTAGACATCCTTTTCAGGAGTAATCCTCAGTACCTTAACTTGTGCATCCTTTTTAGGAGTAATCCCCAATCTAAACATTCATTCATTCAACCTCATTATTTAAAATGATAGAATCCCTAATTTGGGCATCCTTTTCAGGAATAATCCCCATTCATAATTTCCTTCAAATTTAGGCCTTCTTCTCAAGAGTAGGCCCCAGTCTTCAAAATCTCAAATTCCTAGATATGGGCCTCCTTTCCAAGATTAAGTCATATTCTAGTCCCTTAAACATGGGAATCCTTCTCAAGAGTAATCCCCAATCATAATTTTCTTCATCTTATGCCTCCTTCTTAGGGATAAGCCCTAAGTCTCAAGTTCTCCAATTCGGTTATCCTCCTCAGGAGTAAGCCCCAACCATAATTTCCTTCAACCTAGGCCTCCTTTTCCGGAGTAAGCCCCAGTCCCCTAAATTTGGGCTTCCTTTTTAGGAACAAGCCCCAATCAGAATTTCTTTCAAACATGGGCCTCCTTTTCAGGAGTAAGTCCCATGTCCCCAAATATTCTAACCGGGGCCTCCTTCTCAAGAATAAGTTACTGTCCAAATTATCTTAATTTGGGAATCCTCCTTAGGATTAACCCCCAAACCCATTTTTAATCTGAGCATCCACCTTAGGAGTAATCCCTAGTTATCATAATTCCCTTAACCAGTCTTATTCCTTTTGATCTGGGTATCCTTCTCAGGAATAAGACCCAATCATAAGTATCCTCCTAATTTGCACATCCTTCCTAGGATTAAGCCCTAAGTTAGAGTATTACTCTTCAAATATCTAGGCAGTCACACAAGCATAAGCCCCACTATTTCACATGATTTCATCTTCCATGGCACAATTGTCTAGTTTTACCAATACCTCTTGTTTCTCACACCGATCATGACTCAAATTAACTTAGAGTGTAAATGTAATTATTAAATCCTTCATTAGGCCATCAATCATGCATAAAGCATCATAATTCTTTACTCGAACTCAGTGGGTTCTAATTCAACCTATAATTAAGGATATGTAGGTATCCCATCTCTGGGTATGATACCAAGTATGAAATAATCCTTGTCTTTCTGAATGACAATAAACATCAAGTGCCCCACTGAGTGGCATAGAAACCAGTATGGTCATCATAATGACCAAGAGACTTCTATATAATGTATTAAAGGATACCATTGACCAAGAATCTCTATCAAATACAGATGATTCTATATCGATGAAGAACCTTGAATACATATAATAATATTCTGTAAATTTTTACAAATAAATCTTTGATTACAAATTCTAAGGAAATGCTCATTATTATACTTGGCACTTTAATAAGGATACACGAACATAACTTAAATCTACAAAGAGAGTCCCAGAGTAGATAATAATTCCCCCAAAAAAGGTGTGATGAGTCCGACCACCCAGCCTCTCGAGCAATGAAAATTCTTAAGCCTTGTCGGTCCATAATTGATGAGTGCATACCTTTGGAAAGTAGGTCTAAATGAATATGGAATCATTGGATGTTTCCGGTTCTATGAACAAACCCAATAGAAACCAATTGTAATGTTTGAATCTCAAATCAACGAGGTCATCCCCAATTCCAGCAAGGGAAAAAAAATGTTGAACCTGACGTGAATCCTTAACCAAGTTAAAATGATGTTTTAATTATTTGTTAGGCCCCTATTTAAACTCAATGGGAGGGACAACAAATCAATCATTGACATATGTGCTCATCCAAAAGATGTAGTGGCGAGATTTATCTTGATTTTTCTTCTAATATCATATATGCAGTCTTTTCCAAGATCTCCTGCATTTCAAGAATGGATTTACACAAATTCACACCTGTGAATACTGCTGTTGTGAAAACCTCTTCTGTAAATGTCACTACTACTGCTACTCCTGCTGGATCGTCGTCCGATCTGAGGATGAAATCACCTACTTAGCATCTTCAATGTTGGGTATCGAATGTACTGGTTAAGGGGTATTGAAAAACGGTACTATTACGACTCTGGAAGCTTCTCGTCAAGCCCTTCAAGTCAACAAGTCAACCATGTCGTCCGGACAACGACAACCATCGATCAAGAAGAAGGTGTTTCCAACCACTATGTTCGACTGTTTCGGGTTGTTCGACTGTTTCGGGTTGTTATCCATGGAACACAATCACAATTCACTCCCTTAATTTGATGAGGTGAATGAGAAGGCCCATCAGGGTGTTAATTCCAGAAGAGAAGAGTCCTTCCCGAGGGCTCCCATCAACAATCACCGCCAGACTCATGTAGTAGTGCGCCCTCAACATGATGAGGGTCCGGTCTCCAGGCGCTCGGCTCAGGTTCCTCGAACCCGAGCAGGCAAGATGAATCATCAGAGGCGGAATCCGGTCAATAGTGAGCAGGTTCTTATCATTGCCATTTCCGGAGGAACCCACCAACCTATCTTAGTGGAAAGTAATGAGCGGGCACATACACCCGTCCGTTTTAATCCCACTGTCCAGCAGACTCATCTGGACGCACCACGCCAATCCCGCCTGGAAATTCTGGTAGAGTACTATAGACATGAATATACACCTGTTTTTGAATCATCAGCTAGTCAGTAGGCTCGTCTGACTACATATGGTGGAGCTCGCCAACCACGTTCGGTGAAGTGCAATCAACAGGCACATACACCTGAAATTATTGATCAAGCCTACCAATAGTCTCGCTTGGTAGCACTCGGAGAAGTCAGTTGGAAAGATCCAGCGACAAGCAGGAGGCAGACTCAACTCTCTTCTCCCACACTAGAGTACTTTCAAGAGTCACTGATAGGAAAAGGATGACAGGAGCATGAACAAACACCTACTCTAAGCTCTGAATGGACGTATATCCTCGTTCCAATGGCTAAAGTCACCAAGCACATTTTGTCAATGGTGAAAGAGCAGAAGCAAATCCTTGCTCATATCCTGGATGCCTGTCAGGATATCATAACAGCTTCAACATCATCTCAGGGACAAACACATAAATCTATCCCTACCCGAGGAGTGACACATCTGCATATCACTCTGGAGCAGACACACACCTCTGTTCCAGTCCAAGAGTTTTATGGGGCGTACTCCCCTATATCATACTGACAACCAAGCCAGGCACAAACACCTGGTTTGAGCGGAGGTAATCAGCCTAACCTGAAAATTCCTCTTGTGCAGGAACATACACATACAAAAGTGAGTAAGAAGGTGTAAAAAAAAGACCCCCGACACAGTCATGAAATTAAGGGCCCATCTGTGATCAGGCCTTACTCAATAATGGAGTTCTTGAATCCCTCAAAAAATTATCTGTTGGAGTTCAAGATTTCACTCTCTCAACTCCCAATAGTGAGAGCTTTAATTCCGAAGGTCCGCACCAGACACTTCCTCATGAAGGATGTCTTTATGGAAGTTCAATCGATCTTGAAGTTTCATCTTCATATGAGAGACATAATAACCCTCTTTGTGGCTAGAAGAGCAAGGAGCACGATATCTCATCTTTTTCTATAATCCATCATGGTGTTCCTTCCCATGGTGATGAATTTGGCTGCGAATGTCCTCTGTGTAGTAGTAATTCTCATTGTCTAGAAAATTCTTCAGAAGAGAATGCCGTTACGAGAAAGACCTCTTATATTGAGGCGCTTGCAAATGTGAATCCAGTCATGTCTGATGCTTTACCATCAGCATGTGAAATAATTTCTCTATCAGAAGATAACTAGGGACGTCGGTCATTCTGCAAACCATCCCTGGGTCATTTATCATCTAGTTTGAACAATGGATTCTCTACTAGTCTTGTTGAATCTGATGAATTAACAAGGAAGCATCAAATCTGGTCCAAACAGGTTGAAGAATATTCATTGAATGACAAAGAGGAAATTCTGAACATGAGAAAAATACTAGAAAAAGATGAAGTACTAGTTATTTTTTGGCCTTTGGCTGAGTCTTAGTATAAAATTCCAGAGATGTTGAAAGAAGATGACATTCATGATATTCGTCTCAATATTTGGAATACTCTTTGTGAATTGAAAAAGAAATTATTATGTTATGATGAATATGAAAATCATATTAAGATAATAGAAGGGTTACAACGCCAGATTGACTTGGAATCTATATCAGCCTCCCGATATCTAAAGGCCAAAAACTAGCAGAGATCCCTTCAGCGTTAATGCGTTGGCACACTAAGAAAAATGTGCCAGCTAATTGCTAATTCCCCATCTGGTATTCATGTTAGAGGATGGGGTATTAATGGAGCACCTCACTTCACCGTGCTCCCCAATCAACAAAGCCCACCAAAGGTGGCTTCATGCAATGTTATTTCCCATAATTGGTCACATCTTGCTAATTTTTCGCAAAATCAAAGGCTTTCCCAAGGACATGCCTCAACTAGTTCTTCTCAGAATCAAGAATACATAGAAAAAGTTTTTGAATTACTCCTGCATCAAGACAACGAGGATGTTGAACATGCCTATCGTATGGAGCAAGCACATTGTCATGTGACAGAAGTGTCTAAAATAATCCAACCGTCCTATGAGCCGGGTGATAAAAGTAGATGTTGATTGACGCATCCTACTAACTTCCAGACCAATATCCACATGATTAGGATAACGTTTAAGAATGTTTCAGACATATCATGTCCAGAACCACCCCAGCTTACCAGACTGGGGACTCTTTTAATCCAACCCTCGGAATCAACAAGTACAATTTGAGGATTTGATCGGGAAGAGCAGGAACAGCCCTAGTACACCAGACTGGGGACTTTTTCAAATCCTCAATCCCTCCCACAATGAAAATAAGTCTTCTCTTGATTGGGGACGAATCCCCAAGAGGAACGAAGAGACAATTTATCAGGAGACTCTCTCCAAGTTATGGATCACCAAGAAGTTCCTGAGGGATCGAAACAACGGAGGGTAATATCTCATCAGGGGCATGGAAGAAGACAATATCGCAGAATTGCCTATAAGAATAATGTGATGCGTTATGCATCCATTAATGTCATCAATGTCGTTACTACTGATCCACCAGATGAGTCTCACTCAGAGAGATCAGATGAAGAGATTCTTGCCCAAGAAGGTGTACACACAGACGTGAATGAGGAAGGTGTGCATACACGAAATCAAAGGCTTACCAAAAATTTGGGTGTTCCTTCAGGCAATCCACTTCCCCCTCTTAGAAAGGTGTCCAATAAGGGGAACAGAAAGAATCCTGTTACATTCCACCATTCCTCTGGAGAAGGCAAATCACTCTCATTAGAGCAAATATTTGTGCAACAGGAAGAAGAAATGTAACACCCCAGGTAAATAAAGAATATGACATTTTCATATTTATCCATATTTGTGAATAAAATATTAATATGACTTTAAAGGGGACGCTATGCTCGATGGCGTACCCAACACGCAACAACGAGTTTCTTGGGAATCTTACGTTGCACTCTAATAATAAAATAATATTATTTTAAGTGGTAGTTAACATGTAGCCGTTGTAATGGCGGGAATGGATAGAAATAACTAAAATATGATTATATATGTTCTTAAATATTTTTACATTTATACAATAAAAGATAAAGGCTTAAAATACGGAAAGAATTCAATTTTAGGCGTATATGCCCTAGTTTTCACTAAAAGTTCACTTATCACCTTTTGATGGAGAACCGTCATTAAATATAGTTTTGTTCACTCTTAAAAATTCTTTTGGACCAAATAAAACTCTTATTAAGAATCGGGACATCAAAATTTACTTTGTGTAAATTTTTGGTATCTTTCCGATAAAGTTCATTTTTTAATGAATAGTGTAAAATGTTGTATTTTAATTCAAAACCACTTTTTAATCTAATTTATTTATATGATTAGATTATATTTTGAATTGGTTTTAAAGTGAAATTAGAAAATATTTTTACCATTAAATCCATTAGTGGTCGTTGGAATCAATTTCACTTTGAAATCAGACTTAAACTAGTGTCAATCTTTTGATACTTATTGTTTCATAAAACACGCTATTTGTCATGACAACGGGAATTAATTATTAAATTAATTAATGTGACTTATATGTTTTGAATTTTTTAAAACGGACTTCATTTTTGAATTCAGAATATCAAATATAGCTTAGGGTGAATTTTTGGTAATTTTTTGAAAAACTTCAATTTTTGATGAATAGTGAAACCACTAAGTGGTAATCAAGCAAACTGATTTTTCAGTTAAATGAAAGTTTACCACTAATGTGTATTGAATTTTGAAAATCCGACATACATGGTTTTCATTAAGAAGTAAAATGTGGTTCAATGAGATTAAAATAATTTTTTGGTGAATAGTAACTTATTAAGTTCTTAATCGCGATTAGTGGTAATTAGGGTAGTTTAAGGTATAAATAATGCTTTAATAATAGTAAATGACCTAGACACATGTCCCAACCTTATTGGTTGTGTCATGTCCGACCAATACAAGCCATGGGTCAACTTGGGGACCCCATGGAGACACTTTGGTTTGGAAATGACATAAATAACTTTTTATTTAATGTAAAAGTAAAAATGACACAAACATAATATGTTTTACAAAAACAATTTTTACATGGGGTTATAAAGATCAGATATTTGATTATAAATAGTAATTGGAAATATAAGAAGATTTCCTACATCATAGTATTTTTTTTTATGATTTTTAGACATTAAATAAATTAAATTATTTATGACATAATAATGATGCAGCGATGACATCATTATTTGACGATTTAAATAAAATGGAAAGATAATGTAAAATATATGAACTAAACATGTCCAAAACTTATTGGATGAGTGGATTTAGAAGACGTATCACCTTATCCACGAATTATATCAATGTGGGACCTTTTGAAACCGAAACACATTTTCAAATAAAGTAATATTTCTTTACTTTCCAAAAGTGCCCCTCCTCTCCTCTTATAAAAGGCCCCCACCTGTACCTCATTTAACACACTCCTCAAGCCTTTGGCTAGGCCAACCCCTGTCAATTTACTCTCTCCACATCCCTCTCCTCATCCTAGAGGATTCCCTTTGGGCAGAATCCTTTCAAAGGAAGCCTTTAGGCTCAAATCAAAAGGGAGTTACACTTTTAAAGGTAATTCATTCTCTCTTGTTCATTTGTTTTATTTTGCTTCTCCAACCCTCTAAACTCTTTTTATTTACTTCTTTTGTAACAACAACAGTATCTTCAATATACTAGGATGTTGTTATAAGATTTATTTGAGCTACACTCTCACACAACTACATCAAATGGTTAAAGAACATACGGTTTCCGTGGATGGCGAAATTCTGCCTCCCGAAACAATGATTGTTCAATACTCATTTAACACCTTCAAGGGTGGCCATTATGATGTCACTATTTTTATATATGATATATAATATGTTTATGTTTTCTTTAAGATTCTGTATTTTTCATTTTTGTCATACCTTTATGGTTTCCATTATGGGTAAACACGATATCTTCATTTAAGGAAGTGCGGACTACCGCCCCCTAAAAGTGATGTGATTCGTTAATGCCATATGTGGGACGTGTAAAGGATGGATTTAAAGTTTTTATATATGATGTTATACTGTAATTATAATATACCTCTATATAATTATTATTTATTTCCATTAAAGTATGATATAGAAATGAAAGTAGCGTTCATGTGTACGTACGGCTTGCCGTCTCCATGAACGGTGCATTTCATTTCTTATCCCCAAATGTAATGTACTATTAAAAGTACATGTATATAATGGATATATATAATTAATGATATATCTAAATGATGAATATAATTCTGGAATTAAAATATACATACCTCTCATTTAGTTTTAATTCCATTAATATGACAAAGAAATGAAAGTAGCGTTCATGCGTACGTACGACTTACCATCTCCATGAACGGTGCATTTCATTTCTTACCTCTAAATGATTATGTAATATTATAAATACATGTATATGCTGGATATATATGATATATATGATATCCAAATCAGGAATTTCATTCTGGATATAAAGAACTTTTGACCACACGAACAACATGTAATTGTAAGAAGTCAACTTTCGACTTAAGAACCAAATATTGACAAAACAAACATTATTAACTTAAATGGTTACATAATGTTTATAACATTTCAATAAGTGATATAAAAGGAATAATGAACTTTAAAAAGGTTCTTAATAAAGTATAAATTAACTCAAGTTTATTATTCAGGACGTTAAATAACGATCGAGTCAAGTCGGACCCGAGGTAAGGGACTTCGTCTCAATCTCCTTTCATTGAGGCATATTTCGTTTTATACACAAAATTCTTTTATACGGTGTATAAAACCTTTGAATTTTACTTTTATACGAAATGAATCTTTTTCTATGAAGCGTTTTACTAAACGACAAAAAGTAATGTTTTTTTAACGTATGCGGTGACAACGACTTTTTCCGCCGCCGTGAGTATTATTTGGTCTTTGGCTTTCTCAACAAGCCGTAATGTTTTTTAGAATAAAATAAATACCATATACTCTTTTATGTATTTTGGTATTGAAAATGGTTTTGAAAAAGGATTCTATTTTGTCAATATATTTATGATATATTGTGATTGAAATGTGGAAATGTTATCATTCCTTTATATTGGTTTTATGTTTTATGATTTTATATTGGTACTTGGACATTTTAACGGGTGGTTACGTTATAAACCATATGACGGGTGGTGCCATGAATACCAGGATGGGTGGTTACGTTATAACCTCCAATGCATTGGGTATGGAAGTCGGCCGTATGGCTATTCCATTAAGTATGTATGGAAATTGGCCGTATGGCTATTCCATTAAGTGATATGTGTGGATGTCGACCGTATGGTTATTCCACTTAAGTATGTTTATGTCCCAAGTTACCTTTATATATGTTATGTGTTCTTTATATGGGATTTATGGTAATCCTTTGGTTACAAAAAGGTAAGTAATGATACTTTATTCAGTGAAGAGTTTTTATTACTTCATAAAGGTGAAAAGTATTACTTTGATAAAGTATACATGGTTTACTTGTTGTTTTGATAAACTAACAATTTTCATTCTTTGTGTATCCCTTACTGAGCTTCTTATGCTCACCCCAAGTTTTTCGAAATGTTTTTCTCAGGACTTAAAGTGGAATAAGGTCAAGGATGGGATCAAGGGAATTTCATGCTATCTAAAACATGGAATCTAGACATCTTTATTTTTAAGAGTTTTTTTTATGGAGACTTAGTAGAAGTGTCTACTTTGTAATCTTTTAAGATGTAATAGTTATGTTCTAATTCTCTAAAACTCTAAACCTAAAAAGATCCTCAATGTGAATTATTAATTTAATTCAATATTAAGTAAGGTTTAAGGCTGGGGCCTTATAAGAAATGACAGAATTAAGAAGGATGATTGCAGAACTACTTCAAGGTAGTCTTCCTCCTAAGTGTGCTGGAGCCAGTCAGCCAAGGGAATTTTCTTCCGTTACTGAAATGGACCAGGAGTATCCTCTTTTATCAGCACACACTCACAGGTCTAATCTTATGGGTCAAGTGCAACGACAATTGGTGATACTACCATTAGTTATAGTACCAGGCCCCATACCTTTCCGAGATTTAGTCAGTGCACCTGTTCAGCTCCAAGTTCAACCGGATGTTTCTCAAAAGTTGATAACTACTATTGAGTCATTAACATCTCGGTTAGAGGCTATAGAGGGAAAACGAGCTCAAATTCAACCAGAAAATAGAGCATACCCTAAATGGGTTGATGATATTCCTCCCCCATCAAATTTTGCAAGTACCACATTCCCAATCGTTAATGGTTTGGGAGATCCAGAGCAATGCTTAACACATTTTGTTTCTCATTGCCATCCTATGATGGGAACCCCTAAGTAGAAAGAAGAAATTTAGCTCCGGTGCTTTGTACAGTCATTACAAGGACCTGCTTTTGATGGTACATACAACCAACTATAATTTTTTATTAAGCCACTTTAGGGTAAAGTGGGAAACCAAAGTTCGCACACATGGACTACGTGCTAAAAGAGCTCACATAATTGTTAAAAACAAGACTAAGGTTATTTAAGTTAGATTCTATGTATAATTCCCAATGCAGAGAACTAACCTGGATGTCTGGATCGTCTCTAATAAGTGTTTCAAGGTGAGAAATCATTCTGTCCATTATCTGGATAAATTCTTCCAATGTAATTTTTCCTTGGTTGAAGCCTCAGATGATGATTCAGTCTTGCTCGTCGATCCACGCTTCTTGCTCCTCTATGGCCTCAGTCTACAAGCGTCTTTCATAAATCCTTAAAATATCTTCAGTTGATGTGTTTGGCCGAAGGAATTTATCAAGAATCTCTTCCGTAGAGTGGAATATGAGCCTTAGACACTCTGCACCCTCTTCCTCTATGACTCTTGATTCTCCGTTTGGATCCCAACATTCCTCATCTTGAAGGAATTTTCTTTCCTTACTTCCACATTTCTTGGACGACCTGGTTTCCATTGGTTTCGGCAAATGAGAGTAGTCTTTGCGCCCCTTTGGTTTTTTTCCTTGGACCACTATTCATTTCCCCGAGTCACGCTTCCCTTTTTTCCCCTTCTTCCTTCTTGGACTATGGGGACCATTCCCTTGGAACTGGTCCAGGCTGTCAACTAAGAGTTGGATAAAGCTATCATCGCCTGACTCTACATCCTCTTCTGACAGTGATTGTGCTTGTGTTTCCAGGCCTTCAAATTTGTTTTTTACTTCAACCCCCAAACCTTCTTTCTGAACCCTCATCCTTCTTGAAGGATGCGGCTTGCCTGATTTGTCCGCCAAGTCCTTCTTATTCTCCCCTTTTCTCCCAGTCGTCTTAAAGGAGGAATTTGGAAATAGCGAGTTTGGGTCAAGAGGACCCAATATGCTATCCCCTTCTTGCCTTCCTTGACCGTCCTGCCCTCCTTCACCATGGATAGAACCTGTTGCTACCTGGAAAAAAAATTTCCCCTTCACTGCCATGGCAGATGATTCAGCCTCCTTACCACATGGGAACTGTTGGTTATATCCCTCCCATTCCCGACCTTGAGGACCTCTTGAACCATGGACTCCGCTAGCACCTTTATCTACACCATTATCGACAGTTCTCTCCGAGGCTATATGCTCCACCACATCCACATTCAAGGGTAGATTTTTCCCTCCCACCTGCACTGCCTCCACTCCATTCTCCTGCAAGGGGCTGAACCCCAAATCCTTCATTAAATGAGCTATGACATCCATAACCCGTGGAAGGGAGGGATTGGCCTCTGCAACCTTCACTTCTCCTGGAACCACCGGGTAAGTCCCCTGCACTGGCTGTCCCTCCCGAGGACTGCCTTCGGTATCCAGCCGAACTTCACCTGGGCCAAAAACAGCCTCACCTAAGTTGCGTTCCCCTGAATCAACCTCGCGCGCCTCTGTTGGCGTGACCGGTCCTGCTCCAACCGATAATTGGATCCCACCGAGAATGGCCTGCGCATGAGGCTCTTCTGGACGAGAATTCAAGGGTTGTTGATCCCTTGGACCTCGTCGGCACCCAGGAACCAAATGTCCTAGATGCTGACATCCCAAGAAAAAGGCTGGCCAAGACTCAAAGACCACCTGCTATTTCCCTATGAATTCATTGCCAACCGAAATCCAAAGCCACTCTGTAGGAGACTTCTAGATGCAGACCTCAACACAAACACGAGGGCTGATAGGGTGACAAACAGCAGCAGTCCGACTATCCGAACAGAGAAATCTACCGACCATGTTCCCTAACATGCTAATAATTGACGGAATCTGAAAAAGAAGAGGCAAAGAAGGGATGCTTACCCACACCGCCGTCATCGGAGCATCCCGATTCATGTTGGATTCGAGAGAGCATCGAAGGAGGTGAAATCCGCTTCCGTTGAAGGTATGGGTGGCATTGGACCAAGCAGCCATCAAATTGCTCTCAGAGGAAAACTGGACCATCATCTGCCACCGGTCAAGAAGCCCGACCATCGCGCGTTCTTGAAGACCCCAAGCATCGAACACAAAACGGTCAAAGGCATCCACCGAAGGGTGGCAGCCCCTAAAGCGAGCAACAAGCATCGTCCTGAAGAGATTTGATGCACTGTAGAACTCCTTCGAGGACAGCGCGAGATGAGGAAACCCCTTATGAAGGTCAGGGACATTAGGGAACAAAGATATCGTCGGGAAAGGAGGAAAGAGAGTGGGGTTGGTGAAGGGGAGAAAATTTTGGGCGATTCCCTCTCCCCCTTCAGGGGAGGGAGGGGCCGGTGCGGTCGTCATCGCCGCTAGGGATTCATCTTCGACCTCGCTCTGTAGCCACTTGGATCGTGGATTCCTATATGCTTTTGGTGGTACACAATCTTGCAATCTCGGTCAATTACTGGATGGGAGGATATTCGTTAACGATTTCTTCTTCAGTTCAGTTCCACGTTGCCAAAAACAACAGTGTTTGATCTTAAAAACTTTAAGAAAAAGGAGAATGAAAGGGTTTCGGATTTCATTTCTCACTGGATGGGATTAACATATTCCCTGAGCATAGCACTTCATCAAGAGGAACTGTTTCCAATCTATGTGGAAAATTTACGTGATGAATTACGCACGCCGTTGATCCCTGTGAAATACACAAGAGAGATTCAAGACATTACTTATATAGCTCAGTAGATTGATGATTCTCTTAGAAAAACTAAGGATAAAACTCACGTAATTCCATCATCTCCAGGAAGGAGAATGGGTAGAGCAGAGACTGCTGGAGTAATGCTTAAACAAGCACCTGTACCTGCTTCTACCTCAAAGCACTCATCTTCTCAAAGGGCTTCACCTCCTGAGTTTCAGAAAGAGAGAACATTTCATCAAGATGATAAAAGAGATTAGAGATGGAAACAGTTTGATTAAATAAAGAGCAAAGTTTATTCTATCTGAAATGAACAAGATCATGGCTACTTCATTTCAGCTTTGGAGAATAACCTGGTTCAGCTGCCGAGGCCTAAAAGGCCAAACAAAAAAGCAGATAAAGACCGTCCCAATTGTTGCCCATTTCCTTAAATGTGGTGGCATCCCATCCAAGAGTGATTCATCTTCACGCACCTTCTGCAAAAGAAGGTCGACTTGGGGCATGTCAAATTGAAGGGTTCATCAGCTCATGTATCATGTGTCACTGCTACAGATACAGAGTAAGGAGGCGACTGGCAAGAAGTCAAAAGAAAAAAATGTACAAAAATATGTTGATTAGATGGACACAATGACAATAAATCGGACTCATGCAATTTTTTGAACACAATTGAAGAAACCAATTGTGTCATCTACTATAAATGCCGCCGTGAAACCTCCATCAAAAGGAAAATCCTTAGAAGGGATTCGTAATTCAAATAAGAAAGAAGAATAAGAAGAAGATGAGCATGTGTCAAAGACCAAGCTATATTTGACTCTGGAAGATTTCATGCCATCTACTTCAAATCCATGGGCACCGCCCCACCAAATGGAGAAGCCTCAGTTGGCTAGTCAGGCAGAGTCCTCATTGGATGAAGAGATGATATTTTGTTCTATTAATATGATTCCCTTAACAGATCCTTATGCCAGTTGCAATTTCAATCTCAATGAGCCAGAATTCTATATATCAAAAAGAGGAATTAGAGGATGATCCAGGGGGTCTGGGATACAAACAGAGATGTGGATATCCCAGAAGCCACTATTCCAATTCTACCCCTGTCAGAACATTGTATGCCGTAGAAACTCGTGGCAGATCCCTTCAACGAGCTCGGCAAGAACATGCATGTTCATCAACCAATAACAGATTCAGTAATGGCACAATTATTCTTGAGTATTAGTTGGAGGTTCCACATTCATCTTCTCAAAGAGTAAATGGATCTAATGTGTCCAATTTTCTAAAGCCAAAAGTATTTCCAACTCTTATATCATTACAAGGAGAATCTAATTCCATGTCACCTACAAAACCACATGATCCTATTTTGAAACACAGACCTCTAGAGAAAAATTATGATGTATTGAAACACATTTCCCATGTACTGGCCATGTAATCAATTTCGGAGGCATTGAATCTGTCAAAGGATTATCGAGAGCCACTCATCAAGGCTTTGTCAAGTCCTCAGGAGTTTGAAAATGATATTCCTTTAGGTGAAATCTACCATGTAGAGAATAGTCCTACAGAATGTCATGCAGTGATATAATTCATAGATGAAGATGAAGATGATGTCGTTCATGGGCATATTAGACCATTGTACATATCTGGAAAGGACAATGGCATGGATCTCCGATGATATTTTATTGATAATGGTTCAGCAGTCAACCTCATCCCCATTCATACACATCGTCGATTGGGACTCACCAAATATGATTTATCTCCTTCTACTTTGGTGTTTTAAGGGTATGATAAAAATGAACAAGAACCACTGGGTGAGATTACACTCAAAACCCAGTTTGGGGATCTTGTATCCAATTAAGATTTCATAGTGGTTGATCATGACACAACTTTCAATATTTTGTTTGGAAGACCCTGACTACATCAGCATACATCTATCCCTTCATCATACCATCAATGTCATAAATATTGTTTCAATGGTCAAATTGGGATATTGTATGGTGTTAAATCCCCATTAAAGACATGTGAATATCAGTACATTGAAGTGGAATTCTATCACATGAAGGGAGAGGGTAAATCCACAACAAAAGATGTTTTCCAGAATTAATGATCCATTTGGTTTGGAAAAGATTATAGTAAATCCATTTGCTCATGTGAGTTCAGATTATGTGCTACCTATTAGTCAAATGGCCCAGATATGCCCATATCAAAATATTCTTATGGAATGATCCATAATGTCAATTACGGTAATCGAGCCAAGAATCATTGGAGAAATTTGTGATCTACCTAGCAGTGATTATTGCCCAAATTGGGATGTCATCATTTCATCTGCCGAAATCCAGCAAGTCTATACTTCTCCAATCAGGCCAGAAGAAGTTATAACAACATCAGAGGTGAATAATGATGTCAATTCTCAATCCATAATATCCTCCTTATTACCCAAGGAAGACCTGTCATCATCAATTGGGTCGGAAAGGGAAGCTTCTTTTTCAAAATGTTAAAATTTTAACATCTTTTCTGAGTGTGGAAACTTTTCTTCATCATCTACTATGCATGTAGAAACATGGGAGATAAAGAATGTTGAAGATGAAGAGGAACATCTCAGAAATGCTCCCCCAGCATTTGAGGAAGGTATCTCTACCACCGTGGATACACATAGAGAAATAAATATGGGTACTGAAGAAGATCCACTCCCCACTTTAATTAGTGCGGCCATGCCTCTTGAAGAAAAAGAGATGTATATTTTATTTTTAATGAATAATTGAGACATATTTTCTTGGAATTATATAGAGATTCCTGAGCATGATCCTGATGTTGATACTCATCATTTGGGTTTTCCAGAAGAACATCGAGGATTTAAGCAAGGCGTGAGAAGAACACACCCAACCTATGCTTCCTAAATTGATGCTAATGTGGATAAGCTTATCAAATGTAAAGTCATTAGAGAATATCCATATCCAATTTGGTTGGCTAATATTTTCCCTGTGAGGAAGAAGAATGGGAAAATTAGAGTTTTAATTGACATCAGAGATCTTAATCGGCATTGTCCTAAAGATGATTTTCCAGTTCCGATTACAGTACACTTGATTGATGAAACAGCTGGTTATGAAGCACTTTCATTCATAGATTTATATTCTGGATATAATCGAATCCGAGTGTCTCCAGAAGATGAATAATCTATAGCTTTCAGAGCCCTTCAGTGTGTGTTTTTCAATCAGGTAATTCCCTTTGACCTAATGAATTTTGGCACAACATATCAGCGTGCCATGCATCATATCTTCAATCCTTTTTTTGGAAGTTCGTTGAATTCTATGTGGACGATATGGTGGTTAAATCCAAAAAAATGATATAATCAACTGGCTGATTTGGAATTTATATTCTGCAAGCTTCGACAACATAATTTGAAGATGAACAATTTAAAATGTGCTTTTGGGGTAACCATAGGAAAATTCCTCGGCTTTGTTGTATGAAACCGTTCTATTGAATTCGATCTTGAGAAGGCCAAGTCAATCCTTGGTATGTCACCTCCTCGAAATTAGAAATAATTGAGAGGGATTCGGGGAATCTTGGCCTATATTCAGCGTTTCATTGCCAATTTGGCAGGAAAAAGTCTACCCTTCACCATACTAATGAAGAAGAGAGTCACTTATCAGTGGACTGAAGATTGTCAGGAAGTATTTGAAATTATCATGAAATACCTCCTAAGTCACCCGTTACTAATTCCACCTGTTGAAAAAAGACCACTTATCCTCTATGTGGAAGCCTCAGAGTGATCATTGTGAGCCTTTTTTGTTCAGAAGAATGATGCTGGGAATGAAAACTACCTCTAATACCTCTGTCAGACTATGCTGGAAGCAGAAACCCAATATTCGAGCTTTGAGAAATGCTTCCTAGCATTAATCATTGCAGTTCGGAAGTTGATAAACTCTCTACCGCATCATGGGGTCCAATTGGTATCTCACAATAACCCTCTAAATTTAATCCTCAGTCGGCCAATGCTTACAGGATGTATGGCAAGGTGTGCGGTTATTCTACAGCAGTTTCACATTCAATATGTGTCTCAAAAGTCAAAAAAAGGCAATGCTCTGGCTGATTTCATTGCTGAACACCCATCAATGGAAGATACATCTACAGATATTGAACTACCTGATGAGGATGTATTCTCCATTCAGGACAATTCTCAAGATTGGGAAATGTATTTTGATTGTGCATCCAGAAGTCCAACATGGAAGACAATAGAAGATCCAAAATTAAACAAAGTTGGGTTAGGAGTCGTTCTCATTTCTCCAGAAAAGGCAGTGATACCCTATTCCTTTTTATAACATGAAATTGGTACAAATAATGAGGTAGAATACCATGCTCTCATTACAGGCTTGGAGTTGGTGCTTCATGCACAAATGAATCACTTAAAATTGAAAGGTGATTCAGACCTGGTAATCAAACATGTCAATGGGGATTATGCAATCAGAAAAGAAGAATTGATCCCATTGTATGATATGACAGAATGATAATGGCGGAACTTCCTACGGAACCGACATTTTCTTATGTCCCTCGATCAAAAAATGCTCAAGCTGATGCATTGGCTAACATAGCCACAACTCTAGCAGATACAGATTGGGATGAGACAAGCATCAGCATTGCCCACCGTCATACAATTTCACCTTATGTTCGAACCAGAATAGAGGAAATTAATGAAATTATTCCCATTCATGAACCATATGGTCATAGTTCATGATGGATGACACCAATCATGGAATACCTTCAAAATGGAAAACTTCCACCTGATAGAGTTGGGAAAGATCAAATCCGATGACCTATGGTCAATTTTACCCTTTATGAGAGCCCATACCACCTAGATAAAGTTCTCTACAATAATGGTTTTGATGGAGTTCTCTTCAGATGCATTGATGTTGAAAAGATAGTGGCTGTCATGAAAGAGGTGCATGGAGGAGTCTGTGGTGCCCACCAGTTTGGACATAAACTGTCTGATCAGAAAAGAAGGCTCGGATACTTTTGGCCATCAATGATACAAGATTGTGTTTATTTCACAAAGAAGTTTCATTAATGCTAGGTACATGAAAATTTCATTCATCAACCCCTACAGTTGATTCATACATCTAAATAATCATGGCCATTTGCCTTGTGGGGAATGGATGTGGTGGGACATTACCCTTCAGGCACGACCATGTAGTTTAATTATATTTTACTGCTACTGACTTCTTTTTCAAATGGGCAGAGGCAATAGCTTTCAAGAAAGTTAGTTTTAAATGTATTGTTAGCTTCCTCATGTCTAACATAATTACCAAATTTGTTGTCCCTCATACTATATTGACAGACAATGGCACCATCATCTGTTCATACGAGGTGAAGAAATTGTATAAGAATTATAACATCAAATCCAATACTTCATCTCGGTATCATGCAGTGGCTAATGACTAGATAGAAGCCTTCAACAAGGCTCTATCAAACATACTACAAAATATTGATGATAAAGATAAGAAGTCATGGCCTGGAAAACACATTCATGGTTTATGGGCTTATCGAACCACCACCCGCACTACAATGCGGTAAACTTCATATTCACTAATATGTGGAATAGAAGCAGTTTTTCCCATTGAGGTTCAATTACCTTCACTTAGAGTTTCCATTTATGATTAGTCATCTACAGATGAACAATCTCAGAAGCGATTGGATGAATTGGAATGATTAGACAAGAAAATATTTTGCACCTTGCATCACATGGAAGTCTATAAGAATAGAATTGCACAAGATTTCAATAAAAATGTTTGTCTTCATTCATTCACTCAAGGAGAATTGGTATTGGTTCTCAGAACTCCAATGATACCAGGAAAGAAACCTCCTAACCTAGAACCAAAGTGGGAAGGACCTTATTCAATACATAAGGTCTACTCCAATAGAGCATATTCTTTAATCTCAATGGATGGAGAAATAATTATGACTCCAACCAATGCTATATTTCTGAAGAAATATTTTGTATAAACTCAAAATATTGTCCCCAGAACCAATATCGTCACATTGGTTCATTATCATCCAACATGACGTTAAACTGTGAAAGTTTCCTTTACGTCCTAGCAACATGACGTTAAACTGTGTGGTCCATGCATATGACCTTAAACTATTCACAACGTCTTAGCTACATGACATTAAACTATGTAGAATTCCCTAATCGTCGAACATGATGTTAATCTGTATTGTTATATTTATCCCCATTGTCCTAGCTACATGATGTAAACTGTATAGTCTCCATTGTCCAACATGACGTTAAACTCTTTCCCCTACATCGTCCTAGCAACATGATGTTAAACTGTTTGGTCCATACATATGACCTTAACTATCTACATCATCTTAGTTACATGACGATAAACTGTACAACATGATATCGTCCAACATGACGTTAAATTGTATCAGCTCCAATATTGTCCAACATGACACTAAACTATTTTTCATCCAAGATGACGTTAAACTGTAAAAGTCTCCATCGTCCTAGCAACATGATGCTAAACTGTACAAGAAGTCCCTATCGTCCAACATGACGTTAAACTGTATTAAGTCCAAGATGAAGTTAAACTGTGCAGTCCACACATACGACCTTAAACTATTAGCATGATCAATTTTTCCAGCATGACATTAAACTGTATTTTGTCCCTGCTACATGACATTAAACTATGCAGCACAGATAGTCCTCACTGTAAGACTTCCAACTACATTGTCCCTTTTTGTGTCCTACATGACATTAAATTGTGCATCATTAGGGTTGTTGCTACATCTTGTTTCTCACACTGAGTATAACTCACCAGAGCTTAGAGAAAACTTCAACCATAACATTCTCTATGGGCCGCTAACCATACCTATGTCCCAACAACATTAATGTAGATCTTTTTTAAAAAAACAAATTGATCATTATTTCATTCCTTAATTGAACTACTTGGACTTTGATCCTTGACTTCTAGGATATGTACGTTGGAAACCTCCTGAGGTTCAAGCCCAAAACCAATATTTTCATATTAGTTCTCTTTTGTCTCTTATAATGTTGACTTATGAGACCACCCAATAGAACCTATATCTTCACATTGGTTCACTTTGTCCGTGATGTATGAAGTTAAACAATACAACACCTTTTTTTCATGTATGACAATAAACTATGACATTCTTTGATACTCTCACCTGAGAGGGAATCATTGTTTACATAGATTTCCAATCATGTAAATTCAAAAGAATACGTGTATACACGGTAATGCTCAATCTTTTTATCTTGGGTTAAACCATCATTGCACTAAATTCCCCTTTTTACCCTTCACGTGTACGAACCAAATCTATATAAAGGGTATTTCATGAACTATTCAGGCTTGATTTACATCCTTATGGGATACATAGGAATGTTCGGGCATCCCTCGAATCCAGCCCCAAGCCTTTGGTCCTAATCCCAATTTCCACTTTCAGTCCCTTGGCTGAAAAATCCCTATAAAATACACATTTTGTATTCCTTATCATGGTCCAAGTTCTAAGATCATAAATTAAGATCTCAAACACTCTTGTCCCACACGACGTTAAACTGTAGTACAAGAACATTGTTTGGCATGATTCCCATCCTCAGGGGATACGTAGTGAAGTCCAACACTTAAATTCAGGACCCATTCACAACATGATTTTGGTTAGTATTTATCTATATATCATTAAATAAATTGGACAATACCCATTTATGTGTATCATAATCCTAACCTTAAATATCTTCAGATCCTTATAACCCTTTTTCTTGAATTCTGGTTGAAAAATGTTCAATACTTAAGAGTTCTTTTGCCTGACTATGCAGCATGTTCCCATAGGAAGCCTTGCATAAGCAGTGTACATAACAGACCTCTCAGGAAAAAGATACTATTATATGACTATGCAGCTAATTCCCTTAGGTGGATCTACATAATTCAACCCCCTAATGGGTTTTTTAAATAGTAGTAACTTCATTCTTGGGATGAAAACCTCTTTTTTCCTTATTTTTCTTAATGACAATATGTAGGGATCCATAAAAATAGCCATCCTCAACATATCTATCCCATATTTCTCTTTTCGTGATCTAAATGTATTCATGACCATGGTTTATAATTTCTTTCCATACGCTTGGGCCAGAACTTCGTAGGAGAAACATTCATCCAGTTCCTAAATAATCTATTTGGAAATATTTTTCTCTATATTCAAGTACCTATGTCCATACAGCAAACTCAATTCATTGGAAAATTTGAATCTCTATAAACATTCACTGGATTTTTAGCACTAGAAATGTTATCTTCTGAGGGTTCTTTTGCATGACTATGCAGCACGTGCCCATAGACGGCCTTGCATAAGTAGTCTATATATCAGACTTGTTAGCCAGAAGATATTATTTATTTGACTATTCATCCAATGCCCTTAGGTGGCCCTGCATAATTCAACCACCTAACGGATTTGTAAAATAATAGTAACTTCATTCTTGGAAACTACTTCTTCTAATGCCTTTATTCCATTTTTTCATATCATTCCTCAGATTCAAAACTTCTTAAGTCATAGTTTAAACATTTTCCTTTCATACATGAATATGGTAATATGGTGTCAGATAAATTACCGATGAATTGATTCTTTCTTTATCCATTTGGTCAAAGCTATTTCTAACTTAATCATTAGACTATTTTATGTCTGTGTTCATAACATTAAACTGCCCACAAAAGAAAAGGTAAATCTGAATAAAAGTCATGTTCTAGCTCAATAAACATGCATTTTGTATGATTTAGGTAATATTGGGTAATTAATATATTCATAGTTTGTAGGGTTATCCATAATAATCCTAGTAAAAATCAATCAATGCTTACTTGGCCCACTGGCTTAGGTAAAATTTAATGTGGGTAATGAAATAAGGAATGCACAAATGATTGAGGATGAAATTGTATCTCATTGACGAGCAGGGATTCGAAGGATATCCACAGATTGGAATCTCTTCTCTTTTTCAAGGAATTACAGAAGGCTGTCAACATAAGTCTTTACTTGACGTAAAACATCCCAAGCATCATCAGCAGCTACTTGAAGCTCATTCACCTAACCAGCCTCTCTCCTCATAGCTTTATGGAGTGCCTTCTTTGCAACTGAAATGGCCTTCATGCCATTAGTTTGAGATCCCTCCAAATAATTTCTGAGCTAGTCGAGTTCCCCAGTAACGTCGTCTAATTTATGCTGGAGATGCATCTACTAGATGGTTTTTTCATTGATCTTATACTTCATCTCATTTATCTTGGCATCATAATCATCTTCATCATGAGATACTACAACCTCAAAGTCGCTGATATTGATTGACATCTTCACCATGTTCATATCCTCATGACTCTTCTACTCCTACTCCCTTTTCAAAATGACTTGCTTCACCGCGGTATGGATCTCCTGGTATCCAATACCACCAGGTCCTAGCATGATGAACCAATATGACAGTTGTGGAATCTTCATCGACAGCTCTTCTAAAGGCAATTTAGGTATGATCTTCTATATGTTGTTCCATGCATTACGTCGTGATAAGATGAACGCTTTATGCACCTCCATGTCATATTCTACATCACTATCACAGGGGGGTATATTCTGGGATTAATGCACATAGATAAGTGCCATGTACTGCTCCATCCCCCCTGACCCATGCATCTTCATTTTTGATTCCCGTTGGGGTAGAGGATGAAGCTTCAACTCCAGATCTAACCATTGAAATTGATGGCCCTTCATAATTAATGGAAAAAATTGGTTTTTTTCAAAGGATGACAAAATTCAATTTGGTTGCCATATAAAATATGTACAGTTGCAAAGAAGATGGTATCCCTTACCCAACGGTAAATCTGCAACTTGAGAAGACTCCTCCCCATCTTTCCCAGTTTCAACAGGATATTCAAGATGGGTCTTAGGAGGGTTTTCTAGGATTATCTCCACTTGAACTAGAGTGGCTGAAATGATAGGGTCGACATCAATGTCCACACCCTCTTCTGGCATTGGCAAATTAGCAGCTTCATTAGATGAAAATGCATATCATTTTCAGCCATGATTAGAAATGTAAATTATAAATAAATTTACTGGACGAAGGGTAAAACTCATGCCCAAGATCTTCTAAATCACAAGATAACTTAGCATGATCATAAAAATCTTCGAAAGACAAGCCAAGATTCATCATTTCATCTGATGATAATTCAAAATCCTAGATAATCTCACCAGTGGGAGCTTTGGATGTGTCTTCTTGATGACTTTCATCTTGCGGCTCCCAACCTTGGACAACATGGTCAGTTGAAATAGAAACATCAGTTGTGACAGTAGCTAGATGATCAAATGCAGGAATTGAACCTAAAATATCACATAATGGAGGTCAGTCAATGTTTTAATTTAACATTTTATGAAGCATTGTTACCTTACCAGAAGCAGGTTCTTCTATTCATGTAGCAGTAGCAGGAGGGATACTAGGGGAAGATTTTGGCTCATCTCTAGAAGTATCCAGGTTGACATGGGTTTGTGATTGTTCCCCAGCACCATCCATTGTTCTAGAAGGAGGATTGATCATCTCTCTCAGGGGTGAAATTGAAGAAGCCCCTATAATTCCAAAAGAAAATGAGCAATCTTTTCATGATCTAAGACTCATAATTTTAAAGGACTTACCACTTCCAATGAAGCATTTGGCCATGGAGTTCCTCCTTCGAAGCCTATTCTTCTTCGGCTTAATGAGAGTGTCAGAAACCTCCCATATGGGTAGTTGAATTTGAGATTGGAATGCAGTTTGCAACTCCTTATCCATTGCCTACTGGCATGGATATATTTCACCCGATTCATAAGGAGTTTCAGTAGCAGCCCCTATGGCAGTACCACCAGGGCTATATTATGGTGAAGTAACCTCAGTAGTTCCTTTCGTTGTAAGCTGCAAGATGAAGAAAGTAATTTCCTTAAGTAATTAAAGATTTAAATGATATAAGTTGCAAAGAAAATAAGGAAATACACTTTCATCTTCAGGACCCACAATGTCATGCCCATACTCATCTCTGAAACCGTCAATCCCCTCAGTGGTGCCCCGATCAGTCATCTCCTTCACCTGCTTGGTAATAGAAATGGAATCGTCAGTGGCATAAATGATCATTTCCTACTCTTTAATGTATGCTCGCACTTCATTGGGGTTGTTTTCAAAACTGATATCAGTGGAGGCTAGGATATTCTCTAACCTAGGGAGATGTAGTCCCTCCCATAGGTCCAACAAGGCAGTTTCAATATCACAATAAAAACTCTGCCAAGTCTGGACAGCCTCTTGTCGAAAATATTTCTAAGAATGAGGAGGTCCTACAATCTTCGACTTTAGCTTCTTCCTAGCTCCTGCAACTACAGATAAAAAATGAAAAAATTGGACTTATTTACTATATAATGTAATTTCCAAAATGAGATAACTCACCAGGAGTTGATGGAGTAGCTCTCTTGATTCTAACCGGAGGATTATATCTGGCATGAGGCCGCATTTCCACTTTTTGCGCCTCATCATCCCCATCTTGGGAATCCGGTGAACCCGTCCTAGAAGAGGAATCTAGTGAATCAGCCTCAGGCGGGGAAGCATCACCTTCATGAGTAAGGGTCTCTTTCCATGGATTCATTTTCCTCTTCCCCAACTAATAAACTAGAATATTCAGAACCTCTTTGGGATATTATGCTATGCAGTGGTCAGTATACCATGTGGTCAGATTGTGTGCCTCCCATTCAACTGGTAGATCAAATTCCGCCCCTGTCCTCTCTCTTACTGTCAGCATCCACCGTTTTCAAGAAACAATCAGATATTGATCTAATCTGACATGTACGGGGGGAGATACAACAATCTGTTGCAGGAACATGAACTTGCGCACAAATCTATATGGATCATAGGCTTCACCTATGATTTCCCCATTAATAATAGAAACCATCACCACATCTCTACAGTTATCATGTACGCCCTTAAGTCCAAGCCGACAGTTTCGCCATCAAAAAACCGCCCAGTTGGTGGGTTTCGGTATGGAATGTTATTAAATTATTTGTACATGCTCAGCCTTACCTTCATGTCATAAGAATTATGAACTAGTAGGGAAATTCTAGAAAATGCATGCACTGACCGCCTGAAGGAACTTCCAAGAATTTGTACTTCATTCTGTACATTTTATGTCCTGAAATGAGTGGCGATCCATCCCCATAAAACATGGAATAGTCCCACTATCCTCATAGGATATTTACCCTTGAAAACTTTAATAAAAAACATGTGGATATTTTCTAGATTGGGGGTATCCAACCCAACCATTCTTCCCTCAGCTAACTTCGCCGCAATAACGAAGGTCCCCAGCTTGACGCCTCCCTTCGAGTCCCTAACTGGTAGACGATAGATGTTGAGCCACATATCGAAGAAGCCCACTAGATGAGTCTTCTTTGGGATCCGTTAATTCACTTCATACCCCCACTTTTCAAACTCTACTACATCCCGAGTTGGCCAAAATGTGCCAAGAGAACCCCTCTTTTATATTTTGGGGCAAGTATTAGGACGAGTGGGCCTTTAATCATTGAACATAATTTTCATGTATCCCTTCTCCTTTGGATCCTTCTCTTGTTTATCAATCAGAAACATTTTCATCCATTCCTCCGGATGAATCTCCTTCCTAAAACGGGTCAATGAAGTCTCTGAACTCTTAAGACTGTGGAATATTTTGAATAATTCCTGAGGCAAAGTAAGAGTTTTATCCAAGTCATTCCAAGTTTCCATTGGGGGGATGGACTCATCAAACATGTCACCCAAAATCGGATCCCCTGAGATTTTTTGGACATCCCAAAAACTGATGCCAACGTCTCCATGAGTCAAATAGAATGAATTGGTTTCTGGGCTCTAGTGGCTGAGAATCTATGACATGAAGTTATCATGTCTGTAAATGTATGTTTGGTCAACCCAGATAGCTTCGTATATCGCCAAAGCTTTCAGATCATCGAAAAACTCCGAACACGTTTTTCGTACCCAGTATGCCCAAAACCATGTCGGCTTCACACCTCTCCCAGGGCAGAAGTCCCAGCTCTTCTTCCATCCTCTGGACTGATCCCTCTGAGCATTTTGAAAGATTGACGGATGACAATGAGGTTTCATCTCAGGCTTATGAGACTTCAAATCTAGCGTACACGGGCTATGATGCATCATGTGTGCCTTCTCCACTATTCCAACATTGTTAAAAGCCCCTGGACATGAAATATTTTCTATAGAAATATTGGTATAGTTCTGGAACTAGGAATGTAGAAGATAGTTCTTGGCCTCTAGAATAGTCACTTCTTGCAGATGTCCATAACCATATAACGGCAGATAGATACTATGTGGGAAATAAAAGTGATATTTCTTCCGATACTCAGCCAGTTCCGGAAGAGTGCTATCATAGACAGTGTAATAATCGTGGTCGATGATGTTCATCATGTCTTCAAGTCTCTTAAACGCAAGTTCACCAGCTAATCTAATTCTCCTGGGAGCCATTAAATATGCACAAAAGATGAATAAATTTACTCTTAAGTGGGTTTATTTTTCATTAAATTTTTGAAAGAATTCAGAAAAATTTATAATGGAATTACGGCGTAGAAGTCTAATCTTAGAGCCCAAGTGCGCATGTGTCACGCAGGTCTAGATGTGTCGTGCATGTTTGTGCCACACAAGTATCACCACACAAGTCTATATACCTTGGCAGCAGCGTGATAGAAACGAACTGCGAAAACCAAGAGACTTTCGCCACAAAGATTACTAGCATGGCGAGAGCGAGGAATCCGGATATCTGGTGCTTTACGCATCATATGGTCGTCTATATATACACTCGACCCCCAGCCTACATGGTCCGTACCTACACAATAAGGTTCGCTCACCCAGAACATTCGCGCCCCATCCCTTTGGTTTTATTCTTCTCCTCAGAGTCAAATCCTTATTCTTTTGGATCCAACTCTGAGGGGGGACTTTTGTTGAAGCTCATTTTTTTCATATTGTTCAAAGAATGAGAAAGGGAATTGACATAGAAAAAATTAATTTATCCTTTGAATAAAATATCAAATATCGACAAAGGCATGAACAAATAGTCAATAGATCATAGGTCGTGCATGTTCCATGATGGTCGCACAAGTATACATGTGTGCCTTCTAATGGGCGTGAATGTGACTTGTGCTCCCTCCTTGAAAACCGCGCGATGCCTTCTCCAGCCTATAAATACCCCTGTGGGCACCCATTTTCGAGGACGGAAATTTGTAAAAACCCAGATACAAACTCGCAGTGCCCAAGTCTCTTCTTCAGGCTTTCCGTACATTTATAATGTAATTTAATACCTATAACGGAATCTCTAAAGAGGGGGAGTAAGGTGTATGTCTTAAAAAACAACAACACTTGCGCGACTGAGTCGCCAAAACTTAAGTGAAATGGCCACACTTTCATGCTATTCTTTCTCTCTCACCAAAACCTGCGCTCCACCCTTCTAGAATACCCTAGAGATAGAGCTATGGTCTTGATCCAAGGTTCGCCCACGTTCTACATTAAGGGTTAAAAGTCGCCCAAGTCCCTATATGTCGCACAAGTCTACTTGCGCAACCGAAACTTGCATGCCTGAACAACACTTGCACGACACCTCAGGACATGCGTGCCCATATAATTTTGTGTTAGTCTCCTTCCCATTTCACTTATTTTATGCCATTCCACCTCTTCTATTCAAGATTTAGTCTTCAAGACACTCTTCAAAGACATTTATGGCATGTTTTCTTGATTGACATCTTTATCTGAATAGAATTCTGTGGAAGAATTCATTCAACCTCATCATTAAATGATGAGGGGATTTATAATTTAGGCCTCCTCCTTAGGAGGAAGCCCTAATCCAAGTTCCCTTAACCTGGGCTTCATTTTCAATAGTTAGCCTCAGTCCCTTAACATGGGCCCCCTTTTTAGAAGTAAGCCCCAATATAAACTTTCATTCATTCAACCTCATTCTTTAAAATGAGAGAATCCCTAATTTGGGCTTCCTTTTCAGGAATGAGCCCTATTCATAATTTTCATCAAATTTGGGCCTTCTTCTCAGGAGTAAGTACCAGACTTCAAAATCTCAAATTCCTAGATATGGGCCTCTTTTCCCGGATTAACTCATAGTCTAGTCCCTTAAACCTGGGCATCCTCCTCATGAGTAAGCTTCAATCATAATTTTCATCAACTTAGGCCTCCTTCTCAGGGATAATCCCTAAGTATCAACTTCTCCAATTTGGGGATCCTCCTTAGGAGTAATCCCCAAACATAAATTCCTTCAACCTGGGATTCCTTTTCAAGAGTAAGCCCCAGTACCCTAAAATTGGGCTTCTTTTTCTGGAATAAGCCCCACTCATAATTTCCGACAAACATAGGCCTCCTTTTTAGGAGTACGTCCCAGGTACCAAAATATTCTAACTTGGGCCTCCTTCTCAGGAGTATGTCCCATTCCAAATTATCTTAATTTAGGAATCCTCTTTAGGAGTAAGCCCTAAACCCCTTTTTAATCTAGGCATCCCCCTTATGAGTAAGCCCCAGTTATCATAATTCCTCTTAACCAGTCTTATTGCTTTTGATCTAGGTATCCTTCTCAGGAATAAGACCCAATTATAAGTCTCCTTTTAATTTGGGCATCCTAGGAATAAGCTCTAAGTTAGAGTATTACTCTTCAAATATCTATGCAGTCACACAGGCATAAGCCCCACTTTTTCTAATGATTGTATCTTCCTTGGAACAATTGTCTAGTTTACCAATACCTCTTGATTATCACACCGATCATGACTCACGTGAGCTTAGAGTGTAAAAGTAATTATGACATATATCATTGGCCATCAATCATGCATAAAGCCCCATACTTCTTTACTCGAACATTGTGGGTACTGATTCCTTCTATAAATAAGGATACGTAGGTATCACATCTATGGGTATGATCTCATGTATGAAATAATCCATGTCTTTCTAAATGTCAATAAACATAAAGTGCCTCACTAAGTTTCTTAGGAACTAGTATGGTCATCATAATGACCAAGATAATTCTATATAATGTGTTAAAGGATACCATTGACCAAGAATATCAATCAAATACAGATGATTCTCTACTGATGAAGAACCTCGAATACATATAAAAAGATTCCCTAAATTCTTACACATCAATAATTGATTGAAAATTCTTTGGAAAAGCTCATTGTTATACTTGGTACTTTAATAAGTATTCACGAACATAACTTAAATCTACAAAGAGAGTCCCGGAGTAGAAAATAATTCCCCTAAAAAAGGTGTGATGAGTCTGACCTCCCATCATCATGACCAATGCAAATTCCTAAGCCTTGTCGGTCCACAATTGATTTACGCCTACCTTTAGAACGTTGGTCTAAATAAATATGGAATCATTGGATGTTTCCGGTTCTACGAACAAACCCGTTAGAAACCGATTAGAATGTTTGAATCTCAAATCAATGAGGTCATCCCCAATTCTAGCATGGAAACAGTTTCAAAGACCTAAAATCATGTTATTTAATTAAAATATACTTTTTAATGTCTATAATATTACTATCTAAATTTTTACCATGGTTATAATGTAATATTCAATATTTTATCCTCAAAATTCTGCACTCCTCAAGTATAAAGAACCCCTCACACCTCCCATGAAAGACCACTTACCATCCATTTGATATTGAAATATATATTCACCAATAAGCTCTAACAAAAATTTTATACCCTTATAAACATTAGAGAATAAGTAAAAACATTGAATTCAAGTTGATTAGAGACATAGAAATAAATTAACACTAAGAAGAGGGTAAGATTCCATTAAAATTTTCCCTGATTTTTCCCTTTTCATTATATTTTCCCTATATATTTAAAATTAAAATATTAAAAGATCAATTGATTAGTATAATAATATTATACTATTTATTTAAAAAAACTATAATTATAATATTTTAAACAATTTGTATTTCATACTTCACATCATTCCAATTTTTATTATGTCCAATCAACAATCAATTATCTGTCCACATGGATGTTTCTAAACAAAATTTATCACAAACATAATGAAATATTTTAATAAATTAATTACAATAAAATAATGTTTAAATATAATTATTTATATTCTTAGATAGTTAATATTAATAATTACAAAATAGTACAAAATAATTATAAATATTTATAGTAAATACATGATATCTTTTTGGAAAATACAATATGAAAATGATTCCCCACCATCAAAGAGAATTATGGTATCGAATCCAATGAATTTATTTCATTGGTTGTAATAAAATGAATATAATTGAAATATGTTTCAATTTTTGATAAAAATATTTTTATTATTTTAGTTTAATTAAATGTGATGAAATAATATGAAATATAGGGTATGAGTTTTCTCAAACCAAACTACTTCTCCTTTAGGTTATAACCACAATCAAATTGTTTTCAATATGGATGATCTTTATAATTTCATGGACCTTTATTTCCCATTACTTTTCTAAAATTTAATGTTTGAGGTTTTATGGGAAGTCAAGGTGGCTTTTCCCCAACACGGCCAAATTTATAGTTATTGTGTACAATGTTTCTAGTTTTTTTATAATTTTTCTAGCCATCAGTAGGATTACAATGTTTCCAGTCATCTGTAGGTGTACAATGTTTCTAGACGTCGATAGGTGTACTGTGTTTCCAGACGTTAGTAGGTGAACAATGTCTCCATACGTCGGTATGTGTACTGTTTTTCCATGCATCTTTAGGTGCACAATGATTACATACATTGATAGGTGTACAATGTTTCCCAGCATCGGTAGGGGTATAAATGTTCAAGATGATAGTTGGTGCACTGTGTTTTCAAGCGTCGAAAGGTTTAAAGTGTATCCAGACATTGGTAGGAGTATAGTTTTTCCAGATGTCGATGGGTGTAATGTGTTTCCAGGCGTCGATAGGTGTACATATTTTCCAGACATTGGTAAATGTATACTGTATCCTTGTATCGGTAGGTGTACATTGTTTCGAGATTTAGGTAGGTGTAAAATGTTTCCAATTGTCAGTAGGTGTATAGTTTTTTCAAATTTCCATATGTATATAGTGATTCTAGGAATCTTTAGGTGTACAGTAGTTCCGAACGTTTGTCGGTGTATAGTGTTTTAACACGTCAGTAGGGGTACAATGTTTCCAGTTGTTGATAGTTATACAATGGTTGTTTCTTCCTACAGTTTCGGCCAGTTAGCATTTTCATTAATGAAAAACTTTTTTGAGGCATTGTTTTAAGGGATTTAAGGACTATTCAATGCTCATAATTCCTATCTTAATTTTCATAAGTCTCAGGATTCCTTTACATGGTCAAACTTCTAGGTTTAATTAGATCATCTTTTAATGGAAAATCCAATATAACTATAATTGATGCTCTTTTAAATATCTTGAAGGGAAGAGATACCATCCTCCCTTGTTCGAACTTCCTATTCACTGGTATGAGATGCTCAAACAATTCCTTATTCTCATTGGAGTGGTGTGATCAAACTACAATCCTTGAATCATTTCCCCATGATATTACTCTACGATTCATGTGTACCGCCTATTTTGGTGCAAGCAGCAAGTGTCGAAAATTCATCAAAACAAGGTTTGATATACGTTTTTATTGTGTTTTATTTGATTATTATTATCTAATTTCTCATTTACATGTTTTTTCATGTGATTTGCATGTTTTTAATGATGTTTTATAGGGTTCCTGTTGGTGGAGATGTCTCGCAACATCCTCGGTAGGATGTTGTTTTTTCCAGGGAGGCGATCATGATCTGTTGTGTTGATTTTTCTCTTATAAATAACATCAAGAAACTTTTGAAGTAGGGGATTAATTTTTTCTCTATTCTTTTCTATGAAATCATTGAATTTGCACGATTCATCCCACTGTATCACAAAACAGTTGACATAATAATCATTGAAACTAAGTAAATAAATTTGAATCGATCATATGTTATTTCCTTAATTTTTTCTAGTGATATCTATGAATTCCATGTTTATAATGTCATCCTTGAAGAACATTGGTAAATAATGTAAAATAAGATTAATCGATATTATTTTTTCCAAGATAAAGTGGAATTTAAATGAATCTAGTTGTTTCGGTTGTAAATAAATGATAATCTAATTGATGAAGTAAACATGATTAAATAATTTGTGATAGCTTACTATTTAGGTTTCCCATAGATATAATATTCAAATAAAATGTTGGTTAATTTTAGTTGGATTAAAGGAATATCAAGTCGATAAAAGATAATGCATGGTGGATTTCGGCTTTACACATATTCTTGTAAGACCGACTACCTTTTTCATTGGAGAAATGAGTTCTCATTATGTTTCTATGGTGGATTAATTCCTTATGGTCCAAGAGCCTAGTTGATATGCTGTTTTGTTTCCTATTTCATATTTTGTGTTGTGAGCCTGGGAGGATGTTTTGAGATGTCGGGGTTGTGAAGACTTTTGGTTGTGGTAGTAGTTGACACCTCGAATGGAAAGATGCATCGGTTTAGGGATGTGGGTGTTGATGATGACACTAGAGATGATGAAACAAGTTGGATGTGAATACTGGATTATTTTTAATCTATTGGTTGCTAATCATCTTTACCTTGTCTACTACTCAAGGCAACAGGTCTTGCTTACCCTTCTTCCAAAATGGTTGATGACTCGTAGGGTATTACATGTGCATTCCATGTATATCTTCTTGAGGGAGGATAGCTCTAGGATACTACTATAGGTGTCAAAGACTTGATGGGAAGTTCATCTACTCATTGGGTTATTCCCCCTTTGTGTTTAAAATATTATAATTTTCTTATAGAATCTATGAAATACGGGAATGTAATAATGATGTTAATAAAATATTGAATAAATGATTACATCCCATTAGGTTGTTGCTCTTTTATAGGCAATGCCAAGGTATGATTTTTGAGATTTTGTGTACTGTGGTTGGTTATTCTATGAGTGAATGAATGTTTGGTGCAATTCTAAAAAAATTTAATGTGGTATTGTTAATAGTTAATTAATGTTTAATGAATTAATTAATGTAAAGAGGAATTAATAAAAAATTGAATTGAGTAATATTACAAAGCTATATAAAATGTGGATTTCTTATAGGATAAACTTTTTTAGTAGTGGAAACTAGGAGTTCGAGATACATTATCTACAGTTGAGTCTAAAACTAGTTTATACCCATATTGTGGTTGGGATATATAGAAAATTATGTACTTTTTTGTAATTATATATGCTATATGAAACTATCAGTATGTGAAAATGACACCACATGGATTCTGATCCTTGGGTGGTGTTTCCCCCAAAATTTTACTAGGAGGATGGATGTATAACAACCACCTTTGGCCCTGCTCTCTTCTATTAGAAGTTAATTGTTTTGGTAGGCACATCAGTTAGTTTTTCCCACATTTGTGTATAGAGAACTGTAATGGATTTTGGATATTTATACTGATATGTTCTAGATATAGTTTCATATGGACTACTATAGGTGTTACACGTATAGTATGTGTTGTCTTGAAGATCCTTACTCAATAAATGGGGTGTAATGGCATGAGGTATAATGCCCGATATATGATACACAATATGCGAGCTGTTGTGGATCCTAAAAACTACATGGGTAGATTGGTTTTATTGTCATAGTGGTTCTATTGTATGACGTTCTTATTGTTGTGCATTGCCCATGTGTCTGTGGGAAAGACTTTTTGGACAGAGATGCATAGGATGTGCGATGTTGGGGAAAAGATAAAAACCATGGAGGAAGATACAGTGGGATACCCTTGATATTCATTATTATATTATATAGTCTTGTATTTGATACTTGGTTAGAGTATCCATGGTGATAATACGAACATAGTATACCCTATTTAACTAATGAGTTAGTTTCACTTGTTGTTCACTGTGATTTAGTATGATTTCTTTACTATTTTAAAAGAGGCTCTAGGGTGGATCCCACTGAGTATACAGTTTTAATCCCCCTACATATATATAATCTAATTTTGTCAAGTTATTTGGATTTGAATAGAGAATAGGCAGGTTACAAATAGATTCGGGTTTCTGGTGCTTTTCTGGCATTGTGGTCACTGTCGTTTTTACATTCTTTTTGTAGATGAAGTTTTCCATCTCAGTTGTATATGTTTTTTTATAGATATTACATATGTTTACATGGGATTTATTATTATAATGTAGTCTGATTTGGAGTTCTTTTGTTTATATCATATATCTCTCTTCCACATGTGTTATTTTAGAGTGAGGTGGGACTCAAGGGTCACTATTTTCATTCTCACATTAACGGCATGGGAGAGGTAACGTTGTGGGGATTGGGTCATGAAAGAGTGGAATCATAGGGCAAGATGATTGATAGGATGTTGGGTTCTATTAGGAATAGTGGAGGTTCCATGGGTTGGTATAGATAAAATGTTAGTTCGGTTTAGAATGTGATGTAAACACTAGATTCTTGCTATGACAGTGTTGTTTAGGGCCTCCTGTGATCTGATGCACATACCATTAATTTTGTAGTGGCTACTAGATGAGCACATACTTGTTTTTGGTTAGAGACTTAGAAAAGGATCATGCATCATATCATATGGGTTAATGCATTTAAATTGGTAGATCTTGGGATAGGATAACATAAAATGAATAAAAAACTATTAATTAATTAATGTCAATTCATCCATTTTCTAGGTTTAAGAACTATAATAATTTGTTATTTTTCATGTATGGATCCAAATCTACGTCCTCATCAGGTTTGTGAATTTGATGTCCAGAAGGCTATGCCAGAAGATCTCAATAGTGTAAAGGTTGAAAATAAAGACACACAGTGGAGGACAGTCCAAGTGTTTCATCACTAGAGTTTTCAAAAGTACAAGGGATCTGTTTAAGATGTATTCATCGAAGATAGGTCCGAGGATATTTAGATACCAATTAGTTTGACCATGATAGGATGGATAACTGGGTGTCATTGGTTTTGATGATGATTTGTGATGTCATGAGGTAGTTGTGGTTATTATTCCTCTTTGATAGTAAGGATTTGATGATATCGTGGGAGGAGATCTGAGACATGTTCAATGTCATGTTTCATTCTTTGATAGTGAATTTTTCCAGTCATCAAAAGATGGTTTCCCTTCGAAAAGGGATCTATACTCTGAAGGTGTTTGGAATCTATTTCGGAATCCTTTTAAGATATTATTTAAACATGTTAAATGATGTACATGGCATGTTGAGGAATTCCAAGGAGGCGTTGTGTCCATAGATCTAGCTCCAGACCACCCAATTTCTTCTGAAGACATATATGGTGGTAATGGCGAGTGCCGAGGCCATCGAGAATATGTTTTCTAGAAACAGATATGTACTAGAGGGGAGTTATAATGTTTCTTCAAGAAGAAGATATGTGGTTTGGGGTTCTCGGTTTTTAGGATAGAATAGTTTTTTATCGATAGGGGATAGGCCCCAGACCTCTGCATCTCATTTCTATAGGGGAAGCACCACTCATGCCTATACTAATGGATCTAGAACATGCTTTTATTTTAGAGGCCAATGTAATCAACAATGAGATTATTTGACATTTCAAAGTGGTCATCATGTGCCATGTCTTCCACTCTAGGTTCCACCATTGAGACAGTTCTAAATGAGGCAACAATAGCGAGTTTCACAATCATTGGATCAGCAAAGAGCTGATGGTGTATAAATAAGACAACCTCATGATTTTCCTCATCCTTATAGAGGATTGTGAGGATATGGGGGTGGTTTTAATCTAGGTATAAAAGGACGTGGAGGAGGTCGTGGTCCACTTCATGCCTTAGCGTTTCCAGTGCTAGGCGATCCAGACATAATTCGAGGTACCCTATGTGTATTCTTATTGGGTGTATGCCTTGTTTGACTCTAAATCCACAAACTCCTTTATATCACCTGCCCTTTTCTATTCATTGGGTGTTGAGGTATATAAGGTTCTAGTACCATTGATTTTGACTATTCTAGTAGGAGGTCGAGCTAACATGTTTGTTGTATATAGATACTGTGAGCTAGTGTTGTGGTAGCTCCGCTGATTGGGTGATTTCATATGTTTATGGATACAAACATATGATCTCATCCTTAGCATGGATTAGTTGTATTATGTGTATCATATCATGGATTGGATCAGGATGTAGGTGGTGTTCATCGATGATGATGGATTGGATCATGGGTGTGTGTGTCACTATGGGCTCCACCAGGTTTTTTCATAATGAAGGCTAATGGTTGTTTGCGGTTGTGCATTTATTGTTGTTGCTTAAAAAATGTGAATTTAAAGAATCACTATCCTCTTCTATAGATTTATTATTTATTCATTTAATGAATAGTAAAAAGTTGGTTCTCAATGATCTACTTGAGGTCACGATATCATTAGATGCATGTGAAGGATGAGGATATCCCAAAGACAACATTCCATTGTCTTCATTGGGAGTTAGTTGAAATGTACTTCAGTGTGTTGAATTCTCCATCATTGTTCATGAGATTGATGAAATCCAAGTTCCATGAGTGCGAAGATATGTTTTTGTTGGTTTTCATCGATGAAATTCTCATGTACTCTACATCCGAGGATGAGCCTGCATAGAATCTGCATTCATTTTTTCTGATTCTTCATCAATAATATCTAATTGGGATGTCTTCAATGTCTATGTTTTAAGGATTAGATGTATGTTTCTTGGGGCATGTTTTATCCCATCTAGGAGTAGTAATGGATCTAATAATGATCAATGCTGTTGTGTCATTGGAATCCCCCAAGACAATGATAGAGGTGAAATATTTTCATGGTCATTCATGCTATTATAGGAAGTTTTTAGTAGATTTATCTTGGGTTATGACTCCTATGACATCATATATTTTTTATGGATAATGGATATGTGTTGACTAATCATTTTCAGGTAGAATTCGAGCATCTGAAGGGAATGTTACTCATTTCTATTGTTATTTGTCTTCCAGCAGAGGATGTCTAGTTTGATGATTCATATTGTTCTTTATATCTGGTTTTAGGATTTGTTTTAATGTAGTAGATATATGTAATTTTTATTAGTATTGGTAGTTATGTACGCATTAATGAAACTATGCCACCCATGATCTAGAGATTGTGGCTGTGGTGTTTTATTTGAAGTTGATGAGACATTAACTCATTTGAATGTGCTTTGTGGTTTTTTGTGATCATGAGGGCCTAAGGAATGTATTATCCCAGCATGACTTGAACATGATGTAGCATCAGTGGATGTTTCTCTTTCCGGAATATGAATTAGAAATATTTTATACACCTGGAAAAGAGAATATTATAACTTATACATTGTGAAAGAAGTCATGTAATGATGCTATGTGTGAATTGTGATGATTCATGAAGAGTGATGGATGATCTTTCAGTATTACATATCATTATAAAAAAAGAGAGTGGCTGAGGTTTTCTTTTTCAGATGATCATGTTGTTGTCTCTAGTGAAAGAGGTGAAAGAGTCCCAGTTGGGGGATCTAGAGGTGGAGGTATGGAGAGGCCGAGTTTTCTTTTTGGTGAGGCCCATGATTGTGTGTCTGAGGATGAAAAAAACCAATTGTTAAATTATGGAATGATTCTGTTCTATTAGAGATGTGTGAGATGGTTCTCATAGGGTTTCATAGTCCTCCCTTAGAAGTAAATCCTAGTGCGGAAAATATTTACCAATCGTTGAGGAGCTGGTTTTGGTGTCCTGGGCTGATGCATTCTGTAGTAGAGTTTGTGTATCATTGTTAGGTTTGACAGAAGGATAATGCCAAGAAATGTGTCCCATGTTGTTTTCTCCAGCCGTTAGATATTCCTCATTGGAAGTGGGAGTATATCTCAATAGGTATTTTTATTAGTTTACGTAGAGCTCAGAAAGGCCATGAAACTCTTTGGGTGGTAGTGGATCATTTTTAAAAAATAATCCCACTTTCTTGAGATCTAGTAGTCGTGTTCAGTGGAGGTTTTGTCCTAGTAATATCTAGAAGTGGTGGTGAGACTCTATGGAGTCCTGAGGATGATCATTTCTGATTGAGACCTTTATTTTACATATTTGGTATAGAGTGGTATACAACACAATTTCAGTTCTCAGCTTTTCCTTAACACTAATTTCCATCAATAGACAGGTTTTCAGACATAGCAGACTATCCAAAATCTTGAATATATGATGTGCTCTTCTATCCATGATTTTGGATGTCCCTGGATGTGGCACTTACGCTTGGCAGAGTTCACATACAATAATACTTTTCACTCCACCACTAGTATGATCCGTTTTAATCCTTTTATGACTGACCATTCAATTCACTGTTTTTCTAGATACGGTATGGAGATTCAACAATTCTCGGACCAGAAGTAATGAAGAATATGAAAAATATGGTTTAGATGATTCGTGATTGGATTAAGGCAGTGCACGATTGTTAGAAATCAAATGCCATCAAAGTAGGAGTCCATTAGAGTTTTATATGTTAGATCACGTGTTTTTGAAGGTTACTCCTCATTGTGGGAAACAATGGTTTGGTGGTGGGAGTAAGCTTTCTCCCTAGTTTTTTGGGCCTTTTTAGCTATTGGATCATGTTTGAGCCGTGGTCTATAAAGTAGCACTTACCCCACCAATGATCTGGATACACAATGTTTTTCATGTGTCATGGCTCCTTCATTTTCTTCATGATGAGTCTCACATAATTGATTGAGGTCATATCGACCTTCACGATGATGAGACCATCTAGGTGCGGCCTGTAGAGTTCTAGGACCACATGGAGAATGTTTTGAATGGGAATGTTAACCAGTTGGGATGTGTATTGTTGAAGAACAATTTCATGGGGTAGAGTACCTGGGATGATGAGTCATAGATAAATGCTCAGTACTACGAGATTTTTTTAACTCTTTATTATAATGATGTTCAGTTTGTGGTTGTAGACCTTTCGTGTTTATGAGATGGTTGTCTTTTGTTTCCTGTGTGGCATTCCCTCTTTTTAGAGGTATCTAAATGTGAGTTTTTTTAGACCCCATTTTTTATTCATTTAGAATGGTTTTGGAATCTTGAGGATGATAATGTTTTGAGAGTTATCATATGTAAGGTCCAGATCCTCTCTAGTCAATTCCTTTAATGAAATTTGTTGTTTATGGTTTTCTGGGTGGTCAAGGGGGATTATTTGCAACACTTTTACTAATTTTATGTTTTTTGGACAGTGTTTTTAGTTTTTTTTATATTGATTCCATCCATGAGTAGGTTTAAATTGTTTCCAGCAATCGGTAGCTGTAAAATGTTTCCTAACAACGGTTGGTGTACATTGTTTCCAGATATCGATTGGTGTATAGTTTTTTCAGATGTCGGTTGGTGAATAGCATTTCAAGGCATATGTAGGTGTAAAATTTTTCCAGGCATCTGTAGGTGTACAATGATTATAGATGTCGGTAGGTGTAATGTGTTTCCATACCATGGTACGTCTACAATGTTTCCATGCAACGGTAGATGTACAATGTTTCCATAAATCTATATGTGTATAGTGTTTCCTTTCATCAGTAGGAGTACAATGGTTCCAAACATCGGTAGGTGTACATTGTTTTTAGGCATCGCTAGGTTTATTATGTTTTTAGACGTTGATAGTTGTATAGTGATTCTATGCCATGGTAGGAGTACAATGTTTCAAGGCGTCAGTAGGTGTATAGTGTTTCTAGCCGTCAGTAGGTGTATAATGCTTCTTCACATCAGTAGGATGAAAGATTTTCTAGGCATTGGTAGATGTATTGTGTTTCCAGATGTTAGTGTGTTTATAGTGTTTCCATACATCAGTATATGTTAAACGTTCTCAGACGTCAGTAGGTGTACAGTGTGTCCATCTTCCAATAGATTACCCCATTTAGCATTTTCATTGAGAAAAAATACCTTCAATGAAATTTTTATTGTATTTAAGACCAATTCAAAGCCCATAACTCCAATCTATATATTCATATCTCTCATAACACCATTAATTGGTCAAATGGAATGGTTTAATATGATCCCCTTTTAATGGAAAAGCCGGTTTATCTTTAACTGTTGCATCGTTAAATCTTCTAATGGGACGAGATATCAACTTCCCTTGTTCTACCATCTTGTTAACTCATTTTAGATGATCAATACATTCCTTCGTCCAAATGGAGTTGTATGATCGAACCAAATTCCTTGGATCGTTTCCCCTTAATGATTCTTCTTACAGCATGCACACCCTCGGTTTTGGTACCAGAAGAATGAATTGATCCCTCATCAATAGAATGTAAGATCTACCTTCGTTATTTTGTTTTCTTCGATCCTTACTCTAGTTTTTTATTTTTTTACATGTTATGAAATGTGATCTCCATGCCTTTAATGAAGATTTATACGGTGTTGATTGTTGTGGTCATGTCATGGAATCCTCTTATGGATGCAGTTTGTAACACCCCGATATTTTATGAGATATATTCTTTTTAATTTATTTGATGTCTTCTATTGTACACCAAGATTAGTTTGTACTATACGCAACACCGTATTAGCTTGTAGTTTACGCAACACTATTCTTGGCAAATATTACACACAATTTCAAGTTTATTTTGTAGAAATTACTCTATGCAACATTAAGTATAGATTTTATTTAATGTATAAATGAAATAAGTTTTGAATTATATAATACGCTACACCAAAGGGAGCTTTCACTACACGCATCCTTGACTTGGCTTGCATTACACGCAATCACGACCTTCCTCGATAACGTGTGTAGTACGCAATACCGAGTTTTACTAAACACCGATATATTATTATAATATTATAAACTAGCCGTTATGAATAATATTAAGTGAATTTTAAATTTTATAACATTATTATTTATCATTCATATGTTCTAGAACATGGTATGAGAACAAAATAAATTTTTTGGGTAAAATAAGTATTTTTAAAAAAATGCAGTTTTACCGCCTTTTGATGGTGCACCCACATTAAATCTAGTTTTTGACATTTTTATAAGTTCAAATTGACAATATAAAATTTTTCTTTGGAATCAGGATATAAATATTTACTTTGGCTAAAATTTTCATATTATTCTGGTAACTTTCATATTTTGATGAATAGTAAAAACACGCTATATTTTAAATAAAAACAACTTTTTTCATCGTAATAATTTATATGGTTAAATTATATAATTGATTGGTTTTAAAGTATAAATAGAATATATTTTTACCATTTAATATAATGTATGTCATTAGCATTGATTTTACATTGAATTCATAGGTAAAATCATTTCAATCTTTTGCAACGTTTTAACTTTTAAAACCCGTTTTCTCAACAACGGGATTAATTTTAAATTAATTAATGCAACTTCTGTGTTTTGAATTTTGAAAAATGGATTCCATATTTGGATTCAGTGGGTCAAATATGTTAATAGGTTACTTTTATATTTTTGACATTATGAATAGTAACTACGGTAATTTTTATTTACTATGGTTAAAGGTAAATCATGTAATTAAGGGTAACAATAAGATTATAAAATTACACTAACACCTGCAAAAATCCTATTGGATGACTAAAAGTCTCCCTATACCACCTAAGGGTCGAATTGGATTCATTTAATGGACTTTTTTCAATGAAAATTATATAATTATTATAAAAACCAAAGAAAGTGACAAAATGTCACTCTCTTAAATCATATAAGTATAATGATTTTAATTTTTTAATAAACTTCTTGAAACTTCAAAAATGAATATTCTACAGAAAGATAATAAAATTATCTACATCATGTGAATTTATTTAGAATTTTTAGTGATTAAATAACTGTTATAAATGGGGAAACAATAGTGATGCAAAAATTATTTATTTAGTGAAAAATATATAATATTGTATTTATTGAAATAGTAATACATATTAAAAGGCTCCCAAACCTGACCAAAACTTATTGGTAGTTAATATATACACCATAAGCATCCAATGACCGAATATAGGGCCGTTTGGAGTGTTATGAAAGTGATTATGACACTTATATTATTTTATTTTATATGAGTTAAAGTTGTCACCTTCATAATTTAATAAATATAACATTTTAAAGATTGGGTGTTTTGGATGATAAATCTGACTAAAAGTATTATTTTTAAATATATAAGATTTATATTTATCCTAGTATTTTATTTTTAATATTTATGCAACAAATAAGTATATTTAATAATTATACAAAAATGTTGTAGCAATTATTTTTTAAGAGAAATATCAAATAAATGGTTTTACAAATAGTAAAATAAAAATTATATGAACTATTTAATATTCTAAACTAATTTTTAAGATGAATATGACATGTTATAAACATATTAAATATTTTAGTTCGAATATATCTCCTGTGTGGAATTTATTTAAATTCAAATAAATGAATAGTGTCAAAATTGACACTATTGTTATTTTATAAAAATAACATATTATTAAATTGATTAAAAATCACAAAAATATTTAATAATTATAAATTGAAATTTATATAGTCTACAATGTCATAAGGTACCTAATTATGGAAAATTAACTACACATAAGTGATTATTTATAACCATTTAAAATTAATAATTTTATTACCACAAATAAAATTAAATAGATTAAATAAGGATAAATCAAAATGATAAGGTTTAAAATAAAATCAAAACATGTATAAATTTGTTTGGTTGATGATATTACATTCATATATCATGTAATATTTTAATGGAGTCATTTTTGGAGGTTTTTAAGTTGGTTTTCAATTTATTATAAATTAATATTTCTTATATTTCCAAAGGTGCCCCTCTCCTCCCTTATAAAAGGGCACCTCTTCCCTCTCCTCCTCACATCCTTTTGAGCATTTAATCTCGGCTAATCCCTGCCTATTTACCTTATCCATTTTCCTAGAAACATACTAGAGGTTCTGGTCTTCTTCAAAGACCAATTTTAGTGCCCTAAGAGAAGGTTTCAAAGAGGCGTTCCAAAGAAGAGGTGATATCCGTTACCGATTCTTTCAGGTTTCTTTCTTCTTCATCTTCTTCTTACTTAGTTGTTTAATTATAAAGTAATAACATCAATATCACCCATATATGGATATGTTATTATAAATATTAAACAACCTCATTTCACCTTCTATCCATCCTATGGAAAAAGAAATCATCACGCGTGCGTACGTACGGAATACTGTCTCCACGCCGTTGTGTAATCTTTTTTTCCAACACCAGCTTACATGGATGGGTATAATGGTGTAAATAATTACTATATATAGTTATTATAACATCATACTGATTCTAAGATATTATATCATCCACTTAAATACAATTCCACGATCATGGGATGGTATCATCACTCGTGCATACGTACGGACTACCGTCTCCACAACGTGATTAGATTCATTCTCCATGTTAGCCATTCATGAATGATTATAAAGTTTATATATAATAAGTAATCATGAAATATATGAAATTATAATGCTACTGGAATTATGTATATATATATATTTCATCTACTTACTTCCATTCAAGTCAATATGGAAAGGAAAATAGCATTCATGCGTACGTAAGGCCTACCGTCTCCATCAACGGTGTGTTTCATTTCATTTATCTAACTATTATATATATATATATATATTTATATAAATATTGAATATATATATAAATCATGTTTTACATTTTGGAAGTATGTAAGTCATAATATAAGTAATAATAATATCATGAACAACAAGCTTAAATGCATACGATAAATGAAAAGATTTTACCCAAAACGCTACTTTAACATGGAATTTACAAAAGAAAGGGTAATATAATGTCTTAAGTGAACCATATATGATATAATAACAATAAATATGATTTTTTAATAATTCAATGAAAATATTTAAATCATTATACATGAGTTTCAGATACATACGAAGCATATCAGACATAAGGTAAGGGATTTTCATCTCACTCTTTATTTCTGCGAGATTCATGCCATATTTCCACTATTACCTTTTGTGTGGTGTATGTACTGCCCATAATTGTATTCATTGTGTAATACACTTTAACTTTTGTGTATTTACATATTCATGGTACGATACCTCTTTCATGGGTTGTATGTTTAATAAGTTTCCAAATTGGTAAGGGTTTACTTCACAATCTCTTCCTTATCCGAGGTTGTTTTTACATAAGTATCTACTGGGACATATTTACTATCCATGTCCATATTTCATAAAAGAGTTTTAAAAGGGATTCTTTATAAGGGAAATTTTACTAAAACATCATTTTAAATGTTTTAAATATTTATTCTTCTAAATCATTCTCATTTATGTCTATGTTTTGAAAATGGTTTTAAGGATTTATTTATATGAACATGAATGTTTTAAAAATGATAATTCCTTTCAAAAGTTTCAAAGTGTTATGGGACTCTTTGATTAAAAATGTATTAAAATGTATTTCTTTATAAATAATGTATCTTTCAAATGTTTTCATTAAAAAGGGATATTTCTCTCAATGATTTTTACAAAACATTTTCATCTATGTCAACATCCTTTGATGGATTTTAAGATTATCTGAAGTTGATTTATTATGATACAAAACTTCCATATTGTAATGAAGTTTTGTGATATGTTTGACTGTGGATGTGCCATTTATATAGAATTCATGGTTTATGGGTAAATTATTGACATTTCATATTCTAGTTCTAATAAGAATGTTTATGTTATATTTCAACCTTTACATTAGATGAATGTGTTGGACAAATATGTTCTAGGTTGGGGATTGGTTAATGTAAGCCCTCTAAGTTGGGGACTGGTTAAAGTAAGCCCTCGAGGTTGGGGAATGGTTAAAGTAAGCCCTCCGGGTTAGGGACTGGTAAAAGTAAGCCCTCCGGTTTGGTCTCTGGTTATTAGAGGAACTCCGGGTTGGTGTCCGTCTATTAGTGGCACTCCGGGTTGGTGTCCGGTTATTAGAGGCACTCCGGGTTGGGTTCCGGTTAAAGTTAGCCCCTAGGTCTTGGGACGAGGCCTACACAAAGAAATTAAAGTTCAACAATATGCATTCCATTAATATGAAAGTGGTTATTGATATTGCATGTGATTATTCGACTAGTAGAATATCCATGTGGGTAAGTAAATGACATCATTTCATTTTATCATTTCCATATTATTCTGAAATTCAAGTTTAAAAGGCTTTTGTTTTAGTTATACATTTCCTTAAATGTTTATTTTTACTTATGAAAGTTTCCGTTGTACTATTATCCATACTGAGCATCTGAGCTCACCCCTTTCAATGTTTTATTTTTCCCAGGATCCCAAGAAGTGTATTGTGATTCATATGCAGGGTTAAGACAAGGGAATAATGGTGTTCATAAAGGATTATTTATGTTGTTTTGTATGTTATGAAGTGTAATGTAACGTCCATGTATGTAATCTATTTTCCAAGACTGCTAAACTATCGGTCCTTCTGGACTTGATTCCATGTAATCATGCCAATGTATTAAATTAATGCACCGACTCTGGGTAACTGGGGTCAGGGCGTTCCAGTTGGTATCAGAGGAAGTTTAGCAATAACCTTGGAAACTAGATTCAGATAAACTCTAATTAGAGCACATAGCCCTAAGATAGACTTTGAGGATTAGTATAGAAGAACTTCCTAGAATTTTGGTATTGTAAAGATTTTGTGTGTTTTCCGAGCAATACATCCCTGTCTAGATACGAGGAGGTAGAGGAGGCTATGGCACAAATGTACCTAGGGGTAAAACCCGAAAACACCGCTTTGAGCTAGACTCGAACAGGAACTGGTGCACGACAACGGGCCTTGCTGCACTCTTGGTTACGACACTCTCGGGGGAAATGCTTAGGATAATTCTCATTTTATTTACAAACCATTATGAAGGGATCATGAGTATATACTTAGTTAAAGAAAACATTTTTTATGCTTATGGATTATATCCCTAAACTGTCCAATTTACGTTAGGTATTTTACATGTTTGGAATTGTGAATTGTGATTCATAAATTGACCTAGTGTATGTCATAGAGTGACAGACTGTTATGGAGTTCAATGTCTTATCTGTGGAGAACATGGGCATTAACCAACTTAATGCCTTGACCTAAGAGGTTACTTCTAAATCAAGGCATGAATTATTACATGAAAAACATTGAAGAGGATTGTTTGAAGTGTTTATGTATTGGTATTCAAGAATAATGTTGCTGAGGTACTTTTATGGTATATTGGAATACCTATATATTGGTCCATTGTGGTTTTCTATAAGAATATGGCATCAGTAACCATGAAAAGTGATTGAAATATTTTTGGAAAGCAGATGATATGCGCATAATTAAGGGATAATAAGAAAATAATATGTTTGATTGTATTCATGAGCTCATGACAAATATAAGGACAATGTGATATCATGGTTTGAGTATATATAAATTTTGGGATTTCGGTATGTGGAAAGAGTTACCTTTTGACAACATTTTTGATTTCACTAAGGTTCAATGGGTACACATTTTTCAAAAAAATACATGATTAAGGTACTCAAATGTTGGGAATGTGACCATCAAGATATATCTTATGATATATGGGGGATAAATGATGGTATTCACAAGATTGGTTGATGAAATTTCTTATAATCGCTTTCTTTATTTTATAAGATTGAAAAAAAAGTATTTTTGATAAGACTAAATGTTGGAATAGATTATGTTGGACATCAGATAGAATTGTTTAAGGATAGATTTTTTTTCGATACTATTCTTGGAATGTTATAATAGTGTTGTTTTAGAAAAGGAGACAACCCATAGGACTTGTGACAACCCATCGCGTCGGACAAGGATGTGGGAATCGAACCCACAACCGAAGTGCAATAGGCCTTTATCTCCTACCACTGGCCTATAGGAAGTCCCTGGTTAGTAGAAACTAGTTTAATTTTATTATGTGCTATGATTGATGAAGTATAAGTCCATTTTAAGAACCATATATGATTAATCTCACCATAGATGGACTTATTATATAACTTTTTCTAACCTTATGTTTGAGACAGATGAAATGACCTATCATTCTATCACATGATTTTCTAGCACTTCACGAATGAAAAATTCAACTTCATTTCTTTAAGAGATGAAGTGGGAATTGTTCATGTCACGAACAACGATGAGACTGTACCAAAATCAAGTAAATATTTATTTTAATTCAAAAAAAGGGTATTGAAAACCAAAAATGTTGTCCTAGTGCTCTTATACCCGATGAATCAGATAGTACCTTAAATCATCACAAATTTATGGCTTTAGGATTATTGGCTTTTTCATAGCCATGTTCTCTACCACTCTTTAACAGAACGTGATGGTTAGATTTTTCTTCTATATCCATATTTAAACCTATGTTCTCTTATGTGAAATCCCAGTGATGAGTTAATCTAGGTAACCGTTATATTTTTTACTTTAATTTTTAAAAATACATTTTAGTATTCATTTTTGCGATGTGGGTTTCTATGAATAGTAAACAATTTATAACACCGACGGATTTCGAAGGCGAAATTCATTTTAAGGTGGGTAAAATGTAAAACCCCGATATTTTATGAGATATATTCTTTTTAATTTATTTGATATCTTCTATTGTACACCAAGATTAGTTTACTATACACAACACTGTATTAGCTTGTAGTATACACAACACTATTCTTGGAAAATATTGCACACAATTTCAAGTTTATTTTGTAGAAATTACTCTACGCAACATTATGAAAAGATTTTATTTAATGTATAAATGAAATAAGTTTTGAATTATGTAATAAGCTACACCAAAGGGAGCATTCACTACACGCATCCTTGACTTGGCTTGCATTACACGCAATCACGACCTTCCCCGATAGCGTGTGTAGTACGCAATACCGAGTTTTACTAAACAACGATATATTATTATAATATTATAAACTAGCCGTTATGAATAGTATTAAATAAATTTTAAATTTTATAACATTATTATTTATCTTTCATATTTTCTATAATATGGTATGAGAACAAAATAAATTTTTCGTGTAAAATAAGTATTTTTCAGAAAATGCAGTTTTACCGCCTTTTGATGGCGCACCCACATTAATTCTAGTTTTTGACATTTTTATAAGTTCAATTTTACAAAATAAAATTCTTTTTTGGAATCAGGATATAAAAATTTACTTTGGATAAAATTTTCATATTATTCTGGTAACTTTCATATTTTGATGAATAGTAAAAACACGCTATATTTTAATTAAAAACAACTTTTTTCATCGTAATAATTTATATGGTTAAATTATAATATTGATTGGTTTTAAAGTATAAATAGAATATATTTTTACCATTTAATATAATGTATGTCATTAGCATTTATTTTACATTGAATTCATAGGTAAAATCATTTCAATCTTTTGTAACATTTTAACTTTTAAAACCTGTTTTCTCAACATCGGGATTAATTTTAAATTAATTACTGCAACTTCTGTGTTTTGAATTTTGAAAAATGGATTCCATATTTGGATTCAGTGGGTCCAAATTATGTTAATATGTTAGTTTTATATTTTTGACATTATGAATAGTAACTACGGTAATTTTTATTTACTATGGTTAAAGGTAAATAAGTTAATTAAGGGTAACAATAAGATTATATAATTACCCTAACACCTGAAAAAATCCTATTGGATGACTAAGAGTCGACCCATACCACCTAAGGGTCGTATTGGATTCATTTAATGGACTTTTTTCCATGATAATTATTTAATTATTAAAAAAACCAAAGAAAGTGACAACATGTCACTCTCTTAAATCTTATAAGTATAATAATTTTAATTTTGTAATAAACTTCTTGAAACGTCAAAAATGAGTAGTCTCCAGAAAGATAATTAAATTATCTACATCATGTGAATTTATTTAGAATTTTTAGTGATTAAATAACGTTATAAATGGGGACACAATAGTGATACAAAAATTATTTATTTAGTGAAAAATCAATAATATTGTTTTTATTGAAATAGTAATACATATTAAAAGGCTCTCAAACCTGCCCAAAACTTATTGGTAGTATATATATACATAATAATCATCCAATGACCGAATATAGGGCCGTTTGGAGGGTTATTAAAGTGATTATGACACTTATATTATTTTATTTTTTATGATGTCAATGTTGTCACCTTCATAATTTAATAAATATAACATTTTAAAGGTTTGGTGTTTTGGAAGATAAATCCGACTAAAAGTATTATTATTACATATATAAGATTTATCTTTATCCTAGTATTTTATTTTTATTTTTTATTTAACAAATAAGTATATTTAATAATTATACAAAAATGTTGTAGTAATTATTTTGTTAAGAGAAATATAAAATAAATGGTTTTACAAATAGTAAAATAAAACTTATATGAACTATTTAATATTCTAAACTAATTTTTAAGATGAATATGACATGTTATAAAACTATTAAATATTTTAGTTTGAATATATCTCCTGTGTGGAATTTATTTAAATTCAAATAAATGAATAGTGTCAAAATTGACACTATTGTTATTTTATAAAAATAACATATTATTAAAATGATTAAAAATCACAAAAATATTTAATAATTATAAATTGAAATTTATATAGTCTACAATTTCATAAGGTATCTAATTATGGAAATTTAACTACACATAAGTGATTATGTATAACCATTTAAAATTAAGAATTTTATTACCACAAATAAAATTAAATAGATTAAATAAGGTTAAATCAAAATGATAAGGTTTAAAATAAAATCAAAACATGTATAAATTTGATTGGTTGATGATATTACATTCCTATCTCATCTAATCTTCGAATAGAGTCATTTTTGGATGTTTTTAGGTGGAGTTTCAATTTATTATAAATTAATATTTCTTATATTTCCAAAGGTGCCCCTCTCCTCCCTTATAAAAGGGCACCTCTTCCCTCTCGTCCTCACATCCTTTTGATCCTTGAATCTCAACCAATACCTGCCTATTTACCTTCTCCATTTCCCTAGAAACATACTAGAGGTTATGGTCTTCTTCAAAGACCAATTTTAGTGCCCTATGAGAAGGTTTCAAAGAGGCGTTCCAAAGAAGAGGTAATATCCGTTACCGATTATTTCAGGTTTCTTTCTTCTTCAACTTCTTCTTACTTAGTTTTTTAATTATAATGTAATAACATCAGTATCACCCATATACTTATATGTTATTATAAATATGAAACAACCTCATTTCACCTTCTATCCATCCTACGGAAAATGAAATCACCGCGCGTGCGTACGTACGGAACACCGTCTCCACATCGTGGTGTAATTTGTTTTTCCAACACCACCTTACATGGATTGGTATAATGGTGTAAATATTTACAATATATAGTTATTATAACATCATACTTATTCTAAGATATTATATCATCCACATCAATACAATTCCACGATCATGGGAATGGTACAATCGCTCGTGCGTACGTACGGACTACCGTCTCCATGACTTGATGAGATTCATTCTCCATGTTAGCCATTCATGAATGATTATAAAGTATATATATAATAAGTAATCATGAAATATATTACATAATAATGCTACTATAATTATGAATATATATATATATATATATGCCATCTCCTTACTTCCATTCAAGTCAATACGGAAAGGAAAACAACGTTCATGCGTATGTACGGCCTACCGTCTCCATGAACGATGTGTTTCTCTTCATTTATCTATCAATTATATATATATATATATATATATATATTGAATATATATATAAATCATGTTTTACATTCTGGAAGTATGTAAGTCATGATATAAGTAATAATAATATCATGAACAACAAGTCGAAATGCATACGATAAATGAAAAGATTTTACCAAAAACGCTACTTCAACATGGAATTTACAAAAGGACGGGAAATATAATGTCATAAGTGAACCATATATGATATAATAATAATAAATATGATTCTCTAATAAGTCAATGGAAATATTTAAATCATTATACAAGAGTTTCGTATACATACGAAGCATATCAGACATAAGGTAAGGGATTTTAATCTCACTCTTTATTTCCTTGAGATTCATGCCATATTTCCACTATTACCTTTTGTGTGGTGTATGTACTGCCCATAATTGTATTCTTTATGTAATAAACTTTACCTTATGTGTATTTACATATTCATGGTATGATACCTCTTTCATGGGTTGTATGTTTCATAAGTTACCAAATTGGTAAGGGTTTACATCACAGTCTCTTCCTTATCTGAGGTTGTTTTTACATAAGTATCTACTGAGACATATTTACTATCCATGTCCATATTTCATAAAAGAGTTTTCAAAGGGATTATTTCTAAGGGAAATTTTACTAAAACATCATTTTAAATGTTTTAAATATTTATTCTTCAAAATCATTCTCATTTATGTCCATGTTTTCAAAATGGTTTTAAGGATTTATTTATATGAACATGAATGTTTTAAAAATGATAGTTCCTTTCAAAAGTTTCAAAGTGGTATGGGACACTTTTATTAAAAATGTATTTAATTGTCTTCCTTTCTAAATCATGTAACATTCAACTATTTTCATGAAAAAGGGATATTTCTCTCAATGATTTTTACAAAACATTTTCATCTATGTCAACATCTTTTGATGGATTTTATGATTATCTGAATAAGATTTATCATGATACAAAACTTCCATATTGTAATGATGTTTTGTGATATGTTTGACTGTGGATGTGCCATTTATATAGAATTCATGGATTATGGGTAAAGTATTGACATTTCGTATGCTAGTTCTAATAATAATGTTTATGTTATATTTCAACCTTTAATTCAGATGAATGTGTTGGACAAATATGTTCCAGGTTGGGGACTGGTTAGTGTAAGCCCTCCAGGTTGGGGACTGGTTAATGTAAGCCCTCCAGGTTGGGGACTGGTTAATGTAAGCCCTCCAGGTTAGGGACTGGTAAAAGTAAGCCCTCCGGTTTGGTCTTCGGTTATTAGAGGTACTCCGGGTTGGTGTCCGGTTATTAGAGGCACTCCGGGTTGGTGTCCGGTTATTAGAGGTACTACGGGTTGGGTTCCGGTTACAGTTAGCCCCTAGGTCTTGGGAAGAGGCCTAGACAAAGAAATTAAAGTTCAGTATTATTCATTCTCTTAATATGAAAGGGGTTATTGATATTGCATGTGATTATTCGACTAGTAGAATATCCATGTCAGTAAGTAAATGGAATAATCTCATTTTATCTTTACCATATTATGCTGAAATTAAATTTTAAAAGGCTGTTGTTTTAGTTATACATTTCCTTAAATGTTTATGTTTACTTATGGAAGTTTCTGCTGTACTATTATCCTTACTGAGAATCTGAGCTCACCCCTTTCAATGTTTTATTTTTCCCAGGATCCCATGAAGTGTATTATGATTCATATGCAGGGTTAAGACAAGGGAATAATAGTGTTCATAAAGGATTATTTATGTTGTTTTTTATGTTATGAAGTGTAATGTAACGTCTATGTATGTAATCTATTTTCTAAGACTGCTAAACTATCGGTCCTTCTGGACTTGATTCCTTGTAATCATGCCAATGTATTAAATTAATGCATCGACTCTGGGTAACTGGGGTCGAGGCGTTACACAGTTTCTTCAGGGGAGTCGATCATAATCACTTGTGTGGTTTGTTCTAATATTAAGAATATCAATAACCTTTTGAGGATGGGGATTCATCATTTATCTATTCTTTAACGTGAAATCGTAGAGTTAGCATGATTCATCTCACTGCATAATAATAGAATTGATGTAGTAAATATTTAATCCAAATTAATAATATCTCATCGATCATATGTAATTGCCTATTGTTTTTCTAGATAGTGTGATATCTATGATTTCATTGTTTAACAAGTAATTCTTTATGGAAATTGGTAAAAAAATTTAAACTAGGACTAATTTGAATTATTTTTTTCCATGATAAAGAAACAGGTAAATGCATATGGATGTTAATTTTAGAAATTGATGATATTATCATTGTTGTAGTAAGCATGTTTAATTAACGTTTTATAGAATAATGTTGGAGGCATATAGTTAGAACCTAAAAATAATAAATCTAGTAATTATAGATGTATTAAATATCGAGTTGTTTGATTAAAGATAATGCCTGGTTGGGATTTGAGTTACCCTCTTACTTGTATGGTAGAGTGCCTAAAGATTTGGAGCCATGGTTGCCCATTATGAGTGAAGGCAAGATGCCTTGTTTAAGGACCAGAGCCATGTTCATATTATGTTTTTTTCCTTTTATGTTTGTTGTAATGTGAGCCTAGGTGAATATTGGGATATGTGGGGTTGAAGATGTCTATTGTTTGTGGTAGCAGTTGATACCTAAAGTGGTACGATGCATCAGTATATGCATATGGGTATCAAGGATGACATTAGAGATGATGAAACGAGTTGGATGTGAATGGTGGTTTCTTGCTGAATGTTGTTCGTTATTTATATTCATTATTATCCATACTCCTCAAGGTATCTATTCTTCCATAACTTACTCCCAAAAGGGTTGATGAATCGAAGGTCATTCCACATGATTTATGTTTTGAAATTATTATGGGATGATGGGTGCATTCTTCTACTATATGTGGAAAATTCATGATGGGATGTTTATATAATCCCTGGGTTGATCCCGCTTGTGTTTATTATCTTATAATATTCTTCTAAAATGTCTTAGAATATGAGAAAGTAATAATGATATTAATAAGTGAATTAATAAAATATTTTAACTCCTCGGGTTAGATAATGCATGTATGCAATGATGAGTTTATATTTTTGTGAAGTTGTAGACTTGGTTGGGTTATGCCTGGAGGGAATGAAACTTTGGTTTGATGGTGAAAAAATATAATGTTGAATTGATAATGGTTAATTATTGTTTAAATAATTAATTAATGTAACATAAAACTGATAAAAAGGGAATAAAGTATTGTAATAAAACTCATTAAATGGTTGTGTGCATTTATGATACCTAGTCTTAGCAGTGAAAGTCGTGAGTCTGAGAGATGCTAGCTACAGTTGTGTCTAAGACTAGGTTTTTCCCATAGTGTGGTTGTGTGCTATAGTATATTCTGAAAATTTTGTTATTCTATTTGCTAATCCACCTTGAACATAATTCAAAATGACCCCAAGTATTCTGAACCCTAGGAGGTGTTTTACCAAACATTCCAGTGGGCGGATGGATGGCTAACAACCCCCTATGGCTCTACTCTTTTCACGTTGTAGTTAATAAAGTTTGTCGGAATAGTGGTTTGTTTTCCAATATAGGTGTGTAGAGGTATATAATGGCTTTTGGTTATTCATACACCTATATAATGAATATATTTCTATATGGACTACTATATGTGTAATGTTTATAGGATAGATGGCTTCAGTATCCTTACTGAGGATATGTGATGTAATTCCTTGAGGTATAATTCCTCATGTATGATAAACATTATGTGAGATGAGGTGGCTTCAAATAACTACCTATTGAGTTTGGTTATGTGGATGCAGTGGTTGTGTTTCATGAGGTGTATATTATGGTTTTTTTCATATGTGTCTATAGGAAAGACTTTTTATGAGAGATTCTTAGGACGAACGACATTGTGGTAAAGTGAAATAATAGTGGGGAAGTTGTAACAGGGTAACATTGATATTATTTATTATAATATTTACAATTGTATGCAATACATGGTGATATTATCCATGGTGGGACTAGATATTTCAATATATCTAGTTGATGATGAGTTAGATTCACTCTTAGTCCATTGTGATTTAGCACACTTTATTTAATTTTGCAATAGAGGCTCCGAGGATGATCCTACTAAGTATAATGTTATACTCATTCTATATATAAACTATTTATTAGTTCACTTGTAAACTGTTGAAGATCAGGCTAGTTCATACTTGCATGGGGTTATAGAAGCTATTCGGGCATTGTGGTCACTTCCATTTTTTACATTCATTTGGTACATGGAGTTTTCCATTTTAGGTTTATTCATTTTTTTCATGAAATAATATATGTGCAATTTTGATTTATTTAATATTATATAATGAGTAGGAGTTCGTTGATGTCTATCATATCTCTATCTTCTCCATGTTTTCTCTTAGAGGGTAATACCTACCATATTTTTGTTTATTATACCCTCATTGCTAGTCACAATCCCGGGCACTGTTGGAGGCGTGACATAGGGGTTACTATCACCCTTATCACATTTCTAGCTATAAAGTTGTACACATTATTGGGAGGGGGTCATGACATTTCTATTATGCACTTAAAATTCACTTCCACTATTCTTTCCCTTTTATTTCTAGGGATATACATGTTTTACATTGTTGAAATGTTTTTAAGTCACTTTTAATTTTTTTTCCAAAATTCATTAATTTCCAAAACATCAAAGTGAATACTCTTGATTTATTTCTAACCATATAATAATAATTATGTTTCATTCAATAAAATTATTTCCTTTATTTATATGGGAACCCGAATTGTTATTTCAGTATGTATTCTTTAAGAAAACATATTGAAATGAATTCAATTCGTTTATTCTATTTTATGAATATAGTTTGTATATATTATCATTAAACATGGAATTCAGGATTATTATAATTTAGGAGGTAATGGGTGGGAACAGAAATATATATCACTCTAATGAAATGTGTTATTTCATATACCTCATGAGATTATGTGTATTGTACAATAAAATAATTTTATATTATTTTTCCCAATTAGATGTTGTGATTTATGCACTTATGTTATGCATGAACATGTTGATATCTTTAATTACAAATTTTGATGGTATATGACCACCATGTAATGATTGTTTATTATTATTCATATTCCACATTCTATGAATTTTTTAATATTTTCCCCACATCTATGATGATAATCTAAAGCTTTTGATTTGATGATTAATATGCTAACCCATATACAATTTATTCATGTTTATTTTTCAATATATGTTACCCATCCCTTTATTTGGATTTTTGATAACAATATTCATCAATTTATATCATCATGGGATTATATGTACTAAGCATAATGTAAAATGCATTAATAAGATAATGAATATGGATTTAAATGACGCATAAATTTTATTTTGTATAAGTAATGTTTTGGAATTATTTTTCCATGATACAAAACATTTCGATCTATGAATGTATTGATATAATGATACATTTATTTATAATGATGCATTAGTGTAGTATGATCATGTGGCTTTGCTAAATTAGTATTCCTCCATGGTTGTTTGGATGTATCATCTTACTTGAAGAGTTAATTATTTTGATAGATAAAAAATTTACACCTCTGAGAAAATACCAACAACCTCAAATTCAATCAGTAATTTATACATGAATTACCAGTACATATTCAAAAGTTGTTATGGTTACTTAATAAATCCATTCAGTCAATCTTGTAATTTTTTTAATGAATATGGTTACATATTTTCAATAAATACTACACATAAAACATATGGTTATTACAATGTACCATATTATTGTATTAAATATCAAATACAAAAATGATATATTATACCTAGTATATAAATTATCTATTCATGATGACTAATTATACATAATTTAATTATCTATACTTAATAATAAAATATATTTAATGGAAATAATTATTTAATGGAAAAAACATATTGGCAAAATATAATCATATATTAATGTTATATTTTATGATCTCTAAATATTAACTTATTTTTTGGAATAATATCATAATTTACTAAAAAATAAATCAATATTTTTATTAAAATAATAGAAATAATGATAGTAAAATAAGATTTATTATTAATAATTGAAAACCATATTATTTAAATTAATGTATTTTATTCACACAAATAAGAATAATAATAACTGGTAATGACAATGTTAATTTTAATTAGTTATTATGTTTTAACTATAAAAAAATATCAATTATCTTATACATGGATATTTTTAGTAGTTATTATCAAAAAAAATAAATAAATAACACTTCATAAATGATTCATTTGATATGATTACATTGTGAAAATATCCACCTTATGAAAAATGTGATGATTCCATTGTGAAAATATGTATCTCATAATAAGATTATGATCAATTAATATTAATGGTAACATATATAATTTTTTAGAATTCAAAAAATAATAATTACAATATAAAATTTCTTATAGATATTATTTTTCTAGGATTGGTATATTTTAAATTATATTATTAAATAAATTCATAAACCTGAAATTATATGAAATCATATATTGGAAAGATACATGTACTCTATTGCACACTCAAAGCCAATGTGGTGGAGGACTATAATATTTTGGAACCAGTTGTCCATTATGTGACCAATTTGGGTTGGCTAGCTAACCATAGGAATTCCTCCTAGTTTTATTTTGGACATCGACTAACATTAATGGTGTAAATAATATACTAGAGGTACTATACCCATTGGTTCAATGTTTCAATAATAATAGATCCAATAAAAAAGTGGATAAAAATATAAGAAACAATATAAATAACCATTTAATGATCATATAATAAAAATAGAGAAATGAGATAAATAATTGATAATAATAATAATATAATATGGTAAATTTTGGCTAAAATTTGTTAGTGTCTTGTGTTTTGGATCGAGTAGGATTTCTCAAGGGAATTCAAAATTTCTATTTGTGGAATGAGTTAATTCATAAACTGATCTTTTAAAAAATAATTTAGAGACTTGGAAATCATAAATCTGTTTTTTATAAACTGGATTATGGACCAAAAGGCAACACAATTATCTAAATGGGTGTTAGGTATTGTAGGAGCTAAAATCATTATTTTTGGGAAGTTATAATGGGAATACTGATATTACATCATTAGTTGTAACTATGCACCAAAAAAATAATGGTTGCAGGGGGTGTCACATCGTTTTTCAAACTATATACCCCTGGTCACATGAACATTTGATTGGTCTAAAAAAATTATATATATGGTTGCATGGGATTTTAATAGTTTGATAAAATATGCAGAAATCCTAGTTTGTTAGTTTCACATAACTATTAGATCTATTGAATGAATCATGGATACCCTAAACAATGTGACCATAAAATGTCGGGTGTGGCTCTTGGGAAGTGTGAGCTACACAATTAGCACATGATTTTTCACGACCCATCCCCTATGAAATGTATCAAGACTACTCCAATCCCGCCTTCCATAGGCAATGGGTTGGAGACTGGCACAAAAGGCATAAATCACTAAACTGGGAAGGCATTGCCATTATAACTATACACAAACACATCATAGAACACAACTGGAAGAAAAAGACTAATTAAAATTGTATACAAAAGAAGTGCTTGATTGTAAAATGGGCTAGAAATACATGCCCAACTAGAAAGTACAAATACAAATGAAAGCATGTACAACTATTGATAAGTGAAGCAGCTATTGGGTCATCCTCTGAGGTTCCTAAATGAAGGGTATGTACAGTTTTCCTCTTCAGCACTCCCAACCATCCATCTTATCCATGTACCATCACACCCAGTGGTCCACCTATGGGTACCGTCCAGTCCGCTACACTCTGCCCCTGTGAAGGCTGTCTGTCTTCTGAAACCAACACAACGAGGTGCGGCCATAGCCTATTCAGGGGTGAGTATAACGATTCTCTATAGGGACCCGAGACCCTCAAGGTATCACAAAATCCAACAAGTATAATAATTTTTTTTTGAAATCAATAGATATCCATTACTTATGAATATTATTATACATATACCTATGTAAGCCAGTAACCCATCTCAAATAGGAGGAAAACAAAAATGTCTTGGAATCAGCTCAACCATGATTTTATTCTAGGGGTATTTTCATTCTGAACCCATGGTTGATGGAGAACACGTTATATATAAAGTATAGCGGGCCTCTTGTGTTACAAAAAGACACTTCCCACTAACATGGACTGTTGAGTTACTCCTCATGTCGAGTATCGTGGGTCTACCGTGCTCAAACTGAGGTGCTCCCCACCGTGGGTCTGCTGCGCTCACACAGAGGCACTCCCCCTAGTAGCTTGCTGAGGTACTACATGTGTCATGTATTGTGGGTCTTCCACACTCACACAAATGCTCTCTTCTACATGGGTCTGCCATGCTCACACAATGGCACCCCCCACTTGGCTTTTTGAATCAACTTGTATCGAATCGATCAGGATTCATCAAGTCTTAGCCAGCTACTAGGTTCACTTGCAATTGACTGCTTCGATCTAGTAGATCCTCTCCTCAATCTATTGGTTGATAATAAAACTGTCACAATGTCCCACATAGAAGTTTGTTAATGGTATTCCATGTCGAAGAAAACTTAGCACAACTAACGACGCATCAATCAGACGACCGATATGTAAGTTATTAGCCTTTTAGACCTGGGGGCATGGTGGGATTTGTGTATGATCCAACCTGACCATATCTCAACTATACCTCATGATCTTGTGGGATACTCTCAAATGGACTATTTAACTCCATGAAAATTGGCCCCGCTAATGGATTTCTAAACGGAAGTTTGGTGCCAAATATATGGTCCGTGATGGTAAAAGGGATAGTAGTGGGACCAGGTCCGGTCAGACCCTGTCGGACTGACTCAGCCCATCCCAGACTGGGCCGCCCTAGTCTTTGTCAACCAGGTCAGACATGCTGGGTCTGAACCTACCCGTTGGGCGGCCAACCTACTAATTTAGGCCTAGTCGGCTAGGACATACCCAGCGGAATACAAGGGCGGTTTGCTCAGAGGTCTCCACGTTAGTGACTCGTCCAGAATGCTGGGGCCGTTTCGGCTAGCGCCGCAAGGGGCGTGGCCCGAGCGACTCGACCCAAGAGTTCGGGCCGGTTGGGAGAACAGTGGTAGGCCACACGGAGTTCGTGCAAGCCGCTGGTGCACTGGGTAGGGCAGGACAGGGTCCATGGAGGCCGCGGGTGTTCCAGCAGGGTGCCAGGTAGTCCGAGGGGTTGCCAGCAAGGCGCAGGCAGGATACAGGGGCCCCTGTAGGTCCCCGGCTGGGTACGGGGGTCGCGAAAAGGCATGCCGCACACCAGGCATGGCCTTCATATAAAAAAATTTATTAAATTTAATTATATGGTGACACATAAAAATATTTGATAGAATTTAATTTTTATTGACACATAAAAATAAATTGGACACATTTTATTTTAAGTTGACACATGAAATTTTGTGATGGAGTTGAGAGGTTTTGATCTCAGGAGGTCCCCACATTTTAACCTCTCAGGGGAGGTTATGTTCGGGTGGGCCCCAGCACCATAACCTCTCATGGAAGGATATGGTGTGGAAGTACCACCTCCAACTCCCAAGTTGAGGTTTTAAGCAACAATCACTCACATGACAACATAAAATAAAATAAAGTGTTTTACACTTTATTTTTTTAATTTATTAAAAAAATCCAAAAAATAACTTTTATTCTCGACCAACATTCATTGATGTGAAAGTCTTCTTATATGAATACTAGCGCGGCGAGTTCAATGCTGCCCTGAAATTTCAATTCTGAGAATTGATTCAAATGTTAAAAAAACGCTGCTTGCACGTTTACAGAACGTACCCGAAAACATGTTCAGAAAATTATTATCAGTCACACACTACTCGCGCTGATCGAGGTTAGGATCTACCTATGTGACACACACCCCGAGAAACCCAACTGTACTCTTATATTTTTAATATGTGTTACCTTTTAGATGTTATGAATTTTAAAATAAAATAATTGTCAATTAATTATTTTATATGAGGCAAAAAACATACAATTTCTAGTAGCTCGTGCTGGTGAATGTTCATATATTATTAAAGAAATCATACACTCATGAGTTCAACAGTGGTATTAGATTTTTAATCCATGTCACCATCTATGAAATATATGCATTTAAAAAATAAAATAATTTTTTAATTATTTTATTTAAAATAATAATAATTTTGGACTATCTCACAGGAGGCTCATGCTGACTAATCTTAAGTCGTGCCAAGGGTAAACCCACCAACCTGAGCTCAATAGTGCCCTCAAATGTTGATCTGAGTTAACATTTAAGAGTTATTCCACTTTTTATAGAAAACACCTTATGCACGTTTTCTTATGCTTAACAAAAACATCGACTAATCATTGAGGGCACTCCGGGCCTCGGAATTATGCACCATCAGATTTCATAGACCCGTAGAATTACTTTTTAAATAAATTGAAATTAAATGGAAATTCATGGTCATTACATGATTATCCAACCTATAAACGTCATTTAAAGAGGAAAAATATTTTTTATTCCATCCAACCCTTTAATAACATTCCCCCTATTCCCTCTTTATTTTCCCCGGTGGCCTCTCACACTAGCAGTCAACCTCCTCCTCCCCCATTGTTGTTTTCTACATGATAGAGCTCTAATACAAATAATGTTTTTTATGTATGAAATATATAGATAAATCAATTAATACTAATATATCCTCTCATTTTTTATGCTACCATATTTTGTGATATATTAATAAGATGTAATTCTATATATTTTATTGATTTTTCTAATCCTTCAACTTCTCTAATTCTATCTCGAATCAAGGCCCAATAATAAATGACTGAGCCATTCAAATCTTTAGGGAGGTGTTTAATTTTTTTCCATTTTAAAATTTTAAATTCTATAATGTATTACATCATTCAACACTAGTAAATTTGGGTGTCTTTCTCCTAAAAAATAGAATTTAACTAAATAAAATTGTTATAGAACAATAGTGATGTTTGTTATCCCTTTACAAGGGTTTTTGGTCTACCACCCCAAATCGAACTACCTCTTAGAGTGTGTTCATTCTTAAGGTATATTCTTCTTCCCTTGCACTATTACAATGTCACCGTTGTAGTGTGTTATTTAAATTACATGAAATTTTTATATCTTCTATAATGATTTTGATGGTTTAGATCCACTTCTTGATCATGATAACTTACATATGATTTTCATTTTTAAATCAATCAATCTTATTAAATAAATTATGTTAAATAATGATGAATAATTATCATGATACATGTCATAATAAAACCAAATTTTAGGTGTTCTATCATAATTAGTGAGAATTGTTTTTATTTCTTAGTCATATTTTTGAGATAAGAAATGGATGCTTCTCATGGAATCCTTGTTATATATAAAATGGTCTAAGATTCTAGTTGTGTTGGTATAATATTTATATTTATCTCAAGCCCATTTGTATCTTATAGAATGTTTTAATTCATGTACCATGGTAAAATATTAAATCATTGATTTCAAATGAAGGTAAAATGTACCGTCAGTTATTATATGCTCATCTTTTATATAACAGCAAGGTTAAGGGAACTATTGTAAAGTAAGATTACATTGTGTTAGATTATTATATTGGTAAATGGTTTACGGTTTTGGAAATATTACTTCAAAAACCCTTTTCTGAAGATGTTGGATAGGGAATCTTATATCACATGGGCTTCTATGCATGTCATTCCATAACCACTTGAATAGAATATTTGTAACATCTATTATTATTATTAATCTTGATACATGACATAGAATCCTATATGATTTATGATACGTGAAATGAACTCCTATATTATACATGATACATGGGAGAGATGTACCATATTACTCGATACAGATCTTATCTCAATATATTGACACTTGAGTTACACCTAATGTTCTAGAAAGTACTCCATATACTAATATTTGTTTGTGTTTGTGTGTGTTTCACTATTATAGTAAATATATACATGAAAAATCATATATAAAATAGTATTAATATTTTAATAATCATATGTGGATATTATGTATGAGATCCACACTAGTGAAAGTATATGAAAAAATTCATACTCCCTTGATGTCTTATATAAATCCAATAAGGGTGTTTGGAGACATTATACTTTTGGATAAATTAGGTATGGTAGGTCGGGTTTCATTGTGGAACCTAATCTGACTAGATTAAATTTATCATAACTGAACATATTAATTTTTATATTCTTATATACTAATTTATTTTATAGTCATAGATTTGATTGTTGTATTAAACATTGGTGGTGGCCAATTGAGTATATACCAAATCCCATTTAGTCTTTTATTATTACATAAAATTATATAATGATTGCATTTAGGATTTGGATGTGTGTTGTGTTTTTTTCAATATAAACAAGGACTAGAAAATGGATCATGAGAGTAGAGGTTGAGATTGTACCCATGATACCTTATAGAGTATGATTCTTTTATTATTTTATGTGACATCCCAAAAATATAATGTAATAACCATATATTCGATAGTGTGTAGGACTATAATATAAAATTTCATTAGGTAATATAATATATGCATAGCTTATAATATATTTAATATTTAAAATATTTTATATATATTTCAATTCATGCACCACCGATTTAGCATGCGTTATAGGCAAGACCTCCACCCTTCGATGGCTTCCCTCACACGCAGGACTGAGTTTTATCAAATTATAATATGTTTTATTGAAATTATATATAATAAGATATAATCCATCCATTAAAAATTGTAATAAATAAAATATGACAATTTATGGTTTATATAAATTTAAAATGAATTCATTGGTTACAAAATTATGGGAATATAAAATAAGAACCGATCAAATATAAAAAGAAATATTATTAATATTTTTCATCCAATGGATTTTTATCATAATAATAATAATTAAATATAATTTTTGAATGATTTTAATGAAATATATATGTTATATATTTAAAAAAGGATTTTTTATATTTTCTCATTAGGCTTGATAGACATAATATAATAATGACGTCTATTTTACAAATAAAAATATTTGTTTTTATAAATGAAATATTACCACTTTTTAATGGATAACCCATATTAAATATCAATTTAACCCTTTAATATATTTAACATATCAAAAAATAAACATCAAATTTTATATATAAATATAATACTTACGTTAGGTTGAAATTTTGAAAATATTACAAGATTGTGACTCCTCTTCCATTACTAAAGGACATCACTTCTCTCCATTCCAGACACCTATCTTACTAATTGGGCTTGACCAAGATATAAAAAAATAGCTACAAAAAATTGATCTCATCATCCATGACTAATTCCCTTCTGTATAATTAAATCCATGAAATCCTCTGGTGGAAACAACATGGAGTTATCTAATTAAGACGTAAAATATTTTCTTAAGCTATTTAGTTTTATTTCCATTATAAAAAAATAATCCCTTATTATTATATGATTTTATAAAAAAATTATTATAATTATAATATATTTTTATATGGTTTCCTCATAAAATTACAAACACTTACATATAATAGATACAAATCATGTTCTTTCTATGTACGATGAACAACTACCTCATGAAATGATGATTTTAATTTTTTCATTACCACCTCTTATAAGAACCATTACAATTGAATATATATATATATATATTATATGTGATATTAATATTTTATTTATAAATCATTAATTATTTTGAAAATATATCTTTATACATTCATGTTTATTTAAATATGATCACATTGTTTGAAGATGTGTTGAGTACCACCCCTCATAGCGATGTGATTTGTTCTAACTAAAAATGGATGAGATAAGAGATTGTTTTAATTAAAAATATGTGACATAATAAAATATTATATAATATTCATGATTTTATTTCAATTATGTATATATAATATAGAACATTCTTTGTTACCCTTTCCATGCACAAAAATTGATAACATCATTTAGGGACGTAATGAATACCACATATTTAACATGATGTGATTCATTTTACATAACAATAAAAATATATTTAATAATATATGATTAATTAATATTTTATTTGTGATATAATTATCATTATTTAATTTTATAATATTACTTATTATATTTCCATATCAGTCATGGGAAAATTGGAATGTTACTCCTGCGTATGTACAACCTACAATCTTCATTATTACAACATTGGATCATTTTAAATAACCATATTTAATGATTGATTTTAATTGAATAATTGAAATATAAATATGATAAATATATCATGAATATTATTCTTGATATGATATATAATTAACCCTTTGCCCATTTGACCTACCAATGTTGTTTAACTCATTAATTAAAATTATACAAAACTCCAAATGTAAATTTAATTATTTAAGTAGATGTACATGACACGGTAATAAGGGAAATAAAATTATTGATAATAAAGAAAAAATTCAGAATAAAGTATAATAATAATATATTTTTATTATACATGACGTTAAATAACATTCACATGAATGGAAATTCTTTCTAAGAGATTTTCATTTCACTTTATTTTCTTCTTTGAGATAAATTCCATATTCACTATGTACTAATTTTTTATGGTGTACGTATTTAAATATTTTATATATTATATTATTCATTAATTATTTTCATGATATTTAAAACATCTATTTAATATTATCATGTTATTATATTTTGTATCTAAAATCATTTAATGTCATATATGACACATTAGAATGTTTATAGATTATTTTTCTCTATAATAACATTAAAGATCTTTCAATGGAATTTTATTTCGAAAAAATTATATGACCATCATTCAATAAAAAATATTGTTGTATTTCATTTGGTTACATATATCCATTTTCAATTATTAGTATTATTTTACCTCTCTTTCGTACTCAAAATGATTTAGAAAATATATTTCAGATAACTTTACATTATTTCTCTCTTTAGTTAGAGAATCCATTTTCTTCAAAAAACCATATTTTCATTAAATATTTTCAAAAATATTTTTAAAATTATTTGTAAAAGTCATAATTAACATTTTTTATTTTAAAATTTTTTTCATAGGAATATTTTTATCATTTTACAATGAAGGAATATTTTAACCTTTTACCATGCAAAATGAATGTTTATTTTACATTTTACAGATTATATGGATTTAAAAATTATCATTAATCTAAGGAATCTATTGAATGTTTAAAAGGTTACTTTTTTAAAAAAAATTTATAATATTCTTCAAAATTTTTTTTAAAAAGAGTTTTGAATACAAAAGGATATTTTTTTTAAAATATTTTATATAATATTTATAATCTTCAGTGACAACAGCACTTTATTTCACTCTATTTGGTCTAGGTCTCAATGATATTATCTTAACTATCATATGGATGTTTTATGATTTACTTGGAATAAGATATTATTCACATTCAATTCCTTGATTCCTTTTTTCTCCTTGAAAAATTTAATTTCATATGATCATTGATCATTGAATTTCCCCTATTGACAATATCATTTGTCATGGGTATGTTCATTGCCTAAACCATACACCAATTTTCATATAATGTTTTCTTATAAATCAATTTCATTTTTTTGTATGTATTTATAAATATGTGTCTCTTAATCCATACATATATTTCATAAGGCACATTTCCTTACATAGAATATTTGATGTAAAATGAACGTTTGGACTTGTTTAACATGGGTGGTGCCTGATAATAGATATCCCCCAATGCATAAATAATACCATGGGATGGGTCATTTTAATATCCAACATAGATGTGTTTTTACCTGATATGTTTTAAACTATATTTTAAATTATATTGATGGTAAACATGCAAGGTTTTTAGGAAACATAGCGTCCAATAATAAATCATTTCCCTCATTTATTTTCAATTATTATTTATCCATGAGATTTTTCATCGACTTATATATATATGTACATATAATTCTCAGTTCATTTATTTAATGTAATGTGTTTTAGTTTCATGCAATGACATATTTATTTATCTTATCTAGATATTATAATAGAATTTGTTATTTATTAACTTACATATTACATATGCACTTCCCACTTAGTTTATTAATTATATGTTATACGTGTTCTGTTATTTACCATATTATAATTAATATTCTCTTTGAATTATTATTTATTCCACTATTCTTTACCCTTATTGTACATTTTATATCACCCAAATTAATTTTTTTCCCCAAGTATCTATAAACCATAAAATGAATGATATATAAGGATATAATAGATTGAATATTGTTATCCTCAAATATATTTAATTAGTCAAAAAAATTATTTTGAAATTAGGGTATTAATATTAAATAAAAGACTCATGTATTTGCCAGGATTACCAAGACTACTAATCTCTTAGTCATTAGGGATTTGTTTCATTGTAAACATTCAAATGTAATTGAAAAAGGACCCCAGCTTTGGGCCTTCTTGGTATAGGGTGTAATATTTTTGTATCAATGGAAGTTTAGTAGAAACACTTGAAAATAGATTAATGGAATCTTAGTTCATATATAATAGACATAACGATGAATTTTAGAATAAGAATACAAGAACATAATCAAACTATTTTAGGGGAGAGATTATGTGGGTATTCATATAGATACATCACTTTCTATATACAACATGTGGATGATGTTTTGGAACAAATTTACATAAGAATAATAAATATGAAGAGGTGTTTAGAGCCTAATTCAGTGAATCCTGCTATATGAATATGGGGTTTACAATGCACCTAGTTTGAAACTCCATGGGGATATTCTTAGGATAATCCACAATTTTTTGACAAACCACTATGATGAATTTGAATGGGTAATGAAAATTAATAATCAAGTTTAATACCACATTTTATATATTTATGATATGGTATAATGGTTATAAAATGTAAAAATTATAATATAGATAATCTTTATAGAAAGAAAATTCATACGTAGAAATAAAATGGTTAATTTTTTTTATACTGAGGTTGTATTTAAGAGATTATCTAAAAGTGTTTTTTGTTTAGGATATTATTTCAAGGTTTTACATAATATTTATTTGGGAAATGTTATTAATTTTTTGTAAAAAATGAAAAGTTATGATCTTAGTGATAACCAATAAAATCTGACAAAGCTAAGATTCTTGAACCCATGAAAAAAAATAATGATATAGGTTTCATATAAACCACTTAACTAAGTAATTTATTGGTTAAAATGTCATTTTTATAGTTAAAAAATATGAAGAAGAAATATTAATGACATATGTAATGTTTTTCTTATAGATTTAGAGATTATTTTCATAACCATTTTATTTTTGGAAACTATTTTGAGAAAAATAGTTATAATTTTCTATCTTTTTTTGCCCATGATATAGTTTAGAATTTTTTTAACTCATTATAAATAAAAATTAATTTTTTTTATTGAATAATATAAATAATAGAAAAAAAAATAAAATATGAAAATCTATTTATAGAAATATATCATGTATGTGAAGTACATTATATACATAGGTAGTAAATGAGTTAAAAATCAATAAGAAAAATGACTTAGAAATAAAACGTTTTTTTAAAACCTTAATTATTATTAAAGAGATGGAATCATAAATCATTAATAATATATATAATTGAGTTCTGAAAATCTCTATTTATCATTCAATTTTTTGTGATTTATGACCTAATTCACTCCCTATAAATATTTATTCTTTTTTTCATGTACTTATATTCACATTCCACTAATGTTCTTCTACATAGTGACCATGTTACATGGCAGTCCGCTCTTTGTAATTTACATTATATATTCTATATAGGATGAATTATAAAACAATAACATTATTTTGGATTTAAAACATTTTAATGATCAAAAAATCAATCACGATGATAGATTTTTAATAAAAATGATTATATTTAAATAACATGGGGAGAATGTAATGCCCCAAAAATTTTATGTAAAACCTTTTGTTGAATTTTGAGTATGAAACATGACACCATGCGTGTTATGTAATATAATATCTGTATAATTTATAATTTATTTAATATTTAAAACATATTCTATATATTTCAATGCATGATGAAAAAAGTTAGCATGTGTTCAACATAAGAGTTACATTCAACGATGGCTTGTGTCACATACAAGAACGAGTTTTACCAAATGATAATATATTACTAAAATATTATATAATAATATATAAAGTAGATATTAGATAAATTATTAAATAATTTGTCAATATTTATCGTCTAAATAAATATAAAATGAATTTATGAGATACCGAATAATGTGAAATGAAAATAAAAACCAATCAGATATAAAAAGAAATAGTAGTATTTTTATGCTTTCAAATGAGATTTATCTTAAAAAATATAATTAATTACATATAGTGAATTGTCTTAACGAAATAAAAAAATTTATATTAAATAATGTATTTCTAAAATTCATCCACTTTGATTCATAGATTTAAGATAATAATGAACTCTATTTAACACATTAAAACCTATATTTTTATAATGGATATTTTACCACCTTTTTATAGAGAACAAATTTTGAATTTTAATTTTGAATATTTAATGGATTTAAAATGTTAAAATGAAATTAATAATATATCTATATATATATATATATATATATATGGACATAAGCATTAGGTTAGGTTGAATTTTTTACATTTCTCTGAAGCATTTAATTTTTTTAATATATAGTTAAAAATTCAGAATCATAGATCAAATCTATTTATTTAACTAATTTATTTATATTGTTAAATTATAAATATAATTTGATTGAAATTTTAATTATATCAAATATTATTATATTTATCCAACTTATTTCATGGGAAGACATATTTATTTGCAATTGACTATTGGATGAAAACAAACATATGAATATTTTTATATTAAAAACCAGTATTATCGTCCCATAAATGGTATTAAATTTAAATTAATTTATACAAATATTTTGATTTTAATATAAAAATATGGATTAAATATTTTGAATAAAAATAATTTATAATGTAGAATATGGTAAAATGTGATTTGAACAATAGTATTAGTGAATGTAATTGAAAATAATTAAAATTATTATGGTAAAATTAAGCTTAATAAGAAACTAATCCTTATTATTTAGATCCCAAATTATGTTGAAACATATAAAATAGTGATTTTATAGAAATATTTATACCATATAACCATATTTATTTATATTGGACAATATTGGGAACCACATAAAACATGATGAAATTTTTAATAATTCTATTGTCAAAATATTACTAGAGTGTCACTCCTCCTCCACTATAAAAGGCCACCACTTCTCCCAATTACTCACACCTCTAAAGCCACATTGGATCAAAAATTATCTTCCAAAATATATTATCAATGTACCTCATTTAATATTATAATTATCCCATTGGTATGAACTAAATATAAGGAACTCTTTGGTGAAAACGAAATAGGGTTACACGATTAAGATGAAACATCTTTCCTTAAGCTATTTAGTCTTATTTTCATTCTCCAATTTATAAAATCTTATTAATATGTAAGTTTATAATAATATTATTCAAAATATACTTGTATGATTTTATGTCATTTATTCATCCTACACTTACACACACTTCCATCTAATGGATAATAAACATACTTTTTATGTGTATGGAGAACTACTTGTCACGAAATGATGATTTATCATATTTCAATAAATACCTATCAATGTGAAAATTTTGTTAGAAGAATTATTTATATATGTTATATATTGTATATAAATATTATATTTATACCTTTATAATGATTTTAAAACATATAGCATTATACTTTCCATTTGATGAAAAAACAATAACATCGTATGATGAAATCTGGATTAACGTCCCTTCAAATTTATGTGATTTACTCACAATAAACCTAGAAAATATAAAGAATGGTTTTAATTGAAAATATTCAACATAAAAAATATGATATTAATGAAATTATTATCTTTTTTTAATATAATATATAATTTTGTTTATTACCCTTTACCCACATATAAAGTGATAACATCATTCGTGGATGTCTGGACTACCGCCTCATAGACAGGATACAATTCATTCTACATCACATAAATTATTTATATACGTATATGTGATTAATTATTATGGTATTTATGATATAATTATAATTAACTAAGGATATAATATTACTTAAATTCATTGCATAACGGTCACTAGAAAATGAGAATGTTACTCATAATTACGTACGACCCGCAATCTCCATGAGTGCAAAGTTGTTTCATTTCAAATAACCATATTTAATGATTAAATTTTAATTTATAATTGATTTATAATGATTATTTTAATTTTATTATTATTATTATAGAGATTTTATATAATCACCACATTCACTATAGATGTCATAACAATGCTTTTTTTGACACATAAATCGAATATGATCAAAATACATGATGTAAACATAACTGTTTAAGTAGATGTACAAGAAATGGTTATAAGTGAAATAGATGTAATGTTAAAAACGAAAAATTAGAGTATGAACCGAAAATATTATCCTACTTATACATATATGATGTTAAATGATGTTCACCCGAATAGAAAATCAAGGTAAGAGATTTACATATATATATTTTTAATTTTGTGAGAAAAATTTCTTACTCACCACTTATATATTTTTTAGGTTCATATAGTACCCACTATTTTATATCATATAATTAACTAATTTATATTCATGTACATTAAAACATTTATTTAATATTATTCCATGACATGGTTTATGATTTAAAATGTTTCTATGTGGTATGGGGTACATTGGAATGAAAAATGATTATTTACCACAATAATAAATTTGATGATATTTCAAAAGAATTTTAAATTGTGTAAATTATATGACCATTGATTAATTAATCACTTAAATTTATCTACTTTGGTTATTTGTGACCATATTAATGTATTATTTATATTTTCTAATTCTTTGGTACAAAAATTCTTTAGAAAATCTTTTTCGGTAAACCCAACTCTATTTATCAGTTTATTCAAAGAACATATTTTATTCTATAAAAAATGTTTTATTGAATTAATATTTTTTTAAAAAAAATTTAAACCCATTTTTTCATTTCATTCTTATAATAATGATTTCAAATAAATCTTATTGTCAATTTTTGGATAACAAACTTTCTTAAAAATTTATCATGAAAAAGGATTATTCTTTCTACATCATAAAACATATATAAATTTACCCACTATAATTTAATTTAAGCTTCCATTTCATGATTACTTTCTTAATTTTTGAAGTATATGTTTTTATATTTGATTGCAAACAAAAAACATTACACTTGTTTTCAAACAAAAGGACATTTTCCTTAAGAAAATGTTTTAAAAAGTGTTATTTAATACATCCAATATTCAATGACAAAAAATCCTTTTTTAATAATATTGAGGATTTTTTTATTGATACCATTATGAATTTTAATTTTGATGGTTTATTATTGATTTGTCTAAATATAGTATTCACATTCAATTTCAGGATTCCTTTTGTAGCCTAAAAGTATTCAATTTATTATGATCATTGAACAATAAGTTTCTGCTATTTTAATATATAATTTAACATGGGTAGGTTAATTTCAAAAAATGTATACCATTATTCATATGGTGTTTTCATAGAAATTCATTTGATTGTTTCTGTAAATGTAGATAAATCCGCATCTCTTACTACGTATACATATTTGATAAGGAACAATGTTAAATATTTTATTCGATATATGAGTACCAATTTTTAATGGTACAACAATGATTGAGATATGTTATAGATAGATTCTCGATGCAACGGTAGTCACATGGGAAGAGTCATTTGGATTTATTCCTTTGATGGATTTTTACATGATATGTATTAATCATCTTGTGAACAGTCTTAATGGTAAAGGTACATTGTACCTATGAAACATGTCATCTAATAATCGAGAATTCCCCATATTAATTTTAGATATTATTCATCCACATGATTTTTCATGAACATATATTTGGATACATTTCATTTTTTGTTCCTTGATTAAATTTAATGTGTTTTAGTTTATTACCTTTCCATATCTTTTTTTACTTATATAATTATTTGATTGTCATCTATTTCCCTATTTATTGACCTTGATAAAATTATAGTTCTCATTGATTCATTATAGATTTTTTTTATACTTTACCATTAATAATAATTTCAGCTTATCATTTTTTTCCTAGGAATCCAGGATGTGTATTATGGATGATATTCTAGGATATAGTATATAAAATAATGTCATCTTTGAAGATATTCAATTTCCAAAAAAAATTATGTTGTAATTAGTGTATTAATATTTAATATAAGGCTCATTAATGTATCTAGTTTACCAAGACCATAAAACTCTCTTCTCATCAAGACATTATTATTTGTTGTATTTCCGTTGTAATTGATTATATTTACCAGCTCCAGGACATCTGGGGCTCGATCACTAAATTTTACCTTTGATTTTCTAGTACTGTTTTATTCTTACATTCAATAGAACTATTGATTTCAATTTTTGCATGTTTATGTCATGATTTATTTTTCATTTATTATAACATGGGAGTAATTGAATTATTCTATTGATAATATATCACTATTATCTCCCCACTATCACTGCTGGTATTGTTGGTAGAGTCTCCCCATATTAATTCATTTAGACCCTCACTAATTGTAAAAAACATCTATCATATGGAGAGGCACACATGAGTCCATGTGAATGAACATCAATTGACACCATTTTATTAGAAGCCTGTTTGAGACGTTACAATGTGGAATCAGAGGGTTTTTTACTTTTTCACTTATTATTTGTGATGATATAAAGTGATTATAATTTTTCCAGTTCTTGGAAAATAGCTTGCATATGGGTCCATCTAACCCAAACATGAGTAAAGGACTATGTTTCTAGGGATGTGACTGATGCTATATATTACAATTGATTATATATCACCTTGGATGATTGTTGTACTTTCATCAATTAAATTATGGTTTTTACGCATTGAATGATTTTTTTACGAAATTATTGTTTCATAAATCATTGTTTGCCCAATGATAATCACATTCCATGTATATGCCATACCAGGTCAACTTCACTGTTGATATCATGATGCATGTGGATTTGTATTACATGTTTCTTGGATTTATTAACATGATTATTTGTACAACATGATTACGTGATTGTATGACTTATTTTGGTATTTATTCATTTGATAGAATGTATTTTTATAATTAAGGTAAAATAATTTTTTACTAAATTTCATATATCTACCTTAGATGTTTTTCCTTATATATCATGATGGTGTTAGAATAATTAACCAATTATGGCATGCCTTAGCCATGGTTGATTGGTTTCATTGGATTTAACGTTAATGGTTGGAAATAACTTTTATCTAAATTTTCAATTTTTAAATCTACGTTACTTTATAAATTTGAGGATACAAACCCATATAATTGTTCCATCATTTTTGTTTTTGTTATATTATGAAACATAAGGTAAATAAATTGTTATATATATAAGGATACCAATTTTAAATTAAAAATCCATGTACCATTATAATTTAAGAATGAATATTCATCTGATAGAATCTTGATTCTTTTAAATGTTTATTAAAAATGAAATCCTTTTAGAAAATTGTTTTTTTATGAACGCTTGTTCTAATATAAATGTTGTAGGATGACACATATTACTAAATACTTAAAAGAACAATAAGTCCAAGGTAGGTCAGGTGGCACATGTTTCTTATGATAACAAAAAGTATCAACCCATGATGGTTGGTATTTGCATGATATAATTATCATTTAAACATATTAAGTGCGTGTTAATTCTGGAATGAGATAATATGAACTTCATAGTTCACCATATTCCTTCATATTCCTGAGCTCTTAACCAACTGTGGGTTTTTTATGCTATAGGGATGGTCATTTTAACATTCTGTACATGCTTATATGGTGTTACATATAAATTCATGGTGGAATATTACATGACCATTCCACATTAAAATTAATAATACTCGTTTTAATTACTTTTGTGTTTTAATATTATGAGACATCCATTTATTAAAATTCTAGTTACAACTGAAGTAGTGTTATCCTCCTTACCTTGAAACAGACCCTTTTCCATAACTAATCCCAACTATTAAAACTCATTAAATAATATAAAGGTTAAAAGGTATTTTTTAGATAATATAATGTAATATTTTTTTGTGCTAGATAATTTATGAGACATGAATAGTTTATCTTGAAAACTAGTACATAATATACTTTATATATGAGCTTATTCAATTGTTACAGTAAAATAAAATTGTTTAAATTCAATAAATTAAACCTTTTATTGGTGGTTATATCATGAAAACAAGTTTAAGGTTTAGATATAGTCTTTCATAAGAGATTCATGATCGAGATTGTCATGATTTCATATTGGTACCATTTGGAATATTCTAGTTTTTTATAACCTAGTGGATATGAGGTCGAGCATTCTAAAACAATTAGGTTGTCCCGTGTTTTAATTTCACTATCTAATGTGAAATATGAGGGGTAATCCTTTTGTGGTATACCTTTTTTATATATAAAACTGGTAAAAATTTTGACAGTTTTTAAACATGGTGTGTGCTATTCAATTAAATTTTTTATCTGATAAGTCTATTTAATACTGAAACAAAACCCCCAAGTGAATGAGTGGTTTCTATTATTTATACATCAAGGGGATATTACCTAATCAAAATACATGATCTGTGTAAAATTATTATCCTTATGAATTGATGTTGTGACCCATTTAGGTCGATGAACTTTCAACCAAATTCGATTTTACATCATTTTATGAGAGGTAATATCATGTAAATATTGTGTAATAGAATCCCTTATTTGGGATATGGTTCTCCTCTAGGAGAAATTTGGTATAGTTGTATAAACCTAGTTTCCGAACTATATCATGATAATATGGGTAGTTGGGACACCTTGGGGCCCTCCATTTCAAATTAGACCAATGTAGGCTACTGTTCAACTTATTAAGATGAATATTTTTAGAGGGGTTGGACTAGATTAATATTTTTTATTGTAATAATTAATTTATGATGTTATATAGACCAATTCTTGGTAGGTGATCATGTGTTCTGATTCAGGCATGGTGATGGATTTTCTTTTTGATAGCACATTGAGTAATTTTATATTGAAACTAGCTTCGATGGGAAGGAATGTTCAATTTTTTGGTTCAGATCACTAGAAGTGTCATAGTGTATTCCTAATTTACTAAAATTATGTCACTTGGTGGACAATCCATTGATAAAAAACGGGACATATTTGGTTCCTATTTAATACCTCAACCCTTATTGTCCATGTTTTCTAGTTACATTACAACATGGAATAATATTCATGGGATCTCTCCCAAAAAAACAAATTATTTATTAGACTCTGTAAAATAGATATATACATGGTTCCTATAATAAATTTGTAATAAAATATTAGAAGTGTATTTTTTATGAATTATATCATCATTCCCTCTTGAATATCTTTACATATAGTTATTATTATACTTCATTTACTACTAGGGAAATGAAAAAAATGAGGATACAATCAAATTAAAATTTAGTGATCAATATAGTGGATTCAATCGTGAGAAAATAAAAAATCATAAATATTCCTTAGAAAATCACTGAGGACACATTCCATTTAATCAACGACAACAACATGTAATAATATAGAATCAATATTAAATACAAAATAAATAAAATACTTTCCATTTATTTAGTTACATTAATAAAATGATTATAGAAGGAATCATCAATATGGAAATGTAAATAACTGATAACAAATTCTAGTTAATCAATTAACAAGCAATGAAATGAATCCAGAGATAATAAAATTTTGATAATCACATGGATCATAAAAAATGAACTCCAAATTATGAAAATGCTTAATTATAGATTGCCATGATATCAAGAATCATGAGAATATCTATTATCATTACCATTCAGAATATAGTTTAAATAATACTTGTAAAACCAATTTAATTATAGCTTTCCAATTTTCCTCAAGAATATACGAATGTATTGTATGTCTATATAATTTCATTCGCCACTCTTCATATACAAGTCTAATGAAATCGTTTTATATTTAATTATTAATTTTTTAAATAATCGATATTCTTTATCATCAAATATCAATATTTATTAATGAGAATTGATTTTTAATATTTTTCATTTAATAATATAATACTCAATGGAAAGACCATATGCATCAATGGTTTATTGATTAATAAAAAATCATATACATGAAACAACAAATATGGATATTTAAATGAAATTAAATATACAATGATTGAACGAAGGTGAATGTTTCTAGGAAATGTTATTGACAACATAAATGATTCAAGAATGTGAATATCAATAATTTTCATGGTCACACTGTTCATAAACCATATATATAAATAATAAGGATGGTACCAATTCATCATATCCATAGTTGATGACAAGTAAAATATGGTGTTTATGTCTTTTACAAACAGAACCAACATACAATGATATTTAAAATCATTCTTGAGAAAAATAAGCATTCAAATTTTCATTTATCTTTAAAAATAAATGTTCACAAAATATTTTAAAAATAAATTCTTTTAAAATAACATTGGGAACATATAAAGTACATTCGAAATCATTTTGTGTTTACAATTTCTTTAAATACCATACATACAGAGTTTGTTAAAATAATGATTACTTATATAATATCAGTAAATGCCAAATTTTCCATGTATAAAAATTAAATGAAGTCTCTTATAGATTTTTTAAGAAACGTTAAAATGGGTAAAAAATTTCATTATTAAAGAAATTATAAATAGATAAAAATCTGGTAATTTTTTTTAGAAAAAATATTTTTATAAGAAAACAAATTTTTAACTGAATAGAGAAATATAAATTGGATTTTCATAAACAAATCACATTAATATTATGTTAAAAGCAGAGGGAAAAGGAACATTTATTGAAATATTCATTAATAACTAGAGGATAAAAACATTAGATTGGTTTATTAGAATATTATTTTAAAATTATCTTCAATATAATTTCAAGGATAAATAATACTGTGTTAAATGAGAATGTAAAACAAACCAAAATTGAGGTCCTAAAATTGATCTGAGAATTTATCAAAGAATTGATTAAGTGTATCAAAATATAAATCCAAATAAATTTTTTATTTAAAACATACGAATATATATATATATATTAATTGCACAAATAATCTTATAATATCAACAACAATGAATAATAAACATAACAAAGTGAAAATAAATTGAATTTCTAAATTCACTACTACTTGCTTACTTTTTATTCCAATCCCCATGGATGATGTTTTTTAAATTAAAACTAAAAATAAAATGAATTATAATAATTAATGATATTACATATCAATGTGGAATAATATCCACCAAATCATATGTATGGTGATCAATCAATGATTTTAAAATAATGACAATTTCATGAAACCACATTTTATTTTTGAGATGAGATCCTACTTTTTATTGTATTTGTAAATCTACTTCATCAGTAAAAAAAATTTAATACATTTTTGGATTCTTTCTTGATTTTTTCATTTTCAATGAATATTTTGGAAACTAAATATTTTTAGTTTTTTGAATTATACCATCACTTAACTGATGTGATGGATCATGACCTTTGTGGGCGTATTGAATACCTCAGCACTAAATATCCTCTCATACAACGTCCTTGTTATCTACTTATTGAACTTCTAGAACCTCTCCATCATCAATGGTAGTGGTTTATAGTAACTATGTTTGATTCAAAATTCACTCTCTATCATTTTCTATCTATGACATAATGAGGTTTTAATGTATACGATCATGTATTTATCATGGAACAAGAAATCTTTACTTCCTTTAACCTCCTTCTCCTTTATGTCTAAAAGATTGCGTCTAAACAAAAAAAATCCATATAAATATATTATTTATGTTTTTTAGCTCCCACAAATCTTCTAACATTTCTCTTATGATATATTTATAAATTCCAAACATCCACAATCTTGTAATCAAGTGTAAGATGGATTTATACTAGACTTTATTTTCCTTGGAATATTCAAATATCGGAGGACCTATGGTTATATACTAATGTGGTGAAATGATACTCTATGTTATTCTTCCCATTATATATTAGGTTACATAGTTAATACCATCATACTTCTAACCCTATACATGATGGGTTTTTTCAATATTACTGAAACTATGTTGGGTTGTGTGGTGCATGGGTGTATCCTCTGATGTTAGATACTATGACTCTTGTAATAGGAATCAAACTCATTATATTATTACTCTCGAATATTTTTATAAACAAACACATATTATCATTATTTCATTTTTACACTCCACTATAGACTAGAATATATAGATGTATTCTAAAACATGGTCCTTAACATAGAAGAAGAACACCAACGCCTTTTATTGTGTTTCATAAATAATGGATATGATATATTTTTTACCTCCCATTTACTCCAACAATATTGAACTGGGTACAGACGCTTGAACTGTATCTAGAAAATCTAATATACTCAATGATGTAGTAAAAATGACACTCTATATTTCTTCCTGTTTAAGATAAATTTTCAATGATCATGTGATACATCATTCGCAACATTGAAGAACCTCTTCATCTACTGCATTGATGTCTATATTTAACTCATGTTGATGACTCTCCAAATCCATATACCTCATGATTCATCCACTACAACAATTTTTATTATTTCATAAAATATATCCACCTACTTTTTGATCATCAATCTATATATTTGTCCTCAAGTGATTATAACAATTCAATTAATAATATTCTGCTAATAATTACTGAATATGTTGTGATAGACTTTTTAATCAATTATTTTCTCTAATAATACAATTTTTTGAAGAATTGAAAAATTCCAAAAACCATTTATGGTTATTATAAATCAAACACACATATTGACTTGTATATAACCATGGGAAAAAATATTCACCAAACCAGTATTCCCCATCTATAATTAACTAAAGACACATGGTTTATACGTCTTGAAATACTCTTGATGTAGAGTCATATGGTACAATAATATTGCATCAAACACCAATTTTATGTGATGGGATGATGTATTAATGCATGTATCGTATAATCCATTGGTAATAAGAGAAACATATTTATTGATGTTCATAAGAATGTCTTAATTTTTTCATTATGAATTTCTCCCTTTTCCTTTAAAATATAGTAAATTTAAACATTTCCACCTCATGTATTTCACCATTCCATAATGGTATATTTTTATTTTTTTCATTCTATCTATAAATTATTATCTTCTCAATCATTGACCTCATTATCCTCCCCCACTATAGACTACCATTATCCTTCCATCAATTTTGTAGGTCCGAGCCTCCTCATTGAATATTTTATCTTTTACAATTTCTATGTTATGTTTTACATTCGAAATTGAATTTTAGGGAAACCACCAAAATATTCCAACTATTCTAAAGTGTTATTAGTAATTAGTTTTCATAAACGTCCTTAGATATGGTTTTTTTATTTAGCCTCCAAATGATTCACCAATATTTGTATCATGGCGACATGGATTTCTATGGAGATTCCACGTTATGGATAAGGATTCATGATCTTTTTCAACATGAGGATCCCATTTCAAGTGTCCATTTTAAAGTGTCAATTCAGTATTTTAATTTGAATTTTATACTATAGTCTCTTGGTAAGCATGATGTTAGACTATATAATTGATCTATTTTCCGATTTTACCACCATCTTTTTGATAAAATTCATCAAGTCTTCTTCCATAAGAGCATTTGGGTTGAATTGTGAATTCTAAATTGGGTTCTATAGATACAATATATATATAAATATGATATTCCCTTAAATAAATCAAAATGGAGTATTTCATTGATGTTAGTGTAATTATACCTCCAATAGATAGACCCTCTATTTAATTACAATTAGGTAAAATTAGGAGCATAATATTGATAAAAAGATCACATCATTGAATTAGGAATTTTAAAAATTAAGTGAATTGAATCTCATATAACAAAATAGAATAATTATATGATCAATATGAAATCATGAATAGTGAAAAAAGTTGATATTTCTTGATTATGTGGTAAATAAATATTGATGATATTGTATTGATGTGTCATTCTGGAGAAACTAAAATAAAATTATCTATAATGATTATTGATGATGGAATTGTACCTTTTCCACTAATAATGGGATATGATGGGATATAATGGATAACTAAAACTAAAAAACTTTTAGAGAGAACAAGTTATGTGAAATTTTTATATAATATGTCTCATTGTAATATAAATTTGAATTATTAAAATATATATTAAAAAGATGATTTAATTCAAGTTTAATTTTTTTATCATCAGAAGTTATTAACCACTCATTGATGGTTTACCATAAATAGATAATATACAAATTATTATTGTAAATTGATAACTAATAGTTGAAAATAGAGGGTTGAAATGACCTTTTTAAATAAATATTAAACAATAAAAAAATCTATCTACTAGTCAACCTCAGAAAATATTAAATGTTATTTTCATTGTCTATATGGTGATGTATTGTTATTAAGAGACTACTTGATTAAAAATCCATATTTAATTAAATTTTCCCGAGATTAGTGTTAGGATGGGTGCATTCCCAGGATGGTTTTTAGGGTTTTATAGAGTGAGTTAAGTGCACTCTAATAGATTATATATTGCAATGTGAGAGTAATAGTTAGTATGAAGACATTTTTAGAACATTAGGGGTCCCGAAGGAATATATAACATGTTTTTATGTGGAAACTATTCATGCATGTGATAATACCCATGCCACATTGACACAAAGGAATCTACGAAGTAAAAAACCAAGATGTTAAAGGGAATTTCTTTGGTTAATATATAGACTACAAACTCCGGAAAACATTATCTGAAGGGTCAAATGAGAATATAACACCCTCAAATGTCATAGGGTTAAAGTGACAAGTATTACTACCCATGTTATCAATGGTCACTATTTTTCTAAGGGGATACTTAATTCGAACTAAATATTTAAAAGGCTATGTCCTTAAATAGTGTCTAGATGGGTGACCCCATACGACGTTTCCTAGAATTAATGTGATTATGAAAAAATCCAGATAAAACAAAACATGCTGCTATTTGGTTATAATCATTAGTTTGATGACCCGTTCAAGAATGTGGGTGATACCTATGGAGGGTACATACCATATTTAATGGATAAATGGTTATTATTTTGTTGACATCTCGGACTATGTGATAGAACTCACATGAGTATGAAAAATATAAAACAATATAGTCAATAATATAAGTTCCCACCAGGATGAGAATCTTTGAATTTGGGAACCATTGCATACGAAACTATATCTGACACATATAAATCACCACATCCTAATATCGTTTTTTCCAATAACCCCAATACGAAAGTTTTTCTTCTTTAGGTTATTGTACATCCATTAGATCTTTTTCAATTCGATCTTGACATGATCTCCCACTAATATTTCTAAATATATCTTTTTAAGATCACTCAATTTCTTACCCATACACTTACTTATTTAGACATTAATCAAATTTACAACACATAGAAACTCATATATTTCATCATCCACCTTGATCTCAAGGATATGTACTCTTATAAAATGAAAACCTTTGGGAAATAAAGAAAAAATATAACATTTATAAGATAAAATAGATGAATATAAATACATATATAGACATATAAATATATATAACATATATGCGGAAATACATTAACGCCATAAAAATGAGAAAGATTATCAAATGGGGGTTTCATCACTTCTACTATCATTCATTTTTTGTTGATTCACATTGATAATGAGACTATCAAAATATATTTATAAAAAACTAAAAATCGTATCACTAGAGAAATATCTTATGGATCAGAAAATGTATTCAGAAAACATATATATTATTATATATTTTGAACTATTAATGAACACTAATAAAAAATAGTGTATTTCATATATAAATATTTATTTAATTTTGTGTTCATCCATCCATTTCCCATTCATGTTTCAACTTATTGATGATAATTTAAATATATTGATAAATGTAAATAATAGTTATTATAGTCTCTTTCTAAAAAAAAGATATTAGGTCATAGAATGGAATTGGGAAATATTTTTAATTCTTCTCTCTAAATAACCAAATGTCATTCAGGAAACCAAACTAATGTAATCCCCACATTTATATAAACAATTTTCCATACCATTTCATTAGACTCAGTCTACCTTGTAAAAATATTCATGTAGAATTATGATTGAGGAACTAAAGACCTATAATTGTGTTTTTAAAGGAAGTGCCATATAATTATTATAATAAGTTATCCTAACACACTAATATAGTTTGTAAATCATTAACTATGATACATCTACAAAATTTATATAAAGGGACATCATTTATATATTATTTTTATTTTCTTAATTACACCAAAAGGTCATCCGGATCACCACATGTTATAAAACTGTTTTCTTCTACCACAACGATGTTTACATTAGAGAGAGTTGAATTATTACAATTTCAAATACAATAATGTATTTTAAGAGGTAGGTTATTGCATAATTATATGATATAGGTTTTTAATTAATTATATTGCAAATATATGAAATCATTCCATGTTTGATCTAACATCACTACACATAAAAAACATATTACTTTTGTATAAATTAATTATCGGAGTTGTAAATTATATTGATTTTAATTAAAATTTAAGTCATTAAAATAATCATTAAGAAACATAATATAATACCACAAACAAACAATTATAAAAGAATAAATATATTTATATATTGATAAATATTAGAATATTTATATAAAAATATTATTATTTGTTATAAATAATTTTATTCTTTAAAATAAAAAAAAATTATATCTTTTTTATTTGTAATTATGTATACTTATATATACTTTTATATTAATAACAATTTTTATAGTAAAAATTATGTATAATATAAATAATATTTTATTTTTTAGAATATAAATGTTTTTATTAAACACAAATATATAATTGTAAATATATTTATTTAAAAAAATAATTAAGAAGACTATATAATCACATTTATACTATGTATAATTATTATTTTTGGTATATATGTTTAACAATTCATTTATTTAATAAAATTTATATGGTATTAATTTTTTACAAAATAAATATAAAAAAAATTATAAATATAATTATAATTACAAAGAATTTATTTATATATCTATAACTATACTGAAATAATTTTCTAATAAATATAATAATACATTTAATACAATTAATATATATAACAAATATATTATATTTACAATAATTTATATATAAAAGAAAGCATGTATTTCATTCCACAAGTAATTCTCACGTTCTCCTATTTCAAACCATATTTTCAATTATCTCTATTATTTTATATAGTATTCAATCATTGATTAAATACTATTTGATGCTCTCCTTAAATGCATCTATGATGATCTCATAAATATTATTCATCTTCGATCATTCCTGTAAATATCAATCTGTGGTTGCTATTTCTTCACATCAAAATAACAGTTTATTTACTATATATAGTCGAATATATTAGATTATAAATTTGTCACATTCAATCAAAATACTATATGGTTTTTTAGATCCAGTCAAATTCATCAAAATCATGATTTGACATAGTCACCTTCGACATCCCCTCTCTCTTTCTTTTATATAATCTACTCACTAATAAATATAGTATTTCTATATATCAAGCCCTCTCATTATAATGGTATGGTAAATCTCAAATGAGAAAATATTAAAAATAATTTTTGTTTGTTATATTTTAAATTTATGTTGAAGTGGAATACTGAAAGTACTAAATTTTTATCATATCTTATATATTATTTAATAAATAATTAAACATATACATAAAAATTATATTTTAATAATAATAATATTATTATAATTATAAAAACCAAATAAAAGTAATTATATAATAATAATATAATTATTTAATGATATATATATATATATTATGTATATCATAATTTTAAATAGTAATAGTAAGTGTGACATAAAAACATTATTATAACATTCATTTCAACTTAGAATTTAAATTCCAGATTCCTTAGAAAATATTGTGAGATTAATTCAAAGAATTATTATATATATATATATATATTATATTTTTAGCAATAATAAGAAATTTAATATTCTCACATTATTGTAATAATTGTTACAATATTGATTGTATCTGTTGGGTTTTTACCATATGTAGTATTGTATTTATTTTATTGTGATATTAATGGTGCATAACACCATTTTATTTTGGAAAAGGTTATATTAGGTGTTAAAAAATTTAGAAAAAACAATATTTCTAGGATAAAACATAATTATAATGAAAATGACTTATCAAAAGGTTACATAATAGTTGTAGGTCCATGTGAGGGTACATGTGTAAAGACATAGGGAGGACCATGACCAATGTATGGGGTAACATAGGTAAACCCCATGAGTATGGTGGACCTAATGGGTTTTCACAGTAGCATAGTGGAGTGGAAAATCTTATTAAGGGGTACAATCATAATGATAATTTTGATGCAGGAATTACCTCAACATGGGAACTATTCATTAGTTTAAAAATACAATAAAATGTGGAGCCTGATAAAAATGATATTGTAGGTATTATCTTTAGCCATGGATGATTAATGGTTATATATATATAGAGGTGTTGTTTTAATCCTACTATGTTTATTCTGATCCCATGAATTTTATTTGATCCATAATCTAACATCATGAGAAGAACATGCTTTGTTTATGAATATTGATCTTTTATATAAGAGTGAATAACATTGGAATATGAAAATAATGAAGATATGGTTTACATTGATGATATAAAAAGATGATCATGTTTATAATTACTCCCCAAGATTATATAAAATATTTTTCTATAAATATATTGATTTCATTGAAATATTATATTATACACAACATAATGCTTAAAAAACAGTGATATTCTATTAGATTATTAGTATTTAATTTCATAGTTATGGTCGAACTATTGAATTGATGGTATCAATGATCTAATAAATAAGGAAAAAATATATTTTTTTCAAATATCTAAAATGAATTTCTTTGTAATAATATTTTTATAAGTGAACACAACAATAATAGGACCTCGTATCAATTGTTTTCAGTTATTAGTATATCAATGGGATATATTGGTTTAGGATATTAAAATCATTCCCAAAAGTATTGATTTATATTCTATTGGTATACCACTAAACCTATCGCTCTTTGAGAATAGATTGAATAAAAGGCAATGATTATAGGTATAAAAATTATTTTATTGAACAATCAATATAGATAAAAATCTAATGTTTCTAAAACCATTGGAATCAACTAAGATTCTATACAAAATCCATTTCTTCAACCTCAATCACTATTAAAATAACACATTGATGATTCGAAATATATTTATGTATTCAACTAGTGATAGTACATTCTTAATCAATTGTCTTTATAAAAAATAAAATAATGCCCATATAAAATCAATATTGATCATGAAACAACAATCCGATTGTTTTATTATAAATAAATAGAAAAAATATAGGGGAACAATATATCCCACATAACCATCATTACTATTATGTTCATCTAATTATTCATGAAAATCATTTTAGAACAGTCAACTCATATATCATTATAAGAATAATTATTATTAAATTTTTCACCCCACCCATTGATAGGATCGTCATCAGAATTTTTAGGTTCCTCATATATAGATTTCTTCTTTGACATGCATGTTTTAAAATCCTTTGTATTGAGTATTAGTAGTGATTGAGATAATGCTATTATAACTTTTAAAAACATCTCGCCTTATTTTTTATTTTTTTTATTTCATATATAATTGTTTATACTATTTTTCCCATGTACTTTATTTTTTTCCCACACATACGAATCTATAAAATTAGGGATACTAGAGTAGTTATGGGATCCATAAGTGGTCTAATACAATGATGGAATAATACTCATCTCAGGTTGATTATAGAATATTCTATGACCATAATCACAAAATATGAATCAAAAAATGATCATCTAGCTCAAATATTTCATCATTTTGATCAAAAAGTGGCACAAAATAATTTTATTAAAAATATAAATAAGGAATTAATTATATAATGTATTTTAATATTTAAAATCAATAAAATAAAACAGAAATAATTTTTTAACACGTGATCATTTACAGAACTCCCATATTTATTATTTCTTATAGTAAAAAATTATTTCACAGGACACATAAACCTTTATATGTTTAATAGTTTCATCTTCAATTGATATAAAATATAAGAAATAAATATTTATCATAATTTTATTGATTATTTATTTTATAAATTAAAAAATTATTATAATTATTATTATAATTTAATAATTTTGTGGAAATTTTATTGAAATATTTGATTATATTTTTTTTTCATATTTGTGTTTAACATTAATAGCGGATAATTTAAAAAAATATAAATTATTTTGTGACATAAAAATGATGAATTTGAATTAAAATAAGTTTCTTAGCATGGTTTGTATTTTGAAACACATTTCTTCTTGTTGTTTATGACTGGATTGGTTTAGAAAATATTGAATATGGAAGAAGGTGATATTTTTGTAGTGAAAACCATGGATTATATGGTTTTCCATTAGAGTGTTTTTAATTAATTTATTTCTTAAATCTATTTTTAATTTTACATGTAAATTTTTTTCTTGATTTGATTAGTGATTGAGTGGTCAAGATTTGTTTGGATTGAAGATGAGATTTCAGAATTTAATTTCATGTGGAATGATACTTTATAATTTAGGAATTATTTGTGAGATATATATGGGAATGATTTAATTAGGATGAGATAATTATATAAGGTTCCCTTTTATATAATTTGTGAGGGTTGTTTTTTTGGGTGGTTATATTTTATTTTATCCATTTTAGTGGATGCTAGGGGTATAAATAGAATGTCGAAGTGTCTTCTATGATGAAAGAGGAGTTTGATTCTAATATTAATATAATTGTGCTAATTTATAATTGAAATATTCATATTTTATCTTTATTATATGATTGGTGTCTTTTTTAGTGGTCTTGTGTTGGGAATTGTTATTTTGGCTACTGAGGTTGTCGGGTATAATTTGATTTCTAATGGGTGTTTGTAACACCACATAATTTTGTGTAATCTTTTTTAAATAATTTGAATCATTTCAAAAAAAAAATTCATTTCATGAAGAGTTGTGTTTTGATTTAATAAAAAGAATCATTCAGTTTATCTTCTGTTACATGAATCATAATGTTTATATTATGTTAAATGCAATGTAGAGTTTAAATGAAATTAGATTTTTTATTAATAAATTACTATTTAATACAATAGTTATCAAATAGTTGATGAAATAAAGGGTATGAATAGTATTAACTAAATTATTAATTTATATAATTTAATAATTTATAAATAAAAAATTCTTGTAGTATAAATTAATTAGATATAGAAAAAAAAATTAATAGTAATGTGAATAATTTTTTAGGAAACTACTTTTAAATTAATAAATTAAATAAAAAAATTTATAAGAATTATTATAATGGAAAATATATATTATATTTAACAAAATGCCTAAAATTTATATTTTGTGGTTTATAGAAAAGAGTTAAGAAAAAATCCAATTTTATGATGAAATTTTTTTTTCAAAAAAAAATATTTATCCCCTATTGTGAACAAATATGAATAAAAAAATAATATATTAGTGAAATTTATTTAAAGAAATAACATGTATTAAATAATAATGTCTTATTTATATTATGGTTAATTTTTTATAAATTTGTTAGAATATAAATTTTTAAATGCATAGTGAAAATACAGATTTTTATTAAGAATCGTCATTTATTGTAATGCTTTTAAAAACTCACCCATTCTTAAAATATAATATTAAATTTACATTTTCTGATATTTTATATCAATTAATAATATTTTTATTCATTATAGTTATTTTCATGTTTATTTTAAATATAAAAATCATTTATACTATGACAATTTTGTCAATGAATACCCATATTCATATTGATTTTTTGGGATTAATTCTAAATTATATTTTACTACTTATGTTAATTTAATTTGGGAAAATCGATTCCATATGTTAGTAATTATAATTTATTTTTTCTAATAATGTGAAATTAAATATTTTACTCTAATTAGTTGTAATAAGAGTAAAATAATTTAATGTATTTAAGGTAAAAATTTATTTCCCGTGAAGATGTAATAGTTAAAAGTGAGGAAATAGATAAACACCCATTGAATTTCTATATATAGGCCTTATATCCTCTATTATATTTTATAGACCATTTGGTAGTATAATGGAATGTGGAAAAAGAGGGTAAAATTTTTTCTTTTAAAAAATGATATTGTTCCCACTCATCTCCCTTATAAAAGGCGACCCACTATCCACTCCGCCTTATATGTTCAAAAAACATCGATTCATCTGATATCTACACTAATTACTTATTTATTCTCCTCATATAATTCTATAATTCTTATTTTATTTTTTAATTCAATTTTATGAAGGAGTTTGGTACTAACCAAAAGGTTTTGTCTGGCGAAGAGGTAACATCATTAAGTATTGTGATTTAATTTTTTATCATTTAAAATATAATTCTATTTTTAATAATAAAAAATCATTTTGTAGCCTTAATATATCACATATATCACTATGTATTCATGGTATTTTGATGACTAACAACCATATCCTATACTATTAAATGGGTTACAAAATCCTTAATCATTTGTACGACAGACTATCACCCCACAAATTGATGTAATTATATTTTTTTATAACCAAATATTACCTATTTGTATAATGAAAAATAAATTTTTTAAATGCGATATATATTAAACAATTATTATTAAATAACCATGACATCCTTCTTACATTCTATTTCCTGGTAATATGATAACATCACTCGTGTTTATGGGGGAATACTACCTTACAAAACAGTGTTACTTATTCATGATATAAATGAAGGTAATAAATATTGATATAATGAAAATATGTAGTATATAGGGCATAAAATTGTGTCATTAATAGAAATAATATTTTTATCCATTCTTTCTTTCTTTTCATTAGGTAAATAGAAATAAAATTCAATTGTACGTACAACCTACCCTCACTATAAATTTTGTATTTCATTTTCATTGTCTACCACTTACTAATCACTATAAATACATGTATACTTAATTAATAAGATATTTATATCATTCTTAACATGGATTTGATGATAAATGAGTAATAAAATGTCAGAAGTAAATAATATGTTGTATATATATATATTGATATATAATTTACTTAAAATATTATAATAATTTTTTATAGAGGGGTTTTGAATCTTTTTGACAGAATTCTTGACATATGGTAAGGGATTTCAATTATATCATTTATTTCTGAGAGATTTATGAAAATTTTCCATCTCATTTATTTTTTGTGGATTATATATTTCCCCAATTACACATAAAATAAAGAACATAATTATCCTGATATTAAATGATTCATTTTATTTTTCTTTTTATTGGGTCTTCCTATTCAAAAGAGTACTGAAGGTGTAATGTATTTAAATATGACATTAAAATTCCATGAGATAGTAGCCATATTCACCGTATGATTCATTTATGTGGTGGATATACTTACTGGTCATGTATTTCATTTTCAATATCCTTAAATATACATGTATTTAAATATACATTTAATTATACTTTTTTCATGAATTTTATAGTAAAAAAATTCCTAATACTATAAGTGAATTTTGGTCTCAAATTATCTTATTGGAGACCATGGTTATGTTACCCATATAGGAAAATATATGTGGTGTATATACTACCAATTTAACATGTTATATCATAAATACCCTCATTTTCATGATATTTTTAATCTCATTTAATGTTACTATTTCATGGTTATTACAATTCAATATTAGTTAAGTGGTTTGTTTTTTATGTTACAATCTCATTATTTATCAGGATTGTTTATGTTTATGATTCAAATTATTACATAGTGTGATATAACTCACAATAAAATAATTAATATTTTTTTCCTCCTGTAATGTATTTAGAATAAAGTTTTACCTATAATTATTTATTTTTTATATATTTTAGCGTTCAAAATAATAATTTTAAGAAAAAACATTTTCATTTCAGTCTTCGTACGAAAAGAATTTTTCTTCCAAAATAAAAGTTTATAAAAAAATTCAAAAAAATGTTTTCAACATTCTTCAAATGGTTTTTTAATTTCATTTTTATCACTTTGTAAATATTTACAAATTTTTTTCAAATGATTCTTCATTTAATTTTCCAAAACAATTCCCATTTTGGATTTATTGAAAATGCGAATGGAAATTTTTTTATAACATGTAAAACATGAATAGAATAACTTATAGTTAAGAACATTATTTTATTTTAAGAATACATTATAATATATATATATAATATAAATAAAATAATTTCAAAAATATTTTATAAATATTAGACTTAAAAATTGTTTTTTAATTAAGGATATTTTTTGTCAACAATACTTCCAAAATACATTTCATTAAAAATATATCTTCTAATAAAATAAGATCCTTTCATGATCCGTATGATTTACATGTGATGTGATCTGAATATACCATTATTATTTTTTCCTTGAATGGATTATGTTTATGTTGACATGATATTTATGAAACCCATTTAATATCCACGGGTTATACTATAATAGTATATAATGATAAATTATCATATTTCAATAGGTTTAATCATTATATATTTCTTATGAAACTTAGTTCATTTTTATTTGCGATACCATGGTTGAATTGTTATAAAAACTCATATCTTTTTTTGAAAGGATACGATGCATTGAAACTATGAAATTCATATGAACCAGTTTTTATTCTATTGATTACCATATGATGGAAGGATTATATAACACATTTATCTTCCTGAGTTCTAATAAATTGAACATTTCATGATATTTTAATATTAATGAGTATTACATTCTTTATGTAATGGTTTGTAACTATTTCTCCCTCTTGAGCATTGGTAAATGTTTAATGTTTTATGATTTTTCAGTGTACAACAGAGGTTATCCAAATTCCAAAACACGGAACACATGAGGTTTTCCCAAGGTCTAAAAGTCCTAAATGGGATGTTTTCTCAATCTATAAAGAGGGTACATGAAAGCATATCCTATTATCGGAATTGGGTACATGGGAGTTTATCCAATTCCTAAAACAAGTACATGGATGGTTATCCCCAGAGTAACATGTTATGATTATCTTGGTGGGTATCCCTAGTATATGACCTTCAATTATTGTATATATGTCTCAAATATATATCTAATGCCAATTTTATGCTTTAATAAATTATGTTATTTGATTACAATATGATTTATGTCTTATGATATTTCTAACATTATTAAGTGACCCATATTTATGATATATTATATTTGGGGTATTGTTTTCAAATGTTATGCTCATGATCTCATACCCTTTTCTCATGTTATTCTTACACATCTCACATGGTTATCCTTTCTTAGATTTTGAGAATTCCATTTTCAATGGTTTCCATTCAATGTGTTTTGAATAATGGATTTATGTTTCATATTTATAATTGGATTACAATATGAGACCTATTTATGGGACATATTGAATATATTTTAATATATAATAAATATTTATTTTCAATAATATAATGAAACTATAGCTTTATGATCATCCGTCGTGTCTTTTTGTCATGTAATGAATATTTATCCTAAATTATATGATATTTATGTATGAAAATAAAATTTTGAAACATTTAGTATAATAGTAAAGAATTAGTTAACCATTTCAAAATAATTATTGAAAAAATTATTTAGATCCTAAAGGACATGTTTAAGGATAAGTCCAATGATGAGAATATTTATAACAAAATGTACTAGTATTTTGGTATAGGATATTTTTAGTGGGCTTTAAGAAATTATTTCCATTTTTGAAAACATCAATTTGAATTGGTTCTAGAATATAGGTACATATGGGTAATAACTTTGAAAAAAAACATTGAGATATATTTTATCATAACCTGGTGGACAATAATTAGCCTTGATGGATTCATCGTTTGACACTCCTTCGTGAAATGATTTAGAAATTCATAAAAAATTTCTGAACCATTGTAAATAATTTGAACAGATAATGACTATAAATAACCTTAGATAAACTAATGGTGTCATAGATTAAAAATATGGTTTCACATTTTCATCATCTTATAAGTGATTTTTCCTGAAAATGTGGTTGCCTAATATGATTAGTGTTCCCCACATAATGATTTAGTATTATTTTATTGTTAGAACATGATGAAATCACATTAATACTAAATTAAATTTGTATTAAAATAATTATCTTCTCAATAAAATTAGTATTATCAGAGAAGAAATGAAAAATATCATTTATATCAATGAAAAATCTATTCAATCTATTTTTTAAGGTAGACTTCAAAATCATAAATGAATGGAAAAAATTTCTATCAATCCCTTAATTATCAAACTTATACATTTATTAGTGGGTCTTTAGATCTACTAGATGTTGAGATATTGAATAGAACTATGAGAGATATATTTTACATCCACTAGTTTTAGTAACATGAGAATTTTATTTTGGTTTTCTACTGCTGGGTAGGTTAATCTGATCAAAGAGTAGAATTTAATAATGAATACCATATACACGGATGATATTGAATACATGGAATAGGATGTTTTCAAGAACATATTTATTGATATGTTTATTGATTATATTATTTTTAAAAATATGAAGATATATTTATCTATGCTACTAAAAAGGATTATGAATCTCTTGGTACATATGAGGAAAATGAACCTGACTTGTATGGTACAATTCTAGTATTATTTTCTAACATGAATGTAAGGGTGATAAATTCATCAATAGATTAAACCCATGTCTAAGAAGGTACTAAGTCATAATATTCATTTGTTTCCATAAATAGGCTCTTCAATGCGCTATCAATGTGGAAATGAAGGTCGAAGTTATGTATCATTCTCATGGTTTTGATCATAAGATAAAAAAATTCAATGAAAAATATAAAACACATGGACAGAAGAAGAATAACATTCCATTATTCTAAAAGTGTGGAAAGGAACATGAACTAAACATTCCTAATGTTCCATGAAATTATTATTAGTGTGGAATTGAAGATCATTGGGATATCTAATTTTGAAGTGCATGGAATAATTTTGAAAATAAAGATAATAGAAATAAATCTGCACAAGAATGAACCACCCGAACACTAATTATTCCAAATAATAAGTATGATATGTATTGAAATACATTGACCAATATAAGGGATAATGAGATATAAATTCTAGATCAACCTCTAAAGAAATAGGAAAAATAAAAAAATCTAATTAAATCATGACAGTTGAAGTGAATCATTACAATTAAGTAAATATATATCCTCAAAACACTATTATGGGCTTTCAGATTAGATTTCATATGAATGATCGGTATGAAAATATTATTTTCTATACTTTTGTGCAATTTCATGTGATTTTGATAATTTATTTTCTCCCTATACAAAGATTATAGAATAATCAAATCACATATGATATTATATCATTATAAGGTTATACTAAAAATTTGAATTTACATACTTTTATATTTGATAACATCTTATATAAGTACTATGGGGTGATTTATATTTTGTATTAATATATGAAACTACGAAATATTAAATTAATAGTAAAAGATGCAGTTATGTGTTTATGATTTTATAATTGATCATAAGTTCAATTTCATTAACACCCCTTTTATGATTTTGTGTGATGGGTGTTTATCATGATTATGGATAATATAACAGTAATTTATTACAATACACTCATTTGTTTATAAATATTTTTTATCAGAAATTGTATTTCATGTGTAATAGATATACTCTTTTTGGAAATATTATTAATCGTAGTAGTAACCATTAGAATTTATCTTCCCATTAATATTAAGATAATTACCGGTTGTAATCGATCCCCTTATGATGGTAATAAACATCATTACTATAAAACAAGATTTATCTTTGGATATGATTTAATAAATATATATTATAGAAATTTGTAAGGCTTCTTGATATACCACATTCAATAGTATTTTATCGGGATATGAAGTTTGACTTGAGGTTATGGTGAATTATTTATCATGATATTGATATAGAGTTGATTTTTAGCATTTTGGCCCATCCTTAAATATATGGTTAGTTTTAGAGAACAATTCAATCACTAGAGGTTATGATAAGATATTTAAAAAATTATTGCAATGTTTATTGGGGTCAAAACCATCCTTTATTAGAGTCTTATTAAAAAATATATCTTTCACTCAATCTATCAAACGACTCATTATGAGTCCCTTTAAGTAAATAAGAGTATAACTCCAACGTTCGAGAATTATGATGTATAGAATAGCTATTGGGACCTAAGAATGATGATGTTATGGTAGAGAATGTTAGATACATTCTAAAAAACATTTAAGTGTATCATAAATTTTACATAAATTATATACTAATAATTTCTTATATGATCTAAAATTTCATGTTGGCGAGAAGTTCTTTCAACAAATTTTATCATGGAAAAGAGAATGAAAAACTAAACCCTAGGTATATCAGCCCATTTGATCATATTAGAATATTAGATTCTCATTTAGTGCTTCCAGCAAAACTATATCAGGTTCACAATGTGTTCCATGTTCCTCTATTGTGGAATTACATTCATGATCTATCATGAGTATTGAGCCCTATGGTCACACAACTAGAGAAATATATGTTTTGTAAGGAACAATCATTTGAGATTCTAGATAATATAATGATTATGATAAATTGTAGAATGAATCACCTAGTTATTGTTTTACGGGGAAATCACTTGCATGAATATGTTACCTAGGGGCATATGGATGTAATGAGGTAGATGTATCTAGATATTTTCGAATGGAAGTGATGGATTGTTAATGAGAAATTATTTTTATAGGGGTAGAAATAAATTCCATATGATTTGTTGAAATATATGTTTTTAAAATAAATTTATTCTTTAAGATATTTTTTGCTACCAGAAAAAACGATCTTAGATTTAGTTACATTTAAAATCATGTTTAGTTTATAATAAAAAAACAATGATTTTCAATTTAGTTAAACACAAGGCCGAGTTTTAATGCAATGAGTCTAACAATTATGAAATTATTATTTAATATGATACATATCATCTAGATCTTGGAAATAAGTATATGAATATTAATGTTTACACTATGTATTTTTATATTCCACACATGTATATATATTTTATTCCTTGGTGAAAAATTAATTAGAAATGAAAATAACTACATTTTGATAATAGAAATGGAATTATTATAAATAAAATTTAATGTGTATAAACATATTCTATCTCATTAAATTATATTAGTAACATTTGGGTAATGATTTTAATTAAATGAAATATTATATATTCAAGAAATTTATTAACATTCATCTATTTTGTTTCCTAATATATTTTAATGATTATTTCGAATTATATATTTAAATTCTATTCTATTTAAAACAAATATTTGATTCCCTTTAAACCCTTATTTTAAAAATAATTCTTTTTGATATTTTATATTTTTAATGAATATATAATTTTTATCATTGAAATTGGGTAAGTTAAAATTAATATAGGCTAATTTTTTAAATTTATTGAGATGATAGATTATCAATAAATTGTGAATTTTTTTTCTTTTTTTTAGAATTTTTCATTCTATTTAAGCATCTAAAAAATAAAAATTATTTTAATATAGGATAACATGAATATAATGATCATGCATATATTTATTAATCCTATTTAGTTCATTGTAATAATTCTAATTTTGAAATTTTATCTATAAAATTTTTAATCTTTTGAACATTCTCACATTGAAAACTCAGTATCTCATCATGTTAATGAAATTAATATAAAGTTAAAATATCCCACTTCATTGTATTTAATTTGGAAAAATATATTCTATATTTATAATCATAATAATTAGTACTATCTAATATTGTAAAAAATTACCATAATTTATATTAAAAAAATTAAAAATATATTTCATATGGTTGTGGTAAAAATGGGTCTACCTAAGGGGTTAAAATAAAATGATAACAGATAAATATGACCCAAAATAATTAAAAAAATCATTGGATGGTCCTATGTTAAAAATATATCTTCCAGGATCAATGATTTATAATTTAAGAGCCTTGTGTCTCAAGAAAAGTGTGGGTACAACTTTTTCAATTGAACAATTATAAGTGTGCAACTAACCTCACTTATAAAATCCATTCGCTCTCATATCCTCAAGACACAATAAAAACCATTGGTTGGATAATAAATTCTCAACTAGGTTAAATACTTTCCACCTATAATCCTAGAAGCCTTATTTATATTATAAATCCCACATAATAATACATTTTGTGAAAACCTAAAAAAAATGTTTCAATAATAAGTAACAACCGTAACTAAGAATTTAATTGTATTTCATCCTCCACAAACCATAATTATTATTAAATGACGATGAAACAATATCATATGTATCTTTCAAATATTTGTGTTTTTTTAGGTTTTTATAATGACCTAGAATCATATATTCTTCCAATAAATGTGTTATGAAATTATCATTTATGTGTAAATCAGACTACTATGCCGTAAACTGATGTCATTAGATTTCCATTACACCAACTTAATGATAGATATAAGGACAAATTTATTTGTTATATATGATATATATGACACATTTATTTTTATAAAGTCAGGATTTCACCTATTACTTCTTCCATTATATTTAATGGTAACATGATAGCATATATCTTGTGTATAGAAAAGTCCCCCTCACGAAGTGTTGTTATTCGTTAAGTCATTACATGGAATTTAATAAGAATATTAATTTTTTTTTAAAAAATTTAATAAATATGATGTAAAAATTTATATTAATGGATTAAATATTAATTATCTTTCTTTGGTTCTTTCAATCGGGAAAATGGAAACAATGTTTATTTGTATGTACGACTTGCCTTCTCCATGAACAATATAGTTCATTTCCATGTTTAAAATATCAGTATCATAATAAATACATGTATAAAAAATATATTACATCATTTTCATGGATACAATTTTGTATAAAATGGAACCATTACCAATTTAATATGACAAAAAATGAAAAACCAAAACATAATTGAAAAAACAAATCATTTATCACCTGAGAGGAGACTATAACCTCAAATTGTTTATAAATGTGTTTTAAAAGGTAATAAGTAAATCATATAAGATAAGATTTATATATACATTTGATAGATAAAAAATAATAACATATTTATTTTATTGTAGGTTCTCACATGTATGATTGATGTCGAGGCTTACAATAAGGGATTTATAGCCAATCCTTAATTTCTACAGGACAGAAGAAAAATCACCACATGATTCTATATTGTTTTATTTATATTACCAATTTGACACTATATATCATTATTAAAAATAAATTAATGATATTTAATGTTTCAGCTAATTTTTTCTATATTCGATATTATAATGATAAATATTATTAAAGTAGTAAGGGATTTCCATTTCACTAATATTTTCTGTGAGACAAAAGGCATTTTCAACATGTGTTTATTTTATGTGGTGAATATAGAACCGTTGAATGTATTTTTTTTTTCAAAACAATAATTTTTTTGGTATTTACATATCCATTATATGGTCTGTATTTCATGAGCATTATTGTTCAAATTATATCAGATACATTCGGGATTGTTTCCTCGAATATACTTTTTAGCGACCTATATTATGTTATACATGTATCTTCTTTCATGAGGTGTATATAATGTCCTTTTTGAATATTATATAATAAATATAATTATTTTTCTCATAAATCATAATTATAGTGTGAATATAATAGTTCAATATTTATAAAGAAAAATAATAATATTGATATATTGATGATGAGATACAAGAAAGAGAATATTCTGATGATTTTCAAGAAGGGAATGTTGTTCATGTGGATCATGATAGGAAAATGTTGATAAGGATGAAGAAGGGAAATATGTTGATCAGTCTCAGGAAGAAAATGGTGTTGAAGAGGATTAGATTTTTTTTTTGATGAGGCTCAATAAGAAAAAGATTTTATTCATTCGAGGCATTATTAGACAGGGAAATTGTACTAATATTTTTGTACTGATATTTTTGTACTGATATTTTTGTACTAGGATTTTAATACTAGGATTTTTGTACTGAGATGTTCTTACTGGGGTTATAATAATAAAGAAATAATACTGATGAGTTTATACTAATGAAATCATAATGAATAATTCATACTGAAGAATTCATAATGATGATTTTATACTGTACATATCATACAAAATATTTCATAATGAAGAAATAATACTAAATAATTAACACTGATGAAATCATAATAACAAAATCAATTTAAATAATTTATCATTATGAAATCTTACAAATGGAATTATAATAATAATTTTTAATGAATAAATTACATGGGATAAATCATACTCAAATAATCATACTTGTACTCATTATTGAAAAATCAACCTAGAATATCTTATTGAAAAAATAATTCTGGAATTTCATAATTACAAAAATATACTAGGATTTCATTTGAACAACAAATAATTGGATTTCATAGTGAAAAAATCATATTGTTATTTCTTATTGAAAAAATCATTTTGGTATTTCTCAATTGTAAAAAATAAATAATTTTTCAAGCTTGAAAAATGAAATTAATGAGACAAATGAATATAAGAAAATCCAAGAGATTTGAAGAATCAAAAAAGATTTTAATTATTAAAATATATGATCTATTTTTAAAGAGAGTTGATGATTCATGAAAATTGTTTTTTAGAACCCCACCTAATTCAATTTATAGGTCCATATAAAAGAGTGAAGAGTTCATTTGTAATGGTGAACAACATACTATTCTATTTCTCAAGCACTATAATTTTTGGAACATTTATTGAGTACCAAATTATACTTTTAATTCATTTAAGAGATATAAAATATTTATTGACTCATTTTCTGGAAGGAATTTCATGACCAACATGTTACTTAGTGAATTTTTTATGTTCTTAATTCATGTACACAAGGAATTTTCGATTCCACATTCTTATGGAAGAAATGAGGTATATTGAAGTGGATCAAAAAAAAAAGATGGAATGTGAATCTTTTGACTATGGATAAATACTAGTTTCTAAAAGTTATTGTTTGTTAGAATTAGATATTGTGAAGGTTAGTTGTGGGTTATAACAAACTATAAAAATAATGACTCTACTCAGCTTGTAGAATTATTTTCTAGTTTCATTGTTTTCAGGAATGATTATTTTATAAGAATCCATGATCATGCAACCATCAAACATGGAATGTTGTAGGAATTTAACCAAAAAATTTAAATATCATGTTCTACCCTATCTTTATATTTGTTGAATAAAAATTTGGAGGTTTGGATTTATATTTGACAGGATATTTATACTAACATGTTTATGAGGTTAAGAAATTATTTCTTTAATAATCATTCTTATACAATAAAAAAGAACCACTAATTCACCCCCATCATAGTGCTCTCGATCATACTTGGGAAAAGGTGAGGATACTTTTCCAAAATAAGGGATGTCTTAATCATATTTTCTCTCATTTTAGATAAACCGAATGGCTTATGATGTGTGAATATGTGATGGGAGTGTTTTTAATTTTGTAGATGATGATGAGAGGAATTCATTCAAATAATAAAATATATTAAATATTGGGAGGTCCCCCATACAACAAGTTCCAGAAAAAATAAATAAAAATATAGGGGATGAATTATGCATTCAATAATAACCTCCACTATAAAAAATAGATACAGTTTCTAAAAATTCTATTTCATAACACCAATTTTTCAAATATTTCATAGGTTTTCATTAATGTAACTAGTTTTTTATACCGAAGTAATTATTTATATTAAAATAAATTAAGTTTATAATTATAGGAAAATTCATAAAAATCGATTCTAATAATTAATTTAAAAAATAAAATAAATATTACATTTTTTTAGAAATAAATTCTAACAGAATTTCATATAACCCCTAGAAGCAGTACATTAAACTTAACCGTGAAAATGATGTATTTACTATTTAGGGTTTAATATGATCATAATCAAAGATCAGTTGGTATATTAACGGACCATTTTTCATATTTTTTATAATTTATGAATAACTCTTTAGATTATAGTAGTTTTTAAAATTTTAACTCATTTATTATGAAAACAATTATTATAATATAACTTCAATATAAATTTTTTCATTGTTTATTTAATATAAATTATAAAAACAAAAAAAATATTCAATTTTAATATATTAATATGAAAACACCATTAAATTATATATTAACATAAAAATATAATAGAATAAAATACATTATTCCATTTTTATAGCCATTAATATATTTAATAATTTATTTTAGTTCATTATTAACTAAATAATTACAAAATCGGAATTTTTTACGTATTTTTTTATATAAAAAATTTCATATATAAAAATAAAATATAAATTATAAAGATATAAAATCGATTTATATCTAAAAGGATATATAAAAACAAAGATATGTTTTTCCAATCCCATGGCTCTATATAATTAAAAATGGAAAAGGGTTCCTTTTTTTATTTTTCATTAAATTACTTTTTATATGGACCATGTTTGTGGAATAATATCCCAAAATCACTTAAATATATATCAAAAGGTAATAAGTGTTGACATATTTCTTAAAAATGTGTTTTGGAAATGTTTATAAGTAATTTACCCTTCTTTTTAATGTATAATCTCTTGGTAACCTTGTTTTTACCTTAATCGTTGTACTTTTATTTGTCTAATTTCACTAATAACATTGGTCAAAAAATAATATGTAATTAATGTAAATTAAAATGAATTCCAATACCAATTATTAATTTATTTTTATATACATTCTACATAAGTGTTAAATGATAATTTATTATTAATCTCACAGACGTGGTGGAGGTATAGTTTGTCAAAAAGATTATTTTTTTATAAAAATATGATTCTATATTGAGTAAATGAATAATAATATTCATTTATTGAATCATAATTAATATTTAAATATATACAATGTATATAACTCATTTACAACATTTTCCAGTAGGTATTATTCTGATAAATTTTAAAGTAGAAACATTATGAATTTAGAAAAATTTGAATAATTAGTTTTCAAACAAAGAAAAAAACATAGACTAAAAGATATAGAAATTTTATTCGAAATTCATTAAGTAGATTAATGATACAGTATATTATTATCAAAAATATTAAAAAAAATTCTGGTCATTTTAAAATAATAATTATTTTAAAAAATAAAAGAGAAAAAATCGATATTTTTACTACATACAAAAAAATCAATATTTAAAAAAAATACCTAAATATCACCCAATGTAGATTTTTTTCTTCTGATTCCAAATATTTAGTTTATTTTATTAAATATATTTACTAAAATTTATAAAAATTTATTACAAAACATTTCCATCAATGATAATTAAAATTAATTTTGATGAAAACATATTTTTTGTTGAATATTATAACATTATGAAAAATTGATTGATTATTTATTAAACATTTATGAGTAATTTATATTGAGTTATACATCTTTATATTTCATTTTGTTGTTTACACTATTCATACAGTCCAAATTGATGGATTTTTTATAAAAATAATATATATCATGGGTCATTTTTGTGTGGTGATGTGTATTTAATAATTCATAGTATATGAAAATATAGATGTTTTGTGTAACATAAACTAAAATTATTTTCCATTGCAATGAAATATAAAATGAATGATGATTTTCATAATTAAAATTAATATAATTTTATTATTTTAAATTCTCAGGGTGTTAAATCCACCCCCATTAATAAACTGATTCCTCATAGTTGGAATGTTAACTCGATAATAAAAGGATTTATATTCAACGATATTCTTATTATAAAATCAAATTGTAAAAATGTTATCTAAAACAACATCATAAATGTGGAGAATCAAATGTAAAAAAGTCATGTGAAAACATATATAACTATGATTCTATATAATAGAACATATGTGGTAATGGAGGAATGTCTAAACAATTACAGAGAATGATAGAAGTCATTAGTAAAAAATATGTGAATGTTTAATTGAATGCTTATTTATTCCAAACCATAAATCAATGGAAGTTAAATAGATAATCAGTTCCTCAAAAATGATAGTACTATGAAAATTATTTTTTCTCACTATCCTTTTCCCATATTTATAAAATTCTCGTAAAGAACTAAAATAAAAATTTAAATACGTCATTGTCATAAAAAGGAAAAAAAGATATTCTTATTGTCTCTAAATATAAACAAAAAAAAAAATTATTATTTTTTGGTAAGATAAATTCAAAAAATAATAATTCATTATACATTAATATTTATATTTAAATAGTAATACCCAAAATTCAATCCAAATCATTCCAGAAATTACTATCCCTTTGATTCGTAATTCATTAACAAAATTTGAAAAACAAATTCTATAATATTTATATTATATTTTCTTCAATGATAAATAAATTATTATCCCTCAAATGATATTAAAAATTTTTCTAAATAAATATATTCTTTACATCAACAAATTCATACTAATGGAGAAATGATGTTCGTTATAGGCAGTTTCTAGACCATTGTCACCCATTGGTTATGGGTTCAAGCCTCATGTCCTTACCAGAAGTGTCACGACCCCCTTCCATCAAAGATGCCCCTCCTGAGCTGGCAATAGTGAAAGGGAGATAATGACCCCCGAGTCCCGCCTCCAGTAGGCCCTGGGGTGGCGACTAGCACCAAGGGTATGAGTTTTTCACAAATATGGGAGGCATTACCTTTTTTATTGTTAGGATCGGAAAATAGGAAAAGTCATCCACCAAAAAGGAAAAGAACAAAGGTGCGGAAAAGAAACCCAAACCAGTCCCATATGCATGTATAAATAAAATTGAATCAGGTACAAGTACAAGTAAGCTCAAAGTACAATACCAAAATAAAAAAAGAAAAAAGCAACTGCACAGCTCCAACTCTCTGACTAGTAGGGTCCCGCACCGCCCTGGTAGTCCTCCTGGAAACCTGAAAGTAAACGTAGAGTGAGCATACAAGTATACTCAGTAGGAAAACCTAAATCTCTCGTGCACAAGTGGGGAGACATCCTAATGTCCCGTGAGAAAACAGAAGAACCAAAATCTAACAAGTAAAACTATCCACCCAGCCTCAATGGTCACACTCACCAAGTAACACAAACAAGTATAGAATATATATAGAACAAGAGTATTGGGTACCCCGCACCATTTCCCACTGGTTATTGAGACATCCTACGCATCGAACCAATCCCGCAGATCTCACCGCAGTCCCACTGCCACTCCCCGCCCGCACACACCTGGGCCTCAACCACTATCCCGCCCGGACACACCTGGGACACAACTGTCAAATTCCTCCTGCACACACCTGGGCCACACAAACCGCTATCCCACCCACAGACACCTGGGCCACAGCCACTATCCCGCCCGCAGACACCTGGGCCTCATCCCGAAGATTCTTGGGAAAACAAACCTGCCCGAAGAGTCTTAGGCTAGAGTCACCTCTCTCGAAACCTACTCGAAGGGTCTTGGGTGTATGGTCGCCTCAATCCATTACATCCTATCAAAACCTACCCGAAGGATCTTGGGTGTAAGGTCTCCTCAAGCCATTACAGCCTCACAAAACCTACCCGAAGGGTCTTGGGTGTAAGGTCGCCTCAAGCCATTACAGCCTGTCCGGGAAAGGGAGAAGAAAGGAGCTAATAACCAGCCTCGAATATAAGTATTGGGAAAGACACCCTCCCCCATGAAATGGGGGGTGTTCGACACTAAGTGCTCAACATGGGCGTGGTGCGACAAAACACAAAAGATACATATATATATATGCATATATCAAACACACAGCCCAACCTATGGCTTCCAAAAAGAGAAACTGAGCACGTTCCATGAAACTACTACCACGAAGCATGTATACAACGATAAACATCCCCAACCCCATTAAGGTTTTCACATTTCAATGTATTTGAATATCAATATCTTACTACTGGGAACTATCATCCAGATATCCCTGCCATCCACAAAAAAGGTTAGGTAAACACAAGCAACCACATGACATATCATTTAAAAAGGATTATCATAACCATATTTAATTCAATTCCATCACAACATTCCATCGTTCACTTATTACAAAGTTTCACACATAAAACATTTTCTGCACACAATAAATTTTCCACATTTAGAAACATTTTCCATTTCGAAGCACTTTCCATAATCAAAACAGTTTTAATTTCAAAAGCATTTTCCACAATCAACCACTTTCCATTCAAACCCCATCATTCATAAATTCATTTCTCACATCCACATTTCCATCATCAATCAATTCAACAAAGATCATCACCAAACATCGCAGCCCTGCTGCCAAACATCACATCACACCTCCATTCCAGAAAACCATTTTCCACATTCCATAACAACCAACTCAACCCAACATGTTCATTATTCAATTTTGTTCAACCGGGGTGATCACACAAGGGTTCTATTTTAATTTAATCAGCCAATCTTTACGTGATTATCAAAATTCCATGTTTCAACAAAAACCATCCACAAAACAGTCCATATATTTATTGCGCAAAAAAAGGCCCCCAACGACCGTGATTTTCAGTAGGCAAAAGCCTTTCAATTCACAATCATAATCAAAGGATAAAAGAAACGAGAAATAAACAGAAACAACAAAAATTCCCCAAAACCTTTCTTTATCCGATTATTATATTTATTTTAAGGTTCAACTGCATCTCATAGAGAAAATGAAATACCCACCCCGCATGTTACACCAAGTAGAGAGACGAAGGTAAAACCCCTACCTTAACAGGTTTTGAGAGAAGAACCAACATGAGGACTTGATCACCTCTCATGACGACTACGCCTTCTCGTGGAAAATGCGGCTTAACAGCACTAACAGCCAAGGGAGATTCCATTTATGTCTACGGTGCTACTTTCCCTAGCATAGAAACAGGAGATCGAATGAAAGGTGTAGAACGTACCTTTAAAATGACGTTCGTTGAAAGGCATTGCTCCTGTTCAACACGGAAGAAGCCTTCTTAAGAGAAGAATGGCCAAAGGAAAATATGACAAGTCAAGGCTTAGAAGTTCCGCCTCATCGCTACGATCTCGTGGCCGCTGACGGATCGTAAATTGGAGCCCGGGCGAAGAAGTTATGGGAGAAAGAATCTGGGAGTCTCTCGGGAGAGCTCCGTTTGGAGAAAAGAGGGGAGGAGAGGTGCGCTCCCAAGGATTAGCGGACCCCTACTTTTATAGGTGTGAAAAGCCAAAGTACACGGTGTGTATTTAATGGTACACGGCGTGTACTCGGTCGTTTCACATGGTCGCCACACGGCTTCTGACGTGGCACTTACGCGGCACGCGGCCGTTTGACCGGTCAACACACGCCTAGAGGGTAATGCATACGCGGGGGAAAAGATACACGACATGTAAAATGGGGTACACGGCGTGTACTCATTTATTCCACACGGAAAGGACACGGTCGGAACACGACACACGACCGTTGACTGGTCAACACACGCTTTAAGGGATCTGCGTACGTGGGGAAGGACTACACGACGTGTATTACGGGGCACACATCGTTTACACACTTATTTTACACGGAAGGCATACGGCCTCAACACGGGGTATACCCAGAAAAGCAGTACACGGTGTGTACTCCAACTACACGGCGTGTAGTTTCAAAATTTAGAAAAGAGTGGGAAAGGTCCATTCAACCCTCTGGGACTCTTTATGACTTCCTTTTTGACAATGGAATGGGCCGGAGAGGTCCGGACCATTACATCAGTTACCTCTTAAAACATTCTAGTCCCTGAGAATTTAAAACCAACCCAGATGATCCCAACAAGATACCTCTTAGGGCTTTCATTATAACAAGGAACCAACCAACAACTCTATGAGTTAGAAATTCCCTCTCCTATGTCATGATATTATCCACTTTAGGTGGCATTGACTCGCCTACACGGGTTTAATCGCATCCTCATTAATGCGTCTTGATTAAGGATCAGGTTTTTCCCTTCCAATACATCCGGACAAGCCACACACTTCCCAAGAACAAGGAACAAGGTCTCACATCCAACAAGACAACATTCATATATCAATGATACAGGGTAACATCAACACACAAAGGATAGCACAAGTCAAAACAACTCTGGGTACTGAGCGTGCATCTGGGTCTCCAGGTCCCAAGTGCTCTCCTCAAGGCCGCCATGCCTTCACAACCCACGAACCAAGCCGATGGTTCATCCACGGAGCACTTTCTCTTTGCGATCCTCGATCCTGACTGGTCGTTCCTCGAAGGTCACGTATTCTCCCATATCTAACTCTCCCCAGTCGATGACATGAGAGTCTTCATGTAAGTACTGACGAAGCTGGGAGACATGGAAGACGTCATGGACCTTCTACAACCGAGGTGGTAGGGCTAGCTGATATGCCACCTCGCCAACTCACCTCAGCACCTCAAAAGGTCCGATGAACCTAGGGGAGAGCATACTCCCCTTCCCGAACCTCCTCTACCCCCGTCGAGGGGAATATTTCAAGAACACATGATCTCCCACCTATAACTCCAAGGTTCTCCTCCGAAGATCACCATAAGACTTCTGTCGGTCCTGAGCTGCTTTCATCCTCTCCCGCACAAGCTGGACTTTCTCTGTGGTGCTCTGCACTACTTCTGGCCCAAGAATACCTGTCTTGCCAACCTCTTCCCAACAAATGGGTGAACGAAATGGTCTTCCATATAGAGCCTCAAAAGGTGCAATGCCAGTAGTAGAGTGGAAGCTGTTGTTGTAGGCAAACTCTACTAAAGGCAAGTGTCGTACCCATGATCCTCCGAAATCCAGAACACATGCTCGCAGCATGTCCTCCAACGTCTGGATAGTCTGCTCTGTCTGCCCATCAGTCTGAGGGTGAAAAGTAGTGCTAAGGCGTAGCTAGGTGCCAGAAGCATGCTGTAACCCCTTCCAGACTCGTGAGGTGGACCGAGTATCCCGATCTGAGACGATAGACTTTGGAACTCCATGAAAATGCACCACCTCATCCACGTACCTCTGTGCTAAGGTACTCACCAGTCCCGACTCCTTGATGGCCAAGAAGTGAGCGGATTTCGTCAGTCGATCCACCACTACCAAGATAGCATCATACCCACCCTGAGCTCTGGGTAATCCTGTGACGAAGTCCATCGAGATGTCATCCCACTTCCACTCGGGAACATCTAAAGGATGCAACAACCCACCGGGAACACGGTGCTCAGCCTTCACCTGCTAACACACCAGGCATTTAGCCACAAACTCCGCCACTGCCCGTTTCACCCCGGGCCCCTAAAACTGTCCCCTTAGGCCTTGGTACATTTTTGAAACTCTTGGATGTACCACCAAGGCTGATCTAAGGAACTCGCAGGGGACTTCATCACGCATCGCCTCTGGAACAAACAACCTCTCATGAAAGAGAATCTGGTGTCGGCTATCCTCTGACTATCCTTTTGGAGCGTTCCACTGATCGACACGATCCCGCATTACTTCCACCTCGGAGTCTCCCCACTGAGACTCTTCCACCTGCTGCAACAAGGAGGACTGCACTGTCATCTGAAACAAGCAGCCTATAACACCTTCTACCCTTGCATCCAAGTGCAAGGCAGCCAACTCCCCCATCGCTTTCCAAGCATCAGCGGATTCCCGAACCACATTCTGATGCGGCTTCCTGCTCAGGACATCAGCCACAACGTTGACCCTTCCTTCAGTGTAAGAGATCTCAAAGTCATAGTCTTGGAGGAACTCGACCCATCTCCGCTGCCGTAAGTTCAAGTCGCGCTGGAAGAAGATATAACGTAAGCTCTTGTGATCTGTGTAGACCACAAAGCGCTCCCCAAAGAGGTAATGTCGCCACAACATCAGTGAAAACACTACTACTGCAAGCTCTAGGTCATGAGTGGCATAGTTACGCTCGTGAAGGTGCAACTGCCTAAACCCATAGCAGATCACGCCCTTCTTCTACATCAGCACACACCCTAAGCCAAGAACATGGGCATCACAAAACACATCATACAATTATCCTTCCTCTGGCAACCTGAGGACGGGAGCACTGACCAACTTCTCCTTTAGGTAGTCAAAAGATTCCTGGCACTGCTCGCTCCATAGGAAGACCTGGTTCTTCCTAGTCAAAGCTGTCAATAGAGCAGTAACTCGGGAGAAGTCTGAAACGAACCTCCGATAATAGCCAGCCAACCCCAGGAAACTACGAACTTCTGCCACGCTCTTGGGTGCTTCCCAAGAAAAAACTGCTTCTACCTTCGACAAGTCCACTGACACTCCAGGCTATGACACCACGTGTCCAAGGAAGTGTACTTCTTGCGTCAAGAACTTACACTTCGACAACTTTCCATAAAGATGGTGGGGCCGAAGGACTTCCAAGATAGCCCTGAGATGCTCAACGTGCTCCTATTTTGATCTTGAGTAGATCAGGATGTCATCGATGAACACAACGACGAACCGGTCCAGGAACTCTCAGAAGACAAAGTTCATAAGCCCCATGAACACAGTAGGTGCATTCGTAACTCCAAACGGCATCACTACAAACTCTAAGTGCCCATATCTGTACCTAAAAGCTGTCTTTGGGATGTCACTGTCCTTTACCCTCAGCTGATGATATCCATACAGCAGATCGATCTTAGAAAACCAACCTGCTCCACTCAGTTGGTCGAAGAGATCATCTATTCTTGGAAGGGGGTAACGGTTCTTGACCGTTACCTGATTCAGCCTCCGGTAGTCTACGCATAGCCTGAGAACACCATTCGCCTTCTTCACGAATAGAACCAGAGCGCCCCATGGTGACACACTGGGTCAAATGAAACCCTTCTCCATCAGATCTTCAATCTGAATCGTCAACTCCCTCAACTCCGAAGGTGCCATCCGATATGGAGCCATTGAGATCGGACGAGCACCCGACTGTAGGTCTATCCCAAACTCGACTTCATGTCGGGGGGGGGGGGGGTAGAGTCACAAACTCCCCGTGAAAGACATCAAGGAATTCCACGACAAACTCTTGGACATCCATCATCTCTGTATCGGTTGGGATCGCTGATATCCTGCCTAACAAGGAATGAAGAGGCTTCGAATGCTGGCTTCCCACCTGATAGTACCTCTCTCCAACAAAAGTCAGACGCTGACCATCCATATCGGAGAACACAACTCTTCTCCGGAAGCAGTCGATAACAGCACTAACAGAGAACAACATGTAGATGCCTAAAATGACATCGTATGGCTGCATCTGTAGCAAAAGAAGATCTCCAATGGACCGATGCGGTCCCAACGTCAGCTCACATCCCCGGCAAACACAAGACAAGCGGGTCTGACCTCCAACAGGTGTACTCAGTACCAGGGGTATGGAAAGTCTCTCTACGTCTAGGCCCAAAGCATGGGCTAGACTGGGTGCAACGAAAGAGTGCGAAGCTCTTGAATCGAACAAGGCACAAACAAGAGTGCCGAACAAACAAATCGTACCTCGTACCACATCTGGTCCCACTGGAGCTGCCAACTCTACTGCGTGCAACTGCCCACACCCGGATCCTCTACCTCTCTAATGTCGACCACCTCCCCGACCACGCCCTGGTCGAGGTCCCTGAGGAGCACCCTGAGGTCAGCCTCCTCCTGCATGGTCTACCCTCGAAGGGCCCTGCTGCTGCTGAAAGGGCCTCGCCGGCAACTGCTGCTGAGGCGGGTACTGATACTTCCCACCTCTACCATACTGAGCTCTGTTCGGGCACCAACTCCGAAGGTGCCCGAAACCTCCACAAGAAAAACACTTCGGTTCAGGACTCGAGAAGGAAGGACGAGGGCCCGATGATCTGAACTGGAACTGCTAGGGTCTGCTCCCCACTGGCCTGAACCTGGAAGGTCCAGTCGCAGGAGGCCTGCTACTGACTGCCTTTACCTTTGACGGACCCACATGGATCCCTTCTCACGGTGCACCTCCCAGCAAGTGCATCCTCTCTACAACCTCCGCTTTCTTTTGCATGGCCAAGTACATCGGAAGGGTGAAGGGGGTCATAGCATACTGGAGCGAAGGATGAAGCACCTCCTCCAAACGTCTCGCCCGAGACTCTTCATCCGGAAAGAGTTCCGAAGCAAAGCATAAGAGATTCTTGAACTTGATCCCTAACTCTCGGACCATCATACTCCCCTGCTGAAGAGAGAGTAACTCCTTACGCTTCTCCGCCTTGATCATGGAAGAAAGGAATTCCTCTCGGAACTCCTTCTCGAAGTCAGCCCATGGAATCTCTGCCTCCTTCCTCCCCCCGAGGTAGAGCATCCAGCACTCGCGCGCCGCGCCTCTCAGCTGACTGACTGCTCGGGGGACCCAGTACTCTCTCGAAGCACGGATCAAGGTAAAAGTGATCCCCAGCTCCTCAAGCCACCCCTTCGTCTCCATGTCCCAAGTACTACCCTCGTACTTCTTGAGGGTTTGGCGCTGGAAAGAAGGGAGGGTCTTCTGCCACTGGCTGTCTTCCTCCTCTCGATAAATCTTCAGCTAATCGACCGCCTAAATCTGCTAGGCCTCGGCTGCCCGAGACACCCGGGGACGTCGTCCAAGTGCCATAGCTGTACGGTAAACAAGGAAAACCAAAGCCTGAGTTGTCAACTTTTTTCATTTTACTTTATTCCCAGAACGCCCCAAATCAAGTAAAACACAATCATGATGATGCATGTACCTTTCCTAGGGTTTCTACCCTGAAATCAATGTAGCCTCACTTGGTTGTTCTGTAGGCTCAGATTCCTTGTATCGGATCATGGGGGGCCCTAGAATCCCGTGTCCTAGCCGGTCTTCCCTAGCCTAAGTCACACACCAAGATTAACTAACACTGTTTTCCTACCATCCCATGCAATCCTCACTGTGCCAGCTCCAGACTCCATCCTATCTCTCAACCTGCCTCTGATACCATTCTGTCACGACCCCCTTCCATCAAAGATGCCCCTCCTAAGCTAGAAGTGGTGAAAGGGAGATAATGACCCCCGAGTCCCGCCTCCAGTAGGCCCCGGGGTGGCGACTAGCACCAAGGGTATGAGTTTTTCACAAATATGGGAGGCATTACCCTTTTTATTGTTAGGATCGGGAAATAGGACATGTCAGCCACCAAAAATGAAAAGAACAAAGGTGTGGAAAAGAATCCCAAACCAGTCCCATATGCATGAATAAATAAAATTGAATCAGGTACAAGAACAAGTAAGCTCAAAGTACAATACCAAAAGAAAACAAGAAAACAACAACTGCACAGCTCCAACTCTCTGACTAGTAGGGTCCCGCACGGCCCTGGTAGTCCTCCTGGAAACCTAAAAGTAAACTTATGGTGAGAATACAAGTATACTTAGTAGGAAAACCTAAAGCTCTCGTGCACAAGTGGGGAGACATCCAAATGTCCCGTGAGAAAAAACAGAAGAACCAAAATCTAACAAGGAAAACTATCCACCTACCCTCACTGGTCACACCCACCAAGTAACAAAAATATGTTTAGTATATATATAGAACAAGAGTATTGGGTACCCCGCACCATTTCCCACTGGTTATTGACACATCCTACGCATCAAACCAATCCCACAAATCTCACCGCAGTCCCACTGCCACTCCCCGCCCGCACACACCTGGGCCTCAACCACTATCTCACCCGCACACACCCGGGCCACAACTGTCACATACCGCCCACACACACCTGGGCCTCACAAACCGCTATCCTGCCTGCAGACACCTGGGCCACAACCACTATCCCGCCCGCAGACACCTGGGCCTCATCCCGAAGATTCTTGGGAAAACAAACCTGCCTGAAGAGTCTTGGGCTAAAGTCACCTCTCTCGAAACCTACCCGAAGGGTCTTGGGTGTAAGGTCGCCTCAAGCCATTACAGCCTATCAAAACCTACCCGAAGGATCTTGGGTGTAAGGTCGCCTCAAGCCATTACAGCCTCTCAATACCTACCCGAAGGGTCTTGGGTGTAAGGTCGCCACAAGCCATTATAGCCTGTCCGGGAAAGGAAGCAGAAATGAGCTAATAACCAGCCACTAATGGAAGTGTTGGGAAAGGAAACCTCTCCCATGAAATGGGGGTGTTCGGCACTAGGTGCTCAACATGGGCATGGTGTGACAAAACACAAAGCTACAACTATATATATACATATATCAAACATACAGCCCAACCTATGGCTTCTAGAAAGAGAAACTGAGCATGTGCCACGAAACTGCTACCACGAAGCATGTATACAGCGATCAACATTTCCAACCCCATTAAGGTTTTCACATTTCAAAGTATTTGTTTATCAATTTATTACTACTAGGCAACTATCATCCAGATATCCCTGCCATCCACATAAAAGGTTAGGTAAAAATACGCAACCACATGCCTTCTCATTTACAAAGGATTATCATAACCATCTTTAATTCAATTCCATCACAACATTCCATCGTTCATTTATTCCAATGTTCCACACATAAAACATTTTCCTCACACAAAACATTTTCCACATTTAAAAACATTTTCCATTTCAAAGAACTTTCCATAATCAAAACACTTTTTATTTCAAAAGCATTTTCCACAATCAACAACTTTCCATTCAAACACCATCGTTCACAAATTCATTTCCCACATCCACATTTCCATCATCAACCAATTCAACAAAGATCATCACACAACATCGCAGCCCCGCTGCCAAACATCACATCACACCACCATTCCAGAAAACCATTTTCCACATTCCATAACTACCAACCCAACCCAACATGTTCATTATTCCATTTTGTTCAACCAAGGTGATCACACAAGGGTTCCATTTTCATTTAATCATCCAATATTTATGTGATTATCCACATTCCATGTTTCAACAAAAACCATCCACAAAACAGTCTAGATATTCATTGCGCAAACAAAGGCCCCCAACGACCGTGATTTTCAATAGGCAAAAGCCTTTCAAATCACAATCATAATCAAATGATAAAAGAAACGGGAAAGCAACAGAAACAACACAAATTCCCCAAACCCTTTCATAATCCGGTTATTATCTTTATTTTAAGGTTCAACAACATCTCATAGAAAAAAATAAATACCCACCCCACATGTTGCACCAAGTAGAGAGACGAAGGTAAAACCCCTACCTTAACTGGTTTTGCAAGAACAACCACCACGAGGACTTGATCACCCCTCCCAACGACTATGCCTTCTCGTGGACGATGTGGCTCAACAGCACTAACAACCAAGGGATATTTCATTTAGGTCTATGGTGATACTTGCCATAGTATAGAAATAGGAGATCGAAGGAAAGGTGTAGAACTTACCTTTAAAATGTCGTTTGTTGAAAAGCGTCGCTCCCATTCAACATGGAAAAATCCTTCTTAGGAGAAGAAAGACCAAAGGAAAAGATTACAAGTCCAGGATTAGAAGTTCCGCCTCGTCGCTACTATCCCGTTGCCGCTGGCGTATCGTAAATCAGAGCCCGGACGAAGATGTTATGGGAGAAAGAATCTGGGAGTCTCTCGGGAGAGCTCCGCTTGGAGAAAATAGGGGAGGAGAGGTGTTCCCCCAAGGAGGAGTGGACCCCTCCTTTTATAGTCGTGAAAAGCCAAAGTACACGATATGTATTTAATAGTACATAGCGTGTACTCGGTCATTTCACACGGTCGCCACATGGCTTCTGACGCGGCTCTTACGCGGCACGCATCCATATGACAGGTCAACACCCGCCTAGTGGGTAACGCATACGCGGGGGAAAAGATACACGGCGTGTAAAACTGGCTACACGGCGTGTACTCATTTATTCCACACGGCAAGGACATGGCCGGAACACGACACACGACCGTTGAATGGTCAACACACACTTTAAGGGATCCGCATACGTGGGGAAGGACTACACGACGTGTATTACGGGGCACACGGCATATACACACTTATTTTACACGGAAGGCATACAGCCTCAACATGGGGTATACCCGACAAAGCATTACACGACGTGTACTCCAACGACACAGCGAGTAGTTTCGAAATTTAGAAAAGAGTGGGAAAGGTCCATTCTACCCTCCAGGACTCTTTATGACTTCCTTTTTGACAAAGGAATGGGCCGGAGAGGTCCGGACCATTACAAGAAGTAATTGGTTATCACCCAACATTCAGGTTGTCCCCTTATTCCAATTAGAAATGAAAAATATAATTCCACCATAGACATCACTTTATGTAGTTCATATAAGTAACAAATACCCCAACCTAATAAAATGAATCCCTAATATTTCATTAATGAACCTCAATACTTTTTTACTACATCAAACAATCAAATGAGTTGGCTAAAACATTGATCATTAGTTCATCTATTTTCTTATATACCAATGCTGGTGTCTCAAATGCTTTAGAAATCTAATCATTAAATCATCCTACAATGTAATATTACCTAAATTGTTGATTGATACCTACTATTATAGTCCAAAACCCACACACATTGATTTATTACTGATATAAGAAACTATAAGTTTATATCTTTGATGCCAATATTTGCGACCAATTTGTTTTCATCAAAACCATTCAACATAACAAGAAAACATTGGATAACATAAAACCATGAGGAATTTTTTTTAAAATATTTTGTGTATTAGATAAAAATAAAAAAATACACATAAATTTAAATTAGAATTTCTGCACCTTCTCCCATTTATTCATTTTCACTATAATAAATCAACATCATACGTATTAAATACATTATAAACAAAATATATCAAAATAATTTTATACCACATATGAAAATTGAACAATTATAATTGTGATATTAAATTACTAATAAGTGTAATCAAAATAACATTATGTTGAATATCATCGATGATCATAAGTATTTCATAAATGTATAACCACATAATCAGAGTGCATGATAAAATCATAAAATAACTCATACCCATAATGATTTGGTTCAATAAATTTGAAAACATGGAAATGAAGGATTTAAAAAATAAATAAAAAATCACGGGCCATGTGATTTCAATACCAATAATTAGAAACATTATTAGACCATAAAATGTAATTGAATCTCTTTTTGTTTACATGGATTATCAATTTCAAAAAAAAAATTAAAATACTTTTAATTAAAACAACCATATGGCCAAATTCCAATATAATAATTACCTTATGCATTGGATTACAATTCGGGTACACCCATAATTTAGGATATGAAGGGCTCACCGGACACTATTTTGGTCACTCTATTATATATGATGTAATGGGATTACACTGTTCTATCTGGTCGACTCAATTGTATAAGATGTAACTGGCTCAGCCGGTGCTATGTGGGAAGCCCCATCATAGTAGTTGAAATGACATCAACTGATGCTATATCAGCTACCAAATTATATAATAAATCTATAAGAATAAAAAATGAATAATTTATATCGATAATTTACAATAAAAATATTAAAACCATGAATAACCAAAAAAAAGAAATGGGTTTCATATCAATATAATTTAAATTTTATGGAACATTGGAAAAGAATTAGGTTTGAAAACAATATTATTCACAAAAAAAAACCAATCTTGTTAAATAATAAGTATTTTATAACTAAAAAATATCCTTATTTGTGAATATATTACAATAAGGGTTTTTATGTTGATTGCTAGAAATTCAATGAACGTATTATAAAATACATTTTGATTAAAATAACACCATTCATTACAAAAATCAAATTTTAAACATTTTTAAAATTAGTTTCATTAAGAATAATGTTGAAATATTATAAAATATTGTTTTAAAAATAATTTTAACCATTTCACTAATAAATTTCCATTTTTAAGAGAAAATGTTATTTCAAAAAAAATCATTTCATTAGAAAAAATGGTATCAAAATTGAATAGATATATGACAGATGAGTAAAAATAGACATATTTTTTAAAAAACAATATCTCAAATATTTTAAGTAGGAAATAGTGGAAAATAATACTATTATATAAAAAAATCAATAATATAAAATGGGGAATAAATTCTTGAGATCATTGAGGAATGGATAATAAAACATTATCATTTGAAACATAATAATAAATAATTTTGTTATGCATTGAGATTGTAATATAATTTTTTATTACTTTATTAACATTGAAACATAATCCCCTTGAAGGAATTAAAAAAAACATATAATATGAGAAAATTAATAAAATTATGATATTAATTATCAAAAGGCCTGAATATACACCAAATAACAGAAGTCACATTCATAATAAGTCTTAAATCTCAGAGAAAGAAATTTGGGACAATAAACCAATACATCTTTGTTAACATTGATACAGTCAACCCCATGAATGTGAGTTCCTAAAAAATATATTTAAATCCCCATATATTTAATAATAATAATCATATATTATATTCATTGGTAGTATGTACACCACACAACAAAAATAAATTGTCAATATCACATTTATCTCACACAAATAAAAGTAGGATGAGAAAAAAACATATCTTGAGTCTAATTCACCCCAAAAGTAATATATATTCTTGAAAACTAAAATTATATTAATTATTTTTATCCTTTATAAAATTTTACATGAATATTTTATGTTTTAGTTAACTTATTAAAGAGTTATATAAATTTACTTAATCAATTATGTTTAAGTTAATTTTATTAAAATATTCGACATATGTGTCATTAATGAGTTTGGTAGATTGACTATTGACAAATTTTTCATTATTTAAATATCTCAATAATAATTATTATAAAATAACTAACATATTAATTCATAATTTATACTTTAAATACAATTCATTAAATATGGTTACAAATAATAAACTAACTTTACGATCATGGAGACAGTAGTCCGTAAGTTTGATGTTATCACTTTTACTATGTCAAAATGTATGAATGAAAAGGAGGTATTATATTTACAAATATATAATTCTTTCAATTATATCATATATAGTCATTATATTTACCCTTATTACATTCCATGTAAACCATTAGTAAAAAATTACTTTGCATTACTTTAGAAAACTATTGTAAATCGTACACATGAGTAAAAAATCATATACCATACGATATAGAATTTAATAAGGAAGAATATAATATAATTACACTATAGGTATAAATATGTTATTAAAATCACATATAAACTTTATATCAACCATAATTCCCTACCTTGAAATGCGGTAATGGAAAAAACGAATGACATTGGTTTTTGAGACGATAATTTTCTCCAAAGAAAAACCATGAATTAATTACTCAAATGATGGACATTTTTATTGGTGTAGATCATAACCATAAAATTAATATAATATTTATATTAAGTGTACTTATTTTATTATATAATCAAATTGATAGAATATTATATGGGGTTGAAGAATGAAATAGAAAAAAAATCCTCTTGTAGGAACAATAAATCTTCTTTGGGAAACTCATTATGGTTTGTACCAATGAATTCCATGGTTTTATTTTTTCCCAACATGATGATTATATAATTATAAGAGGAACATATGTATGTTTTTTTGGGGATTCTTGATGATCCAAATGGAATTAGAGGTTTGTGAAACTGAGTGGATTGAGACAACATTAATTGTTCAGGTGGAGTGTCATTCATATAAATACTCAGAGGAATTAAATATTGGGATTGATCCCTTACATAATGTGGCTTGAAACATTAAATAATAATGTATTTTTTGGAATTATATTATTTAAAAACACCACAAAATACCAATATAAATAAATTTATAATCATTTTTCTTGAAACTCATAGGTTTCCGAAATTGTTTTATTTTGGTTGGTCATTAAGGTAACAAGTTTTTTAACCTAGGTAATTTATCCATTAAGACTATATTATAGTTAAAATTAATATAAAACATATACCAATATATTATAAATTAAAAAAATAAAAAATATATAGTAAAAAATATAGTCTATTTCTTGAAATTATTTTGAATATAAGTGCGTCTAACATGTAAAAATACAACATTAACTTTATCTGTGACAACAACATTTTTACTATTTAGGGGTGAATATGTTAAATATCAATGCTAAATTCGTTTCTAAATGGATAATATTTTATATTTATTAAAATTTGAAAATATATTTATTGTTGATTATAAATTTATGAATTTTATATCATTTAATAAAATATAATTTATTATAAAATAACATTGATGACATTTTTTATATTATATATTTAATTTAAATTTAAAAATATAAATGATAATATATAATTGTAATATATTAGGTAATAAATTTTGTAAAAAGTTTTATTCTTAAAAAAAATAAATGTAATATAATAATTCATCGAATTTACTACATTTTAATTATTTTTATTTTGATTTATATTAGTTAATAGTAAACTAGATAATTACTACATTATAATTGCATAAGAATTTTGAGTAATTATTTAATCATTAAATTATACAGACAAATAAAAATGTTAAAAGAAATAATTTATCCTTAAAAATGAAATATTTAACTGAATATAAATTTTTATTTTCCTATACAAAGGTTTTATTGAAATTTAATGGAAAATGGGGTTTTTGTCTTTTTCATTACATAACATATTATATGGGTTAAGTTCATGGAATAGTTTTCCAAGACATATATAAATATATCCTATTGTTATAAGGGTTAAAATATGTCTATATAATTTGTTTTGGACATGATTCTAGGTCATTTTTCAATTATGTTTAAAATTTAATCCCTTAGTACACTTGTTTTTACATTATTTTTTGGAAATGAATGCAACTGTTTCGAAAAACAATTTTTCCCAATAAATTAGTTTCCATTATTAGAACTTATAATTTATTCTAATACAATATAATTTATAAATTATAAAAAAGTTTATTTATAGTAGTTTACAATTTTATGTTAATATTAATACTAAAGAGACAAAGAGAAAAGTTGTTTTTATGAATAACACTTTTTTAAAATAATGATCTTTTCATATTTACCAAATGAATAATAAAAAAATATATTAACATAAACAATGTTTTAATGATATTAATTTTTTAAATTTTTTTATATTATTTTCTATTACTTATTATGTTAGTTAATTGAAGATGAGAAACTTCATACATTTTAAAAAAATTTATAAAAACATTTTTAAACCCAAAACAAACTTGTTCTAAAATTAATATAGAGATAATTAAAAAAAGGGATACTAAATATAAAATAGTTTACTTTATAAAAAATTAAAAACCAATTGGTTCATTTAAATTAAGTAATTTTTTTTAATATGAATGAAATAAAAAATAAACATTTTCATAATATAAACTAAAAAATAAATATTTTCAAAAAAACCCAATAAAATCACCAATAATAAAATTTGAAATTCTGATTCAAAAAATGAAGTTTATTTTATCCCATAAATTTTCTTAAATTTATATAAAATTATAATAATAATTTTTTAATGAAAATAAATTGAAATAATTTTTCTAGAAAACATACTATTGAATAATAAAACCTATTTTAAAAAAGTTTATTTGTTTTTTACCAAAAATTTCGTATAAATTATTTTTAGTAATATATATATATATATCATAATTTTTTTTAATAAAATTTATAAACACTAATTTATGGTTAAGGTTATCAATAAAATACATATCATCTGTCATTTTTGTTTGGGGTTGCATTTTAAATATTCAATCTAGCATAAAAATATGAGTGTCGCATGTACCTAAGCATAAATGAGAGTTCTATGTAAACTAATATAAAATAATTTTAATGCTTCACGTATTATATTAGATTTAGTTATTATAATTTAAAATCATAGGTTTTTCTAACGTCCCCTAATTTATAAGTTTCATCCACAAAATTTTAACTTTATATTGATAATGAAATGATGGATATTCAAAAATAGTTATGTTGTAAACCCACATTATTAGAAGGGATAATCAATCATCGTTATAATAATAGAGAGAAGGACATACAATTTTCAAATGGGAGAACAAATAACTAGTTTTATAAATAGAATAACATTGGTGGGAATATTGGAAAACAGTAAATAATTATAGAGGGTCATTGAGGTCATTGATGAAAAATATGTGAATTATCAATGGAATGATAAGGTACCCCAAAACCTAAATATATTATTACCTTAAATACAATAAGTTTATCATAAATTGATGTATTAGGCTATCATTTTTGTTTCGTTATACATTTGATATATTTAAGTAATTCTCATACCTTCTAGACTTAGAGAATATGGAAATACACATAAATGATTAGTCAAATTTAATCGTTTATTATAATTCAACAAAAAATCTCATGTTTATCTCATAATTTTGTATATTCAGGATGAATTATTAATTATAGATTCCCTAAAATATAAATTTAAAGGAAACATAACAATAAAAGGGATAATAAGTTATTACTTATATAATTATTCATTTAACAAAAAAATGGTTAAAAATGGAACGATAATTTCCAAATTGAAAAGACATTCATAAAATAATCATAAATTTTTTGAATAATAATATACATAGTCTGAACCAATTCATTCAATGAATTCTTATATATAAGATTTATCAATCTTTAACTAAGATCAAAACCCAAATATTATAAGTATTTGATCATATATTGTTATAAGTTTAATAAACCATTAATCCAAAAATAAATTCACATGTGTTTCCAAAATAAACATAAATTTTAACAGCAATATTTTCTTATTATGTAGTTCATCTCATAGGCTAGTGGTAGGAACTACACCCTTATCTACATTATGTTATGTGTTTAAGACACACATCCTTTTCAGATTTGACAGTTTTTCATTTCCGTTAGGTTGTCACCTTATTTCCCACTATAGATTAAAAAATAATCCCTCCATGGGTATAACATCATGTTGATCATAGGGTTTATAAATACCCCAGACCAATAACATGTCCACAAATAATTTCATTAATAACCACAAAAAAAGAACAACATAAAACTGTCAAATTATATGTCTAACAATTTGAACTTTTTTTCTACCTTAATCTTATAGTCCCAAGATAGGATCCATAAATTTTATGATATTATTAAATTTTAAAAAGAAAATCAATAAATTTATAAAAAATGTCCTTCATTACAAACTATAATAACCCAAAACCATCACTCCATGATTCAGGGATGAATTTTTAAAAATTAATTATTTGAATTTGATGCTAATAACTGTCAATGAATATTTTTGATCAAATACATAAATCATAAAAAAGATATATTGGATAACATAAAACCTTGCATACCATTTAATTTTAAAGTTACATAGAATTATGGCCAACATCTATATATAAAAATTGACATGAAATTAAATTATCGGTTCTCCCACTAATGCCATCCTTTGTTTTTCACATTAATACATCATTATTATCAATATGAATTACATTATTGAAAAAAATCAAAACACACCATTCTTTAGAACTAGGAAAATAAAAGCATAAAAAGGGGAATTCAAATGCATAGAATGGGTAAAAATTATTATTAATAATTGAATGTAATCAATGATCATAAGAAGTGCGTAAGGGGATGCTGATATATTAAGAGTGCATGGGTGAATCATAAAATAAATAATTCCCATCAATACACGGATCATCAAATATAAAAATATGTACAATACAAGAGTCATAAAATTAATCATCATGATCAATGTGATATAATTATTGATCTTTTGAAACATTATAAACTCATAACAAGAAAGTAGAATCCGATTTAAAAACTTGGAAAAATATTTTCATAAAACCATTTCAAATCACATTTTATTATAATATCCATAATAGTCAATTACCAATAAAATCATTAACAAATGAATTAGAGTGATATCTAGGTGAACCAATCATATAAGATATTGCATGTTCACACGACTCTATCTTGGTCAGACCATCATATATGTTTCAATGAAGTCACCTAGAACCATATGGTCTATCACATTACAAAAGAAGTAATAGGCTCACCCGACATAATTTGGGCCACCCCATTGTATAAGATGTAACAGGATAACCCAACACTATCTAGCCAATCACATAATATAATAAATTCCCATGAAACACAAGATGCATGATTTAAAAAAACAGAATTATGCATTTAAGTCAATAAAAAACATGAATAAACAATTTAAAAATAAATTGGTTTCATATAAATCTCTTTTAAACATAATTAATCTGTTTAAAATAATCAGGTTATATAACAATCACATTGACACAATCTTATTTCATCTAGAGAAAGGATGGATATGGTGTCAATATATAATATACAGATTTTAGAATAATTAAATACATAATAATTTTACACTGATAGATTAATATATCATAAATATATTATTAAAACACATTGTGGAAAATACCCATTTTAATTTATAAAATCACATTTAAAAATATTCTAAAAATCATATAATTTAAAAATAGTCTTGAAATATTTTAATGGAATAATTTTAAAACAAATTATACTATTTATTTAAGAAAATAATGTTTTTGGGTTCAAAAAACTTAAAATTTAATTTAAAATTAAATTTAAATTTAAATTTTAAATTCTTTTTAATAAACATGGTTTTTGATGAGAAAAAATATTTAATCAGAGAGATATAAAAAAGATGTTTTTTCTAAAAAATATAAATTATTCGTTGTATAATTGAGTTTATGAAATGTTAATATTAAATGATAATAATATGAATAACCCAGGGATAATAAAATTCAAGGTTTACTTAAAAAATAATGGTAATACATTATCATCTAAAACATAATAAAAAACAATCATGATAAAAGATGAGATTGAAACATAAATCTATATATCAAAGATAAAATTAAAACATAAATCCAAATAAGGAAATTAAAAACATAAATTATAATGAGAATAAACAAATTTATGACACAATATGTCAATGGGGTTCTATTTACAACACATAAAATAATATGGTTGCATAACATGAAATAAGTCTATTAAAAGGAAAATTGTGAAAAATAACCCTTATCATTTTCGTATCATTGAAACTATAAACCCAATGAAAGGTTGATCCTTTAATGTGTATTTAAATATTCATAAAATTATGGATAATAATTAAAAAATACAATAATGTCCATTATATACACCACACTGAAGTGCCCAGATCAGTGTGAATCACTGAGAGGGGGAGGGGGTGAATCAGTGATCCCTTAAAACTTTTTACTAATTGATTCCTTATCAATTAAAACTCTATGGATGGTTAAAGCCTCGATCCACTCTTCTTGTATCTCTCACCTTTCCTCGAATGATGCAGTAAATGTAAAGGCACTGGACACAAGGATTTACAAGGTTCGACACCATAGGCCTACGTCTTTGACATATTTGTTATACGCCCCAACATGGTTTCTCCCATTATAATCTGTTAGTATTACAATGGTCGATACAGCGTCCCACTGTATCTCTCCTGAGTCCCACAGGAGGGTCTTTATACTGCGTCCCACAGTGTTACCAGAGTCCCCCTGACCTGCTCCAGAATCCCACTGAAGACTTCCTCCACCCTGAGTCTCACAGGGGGCTTCTCTTGGCTCCTCGAGTCGCACGAGTAGCTCTTCTTCTATTTAAGCTTCTTCAAGTATCTTCATCAGCCTGGGATAAAGGCTGCTGGCCTTGCTCTTCACTTCTGATCACTTGATCAGGTCTTCTTGTCTTGCTCAGGATTTATCTCCTTCTTCTAAGGACGACCTAGCCTCTCTCCAATTACTGAATACTCAGACAACTCATATCTTTAACTTCAGTCTGGTCCAGTCTCACTTCACTTCAACTTCATGCACTGAGTGCATGGAAACTCTGCATCCTCATGCACTGACTGCATGCCATTCTCAAATCTCTTCAAGATCTTCAAGTCTTGGACAACTCAAATGCACACAACCAGATTTGTCTTTGTTCACTTGTGCATGTGCATGCATGCATGCATGCACTCCCCTTCTTCTTGACTAGGTGCAATAAACCCACTAAGGGTGTAGTCAATTTTAAGCACACACCTTCTCAACTTATTCACACATTTTATTCTTTTTGTTTACACACTTAAGAGTGTGTTCTACTTAAGTGTGGATATCCTCTCCTTCTTCTAAGTGTGTTCGCACCACTTAGTGCACACACATAGGTTCAGCCTCTTTACTCTTTGCACGCACTTCTTTCACTTTTTCACACACTTAACGAGTGTGGTCTTCCTCTACTTATGCACACACAAGGGCCACGGCCTTCTCTTTCTTTGTTAATCACACACACATAAGCCGTAGGGTGTTCTCACTTGAACCCTTTCTACAAGGAGGCGCGCAAGGTGTCTTAGTGCAGGGGGCAGCCGCGCAAGGTGTGGTGGGCTTCGGTCGCGCAAGCCACAAGGGTGAAACCAGGCGCGCAAGTGCCACTGCCGCGCAAGTGTGCAAGGTGCAACACCGTGGGCACACAAGTGCAACACCCGCGCGCACTTCCTCCTGCCGCGCAAGTACGCGGGCAGTGAGGGTGCCAACCTTGAGCGCGCAAAAAGATGCGGCTCGGGTTCTTCCTATCGCGCAAGGGAGGCGCGCAGGGGACCTCTCAATTCTTCTTTCGCGCAAGAGGTGAGAAAAATGATTCTTCTTCTTGTCGCACAAAGAAGTAGCGCGCAAGGGACTCCGGAAGTCAAGGTTTGGCTTCGGGCTGCTGCCATGCAAGTGGTGCGCGCAGGGGAGATCTTCGCGAGGCAGAGAGTGCACTCATGGGTCTTCAAAAATTCAGCGCATCAGCAAGCTTCTAAGAGGGCTCGGGCTCTCTTTTTATAGGCAAAGGAATGCCAAATCTTCCACGGGATATAAATCTTGAATCCCTGAAAGTTTCGGGTTATCAAGATTTTTTCAAATCTTGAACTTTCTCCTCGGTTTTCCACGGGTTCTTCTCTTTTTATTTTCCTTCACATTTATGCGTTTCTGAACGCGTGCATGCCTCTGTTTAGGCTCATGCATGCAAAGCATGCTCTCCACGTGGCCTCGACATTATATTTTTCCTCGGCCGAATCTCTAAATCTCCCATCCATCGTGTGCATGCATATTTTATTGCATTAATGGGTTCCTCATGGACAGATGAGCACAATGAAACCTTCAGCTTGTTCGGATGTGGCCGGAATCTCAAAAACAGGTGCTCGGGTTGCTCCTGGTTCGACGGAGGCATGCATGAAGGCCTCGGGGTGTCCTCGGCTCTAGCTCGAGGAAGGAGATAATCCCTGAGCCATTGGATCCTCTTAAATGAACTCGGACGGCTGTGATTAGATCGCGGCGTGGCGAGATGAGATGAGCGGTGCAGATTGACGCGGGATCAAACGGACGGCTCAGATTAGATCCTCGGTAAATTTCACCGTCCCACTTCGAAATGGGCCGTGGAATTCTCGCGGCTTATCAACCAAGCGCTCCCGAGAGCCGCTCAGTTGAACTTCTCCCCTCTCGGTGCCGCCTCGCACCTAGTTCTCTTAGCGGGCGCGCTATTGCACCCACCCCTGCCACTCGGGCACGCCACTGGCGCCCACCATGCCCTCGGGCGTGCTCCTCTACGCCCCTGTCACGCGGGTGTGACACCCCTGCGTAGCCTCTGCCGCCTTGGGTTTGCCCCATGGGTTCCCCCTTGGGCGTGGCGCCTTAGGCCCACATGTGCCTTGGGGTTGAACCCTCAAGGTGTCCTTGGCTGGCCAATTTTTTTGGCAAAGGAATATAAGGAGTACTTTGTTAAACAAGAAATTAACCACATGAATATAAAATTCCAAATGCCAAGAGCCACTCCTTCCTCTTCATTTCCTCTTCTTTATTTCTTCTTCTTCATTAGAATTCCTCCAATTCTCATCAACATTTATTCAACACTTAGGAATGGAATTCTTGAAGGGTCTTTATCTTCAACCGAGCTCCTTAATCACATAAATTCTTCAATGAACTTCGTTGATCTAATCAGACATCAAATTGGAACATCTTCTGATTCACATGCACTAAGTGATAGTGCATGGACTTCTTCATCTCACTTAATCCACTTAGAAAGTGTGGATGGATCTTCTTCATCTCCTCATGCATTGTCAGTACAATGCATGGTCTTCAAACAATGTTGTGACTTTGTATCCAGTTGATACAAGTTCTTTGAACTTAATGACCAGTTAATCAATCGTCAGATGTAATGATGCTCCATCATCATTCTTCAAGTGTTGTCACTTAGTATCACTTTGATACAAGTATTGAAACATTAAGATCAGTTCTAAAATCGTCTGATATTCATAGAGAATGTTTCAACCACAACATCCTATGTCACTTAGTGAATATCCTAAGTGACATACATCTTAGTACCATGGCCATTCTCCATTCATCACCATCACCATCACACCCTTTGTCATTCACATCTTCACATTCCTTGACATCCATTCATTCCATGACAGCATCATGCCTCATTGACAACAAATGCAACACAATGCACTTCAATCTCCCCCATTGTATTTGTTGTCAATATCACAACTTCAGCACATATGAATGGGTCAATATGTGTGCCAATATTTTCTCCCCCTTATTGGAAATAAAATGCAAAGGTGTGGTGTGGTTCTCTTCAAAATTATTCTTCTTCCCTTTGAATAGAATTTTCATCAAAATCACTAAGAGAGGGATGATGTCACACGTTCTTTTTAGCAAAGAACCTTTAGTAAATCATCTCTAAGTCTACTTGGGCTAACCCAGTGTAGAAAACAAGAGTGATATAACCATGATTTTTCAATGCTGTCCACATTTCACTATACATGTGAGATCATGCTTCAAGGGGTTGAAAATTTTTCAGATATAACAATGAATTTGTAAATCCTGCACATACTTCACAAAACTCATTAGAAAGTTCAGTGCAAAGATAAAGCTCCCCCTTTCATAATTTGCCTTCAATCAATACTCCCCCTTAATTGACATGATGAATGAAATTAAGAATCAAGGGATGAAAGTATGATTGGAATACCTTCAGTCTTCTCAAGATGGAATAATCTAAGAATCCCATCTTCTCCAGATAGGCTCCCCCTCAAGGGGTGCACTCCATTCTGTCCAAATCACTCTCCAGCTGAGAATGATCATCATCTTCAATTTCCTGCAATGTTAGCACATGCAAATACCAAGAGATTAGGGAATAAGATGGAACCTCCTTGGTTCATCAATGTGAACAACAAGGTTGAAAAGATTCTCTCAACCGAGATGTCCCATTTTCACCATTCTTAACACATGCACGTTTGATCTTCATTGATGTTTGTGCTTGTGTAGATCTCAACCCATCTTCATGTGGAATCTTCTTCTTCCCTTTTGCTTTAGCAATTGCCAGAGCTTCATCTTCAGATTTTTGCAGTTCTCTGGAAAGTTGCAACTGATTCGGCCATATGACTAACAAATCATTTGGAAGTGTGGCCTTAGTTCTGGAAATTCCACATGGTTCTTTTGATGCTGTTAAGCTACCTTTCTTAGGCAACTTATTTTCAATCAATCCCTTCTGCTTCTTCTGGATTGATTATCTTTTTGAGTCCAGTCTGCCTCTATTGAATTCCATGGATTCTTTACAAAGGTCCATGGTATGGCCTTTTTTTCCACAGTAGAAGCATTTCTTGGTGGTCCTTCTGGATGCATCACCCTTCTTGGATTTCAAATCCAAGGACTTCTTTTCCTTTTTCAAAACCTTCTTGGGAGCATCTTCAATTTTCTTCTTGCTTCCCAAGGATTCCATTTTATCCAGGTTCAGTGATATTCTCTTCTTTTTAGCTCTGGATACAGTTGGAGATTGACATGTATCATTCTTGTGACCACTTTTTCAAACATCCCAGATGTTATCAAGTAATCCAAATCTATTTGCAGTAAACAGATGTCTCTGGACCTGTGGATGCTGCTTCTTTTCTTCTGGCTTGCTCCCCCTTGTCACAGGCTTCCTTTGTGCTTTTACATTTAGTGTATTGTACCAACAATCCTTTACACAATGCCCATGCTTGTTGCAACACCAACATTGACCCACAAATCTTGACCTCTTGAGTCCTTCTAATTGCTGGGCAGTTTTCTTGATTTTTTGTGCTGCTTCAGGAGAGCTCTGCTTCTTTACTATCTTCATCCATACTTGTTTGGATTCATTCTTCCATCATGTACTTTTAGTAGAAACACTATTAGAAGCATCAGTACAAGATGGGATGGATGGTACCTTCCTTCTAGAAGATGTTGCCATTTTATTAGAGGATGTCCTTCTTTTGGAATCATCCTTCTCAATGCACACTTGTGAAGCAACATTTCTAGTTTCAGCTGACTGGGAGGATTCAGCTTTGGGTGATTGTAGATTTTTCAATATCACCTCTAGTTCTAGGCATTTCATGTTAAGGGAGTTCTTCTCATCCTCAACAGTTCTTAGACTTCCTTCCCAATTTTCTTTCCGCTGTTTCATCTGGTCTTCATGCACCTTCTTCATTTCTTGTAATTAATTGTCAAGCTCCTTCACACTGTTTACTTTGTCTTCTAGTTGAGCATCTCTGACATTCATTGACACTCTATGCATCTTTTCCAGTGCATGCAAAACTTCTTTGACCATTATTCTAAAGAAGTATTTCTCATAAAGGCTCCTTTGCAATTCTTCAGCAGTATCTTCATATCTTTCTTTGCAAAGGGAAACAGTTTCATCTTTAGCCTTCACCAGCTTTCTGAGAGTGTTGGTTATGCCAACCCTTTTAGCCAGCTGATCTTCCATTGCATTGGCTTCTTCTTCTAGCTGTAATTTTTCTTCTTGAAGATCATGGATGCCTGTAACTATACACTTTTCGACTTCCATGGGGACAATCCTATGAAGATATTCGATTGCATATTGAAGATCATTCATTGTACCAACTTCATCACAGCTAGGATAGGTGTAACAGCCCAAGATTTTATGAAAAATATTCTTTTTAATTTTATTAATGTCTTGTGTTGTACGCTACACCAAAAGGAGCTTGCACAACATGCATCCTTGACTTGCCTTGCATTACACGCAATCGCAACCTTCCTCGATAGTGTGTGTAGTACGCAATAACGAGTTTCACTAAACAGCGATATGCTATTAAAACTAGCCGTTATGAATAGTAATAACCACTTTTTGAAATTTTGTAAATTTTATTTTTCAAAATGGATTTCATTTTTGGATTCGGAGTATCGAATTTAGCCTAAGGTGAAATTTTGGTACATTTCGGATAACTTTCATATTCTGATGAATAGTGAAAATTACTAAATTATAATTAAAAACAACTTTTTTAATCGAAATAATTAATAGTGATAAATTATTAATTTGAGTGGTTTTAAAGTATATTTAGAATATATTTTTACAATTTAATACAATGTTGGTCATTGGACGTAATTTCACATTTAAACCTGACATAAACAAGTGTCAATCTTTTGATAGATATTGTTTCGTAAAAACACGCTATTTGTTTTAATAGCGGGATTTAATTATAAAATTAATTAATTCAACTTCTATGTTATGAATTTGGTAAAATAGACTTCATTTTTGAATTCGGAATATGAAATATAGCTTAGGATGAAATTTTGGCATTTTTCTGAAAACTTTCAATTTTTGATGAATAGTGAAACCACTAAGTGGTAGGTTAAAAACTGAATTTTGCATAAAACTTAATTTTACCACTTCTGTGAATGGAATTTCGAAAATCCGAGAGACACGGTTAATATCAAGGACTAAAATGTGGTTCAATGAGATGAAAATAATTTTTGGTGAATAGTAACTTTTTACTTTTTTTTACCGCGGTTAATAGTAAATAGGGTAACTAAGGGTAAATATGATATTACTATTACCCTAACACATGTCCTAATTCTATTGGACAAGTGTAATTCGACCAAAAACAAACTTAGGAATAAAATATGACCATTTAGGCCCACTTGGATTAGATTAGGACATTTATTATTAATTTATTTAAAGAAGGGTTAAAATAGTTAAAATCAAAGTTTAATAAGTAAATCATTTTTAATATAGGGTTATACATAATATAAATTCGATTGTAAATATTCATTAGAAAGCTCAAAAGATTTCCTAAATGGTGGTATTTTATTTGTAATTTTTAGACATCAAATAATGTAATTTATTTATGACACAAAGATGATGCAGTAATTATCTTATTAATGAAATATTGACAAAATTGATAATATAAATACCAAAATAAATGTAATTTGAGACTTTTTATGAATTCCACTAATTTTCTAGGTTACTATGATATATTAGTATTGATTTAATAAACTTGTTTCGAACATATAATTCTGTTATGACTTTGAAAAAAATCATATATCAAATAGTGTCAAAATTGACACAAAATAGTTTTTAAATCAAATATTATATTATTAATTGTTATTTTATTCCTAAAAATCTAAGGTTCGGCCAAATGACTTAGATAAGGATATATATATTAATAATAAACAATTTGGGGTTCGTTTGGCATGTTATAGTAAGTGTATTAACCATATAGTGAAAGAAAACAAAAAGACATGGTAAAAGTTAAATTATTTAACTTAGAGTTAAATTTAATTGATAAGGTTAAAATAATATCCTAAACTTGTCTAAATTCTATTGGTTGATAGGATTTCGACCCATCCCCACTTTAGCTTCGAAATAAGACCCTTTGGAACCATTATAAACCGATTTTGACTTTAATATAAAATAATATTTTGAGATATTCCTAAGGTGCCCCTCTCCTCCCTTATAAAAGGGCACCTCCTCCCCCTCCTCCTCACACCAATTTGAGCACTCAAGCTCGGCCAACCCCTGCCATTTTCCCTTCTCCACTTCCCTAGAATAATCCTTGAGGTCCTGGTCTTCTCCAAAGACCAATCTTAGTTCCTTAAGTGGAGGATTCAAAAAGGCGTTCCAAAGAAGAGGTAATATCCATTACCGATCTTTTCAATTTCTTTCTTCTTCAACTTCTTCTTCTTTAGTTGTTTCATGATAAAGTAATAACATCAGTATTACTTACATACTGATATGTTATTATAAATATGAAACAACCCTAATTCACCTTCTATCCATCCTACGGAAAAATGAAATCACCGCGCGTGCGTACGTACGGAATACCGTCTCCACGCCGTGGTGTAATCTATTTTCCACCATCACCTTACAAGGATGGGTATAATGGTGTAATGAGTAACTATATATGATTATTATAAAGTAATATTGATACTGAAATAATATATATATATACTCCAATACAATTCCACGATCATAGGAACGATATCATCACTCGTGCGTACGTACGGAATACCGTCTCCACGATGTGATGCGACTCGTTCTACATGATCTTCATTTCATAATGATTGTATAAATGAATTGAATGAATGAATATGGTATATACTACACTAATACCATTCTGGAAATGAATTATCTATAACCTAAAGATAAGAATAAGAATTTATTCGACAAAACACGCATAAGAACAAAAAGTTATAAAGACCCGAGTAACAAGTAACAATGAAATATTACTAACAAGAAGCTAATAATATGACCATATATGATCTCATATCAATATGTATGATTTTGGAATAAGTCAATAACATTATTTAAACCATTATACAGGAGCTTCGGACACGAACAAAGCAAATCGGACCTAAGGTAAGGGAAATATCACAATCTCATTTTTATCCAAGATTGTTTATTCGTAAGTATTTACTGGGGTGTATTTTATCATCCACATCCATGTTCCCTCAATATGTAATATTGTTTCCATCCACTTGAAATAGTTTAAATCCAATTTTACCCTTAGGTGAGTTTTTAGTAAAGAATATGAAAGGAATCTTTTGTCGTTTTTCGGTACGAGGTACTTTTTGACTTTTCCGACAAAAGTACGAAGAATGTTTTTTTAACTTATACGGCATGAATGGATTTTTAAAACATTACTTCAAAGAAGCTTCCTTTACAAGTTTTCAAGTTTATTTTTAATCAACTTCTTTTATTTTAAAGTTGTATGACATGTTATGAAAGGAAAAATGTTTTTGAAGAAGAAAGGATATTTTCCTCAAGAATTCAATTCAAGTGTTTTATCAAAATTATTTTCCATCTAAGATAATAAAGGGTTCTGTTTCTATCCATATTTTTACATTGGTTTGACTATGTTGTGATGGAATTATGTTTATGAATTCCTTTATCATATATGAATTGATTTATGATGTCATGATGTTTCAAGAATCCCATTTTTGTTACATGTGTTATGCGATGATGCATGTTTTATGATTATGTGGCACACATAAGAAAGGATTCATTATAAGATGGGTGGGACCTATATCTCCCTCCAATGCATTGGGTAAAGATTTTATATCTCATGAGATAGACATGGCTGGAACGGAAGGTTATTTCGGTTCAGTGATACAGGACTGAAACGAGGAGTGAACTCGGTTCAGAAAGGGACTTTGTCCACTAAGATAGTCTTGGCAATGAGTCATGACTAACAAGAAATGATTTTCCATGATTATGTGTGCATGCCACAAAGTTTCAAGTTTCATGTTATGATTATGGGGATCTCATTTTCACTTCTATGATTTGTTCCATGTTAAGATATTATGATCTCTTTTGCAGGTTGTGATTTTCAAAAAGATATGATATGATTTTTATTTCTTTTGTATACCCTTACTGAGCATTTGAGCTCACCCTTTTATGTTTTCTTTTCCCCAGGATATAAAGAAAGGTTTTAGGTAAAAAAAATGGAAGATCTTTACGGGAGATATTGAAGATCTTTCACCAGGATTAGAAGATTATGTTCCGAGTTTCCAAAGACACTAAACTATTACGATCCTTTAGTTTGTGTTTTTGTTATGTACTAAGTATTCCGCAAATGTAATGTAATGTCCATGTACGTCAGGATACAGGTCTCTACAGTTGGTATCAGAGGAAAGGTTTAGTCAACCTTTGGAAACTAGGATGCGAAAACATTAGTGAGATCCCTAGAGATATTTCTAAGGTATGTCTAGGGATGCCCCTAAGGATAAGTATACGTATAGGATATAGTTCTAGAACTATGGTAACGATATTAGATTAAACCAAAGATGATAGATATTTATGTTACTCCCCCTTTATTACGATTTTTGCCTCTCACACTATTCTTTTTTGGGTTTTAGAATATGGCTGGAAACAAGATGATTCACGATAATGGAGGATATGATGGACAATGGAATGATATTCTTCATGAGCAACCAAATGAAATGGGATTTGGATGTCCAAACATCATTATTATGCCGAATCAACAATCTCACAACATGATCAATAAAGTAAAATTTGGTAAGTTTCCTGACTCGACTAATAAGAGAAAGATGGAGTTCCATGATGATCATAGAGGAAAGAAAGTTCAATTTCCCCTATGTAAATCATGTGGGAAGAGGCATCAAGGAGAATGTTTCAAAGGAACTGGAAGATGCTTTGGGTGTGGAAAAGAAGGACACAAAGCCAGTAAGTGCAAAGGAAAAGGTTCAGTTAACACCATGGATGAGGATAATGGTATTGCTACGACATCAACAATGGTTAAATGTTTTAAATGTGGAATGTATGGGCATTATGCAAACCAATGCCCTAAGGGAAAGTCTCATGAAGAGAATCAGTATGGTCGTATGGGAAGTATTTATGTTGATGATGATGAAGAAACTACAAATGATATGTGAGATGAAAGAAATGTTGAAGCTCGGTCAATGGTCTAAGAATATAGTGGAATGATTACATGTTTATCATGTGTAATGTTGTATAGGTAATCTCATGGAATAAGGAGACATCTAAGGATTGTTACACTGTTGTCTTTCCTTAAGTTTTGAAAGTGTATGATGAATGGTACCAATAACCATGAAAGGTTATTCAGATACTTTTGGAAAGTAGATGATAAGTGCATAATGAAAGGATAAGAAGATAATGAGATGTTTGATTGTATTCATGAGCTCATGATTGATATAAGGACTAAGTTATATCATGGTTTGAGTATATAGAATTTTGAGGATTTTGGTATGTGGAAAGTGTTAACTTTAAACTGCATTCATGTTTTCACTAAGGTATTCAAGAGAATACATGATTAAGGACTTTGAATGTTTGGAATGTGACAAACAAAACATATCTTATGATATATGGGGATCAACGATGGTATTAAATCTCTGGTAATCGTTGTCACTATATTATGAGAGTGGACTGCAGTATTATGTATAAGCCTAAAGATTAGACTGGATTATGTTGGACATAAGTTAGTATTGTTTAAGGATAGAAGATTTTCGATATTATTGATGGGATGTTATAGTAACGTAGTTTTAGAAAAAGGACAACCTGCAGGACGGGCGACAACCCATCGCTTCGGACAAGGCTGTAGGAATCGAACCCACAACCGAAGTGCGACTGGCCTTTATCGCCTACCACTGACCTACAGGAAGTCCCTATTTAGTAGAAACTAGTTTTATTATATTAAGCAGTATGATATATGAAGTATAAGTCCATTTTAGGAACCATATATGATTAATCTCACTATAGATCGATTTATGCATATAATTTTTGCTAACCTTTTGTTTGAGACAGATGGAATGACCCGTCATTCTATCACATTATCTGCTAACACTTCACGAATAACAAATTCAACTTCATTTATTTAAGATATGAAGTGGAAATTGTTCAAGGCACGAACAACAGTGAGATTGTACCAAAATAAAGTAAGTATTTATTCTAATTCAAATTTTCAACTTTAGGGAAATGATCTTGAAAACCAAAAATGTTGTCCTAGTGATCTTATACCTGAGGAATCAGATGGTACCTTATATCATCACAAATTTATGGATTTGTGATTTTTGGCTTTTCCATAGCCATGTTCTCTACCACTCTCCATCAGAACATGATGGTTAGATTTTTCTTCCATATCCATATTTTTACCTATGTGGAAACCCAACAATTAGTTTATTTGGGTAATCGTTACATTTCATACTTTAGTTTTTAAAGCCAAGCTTTGGTATTCCTTTTTACGATGTGGGAAACTTTCGAATAGAAAACCATTTATAACCCCGACGAATTTCGAGGGCGAAATTCATTTTAAGGGGGGTAGAATGTAACAGCCCAAGATTTTATGAAAAATATTCTTTTTAATTTTATTAATGTCTTGTGTTGTACGCTACACCAAAAGGATCTTGCACAACACGCATCCTTGACTTGCCTTGCATTACACGCAATCGCAACCTTCCTCGATAGTGTGTGTAGTACGCAATAACGAGTTTCACTAAACAGCGATATGCTATTAAAACTAGCCGTTATGAATAGTAATAACCACTTTTTGAAATTTTGTAAATTTTATTTTTCAAAATGGATTTCATTTTTGGATTCGGAGTATCGAATTTAGCCTAAGGTGAAATTTTGGTACATTTCGGATAACTTTCATATTCTGATGAATAGTGAAAATTACTAAATTATAATTAAAAACAACTTTTTTAATCGAAATAATTAATAGTGATAAATTATTAATTTGAGTGGTTTTAAAGTATATTTAGAATATATTTTTACAATTTAATACAATGTTGGTCATTGGACGTAATTTCACATTTAAACCTGACATAAACAAGTGTCAATCTTTTGATAGATATTGTTTCGTAAAAACACGCTATTTGTTTTAATAGCGGGATTTAATTATAAAATTAATTAATTCAACTTCTATGTTATGAATTTGGTAAAATAGACTTCATTTTTGAATTCGGAATATGAAATATAGCTTAGGATGAAATTTTGGCATTTTTCTGAAAACTTTCAATTTTTGATGAATAGTGAAACCACTAAGTGGTAGGTTAAAAACTGAATTTTGCATAAAACTTAATTTTACCACTTCTGTGAATGGAATTTCGAAAATCCGAGAGACACGGTTAATATCAAGGACTAAAATGTGGTTCAATGAGATGAAAATAATTTTTGGTGAATAGTAACTTTTTACTTTTTTTTACCGCGGTTAATAGTAAATAGGGTAACTAAGGGTAAATATGATATTACTATTACCCTAACACATGTCCTAATTCTATTGGACAAGTGTAATTCGACCAAAAACAAACTTAGGAATAAAATATGACCATTTAGGCCCACTTGGATTAGATTAGGACATTTATTATTAATTTATTTAAAGAAGGGTTAAAATAGTTAAAATCAAAGTTTAATAAGTAAATCATTTTTAATATAGGGTTATACATAATATAAATTCGATTGTAAATATTCATTAGAAAGCTCAAAAGATTTCCTAAATGGTGGTATTTTATTTGTAATTTTTAGACATCAAATAATGTAATTTATTTATGACACAAAGATGATGCAGTAATTATCTTATTAATGAAATATTGACAAAATTGATAATATAAATACCAAAATAAATGTAATTTGAGACTTTTTATGAATTCCACTAATTTTCTAGGTTACTATGATATATTAGTATTGATTTAATAAACTTGTTTCGAACATATAATTCTGTTATGACTTTGAAAAAAATCATATATCAAATAGTGTCAAAATTGACACAAAATAGTTTTTAAATCAAATATTATATTATTAATTGTTATTTTATTCCTAAAAATCTAAGGTTCGGCCAAATGACTTAGATAAGGATATATATATTAATAATAAACAATTTGGGGTTCGTTTGGCATGTTATAGTAAGTGTATTAACCATACAGTGAAAGAAAACAAAAAGACATGGTAAAAGTTAAATTATTTAACTTAGAGTTAAATTTAATTGATAAGGTTAAAATAATATCCTAAACTTGTATAAATTCTATTGGTTGATAGGATTTCGACCCATCCCCACTTTAGCTTCGAAATAAGACCCTTTGGAACCATTATAAACCGATTTTGACTTTAATATAAAATAATATTTTGAGATATTCCTAAGGTGCCCCTCTCCTCCCTTATAAAAGGGCACCTCCTCCCCCTCCTCCTCACACCAATTTGAGCACTCAAGCTCGGCCAACCCCTGCCATTTTCCCTTCTCCACTTCCCTAGAATAATCCTTGAGGTCCTGGTCTTCTCCAAAGACCAATCTTAGTTCCTTAAGTGGAGGATTCAAAAAGGCGTTCCAAAGAAGAGGTAATATCCATTACCGATCTTTTCAATTTCTTTCTTCTTCAACTTCTTCTTCATTAGTTGTTTCATGATAAAGTAATAACATCAGTATTACTTACATACTGATATGTTATTATAAATATGAAACAACCCTAATTCACCTTCTATCCATCCTACGGAAAAATGAAATCACCGCGCGTGCGTACGTACGGAATACCGTCTCCACGCCGTGGTGTAATCTATTTTCCACCATCACCTTACAAGGATGGGTATAATGGTGTAATGAGTAACTATATATGATTATTATAAAGTAATATTGATACTGAAATAATATATATATATACTCCAATACAATTCCACGATCATAGGAACGATATCATCACTCGTGCGTACGTACGGAATACCGTCTCCACGATGTGATGCGACTCGTTCTACATGATCTTCATTTCATAATGATTGTATAAATGAATTGAATGAATGAATATGGTATATACTACACTAATACCATTCTGGAAATGAATTATCTATAACCTAAAGATAAGAATAAGAATTTATTCGACAAAACACGCATAAGAACAAAAAGTTATAAAGACCCGAGTAACAAGTAACAATGAAATATTACTAACAAGAAGCTAATAATATGACCATATATGATCTCATATCAATATGTATGATTTTGGAATAAGTCAATAACATTATTTAAACCATTATACAGGAGCTTCGGACACGAACAAAGCAAATCGGACCTAAGGTAAGGGAAATATCACAATCTAATTTTTATCCGAGATTGTTTATTCGTAAGTATTTACTGGGGTGTATTTTATCATCCACATCCATGTTCCCTCAATATGTAATATTGTTTCCATCCACTTGAAATAGTTTAAATCCAATTTTACCCTTAGGTGAGTTTTTAGTAAAGAATATGAAAGGAATCTTTTGTCGTTTTTCGGTACGAGGTACTTTTTGACTTTTCCGACAAAAGTACGAAGAATGTTTTTTTTAACTTATACGGCATGAATGGATTTTTAAAACATTACTTCAAAGAAGCTTCCTTTACAAGTTTTCAAGTTTATTTTTAATCAACTTCTTTTATTTTAAAGTTGTATGACATGTTATGAAAGGAAAAATGTTTTTGAAGAAGAAAGGATATTTTCCTCAAGAATTCAATTCAAGTGTTTTATCAAAATTATTTTCCATCTAAGATAATAAAGGGTTCTGTTTCTATCCATATTTTTACATTGGTTTGACTATGTTGTGATGGAATTATGTTTATGAATTCCTTTATCATATATGAATTGATTTATGATGTCATGATGTTTCAAGAATCCCATTTTTGTTACATGTGTTATGCGATGATGCATGTTTTATGATTATGTGGCACACATAAGAAAGGATTCATTATAAGATGGGTGGGACCTATATCTCCCTCCAATGCATTGGGTAAAGATTTTATATCTCATGAGATAGACATGGCTGGAACGGAAGGTTATTTCGGTTCAGTGATACAGGACTGAAACGAGGAGTGAACTCGGTTCAGAAAGGGACTTTGTCCACTAAGATAGTCTTGGCAATGAGTCATGACTAACAAGAAATGATTTTCCATGATTATGTGTGCATGCCACAAAGTTTCAAGTTTCATGTTATGATTATGGGGATCTCATTTTCACTTCTATGATTTGTTCCATGTTAAGATATTATGATCTCTTTTGCAGGTTGTGATTTTCAAAAAGATATGATATGATTTTTATTTCTTTTGTATACCCTTACTGAGCATTTGAGCTCAACCTTTTATGTTTTCTTTTCCCCAGGATATAAAGAAAGGTTTTAGGTAAAAAAAATGGAAGATCTTTATGGGAGATATTGAAGATCTTTCACCAGGATTAGAAGATTATGTTCCGAGTTTCCAAAGACACTAAACTATTACGATCCTTTAGTTTGTGTTTTTGTTATGTACTAAGTATTCCGCAAATGTAATGTAATGTCCATGTACGTCAGGATACGGGTCTCTACAATAGGCTTTCTTCATCTTCTTGGCATGTTTCTTCATTCTGTTTTTCAGAGTCTTGGCAGATATCTCCATTTGAGGCTGGTTGTTCATTTCCTCAAATCTGCACTTGATAAAGACTCCCTTGGATCTTTTAGAGGTAACCTGGATCTGATACCAATTGAAGTGCCCAAATCAGTGTGAATCACTGAGAGGGGGAGGGGGTGAATCAGTGATCCCTTAAAACTTTTTACTAATTGATTCCTTATCAATTAAACCTCTATGGCTGGTTAAACCCTCGATCTACTCTTCTTGTATCTCTCACCTTTCCTCGAATGATGCAGTAAATGTAAAGGCACTGGACACAAGGATTTACAATGTTCGGCACCAAAGGCCTACGTCCTTGCCATGTTGGTTATACGCCCCAACATGGTTTCTCCCATTATAATCTATTAGTATTACAATGGTCGATACAGCGTCCCACTGTATCTCTCATGAGTCCCACATGAGGGTCTTTATACTGCGTCCCACAGTGTTACCAGAGTCCCACTGGCCTGCTCCAGAATCCCATTGAAGACTTCCTCCACCCTGAGTCTCACAGGGGGCTTCTCCTGGCTCCTCGAGTCGCACGAGTAGCTCTTCTTCTATGTAAGATTCTTCAAGTATCTTCAGCAGCCCGAGATAAAGGCTGCTGGCCTTGCTCTTCACTTCTGATCACTTGATCAGGTCTTCTCGTCTTGCTCAGGATTTATCTCCTTCTTCTAAGGATGACCTGACCTCTCTCCAATTACTGAATACTCAGACAACTGATATCTTTAACATCAGTCTGGTCCTGTCTCACTTCACTTCAACTTCATGCACTGAGTGCATGGCAAATCTGCATCCTCATGCACTGACTGCATAGCCTTCTCAAATCTCTTCAAGATCTTCAAGTCTTGGACAACTCAAATGCACACAACCAGATTTGTCTTTGTTCACATGTGCATGTGCATGCTTGCATTCATGCACTCCCCTTCTTCTTGACTAGGTGCAATAAACCCACTAAGGGTGTAGTCAATTTTAAGCACACACCTTCTCAACTTCTTCACACATTTTATTCTTTTTGTTTACACACTTAAGAGTGTGTTCTACTTAAGTGTGGATGTCCTCTCCTTCTTCTATGTGTGTTCGCACCACTTAGTGCACACACATAGGTTCGGCCTCTTTGCTCTTTGCACACACTTCTTTCACTTTTGCACACACTTAACGAGTGTGGTCTTCCTCTCCTTATGCACACAAAAGGGCCACAGCCTTCTCTTTCCTTGTTAAGCACACACACATAAGCCGTAGGGTGTTCTCACTTGAACCCTTTCTACAAGGAGGCGCGCAAGGTGTCTTGGTGCAAGGGGCAACCGCACAAGGTGTGGTGGGCTTCGGTCGCGCAAGCCGCAAGGGTGAAACTAGGCGTGCAAGTGCCACTGCCACGCAAGTGTACAAGGTGCAACACCGCGGGCACACAAGTGCAACACCCGCGTGCACTTCCTCCTGCCGCGCAAGTACGCGGGCAGTGAGGGTGCCAACCTTGAGCGCGCAAAAAGATGTGGCTCGGGTTCTTCCTATCACACAAGGGAGGCGCGCAGGGGACCTCTCAATTCTTCTTTCGCGCAAGAGGTGCACAAAAGGATCCTTCTTCTTGTCTCCCAAAGAAGTAGCACGCAAGGGACTCACGAAGTCATGGTTTGGCTTCGGGCTGCTGCCGCGCAAGTGGTCCGCGCAAGGGAGATCTTCGCGAGGCAGAGAGTGCACTCATGGGTCTTCAAAAATTCAGCGCATCAGCAAGCTTCTAAGAGGGCTCGAGCTCTCTTTTTATAGGAAAAGGAATTCCAAATATTCCGCGGGATATAAATCTTGAATCCCTGAAAGTTTAAGGTTATCAAGATTTTTCCAAATCTTGAACTTTCTCCTCGGTTTTCCACGGGTTCTTCTCTTTTTATTTTCCTTCACATTTATGCATTTTTGAACGCGTGCATGCCTCTGTTTAGGCTCATGCATGCAAAGCATGCTCTCCACGTGGCCTCGGCATTATATTTTGCCTCGGCCGAATCTCGAAATCTCCCATCCATCGTGTGCATGCATATTTTATTGCATTAATGGGTTCCTCATGGACAGACGAGCACAATGGAACCTTCAGCTTGTTCGGATGTGGCCGGAATCTCAAAAACAGGTGCTCGGGTTGCTCCTGGTTCGACGGAGGCACGCGGGAAGGCCTCGGGGTGTCCTCGGCTCGAGCTCGAGGAAGGAGATGATCCCCGAGCCGTTGGATCCTCTTAAATAAACTCGGACGGCTGTGATTAGATCGCGGCGCGGCGAGATGAGATGAGCGGTGCAGATTGACGTGGGATCAAACAGACGGTCAGATTAGATCCTCGGTAAATTTCGCCGTCCCACATCGAAAAGGGCCGCGGAATTCTCACGGCTTATCAACCAAGCGCTCCCGAGCGCCGCTTAGTTGAACTTCTCCCCTCTCGGTGCCACCCCACACTGAGTTCTCTTAGCGGGAGCGCTATTGCGCCCACCCCTGCCACTCGGGCGTGCCACTGGCGCCCACCATGCCCTCGGGCGCGCTCCTCTACGCCCCTGCCACGCGGGTTTGACACCCCTGCGTGGCCTCTGCCGCCTTGGGTTTTCCCCACGGGTTCCCCCTTGGGCGTGGCGCCTTAGGCCCACATGTTCCTTGGGGTTGAACCCTCATGGTGTCCTTGGCTGGCCAATTTTTTTGGCAAAGGAATATAAGGAGTACTTTGTTAAACAACATAGTAACCACATGAATATAAAATGCCAAGAGCCACTCCTTCCTCTTCATTTCCTCTTCTTTATTTCTTCTTCTTCATTATAATTCCTCCAATTCTCTTCAAAATTTATTCATCACTAGGAATGGAATTCATGAAGGGTCTTTATCTTCAACCGAGCTCCTTAATCACATAAATTCTTCAATGAACTTCATTGATCTAATCACAGATCAAATTGGAACATCTTCTGATTCACATGCACTAAGTGATAGTGCACGGACTTCTTCATCTCACTTCATCCACTTAGAAAGTGTGGATGGATCTTCTTCATCTCCTCATGCATTGTCAGTACAATGCCTGGTCTTCAAACAATGTTGTGACTTTGTATCCAGTTGATACAAGTTCTTTGAACTTAATGACCAGTTCATCAATCGTCAGATGTAATGATTCTCCATCATCATTATTCAAGTGTTGTCACTTAGTATCACTTTGATACAAGTATTGAAACATTAAGATCAGTTCTACAATCGTCTGATATTCATAGAGAATGTTTCAACCACAACATCCTATGTCACTTAGTGAATCTCCTAAGTGACATGCATCTTAGTACCATGGCCATTCTCCATTCATCACAATCACCATCACACCCTTTTTCATTCACATCTTGACATTCCTTGAAATCCATTCATTCCATGATAGCATCATGACTCATTGAAAACAAATTCAACACAATGCACTTCACACACAACAAAATTAAGTGTTGAAAAATTTGCATGCATCTCACATACTTAAAAGTCATATGTGAATACACATAATATTGAGTCTAATTTATCAAAATTTTTCTTTATCATCATAAATAATAAAATAATTTTAATAATTTATATTATTTAGAACATTATACAAGGTAGTTATTTATTTTATTTAACATATAAAATGACATCTATAATTACACAATCACTAAATTTTATGTCAGATGTTTTGACCAAATTCATCTAATAAGTCAAACAATTATTTAGTAGCTTGACAATGATAAAATTTGTCCTTATTAAAACATACATTGAATACTATTAATAAAATAATTATCATATTAATTCAAATATTAATCTATTAAATCAACTAGTGAAGGCTGATGATGAAAAATGCAACAATATTATGATCATGGGGATGTTAGGTCTTAAATATTCAAGACAAATACTTCCAATTTATGTAATCATTATATAAAGAAGGTATGTAAAATATTATACAAACTTAATTATCATTATATCAAAAATCAATGATATTTAATTATTTATACATATTTATATCATTCTTTTGATTTAAAAAGAATCAGACGGCTTTAAGAAGGCTGTATTCCACAAAATCGTGAACTAAATTATCAAATTTATATTGTGTGAAAAGGTAATAATGAGTATGATATATTATAGTTATATAATTATATTCATTTAATAATAAAATAATAAATTAATTTATATCATTTATAATCATTAACAATACACTAAATACCTTCTATGTTATGCATTAGTGAATAATGATTCACATTGCTTAGTGAGGTGGGGTTTTATCATAGACAAGAGTAATGATTTATTATCCTCTATTATAGGGAATGAGAAATGGGTTTATATGGTATAATTAATATAGAGGTATATTCATTTTAAAAATATCACATATTATATTAAGATCAATCATTATTACCATCCTTGAGAGGTGGTCATGGGAAAACAAACGACATCTATTCACGAGGCGATAGTCTACAATACATGTGAATGATGATTTCACAAACCATTTTTTATAAGCATGTGTTGTGGTAGGTCATAAAAATAATATAAAAATTATAATTGTATTTAGGATACAAAAGTTGTTATATATTCTCGGAATAATAATAAATAATGGTGTGGAGAAAGAAATAAGAAATATCTAGTTGATGAATTCCAATTCTTCTTTAGGTAACACCTTTTGGATTGAATGAATGGCCTCCAGCAGTTTTATTTATTTGAAATGTGTAATGCATAGACCTGAGTTTTTTGGATATTTAAATTTCCACCAAAATTTAATATTTTTTCCAAGGGTGATCATGAGAGATAAAATTGTAATTTTTCACTAGAATATGGTATCGAATAATTTATCTAACCATTCGATTGGTCCAGTAATATGGGTTTTAACCAAATTATTTTAGTTTGGTAGAATTTTGAGCTGTTTGAAATTTTGATGAATATTTTATATTTAATTAAATAAATCGTAATTTATTTGGGATGTTTTCGGTGGATGTATCTTTTTAATGAAGTGTTTGATTGAGATTTTGACTCCACATTTTTGTATTTAAGGGGTGGATCTATGCTTGGTATAAACTCCCTGTATGTTCTGGGACATTGGATGGGGACAAGTTGGAAAATTAATTAATTAAATAATTAACATATTAGATAAATTTATTAAAACCCATCCCCTAATTTTCGTGTTCATTCATATAAAATAAAGTGGGTAAGGGATCCTCCTTACACATGATGTGAAGAGATAGTAGGTAAAAGGGACGATATTCCACATGACATTATCTAGGGAATACATCAGGACTAGATTGAGCTATAATAATTTCCACGAGAATATATGAAACTGATTCATTGGCATTTACACCATCAGGATGACCAACTTTTATGTTTTATGGACCAATCCAAAAATTTTAATTTTTAAGCATTCATTCCATATATTTATTTCTAAATACATCATAGGTGTCGATCTATGATTATTTGGGGAAAAAAGTAGTTTACATAGGTTTAGAGGCGTTTCCCATTAGGAAACCCTATATACACAGTTTGTGGTTCGAGGAAAACATGCCATGATTTTTTTTTCTAATTGGGGAAGGACTTTTTAGATGTACAATCTATTTACATTAATTATTCATTGTGTAGTACTACATTGCCATGTACTTGTCCATCTGAATATGAACACAATCAAGCAATTTTGGGAAGTACACATCATATATAATAGGCACACATCATATAGTGGTACATAAGAAGACCACATTCTAATATGGACCTGTAAAAGTACATGTCTAGGAAGATAGATGGAAGTTCATTCCTTGTAATCAAATTTACATTCAACATACATTTTACAGCTTGGAGGTTTTTGGTATTTTCATCTAGGGAATTCAGAATTTAGTTATTATTAGTCCATTAATAGAGTTTTTCAATGTAGATTGTAGTTGTTTGATCTATTCAACATATAGACATCATATGGATGGTGTGCTGAAAAATTTAGTTCGGTTTGAGGACTCCCATGAGGATTGGATAAATAATCCTCTATTGGGATATGTTGTGAGATAAGATTCCTGGTTGACAGTTTTGAGTTTACTAATTGGCCAATCCATAGTGTGAAATATTTAGTTTTGTGAGGTTTTGTAGATAACAATTAGAAGGTGTGATGTGTGATTATTCTCTTGAAAGATCTTGGTTTTTACCTGTGTATAATTTATAGTTAATCGAGCTAAGAGATGTTATGGTTTAGACCATATGTTTGAGTGTTAGAGTGGTTGGAGCCATTTGGATTAAATGACATTGTAAGATGGATATTATAGTTGAGTTCTATTGTGTTGTATAGTTTCATCTGAGGAAACCTCTAGGATATCCAATATCGTTGGATCCTAATCTTGTGAATATTGGATTCCTTAGTTAGATGATGAGATTTCATGTTTGGCACATGTTTTTTATTGTATTTCCTTGTTGGCACGTTTTTTTATCAAGGATCTATTGGAGGCCACATAGGTCCTCTTGAAGATGATTTTTATGATAGATATTGGCCCGTGAGTTTGGTTTTTATTAAGAACGGAGAGGATTTTTACTCATGAGTCATAGTTTCAAGTGTCCAATGGTGGATGACTCTATTTATACATGGTTTAGAGGTCAATGAATGGGCCATATTGATAGGACGAACATTGGTGGGTGCATGTACTTGTGTTTTTCGGTTATGGGGGTTTCATGTGCCAATGTTTATGTATGAGATTATAGGGATAAGATATTTCTAACCAAGCAGATGTATATCATACTTTTCTAATGTATAGTTCGTTGAGGTTTTCACTAAGAATATTTCTATTGGGTGATTTAATATGGTTGTGTTCCCACATTCATGAACCATGTATAATGATATGTTACGTGATATGAGAGGGAGTTATCCAGAATATCTATAAGTGTCATTCGGAATATTCATGAATGAAATTTTGGTACATGAGGCACCAGGTATTGTAAACATACTGAATATTATGTGTAAGACAATGGTTTTAGATGCAGATAGTTTATTTTTTGGTTATATTCCAAACTTATTTTGCATGAATTAATAGTATACCTGCATGATAGAAGTGGACCCATGATCTGTAACCATGGTTTTAGTGATGGATTCTGTTCCGGGGCTTGTTATTTTATACTATCAAGTACATTAGATGTGGTTTCACTTTTATGTGGTATGGTTCTGAACCATTGGATACAAACACAGGAGGAATAGTTCTAAGATGGTGGTAGATTGTGGATCTCAACAGTGATAGTATACTTTATGGTTATATTGAATACTACGACTCTGGTTAATTCTAGCATGACATATGAAAAATGATGTCGCATTGATGATCCCTCTACTTTAATTGGCCTATATTGATGATTTGGGCACCATTGATGTTATGCATAGCTGGTTTCTAGATAGAGTCTCCAAGCCCTATCACTATGTTTTTGATTGGATTGATAGCCCTACATATTTTTTTTAATACCAATGGTTTGGATTTGTGATTTTTTATAATGGAATAATGCTCTAGGAATTATTGTTCATGATACATGAGATAAATGTCATATTGAGGGTTTGTTATTGGCAGTGCTTTTGTAGAAAATAGAATGATGGGTCATAATTCTGAGCATTAGATGATGTTTGGGTTATGTTAATGTTGTATGGGATATCCTAGAATAGTATCTAGAATGATAGTACTATCATAGTATGGGGTCTTTGTATTATCATGTTTAGTTTTAGATGCCTTGGCCATGGAGCCTTCATGTTATTTTAGATGAATGGTCATTGAAACAGTCTCTGAGATAGTCTCGATTGTGCTGATGTATGTATGGTCGATCGAGGTATCAAACCTATGGATCCAGGGGGTTTTCATTATAAATATATTTCATGTTTCAAAATGGAATATCATATTCATGAGAAGGAAATTTTTTAATTAGATTGTAGGTTCACCGTATGGGTGACCTACTGAGATATAATTCTCAACCCCTATTCATGCACCATGGTGTGTGTAATTAAATTCATTATATTTTTTGGTTGATCATTGATGCTTGATGGATCGGGCCGAGGAACCATGTTTCATAGATGATTAGGAGGCTCATTTAGAGTTTATAGGTCGTGATGGAGCATCTTGACATTGTATTGTAGGCCATGTAGGTGTTAGGGCTCAGAGATGGTAGTCGAGGATATTATATTTACATTTCATTTATTTATGTTTTATGTGTGATTGTCCCTGTGTTCTATCGTGGTTGTATATATGACATGTCTCTTTGTACCATTACTGCATTTTCATTTTATTATAGCATGCATAGTTTAAATTTATTTTTTCGTTTTTGTTCTGTATTTTGTATTGTATTTAATTATTTACATCTAGTTGTGAGATCTCATATAGGGGTAAATTATTCACATGGTTCCATCAATATAACCCTACTGCTAGTTGGCATCATCTGGCATATGAGGATGTGTGCATTGGGCATTATGTTGATTCGGATTAGAGAACTCATTTCATGTATACTAGTCCGGGACATTAAAAAGTGGTATCATAACATTTACATTCATGAAACTTCATTATTTTGGGTTTGATTGATATAATATATAAGAATGAGTCAGAAAATGTGATCGATACTAGGCTGGTGCGTCACAAACACTTATTTAGATAGGATATCTAGGTTATAATGGATTGTGTTTCATGTTATGGATTTGTGATTTTATAGGTGTATATTTTCTATCGTTGAGTAATGCACATGTTTTGTGGATTTTATGCTTTATGATGGATTTTAGTCTGTTGGTAAATGTGCAAGAAGAATATGGGTTGGATTTTACTCTTGGAATGTAGATGAATGTGTTTTATTATGCATCAAAATAAGAACATAGGATCCCCATGTTGTAGTCTATCTAGTGTCTCATTTTTGGGGTTTCCTTCTAAGGGTTGGTTTTGTGGATCTATGAAGATATTATCGATGGGGGGATGTTAGTGTTGACCTTATGTAGAACATGTGTATTGACTCTAGTGGGTCAATATGGTATAAATGTAGGGTTGATGGATGATTTTAAAACATTTTTTGAGGTTGATAATATTTTTGGGTTTTCTGTATAGTGGTATTTTGTTACTATTCTCGTAGAGGACATACAACCAAGTTTTGTGTAGTTGGTTGGTAGGACAATTCTTTATAGTGTGAGGCCCAAGAGGGGGATGTTCTTACTAGTCAATGTCATGTGATGACGAGGCATGTTAATGTGGATTCGTCATGATTTGTGTTCAATTTTATTTCACATAGATATATTTGTTTTTTCCTAAGTGACATTGTATGAATCTTTATTTATTGTGCTTGATGAGAGATTCTATTTGAATTGTTATGTGACTCCGTAGCAAGGATTTAGAGATGTTTGACATTCACGGGTGACCTCTGTGGAGGGTGGGAGGGGTGGGATGACTATGTTATGAATTCTTTTATAGTACACAACTAGTGGATGGTTGATTTGGACACTTTAGAATGGTGAAAAAATAGTGTGTCTAGGTTTTAGGTTTAGGATTTATGAGTTCCTTTTATATTGAGATGTTTCACTTGTGTATAATTGTTCTCTATCATGATTTTGTTTTAATATGGTAATTTTCATTTAAATACCATTCCTAGGAAATGAATGTGTAGGTGATTTGATCATGGTGGCATTGGGATGGATTCATAGCACTTGAATTACTGATGTTTTCTTTGTTAGGTATTGTGAGTTAGGTTTTTTTGAGATGTAACTAATTGTAGTCAATGCAGTTTATATGGTTGAGATACAGAATAGAGTGAAATGCCTACGTGAAAGAAGAAACGTAGAGATGAATGAGATGGTGATGTGATGTATCATTTTGATTTTTTGACCAGATTATACATGGGTGTACATATGAGGTTCTCGAGTTGGAATGGAAACCTTGAGAGGGCAATGAATTGTTGTTGGAGAGAAGAGAGGCATGTGGGCATGGTGGCCTGATGCTTTAGGGTTGAACTATTATGTTCTGTAATGGATGATGTTTTAGTGCTAATCGTTAGTAATATAATAATATACTCATTGTTTTGAGATGATTAATCCCAATATCTTCACATAATACAGAGTAATATAAGAGAGAACCAATATCCTACCATGATATAGAAATATTTTCATGCATTGATAAGGGGCCACCTCAGAGGTTGTTATCATTGATCAGTGTGTGTAAATTATTATGGTGGGTATACCACCGATGGTTTAGAATGGTTGAGGTCCCTATGATGGAACATATATTTACTAATACTATGGGTGTTTTCCTCAAATTATGGTAATGAGAAATAATAACTACTCATTTTTGTTGATCTGGTTGGAGAAAGAGGGACATGTCTAGCTCCAGGGTTAGTTTGTGATAGGGGCATGAGATGAGGAAAAGATATTTTTTTATGAGTTGATATTGAGGTTACATAAATAGTGGGGAGTACCAGATCAGATATTGTGTTGTAATTCTTGTGCAGTTTTGGTCAAGGATGCAGTGAGGACCATGTCGTGCGGGGTGGTGGACTGCTGAGTATGTTTTTGAAAGGTGACTTCAATGATGTGAGGTGTCGAAGATAAAAATAAGTAGATGTGGTTTGAGTTTTATAGTATGGAACACCATGAGTTTAATAAATAGTAATAAAATGTGACAGGATGTATATTGATTCATGGGTGTGGGTAGGAACATTTCTAGTTGATTGTTAATGGTGTCTTGTAGTGGCATAGAAATTGATGGGCTATATACAATTTCTTCAGTGTTCTATAGTGAATACTAGTTGTCTTCTCTACGAATATATAAATGAGTTGAGATTGATTTGACGACTAGAGGGGGAAAGATGTGTGGATGTAAAACCATTGAGGCTTCATGATGATGAGAAGGATTATGGGGTAGAGGATGTAAATAAATGTGTTTTCAAGATTTTTTAATTTTAGTTGAAATTTTAATTATTGTTCAAATACTGATCATCAGAATGAAAAATTGTCATTTTCCACTACAACATGGTATTTGATAATCTTTCTAACCAATCAATTTGTCCATAAATTAGGTAATCAACATAGGAAATGATGTTTTTTGAATATTGAGTAGTTTGAGTTTTGTAGAATATTTATTATTTAAAAAAATAACTATTAAATCAGTCAGGAAAATATGGCTTTATCAATCATTTTAATGGAGTGAAGTATTATGTTTCTATGTCCACCATTGTGTTTGAAATGGGTAGTTTACATCGGAGATGTATAAACTCCCTTTAAGTTCTGGGACTCGAGACATGAATTAAAAATGGAAATTAATTAATTATTTTGTAAGTATATTAATTATATTCATTAAAACCTATCCCCCCCATTGAAGGGGTTCATAAAAATGAAAAAGATGGGGGGATCTCCCCATACTTGTGATGAATGGACCAAGTGGATAAGTGGGAGAATATGCCACCAGACATTGTCCTTTGTGTATATTGGAACTATATTGAGGTCCAATAGATTCTCGGAGCAGATTTTGACCTGATGGTTTTGTGTTTATTCCATGACGTTGGGATTTATCAATTTTGGTTCCCTAATATTAATTGATTAGTTTTTTATAATGTTATTCATTTTAATGAAATCTAACAACCCCATGGGGGTTGATATGTGCTTATTAAATAAATGATGGGGGTCTCGGGAGGTTTGTAGGGGTCTCTCATTCACAAACCACATATACACAATCTATGGTTCTAAGAACACAAACCATATTTCCATCCCATTTGGGAAATTAATTTTTTGATGTACATTCCATGTACATTAAGTACACATCATGTAGTTTTACTTGGCAATGTACTTGGCCCTATGGAAAAGTATAGAGACATGAAATCTTTGGAAAGTACACATTATTTAATTTTGGAAAATTCAATGTAATTTGGTACAATCAAATTTTTAGTACACTTGTATAACCCATGATTCTCTATCCAGGTGAATGTACATGTCTAGGATGAAAAATGATATTACACACTGTGTACTCTAATGTACATGCCATTTCCTTTTCCCATCAATAAGATTTTGATTGGTTTGTTATGTGGAAGTCAAAAACTGGCATCTAAGTATTATATTTGGATGATTTTTATACAATGATAATATTTTAGGGATCTGTTAGACATATAAAGGTCATATTGAATATTTTTTGATATATTTATTTATGTAGGAGAATTTCCTAGATGTTTGGATTCTAAATCCTCTAGTGGGTTAGGATGTGATGAAAGAGACTTGTGTGAGTGATGTGAGCTCTCTGATGGGCCTAGCCTAAGTGTTCCATGTTGGTTATTTAGGTTTCATAGATGAATTGTAGATGTATAAATATCAGTTGTATCTCTTATAAGATCTTGGATTGTATCTTTGTTACAGGATTTGTGGTTCGATATTATAGAAGTTAAGGTTTGGACCCTATATTTGAGGGTAATAATAGTTGGATCCTTTTGGTTAGATGAAAAATTAGAATGTTTATTATGGATGAGTGAAATTGTGTTCATGATTTATGTCTTAGGGGATCTCAATGATTTTATGATGGGATGTTTATTGATCAAGGTCTCGTTGGTGTTCATGGATGGAAGATGAGATTTCCAACGAGCCATGAGTATTATTTTATAGTGTGTTTCTCGGATGTTATTGACCAAGGATAATTTGGATTCGACTAAGTGAATATTGATGATGTTTTTTATGAATGTGCTTTCCCTGAGGGTTTTTTGTTACCATGTTCAGAGAGGATTACTCCACATCAGTTCTAGTTTCAACGATCCAATGATGGATTCCTATGTTTATATGTGTTATGAATGACCAAGTGTGGGCCTGAATGATAAGATGACCTCAGGTGTGACCTTGTACTTATGTAATTTTGTTATAGTTCTTCCTTGGGATGCAATAATATATCTGAGTCGATGGATATAATATATTCCTAGATGAGATGGACACATAGCGAACCCTTGTTATGTATTAGTTCATTGAGGTTGAGAAATGTTGTATATCCATGAAAAACTTTCATATAGTTGGGTTGCAACGTTTTGGAATCATGTTTAGTGGTATGAGATGTTATAGGAAAATAAATTGGACTACTTAGCTATAAGTATCATTCATAAATATATATGATTGATATTGAAGGATGTGAGGCTCTATGTATGGTTAATATATAATAAACATGTTGTTAGATATAATCTCTAGACACATATACTACAATTATTTGGTTATGCTTGAGATTTTTGATTCAGGAATTAATGGTATACCAGCTTGATGGATGGAGTACCAACACTCCACTTCCAATGTCTCGGTGATAGACTATGGTTTCTGGTATTTTATTTTACTATTGAGTATATTGTATGTGATGTCACATGTTTGTGGAATGGTGATTGATTTGAGGTTCTAGGAACATAAGTTATACAACTTATATGGTGTTACTCTAAGAATATAGACATTGATAATTGAGTGAATAATGATTTTCAAGGTAGTGTTGGCAGGAAATGTGAAAATTGAATTTGGATTAATGCTTCTACTCATTGGGATGTACCATAATGAGGCTCCATGAACCACTGATGTTATGTATAAATTATTATTGTACATAGATTATTGGAACTAACTTTATGTTTATAAGCTGTTCGACAAGATGGCATATTTTTATTGGTACTTATGATTTGGATATGTGTTTTAGGTATTGAAATGATGCTATAGGCATTATATTTTATGATACGTCAGATAAATGTCAAACAATTGGGAATATGATTGGTAGCATGTTTTTAATAACATGATTTATGTATTAAGGTACTATGTATGAGATTATGTTTGGATCATTAGGTCTTGGTATGGGATGACATTTAATATTATAATTGATTATAAGACTATTATAGTATTTTTTCTTTATATCATCTACTTTCGTTGTGGTTGCCATGGTCATGGAGCCCAATTGTTATTTAGAAAACACAATCATGGAAACATGCTCAGTGAATCTATGAATTGAACAAAAGATGTTCTGATTAATTTAGGTATTAGTCCTAAAGATTGATGACTATTTTATATATATTATATTATATTATCATTTGACTAGTCTATACAAATTTCATGAGAATGCACATATAATAGAAACTTATATGATCACCGTTGGGGGTGACATAATGGTGTTTATTTTTTACCACATTATATGCACCACACGGAGAAAATATACATTCTGTCCACTTTTAGGTATATGAAATATGTAAAATGTATTAGGCTGAATAATCATGATTCATAGTTGACCTGGATGCTCATGCGGGGTTTACAGGTTGGGCTGGAGAAGCTCGATGTGGAACTGGGAACCAGGTATATGTTACTTTCTATGGTTGGATGTACATCCTGTTGTTTGTAATTTTATGTTATATCTTTTGAGAATGTGATCAGCCTTGTCTGTGATCGAGGTTGTATGTATAACATGTGTGTTAAGCCCTTTTATGCAGTTTCATGTTATTAAAGCATGTTTAGTTTCAATTTATTTGTTCATTTTAATTATCGATTCTTTATGGTGTTTAGTTATTTACATTCGGTTATGGACTATAATATAGAGTTATTTTCCCCTTCCATATTCACCATTAAACTCCATTTACTAGTCAGTATACTCTGTTATACAAGGAATAACTCCTGAGGTCATGTCGACAATGATCATGGAGCACCGATTTAATGGGTGAGGGGAATGTGTTAACATTTATAGTAGAAATGAAGTGAATTTTTTTAAAATACACAAAAATATTCACTAGTGGGATGTCTTCATTAACTCATCTGCTTAAAAATATAATATTAATGGATGAGAGGGATGAATTTTTTATAGAAACACCTATAAAATATATCATAAATAAATTTTTTAAATATTTTGTTCCCTAACTCATTAGTTACCTAGTTTTTTTCATTTTGGGTTTTCATTATGTTTTTACTAGTTTAATAACCTATGTAATTTATATATTAAGACAAAATAAAATTGATACTTATATGAAAATTTATACCAAATTATTCAAATTATTAATTTCATATTATAAAATAAAAATCTCACATGGTTTGGAAATTAATTTTAACCAAAGAACATGTAATGTTCAAAAAAATTACTTTAACCATAATAGTTCCAACAATGGTTTTAATATTCAGGGGTTAATATGTTAATTATTAAAATTAAATTCACATATATAATAAGTAGATAATAATTAGATATGAAAATTCATGATTACAAAATAATTTGTCTTTCAAATAGTTAAATATAAATTAAAATATGTTATTTCACATTACCAAGGCTTTATTGGATTTAAAAGGGATTCCTTTTTGTCTTTTATTTACCTATTAAATTATATGGATAACATTCATATAAAAGTGAACTAAAAACTAATAAATTACTATCCTAATGCCATAAATAAATAAATATCTCCACCAATTGGAGTTTGGAAAAGGGTATATGTCATTTTCCCCTTAAGAAAATTTTTATTCCTTCTCTAAACATGATTTTACCGTGATAATTTAAATTAAATTTAACTACATTAATTAATAACATTTGTAAATAACTAATTTTACCTTATTATAAAATATAAATTATGATTATTCCAAATATTGAATCTATTTTTACAAATACAATTCAAATATTTTAATTTTTATAATTTAATATTAATCCCACTAACGTTGCGATCAACGAATTCGTAAAAAATTTATATTTTATAATAAGAGTATTTTATAATAAATCAATGATAATAATAATCATTTTATTATAATAAATAAATATTTAATTATAATTATTTTTTAAATTAAATTATAAATTTTTTATGAGTATGGATTTTTTAAATATTTTAAAAGGTGATTCATTAGCCGTTTTAAAATAGTTTTTAGAATAATCCTGTTTCTATAACCAAAAAAACTTATAATAAAAAACAATATAATGTTTATTAAAAAATTAAATGACTAAATATAAATAATTTTACGTAATAAACTATTCAAAAAATATAAAAAAACATAAATTAATTAATTTATTATAATGAAAAATGTTTTTGCAAAAATCAAAATTTTGTACTAGTTGTTGAAAAATACATATTTTTATAAAATCGAATGACTTCACCTAAAACGACTTTCATTATTAAAATTTCAAGAATTATGATTATATTACAAAAGATATTGTATAAAATTACAAAAAATGATTACTATATTTATTTCATGAAATTCACTAAAAATAATTTTTGAATGAAACCTTTTTTGGAAGGAGAAAATTAAATTACTACAAAATGAATAATTATTTACACAAAATTTGATTGTAATTTATATTTTCTGATATATATATATATATATATATATATAGTAAATACAACTCATTCAAACCTATTTACTGGACAAGTTATTATGGTAATTTATATCCTTGATTGTTTATGTTCAGGGTTTCATGTCAAGTACTCCATTAATCATAAAAATAGAGGGGTTTCATGTAACATAATCTAAACAATGTGTTTCATGTAATGCATGATAATATCATAGTTTCATGTCCCTAATTCAATCAAATTTCATTTTATTTTTTTAAAATATCCACGTTTTATAATAAAAGTAATTTATTATAATTTTTAGAATTATTTTTATTTATAATTCTTCTTATACGTATTATAAATTCGGATTTAAATCCTTAATAAAATATAAAAAACTTCATTATACATATTCAATAATAATATTATATAAAATAATTTATCTTATAGCAATACTCACACAAATATTATTCTATATTCTTATGGTGTATATTTAACCAAAAATAATAAAAATATTATAAATTTATATCATAAATGGAATGTGATATAATATTGGATATTAGTAAGTAAATAATGATTTTTTGTTCTAGAGTTTTCTAATAAATAGTTTATTAATTAATTATGATACAACTATTATTTTTCAAAAAACCGTTGAAAAATTCATGCTGCAAATTTCATCTTAATGAACTATTACTAAAACTCAAAATGAGTGATAGAATGAATTTATAAAATATTCTAAATAATATATTCTATTACCTAGTATTAGATACAGATTGTTCAATTTGTTAGAATAATGGATGAAAACATCGATAATTATGAAACAAATAAAAAATGATCAAGATTACTCTTGTTGGATAATGAAAATAGATAATAAATAACTAATTCACAAATAGATATTAATTAAAAATGAAGTTAATTAAATGTTTTGTATTAATAAATTTATGGATGTCTTGATTATGATATTTTTTTCATACATGTGTTTAGAGTGAAATCAATTACATTAGAATTCAAGGTAAGGGAATCATCAAGACGAATTTCAGTTCATTGAGTCATATTATTTCATACATATAATTGTTTTTTGTTTGGTCCTATTTTCTGTTATTTTTTACGTTATCTAATTTTATTTTCTCGATAACTTACAAGAGATTATAAATTAGAAAATTATTTGATAAAATGTTGTCCAATATATATATATAACAATGGTAGGAATAAATATCATACAAATCAATAAGTCTTGTATTATAGGTATATATTTTACTTATCAAAAATATTTTATTTAATGAAATATGTGTATGTATTTTCATTCTTATTCATCGAATGTTCATTCTCACCTTTAATCAAATGAAATTCCATTAATTATTCTCTAATGTGTTTTTATAAAAACGACCTAATATTATTAACAAATTAATTTCATTCATTACTTACCAATCATGATTTTTTAAATTGTTTTTTATTTTACTTAATAGATATTTTATATTGAACTATTCATTATAATGTTTCAAAATTATTCATTTTATCTATAAAAATTATATTGTAAAATTAATCATTACTTCTTCTTTTTGAAGAGTATTTAATGTTTTTTAAAATCTTCATGATTTTCATTTATTTGTATTTTATGGATTGTCACTCATGATATAATTTATTTATTAAACTCTATATGATATTATGATTATATTTATAATTTTTAAAATAATATTTTGGTTACATTTTTATTTATGAAGTTCATATTATGTCATGATCTTAAAAATTTTTGGAATCCCATTATTTTTTCATGGGTTCTTTATGTTATAATGATTGATTTTAAGTGGCACAAATATGTATAAATGATGACTATTGGGGTCCTATATAACCATACATTGAATTTATTATTATTATATCTAATGATATAGTCATGAATAGAAATAATGAGTTTTTTTAAACATTTTTTGTCTTAAAGGGATTACATGTTATTGCACAATGGCATGGTCATAAAGAGTTATTTCACATATTAATTTCTATTTCTATTCTTGTAACACATTTATATGTATATAATAAAATCATCGCACATTTATAAAATTCATTTAATTTTTTTTGAAATGTTATTATTTCATATTATTCCTTATATTTAAATTATTCAAAATATATATACAATGAAATAATGTTTTATTTTTATTGTTATGTAATTTAAGATATATCATATCATATATTCTTACTTAATGATATTTTTTTAAGACAGGTTTCCTTAAAACAATTTATAATTATTATCATATATGATCCTGTGATCTTATAATAAGATATTTATCCTCTTTATCATGTTCTATTTGATGTTTATTTTCTAATACATTTAGATATTTTCTTCCCATTTGATTTATTTCAAATCACCCATTTAATATGTTTCCAATTCGTTGGTTATTCAAATTATTTTATCATGTTCTATATCTATAAATTATTTTAGTGATTAATTTTAAAAAATTTAGGGAAAAATATAGGGATATATTTAAGTATATAATTACAACATTATGTTTTGGTAAATTATAGATCACATGATTTCAACAAAATAACAAGTAACTCCTCTTGTTATTATAATATTTTTAAAAAATTAAATTTATTTTATTACTTATGTTTCATGAGTACACGAAGTTAATAGTGTGCTACACACCACACCATTTGATGATTTCACTACATGCACCACCATTTTATCTTTTATTAAATGAGAAATTGAGTGATAATAAATCAATGTTATATAGTTAATATAGTAATTTAATGACGACTCATTAAAACCTAGTAGTTAGTAATAGAAATATGAAAAGAAATAACAAATTCAAAAATATTAATTATAATTGGTTTATATTAAAGAATCATATTTGTAATAAAATATATATACTGTTTGGTAAACCAATTATATGTTTGAAAATATTATTTTCTAAAAAACAAATTATGATTTTTTTGAATAAAAATAAAACATTTATTTGAATGTTTTATAAATTTAAATTTATAGAATTGAATTTATATATTATTTTAATATGTAAAAATTATCATTGGGGTTGTTTCTAGATTTTTATAAAAGTATCATTTTTCGATGAATAGTGAAAATTCAAGAATATAAATTCAAATATAACAATGTTTAATTTATTAAGAATTGTAAAATATATTTTAAATTTGTTTTAAATTATTATTAGTTTAATTATTAATAAATTAATAAAATTTATATAATTGAAACCAAATCACATTGTAATTGGATATAAAAACATTTTAAACTTATGATCTTATTCAGTTTACAAACAAGCCTACTCAATATGTATGCATGGATAATTTTAAAATATTTTTTTATTGATTCTGTGATTACAATTTAGAAAAATGGATTGAAAATTTTTAATTAGCAGGATTGATTATTTATATTATGATGAAATTAATTTTTGACCAATGTTATTAGTGAAATAAATTATTAATTAATTACAACGATTAAGGTAAAAACAAGATAAATTAATGGTGAGAATTAAAAAAATATTGTTTACAAATGAAGTAAAACATTTTCAAAACCAATTTTATGTCTACATTTGGACATTATATTGTCTAATGTTATAAATTTTGTAATTTAAGGCAATTTATATTTTTTATACACATGACATGAATTACGTTTTTAAAATATTTACATGATTCCCACTCACCCCCATGAAAAAGGCCACCCACATTCCCCAAATATTTATGCCTTAAACACAAATTGTTTATTAAATAACTACCAAAATAAATTCTCTACTTCCATGATCTCATAATAGTGGGATTTCAGGGGTGTAAATCCTTCCTAAGAATAAATTTGGTGCAAACCAAAAGGAGATACCCTATAGAGATGTACCATTTATCAATTAGTGTTTTTGCTTTATTTCATACTAAAATCCATTTAATTATTTTTATAAAATTACTATATAATATCCTTAATATCTTCTATTTAATTATATGTTTTAATGTTTATGTTGAGAACTACATCCAAACAAACTTCTATGTAAGGGGTTACAAAATACTAATTCAATTGTATGATAGACTACGCCTCATGAACCGGTGTCCTTTTTTTATTATCACTATTAATGTTATGTTATAATAAAAACAATTATATATATATATATATTATTTATGAATTTAATTATTTTATGATGATTTTTAATTCAAATATTCAGCATACCTTCAAGCATTCCATTTTTAGCACAACGATAACGTTTCTCTTTTGTACGATAGACTACCACCACATGAAGTGACTTGATTTATTCATTATTTAAATGGAATTTATTAATGATAATTATAAAATAATATTATATATATGAAATAATAACGTCTCTTCAATTATAATTATCATACAATTTTATTTCTATCAATCCCAAAATTAAATGGATGTAGCGTTTATGCGTACGTACGACCTACCATCTCCATGAATTGTGTATTCCATATTTAACTTATGAATTTAATATATTATATATATATATATAAATAAATACAATATATAATATTTATATCATGGTTATGATCTAATATATTTTGAAATCAGTACTAATTTATGAAAATCTAAAATATAACTAATCAATATGTATAAGAAAAAACAATGTGGTTATTCGGTAGAATATAACATTGACTTGTGAATTGTAATAAAATATTAGTATAATGTCATATGTAATAATATATGGTATTATATGTAGTATTAATTTTATTTGACATATGTGTAATAAACCTATATTTATTATACAAGAGTTTTGATTTAGTACAATGAGATTCAAGAAATAAGGTAAGGTAATTATATATCAACGTGCCTTCTATGAGACACTTATAATGTATTGTACCTATATTCATTTAAATGATGTATATACATACCCATAAACATATTACATCTTGAATATACATTTAATAATACGTTATGGTTATTTTAATTTTATTCTTTATTTGATATCATGATTAAACGCATCCAAAATTATTAGAGTTTATTTCCAAAATATAATCATTTATCATGATTTATCTATGATAATGAATTCATTGATTATATTTTATGATAAAACTTTCAAAATATATCATGAAATTTATTCTCATAAGTTAATTCATTATATATACATTTTATGGAGGCTTTTTCACAACATTGTAAATTAATATAGTAATGCAAAACGTTTTTATGAAAAACTAATGTCATTTCTTTCTTCGGTTGGAAATTTGTTTTCATTCAAAAGCAGGTTGTTGAAAAATATATTTTTTTTCAATGAAGTACCAATATTATAAAATGTATTATAAATAAATTTTTACACATGTTCATACAATTAACAATTTATTTTCAAGTGAATATTATTTTCGTTATATAATTAAGGTCATATAGATTTTAACACAAATTTGAACGGAACATTAATTTTAATATGTATAACATAAATAAATATTTTATATATAATGAAAATCCATTTATTAAAATATTTCTTAATATTTTTTTAATTTTTTTTAAAAAATATTCAAATAACATTTAGGTTTTAAAAATATATTTTAAGAAAAAATAATATTCTCTTAAAGAAATGTTTTAAATGATCCTTTGAAAATATTTTGAATCTATGAGGAAATAGGTTTTTGTTACATATACCTTAATATTAATAGGATCTAATAATACCAATCACATTACTTCTCAAAATGATTAGTTTTTTTATATATTGATTTTTATGAAACATTTTTCTATTCTACAGGTTATTCCATTATAAAAATCTTATGATCCCAAATTATGTTCACATGTTATACACTGATGAAATGATTATGAAAAACATCACTTTTATAAAGGTTATGATATCTTTAAACTTTTATGATACCTTTCTCATTTCAATGGGTAATGGTATGATTTATTTTAATGATCTTATGGCACACATAAGTTTGATTTCATTATGTGATGGGAGATACCTGTATCTTCCTCTAATGTATTGTGAAATGAATTATATTTCATGGGAGATACACAACTAGAATAGGGAGAGATAATGGTTAACAAATAAACGTGTGGAATGTGAAGTGATATAGAATCAATAATACATTGATGTAATGGGGAGAGAACTTCATTTAGTAAATGACATTGTTAGTTATTATTCTATTGACAACTAGTTTTGACTAATATAGAAATGATTTTTTATGCTTATGTGTCAAACAAGATTTCATGTCTTATGATCTCATTTGATCATGTTAATTGATTTACATTTGATTAATTTGTTATGAAACTACATTATTTATTCGATGAATCAGGATTATGATTTTTTATATTTTTGGTACAGTTTTATAATGTTATGAAAATATTACCCTACAATCATGTTAATGTTATTCTAATATATATCTATTATTTCCTCTTAATGATAATCCAATCAAACCCATTATTATATTTTCATTACCTACATTATGATTATATGTATTATGTATGATATGTCTATGAAGGGTGTTAGATATGATGAACATATGTTTTATAATGTATGTCACTTATGTTCCCATGATTATGTTTACATACATTAAAATGAACTAAACAAAAAAGATTATTAGGTGTGTATTTATGTAAGGTAATAAATATTCCAAAAATATATATATATCCTATTTATGAAAATCCTAGTTCATTATATAAATTCATTTTCATGCAACTAAAATTGGATGTAGGATCCATCATAGAAGTATCTATGGATAATATGACTAAAAATGGTGTGATAAATATTAACTAAAACATGAACTGGGGTACTAAAACGAGGCCTAATTATATAGCCTGTTTGATACTGGGGATACAATTTGGATAAATCAATTGTCTATTATTAAGAATTCTAAATTTTATAAACATATGACTAGTACCTTTAGAAATCTAACCATAGGTAACCTATATTGACACATGTAAATTTATAGGTAGATGTATTCATGTAATTTATAATGTTATCCTTATAATTTTCTAGATTCCATAATTTTAGATTTATTAATTAAATTATACTCATTCCCAATATTCCATTAGTAAAGGTAATTTAGGGGATTAGAATGATCCAATTTAAAAAAAAAATAAATGTTAAATGTTGGGATTCCCCTAAAATGGAAAAAATATAATTGGAGATAGAATTCATAACTATAATGAAATACACAACTAATTTTCTCTTGTTATGTTAAAAAATAATTTTTTTTGAGCTACCAAAAATCACATGGATGGAGAATCTCATTAACATGCCATTCATGGGGTAATATACAAATCATTTAAGTATGTTATATAATCCACTTGTATTTGAGTAGTAGGTAAATGTTGTGGAAAATTTTAATGCATTCTCCTAGGATTAGACCACGAGGGAACCATTTTGGCCATTTATCATTAAGAAGATGATGTTGACCAATTTTGAAATATCATTACCAAAACCATTACAAGGGGGAAGAATTATCTATATAATGTAAGCCATTCATGAAAATATTGTTCATTATGATCATTCCTTTGATAATCAACACTTAAATGTAGTGTCAATTTATAGAATCAGTGAAAATGAGGATGAATCTATTAGTTCTAATAATGAAAATTTCATAAAACATGTAAGGAATGCAATTTGTTATATCTATGTGACCATAAAAATAAATGATCGTTTCATTTCAATAATAATGAAAAGCCATAGAAGGGATATATCAGTTAAAAAGTATAGTATATATGTAGATACTATTCAATTTTTTTTATTTTGGTAGAAATGGATTCATGAACTTTTTAATATACATGTTAAAAAAATAATATAAAGTATCATGATTGTTGTGATGGAAGAAAACATGATGTGAAGAAAGTAAGATGTCCTACATGCAATTTATTTTGGATAAAGAACTCTAGAAATCTCTTGAGAGAATCATAGATGCATTTTATGTGTGTTAATGAATTAATCAAATACCAAAACAATGAATGTTAGGAAAAGTGGTTGATAAACCCATTATATGATATGAACGACCCAACCAATGGTCCACCAATAGTATAATAGTTTATTTTTAATGGGTTTATACATTATAAGACACAATGGAAAACCTCACATATTGATCTAGAAAATAGGATACACTAACCTCCCAAATAAATCAATGAAGAAAGAGAACTCATGTTCAGCACCTGAAAAAAAACATGACAATGAAGTGTTTCATGTTATACATTATATCGTTTAAAGATATGATAATACATTATTTGATTATATTTCATCGAATTATTTAATATCACACATATTTTCAAAGAATGTGAGATCACAACCCAATGAAATTGATATTGAACTACCTTTGAAACAACTGGTTACACAATGATCACATTGAAGTAATAAAAATATTCACTGATTAAGATTTTTGTGATGATATTACTTTCATATCTAATTATTTATTCTTTTAGTTGAAATTTACATAATCATCAGTATGGATTGGAATTCCTGGAATACAATACAAATCAATAATAATTATTAGGAAGTATTTTCTCATATACCATGTCATTAAATTATCATGTATTTGTCAATGTATTATATTGAACTCCTTATGAAATAAAATTCAATAATATGGATTATGTTGCACAAAAATGAAGGAAACGTAATTAAAAATAAAGAGGATGAAGAATATATTTGTTACATACATACTTTATGATAGTATACTGATATATTTCAAGAGAAAATGTGTATTATTACCCCAAATCATAAGGTTTAGTTTTATTTCATTCTCATACCAGGATCCATTCATATATAAAAATTAATAATGAATAACTCATATTGAATTGAAATAATTATGTATGAAACTTATAGATAATAATGAAAAGGGTTTTATATTAAATATTAATCAAAAGGGGTGATCTTATCCTCTTTTCCTACAATAGACCAATATTGGTTGACTCATAACATTAACATAATTGATTCCCCTCAAGTCACAATGTGTGTTCTTTAACACCTTAGGATGGATTCATGTAGTTACATATCACACAAAAGGAGTTGGGAATAATTTCACCCTCAATATACAAAATTAAAGGAAAACAAATTTAGTAAAAATTGGAAAGAATCAAGACTATATTATATGTCACAACAATAACCAAAATGTTCACATCAAACAACTGGATAACAAAATCTCAAAATGTATTAATACTATTTATAGTAACATGGATTATAAAATAACACATGGTTAAATCCTTATATGTCTATAATTCACCTTCATTACAACCCACTAGTACGAAAATCGAACATGGAGATATATCATATACATGATTCCCATCTCTTCATCTATATCATAAGAAACCAATTATATAAAATCCCAAAGTCAAAAGTAGTTGGTGATCTCATAATCCCATTAAGATACCGCCAAGAATCACAAAATTATTTAACCACATACATCCACTAGTTCATATTTATAACATAATTTTATAACACCATTAAAGAAATCATTTTCAATTTCATAAAATGTTATTTGAGTTTTGTTTAAGAAAACATGTGTTTTTCAATAATGCGTAGAAACATTTCCAATGAAAATATTAATGATATAAACATATAATCAAATAGATTTCAACAATCAATATATATAACATTTGGAGGTGCAGGAACACCCATTTCATAGTATATTACATGTACATTAATATGAAATAATTGAATTATGATATACAAAAAATTAGTGTCTAAAAAACCAAACTAATAAGACACACAAATGAAACACTAGCATCGATAATCTGAATACTATATTTTATGATCTTTGGTTCTATAGAAATGATAACCACTAGTCACTATAAAATAAAAGGATACCCAAGTAGTAATATAATTTTTTAATACAGATAGTATTTGTATAGTCTTTCATTCTACCACATGGTCTCCCATGTGTGCATTTATGTTATCAATAAATTAATTATTAAAAACTGTTTCATAATATTTTTCAAAGGCATAATATAAAACAACTTTTCATAAATATTTTCTATGGAAAAATAAATTTAAAATCAATGAGATTGTTTTTTTAAAACATTTCTATAGTGACCCACAATGATTTAAATGATTGGACACCATATTTAATATTTGAATTTTTAATTGAGTATACTAAAAAATCACATAAAATGTCCAAAATGGGTTCAATGAAAACCCCACCATTTGTAAACAATAAAATACCTCAATTATAAGTTCTATTATAAATTATAAATTTAATAATCAAAACCATTGGAATGTATCAAATTATACAAGGCATTCCACGTGTTAGACTATGGGATATAGAAACATACATTGGAAGGATTAAAATACATTATATTTTTAATACTGATGATGGTAGGAGAAGGTATCGAACAATAGATCACCTTGATCTACTTGAAACAATATGAAATTTATATATATATATATATGGTAGAATCAATGATCTAGTATTGATTGACATAAATTTTATTGAGAAATAGATGAGATATATAATTATAAGGAATAGTTATAATAGATTATGAAGAACATAGAGCCATTCCTTACGTTGGATGAAAAATTTACTACATGGAAGGATTTAACAAATAGTTTAACATTAGGTCCTTTTATTTGAGGAACATATTTTTTGGGACATTATGAAACAATAATGGGGATTTAATGAAAAATTCGGGTGAAAATTATATATTCACCATTAGTAAAATGTATCTTTATTGATGACACCAATGATTTGGTGGAAGCCCAATGACTGATTAGTGGAACCTGTAGTCATATATATGCCTTTTCCAAACTCACAAGAGATTTGTATCCCTACAATAAATCTTTTTGATTCTATAACGATAGAATCTTATGAATTTTTGAATAGATAAGGACAATGTTGCATAATCAAGCCATTATCCCGCAATGAATCATAAATGTCTCTACAACATCTATATCTCCTATTAACAAATGAGACCACCTAGACATTATATACACTTTTTTAGTGATATAATAGATGAATAAGCCTATTAACCACAAAGGTTTCTTGTTCAGAATCAACATCTTCCGAATCCAGCATAGAAGACATTTTTGGTTGATACTTCCTCCATTTGGAATCATAGAACACATTTATTATAAAATAAAATGATATTGTAATCTATAATGAATATACACCATCCCAAGTCTCTCTAAAATCGTTAATTATTGTTAATTTCTTATATTCACCTAGAATATATGCCTCTATTGAGTTGAACATTTTATAAAACTACAATCACCTACCTCGAAGTCCATGAAATGATGACACAAATTAACATATGATTTTTTGAAAATATAAGCTATCTATTACTTATATATAGTCAATATATATATATACTTTGTCTCATGAATTATTATCAACCCAACAATGGACTGTTCTCCAACCTATTACCAATAATGAGGTTACTTACAAGGTCTCCAATAAAAAATCTAAAAGAATGATATCTAATTGAAATCGTGGTAACAAAATTTTAAGTAATAATCTTATATGGGAAATTGATTCACCCATTATTTAGTAATTTCAATACACATTGCATAATAATGTCAAAAATAATTTGGATGTATCTCCCTATATAGCTACCCATTTATGGTTGATAATTCATGCTCAAATCCAAATGGATTCCCATCACTATATGAATTTCATGCTGATACAACGATGTAATGTGGTGTTCTATAAAAAAATTACATTTAATAGAAAAACATGTATTATGTCTACATCATAACTGTATAATTCCACATAATACAATAGATTTTTGATACATTGATATATATTAAATGTGTTGATTTTATGAGTGGATCCATAATCACTCATATCTCATACGTACGACATGAAGTATATGATATCAAAATTTTAATGACCAAGGATATACCATTTCATTTCCTCATTGGAATAGCTAATTATTGTAAAAACCCAAAGATGTCTCTATCACTCTACCTTGATTCCCAGAAATATAAGGCAATATGATATAAGACATAGAATCAATCTTCTCATTCCAAGACAGTAGTTATGATATTTCATGTCATGCTACATATTTCTAGCTCTAGATTTTACATAATTACATGATCAATGTATATTACCCATAAAATCATGTATCAAGTCTATCAAAACAACCATTCTTCCTGCAATGAATAAAATCTATAATGAGACATAGAATAATCACCTTATTTTTCCTCACCATAAATATTTCATCTGAAATACTACCTCTATAAATCCATAGGTTTTAAAAGTAATATTATATCTCTCAAAACTGATCTTGCTGAAGAGAAATCATAGAATATATTTCTATCATATCCGAAAGAAAATTTCTTCCAAGTAAAAAAACAAAACAAGAACGAATCATAAAAAAATCATTTCTCATCTTGAATTAGAAAATTACAATCTAAATCATTGCTGACTAGATTTCATTTTCATGTGTTATAAGAAATATCCAAATTGAAGATATAAATAAATACCTACACATTTTTTTATGGGATGAGATCTGTTTGGATGTGGATATAATTTATAATTTTGTAGAATTAATACACCATATAGCAAAACCCAAGAATTTAGTGGCCCCATGTCTTATGTGCATGAAAAATTATCAATTACTCGATATAATAAGTGGAATTGTAATTTTCATGACTTAGTAACAGGCATGATCCATAAGCAATGATATGTATCCCATTAATCAAAACACAAACAAAACCATTTGTATGTAATCAATGTAGATATCATCATCATTAATAATCTAGGAAAAAATCAGGACTAGAGATATAGTCAACCTAACATTCAACTCCTCTATTAAACTATTGATCAGATTTACCTAAATAATTCTTACACTATTATTTGATAACTCTATAATATGATATGAAATATTGGAGAATTATCAAAAATAGAACCTATATATACCAGATATCATAAAAAACATCAATATCAAACACATTTCTTTGACTCTACCAATACATCCCTGCTTGTAACTTTTTATTATCAGCTGAGACGCACTATAGTAAAAACTACATGTCATAAACATTTAACATATTGATCCGAAATTTAAATTGGTGATAGATTTATACATAGATTAATTTATCTTATAATTTCGATTATAATATTTATATATGTTTTATGAGCCTACTAAAATCATGAATAAACTAAAATATCATCCATAAACATAACTATAATAGAATATAAGAACTATTGAGAGCTTATGTTCCAAAATACCAATATGAAATATGAAAAAGAGTAATAATTAATGGATTATCCAAATACTCATGATTCTCAATCCAACTATTTCACACTATTATAAGAATATCATCCTCTCAGATCCTCATATGATGGTACTCCAATCATAGATAAATATTAGAAAACCACAAAAAATATTTATGCTTAGAAAAAAGGTATTCAATATTAGATAAGAGATATTTTTTATTTATAGTCGCATAGTTTAGTTTTTGGTAATGAAAAAAATCTAAATAATCATCTACAACATCTTTTAAAATTTAAATCAGATACGCAATGTGAAACACCGTGGTACATAAATACAATAGCCTTAAGAAAATCAATATGTTCATTCCGTTCATTTAATTAAATGTGAAAAATTTGTTAGGAATGTAAATAAATTCATCTCATACCTTCATGTTGGTCTATTGAAAACTAATCTACCCTATGGGGCCTTAACCCATTGAAATCATCATGAATAACATTGCGATACTCAAAAATTATTTTAACTCATACCTAATATGTTTTGATTATTAGATCATGTTACCTAATTCTAACACGTTTCATGTTGTTTAAGGTGTGATTCTATTATTGTAGTTTTTATTATTGGTAGGAAGGCATTAGCCCTGAATATAACATCCAAACTAGTTCAAAGTATAATCCTTATTGTGTTTCCAACATTACAATACTGACAAGATGGTAGAATTTTGAAAAACCACCATAGGTACATAATTCCCATTAGCTATATAGAGATGTAAAGTAGACAAATAGTGGCAGAAAATAGTGTTTAATAGTTCTCCTATAGCCAACTAAATAATTAGTGGAGGATACTAGGTATCCAATGGCATCAAGATATAATATTTTATTATGTATTATATATTGTTATGAAGTCTTTATTTTGGATCTTAAATTACATGGCTCATGTCATTATATCTCAACACCCTAAAGACACTATTAAATTATATCAAGCTAGCATCAGATATATTTCTAAAACCATCAAATAAATTTAATTATACTCTAATTATCCCATATTGAAATATTCATCCAATTATCTCAAGATATCCCAAGTTCTTATTGTTCACAACATCAAACTTCCAAGGGGAGAACACAATTTCATTAGTGTAATAGATAAATGAACCAAATTAATAAAGGTGTGTTATTAAATGAATTTATCTTAAGAACCAACGACCTTATGGTTTTATATTCTTGTTACTTTTTTTCTCATCCCATATTGAACGAATTGAATTTCACCTTTTCTCTCCCTTCTTATCATTCTCTCCCTAAATTGTTATCTTGATATAATTATATCATGAAATATTCATGTAAAAGTATTATAAAGGACTTTCTATTAAGATTGGAATATATTAATCTTCACCAACAATTTCATTATTTTTAGTTATCAGTTAATGCCAAGGGATTATAGTTTTTAAAATTCCTTTAATATAATTGTTTTCTGGAGGTTCCAGGATCCCATAAATCTATGTGTTTTGTTCTCTTGGTTCTCATTCAAACAAGGTGGGTTATAAAATATAACATCAAGTTAATTATAATGGTAATGATATATAGTTGTTACATTAGGTACTATTTTTAAACATTATTAATAAGTTTACAATGTCTAATTATTTTAACTTTTTAATTATAGAAATTATTTCACAAAATTTCATTGTACTAATTATTATTATTCTTATCATTGATATATTTTATTTCATTAATTTTTTCATAATATCATTTTTAGAATTTATTTATTTATTTAAATTTATATTAATAATAAAAATTCACACCCCACTTACCTATTGTCCATCATAACAATTATTATTAAAATAATAAATTTTATCTTTCTTCAAAAAAAAAAATATTTTTTACTTTGAAACCATCATCTAAAATCATATGTTGAATCTGATTCTATATCAAATTATTATTTAATATTCTTATGTTACAAATTTTGTTTCTATTTTCAAATAATAACCAATTTTTAGTGTTTTATTTTATTATTGAATCTACTTATTATTCACATTCACATTTATTTTACAGTTTAAATTACTCATTTTGTAATCATTTCATCTCTAATTTTCATTGAATTGTTTCTTATCCCATTTTAAAAATAGTAAGGCCATAGTATATTCCAACTAATGAATATGACGAATAATGATATTTTAATGTCATTGAAAAATTTTATATCAATATCTCTACAACGATTTTACTCTATTTGTATTTAGATAGTAAATGTGTTTAATAAAATCTATACTTCTAAAAATAGTAATAATATTTAAAATATTATATACATCAATCATGAATGCTGAAATAATGTAAAATAATTTGTTTATCTATATATCATAAGGATATTGAAAATATTCCTATGAAATAAAATGATGTTACTGATACCATGTTTACTGATTTGATTAAAACATAAAAAATTTGACAATATATTAGTTATGATTTTTCTCAAATAAATGCTCATAAAGAAAATCCTATTATATTTTCCTATTTTTGGGATCCCAATGAAATAACAATCCATGAATGCATGGAAATTAAAAATATAGAGGATTAGGAACTCAACATCAAATTTATGATGTGTAAATATTTGACGAATAACCAAGCTGTAAATAGATAATTGAATTTAAGAAAATTAAGAGTGATAATAAATTAAATGTAATTAAAGATAATAATCAATACAAAAGTGACACCAAAGATGATGTTAATATATTAAATCCTTTAAAAATGAAAAAAAAATCATTACTATGTTTGAAAAATATTGATCAGATAGAAGAAACCTTCCCAGTGTGACATAATTTCATTAAAAAGAGAAATATTAGACAAAAATTACTGATTTTTAAAACAAGTATGATAAAATGAAAGTTGATAATGTTCTTAATGTTACTACATAGGGAGATAGTGATGGCTCAAGGGTAAAATTCTCCCTATTCAACTCATATTAAAAATGCATCAGTGTATATCAAATGAAGATAACCATGTTAGTATTCAAAATTCCCACTCTTCTAATTATTCTCATCTTTTTTATTAAAAATCTTATTTTTAATTTCCAATAAAATTTAGTCTGTTTAAATATTATTATTATGATAATGAAAAATCATTCTTAAATATTCATTATGATTTCATAATTCTTAATAATAAACATAAACATGTTTTAAATGGAAATGAAGATATTTATAATTAAAATTATTAAAATAAACAATGAAAATTACATTGTTGTTTTAAAAATTGAAATCGTGTATCTAATAAAATATATTTCAAAATTAACACAAGGTGAAAATAACATTTAATGTGATCTTTGGTTCATAATACATCAAATGAAATAATCAATTTTTCTCAATTGATAATGAAACTTCTTTAAAAGCACAACTATTTTCAATGAAGATTCACAAAATAAATATTATAATTATTTTCATAAATACAATAATATTATATATGAATTGATCGAAAAATTTAATGATATAAATTTATTAAACCTATCCATATTTCATATAATATTTCAAAAAAAAGATTGATTTTAGTGTTATCATGTTTTTTATTTAGCAATGTTTATGGACCGAATATTAGTTTCCTTAAAATCTATATTATGCTATGAATTTGAGAACCTCTAGGGTACTAAATGGTTACAATTTAGGATATAGTATATGGATTTTTTACATTAATTCATTAGTCTATCTAATAGTGTTTACTTATAAATAATGGCATTTAAACCGTTGAATTGATTGATCTACTCCTCCAACCTATGATTAATGTTCCAAGTGATGATGGCACTATCTATTTCCTTTTTAAAGAATTTTGAAAACCAATAGTTATCTTCATAAAAAAATGTATTTCATTCTTCTTAATTTATCTCGTTGATGAATATTATATAAAAATGCCATCACATAACTTGGAATTACTTATTAAATGACGAAAGGATAACTTTTATTATTTCCCAGTATCATTTAAATTTATTTTTTATTATATTTACACTTTAATAATTGGATATCACCCCTTTATTTCAATTGTGATAATTTTGAGAAGAACCCTTATATATTTTTCATTTTTTTCAATTCCATTTTCATATTGTTTAGATATAATTTAAAATCTTGAGTTATAGTTTTTAATGTTTTTTTATCCTTTATTCCAAAAAGAATGAAGTAATATTCAATCTATTCAACATATTATTCACAATATACGTATTAAAAATAATTTCTTAAATCTATGAAAATTATTATATATGTTTTACAAATATTATTTAATGATTTCTTTTAAAATATTTTGTAATTTTATTATCTTATTTTATATCCATAACAATATTTCATTATATTTTAATTTTTCATAATCTCAAAGAAGGAAATGTTTTTAATGGTCGAGAAGTTATTGATGGAGAATAAATAAGAAAGTATAATTTTTCAATGTTGTTTATACATGTGGGGAACATTGTTTCTATGGTGGGAAAATTGTTTCAAAATTATTTGTAAAGTAATTAAATGAATCTATTCCCATATCCATTCTATTATTTTTAGTATAAATTGTTTTCTGTCATTATAACATGGTTTTTTTTGAATTTTAGTCAATATTTCATAATAATAACAATTATTTACATCTCACAATCATGTTTGAATATGTTTCCTTATTGATTTTAATTTTTTTTGATTATTGGTATAGAGGAATCATGCCTTCTGAAAGGTTATATATAGTCTCATAGGGAATTTTACATAGTGTGGACAATATTGCAACACAATCTATGTATTATAGTGAAACTAAACATATAGTAACTTGTGGATAATAAACATAACCTATAATCCTCACTAACAACCCGAGTAAGGCCATCAGCTGGTTGGATATAACTGATAGTGTAAAACAGTTCTCTAAGAGCCCACTAACTACTCTATTATGGTTACATGATATCATGTTGCATTGAGATATTACATATGGGAAGGAATTTTTTATGGTCAGAAAGTGTCTCTTTCATGTCATATAATCCACATATTGATTCATTAGACTATTTAACCCTAATGAAGCTATAATAAGAGAACATGGAAGCCTAAAATATTATTCCCACACAAAAAAATCTATGTTCTGATAATATAATTCTCATGAGAATTAAAGATTTATATCTTTCTTTTAAAGAATCTAAAGAGATTAAAATTATCAAATTTATAAATTAATGGGGAGATAAATATTTCATCATTAAAGGATATAAATGAAAAAATCATGAAAGTAATTTTAATCAAAAAATTTATCCAAGTCACCAATGAAATTCTTCTTCAAGAATATTATGCCTTATTTCCCTCTCTAGTCAATGTGTGTTTTGTAATATCTAATTTCTCATACATGATTTTCCTATATCACTGCATTTCCATTTTGATCTAATTAATGAAAGATACAATGAGGGTATGAATTTAAATGGTATTACAATTAATAATGCCATCTATTTCACTTCACCCACTAGTTCATTGGTTTAGGATTTTCAATTCATCCAATAGATTGTGTTTTTTGCTATTACATCAAAATAATCTTCTTTTATGGATCTTAGTTTAAATTAAAATAATAGGTTTTGGATAATTATTTGGCATCCATACAAATAGTTTTACTAGATTTATCAAAATAATTCTTCTAATCAGGATGATAAATAATGGTTCTATAATGTACTTTTACCAGTCTTCTTTAAATAATCCCCCACATCAAATTATTTTTTTCCTTTTAATTTCCTTGATTTTTTTCTAATAATTGACATGTTTTTATTTTTTTAATACAAACATTAATTATAATGATTTCATTATTTATATATTTATATATTTTATTAAATATATTTTTTAATTCATCCACTCCATCCATTTATCTTAAAAAACACACACCACAATTGGAAGAATGACCAGTAAGATGTGACCCAATGACAATGGGAAAAAAATCTGACTACTGGATGGTTGTCAACACGGAACAAACCAAAATTAGACCATATCTTAATGAACATGGGTCCCACTCAAATAGGAATACATGATGGGATCCTTTGGAATCATGAAACAATACATGATAATAATGGAGCTTGATCTATGATTTATAGATAATGAGTCAATCTTTGAAAATGATTAGTTAAAACATTTTAAAGTAAAAGGCTAAAAACATACCACATGGTTTAATAGTAATAAATCCCTACCATAATCTCAATAAAATCAAATAATATCTAAAAATTCTATCTCAAATGATTGGAAAGGGTAATCTGGGAGGGAATGTTCTCCGAACACAAGCCCATGGTACCAAAAATCATGGAAGTTATCTAATATTGAGTTACATCTATCAATATAATCCATAATCATAGAATATAATTTAAAAAACATAACTCTAAGATTATCTTGTAATATCACTATATTATTTAGTTCATGATCCACCACATACAAACACCCCAATATATCTCACACATTTATGGTCACGTAAGAATTAACAGTATTATGAGGTTGGAATCCCAATTATTTTTCGATGTTATGTCAAAATTAAGATCCTTGGGTGATGGTGGATCTCGCTTTATATCAATGGTATGATATCTCATAGGAATTATAAAGATGAAACAATTTCCCACAAGTCTAACACACCTTGGTACACCCTAACAATCAAGCATGAAGTGTCAGATTTTCCTACAATAGTATCAACCCACATAACTATGCAATAATTTATATTGCATATCCCATCTCCACCTCAACACTATAAATCCTTATTTATTTTATGAACATATTGAAAACTCTGGTTACTTGTTGTTATCCTTAATGATTTAATGATCCATGTCCTAATAGCTATGTCGGCCTCATCTATATTATTCTTTTCTGAAATATCCATATAGATGGGTAGGACCATCACAATAAATAAATTATAAATAAACTCACTTATAGTCATTTTAATCATCTACACCTAAGGATAATCATTTGATATAATGTATAGAGACTAGTGCAGGAAATCAAAAAACTATGTAGAATAACCAATAAAGGAACTATATTCCTTATCATATGTAACAAATTCTTGTACATTCATCTTCCTTACTGTATGATGATAAAATTTTATGTCAATGGATTTCATAAAGGCAGACCATTTGATATGTTATTGAAAACTAGATTTCATTATAATTTTCCACATTTTCTTCTATATCCCTTAATGTATTAACGTGATGGCGATAACCTTGGAATCCTCTTAATTTTTTATTAGGTGAAAAATATTCTAGTTCTACTTAATCCATGACTCAATATCTTGTAGGCCCTATTCACCATTGAGGATCATTGGATGATACATTGCAGAATTTTATTCATGATCAATATTATATTCCAGTTCAGTTGTGTGGAATTATTTGATATATTAGGTAATATAAATGATGGATTCATCTATAACTACATCAACTATTGGATTCAATTATGTCACTTATTCCATTTAAACAATCCAATATATAATGATAATTCTTTTTATAGGATCTGTAATATGTAAAAAAAGAATATATGAAACCATTAGACTAAAATTATGATTAATTTATCATAAACTGAATTAAATAAATAAATTAAAAATTATTAGAATCAGAGAAAATAAAACTAGATAACCACATGAGTCAAATGGTTACATAATTATTGTCTTCAAATCATGATTTCTAGTTACACTCCCATACAACCTCTCGAGATTTGAAAGTCCTAGATGTAGTCAATCAAATGACCATATACTAAAAATGATGATGAAAAATAATTATTATTATTTTTAACAATATCCAAGGATCCCAAACAATTTTTCAAATCATGAATTTCCTCGATCTATGTGCATTGTTATCTGACCCCCTTGTGTCACTTATAATACCATGGTCTCCATCTAAGAGCCCTATACCCATAACCACATAGGTAACAAATATCAATAATTATTATCCTCAGAAACCAAAAATTGTTATATTTGTGTCCACTTTCATCCAATAACACACATAATGGAAATATCCTAAAAGTATTCCGATCATGAAAATACTCAATTAAATGACTTGTCTAACTATATGGTTCTAATTAGGTAGGATACCAAGAAAAAAAGATTCACCTTGTTGACATGTGTAATAGTTTTTTTTCTTCCATGTCTCTCTTTTCTATGGGAATTACCCTCTCATGAAAATTTCCTTCATTGTAGACCATACTCACCATAACAAGGAAGTTCATATGAACTTTAGTCTAGGTATTGGATTTAAATGTATTTTTAATAAGATGATCTATATAAACCGATAACATTAAATTTAATTTAATTTCCCAAGTTATAAATAACATTACTAATCAACACATGCTAATAAAAATGATCAAGGTTATTACATAAAATATTATGGGAATGATTTAAAATATAACATAAAGAAGATAATGGAAACAAATAGAGTATTGATGTGGAAAACCTAAATATATCATATGTTAAAATAACAATATAAATGGTCACATACAATATCTAAAAACAAGGTATCAATAAAACATGAAGGGTATCAAAACAATGAAACTTAGAATAACCCATGAGTTTATCTTAACATCATCATAATTTTCCTCTATCTGAAACCACATGTAATAATCCTCAGCATTGATATTGATCCTGTACATGAATCTCTTTCCATCACCTTTATATTACGAAACCCTGGATATAATATATTGAAAATTATTTTTTTAGTAGGAGCCCAATATGATACGACCCAGATCCTATACAATATCTATCAAAATTCATATGCTAATTCATATTAAATATATATTTTAAGAAGAGTTTAAAAGAAATTATTTTTTATTTCATAAAACAATGTATTGATTTTTTAAATACCAAACCATATTTATTAATATAGATAAAAATGGATTAATAAATATTAAATGGAATAAGTTGATAAAAAAATAGTATTAAAGAATCAATATAAAAAAATGATTAAGTAGAAAAAAAAGTATCCAAATGCTCACACCCATAATATAATACCAGTGAAAGAATGTTTGTTATACAATACATGAGGGTTTACACGATCATATTATTGAGACCGTCAAAAGAATAAAAACCAAATATAATATGTATTCTATAATTAGAGAACCTTAGTCCTAATTAAATGAAAACCCTAGTCTACATGAGATAAATGGTACCACCCATTGAGATATATAACTCTACTAGATAAATTATTTTTAGAGGTTTATCTATAATCTAAGGACATGAATTTGTGACTATAAATCATCCTTACATTTACGAAAACAAAAAATGATTCAAAAAAAATATGTGTGAAAGAAACCATATTTATTGAATATTTATTAAGACATAATCCAGTTAAAAACCAAGAGAACATTTGTTTTTGTAAAATATTATAATAGTTATACAATCCTCTTTATATTCTTAATTACTAATTTTCATTTAAAAAAATAAATAAAATAGTCACATAACATATCCCAAATGGTTTCTATAAAAAATTCTTTTTGAAAACATAACAAAAAATATCAAATTTTTATTCAACATTCCAAAATTAGTTTCCCAAAAAAATAATAGAATAAAATAACATAACTCATACAATTGGAGAGACCATATGATAAAGACAAATACATTGGAATTTGTGAAAGTCCATTTTACCATTAAAACCAATGTTGGGAGGACAAAATATTTGGTTACAGAACACTAATATCAGATTGGAATAATATCAAAACAAAATTCTTATTCTAGAACCAAAAGTTTAGTCACAATTAAAATAAATTTAATTGTAAAAGAGTGGAGATAATAGATTAAAAGGATCCCTTCTATGGTTTTATGAGGTAAAACGATAATATGTTTAAATTAGATGGAAGAGTCACCAATAAAATAAAGATGGTATAAAAGAATGTCTCTATAGAGCATATACTCTTTGAAGAATTCTGTATTTCTAAATTAAGGATTAATTTGGTCGATTAAAAGATTAAATGCGATGAAATTTAAGAATGAACCTTATTAATAATAATCTCCTATGATTCCACCAACTGAGCATGGGGTAAAGGAAAAATACATATTGATACATGAATTTTATCAACTGGCTAGCAACACCAATAGACAATAATGTTTTCTTTCATACCACAGAAAATTGATTATGCCATCCATGGACTAGTTTATAGACACATTATAAAACTAACAAGACATAACAACTCACTCGGTCAATGACTGACCCAAAACTCAAAATGAATAATAAACATTATATAAAAAATAATTTGTATGCCTAGGGTTGAAATTATAAAAAAAAGAATTCATAAATCCATATTTTAATTTATTAATTTGATATTAATAAAAACATGAACAATAAAAGGTATCACCTACCTCATATCAATGGAATACTCTATCAACTCATGGGAGGAAAATAATTTTTTATTATTTACCATTAATATAGATACCATAAGTTAATGTTTAATATGATAGATAATTCCAAGGAATTTTATCTTATGTTGTATGTACACTAGGAATTTATTTAGGTTCTATTTTTAATTGTAAATTCTCTCACACTCTTTAGGGATCTAATTATTAGATTCTATAGAGAATACATTTACCTAATTTTTTTTATATTTTTAAATGATATTCTTATATATTTATTGTGGAAGGATGATCATGAAGATAAATTTTATATCGTGTTCAATAACTTGATAAAAGGTGACCAATATTATAAATTTCACAAGGGTCATGTTATCAAACGAATTGGAATATTACTAGATCATCAAAAGAAGAATGAAATTGTGAAATGTCATAAATTAACCATGTTAAATGTGAACAATTGTTTTCATAGGATAATTGGATATTACAATGACTTAGACCCAAATTCCACTAAAGGTTCCATGTCCCTTGTTGGCCTCATAGAATCAAGTGAATTTTCCAGACACTAGAGGCTTCCAACTTGTAGTTATGGACTAGGTGTGTTAGTGTGGTGAATATACCCATATTACAAGAGTATAGAATAATGGACATAAAATATTAGTAATGTAACAAAATCAATAAATTATGTGGACAATAGATAATTGGTAGGAATAGATAAAAAAGACAAATTGAATTTCAAATAAAAATAGATGGTTCATGTCACATTTCTGTAATAACATTGACAAAACATGTTTACCAGGAATAAATACAATACATTTAAAAAATTATAAAAGTTAAAAAAAGATTCTCTTTTGCATCACGTGACTCAGCTCAGTCCTATGCTCCCATTCTCTTAAGAATTAATCAAGAACCTATAAAAGTGCACTTTCAAAAATTCATATCTACAATCACATAGTATGTTTTAATAACCAATAGTAGCTCAATAGGTTTTTGATATATAATCTGAGTAAGAAAACATACAAGGTTAGGTTCCAATCAGTATGTCAATATATATAATATACATTGTATAAAGTAATGACATATTTAATGGGTTTTATGAAAAGTAAACATCATATATATATATAGGTTCTAATTTTATTTTCATGATCATATTCATTTAATTCAAATGTATCTAGACCCAAAATGTAATCCAACATTACCCATTTTGATTCCATGACTAAAATATTACTAAATTGGCCCTCCATAAAGTGTAACTGAAGACCAACTTTAAGCTCATTATTTGGCGTTACATACAAGTCATATAACACTCTTTATTTTTAAGTAAGATTAATACCAATGCCCATCCAAAACATTTTAATTTTAGAATTTAGGTATTTATATAGATATAATATAAACTAACACCCTACAATCTTATACGTAGAAAACCTTTGAAGAACCCATGTATCGCTCTAGGTGTGTTATAATGTCCCATCCCCTTGAATTCATCCTTATCGGTCCACTTTGGAGACCATGTATCACCAATGATGAAATAAAATAATTCCATTTTGATTCCATCAAAGAAATTATAATATAAATTAATTTATTACCTAACATATAATAGGCATGCCTCAGATTCCTTCAACGAAACATCATAATGGAGTTCAAATATCTATCATGTGTAATAATGGTTCAATAAAATTGAGTCCATCAATGAATTTTTAATTCAAATGCATGTTTTACACAGTGAATATAAGTATTCAACCAATTCAATACAATTTAACCATTTTTAGTTAACATACCGTTGTCAATACTATGAATAAAATAATTCAATCCTCATCTAAAAAGGTGGATAAGGAATGAACAAAAAATAGAGGGATTTCCGCAAAAATAATAAAATAAAAATGTCATTTAATGTAGAAACTCAACATAAAAATATTATCACATAATCAATGCTTATGTAATATTTATCCATCCATCCTATTTTTAATTCTAATTAAAACATATATCACCATTAAAACCATAAATTTCATTTATAATTTATTTGACCAATCAAATCTGATGAATGTGTATCTAGGAAAAACTTAAAGCATCCCAAATCTTATAGTATAATATGGTACATTTAATTATCAGTGCACACAAATGGGTGGTTTATATTTCATGGTGTTGAACATATAACCAATCCTTTAAGACATCATTAAATATATATTCTATAAAAAATTAAAATGAATAACTAAATCTACTAACGGGGACTCCCTGAAATTGGGTTCATAGAACAATGACATATATAAAAAATATATGTAAATAATGTACCATAAATACAAATCTATGTCCATAGTGGTTAGCTCTCCCACTTTTAACATCATATTTCACTCTATTCAGTATAACATTGATGATGAAATAGAGATCATATTAATAGGAAAAATTAGATTTTACCTAAATATAACAAATTATATATAGAAGAATAATAAATGACTAAAAAACATGATCTTACCAATGAGGATACAACTAGATGTGAGATGCATGAATTGGATTCTAGATGGAGAAGATCTCTTTATTCCTAGAATAGTCACCCAAAAGAGTTCTCTCACGATAGATGTTGTTCAAGAGTTAGAGTGAAAATTGAATTGGGTTGATGAATTAGTTATGGGGAATTGGTCATTTACCCAAAATATCTTGATCACACGGTTTTTTAAATAATGTAGTAACCACGAATGGGTATCAATAAAGAGGGGAATAGCGCAAGGTTTTACTACCTAGGATATTACTATGCAAAATCCCACTATCAATAATTAAAGAGGTTGGTAGATGATAGTGTGTCTCAAATATCATGGTTTGGTCTTACCATGTGACCTCATTCTATACTCTATCAATGAAATTCACTATTTATCAGATTGTTTGTCATGCCCTACAAGGTTTCTAATAACCAGGTGCCTTGACTTATTCCTCAAAAAATCATGGGTTCTTGTCATTAAATTCTCTCCTAAGACCCCCTTTATCATAATATCCTCCAACATAATTCATAAATGGCCATATTTAATCATTTTAAAAAATAAATGATGGAATATAAATGATACATAACTCAAAGGAGAACCATTTTCATAGCATCTTCTACCATTAAATCAATTCATCGTTGAATTTCCCATCCAAGGGTGGAGAATAAATATTAATGAATTACACTGGACATTGAGCTCATAAATTATCCAATTTCTCCAATGTATCGTCTTGTACTCATCTATAAAACCATAACACTTGTAATATAGCAAAAAACTATCAAATATGAATCTTTAAGCAATGATCAACTATATGAATAGGATGCTTCTAAAAGGTCACATCTATATTTAACTATACCTCCTCCTGATGAAAGGAATGAGATATGTCTAAATAAGAATGTCATAGTATTGCTACATGGAAGATTCCATGTCGAGATCTATATATTTGAGGTAACTATAACCTATAGGATAATGGCCAGACTCTCTATAGAATATAAAATTTCCCCAAATAAAATAGTTGAAACATACCTTGACTCATGATCCTATTATATCCAACCTTGTTGGAACATGTATTAAAGCATGATACCTAGCCTTGAACTATATAGGCCATCTAGTAAAATAAATGTATGATTTCTAGGGAGACTACGTAGTTGAAGTCACTTAAATCAACATCACATACTCTACAATCTTCTTGACATTAAGTGGTAAAAGAATATATACCTCCCCTACGACTAACCCAAAATGAGGTGATTTTAATGGAATACCATATAATGCTACATAAGGAACCATATGGATGATAGCCAAAACGTTATTGTTGAATGAGATTTTATCTAGTAGTATTTATCTCTCCTAAGATCCCCAAAATCTTAGATGCATTCCAACATCATTTCTTCGAGCACCCGAATCATGCAATCTGAATCGCCCACATTATGGTCGTGGTATCATATGCTCAGAAGCACCTTTTTACCTTATACCATATGTATTCCTTTCTAGAACTGTGAAATAAATTTTTAATCCCTATCAAAATCTGTTGTTCACAGGACCCTGTGAACTCATACTAACTCATATATATAAAACCACCTAATCTCATCCAATCTAAATGGGTCCTTGTTAAGAAATAAATGATCATACTATGTGACCATGTGAAAAAAAATCCATACAACATCATTAACTCGAGGTGACCATATTAAACCTGTTATAAAGTCCATCACAAAATCAACCCACATCCACTCATGGACAGGTTACTGCTATGATAGTCCTACAAGTCTTTGGTGTTCTGCCTACATCTATTGATAGGTGGAACACCTCATGAAATAAACAACTACATCACGTTTCATACCCAACCACCAATATTTGTGATGTAAATACCAATAAATCATGGTGACACAAATGTACACTGCCAATGATGAAGCATGAAAGTATCACACAATCTTCTCGTGTAGGTATCTTAAGAAACATACATGTCCCTATAAATCTATAATCACATCCTTACTTATAGTCCAAGTATAAGGATGGAACTCACCAGATAAAATCTTCTATAAGACAATTCCTTTTGATTTCAATGACCACCTCATCTTAAGGCTATATATAAAGGTATATGATACAACTATAGATGATATAAAATTCATTGTCAGACTATCGTTCACCTCAAAGTTAATCTTAGAGATCAAATCCAGGATCCTCCACTATCTACTGGCATACTAAACTTCATTTATCTTATTCCTCCTAGTAATTGAATTAACCAAAACATTATCATTACCATATGTGAAGGAACAACCAAATAAAAAGGCTATATGTATTCAACCAACCATTCATTTCATATTATTAAACAACACTGTGTAACTATGTACCGGAAACATTTGTGTTCTATTTATAAAAATGGTATTCCATTATGTAATGTCTTCAAAAGTGTAATGTGTGAAGAACATCGCCCTACATGAGATCATGAGTTGGTTAATTTCTCTCATGTTTCCTCAACATTTGAGACTCGTACAACTAGACTTTATCCCCTACCAAATAACATCCCCAATCCAAAAAACTGAGGCCTCACTGTACACATTGTAACTCTTACATGTCTCTAGAAATATTAATATTGGTGAAAAAAATTAATCTTCATATTAGCTTTTAAAATGATATATCTCTTGATTCTTACCATAAAAACATCACACCCATTATTTTCAAATCAGAATATGTCTCTTATATGTCTGTGACATATTTCGTAAAATTCTTCTAGTAACCATATATCCTCATGAAACATTATACCTCAAATAAATATTTTTTTTGATACTAGGAATCCACAACTCTCACCTTATATTCATAAACTTATATGAATATATCTATGATAAAGTGAAAGAGGAAGTTAATCTAAACCATTTAGAATAGGAAAATTTTGAGCCTATCATATTACTGATTCTCTCTCAATGTATTCAATAAAAATCCATTACATTTTCCATGGTAATGTCTATCATGAAGATACAACATCATATCAATGTGGAGGACCAACAGAAATGAATAAAGATATTGATGGAAAAGTATGTACATCAGTTCAATGAAGACCACATGAATGTTTTTGAGAATGAATGACATAACCAAAATATCATTCAAACCATACCTAGTATAAAAGAATATTTATAGTTTGTATGAATTTATAAAAGACAATTTAATATTATCATACCTCAAATAAATATTAAATAATACCCGATATCCCTAGAGCTCGTCAAAGATATCATCCAGCAGTGATAGAGGATACTGATTCATAACAATCACATGGGTTAGTTTTTTTTTAATTTACACATTGAAAAAGAGTTCAATAATTTTTTTTCATTTATAAGATGAGTGAACCCCAGAGAGAAGTATTGGGTAAGTTAAAACTATTTTCCTCTAAATTCAGTAGTAACCTCTTGTGTTATGAAATTAATTTTTTATCCATCCTTTATTGGGGAATGGATACTAATGAAGCTATTTGATATAATATGATAGAAAATTCTTCCTATTTCAACAAAGGTCACCTATGATGTTGTATATGAATAAAATAATGAATAAATAAACCAATAGAAGGAAATTTTTCTGATATCATCCTTCATCATCTACATATAAACATCTAATATTTGATATCATCCGCCCAACCAACAATTCATAGAACCAACTCGACTCTCTTAAACATCTCATTCACTTATATAAAAACAATATACACCCTTTGGTTATGAGAAGGTTACACTGTAAAAATAGAAATCAATAAAGCAATAAATGAATAACAACTACTCCATCAAGATAACAATGTCAAAACATGTCCTCATGAGGAATAAGTGGTCCCATACGAAGGGACCCCCCCATTTAGTGGAGGAATTCCATGAAATGACGTATATCCTCTATTCTAATCCCCAAATGGGTGTCAATTATTAATCCATCATAATTATAAAAACCTAACCCAAGGCTTCCCACATGGGGCATCGATTAAAGTGAATGTGAATCCCATGTATCAAATTGTATAAAAGCTAATGTAGGGGATAATTGAATAATACTGATCATATTTCATGTTCCCAGATATTGATTCTTGTCATTTTGTGTCACTATGTATATCTATCTTGTACCACAACCCTATGTGAGTGCATAGAAACCCTAAGCAGATCTCCTACATTGTTGTTGTATGTATTGGGTCTGGCTACCACAACCATGGAAAACACCTCATCTTTATTGGCCTACTATATCTTATATTCATTCATAATGGGAATTTATTGACCCTACTATTGAACATTGATTTGATGAATCCACTCTCTCACTAGATTCAAGAATAAATTTTCAGTAATAATGTTGTATATGAACTATCATTCCTTAAGAATAACACATGAATGGCCCCCTCGTACATTGACGCCTCGTCTATCTCAACCTACCACACTGGTCATACAATAATGGGATACTTGAAAATGTGTTCTGTATTCTGATTTCACTATTTGGAAGCTCTAGAAGACTCTTTATACTATTGATCAATGGCGGACAAGACATTGGTGTTGAACCACCATGGCTCATAGCTCTATACTCTTTCGGATTTTGGTCTATTATAATATATTAATTAACAATTCAATTAATATTATTCATCTAGAAAACATTTAACTATGGTTGAATTTCATACCTTTGACCATTATTAAATCACATAGATTTAGTTAAATCATTACCCAATAGAATATTTGAGATTATATGAAGTACATTAAAATGGTCCGAGTAATCCCTAACTGATTGCACACCCTACTCTATGTGCATAAAATCCCGATCATTATTAGCACATAACTTCTTGAGATAGAAACATTTAGATAACGTAATTTTTATATTTATCTACAACCTATCTTGATAAAATTATATATTAGTAAATGAATCCTATAATCTCTTGGAAGAATAACACATTATATAAGTAGTGATATTTAACCTCCTCATTGGAGGCATATCTTGATGATTGAAGATACTTATAATGGCCTCTAACTATGAATCTATATCATATGGTCCTCGTAACCCATTTACATGGGTGAATACTACTACTAGAATAATCATGTCAAAAATCGTATAGTCGGGGTAGCTCATGATACTCCTTGGGCAGTCTTCATAAAGCATATGACCACATCATGGAACTATGCCTCATCATCTATGTCCAATACCATAGCTGGTGCTGCAGTTGGAACTGTAGGAGGATCTACTGGTATTCCATGACCAATTAACTATTTTGTGTAGTTGTCTCCACTATCCTATTAGATGACAATTGCAAATCATGGAGGAATACCACTACAAATTCCCTGAACACACATCATTTCAATAACATTATCAATATTTGTTGAACAAATGTGTAGATACTGGAATAGGATGGGTACAAGTATCCCTATATATGAACACACCCCATTACCTGCTCCATGGATTTGGTTTAAAAGAATTACATATCACACAAAATCTTGAGATAGTATGTATTACCCACTATATAGTCTATTTCTAGATCATGTTCTTTGCTATAATTTTTTTTATCCCTTTCATTTCCATTTATTTGTTTTCATTTAAATCCATACTCATTTCACATATATATCATAGTTCTATAAAAATATGGAAGTATTATTTCTCCAAATTCTGATTCATGAGTTTCCATAAACATTAGGATAAATGGTTTGGAATCCACTAATTCAAACCATATGACATTCCATAATACCCATCCCTATAGTAGTTATATAATTAAAAACACCAATCACAACATCATGAAAAATTTAATACATCATTAATGGCTTTGTATAATGAACAGAATGTAATTCATGTAATGTGCCATACATGATGCATGTGATGGAATACCATGACCTCATTGGATTTCAACATAATATAACCCCTGATCATATGAATAAAAACATCCAAAATCATGTTCCTCACAAAATGATTGAATCAAATCTACTGTAATAGTAAAAACCAAATAAATATGAAGACAACTCAAGGAAATTTGGATATTTCGTCTATGCATGGTAGCTACACCAAGGCACATCTCATTTACAAACTTTTATTCCTTCCTATCAAAGTTTATTATCACCAAATAGTGAAGAAAACTCAAATATAAGGCTATGATACAACTTATTAGTTCCCTAGACCCATATTAAACTAAATGGTACCCCAAGCCCAGTTGGTCGCATGGACTCAATATCATCTCCCCAAATGAAATAAGATGACCACTAGCATTGAGGGGATAGTGGTGTTAGTTGGGAGGCTATTCCCTCCTTACTAATGTTTATCCTAGAAGAAGTATAGAAAATTATTGAACTATAAGATGTAAATAATGAAAATAATAAATAAACCAAAGGAATGGATTATCAAATATAGATGAAATCTCATATCTTAAAATATGGTACTAGTCATTTGTCTCTAATAATGCATAAAAAACATTTATAAATGGGCGATATAAAATACCAGTAACATAATAAAAAAATAAAAAATTATCTAGAAAGCATCCGGAGGCTCGTCCTGGTCCCATGCTCCCCAACTCCTAAGCCAAAATCAAGATACTATAGAAAAGTGCCTTACATTATCCATACTTGCAATCATATAGTCTGTTTCCATATGAAATGGTGGGACTAACATGGTGTGAGATATAATCCTAGTATGCATCCACGAAAAGTTAGGTGCCAATCAAATAGTGAATATATATAATAGACATTGCTAACAATAATTCAATAAGTAAAGGATATACTCAATAAATCATCATATAAGTCCAGGTTCTCATTTTAATATTATGTTTATATTCAGTTTATTCAAATGTATCTTGGCCCATAATAGTGGCTTAATTTCCACAAAGTGATTTTATGATCAAATTAGGCCTACAAATTCCATCAATAAATTTAAAATCAAGATAGACATGATGATTGTGTTTTTTTGAGAAGATATATTATATAATTACATTAATTTGTTTATAATTTTAGAACCTGATTCATTCCATTGAATGCCTTATTTGGAATTTAGGTAACCGTTTAGGGGAAATATAATCCAACACCCTATAAGTCCATCCAGGTAGAACCTCCCAAAATTCCCAGTATCACATTATGTATGGTATAATGTCTGAGATATTTCTGTTTAGTCCTTGCGGTCCATCGAGGGATCCCAGGTGTCACACATAGAGATATACACAAATACCATTTTGAGTATATCTATTACATTCTTATATGATTCCATGTATCAGAAATCAAATATTTTTGAAGCCGTAGAGTCCATCCTTAGTAGTTCACTAGAGAGTCCTAGTATCACCCAGACATGAGCAATGTTTCATCCAATTGAGTGTGTACATGGGATTCTTATTTGAATCCATGTGTCACCAAAAGAAACATAATCTTTTAACCAATTCAATACCATTTATCCATTTTTATTTTTCATAACTTGGTTAAAACCAAGAACATTATAATTCAAACATCACTTTAATGGTGGATATGGCACATTCTATGAATAAAGGGATTCCCACTGAAATACTCATATGATCATAGCATTTAAACTAGAAACTCATGCTAAACAAGATGTTACATAACCATGGAAAATGGAACATCCAATAATCCTTATAGTCATAAATTCCATTTACAAAAAAAATTATAATTCATAGAATCAATTTTATTTACAATTATTTTGAAAAATTACATCCCCAATAAAGTTTAACTAGGAACTCTTGAAGTCATCACAATTCAAATAACATTAGATAACCCTATTAATTAATTGTTCACCCAATTTGGTGGTTCTGATTTTAATTCATTCAATCTATAACCAATCTTCTCTTGCCTCTTTAAATATATATTCTATGCATAGAAATTGAGTTTTTTAAAATCCAGTCATTGTGATGCCCAGAAATTGGGTACCCAACAAAATGACAAATATAGTGGCTTGGAGTTGAAGTAAAACCATGAGATCACCAACCGTATGTCATTAAAGGTTAGCTAATGTAGTTTTATATACACATTTTAATCAGATCAGTAGATAATTTATGAATGGATGGAGAAACAATTAATATTTAAAATTATCATACATCAAAGTAATGAAGCTAATTTAAAGAAGGAAGAAGTATGGTTAATAGGGAATTGTGATAGTCCAGATACTGATCAAACAAGATGAGCAGAACATGAATCAATTTCTAGATATAGATGATCAATTCATTCCTCAAATAGTTATCCAAAAGTGTAATCTCACGGGAGTGTTGTATGTGTTGGTGAGTGAAAAATACAATAGGTTTAATGATTAAATTAAGGGTAAAAGATCAGTATCCCTTATAAGACAGGGTAGCATGGGTTATAGTCAAAGTTTGTAAAACCATGAGCTAATAATGTGAGTGTATATGTATGAAGGGGAATATCATATGGGTTACCCACATTGTTTGACTAAACCTACACATACAATGAAAAAACCCCAATTAAAACAATGCATTGTTTTTGACAACGCAGAACAACCCAAATTAGATGGTTTTGTCTAACGGTGATGCTTTATTCTGTTTTCATCTTATGAGTCACATGATTTATATGACCTTATGCCCTTCCTGACACAGTTTTTCATATCATGCAACGAGTATTTTAATTCCATGTAGAGTGGTTCCTAGGATTCGATGTGCCCCATACCCTACTTTTTCTTTTATAAACTCCACGACATTTCATAGGGGGAAATATTTAAAAATTTAAATCACGATTTAATAAAATATAAAGGATCATTAGCTCAATAAAGAACTAGGTTCTTATAGATATTATTCCTCATTTTGTGAAATTTGACATTGCTATCATTTCTACTGACCATGTTATCATGGAATTGAGTAATGATATCTTAAATGGAGGAATGATTTGAATGGTTTAAAATAATTAAAATAGGTTGGACTCCACTTCTATGATGATATTAACTAATATTTTATATTTGTTGGAAAAATTTATTGAAGAACTAAGATATATCATGGTTCATTTATTAATATATAATTACATGTAAATTTTTTATAACTCACAATATTTAAAGACTCATTAAAAAATTGGTATGAAAAATTACATGTAGTTGGATTCATTTCCATTATCAATAATGATGTAATATATTTATCACTATTTAAAAATGTCTGATATATATAATAAAAATAAGAGAATGAAATATATATTCACATAGAGAGATATGAAAATGGATTAATGTATATGGTTTCAATATATAAAATAGTAGTACTTATCTATATGTTACCATCATGGGAAATAAACAGTATTCAATGATGCTATAAGAATGAAAGACCATACTACTCTATCCAAGATGAGAATTAAAAAAAGGCCTCATGCATATGGATTTGCAGAGAATGAATCTAGATGTCATAATGGGTGGAGGGAAATAAAATATTTCCCAACCATCCCTTCCCCCTTTAGTCATCATGAATATTAGAGAAACCTAGAAAAAAATACATAATGATTAAAAAATGGTAGAGAATATTAAAGTGTAAAACGTTGATAAAGATGGGTTTATATGTATAAGAAATTGAATATTTGTCCCATAAATTCTATAATTATTGAATGAATTTTTTTATGATGCATATATATAGTCATTCTCAATAAATTAATGATATATTAACATGTATAGAAATATAAAGTGAAACATTTCACAGGATTACATGAATAGTGAAATTATATAATATGTATGTTGATGAACTGTGTTCCATGATGTTAAGGATGAATGCAAAAATTCATGGTGTATGATGCGACTAGTACCCATACCAGTATGAAAATGATAATAAAACATGATTAATTTCCTCCCAAGACTCCTCAAAGTGTTTGATTTGCATAATTATAGTTGGGTTGTAGTCAGCCACCTTATAAGGTCATCGTAACATATTTCCATTAAAAATAATTCCCTCATGAACAAATCATATTCATATAGGCAATGGATTTGGTAAGGCTAAAAAAAGTACTAATTTCTATTATAGTTGATTGGGATTCAAGGTTTACCATTGGGTTCTAGAGAGGTGGTCATGATGTAATCGACATAAAGCTATTTTTTATCCCTTATTTACAACCCAATATATATGGTTAGTCTTAAAGGACCATTCAAATGCTATAGGATAGACTTAGATCATATTATATGGATTTCTATTGATATTGGGATCAACATCCCTCATAAGCAGTGTTATCCTATAGAATCATTTTCCATTCTATTTTTTATATGACCCCATATGAGTCACATTTTAGGAAGAGATAATATACTATATTGTATACAGATGATGTTTGAAATAGGATATTTAGTGGTCATGTCATTTTCAAAGAAATTAAGGATAATTTTCAAACCATTAAATGATATATGAAAGGAGAACAATGTTAATATATGTATTATGAATATAAAAATTGATGATATTAAAATTTAATGTTTTTTAAAGGCATTCCTTCAAATATTTTCTTCAAATAATGTTATGATATTTTTGATGAATGGAATGTTGTGTTCAAGATATATTGATCACTTAATGACTATTGATCATGTCGGGGTCAAAGCATATATCTTTGTGGACCTTCTACACATCTCTCAAGTTCATTACTTGTTCTATATAACTTTTCCAAGTAAGTGAATACAAGATCTATCACTTGTAATATGCTCCAAATTTATACCATTATAACAAAACCTTTCTGGTTTATAACAACATGGTGAAATATTATAGTGAAGATACAAGATTATGGAGGAACAAAAACACCAATTTAGTCATTTTTACATGGCAGAATCATGAAAAAAAGATGGATATAAGAAAACATGAGGATTTCATTAGAGATATGTGAAGTTAGTTATTTTCCACCATGAAATTTAATTTTTAGGACAAATTTAATTTTTAGGGTGTTATAATGTAATGTTCAATTATTTTAGAAGATAATGTTTCTTAATTATTGATAATATGATAATATTATCATTGATTAAACAATAAACTAAAAAAATATTAAATTATCATAATAAAATTAATAAATATTACCCTTAAATTATATCCAATAAATTTGTAGGTATCAATATGTGATACACCATTATAAATACTATATGGAAGTTAAAATAAAACAAATTTCATTTTAAACAATGATGTGTTGCATTTATTAAAATTATTTTTTAGTGTTTTAAATCATTTATAATCATTTTATTATACAAAATCATTTTTATAAATTTATTTTATATGATTAAATTATGTAATGGGGTGAATTTAATTTTTAGGCATAATAATACAATGTTAAATATTAGATACAATAGTTAAATTATTTTTTCTAATGAATTATAATTTTTTTACATTTATGTAATTTGTACATAAAATGGTTTTAAATTAAATAAAAAATGTAATATTATATGTAAACATATTTAAAAATTATATAATACTCATCTAATATTTAATTATTGATAAATAAAATTAATAACACTTATTAATTTAAAAACATTCTAAAAAGTATTATATAAAACACATTAAATATTTCAAATTAAATTTTTTCATAGTATATATTGAAATTGGATTAGACTCAATATATTTTTAATTCATATTCATCCAGTCCGAATTTTGTAACAAGGTGCATCATGTATATTTATTGATAAAATATTTACCATGATTAATATTTGTTTAATGTTAATAAATATTAATATAAATGAATCGATTTGACATTTAGACAACATAGAAATGTTTTTAAAAAAAAAACTTACATGTATCACCAATAGTTACCCACATAAGTCAGATATAACTCACAAAATTCGATTTTTACCACATAAAAACAATATTTTCAATATTTTTGCACCTCATTTTCACATATGAAAGGACGTCACTGACTCCCTTTACAAGCCACACCCATATTTAAAAATTATAATGAAAACCATCCCAATTTACATCTTATAGATCACCTATAATCATTTGGATGTCTCTAGCTTAAACATAGTGCGATAATTCTTTAATTATGAATTCATACATCATGAGATGAACCTAATTCTCAAAAGATGTATTAATAGCCATTAAACATATTTTCATTATTCATATATTCTAAGTAAAGCCAAAACCATTCAAAAAAATTTTATATTATGAAATATTGTAATGCCTAGACCCTAAATACGAAGAGTAAGTGAATTATTACAGAACACTTGAATGATCTCATGATATCATGTCTTGAAAGACTAATTAGTTTAACAGACGTTGAAGTACTATATATATACATTAGTTTTACATTACATCATCAAATAAAAAAACAATATTGTGTCCCATTTGAACATGGACTTATCCCTTAGCCAATCAATGTACGTCAATAATAATATACTTCTACACATGCTAGAAAAAAACATATGAAATGAGTGAGCTCTGATGCTTATATTGGATAACAATATAGTAGAAAATATCATAAATAATCATAAATAGATAAGGCGGTGTATAAGAATAAAACACAAGACTTTTAAACCAAAAATTAATTATAATATGGAATATATTAATTGAATTATGACATTTACTTATTCAAATTGTTATTATACTAGTTGAATAATCACATGTATTAGAAATATATAATTTCATAATTATGGAATGAATAATGTCAGATATCATAACCACATATTAATGGCCTTATTGCAATACTACAAATAATATTTTGCCAAAGCCTTACACTAGTTTCTATGATTAGACCTACCAAAGAATCGATGGACTTTAGAGGGCCCCACCTATCACATACTATGTACAATTCAACCCTCATTAAAATTTTGTGAAAAATAATCGTAACAATTTTTTTAAGACTACTATATGAAATGTAAATACTTTAACCACAAACCATGAATTGTATAAAAATAGCACATCAATAGTCAAGAATAAGATATTAAATTCAATATTGATAATTTTATTATAAAAAATAAACCGCAATAATAAATAAAATATAATAAAATATATTTATATATATTAATATAATTAGTAAATATATTTCATAGAAACAGCCACTTTTTCATGAAAACATTAAAATGCAACACTATTTATCAAGAAGCCATTTTAAATAGATTTTTTAATCAATGTTTCACATAAAAATTTGAATCTTTTTAAGGGAATTTTAATTTAAAATCATTCATTACTATATAAATATATTGTTAAAACTATTTTTATAACATGGAATTTTATGAATTTTTTTTGAAGTATAAATATTTAAATCATAAAAAATGATATTTATGTTAATGAGATCCTATCCAAATGAGAGACAGTTGAATACAAATAATTGATGAATCAAAATAATAAAAACGTTAAAATTTCAATTGAATAATGAGATTCATGATATAATATGTCAATGTATAGTATATACCCTATATAAAAGTGAATTGGTGCATAAAAACAATGAAGTCTCAATGGAATGTAAATTGAGACGAATTCCTTTATAAAGACCATATCCTTAGATTATTGAGAAATAAATAACATAATTATGTTTGATAAATAAATATACACTCATTGTGATTGGATATTCAGTGTAAATCAATCATAAGACATTCAAACATATTCTGGTAAAAACAACACTAATGACTTGGATGTTTAACTCAATGAAAAGAAATTGAGTTAAGATTACCCTTACCAAGTTCATATCAGTGACATGAGAATTTATAGATGGAGCGATCTTGTGTATCAAATGTGTATCAACATTAATGGGAGTATAATGTACTAAATAAATTAATATATCATTATTTCACAGATAAACATGGAGAAAAATAGTTACAGATGTATGCGTAAAGCCAAGTGAGTTGAAATTGAAATTTGAAATTCCATTACCGATTTTGTAACATACAAAAAATAAACCTCATGAGATAAGGATAATAGAATGAAGATTTAAATACCCATAAATTAAACAATATTAAACAAATAACATAATCATCTGCAGTACATACACAACACAAAAGAAAACAATGTAAAATATATCATCAATCTCACAGGAATAAAGTGTGATGAAACCCCATTACCTTCTACTTTTCCTTAGTATATGGAAAATTAAACTCTTGTATAAAAGTAAAATAATTTTTTTTAATTATACAAGAACCACATACTGAAATATGATATCATATATGACCTTTTAATATTTCTTTTTTAAAAATATTTTAGTTGTATCATTTTTTCAGTTGACAACTCATTTGTTTTCCATTATATGTTTCATTAATTAAGTCATGTTTTTTATGGATAGGATGTATTTAATTCATATATATAATGATATGATGTTCTCATTAATTATTTTAATCATAAAATGTAAATAATTCTTGAATGGTTACAAATGGTAATGAATCTCATCGTGTTTGTGGAGACGAAAATCTGTACAAAGGCATGAGAAACAATATCATTATAATGATGGTTAAATAATATGTATTTGTATTGTATTAAATATATATATAATAATTAAAATGTTAAATTATTTATTTACATCAATTATACTCAATTATATACCCATCCAAATAAGGAAGTGTTGAATAACAAGCTACACCACGACATGAAGACAACAATCTGTACGTACGCACGTATGGCGACTTTATCATTCATAGGATAGACAAAATAATGAATATGGTTGTAAAATATTTATAATAAAATTTCATTATGTTCAAGGTACTTTAGTTAATATTTATGTATGGAAACACAAATGAAATAGGATGTGGAAGAAGAAAAAAACATTGAAAGAGGTGATGAAATTATTATCTCTTCTTCTGGTGCTTCCTTCAATTTGATCAAAAGGGATCCATTGGTTGGCTTTATGGTCAAATTAATTCTTGTACGTTTAATTGAGGTAAGATAAGAGGTTATAATAGCATTGGTTTTCCGAGAAAATTTTCTTTGGAGTTGTGAAATTACGAGAAGGGGAAGTTCCCTTTTATAAGCGAGCCGGGGATCAAATTTAAGAAAGCATAAAATATTATTTTATTATAAAATAATTTCCTAATTATTAGTTCTTAACATGCATCTATTTTGTGAATAATGTGGGTGTGGAACTAAATATTCTCAACAAATTGGTTTTAGAGATGTTTGGGTCCCCATATTAACCTTATCATTTAGTTATAATTCATAGTTAAAAAGAATAGCTTTTACCATTTCTTATTGTATTTTGATATTAAATGGTTAATAAATTTACTATAAAATTACAATAAAACCTCAAGTGGTTATTTAATGACATATATATAATTATATAGGTCCTTTGCCCAGGCCTTATATTTTTAGAAATATTATATCATTTAATAATATAGTATTTATTTTAAAATACTCATTTATGTCAATTTTGTCACTATTATGTTTTTTGTTTTTGTGAAAGTCAAAAAAATGATAACATAGAAAAAAAATAAATTAAATAAACCCTAAAATTTAATATTAACAAAAAATGTTAGTGAAATGTATCAAAAGTATCAATTTACATAAATTTTGATATTCGTAATATTGATTATATTAATCTTTCATTAATAATGTAATTACTGTATCATCATTATGTCATCAATGAATATAATCATTTGATATTTTAAAAATATTAATATAATAAACTTTTTAATGAAATATTTTTATCTTTATAATAAATATTTATAGTAAAATTTATCTTATGTATAACTTTATATTAAAAATGGGTTATTTATTAAACTTTTAATTTTACACATTAAACTCAACATTAAATAAAATAATAATAAATTTAGAAAACTAATTCAAGTTGGTCAAGGAGGATCATAATTTTTTACTGTGGTTGATTTTGGTTGAAAAACTCTTATCCAATTGAAATAGGACATGTTTTAAGGTAATTATAATATCATTTCATACCATTAATTACTATATTTTTATTTAATAATAATAAATAAAATTCAAATGTTTCTATTTACCAAAAATTATTTTCGTGCTATTGAACCACATTTTTTTACTAATGTCAATTGTGAATCTTGGATTTTTGAAAATCAATTCCCAGAAGTGGTAAAATTACATTTTATGCAAATTTGCATATGATCATTGATGGTGGGTAAATGATGTTAAACAGTTCAATAAAATGTTATACATGTAATATTATTATAAAATGTGTCCATTGAATTAAAATGAACTAATATTTGTATTATGTATTTTTTCTGAATTTTTAAAAAATAATAATAAAAATAATAATTATTTAAATAAATATTTGTTTTAAACAATAACATAATATTTATTAGTGTTCATCAAAATAGAAAGCTTATAGGAAAATACGAAAAAATCACCATAAGATAATTTTTGTAATTAGATTTAAAAAAATGCTTATTTTACAAAAAAAATAAAATTTATGTTGCATTAATTAATTTAAAATTAATTTCCATTATGAATAAAAGAAATCAGGTTTTTAATAATAATAAACTATTAATAGATTGGCATGTGATTATATAAAATTTATATGTTAAAGTACATCCAATGAATAAAATTATATAAAATTATAAATATATAATATATATATACTCTAAAACCAATTAATAGAATATTCTATCAGTAGAAACCAATTGGCTGAAATGGTAGTTTTGAATTAAAACACAATATTTCTCACCATTCATTAAAAAAATCCCATATAATTACCAAACATTCACCATAATCTAATATTTGTATTCTGAATTTTATAATTTATTAAATTTCACCAAATTGAATTTATAACAGTTTTTAAAATTAATTTAATTATTGTTCTCAAAAAGAACATAAGGTGAAGTTCCTTTATCAAAATGGTTCTTATATATTAATGAATCCTATTCATTTCTTTATAAATATTGATTATTTATGTGAAATAATTATAAATGATATTTAAAATGTAATTGATACTATTTATTTACATTACATAATTTTGATGTTGTAAGTATATTATTTCAATAATGAAATGTATTGTTTCACAAAAAACCAATCTTCTATATAAAAAAAATGAAAACTCAGTGTTGAGTACAATATAAGATATTAAATTACTATAATGATATAACTTAATACAAATTCATGGGGTGTTACAAATATATATAAATAATATATTGAAATGTTATTATGTTATGGTATATCCATTATAAATTTCCCACCAATTTAATCAGATATTGAAAATGTTGATCATCTGCGTGTATGAACAATTGCCTCCAATAATGACATGACTAAATTTTCAACACCACAATTTCAGAGATAGATTTATAAATGGGTTAAATGAAAATATGTTTTAGTTATTTCATATTTTTTATCTGGGAAATATAAAATATTCACTCTTAACTAATATTACTAATAAATGATCATTTTAGAACAAACAACCTAAAACAATTATAAGAATACAAAAAACTATTTATTTATAAGAAGAAAATAGATTTTAATTTTTATTCCATTTATATATATTAAATTTATTAACCTTAATAAAATTTATATAATTTTATAGAAATTTTTTATAATGATATAATAACATATGAATCTCTTTTATAGCCACACTCACACATAGATTGTTTAATATTATTATATGGTATTTTTAAACACCAATTTGAAAAAAGATATTTCTATAAAATATAAAATTTGTATCATAATATTCTATATAAAGATTCTATTACTGATTTTTTTGGTATTGGATTGATAATATAAATTTGTATCTTAATTACTAAGATACTAATTATCATTTATTAAAAATCACTAAAAAATATTTTCTCCAATTTCACAAACATTAAATTTAACTAAAAAACTCAATGAATAAAACTGTAAATATATAAAATATTCTATAATCATATTTATAGTACATGTTAGGATATGTTAATGATGATATTTTGGGAGAATAATGAAGAAACAAACTACTAATTCTAAAAATTGTCTAAAAAGATCATGGTTACCCACAACTGATATTGAGAATAGATAATAAGAAACTTATATATCTTTAAGGAACAATTAAATATGATGTTTATATAATTTTCTGGATATGAATATTTAGATGAAACGGATGATTAATATTGTTTAGTTTTTTACATGTCCTTAATGTTTGACTAACTTTTCTATAATTCCCTACGAGGGTTTCATCGACTACATATCTGATTCATTAGGTCATAATAATTAATACATATAATCATTAAGTTTTAAATGATCATATAATTAATCTATATAATTTTATAACTATTGCTGTTATATGTGGAAATTACTTATTTTCATAATTTAACTCATATTATAAAATATTATACAAGAAATATTTTAACATGAATTTTTTTTCTTTTTCTATCTTAGGAATCTTATCTACCATGTCCATGTTTTTCTTATCATAGTTTTTTTCCATAATGAAATACAACTATTTATTGTATTTTATATTCATAATTTTTTACCTATATTATTACATTAAATAATTTCAATGATTCTCTAATGTGGTTTTATAAAAAAGGCTAAAATGTAATAATGAATTCTTTTCAATCATTATTTACCACTTCACATTTGTTATCATGTTCTATAGAATAAAATCATCGATCAATTATTTCTATATATTTAAAATTATGTTGTCAAAATTCATAGTTTTCTATGATAATTTTTTGGATGTAATTTATAATTCAAATTTCACAACATTGTTTAAAAAGTTTTGTGAATAATTTATATTTTCATTTCTATTTTACAACTATATTTATCTCTCATGAAGTAATATTTTCGTCACCATGTATATGTTATTATTTTATTATTTTATTTGATGAATTATTATTTTGATATACTATGATTTCTTATGTTCATTTTATATTATTATTATAAAAATATGTGGAAAACCATTATTTTATATATTTTTATTTTGATATGATGATTGATTATAAGTGGAACACATTTGTATAGATGATAATTGTTTGGGTCTTATATAACACTAAAAAATATTTTCATTTATTTATATCTAATGTGATAGATATTGTAATGGTCTGGATCTCTCCGGCCCATTCCTTTGTCTAAAAGTAAGTCACGAAGAGTTCTGGAGGGTAGAATGGACTTTTCCCACACCTTTCAGAATTTTAAAACTACACGCCGTGTAGTTTGAGTACACGTCGTGTACTTCCTTACCAGGTATACCCCGTGTTGTGGTCGTGTTCTTTCCGTATAAAATAAGTGTGTACACGCCGTGTGTCCCATCTTACACGCCGTGTAGTCCCTCCCCGCGTACGCGTTACCCTTATCCCGTGTGTTGAATAGTCAATGACCGTGTTCCGTGTTGAGGTCGTGTCCTTGCCGCGTGAAATAAACGAGTACATGCTGTGTATCCAGTAATACACGCCATGTAGTCCCTTCCCGCATACGAGTTACCCTCAAAAGCATGTGTTGACCAGTCAACGGCCGCGTGCCATGTCGTGCCGCGTTGGAAGTCGTGTGGCGACCATGTCTAATGGCTTAGTACACGCCGTGTACTTCTTTTTTTTTTTCACGCCTATAAAAGGAGGGGTCCGCTCCTCCTTGGGAGCACACCTCACTTCCCCACTTTTTTTCTAGGCGGAGCTCTCCTCAGAGACTCCAAGCTCTTTCCTCCTTAACTTCTTCATCCGAGCTCCAATTTACGATCCATCAGCGGCCACGGGATCATAGAGACGAGGCATAACTTTTAAGCCTAGACTTGTCATCTTTCCTTTGGCCTTTCTTCTACAGCTTCCACAAAAGGAGGCTTTTGTCGGGTTTGACGGAAGCGGCGGACATCGAAGGACATCTTCAGGAGTTGTTGTTATCAGGACCTGTTGAGGTAGGGGTTTTTACCTTCATCTCTCTATTTGGTGCAACATGCGTGGTGGGAATTCTCTTGATTCTATGAGATGCAGTTGAACATTTAAATAAAGATAATAACTGGTTAAATAATGGGTATCGGGAAATTGTGTTGCTTCTGTTGTTTTCCCGTATTTTTCCTATCCTTTGTTTATGTTGTCAATTGAAAGGCTTTTCCCTACTGAAAATCATGTCCGTTGGCAGCCTTTGCTTGCGCAATGAACATCTAAATTGTTTTGTGGGTGGTTTTTGTTGAAACATGGAAACTAAATAATCATGTTGTGATTGGACGATTAAATGGAAAATGGAACCCTTGTGTGATCACCCCGGTTGAACAAAATAGAATAATGAACATGTTGGTTGGGTTTGGTTATCTGGAATGTGGAAAATGGAATTTCTGGGTTCTTGTGTGATATGATACTTAGCAGCGTGGCTGCGATGATGGGTGGTGATCCGTGTTGAAGTGGTTGGTGGTGGTTTGTTTACGGGGGGAAAGGAAATGGAATGTGTTGTGTGGGAAAAGTGTTTTTGTACGTGGAAAATGTTTTTATGTGTGGAACATGGGAATAAATGAATGGTGGGATAAATTAAAGATGGTTGTGATAATCTTCTGTTAATGAGGTTTGCATGTGGTTGCTTATGTTTCACCTAACCTTTGTTGTGGATGGCAGGGATATCTGGATGATAGTTTCCCAGTAGTAAGAATTTGATAAACTAATGCTATTGAAACCTGATAACCTAAATGGGGTTGGGATGTTTTGTTCATTGTATGCATGCTTCGTGATAGCAGTGCCGAGGCACGTGCTCAGTTTTCTTTTTTTGGAAGCCATAGGTTTGGCTGTGTGTTTGATATATGTATATATATAACTGTATCTTTTGTGTTTTGTCGCACCACGCCCATGTTGAGCACTTAGTGCCGAACACCCCCCATTTCATGGGGTAGGGTGTCTTTCCCAACACTTCTATTAGTGGCTGGTTATTAGATCTTTTCTGCTCCCTTTCCCGGACAGGCTGTAATGGCTTGAGGCGACCTTACACACAAGACCCTTCGAGTAGGTTTCGATAGGCTATAATGGCTTGAGGCAACCTTACACCCAAGACCCTTCGGGTAGGTTTCGATAGGCTTTAATGGCTTGAGGACACCTTACACCTAAGACCCTTCGAGTATGTTTCGATAGGTGTTACATTGGCCCAACACCCTTTGGGAAGGTTTGTTTTCCCAAGAATCTTCGGGATGAGGCCCAGGTGTGTGCAGGCGGGATGTGTGGTTTGTGAGGCCCAGGTGTATGTGGGAGGGATAGCAGTTTGTGAGGACCATGTGTCTGCGGGCGGGATAGCGGTTTGTGAGTCCTAGGTGTGTGTAGGCAGGATGTGATAGTTGTAGCCCAGGTGTCTGCGGGTGGGGTGTGGAAGTGGGATTGCGGTGAGATTTGCAGGTTTGGTTCGATGCGTAGGATGTCTTAAATAACCAGTGGGAAATGGTGTGGGGTACCCAATACTCTTTTTCTATATATATTCTATACTTTCTTGTGTTACTTGGTGAGTGTGACCAGTGAGGCTAGGTGGATAGTTTCCTTGCTAGATTTTGGTTCTTCTGTTTTCTCACAGGACATTAGGATGTCTCCCCACTTGTGCACGTGAGCTTTAGGTTCCCTTCTGAGTATGCTTGCATGCTCACCCTACGTTTACTTTCAAGTTTTCATGAGGACTACCAGGGCCGTGCGGGACCCTACTAGTCAGACATTTTGAGCTGTGCAGTTGTTGTTCTTTTGTTTTTCTTTTGGTATTGTACATTGAGCTTACTTATACTTGTACTTGTTTTCAGTTTTGTTTATACATGCATATGGTACTGGTTTGGGTTTCTTTTTTTGAACCTTTGTTCATTTCATTTTTTGGTGGTTGACTTGTCCTATTTCCCGATCCTAAACAATAAGGGTAATGCCTCCCATATTTGTGAAAAATTATACCCTTGGTGCTAGTCGCCACCCCGGGGCCTACTAGAGGCAGGACTCAGGGGTCATTATCTCCCTTTCACCATTGCCAGCTCAGGAGGAGCATCTTTGATGGAAGGGGGTAATTCCAGAATAGTATCAAAGGTGATGGTTGAGAGATAGGATGGAGTCTGGAGTTAGGCACAGTGAGGATTGCATGGGATGGTAGGGAAACAGTATTAGTTAATCTTGGTGTGTGACATAGGCCAGGGAAGTCCCGCTAGGACACAAGATTTTAGGGGCCCCCGTGATTTGATGCAAGGACTATGAGCCTACCGAACAACCAAGTGAGGCTACATTGATTTAACGGTAGAAACCCTAGGAAAGGTACACGCATCATCATGATTGAGTTTTACTTGATTTGGGCATTCTGGGAATAAAGTTAAATGATAAAATGAAACCTTGAGAAATCTCTTTACTACTCGGGATTAGGCTTTCCCTTGATTACCGTACAGCTGTGGCACCTGGACGACGTCCCCGAGTGGCTTGGACGGCTAAGGCCCAGCAGATTCAGGCAGTCGATCAGTTGAATATTGATCGAGAGAAGGAAGACAACCAGTGGCAGAAGACCGTCCGTTCATTCCAGCGTCAAACCCTCAAGAAGTATGAGGGTAGTACTTCGGATATGGAGACAGAGGGGTGGCTTGAGGAGCTACGGATTTCCTTTACCTTGATCCGTGCTCCGAGGGAGTACTGGGTTCCCCTAGCGGTTAGTCAGGTGAGAGGCGTAGCGCGCCAGTGGTGGATGCTCTTCCTCGGGGAGAGGAAAGAGACATAGATTCCATGGGATGACATTGAGAAGGAGTTCCGAGAGGAATTCCATTCCTCTATGATCAAGGCGGAGAAGCGTCAGGAGTTACTCTCCCTTCAGGAGGGGAGTATGACGGTCCGAGAGTTGGGGATCAAGTTCAAAAATCTCCTACATTTTTCTCCGTATCTCTTTTCGGATGAACAATCTGGGAAAGTCGTTTGGAGGAGGCGCTTCATCCTTCGCTCCAGTATGCTGTCACCCCCTGCACCCTTCTGACGTACTTGGCTGTGCAGAAGAAAGCAAAGGTTGTAGAGAGGATGTACTTGCACAGAGGTGCACCCCGAGAAGGGATCCAAGAGGGTCCGTCGAAGGGGAAGGCAGTCAGAAGCAGGCCTCCCGCGACCGGACCTTCCAGGTTCAGGCCAGTGGGAAGCAGGCCCCAGCAGTTCCAGTTCAGATCTTCGGGACAACGCCCCTCTTTCGCGGATCCTGGACTAAAGTGTTTATCTTGTGGAGGTTTCGGGCACCTTCAGAGTCGGTGCCTGACCAGATTTCATTATGGTGGAGGTGGGCAGGATCAGTACCCACCTCTGCAGCAGCAGATGTCGGCGAGGCCCTTTCAGCAGCAGCAGGGCCCTCCGAGGGTAGACCCTACAGGAGGAGGCCGACCTCAGGGTGCTCCTCAGGGACCTCGAACAGGGCGTGGTCGGGGAGGTGGTTGAAATCAGAGAGGCAGAGGAGCTGGGAATGGGCAGTTGCACGCAGCAGAGATGGCAGCTCCAGCAGGGCCGGAGGTGGTGCGAGGTACGATTTGTTTGTTCAGCACTCTTGTGTCTTCTTTGTTCGATTCAGGAGCTTCGCACTCTTTCGTTGCACCTGGTCTAGCCCATGCCTTGGGTCTAGACGTAGAGAGACTTTCCATAACCCTGGTACTGAGTACACCTGTTGGAGATCAGACCCGCTTGTCTTGTGTTTGCCGGGGATGTGTGCTGACATTGGGGCCACATCGGTCCATTGGAGATATTCTTTTGCTACAGATGCAGCCATATGATGTCATATTAGGCATCTACTGACTGTTCTCTGTTAGTGCTGTTATCGACTACTTCTGAAGAAGAGTCATGTTCTTCGACATGGATGGACAACGTGTGACTTTTGTTGGTGAGAGGAGCTATCAGGTGGGAAGCCGGCATGCGAAACCTCTCTTTTCCTTGTTGGGCGGGATATCAGCAGTTCCAGCTGATACAGAGATGATGGATGTTCCTGAGGTCATTGGAGAGTTCCTCGACATCTTTCCCGAGGAGGTTGTGACTCTACCCCCCCGACGTGACGTTGAGTTTGGGATAGACCTACAGCCGGGTGCCCGTCCGATTTCGATGGCCCCATATCAGATGGCACCTTCAGAGTTGCAGGAGTTGCGGATTCAGATTGACGATCTGATGGAGAAGGGTTTCGTTCGACCCAGTGTATCGCCATGGGTTGCTCCGGTCTTGTTCGTGAAAAAGGCGGATGGTGGTCTCAGGCTATGCATACACTACCGGAGGTTGAATCAGGTAACGGTCAAGAACCGTTACCCCCTTCCAAGGATAAATGATCTCTTCGACCAACTGAGGGGAGCAGGTTGGTTTTCTATGATTGATCCGTGGTCTAGATATCATCAACTAAGAGTTAAAGACAGCGACATCTCGAAGATAGATTTATGGTGCAGATATGGGCACTTCGTGTTTGTAGTGATGCTGTTTGGGGTTACGAATGCACCACCTGTGTTCATGGGTCTTATGAACATTGCCTTCCGAGAGTTCCTGGACCGGATCATCGTTGTGTTCATCGACGACATCCTAATCTACTAAAGATCAAAGGAGGAGCACGTTGAACATCTCAGGGCTGTCGTGGAAGTCCTTCGACACCACCAGATTTATGGGAAGTTATCGAAGTGTATGTTCTTGACACAATAAGTGCACTTCCTTGGGCACGTGGTGTCTCCGCATGGAGTGTCAGTAGACACGTCGAAGGTAAAAGTAGTTGTTTCTTGGGAAGCACCCAAGAGTGTGGCAGAAGATCGTAGCTTTCTGGTATTGGCTGGCTATTATCATAGGTTCGTTTCAGACTTCTATCGAGTTGCTGCTCCATTTAATGCTTTGAGTAGGAAGAACAAGGTCTTCTTATGGAGCGAGCAGTGCCAGGAATCATTCGACTACCAGAAGGAGAAGTTGGTCAGTGCTCTCGTACTCAGGTTGCCAGAGGAAGGATCGTTGTACGAGGTGTTTTGTGATGCTCTGGCCTTGGCCTAGGGTGCGTACTGATGCTGAAGAACGATGTGATCTGCTAGGGGTCTAGGCAGTTGCGTCCTCACGAGCGTAACTGTGCCACCCATGACCTGGAGCTTGTATCAGTAGTGTTTGCATTGAAGTTTTGGATACATTACCTCTTTGGGGAGCGCTTTGTGGTCTTCTCAGATCAGAAGATCTTACGTTATATCTTCTCCCAACGCGACTTGAACTTACAGAAGTGGAGATGGGTCGAGTTTTTCCAAGACTACGACTTTGAGATCTCTTACACTGAAGGTAAGAGAAACGTTGTGGCTGATGCCCTGAGCAGGAAGTTGCATCAGGAAGTGGTTCGAGAATCCACTGATGCCTGGAAGGAAATGGGAGAGTTGGCTCCCTTGCACTTGGATGCAAGGGTAGAAGCTACTTGAGGCTGTTTGTTTCCGATGACGGTGCAGTCCTCCTTGTTGCAGAGAGTGGAAGAGTCTTAGTGGGGAGACTCCGAGGAGGAAGTAATGTGGGATCGTGTCGATCAGGTGAATGCTCCAGAAAGATGGTTAGAGGACAGCTGACATCGATTTCTCTTTCATGGAAGGTTGTTTGTTCCGGAGGCAATGCATGATGAAGTCCTCTGCGAGTTCCATAGCTTAGCCTTGGCGGTACATCCAAGAGTTTCGAAAATGTACCAAGGTCTGGGGGGATATTTTTGGTGGCCCGGGGTGAAACGGCCAGTGGCGGAGTTTGTGGCTAAATGTCTGGTATGTCAACAAGTGAAGGCTGAGCACCGTGTTCCCGGTGGTTTGTTGCATCCGTTAGATGTTCCCGAGTGGAAGTGGGATGACATCTCGATGGACTTCATCACAGGACTACCCAGAGCTCAGGGTGGGTACGATGCTATCTGGGTGGTGGTGGATCGACTAACAAAATCGTCTCACTTCTTAGCAATCAAAGAGTCAGTGCCGGTGAGTACCTTATCACAGAGGTACATGGACGAGGTGGTGCATTTACATGGAGTTCCAAAAACTATCGTCTTGGATCGGGATTCGCGTTTTACCTCACAAGTCTGGAAGTGGTTACAACATGCTTTTGGCACCCAGCTATGCCTTAGCACTGCTTTCCACCCTTAGACTAATGGGAAGATAGAGCGGACTATCCAGACGTTGGAGGACATACTGCGAGCATGTGTTTTGGATTTCGGAGGATCATGGGTACGACACTTGCCCTTAGTAGAGTTTGCCTACAACAACAGCTTACACTCTACTATTAGCATGGCGCCATTTGAGGCTTTGTATGGAAGACCATGTCGTTCACCCATTTGTTGGGCAGAGGTAGGTGAGACGGGTACTCTTGGGCCAGAAGTAGTGCAGAGCACCATAGAGAAAGTCCAGCTTGTGCAGGAGAGGATGAAAGCAGCTCATGACCGACAGAAGTCTTATGCTGATCATCGGAGGAGGCCCTTGGAGTTCAAGGTGGGAGACCATGTGTTCTTGAAGGTTTCCCCTTGACGGGGGTAGCGGAGGTTCGATAAGGGGAGTAAGCTCTCCCCTAGGTTCATCGGACCTTTCTAGGTGTTGAGGCGAGTTGGCGAGTTGGCGAGGTGGCATATCAGCTGGCCCTACCACCTCAGTTGGAGAAGGTCCATGACATCTTCCACATCTCCCAGCTTCATCAGTACTTGCATGACGACTCTCACGTCATCGACTGGGGAGAGTTAGATATGGGAGAAGACACGACCTTCGAAGAACGACCAGTCAGGATCGAGGATCGAAAAGAGAAGGTGCTCCGTGGGTGAACCATCGGCTTGGTTCGTGTGTTGTGGAGGCATAGCGGCTTTGAGGAGAGCACTTAGGAGCGGGATACCCAGATGCACGCTCAGTACCCGGAGTTGTTTTGACTTGTTCTTTCCTTTGTTTGTTGATGTTATGCCATGTACCATTGATATATAAAATGCTTGGCTTGTTGGTTGTGAGACTTTTGTTACTTGTTCTCGGGAAGTGTGTAGCTTGTCCGAATGTATGGGAAAAGAAAAACCTGATCCTTAATCAAGATGCATTAATGAGGATGTGATTAAACCTGTGCAGACGAGTCAGTGCCGTCTAAAGAGGATAATATCTTGACATAGGAGAAGGAATTCCTAACTCATAGAGTTGTTTGTTGGTTACTTGGGATAACGAGATCTATAAGAGGTATCTTGTTGGGATATTCTGAGTTGTTTTTTGAATTTTCGGGGATGAGAACGTTTTAAGAGGTATCTGATGTAATGGTCTGGATCTCTCCGGCCCATTCCTTTGTCAAAAAGTAAGTCACGAAGAGTTCTGGAGGGTAGAATGGAATTTTCCCACACCTTTCAGAATTTTGAAACTACACGCCATGTAGTTTGAGTACACGTCGTGTACATCCATGCCGGGTATACACCGTGTTGTGGTCGTGTTCTTTCCGTATAAAATAAGTGTGTACACGCCGTGTGTCCCATCTTACACGCCGTGTAGTCCATCCCCGCGTAAGCGTTACCCTTAACCCATGTGTTGACCAGTCAATGGCTGTGTGCCGTGTCGAGGTCCTGTCCTTGCTACGTGAAATAAATGAGTACACGTCATGTATCCAGTAATACACACCGTGTAGTCCCTTCCCACATACTTGTTACCCTCAAAAGCAAGTTTTGACCAGTCAACGGCCGCGTGCCACATCGTGCCGCGTTGGAAGCCGTGTGGCGACCGTGTCTAATGGCTTAGTACACACCGTGTACTATGAAGTACACACCGTGTACTTCTATTTTTCACGCCTATAAAAGGAGGGGTCTGCTCCTCATTGGGATCACACCTCTCCTCCCCTCTTTTTCTTCATGCGGAGCTCTCCTCAGAGACTCCCAGCTCTGTCCTCATTAACTTCTTCGTCCGAGCTCCGATTTACGATCCGTCAGCGGCCCCAGGATTGTAGAGACGAGGCGGAACTTCTTAGCCTGGAATTTTCATCTTTACTTCAGCCTTTTATCTTTAGAATCCACCAATGGAGGATTTTTTCGGGTTTGACAGAAGTGGCAGACACCGAAGAACGTCGTCGGGAGTTGTTGTGATCAGGACCAGTTGAGGTAGGGGTTTTTACCTTCGTCTCTCTATTTGGTGCAACATGCAGGGTGGGTATTCTCTTGTTTCTATGAGATGCAGTTGAACCTTTAAATAAAGATAATAACCGTTTAAAGAACGGGTTTGGGGAAATTGTGTAGATTTTGGTTGTTTTCCCATCTTTTTCCTATCCTTTTCTTATGTTGTGAATTGAAAGGATTTTGCCTACTAAAAATCATGGCCGTTGGGGGCCTTTCCTTGTGCAATGAGCATCTAATCAGTTTTTTGGATGGTTTTTGTTGAAACATGAAAATTGAATAACCACGTAAATATTGGCTGATTAAATGGAAAATGGAAGCCTAGTGTGATCACCCCAGTTGAACAAAATGGAATAATTAACATGTTGGTTGGGTTTGGTTGTTTGGAATGTGGAAAATGGAATTTTTGGGTTCTTGTGTGATATGATACTTGGCAGCGGGGCTGCAATGATGGGTGGTGATCCGTGTTTAAGTGGTTGGTTGTGGTTTGTTTACGGGGGGAAAGGAAATGGAATGTGTTTTGTGGGAAAAGAGTTTTTGTACGTGGAAAATGTTTTTATGTGGGGAACGTGAGAATAAATGAATGGTGGGATAAATTAAAGATGGTTGTGATAATCTTCTGTTAATGAGGTTGGCATGTGGTTGCTTATGTTTTACCTAACCTTTGTTGTGGATGGCAGGGATATTTGGATGATAGTTGCCCAGTAGTAAGAATTTGATAAACTAATGCTATTGAAACCTGAAAACCTAAATGGGGTTGGGAATGTATGTTCGTTGTATGCATGCTTCGTGATAGCACTGCCGAGGCACGTGCTCAGTTTTCTCTTTTTTGAAGCCATAGGTTGGGCTGTGTGGTTGATATATGTATATATATATATGTATCTTTTGTGCTTTGTCGCACCACACCCATGTTGAGCACTTAGTGCCGAACACCCCCCATTTCATGGGGGAGGGTGTCTTTCCCAATACTTCTATTAGTGGCTGGTTATTATCTTCTTTCTTCTCCCTTTCCCAGATATGCTGTAATGGCTTGAGGCGACCTTGCACCCAAGACCCTTCGGGTAGGTTTCGATAGGTTGTAATGGCTTGAGGCGACCTTACACCCAAGACCCATCGGGTAGGTTTCGATAGGCTGTAATGGCTTGAGGCAACCTTACACCCAAGACCCTTCGGGTAGGTTTCAACAGGTGTGACTTTAGCCCAAGACCCTTCAGGCAGGTTTGTTTTCCCATAAATCTTCGGGATGAGGCCCAGGTGTGTGCGGGCGGGATGTGTGGTTTGTGAGGCCCAGGTGTCTGCGGTCGGGGTGTGGCAGTGGGACTGCAGTGAGATTTGCGGGTTTGGTTCGATGCATAGGATGTCTTAAATAACCAGTGGGAAATGGTGCGGGGTACCCAATACTCTTGTTCTCTATTTATACTATAATTTCTTGTGTTACTTGGTGAGTGTGACCAGTGAGGTTGGGTGGATAGTTTCCTTGCTAGATTTTGGTTCTTCTGTTTTCTCACAGGACGTTAGGATGTCTCCCCACTTGTGCACGTGAGCTTTAGGTTCCCTACTGAGTATACTTATATGCACACCCTACGTTTACTTTCAGGTTTTCAGGAGGATAACCAGGGCCATGCGGGACCCTACTAGTCAGACAGTTGGAGGTGTGCAGTTGCTGTTCTTTTGTTTTTCTTTTGGTATTCTACTTTGAGCTTACTTGTACTTGTACTTGTTTTCAGTTTTGTTTATACATACATATTGGACTGGTTTAGGATTAATTTTCTATACCTTTTTTCTTTTCTTTTTATGGTGGTGGACTTTTCATATTTTCCGATCCTAAACAATAAGGGTAATGCCTTCTATATTTGTGAAAACATATACCCTTGGTGCTAGTCACCACCCCGAGGCCTACTGGAGGCGGGACACAAGGGTCATTATCTCCCTTTCACCATTGCCAGCTCAGGAGGAGCATCTTTGATGGAAGGGGGTCATGATAGATATCTTTGGACAAAATGTGTTTTTTCACAAATGCATTGAAATAATGGGTTAACCAAAATTTTTAGGCTTGGAAATAATGAGTTCGTTCACATAGGGATGAGAATAAAGAGTTTCCTCACAAATATATTCATAATATTATAGTTTTGTCCTAGATATTAATTCATTAGCATGTTATTCCAAATTTTTAATATGAATTAAATTTCATGAATTTCATTGTTATCATGATGGACATTATTTTAAAATTATTCCACACTATTATGTCATGCTAAAATGTATTATGATTATTGTGATATATTTAGTGCCATGTTATTTCACTTAGGCTTAAAGAGTTTTTTATATTATAATTTTATAACATGTTTTATGATTCTCATCTATAATTCTATGACATTTTATTAAATATTTTTACACTTCCCCATGTTATCCTTCATGTTAATGATAAAATAAATTATAAAATGTTATTCCATTACTGAGTATCTGACCTCACTCATTTATAATTATTCAAATTTCCAGATTATATATATATATTAATAACTAATAATATATAGCAAATGGTCAATGGGAGAGTGGTTAAGTAGAAATATTCAAAATCATTGTAAAATAAGATATTCATGAAGCTAATAATAATAAAACAAAAAAAATATGTCAACGAGTTGTAAAACCATCGTTGAGTAGCAATACTCATATCATGAAAATATTGCATTATTTATACATTTTCCATCTTCTGTAACTTTTGATAATGTGTGTTGGAGTATAAATGGTGGTAAATAAAGAAGGTAATAATTGTTATTTTAAAATGAATTGGAAATAATTATATATCAAAGGAGTTGAATAATATCATCATGTTTTGATTAATTATTTTTTATGAGAATAAATATCTGATTTTTTCATATAATATAATTGAAAATAAATTCAATGATATTTTTATGAAGGTGTAGTAATGTATGAACCATGGAATCCCTAATGGGTGAGATAATGTTAAAATTAATTGTTGATGAAAAATAATCTGTACTAATAATTGAAAAATTGCGATATGAGAGTAAAATTTTTAATATATATATATTTTTTGATGGAATTTACATGATATAATTAGAAGATAAATGTTATGATGTATTTTCAAAATAATCAAAAGGGGTTTGTTTTTGTATCCAAGAGTTTATATATTTTATTTTTTATAAAAATATTTTATGAATCAGAAATGGAATTATTTGATTGTTTTCATAGATTTATTAAGTAGCATTATAGTATTAAAATATTTATGATAGTATATAAATAATTTAATAAATTTCAAAATAGGGGTTTGAATCGTGGAAAACGAATAAATATTGGTTGTGAAAAAAATTGATAAAAGAAATGCTTGTATGATATAGCAACAAAGCAACCATTAATGTCAGTGTCCTTATTCACATCCTCATACTGTACTGTGGTAGAATATTTTCAATTCACTGAATGAGTTGGTAAATGTTTCGGATGTATGGGATTACACATAGGGAGGATCAAAGAAACCATCTATGGAAACATGAGTAGACCTCAATAGCAGGAAGGCACCAATGGGTTTCAATATCTATATACATTATTGAAAGAACAAATTAAGTAGTTCCCTACTAAAGATATATACAATGTGGTAAAAACAATAATGAAATCAATATTAATGCATTTAATAATGTGAGAGAATGAGATTTATTGAATTAATTACACCACTATGATCATATCATATCGTATCCATTTATGTTATCTGTACGAAAGTAGTCTTTTCAAAGAGACTACAATGTTGATTCTAAGACCATCAGAGTGATGTTATTTATGATATTATATCACATTTATATAATGAAATATTAGACAATATTAAGATACAACAATGATGTTAAATTCTATGAATTACCAAACTAATATGGTTGAACTTCATATAAAGTTCGTAGTAATCTCTTCATGCTTTCAAATGCCTGAAACTTTAAAAACCATTGATTGTGCGATTGTTTGAAATTTTCAGAAGGAATAAGGGAACATTTGAATGTTTGTTTCAATTATTTTAATATTTTATAAGAATGTAGTTTCATATATATAATGACCACATGAAGTGGAAACGAGAAAACATGAAACAACATATTCAATACTACATAATTAAATAGGCTAGATCAAGTAGTTTTTTGTTTATATAATATCACTATGGAAAAAGTATTGAAATGACATCCAAATTTGAATGCTCAAGAAGAGTGATGGGGTCCCTACAATTTTAGTAAGTAGAAATAGTTGATTTCAATTATTTTATGGGGAATTATTGTCGTAGAAAAGGAATATGAATACATTTAAATGTAATATTTGTGTCGGATGGTTTGAACATGAGGAATATTGAGACCATAATTGTAAGGGTAAAAATACAAAGATAAATATGAATAGATACACTAAGTTTTTACAGAGAAATAAAGAAGACCATGCATGATTATTTGTCATCTTGAGGAAAGATAATTTCACTAAAAATAAGAAGATCGGTGTTTAGAGAAGTTAACAATTATTTCTTGTTCATATGAAAATTATTTATGTTTAAGCTCACTTATATATGAAAATTTAATGTATGACTAGTGAAATTTTTGTGAACTATGTTTTCCTTAAAATAGAGTTTAGAAGAGGTTTTTTTGAAATATATAGCGAATCATGAGTGGTAAAATGTTATTTCACATAGATGTTTTGAAAAAAATAGATTTGGAATATTTTTTACGAAAAAATGAGAGAGGAATGAGTGATTGAAAAGTGACGAGTGGGTAAATCTAAAATATTGTAAAGGTAGTGTCCTGAAAATATGTTGTCCTTTTTTAAAACAATATATTAATAGATCAAGTCAAACACAATGTTTATTTTTACATCAATGAATCTCCAATGCCTTCTCCTTTGACATATCCATTTGTGTTGTATGTAGTAAAATACATTTTTTCATTACATGATTTATTTATAAATTATTTTACTTTATATTGATTGACACAATACGAGTTTTTTGATGAGCACCATTTATTCAAACACCGGAACATTATCCTAGAATAATAAAATTAATCATCTATGTGCTATACCAAAATTAACATCATATCAGAGAATCCTATGTGAAAAAAGTTGTATTTGTGCTAAAATATTCATACATGGTGTTAAAAAAGTTCCATTTTTATTTAGTGATGTATTATATATATATATATAGGTCATTCATCTCAAAATGGAAATACAATAGATCATGAGAGAATCTTATGTAAGATATGTCTATTGCATAAAAATATGAATAGTGTTTTTAATATTGAAGAAGACGATAAATGTGATCCTGAGGAATGAGGTATTCAATATAAGGGAAACCATAATACTAGAGGGCCATTGAAATGTTTATATCATTATATTGAGTAACTCATTTTGAATTATATTTAATGATAGTTGACAATAATATGAAAACTCACAATGATGAATTATTGAATAAAAAATTATGTGAATAATCTAATGTGATTAAGTGTTTGAATGATTTGATAGAATAATTAAATGATAATATTAAATATTTTGATAAAGAATAAGGTTTACTTAAAAGCATATTTGTTTGGTATCCCGTATAAGATAACTTATTTTAAGTAAAGGGATTTTGTTGCCACTTTAATGAAGAATAGTCATATACAAATGATTATGAAACAAAGGTAGGAGTGCCATCTATGGATCATGTAAATAATATATGGGATTATCTTCATAAATTGACTAAATATGTAGATAATTGGTCAATGAATTTTTTTTATTATAAAAAACGTCTCACATGGGTTGTCATTGATAATGATGTAGATATGGTTGTTCCTCATATAATATAAAATTGATGAATAAAATAATGGCGAAGATGAATGATCAACAATGATATATCAAACAAAATTTATAGTGTTAGGATAATTGAAGTTGATAATGAAATCCATGAATTTCCAACTATATGTTAAAGGGAAAATGATGAATAAAATTTTATGTTGTTCAAAATATATATAATAATAAATTAAAAATAATATTTTTTTAACATGGTGTATGATTTTGAACAATGAATTATACCAGATTAATAATTTTTACTCAATATATAGAGTTTTCATTTAAATAACATTTATAAAAATCTATGTATATAATTAAAAAAATTAATTTGCATTTGTTGGGTCCCAGATAAATAGTAAAGAGTTTTGTAAAACACAAAGTATTTATATTACATATAAATATTGGTTGAAGATTGATATATAATTATCCTAATAAAATAAGGAAGAGGTATTTGATTACAAAAATGTATCAAATAGATGATCAAAATGATAAATCATGTAGAGTATGTTTAAAGGAGAATAATTTAATTGATTTAAAAACTATATGATATGAGAGGAATATGATATCATGTGTGTTAATTATGTTAGTACTGACCATTGAGTGATATACATTGGTAATTATATATTAAATATTTTATGATGTAAAAGGAATGGGGTATAAACAGTCTCTAACTTATGAGAGTGTAATATGAATGAGAAATATGGGGAAAATATTAATAATAATATTGTTCATGATATCCCATTTTGACGACAAGGATATTTTGTCAATATCATAATAACTTTGTACTGTTGATCATGATTCATTTCTAATCACCCATAATTTCATGATAACATTTGTGGAAAACTAAATCCCAACCCACACATCAAAATATTACACTAATAAGCCATTTCCCTTAGTACCGACAAAACTCTCTTTCATGTGAGAAGTCATAAAATAATGTAATAATGTAAAATTAGTGTATAAAATTGTAATAAAATTAAATTTAGTTAATATTTAATACCAGATATGATGTAGTGAAAGGAATCAAACACCCCAAATCATGATAAATCTATCTCTTATTACAATTAGTTTACATCAAAATATAGACATAATAATTAAAAATATAGATATTAACTTCAGTATTTATAAATAGAACATAAATTTAATTAAAAATGTTTATATAAATTAATAATAATTATTTCTTAACAAATAACATTGATATATAATAATCATATGTCTCTTAGCTCTATGTGTGACCTCTTACCCCATGATTTTATTAATCATATCATGACGTCCTTTGGACTATCAATCTAATCATATAAAAGCAAAGGTGATCCCATGTATGTTCAAGGATATATTTAGGATGATCCAGTATGAATGTTTATTAAATATTAATTGTAGTACTACTCTATCTGTAAATATTTTTGTAGTCTAAAAATAATTGATGATAATTATCACATTAAAAAATCTTCCATAATTATAATACAATGACACTCATTGTATCAACAATCAAATACCATAAATGATATAAATAATTATAAATAAAAATATAGGAAAAATCAACATTTATATGAAATATACTATTCATTTTTGTACATTGCAATATGTGAACGTCAGATGTCGAACACTAGAATGAACTTGATCCAATGACTAACATAGAACCAAAAAATAATTCCACTGAGTTGGTCCAACCCATATTATAACGATATGTGAAAGAAATTAAAATATGAATAGAAAATCTGAAAAATAATTTATATGAAATAAAATATTATTCAATAAATTATATAGTTGAAGTTACTTCCTTATAAATGGATTAAAATTATGGCATAGAATCCCCTTATATGGAACATCTAAAATCAATGATCTAGTAAAGGCATTATCCATCCTAGACAACATTATATTGTAATAATCTTATGGGTTGGATGATAGGACATGGGGGTTATCACTATGAAGAAAAAATTATTGTAAGGGCCTGATACATATCTTTTTCATATTCATCATCCATTTGAAATATGAAAATAATTTTTCTTATGAATAATTATTGATATATATTTAAGATATAAAATTTAAAAAATAATTATATAAATAAATAATATATGTTGAATATTATAACAAATATAATTTAATACTATATTATTTTTCATTATCTTTATATTGATTGGTCTAAAAGCCTTTTTCCACTTCCTTAAAATAATTATATTCTACATAATCTTCAATTTATTCACATCCCCATATTTCAAATTAATTTGTACATTATTTATATTTTAAAAACCATTGTCACTTAACTATGGAATCTTATCATTGATATTAATATCTCTTTTAGTAAGAGATATATATAGAAAATTTTATTAAAAGAATCAAATATATTATAAATCCACATAAACACATTCATTTTATAAAAATTGATTTTCATAAAATTTTATTTTCATGATAGTTATCAAGTCATTTAAAGATCTCAAATTAGTAATGTAATCCATTAAAAAATTAATATGATTGATGTGATAGAAAATTGGATCATTTATTTTATGAAATAATTTATACTTTATTTAATTAAATTCTTGATTAGGATAAACATGCATCAGTGTCACACTATAGAAAATTGAGCATTGTATCATATTTTTACAAGAATGAATAACTCTATTAATTAATCCTTTATCCCATTAATGTTGTAATTACAATTTTCATGGTGTGGTATATTTAAATAGGTACCATTTTTGATTGTTTTTTTGAGTGACCATATATTCATGTATGAAATTGGAATCCATTTCCTCATATCTATTAAAATATTATACCAATTTTATTGGTTGAATAATCACTGTATAAAATTGAGTATTTCTTTTATTTCAATGATATGATATATAGATAATGGAAAATAATAAAAAATATATTAATTAAAAAATTGATTTTATCTTTTTAACTATAATTGATTCCACTTAAATGTATTTTAAACCAAAATGGTAAAATTAAACATCTCATGCTCTTCACGTGATTCTAGGGTAATTTATTTATTCATTTTTTGATATGCCCATCATTGAATCTACTTAATAATTTAAATAAATAATTATTTTAAAAAATATTATAATAAAAAATTTGTAAAATAATCACTTACTGAACTAGTAATATAATTTATTCTTAATTAAAAAATTAATATGTTCATGCTCTCAGTTTTTAGATATCAAAAATCCATTGTTAAACTTTTTATCCAAAACTAAGATCATGACTATTAAATTAAATTAATAATTTTTCCATGATATCATCAAAATTTCTTTATTGAGATCAATTAAATTATGTTTTTAATGATATTTATATTAAAAATACTGAATGATAAAATATTAAATGTCCTCATTTAAATATGTTTTTTAATTCGTCCTTCAATTTCATCTGTTTTACATGTATTCTATAATTTGTTATACATCTTAAATTTATGTTTATCAATCATAACTGTTCAAAACCTCTATTCGTTGATTCATATATAAATTATAATACAAAATTTTGTATTAAATAAAATGAAGAATTTTTTCTAGAGATCAAATAAATTTGAATGACATCTTTATTGGAGTGTATGCAATTTATCAACTTCCATTGTTCCAAAAAATAGTTTAATAAAATCTTTTTTAGTCTTCCAATCCCAAATTAATGTTTTAAATAACACTCTATGAGCAATAGATAGAAATATTTCTGTATGAGAAAAATAGAATTTTTAATGATAATGTTACTTTTTATAATATATGAAGTCAAATGATAAACTTATAATTATTCTATCCCCATTTATATAAAAGAATATTAGATTAATAAATAAATTTTTTGTTGAATGATTATAAGATAATAATTATTATTTTAGAATTAAAAAAAATCATTTTCGATCAATAATACAATGAATATGCATTGAGTGAAGTGTAATAAACAATTAATGAATGAAAATGTAGTTCCCCATGGATGATGAAAAGAATAATGGAATTAGTAACATTAAAAAATAGATATATTATTATTAGGGAAATTTTTAATTATTCTTAATTTCAAAAATATTTGATTATATAAAGGTTTGTGACCTTAAATATATCATAATTTTTATATAATGATTGGATACCTAATTCTTCAAGTCTTAAAGATGTGATGATAAATTTCATTGATGGACTACTATCTTGATCGAGAAAATTGAAATTTTTTATCACTAAGTAGATGAACCCATTATTGATATATACTGAATAATTATTTCCATATTTTGAACAATATAATAAAAGAAATTAATTCATGGATTTGAAATATAACTTATATTAAATCTCATTCCATGTTTTTTCGGATTTCATTTACTTATATGTGAATAAATTTAATAGATAAATTTCCACCAACCTGAACGAGAATCCTAGGAAGGCTACATTATAAGAGAAATAATATATTATGGTGAATGTTTTTTTGTTTTTAATTTGATTTAAAAACCCTCTATGAAATGGTATGTCATTTAAAATTTAATTAATTTTTAGGTTACATTTATATTTTGTAATTATATAATTTACATTGGGAGGAAAAATATTATTATCCATATTTTTTCATGATGAACAATATATCAGTTTATTTTTACCAGGATTGGTTTCTCTATAAGGAATATTTAAATTTTGGTTACCATATTTAGTATTATCTTCAATCACTACTATTGTTTTCTGAGAAGTTATGTCTTCCACTAAATATCAACCAGTATTTAAAAACAGTATGTGTAATGGAATTTCAAAAAATAATGCTTTCCTGGATTCTTAATACATCAAAATACAATACAGAATGAATATATATAAAAATATGGAATCAAATAAACTAGAAAACAATAAATTAAAAACATAAAAAGTTAAATTACAAAATTTAAAACACTAAATTACATCAAAATTTATTGAATTTCATGTTTCAGAAACTGTCAACCCACACATGAGTTTTGTCTTCTCTTCCAAGATGCATGCCCCTCACTCCCCATTACTCGATCATTGTTATTCCCATTACTTCAATTCCTACAAATGACCTCTAATCCATACAATAAAAGTAGTAAAACAAACATCATTAATGGTCATATTCCATTATTAATATATTAATTACAAATAAAATAAAATATTATTTGATATAAATCATGTTTTTTGTAATTGTATAAAAATTAAAAATTGGAATCCATTTTCATGTATAAATTCTGATAACCCACTATATGATATATGTAACTCACCACTATGTTTAAAACATAACAAGGATATAATATTTCACTTGTGAATCATTTAGACTCATAGTCAACATTTGAACACTAGTAACTAACACTTCTATAATAAGGACCTTCATTAATTTTAGATTTCTGAATGAGAGAATCTGATGATAAAATGTGAAAAACTCAAAATCCTATGTTTAAAATCCAATATATTAAATACATTATTATTTATATACATTAATAAATACAAGTAAAATTAATTTTAGTATTTTAATTTTATATCAATAATGGAACTAGAAATTTTAAATATTAATGGATTATGAAAACAATAATAGCATACTATATAGGAAACTAATGTTATTTATTAAAAATATCATCAAATATTTTTAAAAAAAATATGTAACTACATATAATAATTAATATATATTTAAATTTATAAAATAAATACACATACACAAATGATGTGAGCTTATATTACTTCTGGAATGAATCCTGTAATCATTAGAAATATATTACCTAAATCACATTCAAATAATGATAACGGATTATATTTTTCTATTAATTTGTTATTACTAATGTTTAATAACATTTTTCATTGAATCAATTTACCTTTGTTCACTAACATGAAAAAACCACTAACCATTCCTAATAATGAAATCAAAAATGAATAATTATGTTCCATAAATAACAACCATGATGATGATAACCAACAACCCATCCCCAAGACTCCACCTAAACTCATATTTCCATTAACTTATGCCATTGAGTTTCCCTATAGATATTTTAAATTGAAGGAAAGGGTTTCCATCAAACATATTTTATATTTTACTCATTTTAATTAGAAATAGTATATTATTAGTTGATATTGTAATACAAAATAATATGAAAAAAATATATACCACTATGTTATCGATGGGGTTATTAACATCACTAACATATTTCTTAAGGACATAAAACCACAACTCTATCCTTACAATAGAATGATTTACTTCATTTAATCGTTTTAATGAATTACCTAACTAATGTTTTTAAAAATAAGTTACTCTTAGTGCTATAGAAATAATTTTTATTGAATTGAGTGTAAAAATTCCATGACATTTCATAGATAATATCATTGAACAAGATGTCTATGGAATCAACCTCTTCAAACAATAAACAAAATATCTATGAAAAATTAGATGGATAAATTATATATCAACTAAAACTGAAACATAATTAATATTTTTTTAAATACTGACATTTGATAAAAACCAAATTTGATTTAGTATGATGAGGATCAATGATTGTTTTTTTATTTTTTTCCTCAAAATGACTTCCAGTACCATCTCATTAATATGTGACAATGATGGAGATGTATTATTTAATTCACGTTATAATCACTTGTTAATATATCTCCATTTCAACTATTTTTTTAAGGATCATTGAATTGTAATTGAAATAGGAACATAAAAACAAAAGAACATCTATAATTAAATACATAAATTGAATTAAATTATAATAACCTTAGGTAAAAATGATTAATTTAATCATATATGAATACATAATATTGAAAATACCTTAATATGAGAATTGGTATACTCATTTTTATAGGAGCATTTATTCTTCCTGAAATATGAAAATTCAGATACTGGTATGCTACTTAACATGATAAATTCTATAGGAACAGACCAAAAATTCATTTTGTTTCCTAAGTAGTTACCTAATATTCATTGAAATGGAAAACTAATATTTTTAGGTTTAATTGAAAATATATTGATAATTGATGTTTGCATCCAATTAGTTTTTCTTTTATAATATTTAACATATAAATTATTCATTTTTTATAAATATTCAAGAAAGTAATGTTGCCAAATAATATAATAAACTGATTCATGTGAAACGTCAATAACATCTCAATCAAAAATGATCATCGACCAGACTACTAGATGGGCCCATCATATCTTTCATATCTGATTTCTCTAAATAATTAATTTAATTTGTACATACAGATGGAATTATATTCAAGAAATTTTAAATTGTATGAAAAAGGATTGTGTGGTATCTGATGAATTTTATGATTAGTCAGAAATGGAGACCAATGGTCATGTGATATAGAGTGGGTAATATTAATGAACAACATATATCATGGAATACATGAGAGAAAATATCCTTGAATTTATTAATATAAGTTAGTGTACATTCATTAATTAAATAAAATAATAATAATTTCATAGTATTAAAAAATAAATTAAGAACTCAACTCAGGATTTGTTATGTGTTTATCAGGTACCAATTATAACAATTTTTCACTTCCATATGTATTTAATTTGTCATCTTTATTCTCCTTCAAAATACCAAAATTTTCAATATCATTAGGTATAAAAAAATAAATTATAGTATTGTTAATGAAGTTTATTTTCAAAAATTACTTCAAATTCCTCATCCTTATCATACATGTATCATAGTATAACGTTCACAATAAAAATATTCATTCTATCAACTATATTAAAAATATAATATACTATTTTTTATTGCGAAGAAAAAATTTAACGATCAAGTCTTTTCCACACACTAGTATTGATTAGATGAGAGAAATTAAAAAAATTAATATGTAATGAATGTTTATGTATACCCATTTTAAAAATGTTCTAAATATATTTAAATAAAAAAAAATAAAAAATATCATATAATATATTAAATAGATAATAACAACCAAAATTACATATTAGTACTGATCTAAAAATGTGAATATACGTATTTTTTGTGTTTTTAATCCTTCATCATGATAAAAACTATGCAAAATAAAATCATCTATATTATATTAATTTAATATCATATCATTCTTAAAAGAATATCAAGGTCAAACTACTAATAATTAGGTAATTATCTAGATTAATATAATTCATTAGCAATAAATGATGATATAAAAAATTATTACATAATTTATATAATTTTCTAAATAATCAAACTATATAATATATTAATAATATATATGACATAGAAAACATTAAATATTTTTTAATAATGACAACTTTTGTAACTATATTATTTTTTGATCAATAGTAGAGGGGTATTTTCATATTTGGCCTTAATTATTTGAAATAGGTTTAATAAATATCTCTGTTGCATTGAAAATTTCTATGAGCATGAATTAAATAAATATATGTGATTGAATGTGAAGAGACGTTCCGAACATCTCAACCTAAAGTCGAAAACATTGATTAATTATTATTAAACATAATTGACTTATTGTTATCATAAAATCCCACATTATTGAAAATTGTCACTAAAGAAAAGAAATTCTATTAATATAATTTTAGATTATAATCATGATGTTATGATTCAATAATCGATCCTTCTAGATAAGCATTATTATTTTCATAATAAATTTCATAATCATGATACCTAATAAAAAAATATGGTTGGAATTATAACATTGTGTAATAAAATTATAAATTTTTAATGTGAACATTATTGAAATAAAATAAATATATTTGGGATATTCCCATCAATAATTTTATGAGACCATTTATTTTTATATTCTTTATACAAATTCACTTTCAGATGAATCATCCTTGTGAATAATTTTAGTGGAATGAATATTTCTAAATGAAATCATTTATATATATATCTTTATTGATGGTTTTTTCTATTTCATTTGGGGTAAAATTTCTTCTCACAAATATATCTAAATAATGTAATAAAATTATTTTAATAATACATATTGTTTAAGGTAAAATATAAAACAATTTCAAAGGTAAGTATATCCCCATAATTAAATGTGAACCATGAATTTTTAATCAATTCATATTATTATGACTCAAGTTAATAAATTATGAAATAATACCAGAATATATGTCGTACACATTCAAATTTTTTAATATTCAATAAAAATATATTTCTGGTGAATTTTGATGAATAAAATATATTTTAGATACACCAAATTTTCATTCTCAATAATAATATTGACATATTAATTGTTTATTATGCCATAAAATCATTTAAATGATTCGTTGATTTTCTATAAACATAATTAAATCAATATAAAACATTATGAAAAATAATATTCTCAATGGACATATTATAAATAATATAAATGTAACCGGGTAAATTCCTAAAAAGAAAATTTTAGAACTATAAAAATTTTCACTGATTCTTTTTCTTTAGTTGTCACAGATGTTGTTCAAAATGATTTTCAAAATTCAGTGATCTAAAAAATATGTTATAAACATTAAACCAATGTTTAATAATTTTATCATGATATATTAACCATATAAAAATGTTCGTGGAAGTCTCAAATAAAAATATAAATTGAAAATTTACTGGGAAATCTTAAATTAATGATATATATCAATGAAAATATTGTGAAACATATAATGTTGGTTTTTTACTTATGGTGGAAATAGAGACTCTAAATCAATGTTTCTAAATGGAAAATCAACACAATTGTGTATGTACCAAACATTATAGTGTTCTATTCCTTGAATTTTACTATTGATTCATATAAGGTACTCATGAATTTTGAATATTTTCACTATAGGACAATCATATTTTTCAACACAAATATTCCATAAATTCTGTAATTATTGAACAAGATGATTAGGGTACACATCAATGAAATTTCAAAAAAATTGATTTCCCATAATATTTATTAAGATGATAAATGATTTATATTTTATACAAATACAATGTGGTCCATTATATGGTATCAAAACCACTGAAAAAATTATGAATCATCTACATAATGTCCAAAACAGATTGAATCCATCATATACTAATTCCAAAGTGTACCTTTATATGATATGGGGAGAAATATTGTTTTAATAATTTAAAGGTATTATAAGATTTTTATTCTGTTGGATGTCACATAAATTCATTATTATTATTATTATATAAAGCATGCATCATCATATGATAAATGGTTTTAGATAACATAAACAATATTTTAAACCACTATTTTTATGTAATTTAATAGAAAATATTCATAGAGATTTTATTTTATAGAGAATATTGGTAGTATAATGATGGAAATTTAAATTAATATTTTTTGAAATAAATATATTATTTTAGAATCCATTTAACTAATCTATATTCAGATCATATTTCACATAATGTATAAAATAATGTTTATTTGATGGTATTTTCATATAATTGAGTCTATAATGGAAAATAATATTCATAGTCTAATAAAATTATACATGGATCATATATTTAGAAAGTGTGTCACACAATAATTACAATATCAAATTAATTAATTCATTTCTAATTCAATACAAACACTTCATGTTGTAAGATACTAGAAACATATATGTTTTTCTTATTTAGCAGAACCTTTATAGAGTTCTTAATTTCTATTTGTTACTAATTTAGAAAACGTAGTTGTTTTCTAATTTGTTTTTCCCTTTTCATAGTCTTCTCATCTTCTTCCATATAAGGTACTCATGAATTTTGAATTTTTTCATTATATGAACATCATATTTTTCAACACCATTATTCCATAAATTCTATTATTATGGAACAAGATGATTAGGGTATACGTCAATGAAATCTCAAAGAATATGATTTCCCATAATATTTATTAAGATGATGAATGATTTATATTTTATTCAAATTTAATGTAGTCGATTATATGGTATCAAAACAACTGAAAAAATTATGAATCATCTAAATTATGTCTTAAAAGTATTGAATCCAACATATGCTAATTCGAAAGTGTACCTTTATATGATATGGGGAGAAATATAGTTTTAATGAATTAAATGTATTATAAGATTTTGATTCTGTTGGATGTCACATAAATTAATTATTATAATTATGATATAAAGAAAGAAACATCATATGTTAAATGGTTTTAGATAACATAAAAACTATTTTAAACCACAATTTTAATGTAATTTAATAGAAAAAATTCATAGAGATTTTATGTTATGGGACATTTTGCTAGTATAATGATGGAAATTTTAATTAATATTTTTTTAATTACATATATTATTATAGAATCCTTTTCAATATTCTATATTCAGATCATGTATCACATAATGTATAAAATCATGAGTATTTGATTGTATTTTCATATAATTGTGTCCATAATTGAAAATAATATTCTTAGTCTAATAAAATAATACATGAATCTTATATTTAGAATGTGTAATACACAATAATTACAATATCAAAGTAATTACTTCATTTCTAATTCAATACAAACACTTCATGTTATAAAACAGTAGAAAAATATTTTTTTTCTAATTTATTAGAACCATTATAATGTTCTTAAATTCTATATGTAACTAATTTATAAAACGTAGTTGTTTTCTTATTTGTTTTTCCCTTTTCATAGTCTTACCCTCTTTATAATTTAATATGTTATAAAATTATCAGGATATCAATCATTATTTAAATAATACATAATATTTGTGACATCAATATGGGAATCAATTGATGTTATGTATTTTTTATTGTGTTTTGATTCTTTTCCAAAATCACCATTTATAATTATTTGAGTTTCAATATCCATTATCTGGGGTTTAACATTTTAATTTTCACTACAGACATACCTTCATGGATATTGGGAGATGTTAAATTATACAATCTTAATTTGACACAAATAATGAGGAGGTAATTGTTTTAATATAAATTTCTAAAATATGAGATTTATCCGCATCCATAATCTAAATATTCATTTTGGACACGGAAATTTTACAATTTAATCCCCATATTGACCTTCAATTGAAAACTCCAACAAAAAACTCAAATAATAAATATAAATACATGTGTTATGATGTAAATAAATCAGTTTTTACACATATATATGTCATTTTAAAAACTTTCAGATAAAAATTATAATTATATTAATATATATAAAAAAACATTTATGAAAAAAGTAATGCAATTACAATTTTTTAAATTAGGATAAACATTTGATGATAAATTATTTAGTCAGTCACATGAATTTCTTTTATATCTCTATATTAAAATATTATATAACTAAGATAAAATTAAATTTATATTTTTGTCAAATCCATACCAACAATTTATACCCATCTACTCCCTTAATGACTTATTTCATCATTTATAACATACATCAAAAAATAACATTACCAACTGACATTAAAAATAAATTCATCAAAACAAAAATTAATTATTAATAATTATAATAATGTTTATATAAATTTCATGAATTTTTTCACCACATAACCTATTTACATTTTTTACATGTAATTTGAAATTGTGTTCCTTATGAATTTTCATTTAAATTTTTTGTCACTTATCATTTCATGCTAAAATATTCTCAATCAATTGAACTAAAATATTTATTACTTATGTTATCAATTATAATTTAAATATAATTAAATTTCAAATTATAAATTAACTTTTCGATATAAATATCATAGTTTTCAACATGTTATCTATCTCAATCCTGAAAATCAATTAACAAAAATAATAAATCATAAAAAATCCATCAATCACCAAAAAATATTAAATATAATAAATTTAAATATTGGAAATATAATAAAAATAGGGAAATTTAAAAACAAAACTATATTTCATAATTCTATCATAATATAGAGATAAATATTTACTACCTCTCATTAGGATGAAAAAAGTCTGAGAGAGATCACTAAAAATCACAATGACTGTCATGTTTCATAGAGGCAGAGAGGTAATCTGATAACTGGTTCCAACATCAAGGGTGAGCGGGAAGAAAATGCAATGGATTTAAGGTTAGTGGATCTTGAATTATGTAGGGTCAAGGGGGAGCCTTATAGGGGGTCATATGTTACATGACATGAGGGGGTGGATAAAAGGGGGTCAAAAATTGATGGGATGATGAGTGGGGTTGTAGTGTCAATCGATGATGAGGTGGTGGCTATGAGTGTTTTGATATTGAACATCATGAAAAAGTGGTGTGGCAGAGGACAATTTATCATCAAGTGGTTCCATGAAGAATTTCCAAAAGGGTTTCAATATGGATATATTGAGGGGGAGAGAGCTAGAGAGAATGAAATATATGGTGTGTGTTTATGTGTACGTATAGGTGTGTGGGGGGAGGGGTGGGGGTGGGTTGGGACTATGGTTATTTCATTATAAAATTATTGTAGACTTTAATAATTGAACATAGGATTAATTGATAATATTATTTAGTATCATTTCTAAAATGATCCACCAATAACTAAATATTTTATGAATTATTTACAAAACAATATTAAAAAAATAGGATGAAATATTGTTTACCATTATAGTAGTGATTTTTTATACTATACAAATTTACTATAATTATTATAACTATAGTACATGGACCATGTAATGTGGATTACTAAGTTAACAATCAAAAATGGTTCTTAGGTGTACCGTGGAGGATACATGCTATCATGAATGAATAAATGTAATTATTATCACACGATATGTGGGTCAACATGGGAATCCATATGAGATGACTAATGTAAGAGGTATTTGTTTCAATTTGTGTATGATCACATAAAATATTTGGCACATATAAGATATAAATGAAATTTTTTTACATGAGGTATTAAATAATTATATTCATTAGAATAAATATTTTATTCCATATATAACATCTCATTCTACATCTTGTAATATCCCACACATTCATTCTAGTTACATTATAGTAATTTAGGTGGGGGTGGTGTTTGGGGATGTCTTGAAGATCAACAGAGTGAAGGAGATGATGTGGTTAAAAAAACATTCTATGTGGAGGCGAATGGTGTGGTGCCATATATTGGTACATAAGGGCTAGTGTATTCAACCTGGATGTATTTTCTATAACATTTGAATCTCATTGGAGGATTTGGGATCCAAATTCATTTTCAGCCTAGATATGTTATGGAGGATATGATATGGTGTAGCTCCTTTCAATAATTGAGGGCTATAAAATGGAGACCCAAGATGCATTATGAATTCCTGAGTGTTAGTTTCCAACATCTATTCCAAAATAAGGACAACTATGTCATGGATCTAAGGATGGACATAGCATCTCTTTTAAAAAATATATTATGTGACGTGGTCCTTTTCATTGCACTATAGTCCATTTCTTTTATTATCAAATTTACAGTTTGGATATAATTGTATATTTAATTGGATCATTCAGTATAACATCATTTACATGGAGGAATATGCCTCATGAAGTTTTCATTATATTTTTAGCAACTCAAAATTATGGATCCATGTCTACACAGTCAGATTATTTTTTGGAGATAGCCTATAACATTTAAAAACCCTAAATAAATTATCAATTTACATTCCTCTATATAATTTAATAATTTCTCCATGTGCATCACAAGGGGAACTATCCTCCATTAATTAGCGAGATTAATCACCGATCATGGAGTAACTATCCATTGTTGTTTTTGTTTACTCACCTATTTTTTTTACTATTTTCTCAATGTTCATCATATGCAATAGTTCACTATCGAGGAAGATAATTTTTAATGATTTTTTGTGTAAGGTAAGGATGTGGGGTCTTTTTTCTAGTTCAGTTATGCTATTCTACGTCATTTTAATATTTGGTGGTGGTCTCCCTCTTCATCAAACTTCTGCATGAGGTCAAAATCATATTTTGATGTTGGAAATGCTTCGTTTATCAATAGTAATATCACATAGGATGGATAATGATCATTTTTTATTTAGGAATATATTATATCTAGAAGAATACACATAACGATCTAATTTTATTGAAATTTATTTTTAACGTGTATGGATCACATTTTTATTTTATATTTGTTATCCATTTGATATTGTGATAATACGGGTGTGATGGCTCATCAAAAATATTTTCTATTGCAAGAATTTGTTTTTGATGATTTTATATTTATTACACTATAATTATTTGAGTGAAATTTTTTATAAATATAAAAATAATTGTATAATCACTTATTTTTTTGAAAAATAATTTTTTTCCCATTGAAATGATGACTTGTCTGAGACTTCCCTTGAAATTAAAAAATGAATTACAGAAACCTTTTTTTAATAAATCTAAAAAGTGTTTTTTAATGTTATGGAATTATTTTGTTCTGTGTTGTTATCTTTGCGTATATGAAGTGTAATAATTTTTTTGTGATGTGTGTTTTTTATATTTGTTGAAGATGTGTTGTGGTATGGCTATAATGTGAGTTGGAGGGGATGAGATGTAATGACTCTTATTTTGAACGAAAATGAAATTCACAGTGAATTCATATTTTTAGAATTTATGGATTTTAATTTCAATAAAATATGTATCAAAACAAAATTCATTGAGTTTAAATGCTTTTATGTGTTGTTTTTAGAATTGGGTAAATGCTAGAGGGACCCACTGGGTGTCTCATTGAGTTTTGAGAGCACAATACCTATAAATATGAAGTCTTGTTGATTAAACTGGGTGAAGTGTTTGTCTGAAACTATGTGGCCCCCAATACAATACGATGTATAATTAGATTGTGATTAGATGTAAAGCACATCTGCTACGTATAGTTCACTCAAACTCTGTGTGTTTCTCGAACATGTAGTTTCACATAATCATTATATATGCATTGTTCATCGTAAATTTGTCAAACAGTTTGGAAAACTGTGTGACCAAAATCATATTTATTATTTTTTAATGAATAATTAAATTTATTAAATTAAAATTAATAAAATATAAATCATAACTGAATCTACACCCCCTCTATTCTCACGAGAAGCACTTCCTTTACATCTTTGCCATGCATGACCCACCTCCATTTACCTTCTATCTTCTCAAAAATTTTATTTAGACACTTCATGTTTCATATTCGATACATCGAGGCAAGATACATCTTCCTTCTTCTTCCATGTTCTAGACATTTCTTATCCCCACCACCATAACTACCATTAATAGACCCTAGGGTTACGTTTGGTCTGATCTTCAATGGTTTCTTCCATTATTAGGATATGATGTGGCTCTCTTCGGCCATCCTTGTTCGTCACATAGTATCCATTGCTGAAAGTGAATTTCCTCAGCCAATTTCAATCCTCTCATCATCAATTTCTATTATGTATTCTCATTTAATCATTTTATCAAATTTCTATTTTTTTGTATTTGTAGTTTCTGATTTTTTATTAATTTTCATTAACTAAAGTGGGCCTTGCCAAAGTGTTTGTGGGTTTCCACTATCAAAATAAATTCACATGTGTATACATAAGTATGTATGCACATGTTGTAGCACCCCGACCCCAGTTACCCAGAGTTGGTGAATTATTATGTAACATTGCCTTGATCACAAAAGATCGAGTCTCAAAAGACCGATTAGTTTAGTAGCCTTTGAAACACTAGATATATTCATAAGTCTTACATTACATCATAATGTAAAAAAAACTACAACAACATATTGTTTTCATATCCAATCATCATATCCCTACAGGTCATTGATAAAATACTTCTTCACATCTTGGAAGAATTAAAACATTTAAAGGGGTGAGCTCAGATGCTCAATAAGAATAACAATATAGTGGAAACATTCATAACTAAACATAAACATTTAAGGCAATGTATAACTGAAACAAAATCCTTTTTAACTTGTACTTCAACATTATAAGGAAATATAAAATTATATAATTCCATTTAGATATTCACATGGATATTCTACTAGTCGAATAACCACATGCATTATCAATAACCTCATTCATAATGTTGGAATGGACAATTCCAAACTATCATAACCACATAGCCAAGGCATCGTGCCATGACTACAAATTAGATTTTTTCAAAGACTTGTGACAAGACACTAGTATGTCTCATGAGACCTACCGATGTATCGAGGAGCTATAGCGGGATCCACCCGTCAAAAAATATTTCCAACGCATTCCTTATATGAAAAGGTATAAACATATCATAATCCATAACATAATCGTATCACATAAAACATGCATAAAGGAAACAATACATTTCCACATTTTGATCACAAGATATCAATAAAATAACATTGATATAATCAAAACATTTTCAAAACCATTTTGAAATCCAAAATAAATTGAAAGTAAAACATGGTATTTATTTTTCAATAAAGAAGAAGTTATGGCTTGTAAAGGAAGCCGAAACTCAAATAATGGTCACGACGATTGAGAAGTCGTTGTCACCGCATACGTACAAGTAAAAAACATTCCCTTTTGTCATTTATTAAAATGCTTTGTATAAAGAAGATTTTTTTCAATAAATGAAAATCTCAAAGGGGATTATACTCCTTATAAAATAAAGTTGTTTATAAAACAAATTATCCCTTAATGAATGGAGACTGAGACGAAGTCCCTTACCTTGTATCCGACTTGACTCGATTGTTCATTAACATCCTAAATAATGAACTAGAGTCAATTTATACTTTCTTAAGAACCTTTTTCAAGTTCATTATTCATTTTATATCACGTATTACCATGTTATGAACATTATGAAATTATTTACCTTAATAACGGTCATTTTGTCGATCTTTTGTACTTGAGTCAAAAACAAACATCTTATAATTGCAAGTTGCTCAGGTGTTAAAATATCCTTTATATCCGGAATTATTTTCATGATGTAGAAATCATATATATCATATATATCCAGTATATATATGAATTTATAATATTACATATCATTTAGATCTATGAAATGAAATGCACTCTTCATGGAGACGGTAAGCCGTACGTACGCATGAACGCTACTTTCATTTATATTTCGTAATTAATGGAATAAAATCATAATGATATAAAGGTATTTAATAATTCCAGTATAATATCATATATTATATCATTTACTTCATCCTTTACACATCCCACATATGGCATTAACAAATCAAATCACATTGAGGGGGCGGCAGTCCGCACTTCCTTAAATGAAGATATCGCGTTTACCCATAATGGAAACCATAAAGGTATGACATAAATGAAAAATACATAATCATGTGAAAACATTAACATAATATATATCATATATAAATATAGTGACATCACAATGGCCACTAAAAAAGTGTTCGAAGGATTTTGAACAATCATCGCTTCGTGAGGCAGAAATTTGCCATCCACGGAAACAATATGTTATTAAACCATTAGATGTATGTGTGTTTGAGTGTAGCTCAAATACTTATTATGACAACATCCTAGTAAATTTATGATATTGGTGTTGTTACAAAATAACGGAATAAAAAGAGTTTTAGGGGTTGTAGATTCAAAATAAAACAAAAGAACATAAGAGAAAACATTAAGTTTAAAAGAGTAACTCTTTTTGATTTGAGCCCAAAGAATTCCATGGAAATAATTCTGACCAAAGTGAGGCTTCTATGAGTAAGAGAGGGATGTGGAAAGAGAAATTGCGTAGGGTTTGGCAGAGCCAAAGTCTTGAGAGGTGTGGGAATTGTGGTAGAGGTGGGTGCCTTTTATAAGAGGGGAGGAGGGGTACTCTTTGGAATTTTTGAAATACAAAATTATTTTCAAATGAGTTTCTGATTTTAGAGGTCCCACATTGATATATTTTGAGTATAACATGATAAGGGTTAAAATATACTCATCCAATAGGTTTTTCACAAGTGCAAGTCTTAGAGTTTACATTATCTTTTCATTTAATTTAAATCATTAATTAATGAGGTAATCACTGCATCATCATGGTGTCATAATAAATTTAATTTATATAATGTATAAAAATTATAAAATAACTATCATGATGTAGGAAATCATATTAGCTTTCCAATGAATATTTATAGTCAAAAATATGACTTCTATAACCTCTTCTAAAAATTGTTTTAGTAAAACAATTCTTGTTTGTGACAATGTTATTTTTACATTAAATAAAATGTATTAATGTCATTATCTTACCCAAGTGGCTCCCTGGGGTCCCAAAAATAGACCCAGGGTTTTTAATGGTCGACCATGAATATAAAAATAAGGTTGGGACTAGTTTCAATATATTTTTATATTTTTATAATATAATTTTTATCTTAAATTGCACTAATTACCTCTAATCACAGTTAACAAAACCCAAAAGTTACTATTAACCAAAAAAAAAATAATTTATTCCCATTGAATCACATTTTACTTACTAATGAAAACCATGTATGTCAGATTTTTTAAATTCAATACACATAAGTGGTAAACATTCTTTTAAATGAAATATCAGTTTTCTTTACTACAACTTAGTGGTTTCACTATTCAAACAAATTGATGTTTTTCAGAACAACACAAAAAATTCACACTATACTATTATTGATATTCCGAATTCAAAAAATATGTCTATTTTATAATATTCCCAACATATAAGTGGCATTAAATAATTTTATAATTAATTCCCATTGTCAAAACAAATAGTGTGTTATTTAGAAACAATATCAATCAAAAGATTGACAAACGTTAATTTCCAATTTCAGAGTGAAAATAATTCTAATGACCACCATTGGATAAAATGGTAAAATTATATTCTAATTATTCCTTAAAACAAATAAAATTATTAATATATCAATATTAATTATTTTGATTAAAATTCTTGTTTTAAATTAAAATTTTAGTAATTTTCACAAAAATATAAAAGTTATCCGAAAAGTAACAAACATTCACCTTAGGCTAAATATGATACTCTGAATCTAAAAATAATGTCCTTTTGGAGAGATAATATATATAAATTTTCAAAAAGTAGGTATTACTATTTATAATGGCTAGTATGATTGGTTATGGTGTGTGTTAGAAGTCGATGTTGCGTATAACACACGCTACTATATTATTCAAAGTGAAACATACCATGGAAGCTTTGGGTGTTACATTCTCCCCTCCTTCAATAAATTGTTTCCTCGCAATTTGAAATTGTTCCTCGAAAATAAAAGGTTCAAAATAGAAAATACCTTTGTGGAAAATCAATATCTGAAATAGGTTTAATAAAATTTAGTTTTAATAAGAAGGAAAGGGAAATGAGAAATTCACCACCAAATTATGGTTTCGAATAGAAGAACATTGGTGGAAATTATAGATTTGTAATAATAGGATAAACGTAAATATTTATAGGGAGTGATCGAGGTCATTAATCAAAAACAAGTAGAAATTTGAGGGTCTCAAAACCATCAATCTATGTTGATTTAAAATAACATTGGTTAAACAAAACATAAGGTATTAGGATAACACATTTTTGGTTTTTAGTTCCATTTTAAGAATTAATTTATCCATATAATAAGTGGAAAAATATATATGTATATATATGTATTGTTTCATCCTTCAAATAATTCCTACCAAAAAGTCATCTTTCACCCTAAAAGATTTCAAAAAATATATATATTCTACTTATCATAATAATATAGGGTTCCAAAAATAATGAATTTATAATTCACATAATAGACCCTTTAAAAAACTACATTATAAAATCTAGGAACTTCACGTAGTCCAGTGGTAGGTGAAAAATCCTAATCGCACTATGGTTGTGGGTTTGATTCCCACAGCTTTGTCTGACATGACGGGTTGGCACACTGTCTGCGTGTAGTCCTTTTATAAAAATACAGAAATAACCTTTCAATCTTAATCCATTATAACCTTTATACTTATCCAAAATACCTCTATCCAGACTTTATCTTAAAGGTCTCTAAATTCCAAAATCAATTGTAACATCAGATTCCACAAAAAATGTAATGTTTCTCTTATTATCACATAATAAAAATATGATTACCTTCATCATATTAAAATTTTAATGAAAACAACATGTACTGTAGTACAATCCTTATATATATCACATTATTCTTATAACCAGAATATAATCCATGAGTTTAAAAGAACTAATGATTTAATTATTCCGATTCAACTGTAATAACAACAGATGATTGGCATTTATCCCTTGACCTTTTCTGAGGTAATATTTTTTGACACTTAGGAAATTAATTTCCATAATTCCTGATTCCCCTAAAATTGTAGCATTCATCATTGATAGCCTCTTTCTTTCCTTTGCAATCACGAGCCTGGTGACCTATCTCTCCACATTTATAACAAACTCCAATTCCCCTCAGGCATTTACCAACATGATTTTTTCCACAATTATCACATATGAGTAAATCCTTCTTTCCCTTCTTCACTTTATCCATCATTCTCTCTTCCATCCTTTTCTTCTCTTTCTTCTCTTCAAATCGATAGGATTCATAGAATTCATTACTTATCTTCTTAATATATGATATTATTTCTTCATATGATGAGAGTACGTGGGAGACTATATCGCTTCTAAATATTGGCTTAATACCATGAAATGTATGATACTTCTTAATCATTCGATCATGTGTATTGTTGGAGTTATCATTCCTTCTACTGGGCTCCATTTATAAACAATGGCATACATTAAGTCATTTTATGAATCATAACTCATAATTCTAAACATGTAAAACACTTAACATAAATTCAACTGTTTATGGATTTAATCCATAATCATAAAAATTTATTCTTTAAGGAAGTAAATACTCACATACCCTTCATAATGGATTGTAATGAAAATGAGAATAAACATAAGCATATCACCCGGGAGTGTTGTAACCAAGAGTGCATCAAGGCTCATTATCGTGCCCCAGTTCCCGTTCGAGTCTAGATCAAAGCGGTGTTTTCGGGTTTTACCCCTAGGTACATCTGTTCCAGAGCCGGCTCTACCTGCTCATATCTAGGAATGGATGTATTGCTCAGAAAATTCACAAAAATATATATAATAACAATATTATAGGAAGTCATTCTATACTAATCCACAAAGTCTATCTTAGAGCTATGTGCTCTAATCAGAGTTTATCTAAATCTAGCTTCCATGGATAGTACTAAACTGCCTTTGATACCAACTGTAGCGCCCCGACCCCAGTAACCCCAAGTCGGTGCATTATTACGTAACATTGTCAAGATCATAATAGATCATGTCTCAAATGACTGATTAGATTAGTAGCCTTGGAAAAACTAGATATATTCATAAGTCTTATATTACATCATAAAGTAAAACAAAACTATAAAAACATATTTTCTTCATATCCCCTCATCATATCTCTGCAGTTCATTCATATAATACCTCATCACATTCATGAAGAATTAAAACATTGAAAGGGGGGAGCCCAGATGCTCAGTAAGGATTACAGTATAGCTGAAACATTCATAACTAACCATAAAAATTTAAGGCATTGTATAACTGAAACACATGCCTTTTAAACATGAAATTCAACATAATATGGCAATATTAAATGAAATAATTCCATTTACTTATTCACATGGAAATTCTTCTAGTAGAATAACCACATGCAATATCAATAACCACTTTTATAATGTGGGAATGCATAATGCCAGACTATAATAACAATGTAGCCAAGGGCTCTTGCCAAGATTACAAATAATATTTTTTGAAGGCCTTATGCCAGGACACTAGATTGTCTCATGAGACCTACCGATGCATCAAAGAGCTATATCGGTCTCCTCCCATCACATAATAAGTCCAATGCATTATTTATATGAAAATGTCTAAACATATCATAATCCATAACATATCGTATCACATAAAACATGCATAAAGGAAAAATAACATTTCTCCATTTTGATCGCAAGATATCAATAGAATCACATTGATATAATCAAAACATTTTAAAAATCATTTTCGAAACCAAAATTACTTGAAAGAAAAACATGGTATTTATTTTTCAAAAAAGAAGATGTTATGGCTTGTAGAGGAATCCAAAACTCAAATAATGGCCACATCAGAAAAGAAATAGTTGTCACCGCATACGTACGACTAAAAAACATTCTCTTTTGTCGTTTAGTAAAACTCTTCATATAAAAAATATTCCTTTCGAATATACGTAAAATTTATAGAGGTTTATAAACCATATAAAATAATGTTGTGTATAAAACAAAATATGCCTCAATGAATGGAGATTGAGACGAAATCCTTTACCTTGTATCCGAAATGACTCAATAGTTCTTTAACCTCATGAATAATGAACTAGTGTTAATTTATAATTTCTTGAGAACCTTTTTCAAGTTCATTATTCAATTTATATAACTTATTACCATGTTATGAACATTATGTAATTATTTACGTTAATAACGGTCGTTTTGATGATCTTTTGTACTTGAGTCAAAAATAAACTTCCTATTATTTCAATTTTCTCATGTGGTAAAATATCCACTATATCCAGAATTACTTTCATGATGTATATAACATTTATATCATATATATCCAGTATAAATATTCATTTATAATATTACATATCATTTAGAGGTAAGAAATGAAATGCACCATTCATGGAGACGGTAAGCCGTACGTACACATGAACGCTACTTTCATTACTATTTCGTATTTAATGGAATGAAATCATAATGATATAAAGATATTTTAATATTCTAGTATAATATCATATATAATATCATTACTTTATCCTTTATACATCCCATATATGTCATTAACGAATCAAATCACTTTGATTGGGTGGTAGTCCGCACTTCCTTAAATAAAGATATCGCGTTTACCCATAATGGAAACCATAAAGGTATTCCATAAATGAAAAATACAGAAGAATATGAAAAACATAAACATAATATATATCATATATAAATATAGTGACATCAAAATGGCCACCAAAAAAGGTCTTAGATGGATTTTGAACAATCATCACTTCGTGAGGCAGAAATTATCCATCCACGGAAATGGGTATTCTATTTAACCATTAGATGTAGGTGTGTGTGTAGCTCGAATAATTATTATAACAACATCCTAGTATATTTAAGATACTTGTGTTGTTACAAAATAAAGGAATAATAATAGTTTAAGGGGTTGGAGAAGAAAAATAAAACAAAAGAACATAAGAGAAAGCGTTACCTTTAAAAGAGTAACTCTTTTTGATTTGAGCCCAATGTCATTATTAGAAAGGATTCTCCCCATAGTGAGTCTTCTATGAGTAATAGAGGTATGTGGAGAGTGGAAATGGGCAGGGGTTGTCTGAGCCAAAGGCTTGAGAAGTGTGGGAAAGTTGGTAGAGGTGGGGGCCTTTTATAAGAGGAGAGGAGGGGTACTCTCGGAAATTCTTGAAATGTTACATTATTTTCAAATGGGTTTTGAATTTTATAGGTCCCACATTGATATATTTCGTGGATAAGATGATAAGGGTTCGAAATATACTTATCCAATTTGTTTTTGACAAGTGTACATTTTATATTTTACATTATCTTTTCATTTTATTTAAATCGTTAATTAATGAGGTAATCGCTGCATCATCAGGGTGTCATAATAAATTTAATTTATTTAATTTATAAAAATTATAAATGAAATATCATGATGTAGGAAATCTTTTTATATTTACAATTAATATTTATAGGAAAAAATATGACTTTATAACCCCTTCTAAAAATTGTTTTTGTAAAATAATACATGTTTGTGACAATTTTATTTTTACTTTAAATAAAATGTATTAATGTCATTATCATACCCAAGTGGCTCTATAGGGTCCCACAAATCGACCCATGGTTTTTAGTGGTCGGCCATGACTAGAAAAACAATTTTGGGACATGTGTCAAGATATTTTTATATATTTATAATATCATTTTTATCTTAATTTACACTAATTACCTCTAATCACAGTTAACAAAACCCAAAAGTTACTATTTACCAAAAAACTATTTTAATCCCATTGAACCAAATTTTACATACTAATGACAACCATGTATGTAGGATTTTTGAAATTCAATACACATAAATGGTAACCTTTCATCTAAACGAAATATCTGTATTCTTTACAACCACTTAGTGGTTTCACTATTCATAAAAAGTTGAAGTTTTTCAAAACAACACCAAAAATTTAATCTATGCTATAATTGATATTACGAAATAAAAAATGATGTTTATTTTATAAAATTCCCAACATATATGTTGCATTAATTAATTTTATAATTAATTACCGTTGTCAAAACAAAGAGCGTGTTTTTTAGAAACAATATCAATCAAAAGATTGACAATCGTTTCTGTCCAATTTCAAAGTGAAATAAATTATAATGACCACCATTGGATAAAATGGTAAAATTATATTCTAATTATACCTTATAACAACTCAAATAAATAATATATCAGTATTAATTATTTTGATTAAAAAGGTTGTTTTTCATTAAATTTTAATAATTTTCACTAAAATATAAATGTTATCCGAAAAGTTCCAAACATTCAGATTAGGCTAAATTCTATAATCCGAATCTAAAAATGAAATCCATTTTGAGAGATAAAATTTATAAAATTTCAAAAAGTAGGTATTACAATTCATAACGGTTATTTTGATTGGTTATGGTATGTGTTAGAACTCGAAGTTGTGTATAACACACACTACTGTATTATTCAATGAGAAGAGCACAATGGAAGCATGGAGTGTTACACATGTATAATTTCCAATGATATATATAATAACCCCTGAATTTATGAATATTTATAATGATGATTTATTTTATTATATGGATATATTAAAATAAATACAACTTTGTTTATAAAGTGTAGTATATTCACTTATAAGAATATTTTTATGGATCACCTTGCATATACATGTACATGTTAATGTGTACATAGTGTATAGTATTCTAGGAATATAAGTGATGTTTTATATGCATGAAAGTGGTAAATGGACGTTTTGGGTTATCTTTGTCAATGTCGTAGAGTTCTAAGATGTTTTGGCATCAGTCTCCTTCTTCTTAAGGTAGGATCCCTGCACCTTTTTCATTTAATTTGAATTATGTATTAAATGATAACATTTGTATATTCATTGAATTTTAATTAGTGATGTAAGATTTATAGAATAAATCATCCTTTATCATTAAATTAATATCACACTTGAAATGGTGATTAAATGTTAAAAATGTGTTTTTGGTAAACAGAGTCAGGTTTTTATATTAAAATCCCACAACAAGATGATATTTATCAAATTGAAAACTTATATGTGCACTGACTTGTTATTTTGTGATTTTTCATAATATTAATTCTCATTTCTTATGTCCATATTCTATATTTTCCTATTTTTTTATAAATTCAACTATTTTTTTAGTGATTTTATCTTAGATATGATGGTGAAACAAGGGGTTCCAAATTATGATTCACATGGATGGAATCATGTTATTTTTTATTTATGTTATTGATGGTAGTAAGCATGTTGGGGGAGATATCATCAATGTATGATATGGCCGCATTGTGTATAATCTTTTTTACCTTCAGATTAGTTACACTAGTTCTTTAGGAATTACCCCTTGGATGGGATCAAATTATCTATGTTTATACTATACCATGACTATGACTTGGACCCCAATATGTGTTATCATTTATAGACTCAGAGTCTAGTAATTTACTTTTCATGCCATGCTCGGAGTGACACATGTTAATTCATTCTAGGGTCACAATGAAAAAAATGCCTGGAATTCGTTATATGTAGATCTCGTGAACTGATACTTCAGTTGTCCAACCATATTTTCAAGGAATGCATCTAGGATTCACATTATATTTTATAAAGTGGATTCCAAATAGAATTTAGTACAATGGTAAATTAACATTTCAAAAATAAATATTAAATCCCATAGAATTAAAGACAGAGCTCCATGTCAATAAATCTACACCACATGTTTGGGGTTATTCCACCTCCTCTAATACTATCTCATCAAATATATCATTTATGGATCATTTTTTTAGATTCATTGGTATATGCAGATGCAAGTAGATTTGATGTGTGTCCTTGTAGGACCCCAAAAAAAGAAATGATTTACTTTTTCAACCTAGAATAATTTCAATATTGAACATTACTTACCATATATTTCCCAAAATGAGTTGGGAATAAAATTGAGGGTTCTAGACCAGTGTGACTATATCACACTCTACTATAGAACCAATTTTACATGAGAATATATTATGTCTTTAGGTATTGGTACATGGAAGATTCTGATTTGAAAAGATTTTATTTACATTACTATGATGATGTTTGTGAATATGAACAAGCTAGTTCTTAGGATGCTCATTGAACTATTCGTTTTGAAGTTATTATTCTATTACATTGTGTTTTTTATAATTCTTAATACATGGGATTATAGAATCATATATCATAAATGTGTTTCTATAAATTGGAATTGGAACATTTACACATTTATTATAATCTTCCACTATTTCATTTGTATTTTATTATTATTTCCTTCATTTATTGATATGAAACATATATATCATTGTGATACACAAAACTAAATGGTATAGTGTAACCATAATTCCATCATTAGACCCTCAATGCTTGTCCACTGCCAATGGAATACACAGTTGTGTCCTTATGGCCATGTATTGATCAATATTACTAATGTTTCCCCATGCAATGGTCGCATTCATTACAAATTTTATTTAATGAATTATTTGTCATTTTCATGCTACATTGGTCCATTAAATATGATATTATGAATGTTTCCATTCTTGGTAAATAGTTGTGCCTCTGAGTGATCAACCAACATACAAGGAAATGTCCCAATGGGTAGGTTTGATATTTTGTTTCATGTTATTTATATTACCATTGATACAATTTCAACTTGATTGATTAGAGTATTTTTTTATACATACTAATTAATAATATTTAGTGATTACACATGTCATGGCATTGAAATGAGGAAACAATTACATAAATCATTATAGGCACATAATAATTCACATGTAATGTATATTCTATTCTAGGCAGAATAAATCGTTAGGATAACTTGAAAATTTTATCATTCCTTGAATGTTTTATCATAATTATGTTGTGGTTTATTACTCTAATAATTCATTAATATGTTTATTTAACATATTAGTGTGAATTTTTTTATTTTTCAATCCTCTTGGAATATTAGCATATGATGAAACCTTCGAGTTGTGATTAAAGGGGAGTTAATATAAAAAATTGTTGCAATATGTGTGCCTTATGAATTGTAAAAATTTAACCTAGGGATCCATCAAATATTAATTTTACCTCATATATTAATGGGTTATTGAATTAATGAATAATACCAAAATATAATCTTTATCCTAAAAAAGATGGATTTAACTAAATGGGAAAAAAATTTCAATTGGCAGAGTTTATGAGCGCTTTATTAATTGGATTAGGGTGAACCATATAATCGAACCATAATTGATTAACCATTTATATTTAATTAATTATATGTGAATGTTATTAAGATTATGCTTTGTTGAATTATTAGGAAATCATTTTTCAATTAGATGGGAGCTTCCTCCAATGTGTATGGTGTATGTGATCTTTTTTTATTAATTGGAGGTATCCTATAAACTAGACCATCTGTTATGGGCCTTTCCTTTGAGATTTATGACCAATATAAACATTATTATTTTTTAATGTTATATATTTACTAAATGAAGATCATACAATTATTTAATATCCTTTAATGTTCTATGTGGATAATCTCATAAAATCACAATTGGACCAATGTAGGTCATTTGAGAGTTGGCAGCTATGGTTGTGATTTGGCGGGCACGTGATGCCTTGTGTGTTAATATTATTGTGGTTTGGTGGTGGTGATACTTCAGTAGAAGTGGTTGAGCTCTTCTATAGAGGTCAACCAATAATATCTTGACATCCATTCTTTTTTATGTAGGAATGTTGTATTTTAAACATATATAGAACACAACCCTCTTTTTGGAGAATGTGTCTTGGATCAAATATGGTGATCATAAGAACCACATAGTGTAGTCCCGAAATTAATGAGATCACAACCATTATCTTCATGTTGTCTTATTACAATGTGAGAGTTGCAGTAATAATCCATTATAATGATGTAGATTATCATTAGATTCGATTAGGTTGTTTTTTCAGAGTTTTTCTTTTGGGGAATGGTTTCACATAATGTCATGGATAGTAATGAGTGATACAATTATTCCCATGAAAAAATTCATTGAATAGAGATATGTATTCACACAGTTTTATTTAACATAGTCTCTAGGTAGATTTTATTTTGGGGTTAGTCAGTGTTCTCATTCTGTGGAAGTTCGACTTGTACTGATGTCTTTCATGTATGTTTGAATGTGGATCACCTTGAATGAGCCCCATTATTTTTATATGTTTACTACGATTTCACCCATATTTTTAGCCCTGCTTGTAAGGGGGTTTTTATCATAATGATCCAAATGGTTCATATGGTGAATTTTATATGTTTTGGATGAGGCCCAACAACATCAATGTGAATTTTTTATTAATACTTCTTCAGAAATAGGTTGTAGGATTTGGTTATTAGGCTCAGAGAGGCATTGAGATTCCTTTATTTAACATCATAATGTCGATATTTTGAGATAAAATAGAAATATATGTTGGGTTCTCTGGGGTTATTCAACAATGGATGGTGTGAATTGATAACCCATTCCTTCTGTATATAGTCAGCAAGAAATCTATTCTTAACGATGTTAGAAAAGACAAGTGAAAGGTTGATGTTGTCCATTGTTTTTCATAGTATAGTAGTCATAATTGTTTAAAATGGGATCAGTATTAAGTCGAACCATCAATAAAATCATGTCACATGTCATGAGCATCATGGAAATGTTGGAGCCTCGTCTTGATTGTTAATTCCAATGGTTGGGATATCATGAATCATTATTGTTCCTCAACTGTTAGAACCATGTGTTTGAAGGGATGTTGATGTGATCATCTCCTAGGTTCAGCGGGCTAAGGTAAGAGTTGTCACTATGCCTCATCTCAGATTAAGTAAATTGATAATGTTTTTACAGTATGTGTAACATGTGTTAAGGCGATGCTTAAAGGCGCATTATGTTGTTGGGAATGAATCATGGCCATTTAAAAAAGACTGTCTGAAACATCTAGGTTTGGTTATCGTTTATTTATCCTTGAAGGATTATTTAGGATTAGACTTTTTAATGTTGGGAGGTTGTAATGAAATGTGTTTTGATTTATGATAAAATTCCATGTGATTTTGAATGCTTGATGATTCCAAGATAGTTCGTTCTTTGTAAAAAATATAGAACATAATTATTTGAGTGATAAAACCATAACATGTAGTTTTTAGACATGGTTAAAGGACAGAGGGGTTACTCGGGTGCTTCATTGTATTTTTAGAGTTCCAAACCCCAAAAGTATCTATTTTTTAGGCTCTGGAAAAGGCACACATTTTTTCAGAAAATATTGCACCCCCAGTAAGAATTATTGTGCATTATGGTAGTTAGTAGATGTGATGTGCATTATCATTGCATTTTTTACCCAAAACATGTGCCTATCCTAGAAGGGTAGTTAACTAAGGAAGTACTTATTCAATATTCTTTGTACGTTTGGAACATGATTTTACTAATCCTTTGAGTTTTTTTAGATGAATATTAAATAAATTTATTTAAATTAAAACATAACTTAAATTACTACCCCCATTCTAAAATGACTCACCATCCCACAATACCTCTTGGATGTTCATAACTCCAGTACATTGAAATCCTTTATTCACTGTTATTTTATATAGATTCAATGATTTTCTCAATTGGTTTCTTGAGGTAAGATCCAAATTACCTCTTCATCCCATCTTTGAAGGTTTTTATCTTCTCTTTCACCCTACCTACCACAACTGAATCCATGTCTTATAGTGGATGCATTTATTGATGTGTTCTTCCATTATTACGATATGAATTGGCAAATTTTGATTATTATTGTTTCTATTATATCACCCTTTACCTAAGATAATGTGTTTTCGACATTTATTGTACAACCATCATTAATTTCTAGAATTTTTTATTCCATTATTATTTATTTCACAATTTTTATTTTTTTATTTTATAGTTTTTTAGTATATAAAGATTTTCAATATTTGCATTGGAACTTAATAGTGTGGTTTTGGGTTTCTGTTTTCGAAAGAGGATCACATGTATATGTATAACTATTAATGTTCATATATAAGATCAACCTTTATATATTATCACCCACGGATGGATGAATATATATAATGGGGCTTGGTGTGAATATATGGGTGTATAAGAATTCATTCATATTTATGTAAAATGGGTATGTGATTATATATAAAAATATGTATCAATCCCCATATAAGTAGTTGGACATGAAAATATGCACTTAAGGGATATGTGTCCATTCATATAATTGATTGAACATACATGCGCATGTTGTAAATGGATGGTTTGGGTTTCCATTGTCTAATTTATTAAGTGCTGAGATGTTTTGACATGGTATTCTTCCACTAAATGGAGGATACATTTCAATTTACCATTTCAATTAGAAAAAATAAAAGAAAAATTATGTTGATATAAATGTAATAAATTAGTTAAAAAATAACATTTCTATCAAAACAAATTTAAAGAAAGTCATAAAAATATCAGATATCATCAATTATATTTTGGTGGAGGAGGATCACATGATGTACCATTTAGAGCATGCCTAGAAGGACTAGTGTTAGTATACACTATACCAACACAACACACAAGTAGCTAGATATACTCGATCCATTTCTCATCTCACAGAAGCTGTTACTCATGAACCACCACCCTCTCCTTCCATGTATGTTGCATCATCTCATCTTGATGTATAAATAATTTCTCATAATTTTTGGTGGATGAAGTCAATAATGAATCTCCCTGAGCTCTCTTTGTTCTCACTAATGTCATCATTGATGTATGATAATAACACATAGGTGTCAGTCAAGAACCAATACCAACAACTCAAACTCTATCAACACCCAATGCAGTCACCTGTATCCAAGCCCCCCATCAAAACCCAAATCAGTAGTGACAAATAAATGATTCTCATCTTGAATATACTCTGAATAAGAATAATTAGCCTTATATGTTTCCATCAAATGTATTAGAAAATTATTATAATAATAAAATTAATAGTCATGATCTTTTTAAACAAAATAACTAACCACAATATGCTGCTTTCATTCACCTACAACATATCCATTATGAGGATCAGTGTAAATATTGTTATAAACATCATTCTATGTAATAGATTCGTCAGATGCTGCCTATATAATATAAAAAAATATATATAATTAATATATATATAAATTAATACATTAATACATTATATCAATATTGATATTTCACCTATTTATGCCAAATTTATGACTCCCAACCATATGGGTGCACTCTTTCCTCCCCCAACTCTGATGTACAGGAGATGCTCACCTCTTAAAAGCCTTTCCAAGCTTCAAGTAGAAAAAAAACTCATATATGAGATTATATATAGTCGAGATTATGGTATGTGAAACAATGAACGAAAATCATAGCACAAGATTTATTCATAGACAACCTTATGATGTTGTGTAGAAACTAATGAATGTGTTCACAGATACATCTATCCAATGACTCTTGGATAAGTCCTCTCTATATGTCATAAATATGAAAAAAATATCTAAAATATATTTTATAAAATATATGGGAGTGATTAAATAAATTTTTAGAATTTAAATATTATTTTATAATGTACAATCTAATGCTCGAATATCTATTCATACACAATGATGGGTACAAGGTCCCATGACACCCATGGTTAAGAAGAATAATTTTTGAGAAATGCACTAGCCTACCCAATAGATAAAAGAGAAAAATAATGCAAATAAAAAAAATGCATAAAACTATTTCCAAATTTAATAAAAATAGTTATTGTAAAATAAATATCCTAAATAATTAAACATAAAATGAGGATCAAAATTAATTTACGTTTGTCTCTCTGGAATATTATCTAGAAGTAGTAATTGAGCAATATTATACACCCTCCTTGTAGGCACACCATCCTTCGGAGGAGAGGGTGAATCTGGTTCATCAATTGGTAGTCTAGAATCGATGAGAGAACATAATAGATCATAATGATCATCACCATCATTATAAAACAAATATACTCAATAGTAAGAGACTGTTAATACAGACATGAAATATAAATATCTAGTAAATTTAAGAATAAAATACTATTACCTATAATATAATTTCATACAAATATCTAATTTAAAAAAATAATAAATATCATAATATAACAATTTCATATAACTAATGACCTAAATATAATACATCAATCATCACTTTTATCACTATTTCATCGACAAAAATGTATTCATCATCATATTTAAAATTTTTAACTTCAATATGACTTTTAGTTTCATCATCCATTATTACACCATCATCATTTACTATATAATAGTCCCTTTACTGGGGGGTTTCATAATTGTTATTTATATCTCATTGAGTAAGATAAATATTTTGGGATGTTTCTTTATAAATTCCAATCTGATTCAATTTCAAATTATTATTTACATTTTAAATTAAATGATTTCCACATGATTTTATTTTTAACACACTCCACCAGTACATCAAATATCTTAAAATTCCACAATAAGTTTCACAATAACATGATATTCTTGATGTGCCAAAATAATTGGTTCATTTGATTCAAGAAGAGTTTTATATTTAATGTCAATGACTCCATGTCATTGATGAACTCACATCCTATGATCAGTATCAAGCCTATGAAATTTCAACATTGAAATATATTTCAATCCCATATTACATAACTAAATTATTTTATCTACTATATATGAAATGTAAACATTACTTTCCTTATGATGATATCATTTCAAAGGAAAACCAATATTAATATATTAATTTGGTTCACCATATATGCGTGTATGGAATCAGAATCCATTAAACACATACCAATTATATTATGTCACCAAATTCTATGGAGGTTTTTTATGTGGACAAAATGAACTGTGGATGTAACTCGGGCAAAAAATTACATGTAATTTTAAAAGTTGAGCTAGTCTAGTGATCTTGATTGGTTGCCCCTATGGGTGGATGAGGTTGATGGGGTGGGAGGGGTATTGGTGGTTCATTATGGAGTCAAGTTCCAAGTCATGTTTTCATTCCATTCATGCATTAAAAAAAAATTTGTAGTTCTCTTGAGTAGATTGTTAAATCTATCTATTCTATTTAATGATTAATGAATGATTGTTAACCGTATCAGGAACTAAATTCAGTGGTCGATGGAGCATGTATCATGGAATGATATCAATTTATCATTAAATCTAATGCAAAAGAAGCACCTATGTTGGAGAGTTATATGTGGTCTCTGGTGAAATATTTTGTTTCATGTGGAAGGTGAAGATCCTATAGAAATGTATCAAACATGTAAGGCTTACTCAAAAATTTATATTGAAGGTTTTCTCCATCGTTATGTCAGTTATAACTTGAGAGAATGTAATTGATGTGCATGGATACACAGGAAACCTTTGAATACACTATTGTTCAGGAGTAGGCTACTATGGTTGTGATTTAGCGGGCATGTGATGCCATGTGTGTTATTGTTATTGTGGTTTGGTGATGGTGACAGTTCTGTAGAAGTGTTTGAGATCTTATATGGAGGTCAACCAATAATGTCTTGACATCCATTCCTTTTTATGTGGGAAATGTGTATTTTAAACATATTTAAAACACCACCCTCTTTATGGATAATGTGTCTTTGTTCAAATATGGTGATCATAAGAACAAAATAGTGTAGTACCGACATTAATGAGATCAAATCCGTTATCTTTATATTGTCTGAGTACAATGAGAAAGTTGCAGTAATATTCCATGCTACTGAGGAAAGAACCCGAACCTTCTTTTCATGTATGCCATTTTGTTTCTGGAGTTTTTAAGAAAAATGAAGGTTCATGAAATTTTGTAAGTACACGCCGTGTACTTTCTGAGTACACGCCTTGTACTCTATTACCGCTCAATGCCGTGTGTTGGCCGTGTCCGGGCCACACACACGGTGTGTAGAGGTGACGTGGGGGCCATTTTTAGCGGATTACAGACAGACTTAGTACATGTCGTGTTCCCTATAAGTACATGTCGTGTACTTTCTTTTTCATCACGAAATGTTTCGGGGTTGCGGCTAACCCCAAATACATCTTCTTCTTTAGTTTTCGTCCGTCCGAGTGTGCCCCGTCCGAACATATATTCGACGAGCTCCCGCCCCTCCGTCCATTCTCTGATTCAAGCATGGTTGATTGCGTTGGAATCGCAGCAGTGATTTCTTCCTTCTATTTAAGCCTTTTTTCTTGATTCCTCCTCGTTTTCATGATATCGTAGGTTAAGCATTTTGTGCGTTTTCTCTGATCTACACCATTCTAGGTAGATTCGCGGGCCAAGGATCACATATATCGACCTCCTAGGATCTAGGTAGGTGTTTTGCGCCTTTTCACAGAATGCCTTTGAGTATTTGTGCAATTTCCACCAATTTCCCTTGAACGGGGAAATTGCGTGTTTTTTGTTTTGACCAGTTATTGCCTGCTTTGCTTTATTGCTTTAGTAGAGGTTATTTCTTGTAGAATTTGGGTAATTATACTGTGATCTTATGCTTTTCTACGCTTGTATACCTGTTTGGGATTTTTCCTATTGCCATGCCTAGTTATAGGTTGATGAAACTGTTGTGTTGCTTTGCTGTTGAGCCTTAAAGTGATAGCCAAGTAGTTCTTGAGGTTTACTTGGACGATACACGCACTTTTTACACATTGTTTTTACATAGGGATGAGAGAACCTAGTGTAGTGGACCACAAAGAGAATAGATATAAGGGATTCTCCAGAGTGTCCTTATTTTACAATGTGAGACCACAAGAGAAATTGACGTTGAGTGCATTCTCAGATAGTCTGTTGTTCTTTGACGTGGGCCACAGGAAGAATGAGAGGTTGCGTGCTTCCCCAGAGAGCCTTTATCACGATACTAGACTATAGGGGGAATTGACGGTGGGTGCTTCCTCAGAGAGACTATTATTAATTTACTTAGTTGAACCAGAGGGGTGAGACTGAGTGTGCCTCCCAGAGAGTGGCTAGTTCTTATAGGTTGAACCATATGGGTTAGGCTGTGAGAGCTACCTGGAGGGTTACCAGTTTCTTTTGTTGCTGACTACTTACTTTTGTACATATATGTTAGAACTGGGGATTGTAGTTATTGTGCTTACCTGTTTACTTCTTTCTTCTTTAAAACTATAATGTATTCATTGACTGTTACGAAAAGATATTTTGGGGGATTGCCTACTGGTATTGTATCTCACACCCTATTTGGGCCATGTTTTTAGGCCCATGTAGACTATGTTGTTATAGGTATAGATAAGGTCAAGCACACTTCTACTTCAGGTACCAGATTTTGCTGTGGAGTTGGAGAGCATGAGACCGGGCTTGGGCTCGCGATGTTGTTGGAGAAGCTATTTACTTTTAGTTGTTTGTTTTCAGTTGTATTCAGCATGTTTATTTGTGTACTCTTTTCCATAGATATTTGTATCGTACTACATCATCATTTTATATCAGACCTTGCTTCAATTTTTGGTACAGTTGTTGTATGCTATTTACTGCATCCGTTATTGACTATGTTTTCTTCCGCTGTATACTTTTCCAAATGATGGCATAGTTTCCCCACCAAGTCGATCACTGCTTGTCGGCAGCCTCTGGCTTTTGGGGAAATGTGCCTGAGATCATGTGGCGAACCGGATACGGGGAACCAGTGGAGGGGATCCAGATTCAGGTCATTACAAAGTGGTATCAGAGGAGTTATTTTCTCTTGCATTACTATTTGGAGACATTATATATGGATAGGACGGATTTGGTGCTTGGTATTAAGCTATGCCCGGGAGTAGCTAACCCGTGTACAGGGAAAAGCCATACTACCTCGTTAATTACAGTTCTGGTTTTCAACCTTTATGGTTGATGCGATTTCACCTAGAGTGATTCACATGCCTTTTGTTGTGCTGTTTTGATTATTATGTTTCTATTTTCGTAGCAACCCAATGAGATGAGGGTATGCCATGTCATGCATCATATAGGGACTTATTGAAATCACATGCCATGCATTTTTTCCATGCCATCTAGGGTGCATTAGCGATTGAATGCTATTGTGATAGGATTTGTGTAGATTATGCATGGTGTTGTGATAGTTTCTTGATAGATTCTATGTAGTTTTATTTTTGGCATGACTGTAGGAGATTCCATGATTTGATTCGCGGGGAGTATGGGCCCCCACGGATCAGAATTTGGCACCTCTTTGTCACATTTTTGTGTTTTCTGGGGTGCTATGCAGTTTCTGAGCTACTGCTCAGAAAAACCCAGAATACATGGCGTGTACTTTTTGGGCACACACCGTGTAGTTTTAAGGCCTTGTCACTGACCGTGTGGGCAGAAACCCAGTGTTTTGAGGAAACATCAGAAACACGCCATGTACGCTGGATGCACGCCATGTAGGGTGTAGTCATGTACCCAGCTGTGTCACTAACAACACGGGTCGGGGAATCTCAGGTAGAACATGCCATGTTGTAACAGAACACGCCGTGTAGTCTTTTCTGGGTACCCGGCCGTGTCACGAACAACAAGGGACGGTGTCACCTTACCTATAAACGCTGTGTTTTTTCGGAACACGCCGTGTATGGTTTAGCCATGTATACGGCCGTGTGATTAACAACATGGGCTGGTGTAACCTTCATTTAGACACACCGTGTTTCCTTCGGAGCACGCCGTGTAGTCTTTTCAGGTACCTTACTGTGTCACGAACAACACGGGACATTGTCACCATACCTATACACGCCGTGTTTGTTCGGAACACGTCGTGTAAGGTTCATCCATGTAGACAGCCGTGTGATTAACAACACGAACCGACGAAGCCTTGTCAAGTGCACGCCGTGTTTGTTTGGAACATGCTGTGTAGTCTTAGGATATGTCGGACCCTTTGGGTTAGACGTGTAAAGAGACTCAGGCAAGGGAGTGGTTTTCAGGTACGCTCCTTGTAGTGATTATACATGCAGTGTAGTTGTGTTTTGTAAACGTTTGATTTTTCTTTCCCTGTTCCCATTTTTTACTCTTGTGATTTTCATTCCATGGTTTCCTGATCTAAGGAGTGCTTTTGATCTTTCCTATCTATGCCTCCGAGACGTCCTCCGGTCATACGTCTGTCGTCAGGCAGTGATCAGATGCCAGATATGGCTGATCATGGACTTCCTGCCGATCCTCCTGTCAGGCTAGCTCTGGCAGCGGCTATCATACCCGTTGCAGATGCCGATGCGCAGTTTAGGGAAGGTTTTATGAGGATGATACAATCCTTCATGGAAGCGCCGTCTCCTGCCACGACTATGGCAGACCTGACGTGGGTCTTTCAACAGCATCATCCTCCCACGTTCTCGGGGGAAGGAGGACCACGGGATGCAGAGTCATGGTTGGAAGCCATGCTGACTATCTTCGATAATCTGGAGACACCTCCAAAGAGGCAGGTCATAAACGCTACCTACATTCTATGAGACTCCGCCATGAGGTGGTGTGATGTGATCTCACAGGCTGTTTTGCAGAAAGTTATGGCTTGGGAGGAGTTCCATTGCGTGTCTTACGACTACGTCTGCCCGGAGACCCTTGAGGGCCGACTGAGCACGAGAGTTCATGAGCCTAGAGTAGGGTACTCTTTTAGTTATGGAGTACTGCTCGTGTTTCACCGAGCTACAGCATTTCATGCCTCTCCGGGATGGAAGTGGGGTGTTCTTGGCAAGGAAGATTAAGGACGGTCTCAGGCAAGAGATCTGATCGCAGAGGATCATCTTCCAGCTGATTTCTATCACTTCCATCATCAACTAGATGCTGATTTCGGAGAGCAATCTGAGAGACTCTAGAGCAGCGAGCCAAGGATGTTCTTCTCCTAGATATAGTCTTCCTCCAGATGACAGCAGGAAGCACCGTAGGTAGTCTATGCGCGATGATCCGAGGAAGAGGGATGCATCATTGGGCAGTCAGGTGATATGCTACCAGTGTGGCTGGTCAGGGCACACGAGGCCGCAGTGTCAGAGAGACCCCGTGGAGTGCCGATCATGCGGCAAGAAGGGTCACATTTAGTGTTTCTGCTAGGTCTTCTCACCTGTAGTGGGTGACTGGGGTTCTTCCATGACTCCTCATTCAGGGGAAGCACCCCCATTTTCACACCAGTCAGGGAACTGGAGTTCTTCCGGCCGTTCAGGCGGAGGTGGAGGTCGAGTTCATGGTGTTCAGCCACCAGTTCCTCAGCAACAGCAGGGAGGTTCAGCTCAGAGTGGTCAGCCAGGGGTGCAGGGCCGCAGTACAGGCCAGTCGTTCACTGTAGAGAAGACCTATCTAGAGCCGGATCTCGACCCTTCTACAGTTCGAGGTACGGTTTTAGTAGCCTCAGTTTTATCTTCATCCCATTTTGATACTGGTGCTATGAATATCATTACATCTGTTGTTGTCGTGGGGAGACTTGGGGGCTCTTCATATTTTCTTCTGTCGACTCGTTGACACTAGACACACCTTTGGGGGTGAGGACATCTAGTGTACGCCAGTGTAGAGAGTTCCCTCTCAAGGATGCAGGGTATCATTTCTTATGGGATCTCTGTGTCATAGAGATAACATGATACGATTTCGTCCTCAGCATGGACTTGTTAGCTCCCTTCCAGGCAGTCGTCGACTGTTATCGCCGCAGAGTGAGCATCGTTTCACAATAGGGTGAATCTTTTCTTCATAGAGGTGAATGGGGTGTTCAGGCAAGACGGGCTGGACTCGAGCATCATGTTCTAGAATGGGTGACAGCCCAGATTGATAGTCATTATCAGGATGATCAGGGGACTCCACAGTTAGACATTTCACCAGTGGTTGAGCGCTTTAGGGACATCTTTCCAGAAGAATTTTCGGGTTTTCCTCCAGAGCGTGATGTAGACTTCTCTATTAATCTCATGCCAGGAGCGGCACCGGTGTCCATTCCTCCCTATAGATTGGCCACAAATGAGTTACAAGAGCTCAAGAAGCAGTTGGAGGAGTTGCAAGAAACAAGTTTAATCCAACCTAGTACTTCTCCTTGGGGTCACCTGTCCTGTTTGAGAAGAAGGCAGACGGTACCCTTCGGCTTTTTGTGGATTATCAGATGCTGATCTAGTTGAAAGTCAAGACCCGATTTCCCTTGACGAGGATCGATTACCTTTTCGATCAGCTTTGAGGAGCCCAGGTGTTCTTCATGATCGACTTGAGGTCCTATTATCATATGTTGCACGTTAGACCATCAGATATACCTCTGACAGCCTTCAGAATCAGGTATGGTCTTTATGAGTATACAGTTATGTCGTTCGGTCTCACGAACACACCCACAGTTTTCATGGAACTGATGAACCAAGTGTTCCATCCTTACATGGACTCTTTGGTTGTGGTCTTTGTGGACAATACTTTGTGTACTCTCACAATCGACACAAACATTCCACACATCTTGAGATCATTCTGAGTAAACTGAGAGAGCATCGACTTTATGCCAAACTTTGAAAGTTCCACTTCTGGATGAATCAGATTCACTTCTTGGGTCACGTCATCTCAGAGGAAGGATTGTCAGTGGACCCAAAGAAATTGAGAGATGTAGTTTCTTGGCAGCAGCTAATAAACGTCTTTGAGGTGCAGAGTTTCATAGGACTGGCTAGTTACTACAGACGCTTCATTTAGGAATTTTCTCGTCTGGCATCACCATTGACAGGTCTGACCAATAAACGGGAGAATTTCTTATGGTCAGATTCTTGTGAGTCAGCCTTTCCAGAGCTGAAATGGAGGTTGACGTTCGCATCGATAATAGTCTTTCCAGAGCCATGAAAGAGCTATACTATTTACATTGATTCTTTAGGTATCGGGATGGGAGCTGTGCATATGAAGGGAGATGGAGTCATTGCATATGTTTCTCAGCAGTTGAGGCCACATGAAAGGAACTACCCTATGCACGATCTGGAGATTGCAGCTATTGTTCATGCCTTACGCTATTGGATGCACTACCTTTTGGGAGAGCACTTTGTGATTTTCACAAACCACAAGAGTCTCAAGTACATCTTCACCCAGCGTGATCTGAATCTAAGACAGCACAAGTGGGTCGAGTATCTTCAGTCCTTCGACATTGATCTCCCCTACATGCCGGGAAAGGGCAACACAGTGGCTGATGCTTTGAGTAGGAGAACTCATGTTCAGTAAGTGCAGGAGGCCAGAAGTGAGTTGCATCTTATGGCTCTGTTCTCTGAGATGCATTTGAATGTTCACGATAGACATGGACAATATTTCCTTTCATTTGTGGCTATTACCTCTACTCTTCTAGATCGGGTACGAAAGAGGAATCTATCAGACTCAGAAGGCTTAGTCCTCCGGGAATCAAGTCAGGAGAGGACCCTCTTCCTAGGTGGAAAGTGGGTGAGGATGAGATATTGAATTTCGAGGGATGCGTATAGGTGCCAACAGACATATGCGAGGAGCTGATGTAGGATTTTCATTCATCAGTTTTGGAAGTTCATCCTTGCGTCACTAAGATGTATCGGGACCTTCATCGCCATTACTGGTGGCCAAGTATGGAGAAGGATGTTTATGGTTTCGTCTTGAGGTGTTCTACTTATCAGAAGGTAAAGGTAAAGCATCAGCAACCAGCAGGCCTTTTACAGCAGTTACCCATTCCGGAGTGGAAGTGGAATGATGTTGCGATGGATTTCTTGATCGGTTTTCCAAGGTCACCTCAAGGGAATGATGTTGTTTGGGTTTTTGTCAATAGACTTATGAAGGTTGCTCACTTCCTACCAATCAAGGAGACCTTCAGTGTCGATGATATGGGACAACTTTACATCTGAATGATCGTTCATCTACATTGGATCCCACACTATATTATTTCAGACAGGGATGCACGCATGACTTCTCGGTTCTGGTAGGGACATCAGAAGGCGTTGGGTACATAGGTACTTTTGAATACAGCATAATATCCTTAGACTGATAGCCAGTTCGAGCGCATGATCCAAGTGCATGAGAATATGCTCTGAGCATGCATTCTGGACTTTGGTGGATCTTGGGAGAAGCATATTATTCTGGTGGAGTTCGCCTACAATAATAGTTTCCAGGAGACCATTTAGATGGCACCATACGAGGCTTTGTATGGTAGGCCATGCCGATAGACCATATGCTGGCTGGAGGCAAGAGAGGCAGCTTTGCTGGGACCTCGTCTTGTTCAAGAGACTTCAGAGCAGATATAGTTGATTTAGAAGAGGATGGCTACAGCACAGTCTCGGAATAAGGCTTATGCTGATCAGCAGAGACGACCTCTGGAGTTCGAGGTCGGGGATCAAGTTTTCGTGCGTGTTGCACCAAGGTTGGGACATAAGAGGATTCAGAGAAAGGGTAAGATTTCACCGTGGTACGTTGGGTCGTTTGATGTGTTGGATAGAATTGGTTTGGTTGCCTATTGGTTGTAGTTACCTCAGAGGTATCGGGCTATGCATGGCATCTTCCACGTCTCTCAGCTCCGACATTACTTTTCAGACTCATCTCATGTCCTTCAGCCTGAGGAAGTTGAGCTCGAAGAGGATACATCATTTGAGGAGCATCCTATCTGGATTATCGATCACAATACCAGGGTTCTCTGAGGCCGGTCTTTTCCTCTAGTATGGGTGCTATGGAATCATGGGAGAGTACATGACAAGACCTAGCAGAGGGAGGCCGATGTACGATCAGAGTGGCTAGAGCTGTTTGAGGTTTCTTCTTCTTCACCTCGTTAGAGAAATTCGAGGATGAATTTAATTATGGGGGAATGTTTGTAAGAACCCATACCTTTTCTCAGGCATGACTTTCTTTTTATAGAGTTTTTATGAAAAATGAAGGTTATAGAAATTTCGTATGTACACGCCGTGTACTTTCTGAGTACACGTCATGTTCTATTTCATGCTCGAAGTCGTGTGTTGGCCGTGTCCGGACCACACACACGGTGTGTAGGGGTGAAGTGGGGGGCTATTTTTTGCCGAGTATGGACAGACCTAGTACATGTCGTGTACCATATAAGTACACACTGTGTACTTTCATTTTTTTCGCTAAATGAACTGGGGTCGCGGCTAACCTACAAATTCATCTTCTTCTTCAGTTTTCGTCCATCCGAGAGCACCCTGTCCGACCGAATCTTCGACGAGCTCCCACCCCTCCGTCTGTTCTCCGATTCGAGCACGATCGATTGCGTCAGAATTGCAGTGGTGATTTCATCCTTCTTCTTGATCCTTGATTCTTGATTCCTCCTCATTTTCAAGATATTGTAGGTTGAGCATTTTGTGCGTTTTCTCAGATCTACTCTGTTTTAGGCTGATTCACGGGCCAAGGATCACGTATATCAGCCTCCTAGGATCGAGGTAGGTGGTTTGTGCCGTTCCGTAGAATGTCTTAGAGTATTTGTGTAATTTCCACCAATTTCCCTAGAATGGGGAAATTGTGTGTTTCATATTTTGCCCAGTTATTGACTGCTTTTCATTATTGATTTAGTAGAGGTTATTACTTGTAAAATTTGGGTAATTATACTGTGATCTTATGCTTTGATATGCTTATCTGCCTGTTTGGGCTTTTGCCTATTGCCATGCCTAGTTGTTGGTTGATGGAACTGTTATGTTGCTTTGCTGTTGAGCCTTAGAATGATAGCCAAGTAGTTCTTGAGGTTTACATGGATGATACACGCACATTGTACATGTTGGTTTTACATAGGGCAGAGAGAACCTAGTGTAGTGGACCACATGGAGAATAGACCTAAGGGCTTCTCCAGAGTGTCCTTATTTTACGATGAGAGACCACAAGGTGAATTGACGTTGAGTGCTTTCCCAGAGAGTCTGTAGTTCCTCGATGTGGTCCACAAGGGGGAATGAGATGTTGAGTTCATCCCCAGAGAGCCTTTAGCATGATACAAGAATATACGAGGAATTTACGTTGAGTGCTTCCTTAGAGAGTCTATTATTAATTTACATAGCTGAACTAGAGGGGTGAGCTGAGTGTGCCTCCCAGAGTGTTCCTAGTTCATATAGGTTGAACCATAGGGATTAGGATGTGAGAGCTACAAAGAGGGTTACATATTTCTTTTGTTGTTGACTGCTTACTTGTGTACTTATATATTAGAACTGTTGATTGTAGCTGTCGTGCTTACAAGTTAACTTCTTTCTGCTTTATTACTGCCATGAATTTATTGACTATTAGGCACATATATTTTGGGGGATTGCCTACTGGGATTATATCTCACACCATGTTTGGGCCAGTTTTTGGGCCCAAGCAGACTATGTTGCTACAGGTATAGATAAGGGAAATCTCCCTTCTACTTCAGGTACCTGATTTTGCTATGGAGTTGTAGAGCATGGGACTGGGCTTGAGCTCGCGATGCTGTGGGAGATGCTGCTACTTTTAGTTGTTTGTTTTCAGTTGTATTCAACATATTTATTTGTTTACTGCTTTCCATAAATACTTGTATCATACTGCATCATCATTTTATATCAGACCATGCTTCTATTTTAGGTACAGTTGTTGTATGTCGTTTACTGATTCCTCTCTTGACTATGTTTTCTTCCGCTATTTACTTTTCCAAATGAGGGCATAGTTTCCCCACCGACTCAGCAAGGCCCTCACTGCTCGTCGGCAGCTTCTGGCATATGGGGAAATGCGCCTGAGGTCATGTGGAGAATCGGGTATGGGGCACTAGTGGAGGGTCTCCAGATTCGATTGAGGTCATGTGGAGAACCGGGTATGGGGCACCTGTGGAGGGGCTCCAGATTTGGGTCGTTACAAATGATGTATACTATAACTAGTTTTGATTCGGTGGTTTATTCAGAGTTTTTATTTTGAGGAATGGTTTCACATAATGTCATGGTTAGTCATGAGTGATACAATTATTCCCATGTAGAAATTCATTGGATAGAGATATGTATACATGCTGTTTTATTTAACATAGTCTCTAGGTAGATGCTACTTTGGGGTTACTCAGTGTTCTCATTCTGTGGAATTTTTAATTTTAATGATGTCTTTCAAGTATGCTTGAATCTGGATCACCATGAATGAGCCCCATGGTTTTCATATCTTTACTACGATGTCACCCATATTTTTAGTCATGCTTGTAATGGGGTTTTTATCATCATGATCCAAATGGCACATATGGTGAATGTTATATGTTTTGGATGAGTCCCAACAACATCAATGTGAATTTTTTATTAATTCATCATTAGAAATTGGTTGTAGGATTTGGTAATCATTCTCTGAGAGGCCTTGAGTTTCCTTTATTTAAATACATAATGTTGATATTTTAAAACACTATAGAAATATATGTTGGGTTCTACGAGGGTATTCGACCATGGATTGTGTGAATTGATAACCCATTTCTTCCGTATGTAGTCAGTAATAATCCTATTCTTAACAATGTTAGGAAAGACAAGTGAAATTTTTTTGTTGTCAATTGTTTTTCATAGAATAATTGGCATAATTGTTTAAAATGTGTTTGGTATTAAGTCGAACCCTCAATAAAATCTTGTCACATGTCATGAGAATCAAGGAAATGTTGGAGCCTCGTCTTGAAAGACAATTCCAATGGTTGGGATATCGGGAATCAATACTGTTCCTCTTGTGTTAGAACTATGTGTTTGAAGGGAGGATGATGTGATCATCTCCTAGGTTGTGCGGGCTCGGGTAAGCTTTGTCTCTATGCCTCAATTCAGATGAAGGAATTGGATAATGTTTTTACAGTATGTGTGCCTTGTGTTATGGTGATGCTTATAGGTGCATTATGTGGTTGGGAATGAATCATGGCAATTTAAAAAAGACACTCTGAAATGTCTCAGTTAGGATATGATTTCTTTATCCTTGAAGGATTATTTAGGATTAGAATTTTTAATGTTGGGAGGTTGTAATGAAATGTGATTTGAGTTATGTGAAATTTCCAAGTGATTTTGAATGCCTGATGATTCCAAGATAGGTCGTTCTTTATAAAAAAAAATCAGAACATAATTATTTGAGTGATAAAACCGTTACATGTGGTTTTTAGACTTTGTTAAAGGACGGAGGGGTCACTCGGGTACCTCGTTGTATTTTTAGAGTTCCAAACCCCAAAATTATCAACTTTTTACGCTCAGGACAAGGCACACATTTTGTCAAAAAATATGACACCACAAGAAAAAATTATTGTGCATTATGGTAGTGAGTAGATGTGATGTGCATGATCATTGCATGGTTTACCCAAACCATGTGCCTATCCTAGAAGGGTAATTCCACTAAGGAAGTACTTTTGTAATATTCATCGTACGTTTGGAAGATGATTGTACTAATCCTATGAATTGTTTTGGAAATAAAATTATATAAATAAAATTAAATTAAAACAAAACATAAATTACAAGCCCCCATTCTAATATGAGGCACCATCCCACAATACCTCTATGATGTTCATAATTTCACTACATTTACATCCTTTATTCTTGGTTAATTTATCATGATTACATGATTCTCTCAAATGGTTTCTTGAGGTATGCTCCAACTTACCTCATCTTCCACTTTTTGAAGGTTTTTATCTTCTCTATCACCCTACCTACCACAAATGAATCCATGGCTTACAGTGGAAGCATTTATTGATGTTTTCATCCATTATTACAATATGCAATGGCTCATTTTGATTTTTATTTATTCTATTATATCACCCTCGACCGAAGATGAAGTGTTTCAGAGATTTATTGTACAACCATCATCCATTTCTATAATGTTTTATTCCATTATTATTTATTTCACAATTCTTATTTGGGTAATTAATCATTTTTTAGTATCTATAAATTTTCATTATTTTCATTGGAACCTTATAGTGTGGTTTTGGGTTTCTATTGTTGAAAGAGAATCACATGAATATGAATAACTATTAATGTTCCTATATATGTTCCACCTTTATAAATTATCACCCATGGAAGGTTGAATATATATAATGGGGCTTAGTGTGAATATATGGGTGTATAAGAATTAATTCATTTTAATGAATAATGGGTTTGTGATTATATATAAAAATATGTATCAATCCACTTATAAGTAGTTAGACTTGAAAATATGTATATAAGGGATAGTGCCCATCCATATAATTGATAGAACATACATGTGCAAGTGTAAAATGGATGGTTTGGGTTTCCACTGTCAAATTTATTGAGTTCTGAGATTTTTTGACATGGTATTCTTCCACTAATGGGAGGATATCATTCAATTTACCATTTCAATGAAAATTTTTTTAAAAAAATTATGTTGAAATAAATGTAATATATTATTTAAAAATTAAAAAATCTGTCAAAACAAATTTCAAGAAAGACATAAAAATATCAGAAATCATCAATTATATTTTGGTGGAGGAGGATCACATGAAGAACCATTGGGAGCCTCCCCAGAAGGACTAGGTGTATTAATCTCTATACCATACCAAAACACATGTAGCTAGATATATTCGATCATTTTCTAATCTCACAGATGTTGTTACTCATGGTCCACCACCCTCTCCTTCTGCGTATGTTGCATCATATCATCTTGATCTATAAAACATTCCTCATAATATTTGGTGGACGATGATGTCAATAATTACTCTCCTTGAGCTCCCTTTGTTATCACTAACGTCATCAGTGATGTATTATAATAACTCATAGGTGTTAGTCAAGAACCAATAACAACAAATCAAACTTTTTTAACACACAATGCAATTGCATGTATCCATGCCCCCTCATCAAATCCCAAATCAGAAGTGACAAATAATTCAGTCTCATCTTGAATCTCATCTGAATAAGAAGTATTAGACTTATTTGTTTCCATCAAATGTAATGAAAGATTATAATAATAATTAAATTAATAATCATGATCTTTTTAAACAAAATAACTATCCACGATATGCTGCTTTCATTCTCCAACAACATCTCTTTTATGAGGATCAATATACATCTTGTTATAAACATCATGCTATGTAATAGATGTGTCAGAAGATGCCTATATAATATTAAAAACATTAGATAATTAATATATATAAACATTAATACTTAATATCAAATATAATATTTCATTTATTTATGCCAAATGTATGACTCCCAACCATATGGGTGGCCTCTTTCCTCCCCCAAATCTGATGTCCAGTAGATGCTCACCTCATAAAAGCTTCTCCAAGATTCGAAGAGAAAAAAACTCATATATGAGATAATATATAGTAGAGATTATGTTATATGAAAGAATGATCGAAAATGGTAGCACATGATTTACCCATAGACCATGTTCTGATGTTGTGTAGAAACTGATGTATGTTTCCACATATACACCTATCCCATGCTTCTCAGATAGGTCATCTCTAGCCATCATAAATATATAAAAAAAATATAAAATATAATTTATAAAATATATGTGAGTGATTAAATAATTTTTTTAAATTTTAATATTATTTTATAATGTACAATACAATGCTCGAATATCTCTTCATACAAAATGATGGGTACTATATCTCATGACACCCATGGTTCAGGAGAATAATTTTTTAGAAATTCACTAGCCAGTCAAATGGATAAATGAGAAAAATAATGCAAATAAAAAAAATGCCTAAACCTATTTTTAAAAGTAATACAAATAGTTATTGTAATATAAATATCCTAAATAATTAATCATAAAATGAGGATCAAAATAAATTTATGTTTGTCTCTCTGGAATATGATCTAGAATTAGTAATTGAACAATATTATACCCCCTCCTTGTAAGCACATCATTTTTAAGAGGAGAGGGTGAATTAGGCTCATCAGTCGGTAGTATAGAATCGATGAGAGAACATAATATATCATCATGATCATCACCATCGTAATAAAACAAATATACTAAATACTAAGAGACGGTTAATACAGACATAAAATATAAATATCTATTAAATTTAAGAATAAAATAATGATACCTATAATATATTTTCAATACAAATATGAAATTTAAAAAACTAACTAATATCATAATATACCAATTTCATATAACTAATGACCTAAATATAATACATCAATCATCTCCTTTATCATTATTTTCATCGACACAAATGTATTCACCTTCATGTTTAGAATTTTTTTCTTCAATATGACTATTTATTTCATCATTCATTATTACACCATCAATATTAACTATATAATAGTCCCTTTACTGGGGGTTTTCATAATTGATTTTTATATCTCACTAGGTCAGAGATATATTTTGGGAAATTTTATTAAAAATTCCAATCTGATTCAATTTCAAATAATTATTTTAATTTTCAATTATATGATTTCCACATGATTTTATCTTTATCACACTAAACTAGTCCGTAAAATATCTCAAAATTCCACAATAAGTTTCACAACAAACATGATATTCTTAAAGTGGTAAAATAAATTGTTCATTTTATTCAAGAAGATTTTATATTTAATGTCAATGACACCATGTCATTGATGAACTCGCATCCTCTGATCAGTATCTGACCAATGAAATTTAATCACTGAAATATAATTTGATCCCATATAACATAACGATGTTATTTTATCTAGTATACTTTAAATGTAAACATCACTTTCCTTATAATGATATCATTTCAAATGAAAACCAATATTAATTTATTTATTTGGTTCACCATATATGCGTGTATGGAATCAGAATCCATTAACCACATAACAATTATAATATTTATCCAAATTCTATGGAGTTTTTTATGTGGACACAATGAACTGTAAACTTTACTTACATGTTGTGTTTCATGTAAACAAAAAAATATTAATAATATATATCATAGAAAATTTTATTTAATATTCTATTAATATATACATATCATAACAGTCTTTGAAACCAATATGAACAATTTTGTTGGTATCTTTTTTCAAGAGCATTAGATGTAATTTATATAAATTTTTCTTCATGTTCATCATATTGTCAACAAGAATGTTAGTTTATATAAATACAATTTTATAAATTTTTAATGAAATAAAAAAATTAGTACATACATGATAAAATGATGATATTTTATTATAATGTCGCATAACAGAAGTATGAGCTCTATGTGGTTCTTCATATGTAATCCATCGCTCATGATATCCATTAAAACCTATATCAGTATGAATAACAATTAAAAACTAGTAGTTCATGAATTCATCAAAATTTGTCTCATTTCAATAAATGTGATTATGTTTTAATGAATATTACAAATGAAAATAAATATAGAATAAATTTCATATAGTCTCATGAAAGTATGCTTCTGAAATTGACTCATTAACAGATGCCTTTTTATGTTACTTCTTCATTAATTTTTTCATACACCTCTCTAAAGGATACATCCAGCAGAGTTGTACTAGCCCGCCACATTTATCTTCACATTGAAAATTCAATACTAAATGTTCCATGGAATAAAAGAGGATGAGTGGAAATATTATTTCAATTTAAGATAATATTTAAAAAACATATTTTTATATCAAACACAATTAATTATAACTTGATGATGTCACAAAAATAAATTATAATTAATATCATATTTCATTCATCACATCCATGATTAAATAAATAAACCTCCCTCTAGGACCATGAATAGACAATATTTCAATTATAACACGAGAATAATTAATTTTTAACAATTCTATATTCCCATTAATGACACATGAGACAAATTAGAAGTATAATCTTCAAGAAAACTAAAATCATTAGTCCATTGATATAATTATAAAAGGTTATATTTATTAACTATGAAATATTGTTTCTGATTTTTTAGTTATTTTGGTCCTTCATCATAAAATAATTTAAGATAAGGATGACTCCAAATCATTTAAATATCTAATCCTTCCTTCACAATATCTTTGGTCATTCCAGGTGTGTGAAACAAAGTATAAAAAATGTTATCAAAAATATTATTCTCATTTTTCATTGAATATAACATGTGAATAACCAACAAATTGGACCAATATGGAAGGTGCCAAGAAATATTCTACTTTATCAAATTATGAGCTCTCCCTAAACCATTTATCTTTTCACCATTATGTATAGATCAAAAGAAACATGACATAATGCAGTGACTATATATATTACATGATTATATGAGAGAACTATTGTAGGTGTGTTCATTTCAATTCAAAAATTTGTATAATTAATTCCCTTTTATCGAAGAGGATGATATTTAGGAAGAAATAAAAAATGATAGTCAAAATAACTAACCTTTATCTCATCACCAATCATATACTCTATTTTCTCAGCCATGTTGTATGATCATGATTTTAGACCTAATGTGCCCCATCTAGATAAAATATCATACACTATAAATTCACTAATCATACATATTATAGAAAACATCAATTTAAAATTCTAATATTTAGTTATTTCCAATGTGTTTACACTTTTGTTCCATAATGATATTAACTCATAAATTAGTGACTTCATATAATCATTAATATTCTAATTTGGACGTCCTAGTATTAATATATTGAAATATATATATATATGTGTGTGTGGTACCTTCATTGAAATACTAGGAGAATTATCTAAATGAGTAATGAACACAAGAAAAAAATAATATTGACATCCATAAGAACCTAAGGGGAAAAACCATTAGTAAAAATTTCCTCCCATATGTTATGAGGTTCCAAATAAAGATAAGGATATGTCTGATCAAATTTTTTGCTTAAATCACTAAATTAATGATGATTTTAGAATTTTATGATTTAAATATTTTATTTATTCTATTTCACCAATCCAATTATTTTGCAATACGTTAATTAATGTTGTAAATGAGGTTAAATTAGAAAATATCACATTTATTTTATGGTAATTCTATACATTTCTTATTATGATTCATTATACCTCGTTTCTCTACATGTTGTACACTTACCAATGATTTTTAATCACCATAGTATATTATGTAGTCATTTTAAAATTCATGGATCATTTCAAAACATATAACCAAATTTATAATCTACCCATTTAAATTAATAGAAACATGTTTCTAATGTAAATAAGTATGGAAACAATGACGTAACCAAAGATAAAATCATATTTAATCAATAATTAGACATTAAAAAATCTGATTTAATAGACATAATATTTTTAACAACATCATGTTTTCTCATCTAAAATCCTAGATATAGGGGCTCCTCATTTGGATTCAATAAAATGGAAAACTAAGAATCTTTTAATTCATGATTTAGAATATGAATATGAGTTTTTGTGTCATGAATAGATGTACCCGTTTCCTCATGTATTAAATTTCAAAATGATGGATTTGGAATTATTTTTTTTCTATTGAAGTGTTTCATAATGTTAACCCCCAAAAATATAATCATTTTGAAATATGGAGTGAAATAGATGAAGTCCATCATTTTTTAATTTTTTGAATAACGTAAGACAACATTTTGGACATGGACATTTAGTTATTCATTCATGAACATAATATGAAATCGATGACTCATAATAAATAATGGGTTTAACAACTGGAATACCAAAATGATTTAAACCAGATTAGGTAAGAATTTTTCTATTATTTATCAAATCATGATCATTAAATTTATATTGGTGTCTACTTATCGAGTCCGGAGTCATAAAAATAACACATATAAGAAAAATTATTAATGATCATTTTGACTAGATGAATAATATTATAATATTTTTCATCATCAAAATATTGTATGGAAAAAGGACAGAGTGAGAAATCAGGTTTTCACTACATTTTATTATCCGTAGAGGTTCATTGGAGATAAAATAAAGGATAATAATTATTAATATGGACTATTGTAATGGATCAGACCCACCTAGTCAATTACATTCCCAATATTCTTGAGTTTGGTACACCAAAGACCTAGAATGTCTGGATCCATGGTGCAGCGTGTGGGTGGCAGGATGTCACCATGGTGTAATCAATCATTAACACTGATCAGTGTGTTACCAATCGATGTGTCACCAATCAGTGTGTCACATTGGTCACAGAGGGGTGTCAGGGTTTCTTTCCCCATTTTTTCCCGTAACACCCTTTTTATGTTTATTAATCATTTTTTATGTTGTTCAAAGCTGTTATTAGTGCCATAAACAATGTTTTAAATCCCCTAAGAGTGGGGAGCCCCTAAAAGGACATGTTTTAGTCTCTTTAAATGAAATCCATTAATAGACGACTATTATGGACACCCGTCCGATGAGAATTATTAAAAAATCAATTAATCCCATCGTGGGTAACCATCCATCCATGGGGTGAAACAACGATCTAACATTATAGCTGTTCAATATTTTTTCATATCTAATAACTCTAGTACCTCGTATGTTTATTTTACATGAATTCCATATTTCATATTCTTTGATGGTTTATTTCGTTCAATGGGGCATTTGGTGTCCCCATTACTGAGGGCTAGTGGTGTACATGTGCTAGAGCCATTCTTGCCCATCATTGGAGTCCTCAGTGTTCTTCCCCAATAAGTCGTGCATCCTTGATGATTTCATGAGAAGAAAAACATTGATCGTTGATCATCCAAGTAGGGTACCTCTTTTGTCTCTCTTGACTGTGTATCATGTGGGGTGGTTATGAATATGTTTTCTGTGAGGGTGGATGAAACCAAACCATAATAAAGATATAAAATGGATTTAAGTAATTAATGGGTGTGTTTGATAATGTTTTTGTACTCTTTTATCATCTCCAAAATGTTGTGAATTGAATGGGATAATATCTACAGAAAATTGTAGTTGTTGGTGGCCCTTTAGTGCACACAAATGAACCTATGGGATCAAGATATTTATGATATAGAATGGTTGTAACATAGAAACTGGTAAATCACATAAACTCGGTTGATAAAATGGATTCCCAATGAATAAAAATCATTATGTTATCACCCCGGTTAAACAAACAGAATGATATAACTAAATGAATAAAATATTCAAATTTGGAAACCACATTGCTATTTTCTGGTGAAGTTTACCATTGATGATTAGGAGGTGAAATATATTAGGATGGGGTCCCATTTTTTAACAGTCATGGGTTTGTCGACCTAAGGCCCTGGGGGACGTATGATGGGGCTAGGTTTGGATCTGGTACATTGAGAGTTAACACAGATCCCTTTTTGTTGTTGTAACTTTACACAATAATAGGTTGTGAATGTTTAAATTTATGTTTTGTTGTCTATCATTCCATGACTTGTGACCTTGTCATTTATTTTCCCAGTAGTGAATAATTATCTAAATGGAATCACTTGAATAGAAAAACAAGAATGGATTCAAATGTGAATTGTTTTCCATGAATGAATTTTGTCAAGGTTGTCGTTGTGGTGACTCTTATGAATGATTAGTAATGATGGTGTTTGTATTTTGGCTGGGTTTGAAACTCCAACGTTGGGAAGAGTGCCATAATACCAACATGTATAATTTAGTTTTCATGTTTTTTTCATGCCCCATACAAGTTGATCACTTCATGAGGAACACCACCATTAAACGGGGGATGGTGTTTTTCCCATCACTCACATGAGTCTATGGTTATCAGATCCTTTTGCTCTCCATTTCTTAGGTAACTCAAGAAACATAGAGAAATCTGTGACGGCCAGATGTCCATTATTTTCCATGGGACATTGGACAAGGTAGCAGTGGTGGTTGGCCCAGGAGTGTGAAGGCAGGTACTTAACCAAGAATCATTAGGATGAGGCCAAGGTGACTTCGGGCATCACAATAGTTGTTTGGGAACATGCGTCATCTGGTGTGGCAGAATATGTTCAAGACCATGAGTCTTTGGGAATAGAAGTAGTTTTTGTGGCCCATGTGTTTGTTTGAAGGATGTCTGTTTGTGGTGGCCCAGGTGTGTTCAGGCGGGGTATGTGAGTGGTACTACAGTGAGAATTGTGGGAATGGTCTGACACATAGGATGTCTTCAATAACCCAGGGAAAGAGGTACAGGGTACCCAAACATTAATGTGTTCTTATTATTACATTAATTGATTTTTGTTATTTGGGAAGTATGACTTTGTGAGGTTTGGGTGGATTGTATCATTTCTATGTTCTTTGGTTATCGCTTATTCTCACGGGGCATTACCATGCCTCCCAACTTGTGCACAATAGAATTTTTTTTCCTATTGAGTTCACCTATATGATCACCATACGTATATAAAATTGTATTCAGGTTTCCAGGAGGACATCCAGGATCATGCTGGACCCACCTTGTTCGCATCGATGGACACTAGAATTTGTTGTTTCTTGTATTCTTTTATTTTGAACATTCCTTGGAGTTTTATTGTTCTTCTATAGAACATACATTTGGAACATGGATACGAGAATGATTAGTTTTTATCTTACATTTGCTACCAGTTTTTTTGTTGATTATTAATGTACCATCATATCTCTCTATCCTACTTAATAAAAAAGAAATTCCTTCCATTTGGTGATTGATTCTATACCCTTCTTTCTAGGGGCCAATATATGACATACTGAAGGAGGTTTTCAGTGGTCATTATCTGTACATCAACTTGTGGAAGGAAGGGTCCGGAAACCCTTTGTCCCTTCCCTCATCTTGGGGATGGTGGGACATGACAGAATGGAAGTAGAGGAATGTTTGAGATATATAATGGATACTGTAGTTAGACATAGTGATAATTTCATGGGGTGGTAGGGTAACAATGTTAGGAAATCATGATGCATGAAGTAGGCTAGGGAAGACTGGCTAGAGATCTTGATTTTAGGCCCCCCTTGATCTAATGCGGGAATTATGACCTACCGAATGACCAATTGTGGATGCACTTATTATAGGGTCGAGACACTAGGAAAGTTAAATACATCAAAATTACTTTTTTTCTTAGATGTTCTCGGTGTTTGAGGAATTTAAATCAATAAATAATATGTTTGAATTTTTTTTAATGAAATCTTATATACTAATCGGGAAGATTCATTCGTTGTATAAATTGCAGCTATGGAACCTTGAAGATGATCATGAGTAGTTCCGGCGATCAAGGCCTTGGAGAACGATTCGACTAATCGGTAGACGGCTAGTCGAGTGGAGGAGTATGTCTAGTGGAATAGGGCGCTTCATGCCTTTTAGCGGAGAACCTCAGTAAAGACGTGGGAAAAATTTGGACATGGTGACAGAGAGCTGGCTTGGGGAGCATGTGAAAACATTCAGCTTGATCTGGGATCAGGTGGAGTACTAGGATTTTCTAGATGTAAGTCAGATGAATTGAGTGGTGCTTTAGTGGCGGAGTTTGTATCATGGGGATAAGGGGGATGTCGTATATTCGAGGACCGACATCGAAATGAAATATCTGGAGGAATTTCATTCTTCCACGATAATGCCAAAAAAAGAGATAGGCGATACTCTCCTTCAGCAGTGAAGCATGACAGTTTGAGAGATGATAATAATTTTCAAGTATTTCCTTCATTTTTAGACCATTAATCGGATTGGGAGTCTCGGGAGATCCAGATGGGCTTGTCGATGGAGAAGTCTATTAGCAATAGGCCTCAAGCATCAGGGTCGTCTAGGTTTCATCCTATGGGGAGTTATCCCTAATAGTTCTAGTTTCAATCTCTCTGTCCTCTCCCATTCCTTGCGGGGCCAGTACTTAGGTCCTTCATTTGTGGAAGTCATGGGAACCATTGGAATCAGTTCCCAAACCGAGTGATGTATGGCGTGGGTGGAAAAATTTAGCACCCATCTCAGAAGCAATAGTTTCCAGCCTGACCCTTTCAGCAGCAGTAGCATTAGGGACCGCATGAACCCACCCCTCAGAGAGAAGAAATTTTAGGAGGATTTCGACCTCAGGGTGCTCATCATGGACCTCATATTGGGCATGGTCGAGGTGGCGGTTGAGAACCAAGGTGTAGATGATCTGGGCGTGGGATGTATGCACATTGACTAAGAAGCAGTACAAGTAGGCCCGAAATTTGTTCGAGGCACGATCAACATGTTTAGAACTCATCGATGTGCCTTGATTGATTCAGGAGCTTCTCACTCCATTGTTACACCATGTCTTTCCCATGATCTGGGTCAAGATTCAATGAGACTTTGTGTACCCCTGATTTTGATTCATCTAGTTGGGGGTCAGGCAAGCTGGATTATTGTTTTTCGTGGATACATACCAATGTTATCGCCACATCAGTCTAGTGGGGATATTTTTTTGCAGAAAATATATCCATATGATGTCATCTATGTCATCGACTGGCTATTCTATATGTGAGTTGTAATCAAATAATTTTGGAGAAGCGTTATTTTCTCAGATGAGGATGGGCAGTGTGTGGCTTTTGTTGGTGAAAAATGTTGCCAGGTGGGGAGACGAATTGTGGAGCCTCTTATTTAAATGTTTTTTGGGCATTTAGTGGAATTAGTGGATTCCAATATGATGGATGATCATATCATTTTTAGAGAGTTCCTGACATTTTTTCCTGATGATTTTATGACTCTACCCTATCTATGTGACGTTGAGTTCGAGATTGACTTACAACCCAGGGCTTGTCTGATTTCCAGAGATCTTTATCAGATTGAGAATTATTAGTTTCAGGATTTGTAGATTCAGATTGACTCTCTGTTGAAAAAGGATTATGTTGGACATAGCATGTCCCCATGCGGTGCTCCAGTATTTTTCATGATGATGGAAAATGGTGGCCTTAGGCTATTCCTAGATTACTAGAGACAAAATCAGGTAATGGTCAAGAATTGTTTCCCTTTTCCAAGAATATACGATCTCATTGACAGGATGAGGGGAGCAGGTTTGTTCTTTATGATCGATCTGTGGTTTGGGTGTCACCAGTTAAGGGTGAAGGACAGTTATATCTCAAATAATATTTTTAGGTTCATGTATGGCCACATTGAGTTTGTAGTGATGTTGTTCATTGTTAAAAATGCACCTGCTGTGTTCATGGAACCAATGAACTCTATTTTCTTGGAGTTTTTTGACTGGTTTTTCATTTCATTCATCGATGAAATTTTTATCTAATCATGGTCAGAGGAGGAACATACTATACACCTTAGGATTGTCATGGAAATCTTCCAAAATCACTAGCTTTATTAGAAATTATGGAAGTGGGTATTCATGACATGATAAGGGAATTTCATTAGACATGTTGGGTCTCAATAAGTGGTAGTTGTTGATCTATCAATGGATGAAGTGTTTCATTCTTGGGAAGCACCCTGTAATGTTATAGAGGTTCGTAGTTTTCATGGCCTCGTAGGATATTATCGGAGGATCGTACCCGAATTCTCACGAGTTGCAGCTCCATGGACCATTTTGACCAGTAAGGACCAGGCCTTTGTATTTACTGGGTAGTTTCAGGCACCGATCTTTTATCTGATGTAAAGGTTGGTCAGTTTTCCAACACTCAGGTTGCTTGAGGATGGGGTGTTGTAAAAAGTATATTGTGATGCTTCTGGAATTGGATCGCGGTGTGTGTTGATGCAGCATTAGGGGGTGATATATTATCGGTCTAGGAAGATACATCTTCATGATCATAACACCACCACCCATGACATTGAGCCTATCGAGGTAGTGTTCGCATTGAATTTGGGGTGGAAATACCTCATCGGTGAACACATTTTGGTATTCATGGATCAAAATAGCATGGGGCATATCATTACCCAGTGGGACCTGAAAATTCGACAAAAAAGGTGGGTGGTGTTTCTTCAAGACTACAACATCGAGATTACTTAAACTAATGGTAAGGGGAACTTTGTGGCTAATGCCTCGAGTAGGATGTCCTTGAGGAAATCTATTCAGGATATAGTAGATGCTTGGAAGGAAATTGAGGTGTTGGTTTCCCTACATCTAGATGCAAGCATGGATAGTAGTATAGGTTGTCTGTTCCATATGATATTACAGACCACTCAGTTGTCGAAAGTTGGAGGAGTCTCGGTGGAGAGACATAGAGCGTGAAGTGTTGCACTATCTAGTTAACCACCAAATTTCACTGGAAGTGTGGTAAGAGGATGGTCTATATCAGTTTCTTTTCTTAAGGATGTTATTTATCCTAGAGGCGATTCTCGAGGGTGTTCTCTGTGAGTTCCATAAATCACTCATAGCAGTACACCTCGGTAGTTTCCATGATGTACCAGGGCTTTTGGGGTCAGTTTTGGTGGCCTGGGGTGAAACCTGTAGTAGCGGAGTTCGTGGAAAGTTTCCAAGTGTGTCAGCAGGTGAAGGTCAAACATCATGTCCTAGGAGGATTGATACAACCCTTAGATGTCCTCGAGTCGATTTTGGATGACATATTGATATATTGTTTCACAATACTACCTAGGATTCATTGTGGTTGTGATGTTATATTGGTAGTGGTAGACTGGCTAATGAAATCAACTCACTTTCTGGCGATCAAGTTGTCATGTGTGGTGGTTTCCATAGCATGAAGATACATGGATGAGGTGGTGTTGATGCATGTATATCTGAGATCCATATTTTCTAATAGGGATGTATTATTTACCTCATGAGTCTGGTGAGGAATTCGAGATGTTTTTGGCACCCAACTATGACTTAGCATTATATTCCTCCCCAAGAAAGATGGCCATATAGAGAGAACCATACAAACATTGGAGGATATGCTACGTGAAATTTTTTTAGTGTTTTATAGTTCATGTAAATGACATTTTCCCTTAGTAGTGTTGTCCCACAATAATATCTATTACACATGTGTTTGCATGGTGCAGTTTGTGGCCTTGTACGATATGTCATGTTGTTCTCCCTTGTGATGGATCGAGGTTGGGGAGGATGGTGTTCATGGAGCAAAAGTAGTGTAGAGCACAAAATAGATGGTTCATCTTGTGAGTGAGATGATGAAGGCAGTCCATGACCGGTAGAAGTCGTATGCCAATCATAGGTTGAGACCCTTGGAGTTCGAGATTGGAGACCATGTATTGTTGAAATAATACATCATCATCATTACCGACTCTATAAAATTTCCTTCTTATTCTACCTTCTATAAATATATTATACTCATAGTAAAATAACAAATATAATATCATAAATATATTGAGATGTTATTATTGTTATGTTATATCCATTTTATATGTGTTATACATTTTATGAAAAGAGAAAACATTGCTCTTACATGTGTAAAACATATTGTGTCCACACCACAGTGAAATGTTTTTTTCATAAAAATTATACTTAGATCTCTATAAAAACAATAAAACATAATATCTATGATATTTATGAAATAATTGTAATTTTATAATCATAATATAATATCTTACTTCTTATATTCCAATTCATTTGAAAATGACAGCGTTACTAATGTGTATGTGCCGGATACCACGTTCACGAGGTGATGGCATTCATTTTATTACACATTACATGGATGTTTTTAAGTATATACTAAATTAATGTATAAGATATTTTTAATATAATAATTATTATTCAGTGTTTAATTATTATTTAATTTTCATTTTTCTTTTAGTCAAACTGTGTAATCAACGTTCATGCATTCGTATATCATACCCTCCACATCAATGGTGTAATTTACATTCCCATTTATTCCTTTTAAAAATGTTTATATATATATATATATATTAAATATATATGATATTTATATAGTTATTCAAATTTAATATATTATGGAATCATGATAAAAGTTTAAATACCAGATTTTCAAACAAAAAGTCTTAAGAAAATGATATAATTAACACCTAGAAATGGTGATTTTAAAAAGTAAATATTATTAAATTGGAATTGAAATGTATTAATTTTTTAATATAATATTCAATAATTATTAAAATTACTATTTTTTATAATTATAATATATATATATTTTTTATATATGTTGTTAATTTCTTTCAATATAATTAAACTAGTGGGTAATATATTTACCTTCTCTCAGTTATTTTAGTGAGAGATATGTTTGATTTTAAACAAGAATATATTTTTGTGTTGTATGTATTGAACATGAATTTAATATATTATGATTCCATATATAATTATTGTTATTTTAATTTCTTTTTATTTTTATCTATTTCAGGTTTTATATTTAGTTATTTCAAAAGTATCACGTTTTTATAGCCTCTCATTTATTTTATTGAGACATATGACTTATTAACCACTTGTTTTCATTATTCCATATATATAATACCCAATAATAAAATATAGGTTTTAATCATGAATAATAATTATAATCTAAAAATAAATATAATTTTATGTAAATTAATTGGTTTGGATTTAGAGAACACCAAAGTGATAAGTGTTTATCGTCTCAAATTACCTTTTATGGGACATATGTTATGTTATGAACCTATATTTTTTATGATTTATTTATAGAGAACCATTTTCATGTTATATCATTAATATCATTATTATAATTGAAATTTAAAATTAAAATAAATTTTTTTCTTTATTGGGTTTAATGATTATCAAGTTACCAAAACGGTAATGGATTTATTCTAAAATTTTATTTTTAATTACGATTGTTTATGATGATGTTTACGATGATGAAACCTTATAATATACATCTAAATATTCTCATGAATTCCCATCTATTTATTTTTAGGTATTTATTTTATCCAATTATATTCATCTATTTTTGATCTATCAAGGACAAATAGATATCTTTATGTAAAAAGGAATTTATTTATCTCATCAGAAAAAAATCATTATTCTCCCATATACATGTTTTATAAAAACGTTATCCTTAATTTTTTCAGTATCATAATATTATTATTAATATTAATTTTTACCAATTAGTATTTTAATAAAATGTTTTATTGTAGTATTATTATTCTATTCGAAACACAGTACTGTTGGACTTCATTATAAACGTGTGAAAAGAATGTTTTGATTAACATAGACCGCATGAATGGAATTTACCACCACTATAAATAGTAATGAATTTTTATATTAATTTAATTTTTATAAGTATGTTTTCAATTAAAACCATTTATTTATTAATTCATAAATTCTAATATTTTAAATAAGTTATTTCGTAGTCAAATATCTATTTTTCTCAATAAATGTTTCAAGTAATCTAATAAAATAATTTTTCAACTATGATGAAATCCTTTCTTGTTACATATGATTTAATGTGGATATAATCCAAGGATATAATATATAAAATTTATCATGATGTTTTATGATTATCATGACATAATAATAATGAAACCCAATTATTTTCAACATGTTATTCTTTGAAAAAATGTTCACATAAACTGTTTCTTTTCAAAACGTTATGATATATTTATTTCTTTATGAATACAATTATTTTATATTACATTATGAAATGATGATAATTTTATGATCATGAACATCAAATTTTTATAAATTTAATTATTTTATTATAGATCCGCAGGATATATATATTTGTTTTATTTAGTGGATAAATTTCAATTTCCTAGGACATAATAATGAATGGAACAAGGAGTGAACCCTATTTAGAAAGGGAATATGCCCACTATGATAGAAATTAAAGAAAACCTTGAAAAAATACAATTGAAAAAGGATTGTATTCATTCGACTGTGATATTTTGGAATGTTATCCATGGTTACTATGGAAATTATTTTATATTATTTTGTGTATGCCACAAAATTATAACTTCAGTGAATAATATGATCTCATTTATCATGATCTTTTATTTTATTATTATTTATGTATAATTAACTTATATCATTTATAATATGACAATTGATTATGATATATGATTATATATATACATATATCAAAATTCAATGCTCATTTTATCATTCATATAAACTCATCAATGCTTATGTTATCATTGTTATCTCCCTTATTTACCTTACTGTGGATTTAAGCTTATATATTCAAATGTTTTCCATCCATATGATATGAACATGTATTTTTAGTCTCTTAAGTATAATAAGGGAAAATGTTGTGAATAATTAGATGGGAAATAATGAGGAACTCATATTAAATTATTATTGTGTCTATGATTTAAAGGAACCTAACCAATAGAATTATAACATGAACCATTAATTTATTTAATTAATATTCATCTACAAACCTATAGTATCTATGTATGAAAACTATGTGTATTTATGTCTCCAATACCCACTATGTATTTTTGTTATTGTTGTAGGAGACATGTAATTATATATTTACCAGAATATTCTACAGTATAATTAACATCATTGGAAATAATTGAATTTGAATCATTCACCTTGATATGTGTATCTGATCTCATATGGGTCGTGTTGTTATTTTTATTATTCTACCATTTCTGATTAGGATCGCTTCTTGTAAATTTTTGTAATGTTTTTTGAGGTTCAATTTACAAACTTCATTATGTTTTTAGTTTTTTAAAAAATAGTGTCTAACATCATCCACATTTCAAGAGATTTATCAAAATGAATATTTTGTTATAACTATTATAATAAAAGGATATATTGAATATATTACCAATTTCTGAATTTCATATTATTTTAATATTCGTTAATAAAACATGATCTATTCATATATATTTCATAATATATTTCCCAAGGTATTGAAAGAACATTAAAATTATTTTTGGTAATTCATAAAAGTTATTGACATAAAAAAATATGGCTTCATCGTAGATTCCATGTGCAAAATTAATCAACTTATTTTGATTTTGAACAATATGTCAATTTATTTGTTTTATGATACCACATTTTCAAACTAGATTAATCCTATGTGGGAGGGTGTGCCATAGTGATGGATATATTTAAATTTTTTATTGGAACCCTTTATTCTTCATTTAGTATATTTTTTCTCTCATTGTAAGGAACACAGTAAATCTCTGGTACTCAATAAAATATGCAATGATATAATAAAAAATATACAATAATTTTAAAAATAAATGGGGCCTAGGTATTTAAATTTGGTTAACCATATAATTTATTCATCAAAGATCATATTTCAACATTATGTTGTTTATAACGGATTCCAAAAAGTATCACCGGTTTGTTTGATATAATTCATTATCTATAGTTACTATATTCATCTAAAAAATATTCATAATGTTTTGTGATTGGTAAATAATAATCTAAGGGGGACACAATATCTTATTCACTCTAGTACACAGACATAATAAAAATACATATACTACTTACAAAATATTACATTTCATTAATATATTTGGGACACAATGGTTTATCCCAGATCATCAAGGGACTCTATATGCATTGCAGTAATTATTTGATGCTAACTAAAAGAAATACTCAGTTAATATTTATATATAATGTTTTATATCAAGAACATGATAAATAAAAAGAAACTAATTTGCACAGAACTATACATTAAAATCAAACTCATTCTTATTCGCATAACTCATCACTTTCACATAATTCCAACTATTTCTGAAAACCATCAAATTTATTATAACGTTCAATACAGTTAAACTCTATATGTTCATTTAATGTTCATTGTCCCAAAACACTCATATTTCCCATGTCATTAAATATTTTACGAAACATAATAGTTCAATTTATTCAAATGATAAATTATTCATGAATCTAACATTACTTTGAATGAATTGACATGACTCATTTTTGCTTGAGTGCTTCACAAAAGAAATACCATTATGAATCTCTGGTTTAAATAATTGTTTAAAAAATTTAATGAATATATAATCATAAAAAATTGGGGGGGGGGATTAAATACTACTTTATAGTTTAAAATAAAACCATTCACAACTGTATTTCATAACACTAACCACACATGTAACAATATAGTTCAAATAAATCTGTTGAGTTCACATCACCTTTAGCACACAAATCCATACTATAAAAAAACTACCATTTGATTTTCATTGATTCAGTCAAAAAAAATTTTCTTCAAAAACAATTTATGAGTACAAATAATTTTTTTGGGAAACTCATATCCATCATAGAACTCCAAAGATATTACACATGTTTAAACATCATTGACATTATAAACGCCCAACAGGTTCATGAAATTAATGCATTTTCCAAATATTATTAGGACACCGTAAAACTACCATTATCATGAATTTTTAATATTTTTCGTGAATCATTTACATGAATTACAAAGATTTATAAAATTGGTTTAATTTTTTACATATTGATGAGATAGATTTAAATCTTCAGTTCTTTAAAATTCAAGAACAGAAAAATACTTACCATGTAACAAATTTATTTCTATTAACACCTATTAATATTTCAATAATTCCAAAATATAATCTTTTTGTTAGACTCACATGATTCTAAATTCATTATAAATGAATATGTTCTAGCTTTTAATATTCATTGGTTCATGAATCAATATCTTGTGAAATCATCTAGATGAGTGTTAAATTCATGTCTCCCCAAAATAACAATAATATGTGAATCATCATTTATGTGATAATAATGGTTAACTAGAATAATTATATTATATTCAACAACATATAATGAATATATAAAATTAATGCTCTTCTTATATTCACCTTAGATAGAAATGATCACTATTTATAGGTTGAGTTATGATCATAAAAACCTATTTTCCCCAACATCGTCTATTCAACAAATTTTTAAATATTCAATCAACTCCAACTTCTTGTTTAGAAATTACTACTGAAGAATATGAAATAATGTTATTAACTTTCAAAATATAATATTAACATGTTCCCAGAGTTTATCATTAAGAATAAATTATGATAAAGCATCACAATTGATCAAAAAATCCAAATAAAAAATTGATATATTTCAAATATTTTTCTTCACTTTTTTATCTATGACTGAGATGCTTCATCAGTTTTTATATAATTGTTTTCATCATTCTCTTGGACTGGTTAGTATCTACATATCATCAATATCATCACAATAAGGTATTTTCCAAGCATGGGCATTACTTTCTTGTAATCAATATAATCCTAGATCGATAAATGCTCATTACCAATCCAATAATGGATTTATATAGTTTAACATTGTAATTGACAATTAATTAAAATAAAAAAAATAGTATTTGGTAATATTATATATCAATATCTAAGGAACTGATGTCATAATATATATTTCAATTAATATTATACCAATATTCTAGTGTGGGAATGAATATAAAAATATAATGGGTTTTTTTAAAATATATAAATCATAGATACAAAAAAGGACTGATATTTATCTAACATGTCCATGGAGAAACTCAAAATCAATGATATGAGTATTTATCACGATTATAATGATGAAATTCATGACGAACATCCTTGTTTTAACCGAAAAAATTGATTTGTTTTAAATAGAAACCATAAATTCTATTAAACCTATTACATTAACTCTATAGAGAATGCCCCCAATTGAGTTGTTGGAATTAAAGAAGAAAATCCATGTGAATATTGATAAGAGATTAATACACACTTTCACATTACCAAGTGTGAGCCTATAATTTATGTTAAGAAAAAAATATGCTTCAGTGTATCCTTGAATTGATTATCAGTTACATATCATGTTAATAATCAAGAACATGTACCATATACCAAATATTAATGATTTATTGATCAGCTAGGTGAAAACCAATAATGTTTTATGATTTAACGTCATTCAATATATCATTAGTTGAGGGTCATGGATATTGATATACTTAATATGAAAATATATGTGAATTTTGGTCAATATGAATGTATAGTTGTTGCATATTGACATACCAATGTAATTCTATCTTCACGTACAAAATAGAAAGAGTCTTTAGGGATTTACTTGATCCATTTATTTGTTGCCTTTATAGGAGATATTATCATACATTGAATGATAATATAAGATCATGAAGAACATTAGTGTATTATATTGATATTCCTATGAAATGAGATGTTTTTTTTCTTATTTTCCATGTGTTAATTTATGATTTAGAAAATATTATTCATGGTTCATATAACCTTTATTTAATGTATATAGTAGATCCTTGAATGATATTAGTATTGAGAAATTGACTATTCCATCCATTGTAATAGATATCCATTGTTATCTTGGGTTGTATGGGTAATACTGAAAATGTTTTTGAACTCCATCATGGATAATAAATCAAATAATCATGTTGAAAGTGATGAGATACATGTTTCATTAGATAAATGATTGTGTAGAAAATATCATGGAGATGAAAAAGGTTATTTTTAGTTCTTCAGCTTACACTACCCTACAAAAGAGAGTATTTTTTTAGTAGATCATAAAATAAGGGACCAAAATTTAATAACTTTATAAGAATCTTGGACATACATATCTTTATTAAAAATTATGTTTTCTATTTTTACATATATTAAATTTAAACATAAGTTTAAACATATTGCAACATATTATTAAATTTATTTATTTAAATATTATTACTATAACCTACCATTTAGATTAGTGGGTATGGATATGATAAAATTTTTTTGAATTATATTTAATTGTGATCATTAATTTATAAAATATTAATAAATAAAAACTGAATCCCTAATAAAGATATTTATTATTAAAATACTATTTTTTCAAACAATTATTAATATTTTTTTCCAAAAAAAATAAATCAACTAATTTTAGAACTCTTATAAATATTATTTCATAAAACTAACATTATTGTTAAATAATAATCTCAATATTTACATTATTTTATTTTTTTCTTCATAACATATTTATTATTCAGTATGTAGCATGAAATACAAATTCTGGGTAAGCAGTCTTTTCTTTTTATCCAATGGAATAATTTTTAAGTACTATTAATAATTTAAATTTATTTCAAAGAAAATTATGAATTATTCATTAATATTTTATCCAATTATTTATATTTAAATCATATTTATAATATCTTTAAATATATTATTATGATTAATCCTTAAAACACATTTTTTTGAATTTTTATAAAGTGCACAATGATTCAATATTTTAAAAAAATTAATCCTTGCGTGGTGAATTATATTAATTAAATTTATAGTTTGTATATTTATAAATATAAACATAAATTAAGATAATTTTGATTATTTTTCATATAGTTTTTAAAATAACATCATCTAATTGAAAAATATATTTCATGAAAAAAACATATTTTTGACACGACAAGAGGATTTATATTAAATTAAATTCATTAATATTATGTTATAAAAATTGAATAAAATATATTAAATATTTTGAATCAAAATAACTTATATTATATAATAATTTAAACTTGTTTTTAATTTATTAGTATTACAAAATACTATAGGAAAATATATACCATGGTAAAAAATTAGAAGGTTAAACGTTTGAAATCATAGAGGTAAATTTTTTAAAATGTATAAAACATGTTTATTTTGATTATTTTAGATGTTTAATAGATGATTATGTCCTTAAATACTAAATTTATTTAAATTTTGCAGTCATATGGATTTTGAGTTACTTTCCAGTATTAAATAGTTTTGGGTTTTTATTATAATGAAAATCCTCCTCCCATGTAAAAGATCTCAACTCTCGTCTCCATTTCACAATTTCAAAACCAATTTGATAAAAAAAATAGTTAAATACCTCAAAAAAATCCATTTCATTGTCAAATAATTCATTTATTAATTATAATTTCAATATGGGTAGGCTTAATGTTTAATCCTAAAGAGGTGTTCCAATGAAGTGGTAGCATTCTAACCAAGAATATTTGTCTTATTTATTTTTAATCCCCTAGAAAACATTATACAGTAATGATAATATAATAGAATAAATAGATTACATATACTAAGTAGTTATAATATTATGGTTATACATTAAATCAATATGTTCTTCTATCAAATAGGAAATGAAAACATGGTTGTATGTACAACATACTACCACCTTTATAGATGATGTAATTGATTTTCCATCATTTACTCACATGGATGTTCACGATGATATATTTAATGATTATAAATTATATTTATGTTATATTAGTAATTTTTTAAAAGTAACATATCTGATTCCTTCATATTAGACAATATGTAGTAATAAATTATAATATCATTCGTTTGTGTGATAGACTAACAACTAGTAAAGAGATTCAATTTTTTTATTACTGCATAAAATTGATTATATATTTAACATTATTAAAATACAATGGTATCATTAATAAAAATTTATATTTAAAAAAACATAATGTAAGACTTTCTTTATTTCCATCACAATCGTTGAAAATGGAAACGTTAACCATGCATATGTATAGTATAACAACTCAATGATTATAATACTGTTCATTTGACAAAAAATATATTTAATTATTTTTTTGAAATTAATAATTATTTATAAAAATGATTAATAATTTCATGATATTATTTTTATATGATTCAACAATGATCCCTTTGACTATGGTTAAAGGATAGATTGTGTTTTAAAATTATAATTCACGCATCCTAAAACACCCTATCTAGAATGATGTAAATAAATAATTCTAAAAATAATAAAAATTATTCAATTAAATGGTTAATGTATGAGGAATTAAAACATGAAATTGTTCTTAGGATGATTGAAAATTTATATAATTTTTTTATATATGAGATAAAATTTATATAAAACAAATTATGTACATCAGGTTAGTGTTTCAAATCAAAACATCCTTATTCGAGACACATCTTGTTTTATCAACATAAATTATTCTATATGGTGATTATGAATAAGAATAAAATATTAGATAATTAATAAATACTTATTTATGATAAATTATGTAACAATTCATTTACTTCATTCATAGGTGTTTCTATTCAATAGTTAGCAAAATAATAACAGTTTATGATTCCATTTCAATTTATTCATGATTATCTGTGAAAAAATTACCATAATGGGAAATAATTTTATAACCACATAGTAAATAAGTTTATTTTTGTTATCATATGTTTATTCATGAACATTATTGTAATAATAAAATTTTCTTCACATTACAAATTAAAAATATTTATAATACATTTCTATGGAGAATCAAATTAATTTCACTCTTCTCTCAATTACCCCTTATCTTCCACATTCATGTTTTTATTACTGTATTTATTTTATATATATTATTAAATTATTTTTTATGTCATTCTTACCCTTGTATATGTTTTTATAATTATTAATAATGAATCATCTTGCTATTTTCTAAATGTGGTACTTTGTGTAATTTTACTAAAAATATTAAAGGAGACATTATTTAAATGTTTAAAACACGAATTTTATTGTAAACCCCGTTAACGATTATTTTCATTGAATAATGAATTAATGTTTTTCATTTATCATTTTGAAAAAGGATATCCATATTATTATATTAATTTTATGATTTCATATGTAATAATCAAACAAGAAAAATTGTTTCCATCAATGCTATTTTTAATTGTTAAGAATGTATTTTTATAAATAAAAAAAAGAACATTATTGTTATGAAATGTTTGTAAATAACATATATATGTATCTTAAATATATTAATTTCTCACTCTTCCTTACATTAATAGTGTAATTCATGACATATACTTATCCCCCAAATGCATTAATTATGAAATCTTCTTTAATTATAATATGAGGAATGGTTATGTAACAAACTATACATAAATGGGTTATTCAATTTATTTCATTACTATATATTTCATTTTATGGTAAAAATAAATCATTAACAAGTTATGATAGGTGTGCCCAAAATGATTGGGGTCAGCTAGATATAGATTATAAAATAGACTTCACTTGATAACACTCCAACACATTGTGTAATGCTATTAGTTTCATAAGGTATCATGTATAGGATTTGGAAAAAAACTAATCCATATAAGGGTTTTTACACCAAGTGATTTAGTCTAGAAAGATATCCTTGAATCATTTTTAGGTAATGTTATATGTCTATTCGATATTTTCTATGTTATAATGATCTTATGAAACAATTTTAATTATGTAATGATTCTATGTGATTACTCATGGGACCTCTATTTTATGATATTTTGTTATTCCTATGGTCAGTATATTATGATTAACTATCATTCTTATTTAATCATTAGGTTTTAAAATGGATTTCTATATTTAATATATTCAATTGTAAATCCTATGTTGTCTTTGTAGATTGAATGGAATTTATATCTCATTATAGAAATTAAAATAATATTTTTAATTTAAGTTGTATAACATGTCTCCCAAAGAAAAAAATCCCATTTTATAGAAGTTGTTTATAAGTAGGAATATTTAATATAAAATAATGAAAAAATTTGTGTAAATTGATAGGGTTTTTAAATATGCTGTAAAAAAATATTTTATTAATAATTTTTAAATTATATGGGAAAACTATATTGGGAACCCTATTATGATGTTTATGGATAATAATATGTATAGAAATATATTTTTGAATCTTGTTGATTTATAGATTGATATATTTTCAGGAAATTGAATCCCATAATAGACAATACATGTGGTTGTGGATATAGCATAGATATATATAGTGGAAAAAATTCTGAAATAGTTTCATCGATCTCAACTCATGCAATACTTGGTAATTGACAACATTCTTTATACAATTATTAAATCTTATGGCACTAACATTTGGCAATAAAAAAAGTGGAATGATTTATATTATTAGGTGTTAACACTTGTGAATAAAATTGAATTTCTCATTGATATATTATGCTGGTTATAAAGTCTCATAAATCATCTATGGATTACTCTTCTCTATTTTGTCATTAACTTTTTTAGAGAATAAATTTAAAATAAAATTGAAATAGAATGGTTATTTAGTGGTATGGAATAATTTTATGAATGAAACATGATTGTGGAAAAGATTCTCAATTATATGTTCATGATGATGAGGTAATTATAGTTTGTTAAGATTATTTTATTTTCTCGAAGTAATTGTGTGTATATAATATATTAGTGGATAACAAATAATTACAATATTAATTTTATTTTGACTATGTTCTTTATATATTTTGGAGTGATATTGGATTTTTTGTAGTTGAGTTTTAGAAATTGGATATCCCACATGTCTGGTTAAAACTCCTTCCATCTATCAAGGTCGAGGGTCTAGAACTAAAAAACAAATAGTGAAAGGGTGTATCTCTTACCATTAGACTATATAATGTACAATTTATTTTTAAATGGTTTTGAAAAAAAAAATTTTAAAGAAAAATATTAATTTTCTATTGTGTTTTATACTATAAGATCAATTATTTTTTATTTTTCAGGATTTTGATGTAATTAATGACATTTTAGGAAATTTATTATTCTGGTAATAAAAATATACTACATTAAGGTTTGGTATAAATATTATCCTTGAAAAATGATTTTATGTTTTTTGAGTTCTAAATAATTGTTATAAGAGAACATTTTATGTTAATAACATCTCTTATTTTGAGGTTTTTGAACTAATTTGTGGTATATGGTTTTTTAATGAAATGATCCATGTTAGACAATTGGTTTAATTGTTTAATTATAGAGATTAATATTTTGATATTCAATTTTGGTTGTACATTAAATTATGATAAATTTTTTTTGTTTAAATATAAATAGGGAGAATAGATTATAAATTAGTTTTTGATATTATTGTTCGTTAAAAGTTGTCTTTTTCTACTTCAAGCATAAAAAAGAAATATTGATGATCTTTTTTTATAGGAAAAAATAATATTATTAATGAAAATGATTAATGTATGAAATTATACATATCATGTATGAATTATTATTTATTTTATTCATATAGATATTAAAATAATCTATAATCATAGGGAAATGGATCTTGAGATAATAATTTTATTAATTTTAATAAAATAAATTTTCCATACTCTAATATATAGGGAATTACATTTCCTACATAATGGATATAATTTCAAAATCATTTTTTTCAAATTAAAAAAAAATTATCTTATTTTTAATCATAATAATTTTTATTCAATAATGACATTGTATTTGTATTTATCTATCATTAATGGGATGTTTTATCATCAACTTTTATGTTGTGAGTTATCCACAATGGTAATTCATATGTGAAACTACTGAGTATAAAGATGATGTTAAAATTTTTAGGAAATAATTTATATAAGGAGGGGTGATTATATTGAAAACTAATAAATTATGATATATTTTTATTTTAATTATATTTTATTTCATTTATATTTTTCATAACAAAAAACCCTAGATTTAAACAAACCACGACATATTATTAAACTTTTTTACATTTTAATTTGATTATTATAAATTAGATACTAAATTGGTTGATTTGAAATTGTTTAACTGGTTTATTAAATATTTATTAATGTTATAAAATATATATTAATTCTATAAAAAAATCATTTAATTGTAAACAAATAAAATCATTCATCAAAAAATATGTTTTTTAATATATGATATTCATTTATTATTTTTATAAAATATTATATCAATAATTTGGAAAATATATAATTTCTTTATAAAATTAACATAATTTTGTATATCATCATATTTATATTAATTTAATGTTCAATTTCAAAAATCTTTTGAAATATTGAGAGTTCATTGATGAATGATAAATAATGATTCTTGGTAAAACAAATATTTATTTTAAATAAATTAAAAAATTTACAAAACAATTTATCCTTTTAATTTATTTAAAATTTAATTAATAATTTTTTATAAATGTTTTACAAAAAATTAAAAATTTAACTAATAGTTATACAATTATTTGATATATGTTAAACTTTAGCCTTTAAAATACATTTTTAAATCATTTTTAGTTCCTAAAGTTTCCACAGTTTAACTATGTAAAATTAATGAAATTGAAGAATAATTTAAATAAAATTTATATAATATCTCTATATATATATTTAATTTCATTTAACAATTAATAAATATTACAAATTTATTATAAGATCGTCTTATTATTGAAAAATTAATTTCATAAAAATTAGTTTTTTGACACATCAATAGGTTATATTTTATCAAATATATTTAATTTTTATGGTAGAATTATATAAAGATTTATATTTCCATCAATAATTTATCATTAAATTTAATATGCACATTCAATGAGAATGACTTTCTATTATTGTGTAGTCATGATTATTTAGAGGAATGCCATGTTTCATTCCTTGTAAAAAGGACAACCCAATACACATTAGTCAATAAATAATAAAACCATTGATTTTGACATGAACAACCAAAATATATACTTAATTACATTCACTTTTCATAGAGGCCTTTTTTTGATCGTAAATACATTATTGTGAAGATTTATGAATAATTATGAACATGTGGTCCATAGAAGAGCTAACATTTTTATCCAAGCTTTGTTGTTTTATTTATTCTTCCAAATACATAAAATATAACTCAAATAGTCTCATATAATATCAAAATAATATAAAATTTTTAATGTGTTATTATGTTAATTAAATATGATAAATCATTACAACATCCATCAAATGGTAAATGAAACAATCGTTTTGGTGTAATGCGATTTATCTCCTCATTTACCCATGTATTTCAGTTTCATTCATTGCATCACATTGTTCATCATGATGATTATTTTTATTTATGTATATTATAGTAATGAAATATTAATAATTCTATAAAATTAACATATCAAATACCTTCTTAACAAAACATACATATAAATAATGATAACATCATTCATGTCTACGACAGACTGCCGCCACACGAAGGGATGTGATATGTTTTTAATTACTACATCACATGGATGGAATGTGAAATTTTATAGAACAAAGTAATATTATAATGAAGATATATTTATCTTTATGGATATATAAAATAACTCTAACTATCATTCCATCCTAATAACTGAAAAAAACGTTAGTAATGTTTACATATGGAAAACCATCACCATTATTGTAACATAGTTCCTTTTTTCATAACCAAATTTCATGTATTTTTTTAATTTATAAGTAAATTATAAACATTATAATTATTTCATTATTATTTTTATGTGTATTATGGATCTACAAACCCTGTGACTATGGTCTTCACAGTAATTCTTTTATAAATTTATCAACCATGTATCCTCAATGATCCCAATATAGAAATCACTTATTTTTTATCTAAATAAATATTTAAAATAAATGATGTAAATTTTTTATATATGAGGCATTATACCTTTAAAATTTTATTCAAAAAAATTATATAATGTTATTATAACTGAGTTAAAATATAGACACGGGAAATTCTATACTCGAATTTCAGGCATTATCTCAAAAAAAGTCCTTTAAGAAACATTTTCTTTTATGAGCCTAATTTCATTTATATTTTATATACACTATTTCATTACACATTATATCATGAATTACTAACACAAATTTATATTTTATGTTGTAATTAATTTACATAATTCATGGGAGTTATGTTCCAATAGTTACCGAAGTAGTAGGGTTATAAGTTTTAATCTCATTATTAAAGAAATTGTCTATTATTAAATTTTGGTTATCGGAAATTAATTTTTCATTAACTAATAAAACCATTATATTTTATTTTATGATATTTATTCTTGATATATTCATGTAATATTTCTATTTGCTACTCTTAGGTACATAAAAAATCATAAAATTATTATTTTTTAAATGACTTTTATTATCTATACTGTAGAAAATACATTCTCTTAAATATATATGATTCTCTTAGAATATTTTTTAAATAATAACATTCTTCTATGATTGCTTATATTCCATTCTTACGATGTTTTCATTTCAAAAAATTGATTCAATGTGTTCTTCATTTCATTTTCAAAAAAAGGTAGATGTTTTATTTTTTCCATAAATGTGATGGGATTCTCTATTTTGTCATGTTAATTTACAATATAAAAACTATAAATTTACATTAATAAAAAATTATAAAATTCACTATATATTTTATAATAAAATTAATTACATAAAAAAATCATAATTGTATTTTCTAAAAATATAATTTCAAAGTTGAAATGTTAATTTCTACATGAATTTTTTAAATCATTTTAAATGTTTTTATAATCATATATGAAATGAAAACATTAATGTAATGGAATGATTATAAATATCTTATATATTAATATAATTTATATATTTTTCTCACTTTCCATTACATCTATATGATAATACATGACTTATTTCAATCTCTGAAATCCCATAATTATAAAATTTCATTTGAATATCATCTGATAAAAAATTAGGCATCTGACATTTTTCACTGTGTAATTATTACATTATGAATTATGATTGATTTAAATTTATAGAAATCATAAATTATTAAAATGTTATTATTCATATTCCAAGATTGCACTGTATGATCCTTATAAAGATTATATGGTGGGTTATTTTAAATAGCACGTCAATGCATTGATTTTGGTTTTTAGTCTCCTAAGGAATCAAGAATGTGATTAGAGAGAAAACCTGATCAATAATGCTATTGTTTTGAACATGTGATATCCCATATAATTTTATCCTTGACACATGTTCATTTCATGTTCTATTTTTCTTCCACATTTCCTATATTTCCATTATCTTATTATACCATTTCTGATATTTTATTCTTTCATGTTAATAAATATGAGCCTTTTTCTCTACCATGTTTTGCTTCCCTGTGAATTATACAACCTTGTTAGAATTTTTTCCCACCCATTTCATTTTATTATTACGTATATTATAAAATGTTTTTTAATTTGTTCAAATTTATTTTATTTCTATTTATGTATTTTACAATAGAGATGTTTTATTTTTATTATTTTTGGTACAATGTCTTCAAAATACACTTGGAATTTTCAATGCATGTAGTCTATTAGTGGATATTAATGTTTAAAAAATTTAATAATATACAATATATTTATTTGTAACTATATATAACTCTTCATGTAAAATTATATAGTAATTCAATATTCTGTTGGATAATTGAATTTTATGGTGTCAAATCACACCACTCATTATCTAGAATTATAAAGAGTGATCATCTACATTAAAAATATAGAGGAATAAAAATTTTGGTTAAATATGTGATATATATGCCAATAATAAATAATTAAGTCTATATTCACATATAATGATTTGAATATGAGACATATGTGATGGTTGGTATTGATTAATGATTATTACTTCTCAATACATTGTTAAATTGGGAAGAGAAACAAGTTGGATAACATAATATGTCAAAAATATAATGTTGAATTTTACTTGATATGGATTTAGTGATGTAAATTATTTTTGGATATTAAAATTATGTATCATGAAATCTTTTCAAAAGGAATAAGATCATATAATTCTCAATTGAATGTTCAACCATTCAACGATGTGATGATTAAAGAGGCACAAAAGGATGATATAGAACAAAATAAGATGGTAAAAAATTTCATGAAATCAACTATGACAATGATCAATTGATAAGGTTCATAAATAGTTAATTTCTATCATAAATACCAACATTAAATAAGGATTGATTATATTGCAATCCATTATTCAACCTGTAAGAAAAAAGATATACATATAAATATATATAATATTATTATTTTTTGATAACTTGAGAAGTCATATTGAAAAGTATATATCTCATTAATTGGTTATTAGAATTTTAAGTCTGATATTGATGAATATGATATGATTTTACAAATATTAATCAAAATAAAATATAAATGAGTCCCCATAAGTTATTCAAACTAAGCTGAATCATTAGTGTGATTGAGTCCAGAATTATATATGGGATCAATCCATTGAAGGGTGAAAATGATCACATCAATGAATACTAATATGAAAATGTCATAATATAAATTTTATTCATGAAAAAGAGTTTTATTTTTAAAAACATAAGTGATGATAAATATTATAATGAGATGATTACACTTCTTTAATAAAATCTAAAAAATGATAAATTAATGGGGGTTGATGTTATGATTGTTCTTCTTGATCAACCATATTTCTCAACATGAAGAAATTGGACATACCCCAAACCCATATAAATTATTATGTGTAATTTTTTGTGAAGAGATGAATGTTTAGGTGGAATATATGATTAATTAGGTGACTATTATTTTAATAAGATTCACTTGGAATTGAATTGACATCTGATCATGTTGATTTTTTTTATGAGAATGTATATTTCAGTTTTTTTTAAAGACGAATATATTTTTAAATATGTTAACCTCTTTCAATATCTATGGATTATGCATATAGATAATTGACCTGATAAAAATACATGAACATAAGTCGTGGTGAGTTTTTAATAATTTTTTATCTTGATATATGTTTGATTGAATTTTAAATATAAATTATGATAATTTGAAAACAATATAATAAACAAAAATAAATCTATATTTATAATGAATCATACATTAAATACATGGTTATTACATAAAAATTGATGTATACTTATTACAACATATAATAAAACCATGGTAGGACCTTATATGTATTGTGTCTTTAGAAACGTGGAAACATAAACAAATTGTTCATAAATCATATAGTTTGTCTACAATTTATTTCATTATATCTAGAGTCCCATTTGGCATATCCTACTTAATATCCTTCTTCATGACCTGGGGAAATGAAAACATACAAATGGTTGAGCACAAATGCTTAGTAAAGGTAAATAAAGGAAATATCAATCATATCATATTATTAAGAACATATCATTTGGGAAATCATAACCTGCAAAAGAGATCATAATATCATAACATGGGATAAATCATAATAATGAAATTAAAATCCCAATAATCATAACATAAATCATGAAACACTGTGCTATATATACATAATCATAAAAAATTATTTCTTATTAGTCGAGACTCATTTCCAAGACTATCATAGAGGACAAAGTCCATTTCTGAACTGAGCTCACTCCTCGTTCCAGTCCAGTATCACTGAACCAGTTTAAATTGCCATTCCATCCATGTATATCTCATGAGATATAAATACGTATTCAATGAATTGGAGGTAGATATAGGTCCCACCCATCTCATAATTATAACATTCTTATGTGTGTCACAAAATCATAAATCATATATCATAGCATAACACATGTAATATAAATTGGATTCTTAAACATCATATCATCATAAAACAATCCATAGAAGATAAAGGACATCATAAAAATAATTCCTTCATACCATACTCAAATAAATGTAATAATAGTGATAGAAACAGAACCCTATATTTTATTAGATGGAAAATAAAATTAATAAAACAATTTAACTGCATTCTTGAGGAAAATATCATTTCTACTTCAAAAACATTTTTTCATTTCTTAACATGTCATACAATTGTAAACTAAATAAAGATAATTAAAAATAAACCTGAAAACATGTAATGGAATCTTCATAGATATAATGTTATATTAAATCATAAAAAGCCATTCTTGCCATATATGTTAAAAGAAACATTATTCTCGTACTTTTTCCAGAAAAGTCAAAAAGTACCTCGTACTAAAAATGACAAACGATTCATTTCATATCTTTTACTAAAAATACATGAATAGGTAAAATTGGATTTAAAAAATTGTTGGAGGATATAAATAATATTACTTATTGAGGAAGCATGAACGTGGATGATAAATACACCCCATTAAATTCTATATAAACTATCTCGATAAAAGTGAGATTGTGAGATTTTCCATTACATTAGGTCCGATAAGATTTCTATGTGTCTGAAACTCTTGTATAATTATTTAAATAATGTTATTGACTTATTATAGAATCATAAACATTGTTATGATATCATATATGGTCATATTCTATGCTTCTTATTAGTAATATTTCATTATTACTTGTTATTCGGGTGTTCATTGCTTTATGTTTTATTCTTGTTTTGTCGAATAAATTCTTATTCATGTTTAGATGTAATATATTCCACATTTACAGAATGGTATTAGTGTAATATATATCCTATTTATTCATTAAATTCATTTATATGATCATCATTCAATGAAGATCATGTAGAACGAGTCACAACACATCGTGGAGACGGTAGTCCGTACGTACGCACGAGCGAGGTTATCATTCCCATAATTTTTGAATGGTATTGGAGTGGATGATGGAATGTCTCAGAATTAGTATCATTATATAATGATAATATATAGTTATTCTTTACATCATCATACCCATCCATGTAAGGTGATGGTGGAAAACAGATTACACCACGACGTGGAGACGATATTCCATACATACGCACACGCGGTGATTTCATTTTCCGTAGTATGAATAGAAGGTGAAATAGCACTGTTTCATATTTATAATAACATATTAGTATATAAGTAATACTTATATTATTAATTTATTAGGAAAAAACTAATGAAGTATATGTTGAAGAAGAAAGAAATTGGAAAGGATCAGTAATGGATATTACCTATTCTTTGACGTACCTCTTCCTAAACACATCTTAGGGAAGTAATGTTGGTCTTTTAAGAAGACCAGGTCAACTATGATGTTTCAATAGATTTGTAGAAGAGAAATTGGTAGGGTTTGTAGGATATTTAATGCTCAATGTGGTGTAAAGAGAAGAGGGAGGAGGTTCCATTTTATAAGGGAGGAGAGGGGCACCATAGGAAAGACTGAAAATATTAATTTATAATAAAGACATATTCGGTTTATAGTAGCTCAAAATAGACTTTTTTCGAAGATAAAGTGGGTATGGGTCAAAATAATCTCTTCCAATAGGTTTTAGAAAAGTTTAGGTTATTATTTTATCATTATCATTTAGATTTTACTCTAAGTTAAATAATTTAACCTTTACTGTGTCCTCTTGTTTTCTTACACTATATGGTTATTAAGCTCAATATAACAAGACAAACTAACCCCAATTGGTCTATAATTAATATATATATCTTTATCTATGTCATTTGGCTGATACATAGATTTTTAGGAATATAATATCAATTAATAATATAACATTTGTTTTAAAAGCTATTTTATGTCAATTTTGACACTATTTGTTAAATGATTTTTTTTGAAAATCATAACAACATGATTAGTTCAAAAAACGTTAATTTAATATATAATTACAATTCATTTTAACCTTGAAAATTATTGTAATTCATTAAAAGTTTCAAATTAATTTTATTTTGGTATTTATAACATCAATTATGTTTATCTTTCATTGATAATGTAATTACTATTTAATCATTGTGTCATAAATATATCAAATTATGTAATGTCCAAAAATTATAAATAAAATACCATTATGTAGGAAATATATTTATCTTTTTAATTAATATTTATAGTCAAATTTATCTTAAGTATAGCCATATATTAAAAATCTATTTCTTATTAAACTTTTATTATCACTCGTTTAACTCCTCTTTGAATTAAATAATAATAAATGTCCTAATCCAATCCTAGTGTACCTAAATAGTCATATTATATTCATAATGTTGTTTTTGGACGAATTACACTTATTAAATAGAATTAAGACATGTGTCCAGGTACTAATAATATCAATTTTACCCTTAATTACCCTATTTACTTTCAACCGTGGGAGAAAATAAAAAATTTACCATTCACCAAGAATTATTTTCATCTCATTGAATCAAATTTTACATACTTAAATCAACCGTATCTCTCAGATTTTTTAAATTATACTCATAGATGAGGTAACATTACGTTTTATAGAAATTTGAAAATTCTCCTTGGAGGTAGGTAAAAATGGTAAAAATTTCATTTTAATTTTTATATATCTAAAATTATTATAAAATGACTCCAATGAATTACATTGAACATATATGGGTATTATATATCTATTTTTTCCTAAAATAAATATAAATGAAATAAATTGTTATTTAAATAAAAATTCGGGCTTTAACCAATAACTCAATGTTTTCTCTATTCATCAAAAATTGAATGTTTTTAGAAATATACCAAAAAATCACCCTAGGCTAATTTCGATATTCCGAATCCAAAAATGAAGTCCATTTTGAAAGATAAAATTTACTAAATTTCAAAAAGTCGTTATTACAATTCATAACGTCTTGTTTATATATTATTTTAATCATATATCGTTGTTCGGTAAAACTTGGTATTGCGTACAATGCAAGCTATTGAGGAAGGTTGCTCTTGCTTATAACGCAAGCCAAGACAGTATTATGTGTAGTGAAAGATTCCATTGCATATAACATAATTCATAAAAACAAAATATTTCTCATAAAATCTTTGGGTGTTACAATATTCATATATTTTTTCTTAAAACATGTTTTTTTATATTTGGTATCACATTATTCTATAAGGATAACAAAAATATACTAAATTTGGATAATATTTCTTTCATATACTACCCCCTTTATTACATCAGTAACTGGATTAATAAATTCTGTCAAGAGGCAATATCTTATGACAATTTATGAACAAAATCAATTAATATTAAACCTTTTATATGTTATTAAATCCTATAATGATATAAAATTCTATGAGTTAAAATTATATCAATATTTTAACTAGAACTACTCTTGTATCAATGGATGTCTATTTTTTCAAGTGGTATCAGTTACATCATCATGTTTTATATTTATAAAAATAGTGCAATTTAATGTTATGTATATATTATTTTGTATTATGTAATGGAGATCAAATGTTACCTTTTCAAAATATAAAACTAAATGTTTTTTTGTATTTTATAGAAATCATGAGTAGAATAGAAATCCTTTTTATTTTCTATAAAAACACATTCATCCTATTCCAATCTCTAGATTTTAAGTCTTAATGGATATATATATTTTTTAATATTTATGTTGTATATTCACTTATCAAATATCATAGTAAAAACAGAATGAAAATTGGATAGTTTCCCTATTATATAGCTTCAAATAATTTATATAATTAATATTAATTTAATTCCCTAAAATGATATTGTTTTGAAACAATTAGGATTCATCCTAACTTAAATTATAAATCCGTAATTTGGAATTAATCCATCATATATTCATTCCCATATTTTATGTTGTAATTAATTGGAGGTTTTTTTCTCTCTAATAAGGTGGAGAAAAAAATCAACATGAAATTTATATAATAAATATTGGGGAGGCCTTAAAAAATATGTTGGTGGTGAAGATATATTAAGATTTAAAAGATTTCATTGTAGGGTTGAAAATACAATCTAGGGTACATTCAATATGGGTGAGTAAATTGTTGTCATTTATTTTCAAAATAAACCATTGGGGGAAATTTTTAGAATTTGTAATGGATTGGTGATATAATTTTTTTGAATTTAGAATTTAAAATACTTGGACTAGAATGTGTGTTGGTATCTCAAATATGGATGATAGAATTATTGAAAATAACATTTGATGACAACACATGCTGACGTTGAACAATACATTGGCTCTTATTGAGAAGTTATACGAAACCAAATATGATTATAAATGGATTTTTTGAGATAATTTTCTCTTTTAGTGTCAATTATGTGATGAATTTTCAAGTAGAGATTTCCAGATTCAATACATAGATAATGGTCAAAGGGTGTGTTGTACAATAGTGTAAAATTGTCAAAATAAGAATGACCAAGCCATAATGGTAGTTGTATTCATGATGTTATGCCACATAGAACATTATCCATTATACAAAAGACATACTGGAGAGTGAATCTAATGTTTTACCTCTTCAGAGACACTATAAATATGTTGAATCCCATATTATTCCATCAAAATTAAATTTTTAAGTGTGAAGAAAGAATGAAAACTTTGGTTTTCTTTTAAATCAGGTTCAACCCAATATGTATCACCCTTGACATCATGTGATTGAGCCATTATTTTTTATTTTTTATATTTTAATGTGATTACGATATGTTTTGGAAAATTGGTAGCAAATTGGAAATTGTTTGTGTCTTTCAAAAATGATCATTGTTTGAGAGAAAATTATAAAAATTGTGAAACATAACTATGAAAACAATTAATGCGAAAAATTGGATTAGAGGTACGTTCATGGATAGGCCAGACCATGTGTCCACCTAGAACAAACCATGAAATGTGGGATAGAGGGTTGTTTCTCATTCGTCACATTGTCTTTATAACCAAACATGCTAATTGGGTGTGCTGCTCATTGAGGCAGATGTTGGAGCACAGTTTGCAATTGATTTTCCCATATTTGTGACTAACATGGAAAATGATAAATTTTACATCTTTAAATTGTGGATATGGAATGATATTAACAATATGGACTTATTTTTTCATACATTATGTCGAAAACATGTGATTTACCTCCTAAAGTAGGTGGATTTTCTCCCCCAACGAGACAAAAGTGATCATGAGGACACCCTAGCTGCGTTGAAGACAGATTCGTATTATATTTCATCATCTACGTTATTCATTCATAGTTTTTATTTGATATTATATCCATAACTATTTCCAAATTTTAGATCTAGTCCACTATGGATAGAATCATGGTTGTTGATTCCAATCTTCATGATGTTTGGATGTGTTGATTTTATGGGAAGATAACTAGTGTGGGTTTGGGAGATTTAATATTGTTTTGTTGAATTTTTTTTGTCGTTTTCATTTTCATCATAATTACCATGATATGTGGATTTAATCATGACTCTTATTTTAGGACAGTGTTTATTATATTCTTGTTGAATGAATTTCATGAAATATATTATAAAAGGTGTGTGTAAAGCATATTAGAATCCTTATTTTAATGATGCTTTGAGAATTTTGTGGCTGTATGGATATTGGTTGTGAAAAATTATTTTCTCATGGTTTTAAAATTTTGATTCTAAATATCTCTTGGTTGGATTTATAAAAAATAATTGATTAATGGTTTTTAAATAAAATATGGCTAAAATAAAATGGCATCAAATGTATTATTTGAAACTATTTTAAAATAAAAAGGTTGTGTGACTTCACGATTTTGATGTGTACCCGAATATGGGGCAAGTATCATTGGAGTAAAATGGAATTTGAACCATTAATGAAGTTTTTAATTAGTTGGGGTATAATGAGATTTTAATCATTGTGTATACTTAGTATACATATAATAAACTTCTTTTGAGTATAAAACTATCACTCGAGCATTCATGTGAGGGTGTGCTTTAGAATTTGGGGATGAGTATTCCAAAAAGAATGTGAAATGGTTTATTGTATTTTTAGTTTATTATCCATAAAAAATGGAATTAGTTTGCAAATATGTATTTCTATGAATCTATTTGATTTTTTAATAAAATGTTGAATTGTAAAAAATTGGTTTTTTATACATTGTTTTATAAAAATGTAATATATTGGACTATACTAGTGGAGTGTATAAAGAAATCCTTTGGGGAATGACTTATGAGTGTCATTACTCACATGATCTATGGAAATCATTTTTTTAGATATCTTTTTTGACATATAGGGAAATTTAATGTATCTTTCTTCCCTAGTGATACATCTTTATACAAGGGATGTTTTGTGGAGTTTGGGAATGGATCTTGTTTTTTGATTTGGATTTACCAATGGTGTCATTTAGTTTAATTGTTTTTGTCTTTTTATTTGTAGTTTGATATTAGTAGAACTCTACTGTTGAACTATTTAGTAAATTGTATTTGATATTAATGATATTACCATAGTTTTTTTAATTTTTTTATCATTCATCATTTATTAGTATTTTATTATTACATGTATGGTTGGGTCATTTTAATTCTAAATAGGAAAATCATTCCCAACATGCATTGAATCTCGTGGAATTTATTTCTATCCATTGGAACCTTGGGGATGTCTCATAATGCCAATTAAAATATCTAAATCCAATGAAGAAAATGATAAGGGGAATGATGTAATAAGTGGTATCAGCTTATTTGGTCCTTGAATTTCAAAAGGTATTGGTCCTGGCCAGTATTTGACTTAGACATTATATTTATCATTCTTGGAGTTGAAATTCATTCTGGTCGATTTATTTAAATAGAATGTTTGAAATGAGTATGATTGCTAATATTTAAAATATAGTGAATTAAAATATATGGCAATACTTTTCAGGATGAACATAAAGTTACCTAGGGTTTGTGAACAACTGTACTTTTAGGTCACCTATATGAATTAGAATATCATTTTCATGGGTATATCTAATGAGAAATGTATTCCAGGAATTTTAGAAATAACTTTTCTCATGGATTGTATATTTTATTTTTTGTAATGATTTATGATTTTATGAAAATGATTCTATATTTGAAAATTTAAATGTAGTTTTAAAATTAAGGATTTTTAATTATTAATGACGATGGTTTTTTTAAAATGATATGATTTTCAGAATCATGAGGAATTTTTTAAAAATGGTTGAACATAAAAAATATTGATTTTTAGAATGAAATAAAGAAAAATTTGTGATGTGGTAGAATTTTAAATAGTTGAAAAATCATTTTATAGAATTTGGGACATGTGGAATTTTTTCCCTATATAAAAAATGGAACTCTATAAGAATCAGAGAAACAAACCATATAAAGATACTGATAATGTTGTTTCACCTTAAGCCCGACGTGAACAAATAGTGGTTCTGTGTATAGTCCCAAATTTTCAGGCTGTCGATTGAGAGAATAAGTGGATAAACCATGGAATGTGGATTATTCCATCATGTCCCAGACGTAGAATCCAACCATCATTCATAGAGAATCAAAACCAGAGAAGGAAGTGGTATGAATCAATATGATGAATCATTATTATACATCCTTGGAACACAAGACTGGTTGAATACAAATATGATGGAATATATATTGGATTATATATCACACCAATTGTTGGATTTAGTTGATTAGGATAAATTATACCATGTTCTATCATTGGAATATTTTTATTAATTTATCAAAAAACATTTCAATCCACAAACTTTTATGATTTCAATAATGTCATAATGGTTCATAATGACGAATGATGGAAATAAAGCGAATGATTGTGTGTTAATATTATGAATTTATTCAATTTTAACCGTAATTTTATTCTTGTGCGTCTTTGATGTTACTAATTTTTGTAATCAAGGTTTAGGTAAGAGATTCTCTGAAATATTGTTGTTCTTGGTATAACAGACAATACAAAGGTAGTAAATAGAGAAATGGTAGAAATAGGGATATATCATGAGCTAGGGTGGAGAAAGAATATTTATACCTATGGGAAAAATAGTGTTCTCTAATGCTAAGTGAAAGATGAAAATGGTCATATATTTCTATGATAGTGGATTAGATAAGAACCAGACAACTGGATCAGTAAATCTTATTCCCATACTAAAGAGAGAAGCTAGATGATTAAAATACCGTTCATATGGACAAATTAATTGGGAGATTTTAGAACCACCGAGAGAAAGTAAAAATTTTAATCATATGAGAGAACATATTACACTATTGTTGTATTACTCTAAGGTTTGGTGTTCAAGATACTTTTCATGTATCATAGATGTTGTATGCATTGACGTTATGAGGGTAGAAAAATTCCTCACATCAGTGGGATAGAGTTATACATTGTGATTACATAAATACCATGGCTTGTAACAATGGGTCATTTCAACAACGAAATATTGAAAATGATTTGAGAGAATCAATTTATATACAGAAGAGCAAGTTATTATTGATAATCAGACTGTACTGTCATTAGTGTGAGGTATGATTATTCTAAAATATAACCTTATACTAGATTATATTTTTGTATGGGTGAATCTTATTCAATTATTTCTTCTCATACTAATGATTTCATTGGTTTAAATGTTCAAATGATTCCTTATATGTTAAGATTGAAAACACCACATGGTCATAGTGACTGTTGATCCGTTCAGTTTAGAGAATTTTAAATAACTATTGATGTAGTTGACCCAATATATGACATCATTATGCTTCACATGGATGCTTATTATATAATACTAGGAATGTATTAGTGGAAAAAATTCAACACCCATGTTGACTGTTATACTATATGACTTAGTTTCACGACTGGGGATAGTGCCAAGAATGCCATTAGAGAAGATTGAAATCTTAATGTAGGTGTGTTGGATTTTTTGTTCCTAACATTTAGAAAAATCTCATAATAGTTGGAAGAATTGAATTTTGATCAAATTGAAAAGATAGATATGATAGATTTCCAAGGATTGTTTTCAGTTTCTGGATATTTTTTCCAAATATTTCTCAGGGCCTCCAAACAAAAGTGATAATGAGTTTACGATTTACCTCATTCAGAGGGACAATACTATTTCCCTTCCATCATATAAGTTGTCACCAATAAAATTCAATGAATTATATGTGTAGATATATGTAATGAAATAAGGGTTCATTCAGCCAATTACATATCTATGGGATGCACCAGTATTTTTAAAAAAAATATTGATGTAACTCTTTAGTTCCATATTGATTTTGGTAATATTAACTGTAATGAACTAAAGAGTTATAAATCAAAATCAGTTTTTTTATATATTTAATTTTATTATTGTATAATATGGTATTATAAAAAATTATATTATTTAGTTTTATTATTTTCTATTTATTTGACTATTAAGAATCATTTCCATTGAAAATATTGACTTTGAATAATGATTAAATGGTTAATATAAATACATGGTTTTAACAAATATAACTAACACATGCAAAGTAATTGATGACCTAAATAATAAGTATAATCTACATTAATTCTTATTTATCAATGATTATCAGGGGATAGCATCTCAGTGATTTTCACTTGATCATGCCCAAGCTGAGATACAATATGATAAGCGTGAGGGAAAATATTTTTGGAGAAGTTTAATCTCATAGAGATGAGGATGCAGAGCATGTATGCCGATCCAACCCATGAAAGTCTCACTATCACACACCATAAAATTATGTAATTTTAATGTATATTTCTGAAATATTTATTAATTCCCTATAGATATGAACATGTACAATATTTTTTATATAAGAATAAATATATTTTTATCTTATTATTGTTACTTTATAAATGATGTGTATTTTCAATCAATTAAAAAAATAATATATATGGTTAATATTCAAAATAAATTGTAAAGATTATTTGAATTAATTATTTTATTTTTTTATTTATTATTATTTTAATATTATTAATAAAAAAATTGAATTAAATTTAATTGATGATATAATTTTTATAATGTGAAATGTAATTTTTTAAAAGGGTTCAAAACAGTTATGGTAATAAAAACCTAGTACTTCTCAACAAATGATTATTCATTTTCAAAATGTGAAAATTAACATAATCCTATATAATTATTTAGATAAAATAAATAATATTTTTGGAATAAGAATATTGAAATTATCGAATAGTGAATTTTTCGTAATTTTTGAAGACAAGCATATTTTCAGGTAAAAATTAAATACCTTATAAATAAAAATTGTGTATTATGAATTCATAATAACAATAAAGTCATGTGATAAATATTATAAAGTGTATCCATGAAAAAATATATTCATTACATTTAAAATGAACATATATAATATTTATTTTATTATATATATAGCCTTTATCAATCCATGAGAAACAATTAATATATTTTAATGTATAAAAACAATTTGTATAAGAGTATAGATTTCTACCACATAAGTAAGGGGTTGATTTAGAATATTTCGACTTTAGACGTATAAAAAATATGATGAAAACACATTTGTTAGAAACCATTGGTAAAAAATTTGATGTTTTATGGTTTTTGTTATTTTATTATGTAGTGTCTTAATCATACATAATAATTAAATCCCAAAATTTTCAAATATAATCCCATTTTATGAATTTTTATTCTATTATTTTATACAGTCAAAATTTCACTTCGATTTTCCATGACAAATCAATGTTGTAGTGAATACAATACTGATTTCATATCAAGGGAACCCACCATTATATACATAAACTTATTTTAATTGGTGTATACATTTTTTTCTTCCACCAGACATGGTTATGGAATAAAATATGATAATTAATGAATCTATGGTTAATGATCTATGTGGAATGCATAATCAGGAGTATGAAATTCAATTGATGGGTGTGCTGAAAATTATATAGCACTCTAAATCTTTGTGTAATGTTTACTCTCATGATACATCAAGTTGTGAGATAGAGAGAACCTGATAAATTTTTGGGAGGTTTTCAATCATGTTTTCTTGGTTGTTATCCTTCACCAATGATTATGATTTTGTGTGTTATTTATTTATAAATTTACCATGATTATATTATCATTATTTACACTGTATCATTGTTCATGTTTCTGAATCCTACACATATTATGCCCCATTGATATGCCAATTGTTTGTGATGTATCTTCTTATTGAATAATTTCTCTTAATAAGCTTTTTATATCACTAATTTCTAATTTATATCCCTATTTTATCCCATTAAACTTTAATTTTGAACGAAAATATGTTCAAGACAAAGTGTTTTTCAATAATGATTTCGTTTAATTTGTTCCAAATTTTTATGTAATGTATCTTATTTTCTAAGGAAGTAGATTTATCGAACGTCTAAGATGTATTTTATTAACCATATGTAATAAATCATTTATTAATGGGAAATAACGATAAGGGTTATTTTAGATGGTATACAATTATTATGTTATTAATATTTGGGATTAGGATTGAAAAACTCTTTATAAATTCTTATGGACAATAATAAGAATAAGAAAACATAAATAAATTTTTATGGCATTTATTTATTTGTCTATCAAGAATACAAATCTCTGTATGTATACTACAAGTGGATGTTGTTTTTTCACATATGTACCAATAAGTAATAAATCCAATAAGGTGAATTAAGTCTGAAATAATGTAACTTGTACGTTACAACGACCCTTATTGTGAACCTAATTTAATACTACCAAGGGATATTCTTTTTAAAATCCTTAGTCTCATTTCAAACAATAATTATGGGAAAAATAAAATTCCAACAAGCATATATGTTTGTGTATAGATCATAGATAAAATATTTTGAAGACTAGATATTATTAAGTTAATGAAATAAATGTAATTTAAAAGATACTCATTAATATCAATAGATTTACCTTTTTTGTATAATAGTTTAATAATAATCATCCTTAATTAAACTATTTTTATATCCAAGGACATAAAATAACATTAATATAGAATCCAATAAATGAAATGATAAATGAGAAGAATGGAGTAACAAGATGCATAACCTAATGGGAGAGAGAATAAAAAACATAGTGATTATACTATCTCATATGACAGATGCCTTTAAATGAAACCTGGATAAGGAGAAGCACCCAAATTTTCCAAATAATGAGCAAGCTCAAATTAATTCTTCTATGAAACAAAGTCCTCTGACATTCGATAGATTATCTGATCACATTATCATAGAAAAATGGATCAAATCCATTGTGAAGATATTTTCAATCCTTCACTGATTCAAACAAGATATGTTTATAATAATTTTTTGACATATTGAGTGTGAATTTAATCAGTAATAAAAATTTATTGAATATATAAATCCTAAATAGTGATCAATGAAATGTGTATGATTGAACTACGGAAAATGTTTTTCAATAAATTCATTGTTTTCACTATTATCTCCAAATGTCAAAGGATTTTCGTGGCATCATGAATAAAGGAAATAAATCTGTTAGAGAATATGTAGAAATCGTGAAAAGACATGAAGGGAATGACATCATCGTTGTTTTCCCCTCGAATAAAAGTTTTCTTCGTATTTAGTGGGATAAAACCTTACATATGAAAATTCTTAATGATCTGTGACATTGATAATTATGAGATAATTCATAAATGTTTTTTTAAATTCACATTATAGATGAGAGAATCTCATAGGTATCATTTGGATAATATGTGGAAATAGGAGATTCATATTGACAGGTAGGTAGAGAAATAAAATAGGTCCAATAAATTGAAACATTTCACTAGTCAAATGTGTGGAAAGAAGCACCCCAGAAATTGACTATTGTGGAGATGGGAATGCAGTATGTTTTGGTAGGAAGGATAGCTAGCTCATTATTACAGATAATAAAACCCCACTAATATTATAGAGTAAAGGAATTATATGATCAACCCACAACACGTTGTTCATTTCATCATCTAAAAGAGATTAGGGATCTTTTCAATCCAATACACTAATATAAGGGTTCTCATAGACAACCAACAACCTCCCTAGAAGAAAGAGAGATATTTTTTTCATTACCACCATTGAGGTGGATCCCTACAAGTAGTGGTGATAGATATGACACTAATTTGTCCAATAATATTGATTTTACATTTTTATTTTGGTTATATTTGTTCCTCATATAAATAGACATGTTGTTGAACTATTCAAAAACCACTACAATGCATGAAAATAGATCTATCAATGAAAATGAAAAATGGGAAAATTATTTCATCCCAAGTATCTATCTCCTACTCTATCACGGTTTAATAAATTATCATTACATTAAATTATATTATACTCCTTTTGGTTGAATTTAATGTTATTCTGGGAAGGGATTAAATTTACCTTATTATATCCTACATAAATTAACAAGATATGGAAATTATCATCCTTATCATGAATCGAAACTCGATTATATACAAGTGATAGGAAGACGATGAATATCCATTATCACAAAAATCTCCTGAATTGTTATAGTTTACTTATGAGAAAGCGTTTTTAGTGAAAATTATTGATTCTAAGGGATGAATCATTCTGAAAGTCTTGCCTTCAAAGAGATAATAATCAAATGTGTTTACTAATGAATTGTCTTCTCTTCCTCTTATCAGAGAGGTAGAATTTTGAATATATCATATTCAGGGGGTGTTACCCTAGTCCAGTACTTCATATAGAATGGAATTTGTGAAACCTTAAAAGAAAATTATACAAATAAAGGATAATATGGTTAATGGGTTCATATTCCAAGTTCATTACATTTGGATGCACTAGGAATCATCTTCAAGATGAAGGATGGGTCAATGAGCCTTTGCAATGATTATTGTGATCTCAACAAAATAATGATCAAGTAAAAGTATCCTCAACCACATATACATATGACTTATTCAATCAAATATGAGAAACACAATACATCACAAATGCAGATCTAGTAATGGGGTATTTCCATTTTTGTGTGATGAATAAGGATGTTCCCAATACAGCTTTTTATAAAATGTATATGCACAATGTGTCCATAGTAATTCCATTCTGACTCAACAATGATCCTGTGATCTTCATGGACAAGAAAAAAAGATTTTTTTAGAGAATACCTCCAGAAATAAATTGTAGTGAATATAGATAGTATTACAATATACAATAATGTCAATGTGGAACATGAGGCACTCTAAGAACTATACTAAATACCTCACAAAAATAGAAACCCAATAACAAGTACAAAAAATGTGTGTTATAGTCAACAAATTTCTCATTCATAGTTAATATCATCACAAGAAATGTGATATATATATAAACACTACATTCTAACACATATGGTAGTTATGTTTTCCTAGAGTGTTTAATGTGAATAGTGATTGAAGGATATAATAATGAGTCTTATCAGTTTCCCTATTATCACTCTACCCACAGTTGGAGAAATTTTCTTAGTATTTAAAGATACTAAGAGGAAGGGATTGGGTTGTATGTTAATGAAGAATGAAAATATCATAGCCTATGCTTTATGGTAGATGAATGATCATGAAACGACATACCTAACGCATGATACGAAGTTGGAATTATGGTTATTCAGTTTGAAAGTTTGGATGGATTATACCATTGGTGATATGTTTGAAATATATATCAACAATAATGGCCTCAAGTATATATTTACATAGAGAGAGATGAATGTGTGTCAAAAATGATTTTCAAGGACGATCAAGGAATATTACAACACAATTTACTACTATCCTAAGAAATTGAATAATGTGATAGATTGACTAAGAAGAAAGGATCGATCAATATTATCACAGATTAGAATATAGATGGATATAATCTTCTTAGACTTAAAAAGGATAGACATTGAAATAAAAAAGAAAGGAACATCACCAATCATTTCACAAATGAATTATGAATTGTCCATTTTAGAAATGATAAAGGATGATCAAATAAGATATGTGTTAATTAAGGAGATATTGTAAACTATAAGAAAATGGAAACCTATAGATTTAATTTTAATATAGTATATGTTGTATGATTTGGGTCATGATTACTTGTAACCATTAATATCATGTATAGAATGAAATATTAGTGGATGAACATAACTCAAAATTCTCTATCCATCTTGAAAGAAAAAAGATAGTTAAATATATATATGAAAACTATTGGTGGGAAAATATGATGAAGGAGATCACATCGTAAAAATAAATATGTCTTATATATATGTAAGTGAATGTCGGAAAAAAATACATGGTGATGATTAAAACATTAACCAAATATACATGGAAATGGGAAAACATAACCATGGGAAATGGCACTAGTAATATAATGATATAAAGTGGGAAAAATGATGCATGTTTTGTCCTGGATTCTCTTAAAATGACTACACACTTCATTGTGATTCGATAATATTTACCACTAGATCAACTTGCATAGATATTCCTCAAGGAAGTGGAAAGGCTATATGGAGTACGACAATCGATTGTTTATGATCATGTTTAAAGATTCACCTCCACATTTTGGAAAATGTATTTATTTTATTTATTAGCACTGAGGTGAATTGTAGTGTGGGAATCATTCTAAAACTAGTGTCCAATTAGGGTGGACTGTTTAATAAAGGAATGACATGTTGTGATAATGTTATATTTACATCAACGGATGACAGGACCATCATCTACCTCTATTTGAGTTCTCAAACAAAATAAAATTCCTCTTAAGCATCCAAATATATTAATATTAATCCATTTATGGGAAGATGTTCACAAAACCTTCTTGATGGGATGATGTTAGGGACTGAAAACTTCTGAGTCTTGAAATTTTTGAGTAAATGGTGGAAATAGATAATATCATTTAGAAACACATCAAGGCTGATCAGAGTCGATAAGAGAGTTTTTTCAAAAATCATCGACAAGAACATGAGTTTGATACTAGAGGCAAGTTATTCCCATATATATCTCCATGGAAAAAAGTGAGGATATTTTTGAGAAAAATAATAGCCCAAGATACATCATCCCCTTTGAGAACCATGATCGCATCAGAGTACTAGCCAACTTCCTAGTAATCCCATAGACCATATCTCTTGTAAATTTGTTTTACATATATCCTTATATAGTATTTACATACGAAACCCTTCACAATTACTTAAAATAGAGGTGGTACCATAAAAGAATGATTGTTCCAATGAGGAACAGCTAGAAATTTTTTTAGATCATTGAGATAAAAATATATGAAACAAAAAAATGCACCATGTCAAATGGCTATAAAGAAACCAAAAGTTTGAATAAAATTTAAATAACATTTTCCCTTATTGGGATTTATGATTTACAAGTTACCAATACAGTAATGGATTTATTATAAAATTTCATTTTTAATTATGATTGATTATGATGATGTTTATAATGATAACACCCTATAATATACCTTTAAATATACTCATGAATTCCTATTTATTTATTTTTAGGTATTTAAGTTTTCCACTTATATTCATCTATTTTTGATCTATCATGGCCAAATAGATATCTTTAAGGTAAAACAATTTAATTTATCTTTTCGGGAAAAAATCATTATTCTCCCATATCCATGTTTTAGAAAAACATTATACATAATTTTTTCAGTATTATAATATTATTATTATTATTAATTTTTACCAATTATTATTTTAATAAAATGTTTTAATGTATTATTATTATTCATTTTAAAACATGATTCTTTTGTACTTCATTTCAATAGTGTGAAAATAATGTTTTGATTAACATAGACCGCATGAAAAGAATTTACCACCACTATAAAAATTAATGTTTTTTATATTAATCTAATTTTTATAAGTATGTTTTCAATTAAAACTATTTGTTTATTAATTCATAAATTATTACATATCAAATAATCTATTTCACATTCATATGTCTATTTTCCTCAATAAATGATTCATGTAATATAATAAATTAATTTCAACTATGATGAAATCCTTTCTTGTTACCTATGATTTAATGTAGATATAACCCAAAAATAAATTATAAAAAATTTATATTGATGTTTTATGATTATCATTACATAATTATCATGAAACCCATTTCTTTTCCACATGTTATTCTTTGATAAAATGATTACGTAAAATGTTTCATTTCAAAACGTTATGATATGTTTAACTATTTATGAATCCAATTATTTTATCATACAATATGAAATGATGAGTATTTTATGATCATGTGGGACACATATTTATAAATTTAATTATTTTATTATAGAACCCTAGGATATATATATTTGTTATATTCATTGGGTAAATTTCAATTTCCTAGGACATAAAAATGAATGGAATGAGGAGTGAACCGTATTCAGTAAAGGACTACCACTATGATAGTATTTGAAGAAATCCTTGAAAAATACAATAGAAGAAGGATTGTATCCATTCCACTAGGATATTATGGAATGTGATCCATTATTACTATTGAAATTTTTTTATATTATTTTGTGTATGACACAACATTATGAATTAAGTGATTAATATTCTCTCATTTATCATGATCTTTTATTTCAATATTATTTATGTATAATTAAATTATATTGTTTATGAAATGTCAATTGATTATGATATTTGATTATATATATATACATATATCCAAATTCTGTGCTCATCTTATCATATATTTAAACTCATTAATGCTTTTGTTATCATTGATATCTCTTTTATTTACCTTACTGTGCATTTAAGCATATATTTTCAAATGTTTATCATCCATATGATATGAAAATGTATTTTTAGTCTATTTTGTATAATAAGGGAGAATGTTGTGAATAATTATATGGGAATGAATGAGGAACTCATATAAAATTATTCTTGTCTCTTTGATTCAAAGAAACACAACTTATTAAATTGTTACATGGATTATTATTTTATTTTATTAATATTCATCTACAAAACTATAATATCTATGTATGAAAACTATGGGTTTTTATGTCTGCAATACTCTCTATGTATTTTGGTTGTTTTTGTCGGATACGTGTATTCATATATTTACTAGAATATTACATAGTATATTTAACGTCATAGGAAATAATTGAATTTGAATCATTCACCTTGATATGTGTATATGATCTCATGTGGGTCATGTTCTTGTTATTTTTATTATTCTACCATTTTTTATTAGGATCTATTCATGTAAATTTTTGTAATATTCTTTGAGGTTCAATTTATAAACATCATTATGTTTATAGTTTTTAAAAAAATAGTTTCTAGTATCATCCACATTTCAAGGGATTTACCAAAATGAATAATTTTTTTACAACTATAATTAGAAAAGGATATATTGAATATATTACCAATTTATACATTTTATATTATTTTAATAATCATTATAAATTCTGGAACTATTCATATATAATTCATAATATATTCCCCAAGGGATTGAAAGAACATTAAAATTACTTGTTGTAATTCATAAACGTTTTTTTTAAAATAATTGTGACTTCATCATAGATTCCATGTAAAAAATTAATCAACTTATTCTAAGATTGAACAATAAGTCAATTTCATTATTATATGATACCACATTTTCATACAAGATAAATATCGTGGGGGAGGGTGGGCCATAGTGATGAATATATTTAAATTTTTTGTTGGAACCATTTATTCTTCTTTTAGGATATTTTTCTCACATTGTAAGGAACACAATTACTCTTTGAAACTCAATGAAATATGTAATGAAACAATCAATAATATAAAATAATTTTAAAAATAAATAGGTACTAGGTATTTTTATTTGGTTCAATAAATAATTTATTCATCAAATATCATATTTCAACATTATGTTGGTTATACTAGATTCCAAAAAGTATCACAAGGTTTTTTGATATAATTATCTATCTATAGTGACTATATTCAACTAAAAATTATTCATAAGGTTTAGGGTTTGGTAAAAAATCACCTAAGGGGCACAAAACATCTTATTCACTCGAGTACATAATCATAATAAAAATACATATACTACTTAAATAATTTTACATTTCATTAATATATTTGAGACACATTGGTTTATCCCAGATCATCAAGGAACTCTACATGCATTTTAGTCATTATTTGATGCTACCTAAAATAAATACTCACTTATAATGTATATTTAATGTTTTATATTCAAAACATTATAATTAAAAATAATATAATATGATCATAACTATAAATTAAAATCAAACTCATTCTCATTCAAATAACTCAACACTTTCACATAATTCCAACTATTTCTGAAAACCATAAAATTTATTCTAACATTCACTATAGTTAAACACTGAATGATCATTTAATGTTCATTGTCCTAAAACACTCATATTTCACATAGAATTAAATATTTTAGAAAACAGAATAGTTTAATATATACACAGGACACATTCATCATGAATCTATCATTACATTGAATGAATTGACATGACTCATGTGTGCATGAGTACTTCACAAAAGAAATACCTTTATGAAACTGTAGTTTAATTAATTGTTTTAAAAATTGATTGAATATATATTCATTAAAATAATGGAGTGGATTAAATAACACTTTATAGTTGAAAATGAAACCATTTAAAATTGGATTTCATAACACTATCCATGCGTGTAACAATCTAGCTTCACATAACTCTGCCGAGTTGACAACACCATTATCACACAAATCCATACTATAAAAAATATAACATATTAATTTCATTGATTGACTAAAAAAATTCATCAAAATCATTTATGAGTACAAATAACATTTTTTTGGAAACTAATATCCATCATAAAACTCCAAAGTTATTACACATGTTTAAACATCTTTGATGTAACATCCCTAAATGATAAAGGTTTAAAAGACTAAATGATATGAATCATTTAAAAAATGTTCACTTTCCTTTTCAGGAGATTGCTTGATTAGAACTCCACAGTTAAGCGTACATGGCTTAGAGTAGTGATCAAGATGGGTGTCCTCCTAGGATGTTTCCCCAGGTGTGTGTGAGTGAGGAAAAAGCACATTTGAAAGGACAAATGTTGGCCTGTGGGGAATATGATTAGTCAGATGACCAGTTCAAACATGTGGATGGACCCTGGGGTGGGCGCCACGTGTCCGCGGGACAACTAGTGGTACCTGGTGGGCCAGGACTCGACAATCTTGTTATGGCAGGGTGGTTGTGCTGTCATTGGGACAGAGTTGTTACATTTGGTATCAGAGGAGGAACCCATCCTTATGTGAGGTGCACTGCTTTGGTTGAGATATAGGCCCCACAACGAGGACGTTGTGCTCTAAAGGGGAATGATTGTAACATCCCCAAATGATAAAGGGTTAAATGACTAAATGATATGCCTCATCTCAACAAGGTGCACCTTCCTTTTCGGGAGCCTTCTTGATTAGAACTCCACAGTTAAGCGTTCTTGGCTTGGAGTAGTGATCAGGATGGGTGACATCCTAGGACGTTTCCCAGGGTGTGTGTGACAACCAGGCCCCGGTGACCGCACAACATCCTTGTTGTGGGCCCTATATCTCAACCTAGGCCGTGCACTTCACTTAAGGATGGGTTCCTCCTCTGTTTACTTTGCCAAATGAGGGCATAGTTTCCCCACTGACTCACCAAGGCCCTCGCTTCTTGTCGGCAGCCTCTGGTGTTTGGGGAAATGTACCAGAATTCATGTGGTGAACCGGGTACGGGGCACCAGTGGAGGGGCTCCGGATTCGGTTGAGGTCATGTGGCAAACCGGGTATGGGGCACCAGTGGAGGGGCTTCAGATTCTGGTCATTACAAATGATGTGTACTATAACTAATTTTTATTTGGTGGTATTATCAGAGTTTTCCATTTGAGGAATGGTTTTACATAATGTCATGGTTAGTAATGAGTGAGAGAATTATTCCCAAGTATAATTGCATTTGATAGAGCTATGTATACAAGATGTTTTATTTAACATATTCTCTAGGTAGATGCAACCTCGGGGTTAGTCAGTGTTCTCATTCTGTGGATGTTTGACTTTTAATGATGTCTTTCAAGTATGCTTGAATGTGGATCACCTTGAATGAGCCCCATGGTTTTCATATGTTTACAACGATGTCAACCATATTTTTAGTCATGCTTGTAAGGGGTTTTATCATCATGATCCAAATGGTACATATGGTGATTGTTATATGATTTGGATGAGTCCAAACAACATCAATGTGAATTTGTTATTAATTCATCATCAGAAATTGGTTGTAGGATTTGGTTATCATGCTCTGAGAGGCCTTGAGTTTCCTTTATTTAACTACATAATGTCGATACTTTGAAACACTATAGAAATATATGTTGGGTTATATGAGGGTATTTAACCATAGATTATGTGAATTGTTACCCCATTTCTTCCGTATGTAGTCACCAAGAAACCTATTCTCAACAATGTTGGGAAAGACAAGTGCAAGGTTGTTGTTGTCAATTGTTTTTCATAGAATAATTGGCATAAATGTTTAAAATGGGTTCAATATTATGTCGAACCATCAATAAATTCTTGTCACATGTCACGAGCATTATGGAAATGTTAGAGACTCGTCTTGAAGGACAATTCCAATGGTTGGGATATCGTGAATCATTATTGTTCCTCATGTGTTAGAACTGTGTGTTTTAAGGGATGATGATGTGATCATCTCCTAGGTTGTGCGTGGTCGGGTATGCATTGTCCCTCTGACTCAATACATATGAAGAAATTGGATAATGTTTTTACAGTATGACTGCCTTGTGTTAAGGTGATTCTTAAAGGCGCATTATGTGGTTGGGAATGAATCATGGAAATTTAAAAAAGACACTCTAAAACGTCTAGGACAGGTTTTGATATCTTTATCCTTGAAGGATTATTTAGGATTAGAAGTTTTAATGTTGGGAGGTTGTAATGAAATGTGATTTGAGTTATGCTGAAATTCCAAGTTATTTTCAATGCTTGAGGATTCCAATATAGGTCTTTCATTGTATAAAATTCAGAACATAATTATTTGAGTGATAAAACCATTAGATGTGGTTTTTAGAGTTGGTTAAAGAATGGAGGGGTCACTCAGGTGCCTCGTTATATTTTTAGAGTTCCAAACCCAAAAAAATCAATTTTTTCGGCTCTAAAAAAGGCACACCTTTTTTAAAAAAATATGACACCCCCAGAAAAAATTATTGTGCATTATGGTAGTGGGTAGATGTGATGTGCACGATCATTGCATGGTTTACCCAAACCATGTGCCTATCCTTGAAGGGTAGTTCCACTATGGAAGTACTTATGCAATATTCATCGTACATTTGGAAGATGATTGTACAAATCCTGTGAATTTTTTTTGGAAATAAAATTATATAAATAAAATTAAATTAAAACAAAACCTAAATTACTACCCCCCCATTCTAATATGACGCACCATCCCACAATACCTCTTTGATGTTCAGAATTTCACTACATTGACATCCTTTAGTCACTGTTATTCTATCATGATTCTACTAGTCTCTCAAATGGTTTCTTGAGGTATTCTCCAACATACCTCTTCTTCCACTTTTTGAAGGTTTTTATCTTCTCTATCACCCTACCTACAACAACTAAATCCATGGCTTACAATGGATGCATTTATTGATGTTATCATCCATTATTACGATATGCAGTGGCTCATTTTGTTTGTTATTTTTTCTGTAATATCATCCTCGACCGAAGATGAAGTGTTTCAGTCATTTATTGTACAACTATCATCCATTTATATAATGTTTTATTCCATTATTATTTATTTCACAAAACTTATTTGGGTATTTAATAGTTTTTTAGTATCTATAAATTTTCATTATTATTATTGGAACTTTATTGTGTGGTTTTGGGTTTCTGTTGTTGAAAGAGAATCACATGTATATTTATAACTAATAACGTTCCTATATATGTTCCACCAATATAAATTATCACCCTTGGAAGGATGAATATATATAATGGGGCTTGGTATGAATATATGGGTGTATAAGAATTCGTTCATTTTTATGTATAATGTGTATGTGATTATATATAAAAATATGTATCAATCCCCTTATAAGTAGTTGGACATGAAAATATGTATATAAGGGATATGTTTCCATCTATATAATTGATAGAAGATACATGTGAAAATGTTAAATGGATGGTTTGGGTTTCCATTGTCAAATTCGTTGAGTGGTGAGATGTTTTGACATAGTATTCTTCCACTAAAGGGAGGATATCATTCAATTTACCATTTCATTTACAAAAAATTTAAAAAAATTATGTTGAAATAAAAATAATATATTATTTAAAAAATAACAACTCTATAAAAACAAATTTCAAGAAAGTCATAGAAATATCAGATATCATCAATTATATTTTGGTGGAGGAGGTTCACATGAAGAACCATTGGGAGCATCCCCGAAAGGACTATGGGTAGTAAACTCTATACCATACCAACACACAACTAGCTAGATATACTCAATCATTTGCTCATCTCACAGATGTTGTTACTCATGCTCCACCACCCTCTCCTTCAACGTATGTTGAATCATCTCATCTTGATCTATAAAACATTCCTCATAATTTTTGGTGGACAATGATGTCAAAAATGTCTCTCCCTGATCTCCCTTTGTTCTCACTGACATCATCATTGTTGTATTATAATAACTCATAGGTGTTAGTCATGAACCAATACCAATAAATCGAACTTTCTCAACATCCAATGGAGTCACATGTATCCAAGTCCCCTTATTATAACCCAAATCAGTAGTGACAAAAAATTCAGTCTCATCTTGAATCTCCTTTGAATAAGAAGCATTAGACTTAAATGTTTCCTCCAAATGTAATGATTTTTTTTTATAATAATAAAATTGATAATCATGATCTTTTTAAACCAAATAACTAACAATGATATGCTGCTTTCATTCACCTACAACATCTCTTTTATGAGGATCAATATTCCTCTTGTTATAAACATCATGCTATGTAATAGAGGTGTCAAAAGCTTCCTATATAACATAAAACAAATTATATAATTAATACATATATACATTAATAACATAATATCAGTTATAAAATTTCATTTATTTATGCCAAATGTATGACTCCCTACCATATGGGTGGCCTCTTTCCTCCCACAACTCTGATGTCCAGTAGATTCTCACCTCTTAAAAGCCTCTCCAAGATTAAAGAGAATAAAAAATAAAATATGAGATAATATGTAGTCGAGATTATGTTATATGCAAGAATGATAAAAAATGGTAGCACAATATTTATCCATAGACCACGTTCTGATGTTGTGTAGAAACTGATGTATGTCTCCACATATACATCTATCCCATGCCTCACGGATAGGTCCTCTCTAGCCATCATAAACATAAAAAAATTTCTAAACTATAATTTATAAAATATATGTGAGTGATTAAATAAATTATTAAAATTTAAAGATTATTTTATAATGTACAATCCAATGCTCGAATATTTGTTCATACATAATGATGGGTACTATGTCTCATGACACCCAGGGTTCAGATAAAAAAAATATGCGTAAACCTATTTTAAAAATTAATACAAATAGTTATTGTAATATAAATATCCTAAAAAATTAAACATAAAATAAAGATAAAAAAATTTATGTTTGTCTCTCAGTAATAGGATCTATAATTAGTAATTGAGCAATATTATACCCCCTCCTTGTAAGCACACCATTTTTAAGTGGAGAGAGTGAATGGCGCTCATCAGTCGGTAGTCTATAATTAATGAGAGAACATAATATATCATTATGATCATCACCATCATTATAAAACAAATATACTCAATACTATGATACTGTTAATACAGACATGAAATATAAATATCTATTAAATTTAAGAACAAAATAATGATACCTATAATATATTTTTAATACAAATATAAAATTTAAAAAACTAATAAATATCATAATTTAACAATTTCATATAACTAATGACCTAAATATAATACATAAAACATCACTTTTATCTCTATTTTCATCTACAAAAATGTATTCATATTCTTATTTAGAATTTATATCTTCAATATGACTATTAATTTCATCATCCATTATTACACCATCAACATTAACTATATAATAGTCCCTTTACTGGGGGTTTTCATAATTGATTTTTATATCTCACTTGGTAAGAGATGTATTTTGGGATGATTCAATAAAAATTACAATCTAAATCAATTTGAAATAATTATTTTCATTTTCAATTACATGATTTCCACATGATTTTATTTTTATCACACTACACCAGTCAGTAAAATATCTGAAAATGCCACAATAACTTTCCCAATAATCATGATATTCTTGATGTTCCAAAATAAATGATTCATTTTATACAACTAGATTTTTTATTTAATGACAATGACTCTATGTCGTTGATGAACCCTCAACCTATGATCAGTATCAAACCAATGAAAATTAAGCATTGAAATATAATTCTATCCCATATAACATATCTCAATTATTTTATCTTGAATACTTGAAATTTAAACATCACTTTCCTTATGATGATATCATTTCAAATGAAAACCAATATTAATTTATTTATTTGGTTCACCATATATGCGTGTATGGAATTAGAATCCATTAACCACATACCAATTATAATATTTATACAAATTATATAGAGGTTTATTAAGTTGACAAAATGAACTGTAAATTTTAATTGCATGTTGTGATTCATGTAAACAAAAAAATATTAATAATATATATCATAGAAAAATTTATTTAATATTCCATTAATATATACTTATCATAGCAGTATTTGAAACCAATATGAACAATTTTGTTGGTATCTTTCTTTAAGAGCATTAGATGTAATTTATATAATTTTTTCAACATGTTCATAATATTGTCGACAAGAATGATAGTTTATATAAAGAAATATTTTATAAATTATTAATGAAATAAAAAAAGTAGTACATACAATGATGAAATGATGAAATTTTATTATAATGTCGCATAACAGAAGTATGAGCTCTAGGTGGTTCTTTATATGTAATCTATCGCTCATGATATCCATCAAAACCTATATCAGTATGACTAAAAACTAAAAACTAGTAGTTCGTGATTTCATCAAAATTTGTCTCATTTCAATAAATGTGATTATGATTTAATGAATATTCCAAATGAAAATAAATATAAAAAATTTTATATAGTCTCTTGCAAGTATGCATCTGAAATTGACTCATTAACAGATGCCTTTTTATGTTAATTCTCTATTAATTTTTTCATACATCTCTCTAAAGGATACAACCACTAGAATTATACTAGCCGACCACATTTATCTTCACATTGCAAATTCAATAATAAATGTTCCCTGGATTAAAATAGGATGAGTGGAAATATTATTTCAATTTAACATAAAATTTAAAATATATATTTTTATATCAAACACAATTAATTATAACTTGATGTTGTCAAAAAAATAAATTATAATTAATATTATATTTCATTCATCACATCCGTGATTAAAAAATTAAACCTCTCTCTAGGACCATAAATGGGCAATATTTCAATTATAACATGAGAATAATTAATTTTTAAGAATTTTATATTCCCATTGATGACACCTGAGATAAATTATAAGTGTAAACTTCTAGAAATCTAAAATCATTAAACCATTGATATAATAATAAAAGGTTATATTTACTAACTAAGAAATATTGTTTCTGATTTTTTTATTTTTGTGGGTTTTCATCATAAAATAATTTATGATAAGGATGACCCCAAATCAGTAAAATATCTAATCATTCCTTCACAATATCTCTGGTCATTCCAGGTGTGTGAAACATAGTATAAAAAATGTTATCAAAAATATTATTCTCATTATTCATTGAATCTAACATGTGAATAACAATCAAATTGAACCAATATTGAAGGTGCGAAGAAATATTCTACTTCATCCAATTATGAGCTCTCTCTAAACTATTTATCATTTTCACCATTAAGTATAGTTCAAATGAAACATGACATAATGCAGTGACTATATATATTTTATGATTATATGAGAGAACTATTGGAGGTGTGTTTATATCAATTCAAAAATTTTTATAACTAATTCCCTTTTATCGAAGAGGTTGATATTTAGGATGAAATATCAAATGATAGTCAAAATAACTAACCTTTATCCCATCACCAATCAAATACTCTATTTTCTCAGACATGTTGTATGAACATGATTTTAGACCTAATGTGCCCCATGTAGATAAAATAACATATACTATAAATTCACTAATAATCCATATTATGGAAAACATCAATAAAAATTCTAATATTTTGTTATTTCCAATGTATTTACACTGTTGTTCCATAATGATATTAACTCATAATTTAGTGACTTCATGTAATCATCAATATTCTAATTTGGATGTCCAAGTATTAATAGCACCATATATATATATATATATGGTACCTTTATTTAAATATTAAGAGAAATTTCTTAATGAGTAAGGAAAACATGCAATAAATAATATTGACAGCCATAAGCACCTAAGGGAAAAAACCATTAGTAAAAATTCCCTCCCATATGTTATGTGGTTCCAAATAAAAATTATGATATGACTGATCAAAATGTTTACATAAATCACCATATCAATGATGATTTTAGAATTTTATGATTTAAATATTTTATTTTTTCCATTTCACCAATCCAATTATTTTGCGATACATAAATTAATGTTGTAAATGAAGTTAAATTTGAAAATATCACATTAATGTCATTGTAACTCTGTACATTTCTTATTATGATTCATTATACCTCATTTTCTACATGTTGTAAAATTATCCAAAGATTGATAATCACCATTGTATATAATGTAGTCATTTGAACATTCATGTATCAATTCAAAACATAGAACCAAATTGTAATCCAACCATTTAAATTAATAGAAACACATTGCTAATGTAAATAATTAAGGAAAAAATAACGTAACCAAAGATAAAATATTATTTAATAAATAATTACACATTAAAAAATCTAATTTAATAGCCATTATTTTTTTAACAACATCATGTATTCTCATACAAAATCCTAGATATAATGGCTCCTCAGTTGGTTTCAATAAAATGTAAAACTAAGAATCTTCTGATTCATGATTTGGAATAGGAATATGAGTTTTTGTGTAATGAATAGATGGAACAGTTTCCTCATGTATTAAAATTCAAAATGATGGATTTGGAATTATTTTTTTTCTATTGAAGTGTTTCATAATGTTAACCCCCAAAAATATAATCATTTTAAAATATGGAATGAAATAAATGAAGTCCATCATTTTAAAATTTTTTGAATAATGTATGAACACATTTTTGACATGGACATTTAATTATTCCTTCATAAACATAATATGAAAATCATTATTCATAATATATAGAGGGTTCAACAAATGGAATACAAATATGATTTAATCTATAACAATTAGGAATTTTTCTATTATTTATTCAATCATGATCATTAAATTGATATTAGTGTCTACTTATCAGGTCCAGAGTCATAAAAACAACAAGTATAAGAATAATTATTAATGATCAATTTGACAAGTTGAATGTTATTATAATATTTTTCATCATAAAAATATTGTATGGAATAAGAGTAGAGTGAGAAATCAGGTTTTCACTAGATTAGAGTATCTATAGAGGTTCATCAGAGATAAAATAAAGAATAATAATAATTATTGACTATTGTAATGGATCTGACCCACCTAGTCCATTACATTTAGAAATATTCTTGAGTTTGGTACACCAAGGACCTAGTATGTCTAGATCCATGGGTCTACGTGTGGGTGGCAGAATGTCAACATGGTGTCATCCATGATTAACACTGATCAGTGTGTTACCAATCGATGTGTCACCAATCGGTGTGTCACATTGGTCACAGAGGGTGTCAGGGTTTCTTTGCCCATTTTTTCCCGATAACTCCCATTTTATGACTATTAGCCTTTTTTAAAGTTGTTCAACGACATTATTAGCGCCATAAACCACTTTTTAAATCCCCTAAGAGTGGGGAGACCCAAAAAGGACATGTTTTAATCTCTTTAAATGAAATCCATTAACGAACAACTATTTTGGCCACCGGTCTGATGATAATTATTAAAAAACATTTAATCCCATCGTGGGTAACCATCCAACCATGGGGTGAAACAATGATCTACCTTCAATATTTTTTTCATATCCCATAACTCTAGGACCTTGTATTTTTATTGCACATGAATTCAATATTTCATATTATTAGATTGTTTATTTTGTTCCATGGTGCATTTGGTGTCCCTGTTGCTGAGGATAGTGGTGCACATGTTCCAGAGCCATTCATTCCTATCATTGGAGTCCTCAGTGTTCTTCCACAATAATACATGCATCCTTGATGATTTCATGAGAATAAAAACATTGATCGTTGATCATCCAAGTAGGGTTCTTCATTTGTCTTTCTTTACTGTGTATCATGTGGGGTGGGTATGAATATTTTTTCTATGGGGATGGATGAAACCCAACCATAATAAAGATAACAAATGGATTTAATGAATGAATGGGTGTATTTCATAATGTTTTTGTACTCTTTTATCATTTCATATATGTTGTGAATTGAATGGGATAATATCAACAGAAAATTGTGGCTGTTGGCGGCCCTTTCTTGCACACTAATAAACCTATGAGATCAAGAAATTTATGATATAGAATGTTTGTAACATGGAAGCTGGTAAATCACATAAACTAATTTGATAAAATTGTGGCTGTTGGTGGTCTTTTTGGATGTTGTAACTTTACACAATAAGAGGTTGTGAATGTTTAAATTTATGTTTTGTTGTCTACCGTTATCTGACTTGTGACATTGTCTTTTATTTTCCCGGTAGTGAATAATTATCTAAATGGAATCACTTGAATAGAAAAACAAAAATGGGTACAAATGTGAATTGTTTTCCATGAATGAGTTTTGACAGGGTTGTGGTTGTGGTGCTTCTTATGGATGATTAGAAATGAAGGTGTTTGTATTTTGGCTTGGTTTGAAACTCCAACGTTGGGAAAAGTGCCATATTACCTACATGTATAATTTAGTTTTTATGTTTTTTTGCATGACCCACCCAAGTTGATAAATTCACGCGGAACACCACCATTACATGGGGGATGGTGTTTTTCCCATCACTCACATGAGTGGATGGATATCAGATCCTTTTGTTCTCCATTTCTTCATTAGCTCAAGAAACATAGGGCGATCTGTGACGGCCAGATGTCCATTATTTCCCATGGGTCTTTGGACAAGGTAGCAGTGGTGGTTGGCCCAGGAGTGTGCATTCATGTACATTACCAGGTATCATTAGGATGAGGCCAATGTGACTTCGGCATCACAGTAGTTGTTCGGGCACATGCGTCATCTGGTGTGGCAGAATATGTTCAGGACCATGTGTCTTCGGGCATAAAAGTAGTTTTTGTGGCCCATGTGTTTGTTGGATGGATGTGTGTTTGTGGTATCCCAGGTGTGTGCGGGCAGGGTATGTGAGTTGTACTATGGTGAGAATGGTGGGAATGGTCTGACACATAGGATGTCTTAAATAACCAGGGGAAAGAGGTGCGTGGTACCCAAACATCAATGTGTTCTTATTATTTCATTAATTGATTTGTGTTATTTTGTAAGTATGAATTTGTGAGGTTTGGGTGGATTTTATCATTTCTATGTTCTTTGGTTATATATTATTCTCACGGGGCATTACCATGCCTTCCAACTTGTGCACGAGAGATTTTTGTTTTTCCTATTGAGTACACCTATATGATCACCACACATATATAAAATTGTATTCAGGTTTCTAGGAGGACATCGAAGATCATGCTGGACCCTACTTGTTCACACTGTTGGACACTAGGAGTTGTTGTTGCTGGTTTTCTTTTATTCAGAACGTTCCTTGGAGTTTTCTTGTTCTTCTGTAGCACATACTTTTGGAACATGTATATGGAAATGATTAGTTTTTTCCTTAACTTTGCTACTAGTTTTGTTGTTGATTATTGATGTAATATATTATCTCACTATCGTACTTAATAAAAGGGCAATTCCTTCAATTTAGTGTTTGATTCTATACCCTTATTTCTAGTGGCCAATCTAGGACCTATTGAAGGCGGTTTTCAGTGGTAATTATCTCTACTTCAACTTGAGGAAGGAAGGGTCTGACAACCTGTTGTCCCTTCCCTCATCTTGGGGATGGTGGGTCATGATAGAATGGTATTAGAGGAGTAATTGAGATATATAATAGATACTATAGTCATACATAGTGAGAATTTTAGGGGGTGGTAGGGAAATAGTGTTAGAAAATCATTGTGCATGATGTAGGCCAGGGAAGACTGGCTAGGGCACTTGATTTAAAGCCCCCCTTGATCTAATGCCGGAATTTGGACCTACCGAACAACCATGTGTGGCTATAATTATTCTAGGGTTGTGACCCTAGGAAAGGTACATACATCATAATAACTTTTGTTCTTAATTTTTCTCAGTGTTCAAGGAATTTAAATCAACAACTAATATGTTTGAAAAAAAATAATTAAATCTTATATACTAATCAGGAATATGCATTCTTTGTATAAATTGCAGCTATGGAACCTAGAAGAAGATCATGCGTAGTGCTGGCGATCAAGGCCCAGGACAACGATTCGACTAATCAGCAGAGGGCTAGTCAAGTGGAGGAGTATGTCGAGTAGAATAGGACGCTTCATGCCTTTCAGCGGAGAACCTCGGTAAATACATTGGAAAAATTTGTACATGTTGACAGAGAGCTTCCTTGAGGAGATTTTGAAAACTTTCAACTTGATCTGGGATCAGGTGGAGTACTTGGATTTTATGGTGGTATGTCAGATGAATGGAGTGGTTCTTTAGTGGTGGACTCTGTATCATGGGGATAAAGGGGATGTTGTATATTCGAGTACCGACATCGAGATGGAATATCTAGCGGAATTTCATTCTTCCATGATAAATCCAAAAAAAGAGAAAGGAGACACTCTCCTTCAACAGTGAAGCATAACAGTTCGAGAGATGAGAATAATTTTCAAGGATCTCCTTCATTTTTCTCTTGACCTTTAATCAGATGAGGAGTCTCGGGAGAGCCAGATGGGCTCGTCAATGGAGAATTCCATCAGCAATAGGCCTCAAGCATCTGGTTCGTTAAGGTTTCGTCCTATGGAGAGTTATCCCTAATAGTTACATTTTCAATCTCTCTATCCTCTCCCTTTCCTTGCGGGGCCAGGACTGAGGTGATTCATTTGTGGAAGTCATGGGAATCTTTGGAATCAGTGCCCAGTCCGATTGAAGTATGGCATGGGTGGACAAATTTAGCACCCACTTCAGCAGTAATAGTTTCCAGCCAGACCCTTTCAGCAGAAGTAGCATTAGGGACCACAATAACCCACCACTCCGAGAGAAGAAATTTTAATAGGATGTCGACCTCAGGGTGATCATCATGGACCTCATCTAGGGCATGTTCGGGAAGGGGGTTGATATCTGAGGGGTATAAGATATGGGCGTGTGATGTTTTCACACTACCTAAGAAGCAGTACAAGCAGGATCGAAATTTGTTCGCGGTACGATCAATATGTTTAGAACTCATGGTTGTGCCTTGATTGATTTAGGAGCTTCTCACTCCATTGAAACACCATGTCTATCCCATGATCTGGGTCAAGATTCCATGAGACTTTTTGTGCCCCTGATTTTGATTCTTCCAGTCGGGGGTCAGGACAGCTGGTCTAATGTTTTTCGAGGATACATACCAATGTTATCTCTACGTCAGTCTAGTGAGGAATTTTTTTTAGAAAATTTAACCATATGATGTCATCCATGTCATCGACTTGTTATTATATATGTGCGTTGTAATCAACTAATTTTGGAGAAGTGTTATTTTCTTAGATGAGGATGGGTAGTGTGGCGCTCTTGTTGGTGAAAAACGTTGCCAGGTGGGGAGACGAAGTGTGGAGCCTCTTATTTAAATGGATTTTGGGATTTCAGCAGAATCAGTGGATTCCAAGATGATGAATGATCATAGCATTTTTAGATAGTTCCTGACCATTTTTTCTGATGAGTTTATGACTCTACCCTCTCTACGTGACGTTGAGTTCGAGATTGACTTACAAACCAGTGCCTGTCTGATTTCCAGGGCTCTTTATCAGATTGAGACTTATTAGTTTCTGGATTTGTAGATTCAGATTGAATCTATGGTGAAAAAGGATAATGTTGAACATAGCATGTCACCATGGGGTGATCCAGTCTTGTTTATGATGAAGGAAAATGGTGGCCTCAGGCTATTCCTAGATTACTAGAGACTAAATCAGGTAATGGCCAAGAATGGGTTCCCTTTTCCAAGGATATACAATCTCATTGATAGGATGAGGGGAGAAGGTTGGTTCTCTATGATTGATATGTGGTTTGGGTGTCACTAGTTAAGGGTGAAGGACAGTCATATCTCAAATATTTTTTTTTAGGTGCATGTATGGCCACATTGAGTTTGTTTTCATATTGTTCAGCGTTAAAAACGCACATGGTGTGTTCATGGAACTAATGAACTCTATTTTCATGGAGTTTCTAAACTGGTTTTTCATTACGTTCATCGACGAAATTTTGATCTAATCACGTTCATAGGAGGAACATACTATTCACATCAAGATTGTCTTGGAAATCCTCCAAAATCCCTAGCTTTATTAAAATATATTAAAGTGTGTATTCATGACACGATAAGGGAATTTCTATGGACATGTTGGGTCTCAGTAAATGGTAGTTGATGATCTATCAAGGGATGAAGTGTTTGATTCTTGGGAAGCACTATGGAATGTTACAGAGGATCATAGTTTTTATGGCCTCATAGTATATTATAGGAAGATCGTACCTGAATTCTATCGAGTTGCAGCTCCATGGGAAATTTTGACCAGTAAGGACCAAGCCATCGTATTGACTGGGCAGTGTTAGGAAACATTCATTTATCTGACGTAAAGGTTGATCAGCACCGCAACTCTCAGGTTTCTTGAGGATGGGGTGTTGTATGAGGTATATTGTGATGCTTCTGTACTTGGCTTGGTGTGTGTGCTGATGCAGCATTAGGGGGGTGATATATTATGGGTCTAGGATGATACATCTTCATGAGCATAACACCACCACCCATGACATAGAGCCTGTCGAGGTAGTTCTCACATTGAATTTGTGGGTGCAATAACTCATCAGTGAACACATTTTGGTAATCACGGATCACAATAGCTTGGGGCATATCTTTATGCAGCAGTACCTAAAAATTCAACAAAAAATGTGGGTGGTGTTTCTTCAGGACTACAAAACCGTGATCACTTAAACTAATGGTAAGGGGAACATTGAGGCTAATGCCTCGAGTAGGAAGTCCTTGAGGGAATCTATTAATGATTTTGTAGATGATTGGAAGGAAATTGAGTTGTTGGTCTCCCTACATCTAGATACAAGGGTGGACGGTGGTAGAGGTTGTCTGTTCCATATGATATTATAGACCACTCGGTTGTGGAAGGTGGAGGAGTCTCGGTGGGGAGACATAGAGCATGAAGTGATGCACGATCTAGTTAACCAACAAATTTCACAAGAAGTGTGGTAAGAGGATGGTCAAAATCAGTTTCATTTCTGAGGGTAGTTATTAATCTTGGAGGTGATTCTTGAGGGTGTTCTCTGTGAGTTCCATAACTCACTCATAGCAGTACACCTTGTTATTTTTCGTGATGTACCAGGGCTTGTGGGATCAGTTTTGGTGGCCTGGGGTGAAACGTGTAGTAGCGGAGTTTGTGGAAAGGTTCCTAGTGTGTCAGCAAGGGAAGGTCAAAGATCATGTCCTAGGAGGTTTGATACAACCATTAGAAGTCCTTGAGTCAATTTTGGATGACAAATTGATGGATTGTGTCACAATATTACCTGGGTTTCAAGGTTGTTGTGATGTTATATTGGTAGTGGTAGACTGGATAATGAAAGCAGCTCACTTCCTAGCGATCAAGGTATCATGTGTGGTGGATTCCATAGAATGAAGATACGTGGATGAGGTGGTGTGGTTGAATGTAAATTTGAGATCCATATTCTCTGATAGGGATGTCTGATTTACCTTATGAGTCTGGCGAAGAATTCGGGATGTTTTTGGCACCCATATATGTAATAGCATTACTTCCCCCCCCCCCCCAAAATGATTGTCATATAGAGAGAAATATCCAGACATTGAGGGATATGCTACGTGAATTTTTTTATATTGTTTTATGGATCTTGGAAATTACATTTTCCTTTCGTAGTGGAGGCCTACAATAATACCTATCACCCTAGTATTAGGATGGCGCAGTTTGAGGCCTTGTACGATATGTCATGTTGTTCTCCCTTGTGATGGATCAAGGATGAGGATGATGGTGTTCATGGAGAAAATGTAGTGTAGAGCACAAAATAGATGGTTCATCTTGTGAGTGAGATGATTAAGGCAGTCCATGACCTGTTGAAGTCGTATGCTGATCATAGGATGAGACCCTTGGATTTCAAGGTTGGATGCCATGTATTGTTGAATATTTCCCCTCAACATGGGAATAAAAGTTTCAATACGTGGATAAAACTCTCTCCTATGTTCGTCGGGACTTTTGAAATGCTGGGGAGAGTCAGTCAGGTGGCATATCAGCTGGTGTTTTTACCTCAGTTGGATAGGATTTATGATGTTTCCAAAGTCTCTCTTCTTCATCAATATCTACATTACGACTCCTAAGTCAATGAATAGGGATATTTGGATATAGGGGACAATGCCACATTCTAAAACATTTGATATAATTTACTTTATAATAATATATATAAATCTATTTAAAAAATCCATTTTCACACTTTTGATATAAGTTAATTATATGCTTGAAAACACATTTTTCCAAAAATTTCTATTTCATTGTGTTATATGAATTCATATTAATATTAATTTCATCATCTTCTATGAAATAAATTTGATAAAATATTACCTATATTTAAAATCATGATATTCAATTTTATTATGTAGGATCATTATTTCGGTCATTATTATTAGTAATCAATATAAATAATTGGCACCTCGGTAAGGATAAAACGAAAAAATATTGTTAAATCATTGGGATATGGATTTAACATTTCTCAATATAATTCATTTATCCTACCGGTTGAAGGATTTTGGGCCATAGAAATCTATTTTCATAAATTATAAATAATTGGTTTCATTTCTTCATTATAAGGATATTCATTATATTTAAGTAAAATATAATTTGAAAAATCTCACAATAATATAATAACTATGATAATTTTTACAACGAATATTTTTTCCAAAAAGTTCATTTTAAATATGAATATATTTATCATATGATGGTTTTTAAATTTTAACTACTTATATTTAAATAACAATAAAAAAGTATTTAACATTACCTTTAAAAATCTTGATTAAGTAGTAGAAAAATAATTTTAGTTACTTTAAAAAAAAAATTTCTTGTGCGAGTTAAAGTGTTCCACTATCTTTTATAAAAAATAAATAATATTATATTTTTTTTATGTATTATTTTCTAATTCCTTTACTTTCACGGTGTTTTAAACATAAAATTTATTTATTATTGTAATAATATAACATTAATGATATTTTATATTAGATAATATTTTATTGAATTTTTAAAATTTAGAAAAAAATAAAATATTTTCCGTTGATAATGTTATATTGTTTAAAAAATAAACTAGTGTTCATTTATGCGTTGACATTACTTTTATGGTAACATCATTGACATTTAAATACGAGAAAAGTTTGATATTGTGGTAATTATTAAAAGAATTTACTAAGGGTTAAAAATGTGGGTCAAGGGTCAAAACAAATCATAAATTTACAAGGAAAATATTTGATGAGAGAATTTTAAATTATAATAATTGTTTATTGCAAATATTATAATATATATTCAATTTATTATAAAATATAATTTATGATATTTTAATAATTTACATAAATATAGGATTTGTCCTCTCCTCTCATATAAAATGACACTATATATGAATTTCATTACACATATTAGATCCAACTACCCCTAAAAAAGTTATATTTATCATTTAAAAATTTCTATCCATGTTCTATAGTATACGATATTCCCAAAATTCTAACATTAAGACCGTTATCAAGAGATCAATATGAAGTCTATCAAATAATACATCATCATAATTACCGACTCTATCAAATTTCCTTCTTATTCTACATTCTATAGATATATTATACTCATAGTCAAATGAAAAATCAAATATCATAAATATATAGAGATGTTATTATTGTTATGGTATTACCATTTTATATGTGTTATACATCTTATGAAAAGAGAAAACATTGCTCTTACATGTGTAAAACATATTGTGTGCACGCCACTGTGAAATGATTTTTTCATAAAAATTATACTTAGATCTCTATAAAAACAATAAAACATAATATCTTTGATATTTATGAAATAATTATTATTTTATAATCATAATATAATATCTTACTTCTTATATTCCATTTCATTTGAAAATGACAGCATTACTAATATGTACATGTGGGATACCACATTCACGAGGTGATGGTATTCATTTTTTTACACATTACATGGATGTTTGTAAGTATGTACTAATTGAGTATATAAGATATTTTTAATATAATAATAATTATTTAGTGTTGAATTATTATATAATTTTCATTTTTCTTTTAGTCAAACTATGTAATCAACGTTCATGCATTTGTATATCATACCCTCCATATGAATGGTGTAATTTACATTCCCATTTATTCCTTTTATGGATGTTTATATATATTATATATATATATATGATATTTATATAGTTATTCAAATTTAAGTTATTATGGATCCATGATAAAAGTTTAAATACCTGATTTTCAAAACAAAAATTATGAAGAAAATGATATAATTAACACATAGAAATGGTGATTTTAATAAGTAAATATTATTAAATTGTAATTGAAATGTATTAATTATTTAATATAATATTCAATAATTATTAAAATTACTATTTTTCATAATTATAATATATTTTTATTTTTTATATATGTAGTTAATTTCTTTCAATATAATAAAACTAGTGGGTAATATATTTACCCTCTCTCAATTATTTTAGTGAGAGATGTGTATGATTTTACACCTGAATATTTTATTGTGTTGTATGTATTGAACATGAATTTAATATATTATGATTATATATATAATTATTGTTATTTTAATTTCATTTTATTTTTATCACTTTCTGGTTTTTTTATTTAGTTATTTCAAAAGTATTATGTTTTTATAGCCTCTCATTTATTTTATTGAGACATATGCCATATTCACCAATTGTTTTCATTGTTCCATATATATACTACCCATTAATAAAATATATTATTTGATCATGAATAATAATAATTATCTAAAAATAAATATAATTTTATATACATTAAGTGGTTTTGATTTAGAGAACACCAAAGTGATTGTGTTTATTGTCTCGAATCACCTTTTATATGGCATATGTTATGTTATGAACCTATATTTTTTATGATTTATTTATAGAGAACCATTTACAAGTTATATCATTAATATCATTATTATAATTGAAATTTAAAATAAAACTAAAATTTTTCCTTATTGGGATTAATGATTTACAAGTTACCAAAACGGTAATAGATTTATTATAATTGTTTTTTCTAATTACGATTGTTTATGATGATGTTTACGATGATGACACATTCTAATATACATTTAAAGAAACTCATGAATTCCCATCTATTTATTTTTTTTTGGTATTTAATTTTTCCACTTATATTCATCTATTTTTGATCTATCAAGGCCAAATGGATATCATTACGTAAAAACGAATTTATTTAACTCTTCGGACAAAAAATAATTATTCTACCATATCCATGTTTTATAAAAACGTTATCCATAATTTTTTCAGCATAATAATATTATTATTAATATTAATTTTTAAGAATTATTATTTTAATAAAATGTTTTATTGTAGTATTATTATTCTTTTCGAAACACGGTACTTTTGGACTTCATTACAAAAGTGCGAAAAGAATCTTTTTATTAATATAGGCCGCATGAATGGAATATACCACCACTATAAATATTAATGATTTTTTATATTAATTTAATTTTTATGTGTATGTTTTCAACTAAAACAATTTATTTATTAATTCATAAATTTTACTATTTTAAATAATCTATTTCATAGTAAAATGTCTATTTTTCTCAATAAATGTTTCAAGTAATCTAATAAATTAATTTTTCAACTATGATGAAATCATTTCTTTTTTACTTATGATTTAATGTGGATATAATCCAATGATACAATATATAAAATTTTTCTTGATGTTTTTTGATTGTCATGACATAATAATAATGAAACCCAATTCTTTTCCACAAGTAATTCTTAGAAAAATTTATCACATAAAATGTTTTTTTTTCAAAATGTTATGATAAATTTAACTATTTATAAATCCAATAATTTTATATTACATTATGAAATGATGAGAATTTTATGATCTTGTGGAACAAATTTTTATAAATTTAATTATTTTATTATATATCCCCAGGATATATATATTTGTTCTATTCAGTGGGTAAATTTAAATTTCCTAGGACATAATAATGATTGGAATGATGAGTGAACCCTATTTGGTAAGGGACTATGTCCACTATAATAGTCTTTGAATAAATCCTTGAAAAACACAATGAAAGAAGGATTGTATCCATTCCACTATGATATTTTAGAATGTGATAAATGGTTACTATGGAAATGATTTTATATTATTTTGTGTATGAAACATCATTATGACTTTAGTGAATAATATGCTCTCATTTATCATGATATTTTATTTCATTATTATTTTTGTATAATTAAATTCTATCATTTATAATATCACAATTGATTATGATATATGATCATATATATATACATATATCTAAATTCTACGCTCATTTTATCATACATTTATACTCATTAATGCTTATGTTATCATTGCTATCTCCCTTATTTAACTTACTGTGAATTTAAGCTTATATATTCAAATGTTTCCCATCCATATGATATGAAAATGTATTTTTTGTCTCTTATGTATAATAAGGGAAAATGTTGTGAATAATTAGATTTGAAAGAATGAAGAAGTCATATTAAATTATTATTGTGTCTATGATTCAAAGTAACCTAGCCAATAATATTCTAACATGGTCAATTATTTTATTTTATTAATATTCATCTACAATCCTATAGTATCTATGTATGAAAACTATCGGTATTTATGTCTCCAATACCCTCTATGTATTTTTGTTATTGTTGTGGGAGACATGTATCCATATATTTACCAGAATATTCCACATTATAATTAACATCATAGGAAATAATTGAATTTGAATCATTCACCTTGATATGTGTATCTAATATCATATGGGTCATGTTGTTGTTATTTTTATTCTTCTACCATTTTTTATTAGGATCTATTCTTTTTAATTTTTATAATGTTTTTTGAGGTTCATTTTATAAACTTCATTATTTTTTTAGTTTTTAGAAAAATACATTCTAGTATCATCCACATTTCATGAGATTTATCAAAATGAATTATTTTGATATAACTATAATAATAAAAGGATATATTAAATATATTACCAATGTGTAAATTTTATATTAATTTAATATTCGTTAAAAATTGAGGATCTATTCATATCTATTTCATAATATATTCTCCACAGTATTGAAATAACATTAAAATTATTTGTTGTAATTCATAAAAGTTATTAACATAACAAATTGTGGCTTCATCGTTGATTCCATGTAAAAAATTAATCAACTTATTATGAGTTTGAAAAATAAGTCAATTTAATTATATTATGATACCACTTTTACAAACTAGATTAATCCTATAGGGGAGGGTGGGCCATATTAACGGATATAATTAAATTTTTTATTGGAACCCTTTATTCTTCTTTTAGTATATTTTTTCTCTAATTGTAAGGAAAATAGTAACTCTCTGATACTCAATGTAATAGGTAATGATACAATAAAAAATATATAATAATGTAAAAAATAAATGGGGCCTAGGTATTTTAATTTGGATCACCAATTAATTTATTCATCAAAGATCATATTTCAACATTATGTTGTTCATAACGGATTCCAAAATGTATCACCGGATTGTTTGATATTATTCATTATCTATATTTAATATATTCATCTAAAAATTATTAATAATGTTTTGGGATTAGTAAATAATAATCTAAGGGTCACACACCATCTTATTCACTCTAGCACACAGACATAATAAAAATACACATACTAATTCTTTAATTTTAAATTTCATTAATAAATTTGATCCAAAATGGTTTATCCCAGATCATCTAGGGACTCTAAATTCATTGTAGTCATTATTTGATTCTACCTAAAAGAAATACTCACTTAAAATGTTTATTTAATGTTTTATATAAAAAACATGATAATTAAAAATAATCTAATTTTCATAGAACTATACATTAAAATAAAAATCATTCGCTTTCACATAACTCAACACTTTCACATAATTCCAACTATTTCTGAAAACCATCAAATTTATTATAACGTTCACTATAGTTAAACTCTATATGTTCATTTAATGTTTATTGTCCCAAAACACTCATATTTCCCATGGCATTAAATATATTAGGAAACATAATAGTTCAATATATACACATGATAAATTCTTCATGAATCTAACATTACATTGAATTAATTGACATGACTCATGTGTGCTTGAGTGCTTCACAAATGAAATACCATTATGAATCTCTGGTTGAAATAATTGTTTTAAAACTTTAATGAATATATATTCACAAAAAAGTGGGGGGGATTTAATACCACATTATAATTTAAAATGAAACCATTCACAATGGAATTTTATAATAGTAACCACACATGTGACAATAAAGTTCAAATAAATCTGCTGAGTTCACATCACCTTTAGCACACAAATCCATATTATCAAAAAACTACCATATGAATTTCATTAATTCAGTAAAAAAAATTTCTTCAAAAATAATTTATGAGTTCAAATAATTTTTTTGTGAAACTCATATCCATCATACAACTCCAAAGATATTACACATGTTTAAACATCATTTAAATTATAAACACCCAAGAGGTTCATGAAATTAATTCATTTTCCAAATATGAATAAGACACCATAAAACTACCATTATCATGAATTTTTTATATTGTTCGTGATTCATTTACATGAAATAAAAAGATTTTTTAAATCAGTTGAATTTTCTATATATTGATGAGATAGATTTAATTATTCAGTTCATTAAAATTCTAGAAAATAAAAACACTTATCATGTAATTTATTTATTTATATTAAAACTTATTAATTTTTCAATGATTCAATAATATAATCTTTATGTTAGACTCACATGATTCTAAATTAATTCTCAATGAATATGTTCTAGCATTTAATATTCTTTGGTACATGAATCAATATCTTGTGAAATCATCTAGATGAGTGTTAAATTCATGTCTCCCCTAAATAAAAATAATATGTGAATCATCATTTAAGTGATAATAATGGTTAACTAGAATAGTTATATTACATTCAACAACATTTAATGAATATATAAAATTAATGCTCTTTTTATATTCACCTTATATAGAAATGACCACTATCTATAGGTTGAGTGATGAACATAAAAACCTATTTTCCCCAACATCGTCTATTAAACACCTTTTTAAATATTCAATCAACTCTAACTTCTTATTTAAAAATAACTACTGATGAATATGAAATTATTTTATTAACTTTAAAAATATAATATTAACATGTTCTCGGAGTTTATCATTAAGAATAAATTATGATAAAACATAACAATTGATCATAACATCCAAATAATAAATTTATATATTTGAAATATTTTTCTTCACTTTATTATCTATGACTGAGATGCTTCAACATTTTTTATATAATTGTTTTCATCATTCTCTTGGACTGGTTAGTATCTACATATCCTTAATATCATCACTATGATTTATTTTACATGCAGGGGTATAATTTTTTTTCCATCAATATCATCCTAGATTTAGAAATGCTCATTACCAATCCAATAGTGGATTTATACTGTTTAACATTGTTATTGACAATTAATTAAAAACAAAAAATAGGATTTGGTAAAATTATATATCAATATCTAAGGAAGAGATGTCACAATATATATTTCAAATAATCTTATACTAATATTCTTGTGTGGGAATGAATATAAAAATATAATGGATGTTTTTTAAATTATATGAATCATAGATCCAATAAAAGAGTGATATTTATCTAACATGTTCATGGAGAAACTCAAAATCAATGATATGTGTATTTATCACGATTATAATGATGAAATTCATGACGAACATCATTGTTTTCACCAAAAATAGTGATTTGTTTTAAATAGAAACAATAAATTCTATTAAACCTATTTCATTAACTCTATAGTGAATTTCCCCTAATTGAGTTGTGGGAATTAATGAAGAAAATCCATGTGAATATTGATAAGATATTATTACACACTATCCTATTACCAAGTGTGACCCTATAATTTATGTTAAGAAAAAAATATTCTTCATTGTATCCTTGAATTGATTATCAGTTACATAACAAGATAAAAATCAGAAACATGTACCATACACCAAATATTTATGATTGATTGATCAGCTAGGTGAAAACCAATATTTTTTTATGATTTAACATCATTCAATATTACATTAGTTGAAGGTCATGGATATTGATATACTTAATATGAAAATATATGTGAATTCTTGTCAATATGAATGTATAGTGGTTGCACATTGACATACCAATGTAATTCTATCTTCATGTACAAAATAAAAATAGTCATCATGGATTTACATGATCCATTTATATGTATCCTTTATAGATGATATTATCATACATTGAATGATAATGTAATAACATGAAGAACATTAGAGTATTATATTGAGTTTCCTATGAAAAGAGATGTTTTATTCTAACGTTCCACGTATTAATTTATGATTTAGAAAATATTATTAATGGTTCATATAACATATATTGAATTTTTATAGTAGATCCTTGAATGATATAAGTATTGAGAAATTAACTATTCCATCCTTTGTAATAGATATCCATTGTTATCTTGGGTTGTATGGATAATACTGAAAATGATTATAAACTCCTTCAAGGATAATAAATCAAATAAACAATTTGAAAGTGATGAGATATATGTTTTATTAGATAGATGATTGTGTTGAAAATAACATGGAGATGAAAAAGGTTATTTTTAGTTCTTCTTCTTACACTACCCTACTAAAGAGAATATTTTTTTGTTTTTTAGTATATCATAATATAAGGGACAATAATTTTATAACATTATGAGAATATCAGAAATAATTATATTCATAAAAAAATATGATTTCTATTTTTATAAATATTACATTCAATCATAAGTTTAAACAAATTGCAACATATTATTAAATTTATTTATTTAAATATTTTTACTATAACCTACCCATTAGATTAGTGGGTATGGATACGATAATCAATTTTTGAAATATAAATAATTGTGATAAATAATTTATAAAATAAGAATAAATAATAAGTGAATCCCTAATAAAGATATTTATTTTTAAAATACTAATCTTTCAAACAATTATTCATATTTCTTTTTCAAAAAAAAATCAACTAATTTTTGTACTCTTATAAATGTTATTTCATAAATTTGATATTATTGTTAAATAATAATCTCAATATTTACATGATTTTAATTTTTCTTCATAACATATTTATTATGCAGTATGTAGTGTGAAATACGAATTCTGGGTAAGAAATCTTTTCATTTTATCGAATGGAATTATTTTTATGTACTATTAATAATTTAAAATTATTTCAATGAAAATTACGAAGCAATCATTCATATTTAATCCAATTATATATATTTAAATCATATTTATACTATCTATAAATATATTTTTATGATTAATCTTTAAAACACATTTTTTTCGAATTTTCATAAAGTGCACAATGATTTAATATTTTAAAAAAATTAAACCTTGAATGGTGAATTATAGAAATTAAATTTATAGTTTGTATATTTATAAATATAATCTTAAATTAATATAGTTTTGATTATTTTTCATATAGTTTTAAAAATAGCATAATCGAATTAAAAAAAATATTTCATGAAAAAAACATATTTTTGACACGACAAGAATATTTATATTAAATTAAAATCATTAATATTATGTTATATTAATTGAATAATATCTATTAAATATTTTGAATCAAAATAATTTATATTATATAATAATTTCAACTTGTTTTTAATTTATAATTATAATTAAATACTATAGGGAAATATAGACCATGGTAAACAATTAGAAGGGAAACGTTAGTAATCGTAGATGTAAATTTTATAAAATGATTAAAACATGTCTATTTTAATTATTTTAGATGTTTAATAGCTAATTCTCTCCTTAAATACTGAATTTATTTAAATTTTGTAGTCATATCTCTTTTGAGTTACTTACTAGTATTGAATAGTTTTGGGATTTTATTATAATGAAACTCATCCTCCCATGTAAATGAACTCAACTCTCTTCTCCATTTCACAATAACAAAACAATTTGATAAAAAAATAGAAAAATACCTCAAAGTAATCCCTTTCCTTGTCTAATAATTCTTTTATTAATTATAATTTCAATCTGGGTAGGTTTAATGTTTAATCCTAAAGTGGTTGTGTAATGAAGTGGTAGCATTCTTACCAAGCATATCTGTATTATTTATTTTTAATCGCCTAGAAAATATTATAAAATAATGATAATAGAATAGAATAAATTTATTACATATTCCAAGTAGTTATTATATTATGTTTATACATTAAATCGATATCTTCTTCCATCAACTGGGAAATAAAAACATGGTTCTGTGTACAACATACTACCACCTTTATGGATGATGTAATTGATTTTCCATCATTTACACACATGGATGTTCATGATGATATATTTAATATTTATACTTTATATTTAAGATAAATTAGTAATTTTTAAAAAGTAACATATCATATTCCTCTATATTAGACAATATGTACTAATAAATTATAATATCATTCGTTTGTATGATATACTAACACATAGTAAAGCGATGAAATTTTTTATTACTGCATAAAATTGATTATATATGTAACTTTATTTAAATACAATGATATCTTTAATATAAATTTATATTTCTAAAAACATAATGTAAGAATTTCTTTATTTCCATTAAAATGGTTGAAAATGGAAACGTTAGTCATGCATATGTATGGTATACCAACTCAATGATTATAACATTGTTCATTTGACAAAATAAATATTTAATTAATTGTTTTGAAATTAAAAATATTTTATAAAAATGAGTATTAATTTCATGATATTATTTTTATATGATTCAACAACGATCCCTTTAACTATGGTTAAAGGATAGATTGTGTTTTAAAATTATAATTCACGCATCCTAAAACACCCTATCTAGAATGATGTAAATAAATAATTATGAAAATAATTAAAATAATTTAACGAAATGGTTAATGTATGAGGTTTAAAAAAATTAAATTGTTCTTATGAAAATATGAAAATTCTTATAATTTTGTTATATATGAGATAAAATTTATATACAAAAAATTATGTACTTCAGGTTAGTGTTTCAACTCAAAACATTCTTATTCGAGAATTTTGTTGTTTTATCAACATATATTATTCTAAATGGTGATTATGAATAAGAATAATATTTTATATAATTAATAAATCATTATTTATGATATATTATGTAACAATTGATTTACATCATTCATAGGTGTTGTTATTCAATAGTTAGCAAAATAATAACAGTTTATGATTCCATTTCATTTTATTCATGATTATATGTGAAAAAATATCCATAATGGGAAATAATATTATAACCACATAATAAAGAAGTTTATTTTTTTATCATATGTTTATTCATGAACATTATTGTAATAATACAATTTCCTTCACTTTACAAATTAAAAATATTTATAATACATTTCTATGGAGAATAAAATTTATTTCACTCTTCTCTCGAATACCCCTTATCTTCCACATTCATGTTTTTATTAGTGTATTTATTTTATATATATTATTAAATTATTTTTTATTTCATTTTTACCCTTGTATATGTTTTTATAATTATTTATAATGAATCATATTGCTATTTTCTAAATGTGGTACTCCGTGTAATTTTACTAGAAATTTGAAAGGAGACATTGTTTAAATGTTTAAAACGTGAATGGTATTGTAAACCCTATTAAACATTATTTTCATTGAATAATGAATTATTGTTTTCTATTTATCATTTTGAAAAAGGATATCCATAGTATTATATTAATTTTTTGATTTCATATGTAATCTTCAAATAGGAAAAATTGTTTTCATCAATTCTATTTTTATTTATTAAGAATGTATTTGAATAAATCAATAAAAAAGAACTTTATGTTATGCAATGTATCTAAATAACATATATATGTATCTTAAATATATTACTTTCTCACAATACCTTACATTAATAGTGTAATTCATGACATATACTTATCCCTCAAATGCATTCATTATGAAATCTTGTTTAATTATAATCTAAGTAATGGTTATGTAACAAACTATACATCAATAGATTATTCTAATTATATCATTATGATATATTTCATTTTAAGGTAAATATAAATCATTTACATGTTATGATAGGTGTGCACAAAATGTTTGGGGTTATCTTGATATAGATTATAAAATGGACGTTCCTTGATAACACTCCAACACATTGTGTAATGCTATTAGTTTCATAAGGAATCACGTATAGGATTTGAAAAAAAAAACTAATCCATATGAGTTTTTTTTACACCAAGTGATTTATTCTAGGAAGATATCCTTGAATCATTTTTAGGTCATTTTATATGTGTATTCCATATTTTCTATGTTATATTGATCTTGTGAAACAATTTTAATTATGTAATGATTCTATGTGATTACTCATGAGACATCTATTTTATGATATTTTGTTATTTATATGGTCAGTATATTATGTTTACCTATCATAATTATTTAATCGTTAGGTTTTAAAATAGACTACTATATTTAATTTATTCAATTCGAAATCCTATGTTGTCTCTGTAGATTGAATGTATTTTATATCTCATTATAGAAATTAATATAATATTTTTAATTTAACCTGTATACCATGCCTCCCAAAAAAACAAATCCCATTTTATCAATGTTTTTTACAATTAAAAATATTTAATTTAAAATAATGTAAAAATATGTGTAAATTGATAGGGTTTCTAAATTTGCTGTTAAAAATATATTTTATTAATACTTTTTAAATTATATGAGAAAACTATATTAGGATTCTTATTATGATGTCTAAGGATAATAATATGTATAGAAATATATTTTGGAATCATGGTGATTTATAGAATGATATATTTTCCGGAAATTGAATCCCATCAAAGACAATAGAAGTGGTTGTGGTTATAGAATAGATATATATAGTGGAAAAAATTAGGAAAAAGTTGCATCGATATCAACTCATGCAATACATGGTAATTGTAAACATTTCTTATACAATTATTAAATCCTATGGGCCTATCATTAGGCAATAAAAAAACTAGAATTATTTATGTTATTAGGTATTAACACTTCTGAATAACATTGAATTTCTCATTAAAACATTATGCTGGTTATAAAGACTCATGAATCATCTATAGAATACTGTTCACTATTTTTGCATTAACTTTTTTAGATAATAAATTTAATATAAAATTGAAATAGAATGGTTATTTAGTGGTAAGGAATAATTTTATGAATGAAACATGATTGTGGAAACGATGCTCAATTCTATGTTCTTAATGTTAAGGTACTTATAGTTAGTCAAGATTATTTGATTTTGTGGATGTAATTGTGTGTGTATAATAAATTAGTGGAAAACAAATAATTACCATATTAATTTTATTTTTAGTAAGTTCTTCATATATTTTGGAGTGCTATAGGAATTTTATTAGTTGAGTTTTAGTAATTGGATATCCCACATGTCAGGATAAAACTCCTTCTATCTCGCAAGGTTGAGGGTCTTGAAATAAAAAAAATAGTGAAAAGGGTGTATCTCCTACAATTAGACTATATAATGTACAAGTTACTATTAAATTTGACTGAAATAAATTTTTTGGAGGAAAAATATTATTTTTCTATTGTGTATTATACTATAGGATCAAATATTTTTTATTTTCAGGATTTTGACTTAATTAATGAAATTTTGGTATATGTATTATTCTGGTAATAACAATATATAATACATTAAGGTTTGGAATAAATATTATCCTTGAAAAATTATTTTATGTTTTTTGAGTTCTAAATAATTGTTATAAGAGAAGATTTGATGTTAAAAACTTCTCTTAGTTTGAGGTTTCTGAACTAATTTGGGGTATACAGTTTTTTTATGAAATTTTCCATGTTATACAATTGGTTTAATTGTTTAATTATAATGATTAATATGTTAATATTCAATTTTTGTTGTACATTAAATTATGATATATTTTTCTGTTTTAATAAATATAGGGGGAATAGATTAGTAATGAATTTTTGATATTATGGTTCATTAAAAGTTCTCTTTTACTGCTTTAGGCATAAAAAAGAAATATTGATTATCTATTGTTTATAGGAAAACATAATATTATTAATGAAAATGATTAGTGGATGAAATTATACATTTCATGTATGACTTATTATTATTTTTATTCGTATAGATAATAAAATAATCTATAATATTAGTGAAAAAGATCTTGAGATAATAATGTTATTCATTTTAAAAAAATGAATTTTCCATACTCTAATATAAAGGGAATTACATTTCCTAATTATTTTATATAATTTAAAAATCATTGTTTTCAAATTACAAAACTTTTATCATATTTGTAAACATAATAATTTTTATTCAATATTGACATTGGATTTGTATTTATCTCTCATTAATGGGATGTTTTATCATCAACTTTTATGTTGTGATATATCGACGATGGTAATTCATATGTGAAACCACTGAGTATAGAGATGATGTTATAATTTTTAGGAAATAATTTATATAGGGATGGGTGATTATATTGAGAACTAATAAATTATGATATATTTTTATTTAAATATATTTTATTTCATTGATAGATTTTATAAAAAAAACCCTGGAATTAAACAAACCACGACATATTATTAAACATTTTACATTTTAATTTTATTATTAAAAATTAGATAAAAAATTGGTTGGTATAAAATTGTTTAACTAGATTATTAAATATATATTAATGTTATAAAATATATATTAATTCTATAAAATAATCATTTAATAGTTAACAAATACAATTATTCGTCAAAAAATATGTTTTTTAACATATGATATTCATTTATTTTAATAATACATTATATATATAATTTGGAAAATATATAATTTCTTTATAAAATTAACATAATTTTGGATATCATCATATTTATTTTAATTTAATGTTCAATTTTAAAATGTTTCAGTAATATTGAGAGTTCATTGATGAATGATAAATAATGATTCTTGGTAAAATGATCTTTTATTTTTAATAAATTAAAAAAATTAGAATTTTTTTTTATTTATTAAAATTAAATTAATAATTATTTATTAATTTCTCACAAAAAATATTAAATTTAACTAACATTTATACTATAATTTGATAGATTTTAAATTTTATGCATTAAAATACATTTTTTTTAAATCATTTTTAGTGCCTAATGTTTCCCCAGTTTAACTATGTAAAATTAATGAAATTGAAGAATAATTTAAATGAAAAATATAGATAATATATATATATATATATTAAATTTCATTTAACAATTATTAGATTTTACATAGTTATGATAAGATCATTTTATTATTTAAAAATGAATTTCATAAAAATTAGTTTTTTGACACATTAATAGGTTGTATTTTATCATATATTCCTTCACATAATTGAATTTAATTTGAAAACATTTATATACTCTATGTAACCATAAAAATTTATATTATATAATATGTCTAACTTAATAAATATTTCTAATGATATGAAAAAATAGAAAAACATATTTACTTTGGTAAAATCAATTTAAAAGTTCAATGTGTGTGACCATAGATGTAATGTGAATAAAATTTATAGATTATATTTAATTTTATGGAAGAATTATATTAAAATTTATATCTCCATAAATAATTTATTTATAAATTCAATATACACATTCAATGAGAATGACTTTCTATTATTGTGTAGTCATGATTATATGGAGGAATTCCATGTTTCACTCTTTATAAAAAGGACAATCCAATACTCATTTATCAATAAATAATAAAACCATTGATTTTGACATGAACAACCAAAATATCTTACTTAATTACATTCCCTTTCATAGAGGATTTTTTTGATCGTAAATACATTATTGTGATGATTTAAGAATAATTATGAACATGTGGTCCCAAGAAGAGCTAATATTTTTATCCAAGCCTCGTTGTTTTATTTATTATTCCAAATACATAAAATATAACTCAAATAATCTCATAAAATATCTAAATAATATAAAAATATTAATGTGTTATTATTTTAATTAAATATAATAAATCATTCCAACTTCCATCAAATTGTAAATGAAACCATCGTATTGGTGTAATGCGATTTATCACCTCATTTACCAATGTATACCATTTTCATTCATTGCATCACATTGTTCTTCATGATGATTATTTTTATTTATGTATATTATAGTAATTAAATATTAATAATTCTATAAAATTAACATATCATATACCTTCTTAAAAAAACATCCATATCAATAATGATAACATCATTCATGTCTACGACAGACTGCTGCCACACGAAGGGATGTGATAAGTTTCTAATTACTACATCACATGGATGTAATGTGAAATTGTATAGAATGAAATAATATTATAATGATGATATATTTATTTTTATGGATATATAAAATAACTCTCACTATCATTCCATTCTATTTACTGAAAAAAGAAAACGTTAGTAATGTGTACATATGGACAACCATCACCATGATTGTAACATAGTTCTTTTTTTCATGACCAAATTTCATGTATTTTCTTAATTTATAAGTAAATTACAAACATTATAATTATTTAATTATTATTCTTATAAGTATTATGGATCTAGAAACCCTGTGACTATGGTCTTCACACTAATTCAGTTATAAATTTATCAACCATGTATCCTCAATGATCCCAATATAGAAATCCATGATTTTTTATCTAAATAAATATAAAAAAATGATGTAAATTTTTTATATATGAGGAATTATACCTATAAAATTTTATTTAAAAAAATTATATAATGTCATTATAACTGACATAAAATATAGACATGGTAAATTCTACACTCGAATTTAGGGCTTTATCTCAAAAAAAGTCCTTTGAGAAACATGTTCTTTTATGAGCCTAATTTTATTTATATTTTATATACACTATTTCATTACATATTATATCAGGAATTACTAACAAAAAATGATATTTTATCTTGTAATTAATTTACATAATTCATGGGAGTTATGTTTCAATAGTTACCAAAGTATTAGGGTTATATGTTTCAATCTCATTTTAAAGACATTTTCTATTATTAAATTTTTGTTATAGGAAATTAATTTTTCATTAACTAATAAAACTATTATATTTTATTTTATGATATTTATTCTTGATATATTAATGTAATATTTCTATTTTCTACTCTTAGGTACATAAAAATAATGATAAAATGAATTTTTTTAAACGACTTTTATTATCTATACTGTAGAAAATTTCTATCTCTTAAATATATATGTTTTCATTAGAATATTTTTTTAAGTAATAATATTCTTCTATGATTGCTTATATTCCATTCTTACAATGTTTTCATTTTAAAAAATTGATTTAATGTGTTATTCAATTCATTTTCAAAAAAGGTAGATGTTTTATTTTTACCATAAATGTGATGGGATTCTCTATTTTGTCATGTTAATTCACAATATCAAAACTATTAATTTACATTAATACAAATATATAAAATTCACTAGATATTTTATAATAAATTTAATTTCATAAAAAATCATAAATGTATTTTCTCAAAATAGAATTTCAATTTTTAAATGTTAATTTCTACAAGAATTTTTTAATTCATTTTAAAAGTATTTATAATCATCTATGAAAAAAACATTAATGTAATGGAATGATTATAAATATCTTATATATTAATCAAATTTATATAATTTTCTCACTTTCCATTATATCTATATGATAATACATGACTTATTTCAATCTCCGAAATCCCATAATTATGAAATTTCATTTGAATGTCGTATGATACAAAATTATGAATCTGACATTTATCACTGTTTAATTATTACATTATGAATTATGTTTGATTTAAGTTTAAATAAATCATAAATTATTAACATGTTATTATTGATATTCCACGATTGCACTGTATGATCTCTATAGAGCTTATATGATAGGTTATTTTACATATCACTTCAATGCATTGATTTAGGTTTTTTGTCTCATAAGGAATCAAGATTGTTATTGGAGAGAAAACATGATCAATAATGGCATTGTTTTAACCATGTGATATCCCATATAATGTTATCATTGACACATGTGCATTTCATGTTCTATTTTTCTTCCACATTTCCTATATTTCCATTATCTTATTATACCATTTATGATATGTTATGCTTCCTTGTTAATACATATGATCCATTTGCTTTTCCATGTTATGATTCCCCTGTGATGTATACAACCTTGCTAGAATTTTTTTCTCACCCATTTCATTTTTGTATTGCATAGATTATAAAATGTTGTTTAATTTGTTCAAATTTATTTAAGTGCTATTTATTTATTTTACAATAGAGATGTTTTATTTTTGTTATTTTTTGTAAAAAGTCTTCAAAATACACTAGGAATTTTCAATGCATGTATTCTATTAATGGATATTAATGTTTAAAAAATGTAATAATTTTTTTATATTTATTTGTAAATATATAATAATATGTTTTATATTTATTTGTAAATATATATAACTCCTTAAGTAAAATTATATAGTAATTGAATATTCCATTGGATAATTGAATTTTATGGAGGCAAATTACACCACTCATTATCTACAATTATAAAGAGTGATCGTCTACATTAAAAATATAGAGGAATGATATTTTTGGTTAAATATGTGATATATATTCCAATTATAAATAATTAAGTCTATATACCCATATAATGATTTGAATATGAGCCATATGTGTTGGTTGGTATGGATTAATGATTATTATTGCTCAATACATTGTTAAATTGGGGAGAGAAACAAGATGGATAACCTAATATGTCAAAAATATAATGTTGAATTTTACTTAATAAGGATTTAGTGATGTAAAATATTTTTGGATATTAAAATTATGTATCAAGAAATCATGTGAAAAGGAATAAGATCATATAATTCTCAATTTAATGTTCAACTATTCAACTATGTGATGATTAAAGAGGCACAAAAGGATGATATAGAACAAAAGAAGACGGTAAAAACTATTCATGACATCAACTATGACAATGATCAATTGATAAGGTTCATAAATAGGTTATGTCTCTAATAAATAACAATATTAAATAAGGATCAATTATACAAAACTTTAAGATAGCAATCCTTTATTCAACCTATAAGGAAAAAATATATATATATAAGTAAATATATATAATATTATTATTTTTTGATAACAATAGAAGTTATATTGAAAAGTATACATCTCATTAATTGGTTATTAAGATGTTATGTCTGATATTCATGAATATAATATGATTTTACAAATATTAATCAATATAAAATAGAAATGAGTCCCCATAAGTTATTCAAACTAAGCTGAAACTTTAGTGTGATTGAGTCCAGAATTATATATGGGATCAATCCATTGAATGGTGAAAATGTTCACATCCATGAATACTAATATGAACCTGTCATAATATAAATTTTATTCATTAGAAAGAGTTTGATTTTTAAAACCATAAGTGCTGATATATTTATAATGAGATGAATACACTTCTTTAATAAAATATAAAAAATGTTAAATTAATGGGGGGTGATGTTATGATGCTTCTTCTTGATCAACCATATTTCTCAACATGGGGAAATTGGAGGTACCCCAATCCCATATACATTATTATGTATAATTGTTTTGTGAAGAGATGAATGTTTAGGTGGAATATATGATTTATCAGGTGACTATTCTTTTAATAAGATTCATTAAGAATTGAATTGAAATATGATCATGTTGATTTTTTCATGAGAATGTTTATTTCAGTTATTTTCTAAAGCCGAACATATTTGTAAATCAGTTAATCATTTTCAATATCGATGGTTTATTCATATAGAAAATTTACATGAAAAAAATACATGGACACAAGTCGTGGTGAGTTTTTAATAATTTTTTATCTTGATATATGTTTGAATGAATAATAAATATAAATTATGATAATTGGAAACCAATATAATAAACAAAAATAATTCTATATTTATAATGACCCATACATTACATACATGGTTATTACTTCAAAATTAAATTATACTTATTACAACATATAATAAAACCATGGTAGGACCGTATAGTTACTATGTATTTAGAAACTAGGAAACATAAACAAATGGTTCATAAATCATCTAGAGTGTCTCTAGTTTATTTCATCATATCTAGAGCTCCATTGGAATATCCTAATTATTATCCTTCATCATGACCTAGCGAAAAGAAAACATACAAAATGTTGAGCTCAAATTCCCAGTAAGGGTAAATAAAGTTAATATCAATCTTATCATATTCATAAGAACGTATCATTTGGGAAATCTTAACCTAAAAAAGAGATCATAATATCATAACATTGGATAAATCAAAATATTGAAATTAAAATCCCATCAATCATAACATAAGTCATTAAACATTGTGGTATACAGACATAATCATATAAAATTATTTCTTATTAGTTGAGACTCATTTCAAAGACTATCTTAGAGGACAAAGTCCATTTCTGAACCGAGATCACTCCTTGTTCAAGTCCTGTATCACTGAACCGGTTTAACTTGTCGTTCCAGCCATGTATATCTCATGAGATATTGATCCTTATCTAATGAATTGGATGGAGGTATAGGTCCCCCCATCTCATAATTATACCATTCTTATGTGTTCCACATAATCATAAATCATATATCATAGCATAACCCATGTAATATAAATAGGATTATTAAACATCATATAATCATAAAACAATCCATAAAAGATAAAGAAATTCATAAAAACAATTTCATCGTAACATACTCAAATCAATTTAATAATAGGTATAGAAAAAGAACCCTATATTTTATTAGATGGAAAATAATTTTAATAAATCATTTGAACCTCATTCTAGAGGAAAATATCATTTCTACTTCAAAAAACATTTTTTCATTTCATAATATGTCATAAATTTTTTTTAAAAAAAGAAAATAATTGATAATAAACATGAAAACATGTAATGGAATCTTCATATATATAATGTTATACAAAATCATAAAAAACCATTCATTCCATATAAGTTAATAGAAACAATATTCTCGTACTGTTTACGGAAAAGTAAAAAAGTACCTCGTACTAAAAACGACAAAAGATTTCATTCCTATCATTTACTAAAAATACATGAATAAGTAAAATTGTATTTATAAAATTGAAGGGGTATATAAATAATATTACTTATTTAGGAAACATTGACGTGGATGATAAATACACCCCATTAAATTCTATATAAACTATCTTGATAAAAATGAGATTGTGAGATTTTCTATTAAATTATGTCTGATAAGATTTGTATGTGTCTGAAACTCTTGTATAATGATTTAAATAATGTTATTGACTTATTCTAGAATCATCAACATTGTTATTATACCATATATGGTTATATTCACAGCTTTTTATTAATAATATTTCATTGCTAATTGTTATTCGGGTGTTCATTGCTTTATGTTTTTATGCTTGTTTTGTTGAATAAATTCGTATTCCTGTTTATATTTAATATATTACACATTTACAGAATGGTATTAGTGTAATATATATCATATTTATTCATTAAATGCATTTATATGATCATCGTTCAATGAATATCATGTAGAACGAGTCACATCACATCATGGAGACGGTAGTCCGTACGTACGAACGAGCGATGATATCATTCCCATAATTTTTGAATAGTATTGGAGTGGATGATGGAATGTCATAGAATTAGTAACATTAAATAATGATAATATATAGTTATTCTTTACACCATTATACCTATCCATGTAAGGTGGTGGTGGAAAATAGATTACACCACGGCGTGGAGACAATATTTCGTATGTACGCACGCGCTGTGATTTCATTCTCCATAGTATGGATTGAAGGTGAAATAGGGTTGTTTCATATATATAATAACATATCATTATATAAGTAATAATGATATTTTTAATTTATTATGAAACAACTAAAGAAGAATACGTTGAAGAAGAAAGAAATTGGAATGGATCGGTAATGAATATTACCTCTTCTTTGACGTACCTTTTCTTAAACACATCTTAGGGTTGTAAAGTTTATCTTTTAAGAAGACCAAGAAAAATATGATGTTTCAAGTTATTTTTAGGGTTTTTTCAAGATTAAATGCTCAATGTTGTGTAAAGACAAGAGGGAGGAGGTGCCCTTTTATAAGGGAGGAGAGAGGCACCTTAGGAAAAATAAAAAATATTAATTTATAACAAAGTCATATTCGGTTTATAATAGCTCCAAATTGATTTATTTTGAATCTAAAGTGGGTATGGGTCTATATACTCTCATCCAATAGGTTTTAGACATGTTTATGTTATTGTTTTAACATTATCATTTAGATTTAACTGAATGTTAATTAATTTAACCTTTACCGTGTCCTCTTGTTTTCTTACACTATATGATTAATAAACATAATATAACAAGCCAAAAGAACCCCAATTGGTATATAATTAATATATATATCCTTATCTAAGTCATTTGGCTGATATTTAGATTTTTAGGAATAGGATATCAATTAATAATATAATTTTTTTTTTAAAAAAACTATTATATGTCAATTTTGACACTATTTGTTAATTGATTTTTTTGAAAATCATAACAACATGATTAGTTATAAAAAAGCTAATTTAATCTATAATTACAAGTAATTTTAACCTATAAAATTATTTTAATTCATAAAAAGTTTAAATTAAGTTTATTTGGGTATTTATAACATCAATTATGTTTATCTTTCATTGATAATGTAATTACTGATTAATCATTGTGTCATAAATAAATCAAATTATATAGTGTCCAAAAATTATAAATAAAATACCAATATGTAGGAAATATTCGGATAGTTTTATTAAATATTTATAGTCGAATTTGTCTAAGTATATCCATATATTAAAAATGTATTGCTTATTAAACATTGATTTTCACTCGTTTAACTCCTCTTTGTATTAAATAATAATAAATGTCCTAAAACAATACTAGTGGACCTAAATGGTCATATTATATTCATAAGGTTGTTTTTGATAGAATTACACTTATCTAATAGAATTATAACATGAGTTAAAGTATAAATAATATCAATTTTACCTTTAATTACCCTATTTACATTCAACCGCGGGAAAAAAATAAAAAAGTTACTATTCACAAAAAAATATTTTCATCTCATTGAATCAAATATTACATACTGAAATCAACTGTGTCTCTTAAATTTTAGAAATTATACTCACAGATGAGGTAACATTATGTTCTATGGAAATTTTCAAATACTCTTAGAAGGTGGGTAAAAATGGTAAAAAATCATTTTATTTTTTATATATCTTAAATTATTATAAAATGACTCCAATGAATTACATTGAACATATATGAGTATTATGTATCAATTTTTACCTAAAATTAAATTAAATAGAATAAATCATTATTTAAATAAAAATTCAGGTTTTAACCAATAACATAATGTTTTCTGTATTCATCAAAAATTGAATGTTTTCAGAAAAATACAAAAAAATCACCCTATGCTAATTTTGATATTTTGAATCCAAAATTGAAGTCCATTTTGAAAGATAAAATTTATAAAATTTCAAAATGTCATTATTAATATTTATAACGACTTGTTATATAATATTTTAATCATATATCGTTGTTTGGTGAAACTCGGTATTGCGTACAATGGAAGCTATTGAGAAAGGTTCCTCTTTCTTATAACGCAAGACAAGATAGTATTGTGTGTAGTGAAAGATTCTATTTCGTATAACATAAATCATAAAAACAAAATATTTCTCATAAAATCATCAGTCATTACAATATTCATATATTTTTTCTTATAACATGTTTTCTTATATTTGGAATCACATTATTCTATAAGGATAACAAAAATATACTAAATTGGGATAATATTTCTATCATGTGGTACCCCCTTCAGTGCATTAGTAAGTGGAATAATAAATTGTGTCAAAAACCATGTGAATTATGTAAAGGCTATGGTGGGGATGGGTTGAAAACCACTCAACCAATAGGTTTTAGACACCTTTGGATCAATATATTAACCATAACTTTTAGATTTAACTCATCATTAAATAGATTTACATTTACCATGTCTATTTTTATTTTTATATTATAAGGTTAATAAACATAATATATACTTCCAAGAGAACACAAAGTTGTTAATTAGTGATACACCTATCGTTATATAATATCTCTGGTCAAAAATTATATTTTTTGGAATATAATATCAATTAATAATATAAATTTTGATTATAAAAACTCTTTTATTTCAATGTTGACACTATTTGTTATTTTTTTCCTTAATTCATAAAAGAATTATTACTTCTAAAAAAGTACATCAAACCAAATTTAATATGTCATAATAACCTATAAAATTAATTTAATTAATAAAATGTCTCAAATTACATTTTTTTGTATATTTATAATATCAATTATTTTAATATTTCATTAATTATGTAATTACTTCATCAATATAGTTTCAATTATAAATTAAATTATTTAATGTCTAAAAAATATGAATAAAATACCATTATGTTTGAAATCTTATTAGCTTTCTAATTAATTTTTATAATCGAATTTATCATATGTAAAACCCTATATTAAAAATATTTTCATAATTAAAATTTGATTTTAACTATTTTAACTCTTATTTGAATTAAATTATAATAAATGTCATAATCTAATCCAATTTGATCAAAATTGTTCATATTTTATTTATACGATTGTTTTTGGCCAAATAAAACTTTTAAAAGTTAATTAGGACATGTGTTTGGGTAATAATAATATCATATTCTGTTAAATAACCTATTTACGTTTAACAGTGGTAAATAAAAGTAAAAAATTACGATTCACCAAAAATTAATATTATCTTATTGAACCACATTGTACTCATTAATATTAACAGTGTGTCTCGTATTTTCTGAATTCAACTAAACGAAGTGGTAAAAATATATTTTATATGATTTTGCAAATTCTACTAGGAGGTGGGTAAAAGACAGTGAAAAGTACAATAAAATTTTATATATATGAAATTATTACAAAATTACTCCAATGAATTAAATTGATCAAACATCATGAGTATTATGTATCTATTCTGACCAAAAATAAATTTAAATTAAATAAATAAATTTTTATATTAAAATTCAGTTTTAAACTATAACTCAGTGTTTTTCACAATTCATTAAAAAATTAAATGTTTTCAGAAACATAACAAAAATTAATCCTATGATAATTTTGATATTCTGAATTCAAAATTAATTCAATTTTACAAAATTTAAAACATAGAAATTTCATTAATTAGTTTAAATTAACTTCATGTTGTTAAAACCAAAAAATGTATTTTTATGAAATAATAACTACAAAATGATTGACTATTGTTTATGTCCAATTTTAAAGTGAAAATTACATCCAACTACCAACATTAGATTAAATAATAGAAATATAATATAATTATACATCCAATCAATTCATATCTATAGTTGAACACTATAAATTATATTGATTAAAAAAGATGTTTTCAGCTAAAATATATTATTTTCCACTATTCACCCAAATATGAATGTTATTAGAAAAAAACAAAAAAATTTATTGAAACTAAATTAATTTGTCCCTATCCCAATTAATAAGTTAATTTTATTAAATTGAAGATATAAATGTTTCATATATTGGATTTAAAAAAAGAATTCTATTAAAAGGCGGTAAAATTTCAATTTTGGATAAATACTTCTTTTATTTGAAAAAAAATAAATTTTCACTTACATTATGTCTATGAAACTCCTAATATAGATTCTAAAAATAAAAGTGTTACATAAAGTTCAAAATTTTGTTAATACTATTCATAACTACTTTTAAACAGCTAGATTGGTAAGTCGTGGTGCACTTCAACTTGATATTCCATGTATTTTAAGATATATAATTACATTGAAGTACTAATATACTATGAACTCTTGGTGTGTTACAGTGTGGGTTCCATGAAAAATAATGTTACATCATTTGTTTTCCGGGAACTCAAATCACATGGAACCCACTAAGCGATGTTAAAGATTCAATAGAGGGGAAAATGTTCACACACTGTATGACACTATCATGCATCATGTGACACATGATTTGTAGATTAACATGTATATAATAGGATACAATGAAATGTGATAAAATTGTACACACACACATGGCTAGGTGAACATGAGTATCACATGATGTACATAGGGTAGTACACGAGCACAACTAGCAGTATGTAGGTATTGGCATAAGGCAGTGGAAAGATTTAACATGATCTATACACTTTGTGTACTCCATTTACAAACTACATAAATAGATATTTACAATTAATGAAATGAATAACCACATGAGTAGACAAAGGGTTGGCTAGATACGTGGAGTAACCCATTTGAGGATATTTGTATCCCTTTGTATCATCAGTCTAAAGATTTATCCATTTAGCGTATTCACTTTGTCCATTTTTTCTTGAGTTTACAGTGCAACATTATATCCACATCGTATTATTGTGTTCCCTTCTATAGGATGAGCCTCAAATAGAGTTTTATGTGTCCCACTCTGAGACAAAAGGTTAACCATCTATCATCTTCAGACCCTAAGATGTGTTTGTGGATTTTAAGTGACCTCCATGATTATGTTGTTGATCATACATCTATATAGACATATTAGTATGGTTTATGGTATTTCTAGTGTACAATTTCTCATATACCATGTTTTTCTAGATTATGTTTGTGGTTCACCCAGTAGTCATTGTCATGCCCCATTAATGATTTTGAATGTCTTCAGAAACCACTGAGCATTGTCGGTGGGTCAATTTATAATGACCTCTTGGATGAGTGTCTGTATATATGGAATAGATAATGGAGTGAACTATCTTACAAAAATCACTTCTAAGATAATTATCCAAATTCCAGAAGATGGTTGTGACCTCCAGGTGGCAAAGTACCCTTACTGAGTATAACTTGTTATACCATGTTAGGAATTGATTGTTTTATTCTTATTATGAGTGTCCTATTAATTATTATTTTTGTTTAAATTTTTGGGTTGTCTTTCTGGATTAGGATATACATACAATTTCATGTACACTTCCCACACATTTCATTACTTTTGCATACAACATCCCATTTTATGGTTTCCTATTAGATAGGGTGTTGGGTGAATCATAACTCATGCTTGAATAACTATGGTGTTTTCATAGTTATTTAACATGTAAAAATTATTTTCCTTTGGAGTATTCTAGACTATTTACAGTTTTTTGATGGTCTTTTATTTGGCCCCATTTTCAAATTCAGTACATTAAAATCTTACTCTATTTGTGGTATCCAAAATATATGCATGAATTTCTTTCAATTTTTTACATTTCATCATTTTATGGGATCAAATTTATTTTCATGAAAATAGGTACATTAGGAAAATGCCTCCCATGTGTGGGATACTCATGCTCAATTATTCTCACCATCCCCTAGCCTATCAGATATTTCCTTTTTGTAGTTTAGGTTTGGACCCTGGTGGGTCATGTAATAGAAGTATACACATAAATATTTGAAGTTATTACTAATACCATATATAACTATGAAATAAATTTAAATGTACCCAGATATTTATATTTGGAATTATAGAGAGATTATATAATGATGATGTTTTCTAGTTGGGGATACTAGAGGAACTAACTAATAATACATAACCCATATGGTGATTAGAACAATCATTAAATAAGTATAATAGGGCAAAGTAAAATTTATTGAGAGCTTCCACCATTTTTTAGTTCATGGATATAGACCTAGAGATGTTCCGAGTAGGTTTGACATAACCTATGTGATCTAGCTACAAAACCAACCAATGTTGCAGGGGGATGGTGGAAATGAGAAATAAAATTAATGTATTGGGTTGATCAAGATGATCCTATATCACTTAGTGACTCTCGAGAAGAGTGTGACGAATACTTGTTCGATATTACCATGAATCATAAATCACTTGTTCGATATTTAGGCATAGAAGGATCCATAGAGAGAATGTTATAGAAAGAATTATAGGTGATGTTATTAAGAAACCACAAATTTGAGAACCCAATGAAGCATAATGATACAAAGATTATGTAATTGAATATATGGAGTATGTTGGTGATAAACTATGCTAGTCTCTTCACTAAATTACAAAACATATGTTTGAAATTTAAAAGAGACTAGGTGACTATAGTAATATGACTTCAGGAGTTGAATTAGTTATGAGATCATGTTCGAGGTTAGAATTTTTTATTTGAATGATATTTATGAGTTAGTGGATTAGGATACTAGTTCTAAGGTGAACATGATGTAGGAATTAAGTTGTTGAAAAATGGGTTGAGATAGAAGATCTGTTCATACATCATCTAATAGTACAATGTCTGAATTTGAGAATCATTACCTAGGTAATGGAATAGTTATTATCCAAGATAGATAATTGACCATTTTAGGATTTATTATCATTATATGGTGTTAGTGTGTATGTCATAGATATATGTGTGGTATTTTAAATAATTTACCAACAGAGAGTTGAGATTTTGGTAAGATTTGATATGTATTTAGTTTTTGTATGAACCCTTAGTATGAAGAAATTGATATAGAATCTGTCCTGATACAAAGTACTGATAATGGAATAGTTTTCCAATAATAAGAAAACTATTAGAGATCTAATGGACACACTAATTTGGGAAGAAAACATATTACTTCAATTTAAGGGTATCATTACTGTAAAGGTAGTTTAATAAATTGGACATAGTCTAGATCATACGATTGAGGTGAATGTCATCATCATTTATTTTAGCATCCACCCAATGGTGAAAAGTCAAGACCATCGACTACCATGCTATGATTAATATAGATTCAATCCCTTCTAGTGATTTATTGAACACATGGGATTTTAATTTTTTTTTATCTATCAAGATTCAATGTGATTCAGATCTTTTATAGGAATATATGGTTACTGTTATCTTTATCATCAAACCATTTTGGGTATAATTAATGACTATTCTATATTGTAAGTATTTTTCTATAAAAATTATATTATTCAATTTTTGGGGATTTCTTCATGATTGAGATGCCCATATTTGACTGAATAATTGGAATAATCCATTTATGTTTTTCAAATAACACATTTATTTATTCCATTCAAGTGTGATCATATCATCTCTTGAGGGTAACTTTTATGCTCATCCCAAGGAATGAGATAACAGAGAAGTCCATGCAGGACAAGTTCTTTAGTAATTGGTTGATATGAAATCATATTTTGTGACTATTTTGTTAAATTATAAGGGATCAAATAATGATATCTTCTCAATAGTGTTGGATTGGTTTGTAGAAATTTTTTACATGGGAATATTATGGATTCCACCTAAAAGAGTAGATGAGTTAAATATTGATCTGATCCAGGTTTATGAAAGTATAACTATTATTTCCTACTGAATAAGAACAGCATAGCATCAACAAATTAAGAATGATATGGAGGAGTTGATGATTAACGGGTTTATTCATCCATGTATGTCACCTTGTTGATCTTGAACATTATTTTCAATGAATGGTATTTTAAATTACCACTAATCATTCAACAACTGAAGGTTAAATCAAATTGTATCTTCGAACATATAACCAATTTCACGTATTAATTTTATTTTAATCTAGAATAAGATTCCAAATGTGTTCTAAAAAATTTATTTTATATTAGAGTATCATTATATGAGGATGAGACCTTATGATGTACATGGAACTACATTTAGAAGCATATATAGTTAATATGATTTTGTTTATAATGCCCTTAAAGTTGATCAAAATAACAAATGTATTTTTGGATTTGATGTCATAAATATTTCCCCCATATCTAGTTCCATTTGTAGTTGTTTTTATTGATGAAATCCTAGTTTACTCATGAACATATGAAGACCATGAAAAGTATTTTGACATCATCTTAAGTAAACTCTGAGAGTATTATCTATTCTACAAGGTATCTAAGTGTCATTTCATGACTAGAAAGGTACATTTATTGGGTAATAATAACTATGAGGAAGGATATTCTATAGACCCAAATAGGTTATATAAGTTGTATCATGTAAGAATACCATGATTGTTTTTATAAAAATCGTTTTAGGATTAGTGGGATACTAAAGAAGATTCATAAGGTATTATATCAATCATAAGTTCTAGTTTGAGATTTGACAATGAATATTATAAAATTTCAGTGGTTCAAGGATTGTGATAATTCCACTCAGGTGATAAATGATGTGTTTACTATGAAATTGATCATGAATCTAATAGAGTTGATTGTGGAGTATACCATGTTTTTTGATGCATCTACAATTTAACATGGGGTAGTTTCAATGTTTGGGGATGATTTGAGGTATATTAACCTCATATTATAATTCTATCTGAATGGAACTATTCTAGACATGATTTTTAGTTAGTAAAAATGGTCTACACATTGAAATGATTGATGAACTATCTTTTTTGTGGAATGTTTTTTTTAATATAAATCAAAAAATTGAAATATATATCTTCTAATTTTGTAATTTAAGTATATGATATAAAAGATTGGTTTCTTATATATAGTCCTTTTATTTGGAACTAGATTGTATTTTTAGAAAGGAAAATAGTGTGGTGAAACCTTCAGTTGAATGGAAAAAAATTAGGATTTCCAAGAGTCCCTTTCTAAGAGTAATATGCTGCATCTATTTGAATAGATTCATGTTTGTGATTAGGAAGATAATTATAATATTAATCTAATTTTCTTGTATATTGAAAAATATTTTTAGATCTAGGTAAAGAGGAGGAAGTATGTTTACCTAGAGTTTTTTTATTTGAGTGGAATACTTGAGTTTTGGGAGTTCCCTCATGATTATATTATTGATGTGAATTTGATTATATATGTTCATATATGTGTTATTTAAAATACTTGTATAAGGTAGGATATGATGCTTGAGTTTCATGCCTCATAGTGGGTAGTGCACCCAGTTTAGAAAATAATGTACCTTGATTTTCAAATATATTATAGTTAGATTGAAATGAATAGTGATATAATTGGTTATGTGACATATTAATACACCTATAAACAATTTAATTCCATGAATCGGTGAACATATGGTTTATTACAACCATTTCCCACTCTAAAATTTATGTTGGTCGATGATACAATGAATTTTTTTGTGACTATTTTAAATACCCCACAATGAAATGGAGTGATTTGAGTTATAATTGGCTGGTTGAAAAATATGACACATTTCCTATGGATTTAGGATAATTTAACAATTTATTAGTTATAAAACATCGCTATTTATGATTTATTATGTTTTCCAAGGGTGCCTAAGAGTATCATTGTATAACATGATCCACATGATACATACTGATTCTAGAATGTGTTTCAAAAGTAACTTGGTAATAAAGTAGTTATGTTTATAGGTATAAAACCATATATTGATGGTAAATATGAGAATACTATCCATGTGATAGGGAAAATGATGAGGGAATTTTACTTATATTTTGTTCAAACTTTGGTGAAACATTTATCAGTTATTTATTTCTCTAAAAATAATCGTTATTCAGTAATGATTTATGAGGCACCTATGAAAAACATTATGGAAGGATGTGTAAATATACTTTTTGATTGATGGATGCGGGAAAGTCATAGTTTTGTGATTGAGTATTAATATTGAGATATCAATGTTTGTTTAGTTGATCAGATGGATTATGGCTATGGTATAGTGGTGAAACAAGTCATCAATGTTGTTGACCTATTGAGTAAAAAAATGGTAAAAATAAATTACATTTGGTTTCACCATGGTTGGGATACCATCAAATTTAAAAATATGGTTGTTTGGTTACTATATATATAGGTCCATTGGAGAATGTAGATATGATCATATCAATGAAATTATTTTGAAAAATCGATAGTGTTATATAGTTGTCAATTATGTTTTTCCGGATTTATGTTTTTATACGAATCAATATGAATCTATTCATGTGACTGATAAGGATGATGTTGATCTTGAGGATTATGTTTCTGTTGAGGACCATCTTATTTGGATTGTGGAACATTGTCAGAGTATATTCTTTGGTAAAGCCATGACTTTTTTCTGATTGTTGTTGAGAAATGGATGTGTTTAAGAGAAAAAGAGGGCGAGTAAGGACGGCATATCTTCTCAGTGGCCTGAAGTTTTTACAATGGCGACTTAATGGAATTTTCTAGTGATGTTGTAGGATGAATCATTTTATGATGGGGGGTTATAAGATATAGACCCATCATCTATGTATGTCTGGTTATAATTTTGGTTTAATATCCATTCAAGATGTTCAATGAATTGAAACCCCAAGTGGAAAAATCATAATATTTGTTCTGGGGAAAAATCACATGAAATTGTGAGAAAAGTAACTATCTATTGTATGTGTAATGGATGGCACAATGTTATTCTTTCCATAAACCATTTCCTAGGATACATCATGGAATAGACCCTCTAGACAATGGAAAAAACACATGTATTGCATGTATTATCAACCCATGAAGATGGAATATAAAAACCATGTGTCTTGGGCACCTCTTAAGAAATGGGTGACACACATTTAGGGTATAGTTTGGCCAACAATGTGGTTAAAACATACCCCTCATAAATGTGAGAGAAATTCACATTTTACATCAATTCCATTATATAATTTGACCATAAATTTTTCAACATTTCATGACCAATAGACTTATGTATAACCCATGATCTCCCTTTATTCCATTGATCAATATCCTTTGGTATTAGGAATTTAGACTCTTTTTTAGTGGGAATCGACCCCGGAGTATATCAACAATGGCACATTATTCAATTTCCTAGAAGTTTAATTATTTTATTTTTTATCTTTATACGAAGCTCCTAAATGATAATTTATTAAGGTAACTCCATTTTGGTGCTGGTAGTTGTTTTAGTTCAAATCAATGTTCTGGGTAAGGATTCTACATTTCAATGAGTTTAGATAAGAGGTCTATAACCATTCCCACATAGTATTTACCCCATTTATTTTTTTTTGTGGTTGATCCATGGATTTTGATGTATTTAAATTAATGTATTTGACAATGAAATGTAATTACGAAGAATAAATTGAAAATGATATCATTCAATTAAAATGTCGGATTTATTTAGTATTATAAAACTCTGTCTATGGTAACTTGTGGTGTGTGCCTCTTCGATGAGGATGAGGAAATATATATTGTAATTTTAACATGATATAAAAGTTTTATGGATGAACATATTAATATTAAATGTGATATGAGATGATTTAGGGTAAATTAGATAAATGTTATGAAAAATTGACAAATGTTAGATGGTCATGAAATAGATATGGGAGTCAGTCATGGATATTGAAGAGAAACGGATTGTCACCAATCGACCATTCAAAGCTAAATTACTATTCTAATATGAATAGTGGTGCTCGAGCTAAATCCGCGTTAATCGCATGTTTTAGAGTCAATTTTTTAAATTTAATATCCATTGATTGTGATGGGGGTCTTTACAGAGCTAAATTATATTGATTTTTAGATGTTGTTTTATTTGAAAATATGATAAATAATTTTGTTTGTTCATTATTTTGAATTTACTCTTAGGACAACCTTGAGATTTAATTGATTTGTATTAAATTAACACCCACATGACAAGATGATTTTGATCGGAATTAACAAGTGTTAAGGCATGAATCCATGAATTAACTTAAATGGGGTTATAATCATAATATTATTTAATGGTAGTATATTTATGGATTCAATAGTCCATGTGATCTACATTATAAACAAAACATCTCATGGATCCCTAAATTTTTTATTTTTTCATACAAAATATCATCCTAAATAATATTAATCAAGATAAAGATTTCAAACATCTGATATTCAAATATTATGAATCTCTTAAAATATAGAATTACATATAAATTGATATAGTTAGTATTAGTTTTTTTTATTGTGAGTTAATAAAATAAGAAAAGGAACATGACAAGATAAGAGTCATGTGCTAAAAACACACACAACCAATTAAGATAATTATAAATAAAACTTGATTGAATGACAAAGTAAAATATATTATTGGTTTTAAACATGATTTTATAAATTTAATACATTAATATTAAAGAAAAAAAAATGAGATGAGAATATTATATAATTAAATAACATTTAGTATTATGTAATCAAATTACAATAAAACACATATATTATTATTGTGGTAAATAAATAAAAATGAACACGAAATAAAAGAGAATTAGAAAGGTCTCTCAAGAGGAAACAAGTTTTTAGATGGTATTACAAGGCCATTAGTGTGGAATATTTCATGCAAATGTTTTGTAATATATTCTATAATCCCATCCCCTTGAATGGAGAATTAGAAGATATATTTATTGACCAATGTGGTGGAGTTTTAGAAATTTAAATATTCTTGTCCTCTTTTAATTGAGAATTTTAAAATTCAGATAGCCTTATTAGAAGAAATCATCTACTTTAACATTGTATATATTGATTTGGAATGTAAACTCTTCAAATTTTATGACCATAAGACTTTTGTAAATAAGGTTTTTTCTGTTTCACTAAACAATATGTTGTTTTCCATTTTTATCTAGACTTTTTCATAGGCCACAATGTGATCATGGATTTTAATTAAACAATTCCCTAAAACATGAACCATTTATTTTATAAATATGTTCTCCCATAACCTATATTTCACACCAAAAAATTATAGATTATATCCAAGATTATAATTGGATAATAGTCATTTTATGTGGGATGGTTTTAATTTGCAGACAAAATTGTGGGATGGAAATAAAAGAATAATTTGAGCCCCTTTTTGTAGAGTTGGACATTAAATTATTTATACATGATTATTTTGTATAATAATGAATTTATTTATCTGTTTTATCAAATATGGGATTTTGTTTTAAGCCTAGAAATTCAATTATCACGTCTGGTACAATTTATTTGATAATTTCTTTGGGCTTTCTTATATAGATCATATGACCCATAAAGTGAATTTTTTTGACAAAGCATCAATTTAGTTATTTTGAGAAATTGTATTCAGAACCCTAAAAAATAAAATTAAACATTTATATTAGTATGATGAAATTTTTAATTAAAATATTAAATTGAATCGAATTTGGATCTATAAAAATAATGCTAAACAATTATATTTAAAATTAAAAAATGATTATTTTTTCACAAATTATTCACTTAATGTAAAAAATATTTAAAGTAAGTAAATAAAATCTTATAAATTAATGGATAAAATAAGCTCCCCTATATTAAGGGTTGTGTATGTTCTCATGTAGAACATTTATAAAAACACAACTAAATCATTTTCACTCACCATAAAAAAGTAGAATTTTTTTTCTCCCATCATGGTGGTCGAGGCTAGTTCATTAATCCATAATTAAAACCACCTATTTTTAATATGGAAATAATGTTCAAAAAAGTTTTCATTTTTCATTCTGAAAAGTTTTAATTATAACTGTTGGCACTCATAACATAGTCCTACCATGATGATTAATATTTATTAATTAAAGTTTACTAATTCACCATACCAAAGTGAAAATATTAGTGTTTTAATGATCGATCATATTCCATTCCCTAATAACAATTAAAAAAATCAAGAGTAATTTTTATAGGGTTTCAAATGGCTATGGGATTATAGAAGTATAATGTCCAAATGATTGGAAAATAGGTGTAAAATATTACCAAGGTATAGAATGCACTTTTTTTAAATTAATCCTAGAAAGAAATGGAATACTATATGTTTATAAGGGAAGGAATGTGTGATGGAAGGTATAGAAGTGGGTGAAACTTTTATAGAGATAAAAAGATGATGTATTTATAAAATAGAAAACAACTTATAATGAAATATCAAAAGATCATAAATGTTATTCTTCTTTTACATTTTTTCAAAATATGGACTTAATAAAATCCACATTAATATACAATCCCATGTTTTATATCCTCATTAAACTAATTATAATAGTTATAACTATATTAATGTTTTAGTAATAAAAATTTCTGACCTTCCCAATACAAAATAAATTATAACTTTTATTTTTTTTTGATATTTTTTATTTTTGTAATTACTTGTCAACAACATATAAAAAATAAAATAGACATTAATCCATTCAAAAAAGTCACCAAATGAAAATATATCCCCCAAAATGAATCATTCCCTCATGAATATGATGAAATATGGAAAACAAGTAAGTGGTACCCAAAATTAAATCAATTACCCCTACAACTAATTTTCAAGAAACCATGAATTGAAATTCCATTTAAAGTTTTTGTTGGATATGGTACTTATGTTGTAATGTGGATGTAAAAACTAATGTATTCAAAGGATCAAAGTGACTTTCAAAAAGAGGATTGACGTAAAGGTAATGAAAGTATATTTTGATAATCTGATTCTCATGTTGTTTAAAAGACACCTCTATAATTTAATGTACTCAAATTTATGAAATTCAACATTAAGGTTCACAATCTCAAGACACAAAACAGTGCGTGATAAACACATATTTGGAAATGATTGAAATAGATGGACTTGGAATGGAATATGATTTTATTCCTCACTTTTGTAGAAAAGTCATTTTATAAAACATATATTCAGATTTAAAATTTATTATTCATGACAATGAATTTGTTATTAAAATTTATGATGAAAAAAACTGAGAGGAAGACATGTCATTTTATTCCATAAAAAGGTTTGGAAGCTTTTCAAAATTAACTGGTGAGTAATTTTGAGTCTTTTTTTCAATTTTTTATTTATTTAGTGTTTTTAAAATACACATCCACACAAAAAGTGATATAAGGATGAAATGTATGATGAATAATGTGGTGAAAAAATAATAATAATAGGTTATGAATAAAAATACGCTTAGAGAGGAAGTATGTGAGAGGGATATATAAAGTTAAAAAGGTGCCCCTGGAATTGATTTTCTTGGTCTCCATCACTATCTAATTGTATGTTTTCTATAGTGGTTTGTGTGCATTAGAATTTTATGTATTTCCTAATACATTTCTCCATTCATGGTGATTCATTAAATGATATCTGTTAATCATGAATTTCTAGTATGAAGTAGTTTCTTGGACTTGCACTAAACAAAATGAGTAACCATTATTAATAATAAAATGACCTTCCCAATGATAAATATGCATTAACGGGTGATGAAAAATTAACAGTTGAAGAGAATTACCTTTTAATATTCAAGGAATTCCATTTACAAGATGTGTTTGTAATGTAGTTCCTTAACATATTCTTTTTAAATAATCGAATGCACTCTTTTAACTTTCTAATTAGATTGGTCATCCATGAAATTTTTATCAGGGTTAATATATAGTATATGTTTTTTGTGCAACACTATTTTCTTTCAAAAGAGATTACATGGTCTGATTACAAAAATGAGTTCCCATGTAACAAATGAAGGAACAATAAGTTCCAAGTCAATATATAATGTTGATTTTGAAGAACAGACAAATATTTTTGCCTCATTTTTTTAGTAGGCTTGGCCTTAAATAATCACGAATCATAATTGACTATAGTAAAAACATTTGATAATCTATTGTATGGTGGAATGATCCAACCAAATAGAACATCAAAAAAATCAATGATATCATATTGGATTAAATTCATTAGTGTCATTTAATTTCTTTCTTAAAAGTATGACAATCATTTGGGAAAATGGTACCTGATTGACAAAGGTGAAACAAGTCCTTGAAGAGTGAAGTCCACATGAATCATGAGAAATATACCCTTTTAGAGGACCTTTATGTTATATTGTGGCCATCACAAGGAATTGAGTGATAGAATGATAAGATGGAGGAATGATCTTCTTCATCTATACATCATATAATTTCCATGTCAGTAACAATTTTAAATTTTTTATTATCTTCCCAAAAATCTAATTTTGAAGCCCTTTTCATCATTTTTTTTTATTTTTAAAATATATTTGGGAAATAACCCTCAACTATATATCATAAAGTTTGGGAATACCATGGTATAATTGGAGAAATAGATGCTATGAGATCAGATATAAATTCAGGATCAATTATTTTAGAATTAGAAGAATTAGAATTAAAAAACATTTGATCATCCATAGTGTTTTTTCTACATCTATCTTTAATCATAATGTAAATCTCTTGGATACTTATGATACATCTTATTAGCCATGGTTTGGAATCACTTTTCATGAATGAAAACATTATAGAAAAAACGATTTTTGGAAGATGGTAATTTTGGCACTAAAGATATTGGTCCAAAATTATCCAAGGAAAAAACCATATTTAATCGTTCATTTTAAGTGAAATTATAGTGATATTGAGTGTCATATAGTTTTATGGGGTCATAATAGATAAAATGAGGAATTGTTTATCTTATTTGACCAATAATGACCCCAGTGGTCGTATCAAATGTAGCACATGTCAATTAAATGAGTATGGTCCAATATAGAGGTTGGGATATTTGGGAATATCTATGAATATTTTTTTAAAATTAAGGGTCTCTTTAAAGCCTCTTAGAAAAGGAATGTAACAAAATTTTGGAGTATCCGAGTGAGTTTTTGGGAAATCTTGTGAATGTTATGGATGGATCAACTATAGAAACTAACATGACAAAAGAATAAAAAATTTATCAAACTTATGTGTGTACGAGAATTGATTTGATACCCCCAATTTAGGATGGATTGTCTTGAATACTCTAATGTGGGAATATGTGTCATATAACTATCCTATTATGAAATATGATGTGGAATTTCTCAAAATTTAAAATACAGTTACATTTGTAACAATTATAGATTTTTATATAGAATAAATGCAATGTGGATTTAAATGACACTCTATAAATGGTAAATTAATAAATGAAAACCTCTATGGAATGATTAATGAATTCAGTAATGATTCTTATTATAGACCTCTAGATTTTTGATGTACAATTACAAAGGCTAAAAGAAATTATTCGATATGAATATTTTAAAAAAAATGAATGTAGTATTTTCATGGATATGAGGTACGATTGGGATTTGAAGGTTTTTCTTGTATCCATCTAGAATTAAAAAGTGTGACTTTATATATAATAGATCTATATTTTGATCAAGGAAATTTGTAGGTTAGTTATTTTGTTGTGTTTTATCAATAAATTTGCATTAATTTATACACACATGCTATTTATTTATCATTATATTAATGACAACCTCCCCATGTTAATTTGTGACTGCATTTATCACAGCCTTATTTAGTGACACATGAAATGGACTAACAAATTCACTATAAAAATAGGTTATATACTAACTTATTGAATATTATAGTAATCTCTTCCAAAACTACTTCATGTATGAGCGGATTGATTCCTTTTTTGGGTTTCATTATTGGTTTTTAAGATTCATCTAGAATGATTTGATTCATGTAAAAGGATATGTTGATTCCTTGTATGTCATCTTGGGTACATCCTATGGAATATTTGTTTTCCATTAACATAAAAACTTTTTTGGACACTTTATTTTCATTATGTGAAACAATAATAGTGTCGGGAAAAAATAAATAATGGAAATGTAATGTGTATTTCAATTGTAAAGGAAGTGTTTTTAAATCAATTTGAATTTTCATTTGGTGCACATAAAAATTATAGACAGGATATGGAATATCATTTTGTTCTTGTTCATTTTACGCAATACTATTCAAGTTGGATTATTAGTTATCTGAGTTGATATGGGATTGAAAAAAATTTACATGATCCTCTAGATTGATGGTGACTATTAATGAAAGGAAAACATAAATTCCCAAATTTATTACTTGGTTAATGATTGAAAAATATTCATATGGTACACCTTCATTTAAATAAGATTAACATGATGGAATGGGGTTCAATTAACACTAAGAAGATTTTTATTGATCGCCGAATGAGTAGAAAATTTTATCATTTGATTGGTTTCCCATTGATTGAAAAACATTTAACATGTTTAGTTGTTCACCAAATTCCATGAAGAAGATGACAATATAGAAATAAATATAAGATATAGTTTTCAAGAGGAGTGATATTAATAGAATTATTTCATATTTAGAAGAGTTTCTCTCACATTCAATGTCAAGGACATAGAAATGTGATAGGAAGATGAGATCATTAACTCAGATAAAGAAATCCTAACTTATTCACAATAGGAATAGCTATTAATTGATTGGATAACTGGATGAAACAATTTTTAGGTGTAAGGGACCTAGAACAAGGTGAGAGATGATATAATATGGTATGATATTTATCAATGCTCTTAAGTCAATGAGTTAATTACCAAAGTTGGAAGTCCATAATTATTAGGAAACAATAAATTTTCATGGTATTTTAACATCATTGGAATGTAATGATGGGTCAAAACATTATCAATTTTCATAACATGTATTTTATGAGCTTATTATTCTTTATGAATCATTGCATAAACAGGTATATTTTTATGGCATAATAGTTTGAAATTTTATCTTCAACACGTATGAACATAACAAGAGTTTATTTATAAGATCCATCATAAGGAATGGATATTTAATTTCCAGATCAATGTTTAATTTCTGTTTCATTAACATTTTTTTGGGAAATGATTGAGATGGGATTTGGGAATAATTGGTTTGCTGATGCCGGCTATGGTTGGATAAAAGATGACCAATTTTTGGTTCAATGTTTTTGAGACTCGAATGGGTGATAGAAGAATTTTCTTCAATGAAACAATACCAAGGTATCATTTAACAAGTGTCTTGTTTTTTATTCGGATTTCATGGATTTTGGTTCATGGGAAATTGAATATATTGGGTTGGGAATTGGGTAGGATCACTAGGTTAGTAGAATCTAGTTGGAGAAAGTGGAGGATTTCTCCATTGAGGTTAACTAAAAAAGGGATAATATTTTTGGTAATTTATAACCACCATGATGATATTATAATTTGTTTATAACATGAGGAAGAAACTGAGGGTAATTAGAAATGGGATTACAATAACTCAGCAAGGGTTATTGTTAGAATATAAGGTCTTAGAGTGGGTTTGGATTGAATTTCAAATGAAATATCCTGATTATTTTTGTCTTGTGTTCCTTTGAAGCTATATTGAATTGTGTTACATTGGACATGAAAAATTATTTGGATCATTGTGAAGAAATGGAAATGTGTTTGTCAGATGAGATGGTGAGCTTCAGATTCCACAATTCTTGATAGGTACACGAAATATCGATTGAGGATAAAATGAGTTTGTTGATTTTGAAGCTATAGCAAGATGATGCCCAAGAATGGTAATTTCACGCATCCACTCAGTCATTCTGTTATCCTCTATGGATTGATTCTCTTGGAATATATTAACATGAGATTTTTCTCATGGATATAATATTAGTTCATTTTTTCCAAGATGCTTATAATATGACGTGACAATACATGAGTTCTTCAAACCGAGAACTACCATTTACAACATCAATGAATGGTATATCCATTTCAAATAATACATCATATATTTATTGGATCAAGAGTTGATTCAGTATTTTGCAGTGTAGGAAGGTTGTCACACAAATTTTGAACCTCTCATAGTACTTATGGAGTGATCTGTTTGGTAAATTGATGGATACAAATTAATTCTTTTTGGATAGAAGATGTTCAAGATGTAAGACGTAATTTCTCTATGAAAATTCACTTCATGTATATCCTTGTGGTTATGGAACATGGAGAGTGGGTGTAGATCCCTAGCATAGAATATTCATCTAGGGTGAATTGGAATTCTCGATGTTTGAGTTTTTTCATTATAAACCCCTTGAGGATTCATATTATATCACACCACATGGATATTATTGTGGTAAAAATGATGATCCTCACAAACATACCAAGGGAAATATTGTTGAAGATGAATATTACATGATTTGATTTTAAAATCTTCGTTGATTTTTTTGAAATTGAATAACAAGGGGTTGGTAATTAATATCTAACGAAATGTGTTATTTATGTTATTTCTCCTAGGTATTGTCCATATCTTGTACAATTGGTTGTGAATTGAATAGGTCTTGGTTTATTTTATTATGCCTAATGGTCCTCTTAAGTCAAAAAAAAGTTTTCTAAATTTCATGGTCAATCAAATAAAATGGATGTTTTGGGAGGATATTTGACAATGAGATGTTTTAGGAAAAGAGAAGTTAAAGGGTGTATTAATTTTTTTTATATTTTTTGGTTTATTTTATTATTTACTTTATTTCTTTTATTATAAAAAAACACAATTGAAAACTATAATAAAAAATCCCTAAAAATGGTGTAATTTTATGTGTATTATATTGTTACATATAAACTACTCAATGGTCTGGTGCACTAATACTGATTATAGAGGCACACAGGTTGAATCCTAGTCGATGCTACTAATTTTAGAGTTTGATGGTTTTAATTGATTATCTTTTGATTGGGGGGGGGGGTTGTTTTCAGAGTATAATTAAATTGATATGTGTATGTTTTTTATTTAACTATTTAATTATGATTTTGGTGATATAATTATTGTGGATTTATTTTTTCAATATTTTTGGGCTATTCTAGATATTGCACTAAATCAACACCCATATCAAAACATGATTTTGATAGTAATTACAATCTTTTGAGGCTTCAATATAAAAATAAACATTAATAGGGTCCAAATATTAATACAACCATATTTATGGTGGTATATTTATGGTTCCATTAATCCATGAAATCCACACGCTAAATAAAAAATTTCATCAATCAATGAAAAATTACGTTTAACTTACAAATTGTTAACCTAATAAATATTGATCAAAATTTTCAATCACTTATCATCCCCATATAACAACTCACTCCAATAGATTATTTACTAATCCATTGATATGGTAATTAACTTTTTGTATGAATTATAGTTTAATGAGTTGAAAAAATCAAAATATATAAGAAGATTAGTGGTCTAAACACACACGCTATCATCGAAGAAATTTAAAATGGACTATTGATTGAATGAGAATGCGGAAGAAGGTAATAGTTTATTAATTAATTTAATAAATTTTAGAAAAATTATTATTAAGATATTTAAGGGAGATGATAATAAGATATTATTATGAAATGTGAATTTCTATTTAAAAAAATAACAACAAAACATGTACATGATAAAAAAATGAAAATGAATGAAAATGAAAATAAAATAAAAGAGAGGAGGAAATTTCTCACAGGTTAAAACATTATTTTAGAAGTTCCTTCTAGGAATTCGGAATGGATCTACTCATGGAAATGTATCATCCTCTATTATGAAATTTTAAACCCTTATAGAAAGAATAAGAGGATATATTTATAGCCCAATGTGGTGGACTGTTTTCATTCCAAATGTTCCCCAAATCTATTATTGAAAAATATATAATTGATGTAGCTGAATATAGAGAAATATTATTAGTTAATGATATATATAATGATTTGGAAGTTACAACCTTAAAATTTTGTTACCAATTATTCTTTTTATCCATATTTATTTCTAATTTTACTTAATAATGTTTTTCTGTCCATGTTTTCCAATACTTTTTAGAATTCCACAATGTTGTTGGGATTTTTAACATGGTGATTCCCTAAATTAAGAATTTATTCTCAAAATTAATTTCTCATATCATATATTCCACACAAAAATTGATAATCATTTGGACTATTGGATTGGAATATATATAAAGAATGGTTGGATGGTTTTTATTATTGGATAGAATAGTGGGTTGGATTTCAAAACATTAGTTGGGTTCCATTGTGGTGGTTTTGGGATGTTAAATTGTTATCTCTGATTATTTTGGAATCTAAATGATATATTTATAATTGTAATAAAAAATTTTCTTCATTATTGAGACCATATATTCAATCATCTTGTATTTTACAGTTTCATTGACAGAATCATTGGTCTTTACTATATGGACAATTTAACCCTTCAAATGGCCAAATTGTCCATAGAAATAGTTTAGGGTTTGGTTTGAATTTTAATTAGGAACTCTAAAAAATATTTTTATAGAATTTGATAATTTTTATCAGATTTATAATAAAACTATAATACTACCTTGAATCTAAATCAATTAAAATAATGCTCAAAATTATATTTACAAGAAAATAAGATTATTTCAGATAAATTAAACTATTTTAAATAAAAATAATAAAATGGAGTAAATAAAAAGTTATGAATACATGAATAACATTAATTATCAACAAAATATTAATGATTTTTATCATGGAGTTACATATTGAATAATTTGAGTTGATCATGGGGTTCCACCCCATTGTAATAATGTTAGTGGTGGTGGTGCACATTATATATTGGTATTTTTTGTTAATGGAATTATAGATTCTTGTATTGATTCTCCAAGTTATAAAGAATTATAAAGAAATAATTGATGAAATCTATTATTACGATATGAACTTAAGACCTCATGGTATATTTTTCAAACATTCGACAATGTTTGAAGAAGGATTTGTGTGTTGGTTATTTTGTGCAATCTGATAGCCCTATTAGAGTTTGTAAAAATTTTAAATATGAAACCTATATAAATTTAATTCCTCTCTACTGTAGGTTTATAAATCTATATATTATGTTATTAGATATAATATATAACACCCCTACTTTTTATTACACACTTAAACATGATTTATTTCATAAAATCATTAATTGATACAACATAGATGATCGAGAAGTCTAGTGTATTTTGGGTTTAGTAATATTATATAATGAATTAATATATGAAACTAATCATAATTATTGAAAACTTCTATAAGATAACCATGAAATTCCCTCATACATACCATTTCATGGGATAACCTATGTACATGCAAAAGTAAATGGTGATCTATAAATCCCATTAAGGTTGTAAACAAATAATAACATGAATAATACAATAAATTTATGAAATAGGCTTATAAATGGAGAATAAGTGAAACATGAAAATAAAAGAATTATATAGCATGATTATCATAACACGGAAATGTGGCTACAATACTGATCATGGTATTATTATGAGACAAGGCTCATTAAAAATGGAGATTGAGTAAAACCCCATTTCACTTAATTTAGAATGACTAAAACCTCACTGCACTTGATGTATCATGATACTAATTTTTACCCAATTCATTAGAGTGATATCAAGGTGCATCATTCTTAAACATTTCTTTTCATCAATAAATGTGCCACATGGATCATACAACATAGAATCAATAAAAATCATCATTTATTACACAATAATTGAATGTGTAAATCAAACATGAATGTCTATAATCTGTAAGTAAATTTTCATTAAGGTGAAAAACCATGATAGAGAAATGGGCATGGTATTAACAACACAATGACTAGGGCATGCAAAATCATGTTGCAATTTCGAAAGCATAACTGCATGACATAAGAATTAATAAAAATGGTTTATGAGAGAGAAATGTGCATCTAATCATATTGCATGAAATGGATAGTATGGGATCATATAGATACATTTCCCAACATGAGTAATGTAATTTTATATTCACAATACAAATGAATTGCTTGTATGTAAATAAATAGAGAGAAATTCATTATGGATTTTATATATGGTAACATGTGTAAATGGGAGGAATTAATGTCATATAAAAGAGAATATCATCATTAAAACATTAAAAGGGAAGTATGGGAAAGGCGAGAAAACATACCCCAACATTTATAATTGAAAATAAAACGGGTAGAACAATATTAAGAAACTTGGTTAGAATGAGAAAGGAAGGAATCCCTTACTTCTATGTGTGATACCAAAGGTTTAGGAGTGGCTTGAGAGATGGTTTCTAGATTCTTGGGGAACCATCAATGGATTCTAGAGAGAGGATAGTGAATTTTGGCCAATATCCAAAGGATTTGAGTCCATAAAAAGAGGGAGTTTGGAGGTTTTATATACGAAAATAGATAGAATTATTTTTTACTTATGATTGGAACTCCACACATTAAACTAATCAAAACCACAAACAAACCCATGGTTTTTGCCCTTGGGTTTTTCCATTGTGGAGATGAAAATTTTATTTTATAATTTTAGTGGTTGAAATTATTAAAATAATATAGTTGCTTATGCAGCGGTGACTAACACTCTCAAGGTGATCAATTTAAAAAATAAAATCTTTAATTAGTCATGTATGGACCACTTATGGTAGTAAAATATATCAAATATAACAAAAAATAAAATTATTTTAATAGTAAAACTTATGTTGGCCGAAAATTATATCTATAGTAATTAATTACATAACTATTTTGTTATGCCCCGACCCCAGTTACCCAGAGTCGATGCATTATTACGTATCATTGGCATGATCTCAAAAGTTCATGTCTCGAAGGCCGATTAGATTAGTAGCCTTTGAAAAAGTTGATATATTCATTAATGATACATTACATCATAATGTTAAAAACTATAATAACATTTCTCCATATTCTAGAATAACTTCCCCTTCAGACTATCCATTGAGTTCAGTCATAAAATAATTCTTCACATCCATGGTAAAATAAAACATAGAAAGGGGTGAGCTCAAATGTTCAATAAGGATATCAATATAGCAAAATCATTCATAAATAAACATAAACATTTAAAAAAATGTATAACTAAATAGCTTTTCTAACTTGAAATTCATCATAATATGGAAAAAATAAAATGATATAATGCCATTTAATTATTCTCATGGATACTATACTATTTTAATAATCATGCGAAATATCAATAACCACTTTCATAATGATGAAATACATAATGACAGTCTATCATAACCACTTATCAAAGGCCTCATTCCAAGAACACAAATATTATTTGGTCAAGGCCTAATTCAAAGACACTAGTTTGTCTCATGAGACACTCCAATGCATCGAGGACATATAACGGGTACCACCGGTCACTTTTTATGTCCAATGCATTTCTCATATGCATAGGTTTAAACATAACATAAACAATCTTATTAAAACTATTATATTAAATGTCAATACTTTATCCATAAACCATGAATTGTATAAAAATAAACATCCACATTGAAACATATAACAAAACCTTCAATACAATATGGAAGTTTTGTATCATAATAAATGAACATCAATTAATCTGAAAATCAATCAAAGGATTTTGACATAGATGAAATTAAATCTATTTTAGAGAAATTTCTCTTTTTTGAAATCATTGAAAAATCACATAATTATAAAATAAAACATTCACATTGAATTTTTTTTATTATCTTGTATGGGAATCTTCGAAAATTTTATAATGGTGTAAAATTTCCATAAACGTCGTGTAAGTTAAAAAAACATTCTTACCTTAATTCTGTCGAAATGGTTAAAAAGGTCCTTGTTTAGAAAACGACGAAATGATTACTTTATAACATCTTATAAAAAGTAAACAAGGGTATATATGACTTTAACACCTTGTATATAGAATAGTAATATTGATTTTAAATACATTATTAAGAAACATGGATGTGGATGTTAAAGAGGTCTTAGTAGATAATTTCGTATAAACAACCTCGGGTAATGAAGAGAATGTTGAAATAAACCCTTATCTTGTACATTTCCTTGGTCAAGGGTAGTTTAACCTCTTTTATAATTGTTTAATAATTTTTATTAAATTAATTATGAATCATATAAATTTATATGATTTCATATATGATATTTTTACATTGCATTGTTTATAATATCGTAGTAATATCATCGTTTCGAGTGTTCACTTACTCGTTTTCTTTAATATGTTTTGATACATAAGAAATGTTTTTTATGGATAAAATGTATCTAATTCATATCATGTATGATATAAAGTCGATAAAAATTATTTTTAATCATCAAATATGAATTATACTTGAATGTATACGATGGGGAATGAATTTTATCGCATTCGTGGACACGGTAGTTCGTACGTACGCACGAATGCTACTTCCATTTCATTTTTCATTTTAAAGGAATCCAAACCAACTGATACATTGGTGTATTATTATTCCAGTATAATATAATATCTTATATGTGTTACTTAATTTCATTAACACCTTCCTTTATACATTCAATGTATGGTATGAATGAGTCATATCACTGTGAGGGGGCGGTAGTCCGCACTTCCTCAAATGAAATTATCTTTTATATATAATACAAGAAACGAATAATGGTATGCAATAAAATGTAATTAAAAAATCTTATGTATAAAAAAATATAATTAATATGATATTTAATTACAGTGCCACGATAATGGCCCCCATGAGAGGTGGTATGAAAAAATTGTAAAATCATCGTTTCGTGAGGGGTTTGTTTTCCAACCACAAGAAACATTATGTTCTTCACCCATTAAATGATGGGGTGTGTAAGTGTAGTTAGAATAATTATCATATATATATCATAGTATATTTATTATTCTGGTGTTGTTACAATAGAAAAAAATAATAAGAGTTTAGGTGTTGGAGAACTAATATAATAGAAAAAAAACTAAGAGAAATGGTATCCTTTAATTTGGGTAACTCCATTCTATTTAAAAAAAATTGTACTCTTATAGTGCCTTATAACAAAAGTAAGGCTTATATAAAGAGTACCAGAATATAGGAAGATTAATTGGGCATATTATTTAGGATACTAACGTCTGGAGAGGTGAGAGGAATGGGATAGAAGTGGTGTCCTTTTATAAGGGGGATGAGGTTCTATTTAGGAAAAACTTAATGTATTATTTTATAATAAAATCATATTCAGTTTCAAATGGATCCAAAAAATATAATTCAAAGTATAAGGTGGTGATAGGTCAAAAATAACTCAACCAATATAATTTAGATAAGTTTGGATCAATTTATTAACTTTATCTTCTTGTTTTATCTCTTAGTTAATTATTTTGACACTTAGTATGTCACTTTGTATTTTTATATTATATATTAAATAAAGATACTATATACTTCCAAGAGACCCCCATGTTGTCCATTAATTATAAAAATATCATTATATAAGTCCTTTGTAAGTTACATAGATGTTTAGGAATACAATATGAATTAATAATATAATATTTATTTCAAAAACTATATTAGGTCAATATTGACACTACATAATAATTGATTTTTTTAAAGTCCTAAAAACAATATTAAATTGAACCAAATTCATTAATAAAATCCCATAATGTTATATTATACAATAATATTCATGGATGCCATCAAAACATTCAAATTATATTTATTTTAACATTTATAATACCAATTATTTGATTCTTGCATTAAAAAGGAAAATAATGCATCATTATTGTGTCATAATTAATTTTTTTATTAAATGTCTAAAAATTATAAATAAATTACTCTTATGTTTTAAATATTTTTATTTTTCTATTGAATAATTATAGTCTAAAATAAAACATATATAATCCTATGTAAAAAATTGCTTTGTTAAAAGATATATGCTTATGGCATTTTTGTATTTACTTTAACTTAATTAATATAAAGTGTCATTTTCACTTACAAGTGGCTCAATTGGGTCCCAAAATAGACCCAAAGATGACTATGGTCGTACATGTTACAACCAATTGTGATAAGAATCGTTTTAAGATAATTTATTATCTTTATAATATTATTTTATTACCCTTATTTACAAGATTTTCTCTTTAACCATGGTAAATAAAATATTTACCTAAGTAATTATTCAAAAAGACTAAAAATAAAAGTTACCTATTTAAAAAATTTGGACATCATTATTCTAAATATGGAATCTAATTTTCTAAATTGAAAACACATATGTGACAGAAATTAATTTGAAATTAATTAACGGTTTTGAAACAAAAAGCGTGTTTTTAAGAAATAATAACTATCATAATATTGACACTTTCTTATGTCCAGTTTAAATATTAAATTATGTCCAATGACCAATATTGGGTTAAATGGTAAAATTATAATCTAATTATAATTTATAATCACTCAAATGCATAATTTATCACTATTAATTATTTTTATGTAAAAAGTTGTTTTTAATTAAAATTTTCTAATTTTAACAATTCATCAAAATATAAAAGTTATCAGAAAAGTAACAATCTTTTACCCTAATCTAATTTAGATATTCAAAATCATAAAATGAAGTATATTTTACCAAATTAAAAACATAAAAGATGCATTTATTAAATTAAAATTAATTCTCTATGTCAAAACCAAAATGTGTATTTTTAAGAAATAATTATTATCAAAACATTGACACTTCTTTATGTCCAATTTCATCGTGAAATTACATAAAATGACCATCATTGCATTAAATGGTAAAAATATAATCTATTTATGTAGAATCGAAATATCTGATGAGATACTCACAATACAAGAGGGGGGGGGGTGAATTTTACACTTTAAAAGTTTCCTTAGATAAGGAAAGTATTATTGTTTAACAAAGTTAAACAAACCAAAGTCACAATACCTCTTAACAAATGTAAAATACGGTTTACAAAGTATGATTCTACCTTGAAGCATATAGAATCAAATTAAGAGTGTAAGGAAATACAAGAAACTTATACTTTCCTTACAAATAACAAAGCAGCAGAAAATAAAGTTACATAAGCAAGTAACCAACAATAATTTTTTTTGACCCAAAGAGAAGGATATCCAACAACCTTGGATAAAGGTACCCCATGGTTTATACTTCCAAGAAATTATATCTTACCCACACCAGGGTAATCCTTTGATACAAAGATCGGTCTTGTCTTGCTATCCCCGCAAGCCCTCAACTTCAAGGTAGTTAGAAACCTCTGTCTTTTTATCCCCGAAATCCCTCGATCTTTAAGGTGGTCGGCAACATCTGTCTTCCTATCCCCGGAAGCCCTCAAACATAACAACGTTAAGAATCGAACGAAGCAGAGAGTTTATAAGAGCCTCTCACTCTAACAAAATACTTCGACAACATTTCAACAATGTTGTCAATTTTGATAGATGTGGAGATTTTCAAATGAGCTCCTATTTATAGGTGAAGCAGCGTCCTCCTCCAATGGTCAGGTTTTCCTTGAATTCCAGAGGGACCTATACACTTGTAACATAAACAACGGTTAGTTTCATAACTGAATTCACGACATCGTTTTGTAATAAAACAATTCTAACAGAATGCACGACATCGTTTTATAAAATAAGAGTAAGAAATTCTAGAATTTGTAATAAAGAAAATTATAGTTTGTAACATAAAAAAATAATTTAGTTCGTAACCTAACCAAATAATATAGTTTGTAACCTAACCAAATTGAAGTTTTGAATGTATGAGAATATTGATATTCAGATTCTGTTTTGATAAGAATTCATAACTTGATTCTCCAGAAGTTCGTAATCTGAATTTCTAAGATAATTCAGATTCTGGTTTCTCCAGAATTCAGAACCTGAACATTTCAGAGTTCGGTGTCGACCTTAATAATAGTTCGGATTCGAACTATATTGAAGTTCAGAACTGATCTCTAAAAATTTTGGAGTTGAACTATAATGAAGTTTGGAATCCAGAAATCTGAGTAGAACTTTATAACAGTTCGTATCCAGTATTCGGAACAGAACTTTTGTTACAGTTCGTAATCGGAATTCGGAACAGAACATTGTAACAGTTCGTATCCGGTATTCGGAACAGTACTTTTGTTACAGTTCGTATCCAGAATTCAAAACAGAACATTGTAACAGTTTGTAACCTGAATTCAGAACATAACTTTGTTACGGTTCTTTTCATGAATTCAGTGGAACGTTATTACAGTTCACTTTCCGATTTTGGAACGGAACTTTATTACAGTTCCTGTCTAGAATTCATATCCTTAATAGAACACTTTATATCAAGGTATTATGTGGTTCCGATGTTATGGTTATGGTTCCATATTTTGGACTTAGGCAGATTCACGATAGGTAAAAGGAAAATATTGTTAGGATGACATTCTTAAAAAAAAATCTCAGGGAAAGAAAAAAATATTTTCTTAAAGATAAGTTGTTTGTGATTTTCAAAACTAGGTTAATTCTAAGATAAGTAGGAATGGAAAAGTTTATAAGAAAGAACATTTTTAACTTAACAAACTCCCCCTTACCTAAACATTCTCCCCCTTTTTGGAAAGCACAAAAAACATTAAAAAAGAATAAGGAGTTTGAAAAAATTTCATTATACATGGAAATTTAATACTTATCTCCCCCTTAGGCATTGAATCTCTAAGGATTTTATTCTTGTTTTCCAGAATAGAATTTCATTATTGTAGTAATGAGATTTCTGTAACCATAGACTCTCCCTTACATTATCATCTTTGGTTTTCCTTCTTCAGATTAATTATTCTTCTATATTCTCCCCCTTTGTGATTTTCAAAAAATATATTGAGGGAATGGAATAAATAAGGAAGTGCCTGAAATATTAGTAATGAAACAAAGACAATGTTCATGTAAGCACAATTTCATAAGAGATCGAAAAAACTTGTACAGTGAAATACAACAAAAGATCATAATCATTTATCCTCTTTCTATTTAGGAATCAGCTTCTTCAACAGATTCTTCAATTTCTTCCTATCTTTTAGATCCTCCTCAGCTTGACTTTCTATGGCTCCCATTATTTCCTCTTGAGATAACAACATTATTTCTTGAGCTTTGTTAGTTTCTATTTGCTGAGCCACTTCTTCTTCAAGTTTCATCTGACTATCTCTTTCTCTCTTTCCCAGATGAGCCAGGGAATTCAACTTCCCATTTAGATCCCTTTCTTCTTTGTTATGAGAACATTCTTCAACCACAAGCTTCTCATGAATAGTTTTTATCTTTGCATCTGCATTCTCAAAAGCTTCTTGCACCTCATTTTGAAAACTTTCAAAGTGCCTCAATTCTTCCTCAACCTTCTTTGACCATTTCATAACCTTACTGCAAGATTTTCTATGGATATCATAATCTATAAGAATGTTTTTGAAATATGCCTCAAGTTTCACCACTTTCTCCATCATCAAATTTACTATCTCAGATTTTTGATTCTGAGAGTCATGAAGCATTTGACACCGTTAATCAATCTGAGGAAAAATCGGAATGACATCCAAAAGCTTCTTCAAAGACTGAACTATGAAGGCATTGTTGTCTGAAGATGATTCTGAATCAAAAACATTGATGGGTGATTCATCTTTTTCTCTAAGCACTAACTTTCTTCTTGAAGTTCCACCAGCTTCTCTCTTCATGATTTTATCTATAATATGGGTCTCCATCAGAATTTTCTTGCCCTTGTCAGTTTTTGGAAGTGACCCTTCTTCATGCTTTTCTTATTCAGATTCTGATACTTCCACTATCTGATCTTCATCAATGTTCACATGCTGAGTTCCTTCATCAACAGAGTCTTTTTTATTTTCCCCTTCTTCTTCAGCTTCTTTTTCTTTCTGAACTTCTTCTCCCGGAGTGGCAACTGATTCATCTTTTTCATGATAATGGCCTACTTGCATTATTAAATCATCAAGGCCTTCACTTGTTTCTTCTTCTTCTTCATCCTGAACCACCTTCTACGCTTCTTGATCTTGTACTTCCTCAACTTGTTCTACCACATCTTCTTTCTCTTGAGATCATTTAAGAGTCTCAGGTAGAGGTTCTGAAAAGAAAGATTCCGGAACTGGAAACTTTTCAGACACTACCTCTGCAGCCTTCAACAAAGATTGAACAACCTCTTGTTCTGACATATTCTTCTTCAACTTCTTCTCTTTCACTTCTTTTTCTAGAACGTCAGGAGTTCTTTATTTCAATGCTTTTGCCTCAGTCGGATCCAATCCAAACTGAGCATCTCCCTCTTTTCTGGATTCTTTCATTTCTCTCCACTTAGCCACTACCTCATCAGGATATGATTTTTTCTTCTTGGGCATTGGTGGAGCTGATCCAGTTTCCTCAACAATAACGTTCTCATCTTTCCTCTTCTTCACAGCCTTCTTCGACGGTTCCGGTTTCTCCACTACTTGCTAAACTACTGCAACCTCTTCAACAAATAAGGGTACGAACTCCCTTGATTCAGCAGAAAAAATAATCTGCATCCTTTTCAGAGTATCTTCACTAATAAGTATCAGCTTACAGTTCTGTATCCTTTATTTGCAGGGAACCTTGAATGATTCAAAAAGCTTGATAATGAACTTAGATAATAATGCTGAGAACATAAAAATCTAAGACCTCAAATTTCTTTCCTCCAGATTCTTTAGAATGAATAGAACATGCCTCATCATGTTTATATTTCTTAGATTTAATAAAAAATCTAAGACATATATATCACTTTTCTTAAGATTATCCTTGTCTCCCCTTCTCGGAACTAAGAACCCTTGAACCCACAACTGAAGAATTTTGTGGTTCGGAGACAGTTGAGCAAATTCTGGTGTTGAAGAATCATCCAACCCTAGGAATTTCAAAGCCTTCTCCTTGTTAAAACTTCCTATCTGATCCGAAAGCACATGGGAGAAGAACTCAGCTTCTCCCTCATATCTTAGACCAACAAAACTAGATTCCTTTGAATACGAAATCATGTAAGTATTACCATAAGTCTTAAAGGAGAAAAATTATTTTCCATCTTCCAACTCATTTTGGAAGGTAACAGTCTCATGAAACTCAATCAGCAATTCAGTAAACACCAGATCCTGCTCATATTTCATAGCTAAGACAAAATCTTCCGATATGTTTATCTTGATGTTCTTCGACATGATAGAATCCAACATGAAGAAGTCTGAATCCACCAGACTTTCTATGAAGATCAACCACTGAGAGATTGTCTTGACAATTAACATTTCTTGAGATGCTTTAGGAGTCATTCGGATCAGAACGGCTGAAGAAGCGGAACTGAGCGGCTCTCTGAGATTCGAAATGGGATATTTATAGAGAGGAAGGGGTTTGGGATGCCAAATAAATGGTTGTACGATGTGGGACACCACTTTTTATAGGAAAAAAATCTGACCCTTCGAATTACACATCTCAACTGATGATTGAAAAACCTTTTATTCTGATCTGACAGTTGATATTAACCCCGAGGATAACATAGTTATGATCTTTTGAGGTTTTAATAAAAGTTTTCAATACTATGAAATGTAGAGTATGAAATAAAGTGTAAGATACTACCTGCAATAAAAATTGATAACGAAAACTTGAGTAAAAATGTTGTACCTTTCGGATTTTCCTTGAGTAACATTCGTAATGGTAGTATCGTTGTTTCTTGGGTAAAAAAAATTTGAAAACAAAATTTTACAATGAAAAAAAATCTGATTACGAAAACCTAATTATGAAAGACTGAGTACGAAAGACTGAGTACGAAAATTTTAATACGAAATTCAATATGAAATATTCATTACGAAAATCCCTGTACGAAATTCTTTGTACAAAATTATTAGTACGAAAGTCTCAGTACAAAAGTATGAGTTCAGGAAATATTAATCCAAAAAATTTCGTTACGAATTTTCTCGGTTCGAATCTTTTCTATACGAAAAACCTGGTTCTGAATATTATCGGTTCTGAATTCTTCATTTTGGAAAAGTCGATTACTAATGTTTTTATTACAAAGCTTTTAGTTCTGAAAATTTTCATTACGAAAATATCAGATCCGGAAACTTCATTACTAAAACTTCAGTTCTGAGAATTTCCATTACGAAAATTTTCAGTACAAAAATTTTGAACTCTAAAAATTTTATTACAAAACAGTTTTGACAAACCAGCATATGAAATCATTTTGAAAAACAGATTACGAAAACAATTTAGAAATCAGACTACAAAAACATTTTTGAAAAACTGATTACTAAAATATTTTGAAAAACTGATTACGAAAATATTTGTTAAAGTAACAAACACATGTGCTCCCCCTATAAAAAGGAGTTTATTAATATAAGGAGATTTTTGTAACAAAAATATAATGAAGGAATATTACCTTACAATTATCATTCCTAACTTTTGTTTAATGTATTCCAACCTATCAGAAGGTAATGATTTTGTGAAAATATCAGCAAGTTGATCTTGCGTTCCAATAAATTGTAGAATGATATCTCCTTTAAGTGTGTGATCCCCAAGATAGTGATGTCTAATATCTATGTGTTTTTCACGAGAGTGATGTGCAGGGTTTTTAATTAGGGATATGGCACTTGTGTTATCACACAAAATTTGAGTTTTAGTAAAACTCAAGCCATAATCTGTGAGTGTGTGTTGCATCCACAACAATTGAGGACAATAACTTCTAGCTGCTACATTTTCAGCTTCAGCAGTGGATAGTGCTACAGAATGTTGTTTCTTGCATGATCATGAAACTAATGAATCTCCTAAGAAATGACAAGTTCCGGATGTACTCTTTCTATCCATTCTACACCCACCATAGTCAGTATCTGAAAAACTTTTTAAGATAAAATCATTTCTAGAAGTATAAAATAATCCTAAATCCATGGTTCCCTTTATGTAGTGAAAAATTCTTTTCACTGCCTTTAAATGAGATTCCTTAGGATTGGATTGAGATCTTGCACATAAGCATACTGAAAACATTAAGTCTGGTCGACTAGCTGTTAAGTATAATAAACTTTCTATCATACCTCTATAAGATGTTTGATCAACTGGTTTCACAGCTTCATCAAGATCAAGGGTGTCTGAGGTACCTATTGGAGTACTTATACTTTTAGTATTGTCATACACATACTTTTTAAGAAGATCTTTAATATACTTATATTGGGATATATAAGTTCCTTCTGGTTTTTGAGAAATTTGAAAACCAAGAAATAATGTTAACTCACCCATCATAATCATTTAAAATCAGAATTCATAAGACTTGCAAAAAATTCTGCTAAATATTGTAGAGTTGAACCAAATATGATGTCATCAACATAAATTTGGACCATCAAAACATTTTTCTTATCCTTCTTTGTGAAAACGGTTAGATCTGCATTTCTCTTAACATAGTTATGTTGAATATAAAATCATGTTAATATATCATACCAAGTTCATGGGGCTTGTTTAAGGCCATACAAAGCTTTGGTAAGTCTAAATACATGATCAGGATGTTTTTTATCTTCAAATTTAGGAGGTTGTTCAACAAAAACATCCTCTTCAACATAACCGTTAAGAAAAGCACATTTTACATCCATTTTAAAAAGTTTGAAGTTAAATAATGCTGCAATGGCATGTAAAATATGAATAGCTTCGAGTCTAGCTATTGGAGAATAGGTTTATTCATAGTCTATTCCATCTTGTTGATTATAACCTTTAGCAATAAGCCTAGATTTATTTCTTACAATGATTCCATTTTCATCACATTTATTTCTAAAGACCCATTTTACTCCAATAACAGAATATTCCTTAGGTATCTCAACCATGGCCCAGACATTATTCATTTCGAATTCATTTAGTTCATCTTACATGGCTTTGATCCAATCATCATCGCCTAATGCTTCTTCAGTGATTTTTGATTATAATTGGGAAATGAATGCAAGATGTTCTACTTCATTTCATAAAGAACTTCCAGTCCTTACAAGTTGATTAACATCGCCAATGATACTATCTTTGGGATGATTCATAAGAAACATCTGATTTGGGTTTTGTAACACTTTTTCATCAACATAGGGTAAGAAATCTTCTGGGGTAAATGTATCAGAAGAATCTTCTTGAACATTTTCCTTGTCAGATGGATTTTCTATCAAAGGTTGATAATCAGGTTTTGAAAACACATCTGAGGTTGTTGGTTGAGGATTAAAAACAAAAGGATCGGTTTCATCAAATTTAACATGTACTGTTTCCTCAATAGTACAAGTGTTTTTATTAAAGACTTTATAAGCCTTAGAAGATGTTGAGTAACCTAAGAAAATTCCTTCATCAGATTTTTCTTCGAATTTATGTATGTTATCTTTAGTATTCAAAATGAATACATTGCAACCACAAACCTTGAAGTAAGAAAGTCAAGGTTTTTTACCACTCCATAACTCATTAAGAGTTATATTATGAAAAGGTCTAATAAAAACACGATTTATAGTGTAACAAGCAGTACTTACAGCTTCAGCCAAGAAATGTTTAGCTAAATAATACTCACTAAACAAAGTTCGAGTTATTTCTTGAAGAATTTGATTTCTTCTTTCAACAACACCATTTTGTTGAGGTGTTCTTGGTGCTGAAAAGTTGTGAGTAATACCTTTTCTACTACAAAAAGATTCAAAATCGAATTTTTGAAATTCTCCTCCATGATCACTATGAATAGTTTTCAGTGTAAGGTTTTTCTAATTTTTGACTTGGGCTCTAAAACTTTTAAAAAAGGAAAAAGCTTCAGATTTATTTGCTAGAAAATAAACCCATGTAATTCTAATGTAATCGTCAACTAGAATAAATACAAAGTATTTACCTCTAATAAATCCAGTTTGTTTTGGACCAGAAAGATCCATCTGTACTAACTGTAATGCATCAGTTGTTGAGACTTAACAAATAGATTTAAAACTAGATTTTTGTTGCTTTCCATATTGACAAGGATCACAAACTTTGGAAGAATCAAATTTAAGCTCCAGTAGATCCTTAACTAAACCTTTCTTAGAAAGTATGATTAGTTCCTAATGTTACAGTGCCATAACCTTCTATGCCATAACCAAGAATGATCTTCCATTGCACTAAGGAAAGGTATGTCTTGGCTTCTATGGTCTTCTATGTTTAAGGTGTAAACATTCTCTTGCATATGGTCTAAGAGAATAAATTCTTCCTTGGAATTGTGAACTAAGCATTTATCGTTCCTAAAATTCACAAGTTAACCTTCATCACATAATTGACTTATGCTAATGAGATTGTGCTTAAGACCTTTAACAAACAAAACATTTGAAAATAATGTTTTACCAAGAAGAACAATGTTACCTATACCAATGATCTCTCCCTGAGCATTATCTCCGAAGGTATCTTTTACTCCTCTCGTTTTAATAATCGTTTCGAAGTAGATTTTGTTACCAGTCATATGACGGGAACATCCACTATCCATGTACCAAATATTGATGTTGGTACTTTCTTTATCATCCTGAAAAAGAAAACATGATTAGACTTTCAGAATTCAAACTTATTTGGATCTGTAATTTTCAGAAAGTAAAATTTTCAGAACCCATATCTTTTTAGAAAAATAGTCTTTATGAAAACCAATAAATTGGGTTTTGTTTAGAGAATAATATTATTTCCAATGACCACCACACTGACATTTGGTGCAGAAAGGGTCACTTTTTGGAACAAAATAGTTGTTGCTGAAAGTTGGTTTGGAATGTGTATAACCAAATCCGGATCCGTTTCTTAATGGACGAATCTGTGAGTACATTTTATCAAATTTTTTTTACCATGGGTATTGTTTGACAGAAACTTCATTAAGGAAAATATTTCGGATTTTATTTTTACACCCAAATTCCTATCCTTAGGAATAACTTCCTTAGGGTTAGGTTTTTCTTCAAAAGCATTAACATTCGTAACATCATTCTTAAGATCATTAAAATGTTCTTCCTTTTGGGAATTGGCTTTCTTAAGGTCCTTCGAATGTTTTTCAATCAAATCATCTTTACACCTAAGATCATCAGATAAATCTGAAATCCCTTTAATAAGAATTTCTTCCCGATCATTTTCCTTATCTAATTTCTTAGAAATCATAGTATTTTTATTTTCAAGAAATTTAGAAAATCTGGCAACTTCTTCATATGAAGGTTCTTCATTATCAGAAGATGAAGTATCTTCATTTGAAGTACTATTTCCGGAATAGTAATTCTTATCAAGGGATATATATGTTAAATCGTCGGTAGAGTGTACCTTAGCCATAAGACACGAATGAGGACATGATGCATTAACATAGAATCCCATATTTTTCTGATCTGAAGATTCGTAATCTGATGATTCAGTATCTGAAGAATCTCCACAGCTTGCACTCCACGTATCATTCGCTTTGTGACTTTTCTTAGCCTCAGCTTTGTAATATCTCTTCATGTTCTTTTCAGAATGTCTTTCCTTTCTCTCTTTTCTTTTTATCATTGGACAATCTGGTCTAATGTGACTAGCTTTCTTGAATGCATATCACATTACCTCAAAATCATTCTTATCCTTTCTATCTTTCTTATACTTGTATTTGGATTGAATGTTTCTTTGGCCAGCCATCTTATTCATCTTCCGAGAAATATTAGCTAGTTCATTTTCTGAGATCTCACTCTCACTAGGTTTTGAATGAACCGTAACTTTATTAGATTTAGATCTTTTAACTCTTTCAGGAGTCTTTTCTTTCGTATGGTTTGTTGTAGTAGTGAAATCAACAGTTCCATTTCCATTCTTCTTTTTATTTTTGTCAGCATCTCTTTTCATAGGAGTTTCATGCTGAAGTAGAGTTCCAAATAGCTCATCCAAGTTAATCTGAGTAACCTTACCATTCTCATCTATAGTTGTCTTCTTGGATTCCCACTCATTAGGCATGATGTCAATGATCTTGTCTACTAACACTTCTTCATCAAGACCTTTCTCTCCCATAGATTGAAGACTATTTACGATGGTCATAAACCTTTGTTGAACGTTCTTAATAGGATCTTTATAAGGAAAATTAAAACCATGATACTCAGCTCTTAACATAGCTCTTCTTGTATCTATCACTTTGGATGTTCCAAAATGAGTTACCTCTAGCTTCTTCCATATACAGTTAGCTGTTTCACACGAAGATATCTGGCTATATATATTTCTAGTCATAGCACAAAGTAAAGTGTTGCGTACCTTGTAATTTAATTTGTAGTCATGCTTTTCAGGATTTGTAAAGGTACTTAATTCTTTATCTGGAATCTTGTAACCTCCTGTAAGAATAACAAAATTATCAACTCCCGTATTGATAATGAAAGCCTTCATTCTGTCTCTCTAATATTCGTAATCATTACCATCGAATATTGGTGGTCCGGTAGGGTTTAGGTTGCCTATAGACACAACATTCATTCTTTCCATCTTTAATAAATCTTGGGAAACAAACTTATCAGTAATAAAGATTCGTAACCACAAGGTTCATAATCAATAGTTAGTAAAGAAAGAATCAAAATAGTACAGTTCAGAATGTACCAATTCAGAATATAACATTTTAGTGCACAAAAAATTCGGAATGAGATTTTTTAGATTCACTAATGTTAGTAGTGTTACAAAGATTATCTTCCAAAGCAAGGAAAAAAGATGATGTGAAAAGGAAAGTGAGTAAATCAGAAACCTCTAATCAATTGTGAAATTGATAAACCAATTATATAATTGGTAGGGGTTATATAAGAGGTTAAACTCCTCTGATACCAATTGTAGGATCGAAATATCTGAGGAGATACTCACAATACAAGAAGGGGGGGGGTGAATTGTACACTTTAAAATATTCCTTAGATAAGGAAGGTTTTATTGTTTTACAAATTTAAACAAACCAAATTCACAATAACTCTTTACAAATGTAAAATACGGTTTACAAAGTATGATTATACCTTAAAGCGTATAGAATCAAATTAATCTGAGTGTACAGAAATACAAGAAACATATACTTTCTTTACAAATAACAAAGCAGCGGAAAAAAAAGTTACATAAGCAAGTAACCAACAATAATTGTTTTGACCCAAAGAGAAGGGTATTCAACAACCTTGGATAAAGGTACCCCTTGGTTTATACTTCCAAGAAAGTCTGTCTTACCCACACCAGGGTAAGCCCTCGATACAAAGATCGAATCTGTCTTTCTATCCCCGCAAGCCCTCAACTTCAAAGTAGTTGGCAACCTCTGTATTCCTATCTTCGAAAGCCCTCGATCTTTAAGGTGGTCGGCAACCTCTGTCTTCCTATCCCCGGAAGCCCTCAAACGTAACAACGTTCGAAATCGCACGAAGCCGAGAGTTTATACGAGCCTCTCACACTAACAAAATACTTCGACAGCACTTCAGCAAAGTTGTTGATTTTGAGAGATGTGGAGCTTTTCAAATGAGCTCCTATTTATAGGTGAAGCAGCATCCTCCTCCAATGGTCATATTTTCCTTGAATTCCGAAGGGACCTGTACATGTGTAACTTAAACAAAGATTAGTTTTATATCCGAATGCACGAAATCATTTTGTAATAAAACAATTCTAACAGAATGCATGACATAGTTTTATAGAATAAGAGTAAACAAATATAGAATTTGTGATAAGGAAAATAATAGTTCATAACCTAACAAAAAAAATAGTTCATAACCTAACCAAATAATATAGTTCGTAACCAAACCAAACTGGAGTTCGGAATGTATAAGATCATTGATATTTGGATTCTGTTTTGATAGGAATTCGTAACCTGATTCTGCAGAAGTTCATAATCTGAATTTCTAAGATAATTCAGATTCTGGTTTCTTCAGAATTCAGAACATGGACTTTTTAGAGTTCGGTGTCGACCTTAATAATAGTTCAGAACTGATCTCTCCAAAGTTCTGAGTTGATCTATAATGAAGTTCGGAATCCAGAAATCTGAGTAGAAATTTATAACATTTCGTATCCGGTATTCGGAATAGAACTTTTGTTACAGTTCATAACTAGAATTTGGAACAGAACATTGTAACAGTTCGTATCCGGTATTCGGAACAGACTTTGGTAACATTTTGTATCTGGAATTCGGAACAGATCATTGAAATAGTTCGTAACCTGAATTCAGAACAGAACATTGTTACTGATCTTTTCTAGAATTTATTGGAACATTATTATAGTTCACTTTCAGATTTCGGAATGGAACTTTATTACAGTTCCTGTCAAAAATTTGTATCCTTAACAGAACACTTTATATCAAGGTATTATGTGGTTCCGATGTTATGGTTATGGTTCCAGATTTTGGACTTAGGCAGATTTACGATAAGTATAATAAAAATATTGTTAGCATGACATTATTAAAGAAATTTTTCTTAGAGAAAGAAAAAAATATTTATTTAAAGAAAAGGTGTTTGTGATTTTCAAAACCTGGTTAATTCTAAGATAAGTAGGGATGGAAAAGTTTATAAGAAAGAACCTTATTAACATAACAAACTCCCCCTTATCTCAACAATTTATACTTCAAAACCATTAAAATGTATAATTTAGCAATATATGTTTTATTGATTTAAAAAGATGTTTTCAGTTGAAATATATTATTTTTCACTATTCACCCAAATATGAATGTTATCATAAAAACACCAAAACATTATCAATACTAAATTCATATGACTCAATAATAAAAAAAATCTATTTTCACAAATTGAATATATAAAAGATTCAATTTTTGGAATAAAAAAGTCTTCACAATTAAAAGGCTGTAAAATTGATATTTTTTGAAAATACATCATTTATCTAATAAAAATTTATTTGTTCTTAAATTATTTCTAAAAAACTCAATATATGGATTCTAAAATTATAATGATTATATATAGTTCAATATTCAGTTAATACAATTCATAACCACTTTTGAATGGCTTGTTTTTTAGTCATGGTGCTCTAGAACTCGGTGTTGCGTGTAATGCATGTTATAGAATTATTTTTCAGAAATAACTCACATTGAAATCATGGGGTGTTATAATTTTGTAATTATGATTTCATAAAACACATTATATATTTATACCACATATAATTTTTACCAGAAAATTTGATTGTCTTAAAATTTTTGAAAATTCCCAGTTGGATAATTTCAATATCATGATTCCAAAAATAACATTCATTTTATATAAATAATTATCTAAATATGTGAATTTCTAATTTTAAAATGAAAATTGACATTTCTCAAAAATTCAAGGGTTTTGACACACAACATTCAAACCATACTAAAAATTACAATTGTATTCCTCAAAATTATACGATAATTTATATCTTAATAAAAATTATTTAAGTAATACTTTTTTTAATTAAATATTATTTAATAAAAAAACCATTAATTTTTCAAAATGTAATTATTAATCGAATATTAACTAGAAAAGTACTATTTATTCTTTAATAAATATTTACAAAGTAACAATAATAAATTTATTGTATATTATCTATAAAAATTAATTTACATAATCATTGTATTAGGCACTTGTTACCTAACTCTTTATAAAAACAAAATAAGACTAATGTGTATGGTGTGTGATGGTTAATGACTTTTTCAATGGATCAGATAACATCCCTCGAGTGGTAATCTCTATCAACATCAACTTCTCTCATACGATATTTCGTTAAAGCTTCACGTGCTGAAGCTCGGTATGGGTTTCGTCTGGAGTGAAGCCCATTGACACCACCTCATTTTGGATCTACAACAAATGGGCCTCATACGGAGCAATTGTTATTGATGAGACCATCACTTCCTTCTTCTGAGTAATTTGGATTTGTTGTAGCCCTATATTTATACCAATCATGTGATTACTATTCAATGACTATATTAACGATGATTACAATTCATAATGGTATTTTTTTAAAAAAAACATAATAACCATGAATTGTACATTTAATATAATTATTTTAAAAAATAAGACATTTTATTAGATTAAGAATAATTTTCATTGGCAATATTTGTGGTTGTATGACAATATTCATGCAGACACAATTTGGTTATGGCCTTATATGTTTTACACACATTCATGATTGGCAACCATGGGTACCCTATTATATTTAAAGGATGCATTTTAACATATGTGAAGGTGATTAATATTAGATAGCTTATTTTAGAGACCATATAGAGCATGTATAAGAAAAATAGATTAGTATTATGATTTATTTTGATAATTTTATATGTGTCCATAAATGGGGATTTTTTGGGACATTACAATACATGACACAAAATGTATAGTATTTTGGATTGTGGGAATTTACCTAGTTTTGGGCTTCGTTATGAGATGTATTCATATTAATGGGTGTTGACCAACACCAATTGGTTATTATTTATCTTATTTTCACGATTTTTTCTACATTAATAATGTTATTATCCCCCAAAATACATTATTATACAATAACGACTTGTTAGAAACCTCTTGTAAATAAAGAGGCATGCCTGATGTCTTGTGGCACACTAGATCTGGGAACATAATTACTGGAACCAGGGATGTGATGTTAATATAAGGATTAAAAAATACACAATAATCATACATTTATAGAGTATGATTCCTGATGATATAATGGATCGAATACAATAATATATTTTTCCTAGATGACTATTCAACATTCTATCTACATGGTGACCAAATATTCCTATAATTATGAAATAGAACTACAAAAAAAGTAACGAATATTCCAGTGTTCAAGTTTGATAAAGTTAGAGTTATGTGTTTTTCAACCTAGATGTGTTCCATAAAACTTAGAATTGAAGAAGGAGGTTTCCATTGATTAACATAGCTCATTATTCTCTACAAATCTGTGAAATATAAAGGCATAAATACATTATAAAAAATTAATACGGGATAACATAATGATAAAAATGGTAGAATATGTATAATAATTATTTTGATGTAATAAATATAATGAATAATGATGAAATTATATGGATATGTTTAAAATATTACAAATATAAATATAAAAAGATAAAAAATCACCATAAATTTAATCTTAGGACTCCCCAATAAATAAAAAGGCCATATTTATTTATTATGGATGTATTGGATCACCTAAAATTATAACTTCATTTTATTTTCATCCAATAATATTTATCTCTTGATTAACTACCCATGATATACATATTGTATATTATTAGCTTTCATAGATTCCCAATCACTATTTTATCTTGTTAGAATCAAAGGCAATATCTTTGGTGATGATATGTCTTCTGAAAGAGTTTTTGAAATTATAATGATTCAAAAATAATTATCATCCCCAGAACATATGGTTGATCTAAGAGGACCAATCAAACACTAGAAAATATATTGAGATGTTGTTCTATGGATTTCCATATATTTTGGCATTAACAACTACCCATGTTAAAGTCAATATATACAAATAGATTCTATTCTATAATTTACCTAAAACCTTTTTAAGATGATTATAGAAAGAGATTAGGGACTATACCATTCTATGATGATGATGGAGTGAGGATGATGAAGTTTCTTTTCCGTATCTATGAAATTTTGAAGAAGGATCAAACCATTCAATGGAGTAAGAATGTGGAATAAATTCAATAGAAGAGTTATAAAGATAATAAATATTGATATAAAGTTAATGGAGTTGGTGAAATGGTGTTCCATTGAATATCTCATTGGACGATAGTTATGATATTCAATAGGAATGGGAAGCTAATACCACAATACATTAGTTCCTTTATGATCCTTGATCACTTCTGGGTCATTCCTATTACTTTTCTCCCTCTCCACAAATCAGTTAAGGGAACGAAGTTTTGCATATATTTCTTTTCAGGAGGTGCATAGAAAAATCGTCACTTGTACAATGAAAATAAGATTCATAATTTGAACATAAACATTCATATGAAGAAAAAAATGTGTACTTGTTAGATTGTAAGCACATTTTTAGGATGATCAAGACAGCCTATAAAGGCAATGTTTTCCAAAAGAATAATAAATTTTATGAGAATACATGGGAACCGAAGGAAGTGATAAGAGAGAAGTACATTGACTTGTTTTCCATCATGTAATGAAATTTAGAGGACCAAAATCTTCTTTAAAGAGGGAATAATGTAACCTACCATGATTTTAGTAAATTATATTCCTTAAATAAATATGGTGTGAGTATATTTAAATCTTTGATAAACTAAAATAAATAAATAAAGTTTATCTTAATAAAATTGTTAAATAATACCATCATATTAAAGTCATTTTTTGGGATCGTTAATATAAGTAACGTAATTATAAGAACTATATTCGAGTGTATATTAAAACAAAAATAATATATTGATTAAAAGATTCATGCTTCATAAAATATTTTTTTTGTTTTTTTACATATTTTTATATTTAATGATATTAATTTTTTATTTATTATTAATGATCAAGATGAAATTAAAGAATATGTATAATATCATTTTGAGGAAAAAATTATCATGGTAAATATTTGTTACCATTAGACAAATATTTAATAAAAAAATGTTACTTTTACTAATATTGAATATTTTCTATATTAAATGAGTCAATTTTAAATTAAATCAATAAAATGATGTTAAAAAATATATAATATGCATTTAAATATAATATAATTATTAATCAATGATAAATAAAATTAATTCATATTAAGGATTAAAAACACGTATATAAAAAAAATTTGTCAACACATTATATGTTTTAATGTAATATTTTTTTATTATATTTTTCGGTCTAAATAAATAAAATTGAACCAAAATTTAAACCAACACATAAAATTTTTTTAAGAGGGATTGGAATTTTTTTTATTTAACAGAATATCTTTAATAAATATTTTATTATGACTAATAAGTGCCAAAATGGGTAATCTTACATTCCTTGAATTTTACTAAATTAATTGTATACAAAGACATCTAAAAATATAATTGTTATGTTGGAATGTAATATATAAATTTATCACCCACATTTATCCACTGATCTCACCTAACTACTATGAAATTCCATTCGTACCCCGTACCTTAAATTATTTTGAAATAATTAGTACCGCTTTTCACTTATAAAAGGATCTCACATGATAAATTTTCATGCTACGCCCATAGTTACAAATCCATAATAAAACCTAATGAATTTATGTCTTATAGGTATCATTCACATTTTGGGTTGCATTTCTCTTCATCAATGCTCTCTAATACCTTTATTCCCAAAATATACATCCATAGACGAACCAAATTCTCAACATAAGTATTACATTCCATTTAAATTTCATTGATTATCTTTCCCATATAACCTCATCAAAATCCAATATATTAATATATTTATATTTTCAAAAAAGTATAAATAAGTTAATAAAATGTGTCTATATTTATTATAATACAATTATCTATTCAAATCCCATTCATTATGAAAATGAATATATTACTATTGTGTGTGTGAAAACTATAGCCACCATTGATATCATGTTTATTTTTTCATTACCACCATTCCAAGGATGGTTATATGAATGGGTGTAGTGAATAAATAGGAAACGTATAATGTGATTTAAAATTTTAGAAAATAAATTAAAAATTAAATAATTAATATTAGCAACAAACGACCACATTAAATCTATACAAAAAAACTAATAAACTAATAAGATTATATAACAACTATTAACCCATAAACATGGATCTAGATATGAAATCATAAAAAATAATTTTTCTGTATTTGATGATGATAATTTTTAATTATTGGTCATCATGATGTCAGAACATCACAATGAAACATTGAATCACATACGACCTCAATGAGATTTTATATTTATAGTTTTAGAGATGTAGGAATTACACCTACATAAACATTTCTAATTAATTTAGGAGAGAATTTCTACAATATAACCCATATTTTATTTTCAACATTAATACATCATCCTCATCAAAATTAAATCCCATCCAAAAATAACTCAGTCAATATCAATCATTATAACATGGTGAGAATGAAACATAGTAAGGGTGATCTCAAAATCTCAATTAGGGTAAACAAAATCATTGACAACTGAATGTCATCAATGAACATAATTAGTTCATAAGGGTATAAGGATATTTTTATAGTTCCTTAGAAAATCATGAAACAACTCATACCAATAAATACATAGATCGTATAATAGGAAAAAATGAAAATAAATGAGACATTAGAATTTTTAATAATTACCCATGTGATATCACTCTCAATCATGATAAATTATTGAAACCCATAACAATAAATTAAATAAATTTTTGGAATCGAGGATAATAATTTTCATAAATATATTTTTTTGGTATACCAATATGGCCATGTTCTAATATAATTAACACCTAATGCATTAATGCTTTATTTGATAACACCCATGCTTTAAGACATAATGTGCTCAATCATCATTATATCGTCCACCAAATCATATAATTTGTAACGATCTCACAAAATTATATCAATGACACTCCATTATATAATCTATTATATTATCACCCGATGATAAATTGGCCACCTAATAGTATAAGTTGTAACTATCTCTCCTTCCATTAACTGGGACACCTCATTGTGTCAGAAATTTCCAAGAACAAAAATATGAACAATGTATATAAATATTTTATCACACGACACATAAAAACGTGAATAATCAATAGAAATGAAATGATTTACATATCAATCAATATTTTTTATATTTTACTCATTGTAAAGAAATAGGTTTCAAAACATTATCATTGAAAAAAATATAAATCCACCGGAAAAATAAATTGGTTGGTATCACAAAAAAATAACAATTTTTTAATTAGTAAGAACAAGGGTTGTTTATAGTTATGAAATGAAATAACATTAAAAAATTGTTATTTATTTGGGTAAAAATTACCTTTTCCATTTTTGAATTCCCATTTTTATTCATTTTGAATGAACTTTTATTTGGAAATTCACATTAAAATTTATAGGGGATGATTTTAATAATAATTAAAAAAATTAATGTTGAAAATAACATTTTTGGTTTTTAATTTTTTTATAAACTTTTATTATGAAAGATTGATTTGGGAGAGAATATATATATAATTTAATAGATAAATAATGATGGATTTTCATAAAAACATATAATAATTGACTACACGATATAATGTGTGGAAAAATTGGATCGACTACATTAAAATATCAGGAATATTCATAAGAAAATAAAATATTTGAGTTTCATTTGAGTTGTATCATAGGACATTATCTTTGGAAACCTAATCTAAAGCCCTCCAACTAAATAATTATATTGAAAACTAATGTATTTACCACTTTGGTAAAATTTAATAATTTGATCCCAAAAAGATTTTATAACCATTATATAAAAGTATTCTAAATAAATTTACAACATTACATTTCTATTGGGATGTATATACACCTCATAAAATAAGAAAGGTCCATATCATGACATAATTCTCCCAAAATGAAAAATTGTGAGAAAAATTTATTATGGCTTTGGAACCATTGAAAACATAAACCCAATAAAATATAGATAATCAAGTGGATATTTATATCCACATTTATTTAGTGTTAATAATAAAAAAATAAATTAATGGTAACTATATGACCACAAAACACAAAAGTGATTAATATGTCATTTATCTCTCAAAAAAAAGTGATATGAGAAAACCACTTACCTAGTGTCTTATTCATCACACATATTCATTATGAGTATAATTAATAAATAAATGATAATTATTTAATTTCATTATATCCTGGTAATTTTTTATTATTATTTCTACTTAAATAATAATAATATTCTATATAATTAAATAATTATTTAATTTGAAGTCAGATTCATTGACCATATTCAGTTTATGTGTCATAAATAACATCAGAAGATTGAATATGGTTAATAATGACAATATTAAAATACCATAAATAATCATGTAGTAATTGTAATATATTTACATAAAATAAAATTTGAAACCCAAACATCAAATATGGTAATGAAAAATGAACTAATGATATGATCATGGAGACTGTAGGTTCTACAAACACATCAGTAAAAATTCCATTTTGAGATGATCTTTATATAAAGATGTATACTAATATTTTACCTTTACATGAAGTTAAATATATATTAAATTTCATTTAATTTATTTATATACACATATCTATTTAATAATAATACTGATTTAAAAGTAATAACACTGCATCAAGGAGGTGATAGTTGGCATGTCCATGGATGAAGTTATGTATTTTTTAGTGTGTTAAAGGTAATAATGGAAATGATATATTATATTTAATGATAGATAATTATTTCATTAATATCAAAGTAACTTCATTTATATCATATATTTTTATTATTATATAACCATAGTACCTTCTATGTAACACGTTAGTGGAAAAGGCTAGTCTTCAATTCATGAGGGGGTAGTCCTCCGTACACATGAGTGGAGGTATCGTAACACATATAATGTAGAATGTAAAAAAGGGAGTATATGTATAATGACTTAATAGGGATATATGTTTTATAAATATCATATAAAAGCATTATATCCATGATTTCCCCCAACCATTTATGGAGGTAAAAGAAAACAATTACATCTGTTCATGAGGTTGTAGTCCAACGTACATAAAAATGATGATTTCATAACCCATATGATGGATGTGTAGTTGTTTTAGAAAATAAAAACAATATTAAAATTAAAATAAATATTAGTATAATTGTGTTATTAAATAATCATGATATAGGAAGAACTCAAGTTGGTGTATAAATTAATAAAAAAATGCTCGTTGAGTAGAGTTAACTCTTCTTCGGGTATCCCCGTTTAGTATGAAATGAAGCTTATCCTTGGTATGAATTATTCTCAAATATGTTGCACCCAATGTTTGTTTGGGTTATATTTTTGTAATTGTTGATATATGTTTCATGTTACAATGATGAGATGTTTCTGTTTTCTGAACCCCAAAAATCATATTGGGGAATTGGACTCTTCCAATCAGTGTGAATAAATGAATATGATTTATCATATTAGGATTTCCACTGAATGCTGCTAGAAATCATATTAAGTCTGTAATGAAGGTATTTATCCTAATAAAACCTAATCCGAGTCTCCATGAGCAAAATTTGAAATCTTATGTTTCTTTTTGGTTTTTTATTTCTCGAATATTATATGTATATTCTGAAACATATCATAGTATATTTATAAAGAAAAATGTGAGGAATGCGATGATTTTAAAGAGGCTCAGGATCAAAATGATATTGATTAGTATTTAGAAGAAACTTATGTTGATAATGCCAAATTATAAATTTATGATGATATATATGAGAAAGGAAATATTTTTTGATGCGAATTAAGAAAGAAACAATGTTTATGTGGAACCAGAAGAGAGATATTTTGATGAGGCTCTGGATGAAAAATAAGTTACTGATATTGGGTAAGAATAATACTAGAATAATATTATTGTGTTTTTCATACTAAATATTTTGTACTGACATTTTTGTACTGAGATTTCAATATTGTGATTTTCGTTCATATATTTCCATATTGGGTTCTATATACTATTGAATTGATACTAATGAAGTTTTACTAATGAATTAATAACAATGATATAATAATAAATAATTTATACAGAACAATTAATACTGAAGAAACCATACAAATTATTTTTTACAAAAAATTTCATAAAAATAAAATCCCAGTAATGAAATAGTAGTAAGGAAATCATATCGATGAAATTGTACTAAAGAATTCATACTGTAGAAATCATAATGGAAACTTTAGACTGAAGATATCATAATGAAAAAATAATACAATGTTTTCTTATTTAGAAATCATAATGGGATTTCATAATAATAAAATAATATTGATATTTCATAATGAAAATAATAATAATGTCATTTTATAATGAAACAATATTAATACAATTTATTAATGAAAAAATCGTACAGGGATTTCATAATGAAAAAATAATACTAGGAATTTTAATGAAAAATTCATACATGGGTTAGTTAATGAACATTAATACTAGGAATTATTAATGAAAAAATAATATAGGTATTTTATAATAGAATGTAACAGTTATTTTAATAATAAAAAAATAATTGAATGAGTTAATGGAGATACAAAAATCAATTTGATTTGAGGATTAGATATTGTATTGAATGATTCAAGGATATGATCTATGTTTTAAGGGATTAGAACATTCTAGACATTTTGTTAAGTGGTAATTGTTTTTAGAACCCTTCCTATACCATTTTTGCGGTTACTATAAATGGAGAGATGAGTTCATTTTAACATGTGTGGAAAAAAACTATTTCAGTGATCATGCACTAGAATTTGTGGAATAGGTATTATGTACACATCCATAGATTGTAATTTGGGATTATGTTGGGGATGATATTTGAAATGATGTTTTTGAAGAATTTTTAGGACTAATATGTTTCAATGAGAATTATTAATGTTCCAGATAGTTTTTTGTATGAAAATATTGAATCATCATACATGTGGAGGAAGTGAAGACTTTATTATATAGATGAGCTAGGAGGGAATTTAAAGCTTCAGTCTGTGGATACTAACCAGTAGATGAAAAGGATATGTTTGAGTGATATTTGAGTGTATAATTACTATAAATAGTTTAATAGGATAATAAGGTTTTATTCTACGAAACATTCTTCTAAATAAAAGATATCATGTAATCACTCCTTCTCATATCAATGGTCTCTATCATGCATGAGAATAAAAATTGGAATACATAGAAATATGTTCATTGAATGATCCTTTTTGGAAATAGATAATTTTAGTACTTTTAACTATAAGGGGATTCTATTTTTCATTGAAAAGAATAATCATATATATAAATATATAATTAATCCATATCTTATGTCTAAGGGGTATGATGTTTTGGAAATTACTACGGATGCATTTTCTTCTTGTATTGTGAATACTTGACATATTATAGTAGATAAATGAAATATTGAAATTAGTGGAAGAGAAAATATTTTTACTCTCATCACTTACTAAATCAGAGTTTCTTTGTGTAAAGTTAGATGGAATATCCAATGCTATTTTAGATAGGTTTAAAAATATTTATGAAAGAAATAAATATTTGAAGATGGAAATGTTACAAATTTGGATGCAAAAATATAAACAACTAAAATTGGTGAGAATGATTTTTTTTGGTAACATATATATATGAGTAAATTATATTTCTAGCTCCATAGAATGTTTTTTTGAGAAAATATAAGACTTAAAAATATTTAAAATTATATTTAGAATTATTTCTAATTTGTTTTCTTCCAATGTTTTAAATTTGAAAGATTGTGATCCTTAATCCTTATCTCTAAATGATCAACAAAGTATTGTTACTACTTCTGTCATGAGAAGAGATAATGTTAAATAATAGAATGAATAGAATGATGGGTAAATTTTATTCAAATCATTGATAAATGGAAAAATCAAATATTAATAAATTAATGAAGAATAAATTGATTTAGATGTAGAGAATGAAGATAACTATTTCAATATAATTATTCCATTAGTTCAAAGGAATTAAATAGTGAAAATGGAAAAGAAAAACTCTCAAATGTTGGACTTGTGACGGGAAATAAAAATTTGTAAGAAATTTTCCTAGGAAGAAAATTGAAAAATATGAGTCTAAAGATGATGATGATATAATTTAGAAACAAAAGTCTTTGAAAAATAATTAAATATTTCATTATTAAAAATGAATAATAGTTATGTGTGTTGAAGAAAGTAGAATCATTACTAATATGATGATGAATATGATCACCAACTCATGTTTAATTATCATGATAGATTTTGATTGTATTGTTCAATCAATGATGATAATAAAGAAGTAGTGATTACAATGGAATGCATTTGTCAAAATAATTTTGTGAATTCACATAAACAACATAATCAATTCTAAAAATATATAAGGATGTTGAAGAATGATTTTAAAGGAAAACTTTTTGATTATAGAGTTATAGAATGAAATCCAAATATTTTTGACGAATATTAATATGGACATTAGTTTATAAACAATATAGAATATAAACATAATGGAAAATTAAATATTTCAAGTTGAAGGTAGCTGAATCCAAATAAAATTATAGATGTTTGTAAAATAATTATGGATGATAAAGAAGTATGTTTTTTAGTAAAAAAATCAATTCATCTTTAAAAAATATAGTATAAGATATATTGGTGAAAAATTCAACATGGAAGTTTATCTTAATGGTAAAACATCAAAAAAATGTGGAAAATTGATTTCAAAAGAATATTTTTGAGGAAAAACATTCACCACGAGAGATAATAATTCATCAAGAATGTATTCTAATTTGGAACATGGTCCACTAGTAGTGAAGAAACATCAACATAATAATTGTTTTAAAAATATTTACTATCATTCTAAAAAATCATGATTCGAAGGTCATTTTTGGTATTGTAGTGTTTTCTAACATAGATACTACTCAAGCTGGTTTAACAAGTCTGTACCTAGAAACATGTATAAATCAGGGAGAAATATGATGATAAAATAAGATCAAATGTTCCTAATATATTAAAAATACTAAGAACGAATATTATGTTAATATATATAAGTATTTTAAAAAATATCAGTATATTTAAAAATTTTAGAAAATTATTCATTTTATTTTTGAGAAGAAAAATTTATTATTAATTTGGAAACAACAAATTAAGTTATCTAGAAAGACAGAAGAAGAACTAAAAGTTAATAAAGAAAGGGGAAAGGGGAAATTTTCTAAATATGTGATAAATTTTGAGAAAAATATACCAGTAGAATTTCATTTGAAATTATAAAATATATTCAACATATGTTATCAAGAAGGAATTGTTACATTTTTTACTCTCCTACTTGAACATGATATAGGTATGAAAGAGTTTTTAAAAATTCAATAAAAAAGCTTTTGAAAGTGGAAAAGTAGTTGGAAGACATACAAGAAGATTCCAATCTTGAAGTGAAACTTTTTACAAAATCCAATAAGTATAAACCAATTAATGTTAATAGATCCAATTCAAAATCCAAAAAGAATAAAAAAAATTAAAGAATTAGAGAAGACTCGCAGTCTAAAAGTATTTTTTTGAAAATCTAACAGCATCCTATTTTTTCCTAATTTTTTTTGAATTTATAAAAACATTTATGGAAATTAAGATGTTGAATTAATGAATCTAATTGTTAGCCACATACTATTCTTTCAAAATATTTTAATTAGGTGATACAATATTTGTTTTGAATGTTATATGTATACAGGTAAAATTTATTGATATATCTGTTGATATGGTTATATGATATTTTTATCATAAATAAATTCCTTTCAAGATTTCCCTACAAATTATAAATTTAATGTAAGCATGAAAAGGTATTACATTAAATTATAGTAATGAAAAACATCAACAATTATGATTACACACACTATTTGTTACAAAGTTTTCACCCATAGGAACATAGAGTGGTGTAGTTTATGTCCTCTCCTAAGAAACTAAAATGATATATATGTTATCATAAAGAATACATTACAGTATTGGAGATAAATGGTTCTAATATTTTGGAAAGATAATTATTTTGATAAAATGGAATCTTCTAATTATAAAACCTTTAAATTTCATTCAATAAAAGGGGGAGAGAAATTATTAAATGAACGATGAATGAATCCTAGTAGAGATAATATATATGGGGATAAATAAAATAATATTCACATAAGAAAAAGTGAGAAAATTAAATAATACGACATATTATTTTTATGTGAATATTTACCTAGTGTGTATTCATAACAAGAAAAAATGGAGAGATATATAGACCCATGGTATTATTTGTTGTATTTTTTTTAATAATTTATATAAGTTTGATGTTTTGATCATGAGATGTTTGAAATTTTTGGACCCAATAAAATAATATTAATGAAATAGACTCTTCTCTTATTTGTGTGTAATTTAATATTATTTATCATGTTGGGATATCTACTAAAAGAAGCATGAAATAATATTTTGTTTTGAATGAATGTATTGATCGTAATAAAAACCAGATCAGAGTTCTCAGGACCATGGTGTTAAATTTGATGTAGATCTGGAGATTTTTATCTTTATGGTGTAAATGTTATGGTTCAATATTTATGAAAAAAAAGAAGAAAATAGAATTGTAGTTGATGAGACTCAAGAAGTAGAATATTTTGATAATGCTCATTAAGGAAATGTTGTTCATGATGATCAGAAAGGGAAAATGTTGATAAGGATCAAGAAGGAAAATATGTTGATGAGTATTAAGAAAGAAATGTTATTGACGAGGATCAGAAAAGAATCTATGTTGATGAGGCTCAAGAGGGAAACATTATTATTGATTCTAAGGATTAATCGTACTGGGAGAACCGTACTAATATTCTTATACTGAGATTTTTGTACTGGGATTTTTAGTACTGGGATTTTAATAATATGATTTTGGTACTAAGATTTTCTTACTTGGGATATAATAATAATGAAATCATATAGAAGAATTTATAATAATAAAATCATAGTGAATAAATCATACTGAAAAATTTGTACTGAAAAAATTATTCTTCACATTTGATAAAAAATATTATTTAATGAAGAAATAATACTGAATAATTCATATTCATGAAATCATATTGAAAAAATCAATTTACACAAATCATATTGAATAAATTTTAATGATGAAATTAGAATTATAAATTTATAATGAATAAATCACACTGGAGAAATCATAATAAAATAATCATACATGTACTCTTTAATAAAAAATCAACTGGGATTTTCATATTGAAAAAATCATTCTGGGATATCAGAATTAAAAAAATGAACTAGGATTTCATATGAACAAAGAATAATGGGATTTCATAGTGAAAAAATCATACTGGTATTTCATATTTAAAAAATAATTTTGGGATTTCCTAATTAAAAAAATCTATAATATTTGAAGATTCAAAAATGAATTGAATGAGTCAAAAGAATATCTGAATATCAAAGAGATTTGAAGATTTGAAGAATAAATTAATGATTCAAATATATGATCTATTTTAATGTAGAATTTATAATTCATGAAATATTGTTATGTGAGAAAGGTTTTTTAGAATGCCACCTAATCTATTTTATAGGTCCATATAAAAAGACTGCTGAGATCATTTGTAAAGGTGACCAATAAACTATCCGAGTGCTCATGCTCTAGAATTTTTTTAACATGTATTGAGTACCTAAAAATTCATTTAATTAATGTTAGAGAAAAAATAGAATTATTGACTATTTTTCTTGAAGAAATTTAAAGACCAACAAGTTCTATAAGGAATTTTTTATGTTTTGAAGGTTTTACACATGAAATGTTTGATTCCACATTATTATTGAAGAAGTGAAGTATATTGATGTGGATCAAAAATGAAAAAGGAATATGAATATTTTTACTATGGATACATACCAGTTTCTAAAATGGAATATTTGTTAGAAGTGGATATTGGGAAGGATTGTTGGGTGGTATAACAAACTATAAAAATAATGATTTTACTCAGCATGGAGAATTTTTATTTTCAAGTTCCATTCTTTTATTGAATGATGATTTTAAAAGAATCCATGATTATGGAACCATAAAACATGGAAAATAGTAAGAATTTAACCAAGAAATATAAATTTTATGTGCTGACATCACATTATATTTGTTGAATACAAATAGGGATGTATTGATTTATATTTGATAGGATCTTTATACTAGCATGTTTATGAGATTCTGAAACTGTTGGTTAAGAATATTTCTTATAAAATAAAAAATAACCAATAATTCACCACCCTTATAGTGGTCTCGATCATTCATGGGAAAAAGTGAGTATCCTTTTCTAAAATTAGGGATGTCTTATACATATTTTGTCAGTTTTAAGATAATCCAAATTGCTTAAGAGGTGTGAATATGTGATGGGAGTGTGTTTACATTAATAGGTGATGATCAGTGGAATTCTTACAAATACTCAGATATATTCAATATTGAGAGGTCTCCCATACAACATGTTCCAATAAAATTTTATAAAAATACAGCGGAGGTATTATACGATATATAAAAATCTCCACCGCAAAAAATAGATACATTTTATCAAATGTTATTTTCTCAACTACTATGATTCCATTTTATCAAATTTTTTCATTAATGTTGCTAGTTCTCTTAACCTAATTAATTATTTATTTTAAAATAAATTAAATTGATATTTATTAGGAAATTTATAAAAATTGATTTTAATAATAAATTAAAAATAATAAAATAAATATCATATTTTTCTAGAAATTAATTTTAATAGAATTTCATATAACCCCAAGAAGTTTTACTTTAACTTTACGGTGACAAATGATGTATTTACTATTTAGGGGTCAATATGATCATTATCAATGATAATTTTGAATTTTAATGGGCCATTTTTTACATTTACTAACATTTAAAAATGACTATCTAGATGATAATATTTTTTAAAACCTTAACTCATTGAATTAAAAATATTTATTATAATATAACATTAATATCAATTTTTTCATTGTTTATTTAATATTAATTAAAAAAGATTTAATTTGAATATATTAATTTCAAAACAATGTTAAATTATATATTGACATACAAATTTAATGGAGTAAAATACTTTATTCAAATTATATTGCCCTTAATATTTTTATTATTATTTATTTTAGCTATTTATTAAATAAATCATTACAGCATTGGCCTTTTATTAGTATTTAATGTAATTATTTCATATATTAAAATATAATATAAATTATCACGATAAAAAATCCATTTATCTGTAAAAAGTATATATATATAAAACATATCTTTTTTCTTATCCCATGGATATATCGAATTAAAAAGGGAAAATGGTACCTTTTTGTCTTTTTCATTACATTACTTTTAGTATGGTCCATGTTCAGGGAATACTATCCGAAAATCCCATAAATATAAATATAAAGGTAATAAGTGTCAACATATTTACCAAAAATGTGTTTTGGACAAGTGTATACTTCATTTACCCCTACTGTTTAATGTTTAATCCCTTGGTAACACTTTTTTTACATTAATCGTTGTAATTATTTTTGACTATTTTAAGTAATAACATTGGTCAAAAAATAATTTGGAATTATTTGAAAATAAAAATAATTCCAATACCAAATATGTAATCCATTTTTTCAATATCATTCCACATATGTGTTAAAAGTTAATTTAATATTAATTTCACAGACGTGGTGATAGTGTATGATTTGAAAAGGTTAATTTTTTAGAAAAATATGAATCTATATTAACTAAATGAAAAATTATTTTCATTTCATGAAACAAAATTAATATTTAAATATATTGTATTTATATAAAAAATTTAAAACATTTCCTAGTAGGTATTATTATAATAAACAGGAATGGAAAATCATTTTGAATTTTAAAAAATTAGAATAATTAGTTTCTAATCACAAAAAAAAACATATAATAAAAGCACTAGAAAATTTATTTGATTGTCATTATGTAGATTAATGATAACTTTGGTTACAATAATATATATTAAAATAATACTAGCCATTTTAAAATAGTTAATATTTAAATGTAAATGAAAAAAATAGATATTTTTACTATTTACAAAAAATTTTATATTTTTAAGAAAATATCAAAATATCACTCAAAGTTGATTTTGATATTCTTATTCCAAAAATTCCGGTAATTTTATCAAATATATTTACTAAAACATAGAAATATATATTACATATCTTTTTCATTAATGTTAATTGAAAAAATAGTTTTTGTGAATATTACAACTTTACTAAAATTTTATAGATTATTTATTAGGCATTTATGAATAATTTATATTGAGTTATAAATGTTTTTATTTCATTATGTTGTTTATATTATTTATACAGTCCAAATTATTGGATAGGTTATAATGAAAATATTTATCATGAGTCATTTATGGGTGGCGATATGTATTTAATTAGACATCAAACATGAAAATATTTACGGTGTGTGTAACATAAACTAAAATGAGTTTCCCATTAAATGATATATAAAATTAATGTGTATTTTTATAATTCAAATGAATATAATATTATTATTTTAAATTGTCATTGTGTTAAATCCACCCCTTTAATAAATTGAGTCTTTGTAATTTGAATGATATCATGGTAATCAAACGATGTATATTTGATTATATTCATATTATAAAATAAAATAGTAAAGATTGTTTATAAAAAACATCTAAAATGTGGAGAATGAAAAGTAAAATGGTTATATGAAAAAATATATAACTAAAATTCCATATAATAGAAAATATGTGGTAATGGTGGAATGTCTAAATAATTATAGAGGTCATTATTAAAAAACAAGTGATTGTTTGTTGAAATGTTACTTTATTCAAAACCATAAATCAATGGAGGCTGAAAAGATGATCAGTTCCTCAAAAATGATGGTACAATGAAATTCTTTTTGTCTCACTATCCATTTCCAATTTTTATAGAATTCCTCTAAGAAACTAAAATAAAAAATTAAATACATCATAGTCATAAAATGGATAAAATTATATTCCCATTGTATCTAAATATAAACCAAAACAAAAATAGCCATTGTTTGGTAATATAAATTAAAAAAATAATAAATTATTATACATTAACCCTTATATTTGAATAGTAAAAACAAAATTTCAAACCAATTCCTTCAAAAAATTATTGACCCTATGATTATTATGTCATTAACATAGTTTGAAACAAAAATATTAGAAGAAATATATTATATTTTCTTCTATGCTAAATAAATTTTTATTCCTAAAATGAAATTACAAATATTTATAAAATAAATATTCTCTTTACATAAAAAATTCATAAAAATGATGAAATGATGTTCTCCAGAGGTTGGCGCTACACCATTTTATCCCATTGGTTATGGGTTAAAGCCCCACAGCCTTACCAGAAGTAATGGGTTATCACCTATCATTTGGGTTGTCCCATATTTTCATTTGCAAATGAAAAATATAATATCACCCCATACATGACATCCTGTTGTTCATATGTGTTACAAGAACAAAAACCTAATAAAATTTATTTATAAAATTTATTTAGTAAGCCTCAATGATTTTTACTAATTAAAACCCTTAAAGGAGTTTGCTAAGGCATTGAACATTTGTTCACCAATTAACTTATTTTCCAATGATGGTGTCCAAAATTCATTAGTTATCTTAACATTATAGCATCCTCCACTCTAATGTGACCTAAATTGATGTTTGATACCATCTAGAATAGTCTTAAACCCACACACACAGATTTAGTACTGAAATTGTAAACTATAAATTTCTATATTTGATTTCAATATTTTTGAACTATTTTCTTTCATCAAAACCATACAACATAACAAGGAATAATTGGGTAACATAAAACCATGAGGAAATTTTAAATTTATATTTTTAGAGTATTAGAAAGAATCCAAAACAAATCACATGATTTTAAATGGAAATTTCTCCACCATATGCCATCATATCATTTTCATTCTAATAATTCAATATCATAAATATTAAAGACATTATAATAAAAACAAGTTCAAAATAATTATTTACCACTTATTGAAATTTAAAAATAATAATTGTAAAATCAATCTCGTAATATGGGTAAACAAAAGAATTTTTAGTTGAATATCATCAAAGAACTCATACACAAAATGATTTGGATAATTAAATTTGAAAACATGGAAATAAATTATTTTTTTAAATAAAAAATATGGGGCCATGTGCTTTCAATACCAATCATTAGAAGCATTATATTTCCATAAAATGTAATTGAATCACTTTTTGTTTACTTGAAGTATCATTTTTCTAAAACATTTTCGAAACCATTTTAATTAGATTAAGAATATAGCTAATTTCCTATATAATAATTACCCGATTCATTGGATTACTATTCAGGTACACTCATAATTTAGGATATGATGGGATCACCAAACTCTATCTTGGTCTCCCCATGATATATGATATATTGAGATCACCATGTTCTATCTGGTCCACTCTATCGAATAAGATGTAACAGGATCACATGGTGATATTTGGGAAACCCCATCATAGTAGCTGTACCGAAGTCACCGGATGCTATATTGGCTATAGAATTATATGACCAATGTAAAAGAAGGAAAAAATGATTAATATATATGGATAATTTATCATAAAAATATTAAAACCATGATAATACAAAATAAATGAAATGGGTTTTATATCAATCTATTATTAATAAAATTGAACTTTTTTAAAGAAATATGTTTGAAAATAATAATTTTCAAAACAATATAATCAATCCTATGAAATAATAATAATTTTATAACTAAAAATACTCCTATATACGAATATATTACAAAATGGTGTTTTTATGTTGATTGATGGAAATTACATGAATGTTTTAAAATATATATTGTGATGAAAATAACACTATTAATTTTGAAAATAACTTTTTAAAACATTTTTAAATTTTTTTTCATTGAGAATAAACTTGAAAGATTATAAAAGATTAATTTAAAAAGAATTATTCATTTCACTAAAAAATATATTTTTAGAGATATTTTTTTTAAAATAAAATATATTTATTTTAAAATAATGGTATTAGAAGTTAATAGATTTCTGAATGATCAGTGAAAAAAATTCATATTTTTTTAAAATAAATATCTCTAATATTGTATGTTTGAAATAGAGTATAATAGTACAATTATAGGATCAAATAAATAATATACATAGGATAATAAAACTCATGAGTACATCGAGGAATGAATAATAAAACATTATCATTTGAAACATAATCATTAAATAATTTTGATAGACGAAGAGATTTTAATATTATTTTTTTACTACTTTAGTAACATTGAACCATAAACCTCATGAGCGAATTTTAAATAAACATATAATATGACAGAATAAATAAATTCATTATATTATCTATGAAAATGAATGTATATACACTTTATAACAGAAGTCACATTCATAATAAGGCATAAGTCTCATCAAAGGTAATTTGGGACAATAATCCAATACTTCATTGTTAACATTGAAACAGTCCACCCCATGAATGAGAGATCATAAAATTATTATTTAAATCTCTATATATTCAATAATAAAAATAATATATAACATTAATGGGTAATATGTACACTACAGAACATAAATAAGTGGGGAATATCGCATTTGTCACAGATAAATAAAAGTGAGATACGAAAAACATTTATCTTTAGTCTAATTCACCCCAAATGTAATTTATATTACAGAATAATTAAGTTATACTAATTATTTACTTCCTGTATAACATTTTACATTATTATTAATTGTTTTATTGAACTTATAAAAATTTTATATGAATTAAAATAATAAATTAGGTTTAAGTTAACTTCGTTTTTTATTATTTTCGGCTTATGTGTCATAAATGAATTTGGTATTTAGACTGATGAAAATTAGTTAATTATTTTAATATATATATAAAAATAATAATACAATTACTAAAATAGTAATTCATAAATTCTAATTTTAATAGAAATCATGAAATATGGTTATGAAAAATGAACTAACATTACAATCATTGGGACGGTTGGTCGTAAGTATGAGGTTTTTTCTTTTACTGTGTCCAAATGCATCTATTAAAAATAATTATTACATTTACAAAAAATATTATTATATCCATAATATCATATATATTCATTATAGTTACCCTTAATACATTTCATGTAAACCATTACTAAAAAAATACTTCTCATCACTTTAGAAGACTATTTTAAATCGTACACATGTGTAACAACATCATATACCCTATGATTTGAAATGTAAAAATAAAAAATATATTATATTTACTCTATAGTTATAAATATATTATAAATATCACATAAAAAAATTATATCCCCCATTATTCACAACTATGAGATGTTTTAATGTAAAAAATGAATGACATTGGTTTGTGAGAGAATAGTTCTCTACACAGAAAAACATTGATTTAATTACACATTAGATGGATGTTTATGATATTGTAGATCATACTCATATAATAAATTAAATATTTATATTGAGTGTATTTATTTTTTATATAAACATGTTATTATAATAATTTATGGGGTTTGTGATAGAAATAAAAACAAATCCACTTAGATGAATGATAAGTCTACTATGGGAAACAAATTTTAGTTTGTACCAAAGGAATTCCTTTGTTTTAGTTTTTCCCACTTTGAAGAATATAGAATTTTAATAGGAACTTTGGTATGTTTTTTTGGCGATTCTTGATGATACAAATGGTGTTAGTAGTGTGGGAAAATGAGGGGAGTGAGATAACATTAATAGTTTAGGTGTAGTGAAATTCTTATAAATACTCAAAGGTATTCAATATTTGGAGGACTCCCATACATCATTTGGCTTGAAAAACAGAATAATAATGTATTTCAGTGATTATATGTTTTAAAAACACCACCAAATAGCAATATAAATACATTTTTAATCTTTTTGTTTTGGAAGTCAGATGTTTCTATAATTGTTTAATTTTGTTTTTTCATAAAGGTAACTAGTTTTTTAACCGAAGTAATTTATCCATTAAGACTATATTATAGTTAAAATAATTATAAAAAATATTCCAACATATCATAAATAAATAATACAATTTATAAAAGTAAAAAATCTAATGTGTTTCTTGATATTAGTTTTAACATAAGTGCATCTAACATGAAAAAAATACTACATTAACTCTATTTATGACAACAACGTTTTTACTATTTAATGGTGAATGTTTTAAATATTGATGATAAAATGATTCTTAAAAGGATAATATTTTTTATTTATTAATATTTAAAAATATCATGGATTATGATAATAATTTTAGTGATTCTAAATCATTTAAAAAATATAATTTATTAATAAATAACAATGATGTAAATTTTTACATTATATATTTATCGTAAAATAAAAAATATAAATTATTATATGAAATTGTAATATATTAGGTTATAAATTTTTTATAATGTTTTATTATGATAAAAAATTAATGTAATATAATAATTCATCGAATTTACTACATTTTAAAAAAAAATATTTTGAATTATATTAGTTAATTGTCAACTAAATAATTACTACATTGTAATTTCAGAAGAATATTTTGTAATTATTTAATCATTAAATGATAAAGACAAATAAAAAAATTAAAAGAACTAGTTTATCTTTCAAAATGATATATATAACTGAATATATGTTTTTATTTCCCTATCCAAAGGATTTATTGAAATTAAATGGAAAAAAGGTATCCTTTTGACTTTTTCTTCACATAAAATATTATATGGGATACATTGATGGAATAGTTTCCCAAAACATAGATAAATATTTACTAATGTAATAAGGGTTAAAATATTTCTATATAAATTTATTTGGCCAGGTTTCTAGGTTAATTTTCTATATAGATTAAAATTTAATCACTTGGTAAACTCTGTTTTTCTTTATTTGTTGGAAATGAATGAAACTATTTTCAAAAATATTTATGCTCAAAAAATAAGATTCCATTATTAGAAATAATATATTATTGTTATCACAAATAATTTACATATTTTTAAAAAATTATCATATGGTACTTTAGAATTTTATTTTCATATAAATACTGAAGAGATGGAGATAAAACATGTTTTTATCAATATTACAATTTTAAAATAATGATTTTTCTATATTCACTCAATGAATAATAAGAAACATAGCTTATTAACATAAACTATTTTTTAAGGATATAAATTTCATAAATTACTGTTATAATATTTGTTATTATTTATTATATTAGTTAATTGAAAAAGAGAAACTTTTTTCATTTATAAATAGTTTAAAAAATTACATTTTTAAACCCAAAATAAACTTGTATTAAAATAAATATAGAGATTATTAAAAAATTTATTCTAAATATAACATAGATTACATTATAAAGACATCAAAACTTATTGGGTAATTTAAATTAATTAATTTATTCAATATTAATGAATTTAAAAATAATAATTTTGTTAATATTCACTAAAAATCAATATTTTAAAAAAACCAAAAATATTCACCCAAAATAAATTTTGACATTCTGATTCCAAAAACAAATATAAATTTATCCAATAATTTCTCTTATATTTATATAAAATTATTATAATAAATTTTTCAATAAAATAAATGGAAATCAATTTTCTAGAAAAAAAACAATTGAATAATGAAACCAATTTAATAAAAAAAAAATTTTATTATACTAAACATTAGAAATTAATTATTTTTGATTAACATATATATAATATTATCTTTTTACTAATATTTTTTATCACCAATTTATGGTCATGGTTATCACTATAATACATATCATCTATCATTTTTGAAAGGGGTAGCAAGTTAAATATTTAATCTAGCATAAAAATATCAGTGTTTTATAGAACATAATAATACATGAGTGTTCTATGTAATCTAAAATGAAATCATTTTTATGTGTACCTTATTATATAATATATAATAATAATCTTTTATAATCATTGGTTGTGATATCCTCTCCCAATTGATACATTTCATCCACAAAACATGAACTTTTTATTGATAATCAAAGGATGGATATTCAGAAATAGTTGTGTTGTAAACCCACATTATAGAAATGGATAATCAATCACTGTCTCAACAATAATAAAAGGGACATACAATTTTCATATGTGAAAACACATAACTAATTTTATAAATAGTAGTACATAGGTTCGAATATTGGAAAAGTGTAAAAAATTATAGAGAGTCAATGTGGTCATTGATTAAAAATAATTGAATTATAAATGGAATAATAAGGGCCACAAAAACTCAAATACATGATTATTTAAAATACAATAGTATTATTATAAATTAATTTATTGGGTTATAATTTTTGTCTCATTATACATTTCCTTGATTTAAGGAATTATCATACCTTCTAGACTAGGAAAATATTGAAATACAAAAACATTATATGTCTAATTTAATACATTATTGAAATTCCACAAAAAAATATCATGTTTTTCTCATAATAATGTATATTCATGATGAATTTTTAATTATTTAATCACATAAATTATAATTTAAAGGAAAAATTATCATAAAATGGATAATAAGTTATACCTTATATAATTAGACATTTAACAAAAACAACATGGTTAGAAAATGGAAAGATAATTTCTAAAATGAAAAAACCATTATACATTGATATAACAATTTTAATTGTAATACACCAAGTCTGATCCAATTCATTCAATAAATTCTTTTACATAAGATTCATCAATCATTGACTTAGGTCAAAACCAAAATTTTAAAAGGATTTGATAATATATTGTTCCATGATTAATAAACCATTAATCCAAAAATAAATTCCAATATGCTTCTGAAATAAACATAAAATTTACCAGAAAAAATTTCATATTAAGTTGTTCATCGCATAGGCCAATCGTAGGCACTACACCATTATCTTCCTTATGATATGGGTTGAAGACATACATAATTGTTAGATGCGATGAGTGTTCATTTTGATTATGTTTTCTAATTATTTACAATTAAACATTAAAAAATAATCCCTCAATGGGTATATCATCATATTGATAAAAGGGGTTATAAATACCCCAATACAATAACATGACCCAAATATATGTCATTAATAACCACAACAAAATCACTACATAAAACCATCAATTGTGATGTTTATCAATTTGAACATATGTTCGACCTTAATTTTATATCCCCATGATGGGATTTATAAATCATAAGATATTATTAAATTTACATATGAAAATATATAAATTTACCTAAAATGAACTTCAATACAAACTATAATAACGCAAAACCTTCAATACATGTTTCATGGAAAAAATTGAAAAAAATAAATATTTGAATTTGATGCCAATAACTGTCTAATAATATATTTTGATCTAAACCATAAAATATCATAAGGAAATAATGGATAATATAAAACCATGTGGACCATTTAGTTTTATGGTTATATAGACATAAGAAATACATGTATATAAAAAAATTCACATGAAATTAAATGATATCATATATTACTTATAACATCCATTGTTTTTCACATTAATACATCATGATTATCAATATGAATTACATTATAGAAAATCCTCATTACACACTATTCATTAGGACTGGGGGAATAAAAGATTACAATGAGGGAGTTCAAATTCTCATTAAGGGTAAAAAATATTATTTTAATTTTAATTTTTTCAATTATTTGAAGAAGTGAAAAGGGGATGATGACATATTAATAATGCATGTGCAAATCACAAAATACATAATACCCATCAATACCCATATCATCAAATATAAAAAAAGTAAAATACATGAGTCTTAAAAATCAATAATCATGATCAATTTGATATCATTATTGATCAAGTGAAGCATTATAATCACATAACAATAAACTATTTCACCACGTGGTATCATGTAACATTATTTTCATAAAACCATTTCAGATCAAATTTAATTAGAATAACCATAAAAGTCAACTACTAATACAATCATTACCCATTGCATTAGAATGATATCTATATACACCAATCGTATAAGATATAAAATGTTTACATGGCACTATCGGGGGCAGACCATCAAATATGTTTTTATTGAATCATATATAACTACCAGTTCCATCACAATAAAAAATTAGTAATATGCTCACCCGATGTAATACGTGCCACCCCATCATATAAGCAGTAACAGCTGCACCCGACATTATCTGGCCAATCCCATAATATATTATATTCCCATGAATCTCAAGATTTCTGATTAAAATAAATGAATTATGCATTAAGATCATAAAAAAAATTGAATAACCCATTGATAAATAAATCGGATTTATTTTTTTTATTTTAAACAAAAATGAGATGTTGATAAGAAATAGAATTTATAATAATCACATTGACAAAATTTTAATACATCCAGAGAAATGATGGAGATGGTTTCAATATAAAATATTCCCATTTTAGGATAATTAAGTATATAAGAGTATTTTATTTATGATTTAATATATCATTAAAATATTATTAAAATATGTTGGGGAAAATAAAAAATTTTATTAAAAAATTCTCTTTTTAAAATATTCTGAAAATCATATAATTTAAAAATAGACTTGAAATATTATAATTTATTATTTTTAAAACAACTTAAAATATATCTTGATGAAAATAATTTTTTTTTTGTAAAAAAATTAAAATAAAATTTAAAATCATTTTAAGAGACATTGTTTTTGATGAATAAACATTATATAATCGTAGAGAGAGAAAAAAGATGTTTTTTATAAAAAAATTCAATTATTCAACATACTAATGAGTAGATGAAATGTAGATTTTAAATGATAATATCATGAATAACGCAATTATAATAAATTTGATGTGTTTATTAATATAAGATTGTAATTCGATATCATTGAGAGCATAATTAAAATCTATCATGAAAAACGATAAGATTGCAACATAAATGTATATCTCTTAGATAAAATTCAAATATAATAACAAAAATGAAATTAAATTACAAAACATGTAATGAGAGTAAATAAATTCATGACACAATATTTCAATGGGGTTCAATTTACAACACATAAAATAATATGGTTGCATAACAAGAAATAAGCCAGAAAGAAGGAAAATTGTGACAAAATCCTTTATCATTTTGGTAACATTGAAATTATAAACCCCATGAAATGTTTTTTTGAATGGGTATTTAAATACCAATAAAATTAAGTATAATAATCAAAAAATACAATATTTTCCATTAAAAACAACACAAATGAAAAATAAGTGTTGGATATTGCATGTATCTGACATACTTAAAAGTCATACGTGAAAACCCATAATCATGAGTCTAATTTATCAAATTTTTTCTTTATCATCATAAATAATAAAATAATGTTATTTATTTAAATTATTTAATATATTATCCAATGTTATTATTAATTTTATTTAATAAATAAATAGTATTATATAATTTCATAATAAATAAATTTTCAGTCGAATGTTTTGACAATATTCATCTAATAAGACAAAAACTATTATAGTAGGTTGACTACAGTCATATAGTATCTTATTAAAACATACATTTAATAATAATCGTGAAATAATTATCATATTAATTCATATATTATTCAATTTAATCTACTAGTGAAGGCTAGTAATGAAAAATGTAAAAATATTATGATCATGGAGATGATAGGACTTACTAATGCATGAAAAATGTTTCCAATTTATGTTATCATTGTAGAATGAATGTATGTAAAATATTATGCATATATAATGATCATTATATAAAAAATACATGATTTTTTATTATATATACATAGTTATATCATTCTTTTGATTTAATAGGAATCACACCACATCAAGAAGGATGTATTCCACAAATTTATGAACGACTCTATCAATTTTTTATTGTGTGAAAATGTAATAATGAGTATGATTTAATATAGTTATATATTTATAATCATGTTAATAATAAAATAATTAATTAATTTATATCATATATAATCATTAACTTCACCTTTAATACCTTTTATGTTCTACTCTGGTGGTATATGATTTACATCGATGAGTGAGGTGGGGTTTTATTATACACAAGAGTGAATATTTTTTATCCTCTATTATAGGGAATGAGAAATTGGGATATATGATATAATTAATCTATAAATATAATTATTTCATAAATATCACATATAAAATTTTGATCAATCATTATTCCCTACCATGAATATTGGTCATGATAAAATGAACGACATCAATTTCCAAGGAGATAGTCTGCCATACATGTGAATGATGATTTAAAAACACATTTTACAGAATAAGGCGTTGTGGTGGGTCATAAAATTAATATAAAAATTTATAATTATATTTAGGTTACAAAATTTGATATATACTCGTTGAATAAAAATAATTAAATAGATAGAGAAAGGAATAACAAAATCATATTTGATGAATTCAAACTCTTCATCAGTTAATTCATTTTGGATTGAATTAAAGTCCTTCAAAGGTTTTATTTATATGAAAATTGTTATTTAGAGACCTGATTTTTTTAGATTTTTAAATTTGGGGCAAAATATTATTTTTTTCCATGGTGATCATGAGTGGTAAATTGGTAATTTTCCTCTGGCACATTGTATCGAATAATTTTTCTGACAAATTTACCTGTCAAGTAATAGGGTGTTTACCCGATGATAGGATTTTGGAAGAATTTTGATCATTTTGAATATTGGATGATGATTTAATAATTAATTAATTAAATTGTAAATTATATGGTATGTTTTGGGTGGATGTTTCTTTTTAATATAGTTTAATATTTAGATCTTGACTCCATGTTTTTGTATTTAATGGGGGGTTCTATGTTTGGTATAACTCACTGTAGGTTCTAGGACATTGGATGTTTGTCAAATGAGAAAATTAATTTATTAAATAAATAACATATTAATTAAATTTATTAAAAATATCCCTTTCATATTCATGTTCCTTAATATTGAAGAATGTGGGGATGGTATCCTTTTTATACGTGATGTGTAGAGATAGTATATAAAGGGGAGGAGATGCCAATCGACATTATCTATGGAATACATCAGGACCAGATCGAGCTGCGATAATTTTTATGAGAGGACTTGGAACTGATTATTTGGAATTTACACCATCAGGATGTCCAGATTTTATGTTTTATGGACCAATCCCAATATATTACTTTTTATGTTTTCATGACATATGTTTATTTCAAAAGACTTCATGGGGGTCGATTTGTGATTATTTGGGAGAAAATGTAGTTTCTAGAGGATTAATGGCATTTCCCATTAAGAAACCCTATATTCAATGTGTGTGGTTGTGGGAACACATGCCATTATTTTTTCGCAATTGGAGAAGGACTTTTTATATGTACACTCTATGTACATTATATCTAAACTGCATAGTAGTACATATCAATGTACCTGTCCATGTGGAAATGAACACAAGCTAGCCATTTTGGAATGTACACATCATGTATATTGGGAAAATGTCATGTAGTAGTACACATGAATACCCCATGATACGATGTACAAGTAAACGTACATGTCTAGGAAGATAGATGGGATTGCATTACATGTAATCAAATTCATGTTCCACATATATTTTCCATCTTAGAGGTTTTGAGAATTTTCTTCTAGGGATGAAAGGATTTCAGTTATGAGTAGTCTTTTCTGAGAGGTTTTCTATATAGATCATAGTGGAGAGATCTATTCAATATATAGGCATCATATGGATGGTGTGATAAAAAATTTAGTTGTGTATGAGGATACCCTTGAGGATTTGATAAATAATCGTCTAGTAGGATGTGTTTTGAGATAGGATGCTCTGTTGAGGGTTGTGATTTTAGTGATTAGCCAAGTTAGTGTGACATGGTGAGTTTCATGAGATTTCGTGGATGAATATTAGAAGGTGGGATGTGAGAATGATCTTTGGGAAGATTATGGTATTATCATATTTATCCGTTCTAGTGTATTGTGGTAAGAGATGTTATGGTTTGGACCATATGATTTAGGGTTAGATAGGTTGGAGACATTGGGTTTGGATGACATCGTATGATGGATGTTATAGCTGAGTTTTGTTGTGTTGTATATTTTCATCTGAGGAATCCTGTAGTGTTTTCTAGTTAGATGATTCTTGATCTTGTTAATGTAGGATTCATTCGTTGGATGATGATATTGCATTTCTAGAACAAGTTTTCTATTGTATTTCCTTGTTGGAATGTAGTTGATAAAGGATTTGTTGGAGGCCACATAGAAACTCTTGAAGAAGATTTTTGTGATGGGGATTGTACTGAGAGTTTGGTTTTTATCAGGGATGGTGAGGATGTTTACTCTTGAGTCATAGTTTTGAGGATCCAAGTATGGATACATATGTTTATAAGTAGTTTAGAGAACAACGTATGTGCCTGATTGATAGTACGATCTTGGGTGGGTGCATGTTCTGGTGTTGTTTGGTAATGGGTGTTCCATGCGACCCAAGATTATGTATGAGAAAATAAGGATATGATTTTTTTACAGAGAAGATTTATATTTATACTTTATTATTGTTTAGTTCGTTTATGATTGGATTTGGTTTATTCCAATTGTGTGATTTTATGTGGTTGGGTTCCAACATTCTGGAACAATGTTTAATGGTATGTTACGTGACTGTAGAGAGAGTTATCCAGAATATCTACAGGTGTCATTCAAATATTCTTGAATGTAATTTTGGGACATAAGGCACCAGGTATGGTTATCATACAAAATATTATAAGTTAGACCATGGTTCTAGACACATATATTTTATTTTGTTAGTTATGTTCCAAACTGATTTTCTACGAATTAATGGTATACTAGCAAGATGGATGTTAACCCTTGATCTATAACAATGGTTTTAGTAATCGAATGTGTTCATGGGAATGTTGTTTTATACTATCGAGTATATTATATGTGGTTTCACTTTTATGTGGTATGGTTTTGACCAAAAGGTTATGAACACAGTAGGAATACTTCTAACATGGTGTTAGATTTATTATCTGGACATTGATAGTATACTTCATCATTACAGTTAATATTACGACTCTGGGTAATTTTTTCATTCCATATGAAATTTGACATTGGACTGATGCTCCCTCACCTTCTGTTAGGTTATATTGATGTTTTGTGAACCATTGATGTTATGCATAGATGGTTTCTGGATGGAGTGTCCAAACCAAAACAGTATGTTTGGTATTGGATTGATAGTCCTGGTGAATTTTTATTGGTACAAATTGTAGGGATTTGTGATTTTTTTAATGGAGTAATGGACTAGGAATTATTTTTTATGATACATGAGAAAAATGACAGACCAAGGGTATGTTATTTGCTTTGATTTCGTAGAAAAAAGACTTATGGGTCATAATGATGAGCACTAGATGATGTTTGGGACATGAGAATGTGAAATGAGATAACCGAGAATAGACTCTCGAATGACAGTACTATTATATAATAGTGTCATGGTATTATCAGGTTAAGTTGCAGCTGCCATGGCCATGGATCCTGCATGTTATTTTGGATGAATGATCATTGAAACAGGCTCTAAGACACTCTCGATTGCACAGATGTATGTACGGTATATCATGGTTTTAAAACTATGCATCAAGGAGTTTTTATTTATATATATTGTCATTTTTGAAATTGGAATTTCATATTCAATTAACTGGAAATTATGGAAGTAGTTTGTTGGTTCACCGTTTGGGTGACCTACTGAGATTTAATTCTCACCCCATATAAAAGAACCTTGGTGTGTGTACAGTCCTTAATTATATTTTTTGGTTGATCATAGATTCATGATGGATCGGGCTGAGGACCCATGTTTCATAGTTGACTAGGAGGCTTGTGTTGAGTTTATTGTCCTGGTTAGAGCATCATGACAGGGTTATGAAGGCCATTTAGGTGTTAAGGCCCGGATATGGTAGTCAGGGCTATTATATTTACTTTTTTATTTATATTTTATGTGTGATTGGCCTTATGGTCGATAGTGGTTGTATATATTACATGGCTCTTTAGACCATTAATACATTTTCATTTTATTACAACATGAATAGTTTCTATTTTTTTATTCATTTTCACTATCTATTGTGTATAGTTTTTGGTTATTTACATCTAATTGTGATATCTGATATGGCTATATATTTTTCTCACGGTTCCATCATTATTACCCTACTGCTAGGCGGAAACCTCTGGCATACGAGGATGTGTGCATTGGGTCTTATGGAGAATCAGATTAAAGCACTGGTTTCGTGGATACTATGGCGGGACATTACAAAGTGGTATCATAATATTCACATTCATGTAACATCATAATTTTTGGTTAGATAGATATAATATATAAGAATGTGTTAAAACATGTGCTTGATACAAGGATGGTGTGTCACAAACTCTTTTACTGGTCAAATATCCATGTTAGAAAGGATTGGGAATCATGTTATGCATTTGTGATTTTATTGTTGTATATTTATTTTACATTGATTAATGCACAATTTGTTTGGATTTTATAGTTTATTTTGGATTTTAGTCTCTTGGAAAATGTGAATGAGGCCTATGGGTAGATATTGACTCTTGGAATGTAGAGGAATGTGTTTTACCATGCATCAAAATAGGAACATAGGATCCCTAGGTTGCAGGCCATCTAGTGTTTCATTTTGGGGGTTTCCTACATAGTAGAGGTTTTGCGGATCTATGAAGATATGCTCGATGAAGGGATGTTAGTGTTTTCCTTATGATCAGCTTATGTATTTACTCTGGTGGGTCAATATCTTATAAATGTAGTGTTGTTCACCCATTTTAAATTTTTTTGGAGGTTGATAGTCTTTCTAGGTTTTCTATCGTGTGGTCTGGTGTGACTATTCACAAAGTGGACATAGACTCTAGTTTTGGGTAGTTGGTTGGTGAGAAAAAACATTATAGTGTGAGGCCCTAGAGGAGGATGTTTTGACTAGTTGATATCATGTGATGATGGGACAAGTGAATATGAATTCCCCATGACTTTTTTACTTTTTATATTTGTCATATATATATATATGTGTGTGTGTGTTTTTGGTCCTTAGTGACATGGCATGATACATTATTTTTTGGGCTAGATGGGAGTTCCTAGTGGGATTGTGATGTAACTTTGGAGCATGAATTTAGAGTTGTTTGACTTCCACAGGTGACTACTATGGGAGGGGTGGTTTACAATGTTATGAATTCTTTTTTTGTACATGTGGTGTGGATGGATGATTTAGTCACTTTAAAATAGTGCAAAAAGGGTGCGTCTAGGTTTTAGGATTAGGATTAATTTATTCCTTTTATATTGAGATGGTGCACATTTGATTCAATGGTTACACCCACTAGTTTGTTTTGAGATGGTAATGTTCATTTGACTTCCCTTCCATGGAAATGGATGTGTATGAGAGTTCATCGTGGTGGCTTTTGGATGGGTTCATAGAAGTTGAAGTACTCATATTATCTTCGTTAGGTATTAGGAGTTTCTTTGATTTTACATGTGACTAATTGTAGAAAAAAATTTATGTGATTGAATTTCAGAAGGGAGTGTAATGGTTGCATGATAGAGGAATCATAGTGATGAATTTCATGGTGTTGTTGTGTATCATTTTTATTTTTTTATCAGATGATTCATGGGTGTGTATATGAGGTTCTAGATATGTGCTGAAGGCCATAAGAGGGCTATGAATTATTGTGGGTGTGAAGAGAGGTATGTGGGATTGGTGACCCGAGGGTTTAGGATTGAACTATTATGTTCTAAAATAGATTTATTTGTAGTGTTATTAATCATTTAAATCATAATATCATCATGGTTTGAGATGTTTATTCCCAAAGTAATCACATAATACTGAGTATTATAAGAGAGAACCAACATCAAACAATGATATAGATATATTTTCTTGGATTGATAAGGTCCCCCCATGGGAGGTTGTTCTCATGGATCAGTGTGTGTAAATCATTATGGTGGGTATCCCACTGATGGTTTAGAATGGTTGAGGACTCTATGATAGAACATATATTTACAAATACCATTGGTGTCTTCCTCAAGAAATTTGTAATGAGAAATATTAGCTATTATGATTTGTTTCTCTAGTTGGACCAAGAGGGACATGTATAGCTTCAAGGATAGGTTTTGATTGGGGAATGAGAAGGGGGAAATTTATTTTTTTATGAGGTGATAATGATGTTACTATAATGGTGGGGAGTACCAGATAGGATATATTGTTATTACCCTTGTGTGGGTTCGGTTGAGGATGTAGTGAGAACCATGCCGAGCGGGTTGGTAGACTGTAGAGAATGTTTTTGAATAGAGACATTAATGATTGGATGTTTTGTGTATAATAATTAGTAGATGTGGTTGAATTTTATAGTGGGGAACACCATGAGTTTGAGGAATTGTTCTAATATATTACAGGATGTATCATGTTGCATGGGAGATGGTAGGAACATTCCTAGTGGGCTATTAATGGTGTCATGTCGTGGCTTGGACTTTGATGGGCTGTATAGAATTTCTTCATAGTTCTGTAGCGAATCCTAGTTTGAATAATTGAGTAGATATAAATAAGTTGAGATTGATATGATGGCTAGAGGTGAAATGATGTTTGGATGAAAAACCATTGAGTTTTCATGACGACGAGAAGGATTATGGTAGCGAGGTTGTACATACATGCGTTTTTTGGAATTTGAAATATGATTTGAAATTTAAATTATTGTTCTAAGGGTGATCATCAGAAGAAAAAATTGTCATTTTCCACTAGATCATGGTCTTTGATAATCTTTCTAACAACTCTATTTTTCCTAGAATTGGGTCTTCACACTTGGACATGAGGTTTTTCAAATTTTGAGTAGGTTCAGTTTTGGTAGAATATTTATTAAATAATTGAATAAATATTAATTAGGTCAGGAATATTTGGATTTCTGTATAATTTGAATGGATTGACGCATTATGATTCATAGTCTACCATGGTGTATGGATGTGGAAATTTACCTAAGAGAGGTATAAACTATTTTCATGATCTGGGTCTTGGGACACATATTAAAATGGGAAATTAATTAATTTTTTAGTCAACAAATAAATTAAATTAAATAAACTCTTATCCACCCAATATGGTGGTTCCTATACATGGAGAAGGTGGGTAATCTGTCCCCATACTCATTATGACTTGAATATGTTGATAAACGAAGAATACGTCACTAGACTTTGTACTTTATGTTAATTAGAACAAGTTTGAGGTCCAATAGCTTCAAGGAGCAGATTTTGATCTAATGGTTTTGTGTTTATTCTATGAGGACAAAATTTTCAATTTTTCCCCCAATACTCGTAGATTAGTTTTTTAAGGTTGTTAATTATTACGAAATCTTACAACCCAATGGGGTTTGATATGTTCTTATTTAGGAAAAGACGGGGGTCTTAGGAAGATTAAAGGGGTTTCACATTCACAAACCACTTATACACAATGTGTGTTTCTAAGAACACAAACCATTTGTCCATCCCATTTGGGAAATGGATTTTTTAATGTAAATGATATTTACATTAATTACACATCATGTAGTAGTACTTGGTGATGTACTTAGACCTATGGAAAATTATAGAGACATGGAATGTTTGGAAAGTACACGTCATTTACATTTGGTACATGAAAAGTAATTTTGGTGTAATCCAATTCGTAATACATAGGTAGAACCCATGTTTTCTCAATCCATGTGAAACTATATAGCTGTGAAGAAAGATGATATTACACTCTGTGTACTCTAAAGTACATTCCATGTTATTTTTCCATCAATGATTTCTTGAATGGTTTGCTATGTGGAAGGAAAAAATTGGCTTGTGAGCAGTATAATTTGAACATTTTTATACAAATATAATAGTTTTGGAATCCTTTCGACATATAGAGGTCATCTATATTATTTTTTTGATAGATGTATTTATGTAGGTGGACATCCTAGATGCTTGGATTCTAAAGCCTCTAGTGGGTTATGTTTTGAACATGGAGGCATGGGTGAGGGATGTGTGTTTTGTGATTGGCCAAGCAATAGTGTTCTGTATTGGTTTATTAGGATTCATAGATGAATATTATAAGGTTGAATTTTAGTTTTATATCTTCAAAGATCATAGTTTGAACTTGTGTATCTAAAATTGTGGCTCTAGATTATAGATGTTATTGTTTGGATTCTATGTTTGAAGGTTATAGTAGTTTGGCCCTTTACGATTGGTTTGAAAAATCAGAATGGTGGTATGGCTGATTGAAATTGAGTAATGAGTTGAGTATAATGATCTCTCAATGATTCCATAATGGGATGTTTCTTGATCGATGTATTTTTGGTGGTCGTGGATGGATGATTATATTTCCAATGTGGCAAGTTTATTCTATTATAGTGTGTTGCTGGGATGTGGTAGATCATGGATCAATTAGAGGCAATTATGATACTATTGAGTACGTTTCTTATGATTGTGCTTGACCAAGGGTTTTGTTGTTACTATGTTTAGAGAGGATTCCTCCATATTAGTGCTACTTTTAAGGATCCAATTATGGATTCCAATTTTTATATTTGTTATGATGGACCATGTGTGGGCCTGATCGATAAGATAACCCAGGGAGAGATCTTGTTCTTATGTAAATTTATTATAGTTGTTCCTTGGGAGGCATTAATATGTACGAGTCGATGGCATTAATATGTAACTGGCCCAGATGGACACATAGCCAACCCTTGTTATGTATTAGTTCTTTGAGGTTGAGAGTTGCCTTATTCCCTTGAAAAATTTTCATATGGTTGGGTTGCCACATTTTGGAAACATGTTTAATGGTAAGACATGTTTTAGATAAATTTATTTTACAAATGACCTATAATTACAATTCATAAATATATGTGATTTATATTGAAGGATGTGAGGCCCTATGTATGGTTACTATAAAATGAACATGGTGTTAGACAGATTATATATACACAAAGAGTATAATCATTTGGTTATTATTGAGACTGATGTTTTAGAAATTAATGGTATACCATCTTGATGGATAGAGTACCAGCACACCATATCCATTGTCTCGGTGATTTTCTAAGGGTTCAGGCATAATATTTTACTATTGAGTATAGTGTATGTGATGTCACATGTATGTGGAATGGTGCTTGACTTGAGGAACTAGGAACATGTGGTATATAAATGAGACGGTGTTATGCTACGGATATAGACAATGATAGTTGAGTGCATAATGATTCCCAAGCTAGTGTTGGTAGGAAATGTGAAGATGGATGTTGGATTGATTCTCCTACTCAATGGGATAGACCATAAAAAGGCTCTGGGAACCACTGATGTTATGTATAAATGATTATTGTACATAGATTATTAGAACCACATTATGTTTTTTATTTTTTTGATTATCTGACTTATTTATATTGGTAATTATGATTTGGATGTGTGGTTTAGGTATTCGAGTGATGCTATAGGCATTAGTTTTTATGATACACGAGATAAATGTTAGACAGAGGATCCATGATTGTTAGTACATTTTTATAAACATGATTTATGTGTTAAGGTACTCAGTGTGAGATGATGTTTTGATCATTAAGACATGGTATGTGATGAATTATAATATTATAATCGATTATATGACTAATATAGGATGGTTTCCTGATATTACCTGGTTTTGTGGTGGCTGCCATGGTCATGAAGCCCACATTTTATTTAGGAAAGACAATCATGGAAACATGCTCAATGAATGTCGAAATAGAACCAAATAAGAGTTGGTTAATCTTGGTACCTGGCATAAGGACTGATGAATATTTTATTTAAATTTTATTTTATTTGCATTCTTCAAGGCTCTGCAAGATTCATGAGAATGCACATACGGTAGAAATTTATATGTTCACCATTGGGGGTTGCCTATTAGTGTTTATTTCTCACCACTATACATGCAGTATAGGGTAAAAATGAACATTCGATCTACTTTCTGGTTAATCACATATCTACAATGTGTTAGGCTGAGGAATCATATTTCGTAGTTGACCTAGATGTACTTGTGGGGTTTAAAGGTTGGGCTGGAGAAGCAAGATTGGGAACTAGGTCCTAGGGATATGTAATATCCAAGAATTTGAGGTATGTCCTATTGTATGTACTATTATGTTATCCATTTTGTATACGTGATCAGAATAGTATGTAAGAGTTTTTGTATTTATGGTATGGGTGTTCAGCCCATTTCTGCACATTCATGTTATTACAACATGTTTAGTTTCAATTTAATTATTCATTTTCATTATCTATTGTGTATGGTGTTTATCTATTTATATTCGGTTGTTCACTCTAATATGGTGTTATAGTCTCATCCCATATCCACCATTACACACCATCTATTATTCAGTAGCTTTTGTTATACAAGGATTTACACAAGAGGTCTTATGGAGACCAATCATGGAGGACTGATTTAATGGCTAATAGGTCGAGACATTACATGATCCATATGGGATGATAGTATTGACATTATAAAGTGATTTGGGAAAATTTTTTATGATACAAATGGATTAATTGGATTAAATGGGTGATGGGAAATGGTGACCTTTTATAGTGGAAATGGAGTGACATTTTTGAAAATACTCAAAAGTATTCACGGGTGGGATGTCTTAATTAATTCATATGCATAAAAATTGAATTTTAATGTATTATAGGAATGGTTATTTCTAGAAAAACCGATAAAATATAAAATACATAAATTTTATAAAAATTTAGTTCCCTAACTACTTAGTTTTCTTGTTTTTTATTCATTTTGATTTTTAATTATGTTTGACCTATTTTTTTAAACTATATAATTTATCTATTAAAAAAAATTAAATTCATAATTATACAAACATTTATATCAAATTATTGAAATTATTAAATTCATATTAAAAATTAAAAATCACATGTGGTTTGGAAATTAATTTTAACCAAAGCACATGTAATGTTCAAAAAAATAACATTCACCATAACAGTTCCAACAATGGTTTTAATATTTAGGGGTTAATATGTTAATTATTAAAGATAAATTCATATATAAGTGGACTATTAATTATATTTATTAATATTTAAAAATACCATGGTACATAATTTGATTCTAATTAGTTTTTAACTAATTTTTAAAATATTATTTAGTAAAAAATAACATAAATGTCAATTTTGAAATTGTTTATATAATTTATATTTAAAAATATAAATATCTTTAGTGAATTTTAATATATTATGTTGACAAATGTGGATAATGATATATTCCTCTAAAATATTATTCTAAAATAATAATATATTCAATTTATTGATATTTTAATATTTTAGAATCCTTAATTAATGTTTTTACTATGAAAGTAATTACAACATTGGTATTTGATAAGAATATTAATTAATTTTTCAATTATAATAATTAAATAAAAAAATCATGATAAAAGATTAATTAGTTTTTGAAATAGGTAAATATAAATGCAAATAAGTTTTTTCACATTCCCAAGGCTTTATAATATTTCAAATGGATTCTTTTTTGTCTTTTCCTTAAATAAAAAATTATATGATTCACATTCATCAAATAGTGTACTAAAAACTCAAAAATGTTTATCTTAATGGTATAAGGATAGAAATATCTCTCTGAAATGGGGCTTGGAAAATTGTATATTTCATTTTCTCCTTAAGTATAAATTTTATTTCTTCTCTAAAATTGTTTTTACCTAGAATATATTAACTAAATTTAATTACTTTCATTAATAACATTGGTAAATAATTAATTTTACCTTATTATATAATATAAAATGTGATAATTCCAAATATGTTATCCATTTTTTCAAATCCAATTCAAATATTTTAAAAATATTAATTTAAAATTAATCCCACTAACGTGACCATCAATGATTTTTAATTAATTAATATTTTAAATAAGATGATTTTATATAAAATCAATGACTATTAAAAGTAATTTTTTTAAAATAAATTAATATTTAATTATATATAGTATATAAATTAGATTTTAATCATTTCACATTATTAATTTAATAATAAATTTAAAAGGAAAATCATTATGTAATTTAAAATAGTTTTTAGAAGAAACTCATTTCTATAACAAAAAAAACATATAATAATGAAAATTTATTGTTTATTAAAAAATTAAATTATTAAGTTTAACAAATTTTACCTAAAAAACTATTCAGAATAAATGGAAAAACATTAATTATTTAATTATTTTTAAAGAACAATGTTTTACAGAAATCATAATTTATTATTTTCTATAGAAAATTCAATATTTATTTTGAGAAACCCATGATTTAATGTAAAGTGAATATTGATATCCCAATTCCATGAATTAACATAATATTATAAATGATATTGTATAAATTTACAAATATTGATTATAATATTTATTTCAGGATATTCAGTAAAAATAATTTTTTAATTAATAATTTTTTTGAAGAACAAAATAAAATTAATAAGCAATGAATAATTGTTTTAAATTTTTTTTAATTTATATTGCGTTATATATATACATATATTTATATAATTAATATGACTCATACCCACCAATTTAATGTATCTGTTATTATGGAAATTTATATGATGGGTTGTTTATGTTCGGTGTTTCCTGTTAAATACACCATTAATAATAAAAGTATAGTGGATTCATGTAACATCATCTAATAAAAGTGTTTCCTGTAATGAATGATAGTATAAGAGTTTCATGTCCTTTCTTCTATCAAATATAATTCCATTTTTAAAAAATATCCACGAGTTACAAAAAAGTATTTTTATAATATATTTAGAATTATTTTTAATTTTCCTTTTATTTATAACTATTAGAAATTTTGATTCAAATCCTTAATTAGATATTAATAACATTATTATACATATTAAATAGTAATATTATAACAAAATAATATATTTTATAGTTATACTCACAAAAATATTATTCCCTCTTCTTATTGGATATATTTAACACAAAAATAAAAAATCATATAAATTTATATCATAAATGGAATGTGATATAATAATTTATATTAATATGTAATTAATAAATTTTTGTTGTGAATTTTTCAAATAAACAGTTAATTAATTAATTAAGATTCCACTATTAATTTTCTAAAAACAATCAAAAAATGCATGTCTCCAATTTCAACTAAAATAAATATTACTAAAACTCAAAGAGAGTGATAGAACGACATTATAAGATATTCTAAAAAATAAAATCTAGTTCCTGGTATTGTATACGAGTTATTAAATTTGTTATAATAATGAATAAAAACATTGCTAATTATGAAACAAAAAAATGTTCATGATTAGTCTTATTAGATAATGAAAATAGATAATAAATAACTAATTTACATATATATATATATATTAATTATAAATAAATTTTATTAAATGATGTGTATTATTATGTTTAGGAACATATTGATTATGATATTTTTTTTCTCACACACGTGTTTCGAGTGAAATCAACTATGTTAGAATTCAAGGTAAGGGCTTCATCAACACAATTTTCTTTTCATTGGGTCATAATATTTCATACACATAATTGATTTTATCTTTAGTCCTATATTGCCTTATTTTTCACGTTGACTAATTTTTCTCTCTCGAAAAATTACTTGAGATTATAAATAAAAAATTATATGATATATTTTTTTTCCAAAATATATATATAACATTCGTATGAATTAATCTCATTTTAATCAATACATCTTGTATTCCAGTTATATAATTTTACTATAAAATTTAATTTATTTTAGGAAATTTGTGTTTTTATATTCATTCTTATTCTTCCAAATTTCTTTAGAACCTTTTATAAAATGAAAATCCACTAATGATTCTCTAATGTTTTTTATAAAAAACGCCCTAAAATTGATAACAAATTTATTTAATTCTTTATTTACCAATAATGATTTATTAAATTATTTTTTATTTTACATGAAGGATATTTTATATGGAACTATTTATTATAATGTTCAAAAATTATATTTATTTTTGTATCAATAATATGTTCTAAAATTAATTTTTACCACTTCTTTTTTAACAATATTTTAAATGTTTTTTTTGAAATCTTCTTTATTTTCACATATTTTTACAGAATGTTTTGTCTATCATGATATAATTTATTTATTAAAATTTATAAAAAATTTTGTTTTATATTGGTTTTTAAAAATAATAATTTGGTTATATTTTGATTTCGGAAGTTCATATTATGTCATAATCATAATTTTTTTTGGAATCTCATACTTTTATGTGTTCTTTATGTTATAATGATTTTTTTAAGTGGCACACATATGTTTGGATGAGTACTGTTGGAGTCTTATATAACCTTACATTGAATTTAATTATGATTATATCTAATGATATAGTCAAGAATATACATAATGTGTTTTTAACATATGTTTGGTCATAATGGGCTTTCATGCATTTTTTGGCGAGGAACTAATGAGTTCGTACACTTTGGCATGGGCATAATCAGTTATATAACATAGATATCTTCTATTCATATTCTTGTAACAAATTCACATGCACTTAAAAAATTTATTTCACATTTATAATATTATTCTAAATTTTTATGAAATTTAATGATTTTATATTATTACTTAGATTTAAAATATTTAAAATAATAATGAAATGAAACCAAGTTATAGAATTATTGAAATGTATTTTAAGACATGTCATAATATATATTCTAACATAATGTTATTTTTTATGTCATGTTTCCTTAAAATAATTTATAATTATCATATATTATCATATGATCTTATAATAAGATATTTATCAACATTATAATGTTCTCTTTGATGTTTAATATCCGATACATTAAGATATTTTCTTCCCATATGATGTATTTCAGATCACCCATTTCTAATGATTCAAATTTACAGGCTATAAAAATTATTTTATCATGTTTTATATCTATAAATGCATCTATAGGATTTGATGAAGGAGATAGATTAGAAGTTCCATAAAAAAGATGTTAATGAAGTGAATATCAATGGCATTAAACCTTTCAGGGCATGATTTGTGTGAATATTTTTGAGATGAATTATTTTAATCTTGAAATTATTGTATTTATTCTGTTTTTTGTAGCATGAGTCACATTAGATTGTATTAGATAATTGTTTAATTATTTATCGATATTATTTCAATTATTTTGGTGATTAATTTTTCAATATATAGGCAAAACTATACCGATATATTTATGTATAGAATTACAAAATTATGTTTTGGTAAATTATAGATCACGTGGTTTCCACAAAATAACATGTAACTCCACAAGTAAATATGATTTTTTAATAATATAAATTTATTTTATTCCTTATGTCTCATAATTACACCAAGTTTGTAGTGTGCTACACAAAACACCATTTGATGATTACACTACTTTTACCACAAATTTATCATTTGATAAATTATACATTGTGTTATTAAAAATAAAGGTTATAATATTAATATTGTTATTTAAACATTACAGGTTAAAACTTAGTAGTCATAAATAAAAAAATGAATAGAAATAACAAATTATAAAATATTATTTATAATTGGTTTATATTAAGGAATAATATTTTTAATAGAATATATATAATTTTTGGAAAACACATTATATATTGAAGAATATTATTTTCTAAAAAACAATTTTTATGTCTTTTTTTGAAAAATAATATTACTATTATTTTGAATATTTTAGAAGTATATATTTTTTAAATTAAATTTATATATTAATTTAAAATGTAAAAATTATCATTGTGTTATGTTTTTAGATTTTTCATAAAAGACTACTTTTTTGAGGAATACGGAAAATACAGAATATTAATTCAAATATACATTTTTTAATATATTATTAATAGTAAAATATTTTTAAAATTTGTTTTAAATTATAATTAGTTAATTATAGATAAATTAACAAAATTTATATAATTGAAAACAAATCTCATTGAAATTGGATATACAAACATTATAATCTTCTGATATTCTTCACATTAAAAACAAGCCTGCTGGACATGTATGCATGTATAATTTTTAAAAAATATTCTATTGATTCTGTTATTAGAATATAGATATATTGTTAGAATATTTTTAATCAGAATGTTTGTTAATTTATAATAAGAGGAAATAAATTTTTGACCTATGTGTTTATTAAAATAAATAATTATTTAATTACAATGATTAAGGTAAAATTGACATTAATTAATAGTGACAATTAAAATATATTGTTTACAAATTAAGTAAATTATGTTCAAACACAATGTTATGTCCACATTTTGAAATTATATTTCCTATGGTTATAATTTGTGAAATTAAAGACAATTAATATTTCATTAAAAACAACATTTTAATTCAATTTTTAATATATTTACATGTTTCACAGTCACCTCCCTTGTAAAAGGTCACTCACTCTACCCAAATATTTATGCCTTAAATACTAATTGGTTTATTAAATACCTACTTAAATAAATTCTCAACTTTCATTATCTCATAATAGTTGTATTTTCTTTGGTGTGAATCATTCCATGGAATAAATTTGGTGCAAAACAAAAGCAGATACCTGATGGAGAGGTACATTTTATCAATGAAAGTTTTGGTTTTATAACATTCTAAAATCCATTTAATTATTTTTATAAAATTATTATATAATATCATTAGAATCATCCATGAAATTATTTTTTTAAATGTCTAGGGTGATAGATACATCCTAACACACATGTATGTGATGGGTTACAAAATACTAATTCATTTGTACGATAATCTACGCCTCATGAATCGGTGTCATTTTATTCATTATCACTCTTAATGATTGATTATAATGAATAAAAATATACATATATATTATATTTATGAATTTAATAATTTATTCATGATTTTTAATTCATATATTTATAATTCCTTCATGAATTCCATTTTTAGCAATACGATAATATTGATCATCAATAAGATTGACTACAGCCTCTTGAAGTGTCATGATTTATTCACTATTTAAATTAAATTTGTTACTGATAAATATAAAATAATGTTATATATATGCCATAATAATGTCTCTTCAATCATAATTATCCTATATTTTTATTTATATCAATTCGAAATGTAAATGGAAATAGAATTTATACGTACGTAAAACCATCCATCTCCATGAAATTTTTATTTCTTGTCCTGCATATGTCTTTTTTATATTATTATAAATAAGTATAAATAAATAAAATATATGATATTTATATCATTGTTATGATCTATGATATTATGAAATCACAACTAATTTTTGAAAATCCAAAATATAACTAATAAATGAATTTAAGAAAAACCAAAGTGGTAATTAACTAGAACGTAACATTGACTAATGAATTGTAATAATATATTAGAATAAATTCATAAAAAAACATTATATGGTATTATATATAGGATTAATGTTATTTCATATATGTTTAATTAACATATATTTATTATGTAAAAGTTTTTATTGAGTACAATTATATTCAAGACTTAAGGTAAGGTAATTATATATCAGCATGCCTTCTATGTGACACTTGTAATATTTTGTATGTATATTCATTTAAATGGTGTATATACATCCTCTTAATCATATTACATCATGAATATACTTTTAATAATAATTTATGGTTATTTTAATGTTATTATTTATTGGATATCATGATTCAACGCTTCTATAATCATTTCAGTTTATTACCACAATCTAATAATTTATCATTATTTATATATGTTAATGATTAAATTGATGAAATTTTGTGCTATAACTCTTAAAATATTTCATGATATTTATTATCATATGGTTATTTATTATAAATTAATTTAATGGAACTTTTTTATACACATTTTATTTTAATATAATTAAGAGAAACGTTTTATGAAAATATGATGTCATTTCTCCATTCAGATGGAAATCGATTTTCTTTCAAAAGAATGTATTCAATTTTTTTTATAAAACATACCAATAATCTTCAATGACATACAAAATAAAATTTAACACAAGTTTGCAATATTAAAAAAATTATTTTCATGGGAATATTATTATTGTTATTAAAAAATCATCATTTAGATTTTACCTCAAATATTAATGTAACATTAATTTCTATATGTATAACATAGATAAATTTTTTATAAGTAATAAAGAACTATTTATTAAAATATTTCTTTATATTTTTTGTAATTTATTTAATAAAAATATTAAAAAAACATTTTGGTTTTAACAATAATTTTTTTGAAAAAAAAATACTTTATTCATGAAATGTTTAAAATGATCCTTTGAAATTATTTTCTATCTAATATGAAATTGATTAAATTTAAATATTCATTACAGGGAATAGGATATAATAATACCATTCATATTATTTCTCAAAATGGTTAGTTTTTTTATATCATGATTTTTTTTGAAACACGTTTCTATTCTAAAAGTTAATCAATTATAAAAATCGTTGGAACCCTAATTATTTTCACAGGTTATACAATGATGAAATGATTATGAATGACATCTCTTTTTCAAAGGTTCTTATTTCATTAAAAATTTATGATACCATTTTCAATTCATGGGTAATGGTATGATTGATTTTAGTGATCTTATGAAACACATAATTATGATTTATTTACGAGATGAGAGAGACCTGTATCTTCCACTAATGCATTGCGAAAATAATTATATTTCGCAGGAGCCACAAAATTGGAATAGAGAGAGAAAATAGATAATAAATAACGGGGCGGAACGTGAAGTGATATTGGATAAATATTACATAGACATAATGTGGTGCGAACATTATATATTAAATAAAATAGTTCGTTTAGATTCTATTGACTACTAGTCTTGACTAATATAGAAATTATTTTTTATTCTTATGTGTATGGAATGATTTCATGTCTTATGATCTCATTATATCATGTTACTAGATTTACACTTGATTAATTTCTTATGAAATGAAAATATATTTACGATGAATCATGATTATGATATTTTATATTTTGAGTATGGATTTATATTGTTATGAAAATGTTCTCTTACCCTCATGTTAATGTTATTCTAATCTATATCCATTGTTTTCTCTTATTAAAAATCAAAATATATGACTACATCCTATAGAAATCTAAACATTGATAACCATAATTGACACTTGAAAATTTATAGGTAGATTTATTCATATAATTTATAATGTGGTCATTATAATTTTCTAGTTTCCATATTTTTAAATTTAATAATTGAATTATACTCATTCCCAATATTACATTACTAAATTTATTCCGGGGACATTAATGAACCAATTTAATAAAAATTTGAAATGTAAATTGTGTTGATTTATCTAATAGGAAACCAATAATATTGGATCTAGAAATCATAAAAATAATGAAATAAAAAACTAATTGTCTCATGATATGATAAAAAATACGCCTTTTTTGATCTACCAAAAAACACTTGGAAGGATAATCTCATTATCATGTAATTCATGGGGTAATATCCAAATCAATTTAGTATGTTCTATAATCAACTTGTATTTGAGTATTGGGTAAATTTTCTGGAAAAATGTTTTCTACTCTCCTAGGATTTGACCACGAGAGAACCATTTTGGCCATTTGTTATTACTAAGTTCATGTTGACTAGGTGTGAAATATAATTAACAGTTCTAGTACATGGGGGTAAAATTCTCTATATAATGTAATCCATTCATGAAATTATTTTTCATTAAGAACATTCATTTGATAATCAACATTATAAAGTTGTATCAATTTATAGAATTTGTGAAAAAGTGGATGAATCTATTTGATATAATAATGAAAATTTCATACCACTTGTAAGGAATTCCATTAGTTATATATATGTAAACATGAAATGAAATGATCGTTTCTATTGAAGAATAATGAATATCCTTAGAAGGGATATATCGAGAAGAACGTTTAATATATATTAAGAGACTATTCAATTTTTCTATTTTGGTAGAAATGGATTCAATATCCTTTGAATATTCATGTGAAAATAAAAATAATCTAATATATCATGTATGGTTTGACGGATGAAAACATGATGAAGAGAATTTAAGATGTCCTAGATTTAATTAAATTTGGATAACAAACTTAAGAAATCACTTAACGGGATCATGGAATCATTTACTGTGTGTTAATGAATAAATCAAATACCAAAACAATCAATGTTAGGATAAGAGGTCGATAAACGCAGTAAAAGAAAAGAAATACCCTAGTAATAGTCCACATACAATATAATGTTTTATGTGCAATGGGTTTATATATTTTGTGAATCAATGGCCAACCACACATAATGATGTTGAAAGTAGGATACTCAGACCTGCCAAATAAATCAATCAACGGAGAGAACTCATGTTCCCCACTTGAAAATAAAACTATGTTAATGAAATGTTTCATGTTATACTTTATATATATTAAAGACATGTTATTACATTATTTTATTTTTTTCATGGATTGGTTTTTTATCACACATATTTTCAATGAATGTGACATAAAAACCCATGAAATGGATATTGAACTATCTTTGAGACACCTGGTACACAATGATCACATCGATGTCATAGAAATATTCACTAATTATGATTTTTTGGATGATATTACAAGCATATATAAATTATTTTTTCATTTAGTTTAAATTGACATAATCATGGGTATAGATTGTGTTTCCCCTCATACAATACATATCGACTATAATGATTTGGAAGTATTAACCCATATTCTCAGTCATACTATTATCAAGTATCAGTTAAAGTACTATTATAAACTCCGTGTGAAATTGAATTCTATAATATGATTTATGAAGCACAAAAATAAGGGAAACATTATTAAAAATATTTTTTGATGAAGTATATATTTGTTACATTCATACTATTCTAGAGTATACTAATATATTTATAGATAAAATGCATATAATTTCAGCAAATCAAGGGGTTTAGTTTTATTTCATACTCATACTAGGATCCATTCATATCTCAAAAATTTATAGAGAATAACTCATATTGAATTTGAATAATTAAGTAAGAAACTTATGGATCATAATTAGAAGGTTTTTATAATAAATATTAATCATATAGGTGTGATCCTATTCTCTTTTCTGGAAATAGGCCAATATGGGTTAACTCTTAAGTTTTACATAATTGATTTCCCTCATGGCCTAAGGTGTGTTCTTGATCCCCATGGGATGGATTCAAGAAGCTACATATCACTCAAAAGTTGTTTGGAATAATTTCACCCTCAATAGAAAATAATTAAGGAATTTAAATAGTGTAAAAATGTGAGAAAACAAGAATAAATTTTATGTCACAGCAACAACAAAAAAGGCCACATATAACAACTGGATAACTAGGTCTCAACATGTATTAAAACTTTTTCCAGCCACATGGTTTATAAAATAACACATGGTTCCATGTCTACATTTCTATAAGTCACCTTCATCACAACCCACTATTCGGAAAATCGAACAAGGAGAGTCATCATATACATGATGATCTTCCCTTGATTTGTATCATAAGAAAACAAGTATATAAAATCCCAAAGTTAAAATTAGTCGGTGAACTCATGATCCCATTATGATACAACCAAGAATCTAGAAATTTTTTAACCACATAGATCCACTAGTTCATTTTTAAAACATAATATTATAACACTGTTAAAGAAATCATTTTCTATTTCATAAAATGACTTTTGAGTTTTTTCTAAGAGAACATGTGTTTTTTAATAATGTATAGAAATTTTTCAAATTTAAATTTTAATGATATAAACATATAATAAAATAGATTTCATGAATCAATATAAATAAAATTAAATGGTGGGGGAACAATCATTTCATGTGATAATACAGGTAATTTAATATAGAATAATTGAATTTGGATATACATATATTCTGTATCTAAAAAACCAATATACTACAACACTCAAATGGAACACTAGTAGGTATAATCTAAATTCTACTGTTCATGAACATCAGTTCAATATAATGGATAACCCCCCGTCACTATAAAATCAAAAGAAAACCAAAGTAGTAAAATATTTTTTCATTATGTATAGTATTTGTATAGTCATTCATTATTTCCCATGGTCTACCCTTGGAGAATTTACATTATCAATACATTAAAGATAAAAAAGTGTTTCATAATATTTTTTTAAGTCATAAGATAAAACAACTCTTCATAAATATTTTCTATGGAAAAATAAATTTAATATCCAAGAGATAGTTTTTTAAAATCATTTCAACAATGATCCACAATGCTTTCCATGATTGAAAACCCATTTTAATATGTGAATTTTCCATTGAGTAAACTAAAAAATCACATTAAATGACCCATTGGGATCTATTAAAACTCAAACTTTTATAAACAAAATATTACCTCTAATATAAGTTCCATTATAAATAATAAATTTAATAATCAAAACCATGGGAATGTATCAAATAATTTAAGTCATTCCACGGGTTAGTCAATGGGATATATAAACATACTTTGGAAATGATGAAAATGCATTACCTTTTTATGACTGATGATGGTAGGAGAAGATATCGAACCATAGAACACCTAGATCTGCTAGAAACAACATCAAAACTCCATATATATATATTTTTTAGATCCAATGATCTAGTATTGATTGACATAAATTTTATTGAGAAATTGATTAGAAATCAAATTATAAAGAATACATATAATAGACTATGGAGAACATACAACCAATCCATTTGTTGGTAGTAATATTTACCACATGGAAGGTGGGAAACAAGAATTTAACAATAGGGCCATTTATCTGAGGAACATAATATTTGGGACCTTATGAAATAATTATGGGGATTAAATGATTAATTTGAGTTAAAATTATATATTCACCATTATTAATATTCAAATTTAATAATGAAACCCATGAGTCAGTGGAATCCAAATAACATGCTTGTTGAACAAGAAATCATATATGGGCTTATTCAAAACTCACTGGTGATCCTATGACTTCCATCTGATAGATGGTGTCATCCAACATATATAAACAAGATATAAAACCTCTCTTATCCTATGATATACCTATATATCACAATACAAGAAGATAAATGGATCCATTCTAGCTTCATAATACCTAGTAATGATAGTTATCACTACCATAATATCTTTTTGACCCTATAATGATAGAACCTCATGAGGATGTGAAAATATAAGGCCATTGTTGCATCATCAAGACCTCAATCCCAAATGTATCATAAAAGTCTCAAAAACATTTATATCTCATATGAGCTAATGAGATCACCTTTACATGTTATGATCTTATTTTAGTTGCATACTACCTTAATAAGCCTTTTAGCCACATATGATTCATGTTTAGAAATAACATCTTCCGACTCCAGCACAGAATAATTCTTTGGATGATACTTCCACTATATTAAAACATAAAACTAATTTTTTATAAAAGAATAAGTCACGTTAAGCCCTAATGATTATAGACCTTATCGAGTCTCTCTAAAATCATTAATTATTGTTAAATTCCCTTTTAAATTAGAAAATATACCTCAACTGAGTTGAACCTTTTCCAAAACCCAAATTACATACCTCAAATTCCATAATATGAAGGCACCAATTAAGTTATTATTTTTTGAATCTATAAGCTATCTCTTAAACATATGTTGTCATGTTCTATATAAATTTAGTCTCATGAATTATACTCAAACGAACATAAGACTGTTATCCAACCTATTCCAATCAAAGTTGAGACTTACAAAGTATCCAATTGAAAATATCAAAGAATGATATCTAAATGAATTCATTACAACCATTTTTTAAGGAATAATTTAATATGGGAAATTGATTCACCTAATATTAAATAATTTCAAGACTCATTCCATAATAATGTCATAAATAATTTGGATGGATATTCCAATCTAGTTACATGTTTATGGGGGATAATTCATACTTAAATACAAATAGATTACTATCAATATATGAATGCTATGCTGAGACAGAGATGTAAAGTGGTATCCCCTATAAAAATGATATCTAATTGAAAAACATGAATTATTTCAACATCCCACATGTATAATTCCACAAAATACAATACAATTTTGATACCTCCATATATATTAAATGTGTATATTTCATGAGTGGATCCATAATCACTAATATCATATATTTACGACAATGATTGTATGGTATCCCAATTATAATGAACATGGATTTATCATTTTATTTCCTCAACTGAATGGATAATGTTTGTAAAAAAAATAAATGTTCCTATTACTATGACTTGATTCCATGATATATAAGGCACTATGATATAAGACATAGATTTAATATTCTCATTCATAGAAACCAGTAATGATATTTGCTGTCATGGTACATATTTCTAGCTCTAGAGTGTACAGAATGACATGGTCGATGTATATTACCGATAAAATCATGCATCATGTCTTTCAAAACAACCATTGTTTATGTAATGAAAAAAATCCATAATGAGACTAAGAATAATCACATGATTTTTCCAACCATAAGTATTTCTTCTCAAACACTACCACTCTAAATTTTTAAGGTTTCAACGAATAATTATATCATCCAAAATAGATCTAGCAGGAGTAAATTAATTGAATACCTTCCTATCATATCACCATAAAAGTTTCATCCAAAAAAACAAACAGAACGAGGACAACTCTTCAACAAATAATTTCACATCTTGAATTATTAATCTTCATCTAAAATCATTTCTAACTAGAGTAGATTTTCATGTAGTATAAGAAATATTAAAATTGAACGAATAAATAAATTTCTACCTGTTTATTTTTATGGGTTGAGATCCATTTTTTTGAGGATAAAATTTATAATTTTATCGATATAATACACTATAAACCACAACCCAAAAAGGTAATGGCCCCATGTCTTATGTGTATGAAATATTAAAAATTAATAAATATAAGAATTTGTATAGTAATTTTCATGAATGAGTAACTGGAATGATCTATGAGCTATGACATGTATCCCATGAATAAAAACACATCCAAAACCATTCCTATGTAACCAATGTAGATATCATAACTATTAAAAATATGTGGATGAATCAGGATTAGAGCTATAATCAACATAACATTCAACTCCTCTAATGAATTATGGAACTGATATATATAAATAATTATTACCCCATTATTTGATAACTATATAATATTTGATGAAATATTGGTGAATTGTCCACAATATAACCTATATTTACATTAAACTCTAAAAAACATCATATAAAAAACAGATTTCTATGAACCTCCCAATACATCACTACCCGTAAAATTTTACTTTCTGTTGAGACACACTGTAGTAAAAACCACACATCCCAAACTTTTCACACATTGAATAAAAAATATATAATGGATAGATGAATACATAGATTATTTTATATTAGGATTCCGGGGACAATAATTATATACTATTTATGAGCCTACTCAAATCTAGAATGAACTATAATATCATCCATAAACATATCCATAATGGAATACAAGAACTAGTGAGAGATTATATTCATAAATACCATAAAAACAATATGATAATATATAATAATAAATGCAATATCCAAATACTCATCATTTACAAAATACTCTTTCACACTATTGTAGAAATATCATCTTCTCAGATATTCATCTGATGGTACTCAAATCACAGATAAATCATTATAAACAACAAAAACTTTTTATGCTAATCATAAAGGTAATAAATATTAGCTAAGCGATATTTTTTCATTATAGTCCCATAGTTGAGTTTTTTGGTAATCATAAAAATTGAAAATAATCCTATAAACCATCTTTTAAAATTTCACATGCGATTGCCAAGGTGAAAAACTGTGGAAAATAAATACATTAGCCTCAAGAAACACAATCTGATCCTTCTATTCTTTTAATTAAATGTGAAAAATTTGATTTGAAGGTAATGAAATTGGTCACATCACTGAATATTGGTACATTGAAAACCATGCTACCCTATGGGGCTTTAACCAATGGAAATCATCAAGAATAACATTAGTATACACAAATAGTATTGTAACTCATAGATAATTTGTTTTGATGATTAAATCAGGTTACTTAATTCTAAAATGTTTCATGTTGTTTACAGTGTCCTTCTAGTGTTTTAGTTTTTATTATTGTTATGAAGGAATTATACCTGAATACGACTTCTAAAATAGTTCAGAGTGAATTCATTAATGGGTTTACAACATTACAATACTAAATAGACGATAGAATATGGAAAAAACACCCTAGATATAGAATGCACATTATCAACATAGTAATGGGCAATAACCAAATAGTGGTAGAAAATAGTGTTTAGTAGTTCTCCTATAGCCCACCAACTAATTAGTGGAGGCTACTCAGTATCCAATGGCATCAAGTTATAATATATTATTAGGTATATGTACTTTTCAAGATGTTTTTATTTTGGGGAATAAATTACATGGCTCATGTCATTGTATCTGAACACCCTAAAACCGTTATAAAATTATATCATGGTAGAATCAGATATAATTCAAAATCCATCAAATAAATGTTATTACACTCTAATTCTCCACTATTAAAATATTCATCCAATTATCTCTAGATATCCAAGAGCATATTTTCACAACATCAACCTTTCAAGGGGAGAACATGATTTTATCATTAGAAGAGATAAATCAACCAAATTAATAAAAGTGTGCAATTCAATGAATTCATCAATCGAACTAAAAACATTCCAGTTTTATATATTGTTTCTTTTTTTTCTCATCCCATATTGATCACATTGTATAACTGTGTTTCACTCACTTCTTATGAGTATCTAGCTAAACTGTTATCTTGATATAATTGTATCAAGAAATATTCAAGTAAATGTATTATAAAGGACATCCAATTACGAAAGTAATATATTAATATTCACCCTCAATTTCCTTATATTCATTTATCTATTAAATCGAATTGATTATAGTTCTTGCAATTACCTTAACAGAACTGTTTTTTGGATGTTCCTAGATCCCATAAATCCATGTTTTTTTATTCTTTAGGTTCTCATTCAAACAAGGTGGGTTATAAAATATAACCGCATGATCATTATATTGGTAATGTGATATATCTGTTACATTAGGTATTATTTTCAATCATTATTAATAAATTTACAAATCCAAATTATTTTTAATTTTTTATTACTGAAATTATTTAACAAAATTTCATTGTACTAATCTCCATTATTATTAACATTGATATATTTTATTTTATTCATTTTTTCATCATATCTTGTGTAGAATTTATTTAATTATTTAATTTTATATTAATAATATAAATTCACACCCCACTTACCAATTTTCCAAAAAATAATAATTATTAAAATAATAACATTTATCATCCTTCAAAAAATAAAATTTACAATATTTTTTACCTTGAATCCATCAACTAGTATCATATGGTGAATATTTTTTCTATTTCAAAATATTAATTAAAATTCATATATTACATATTTGGTTTTTTACTTTAAAATCATAACCAATTTTCAATGTTATATTTTTTTATCGAATCTACATATTATACACATTCACCTTTATTTTAATGTTTAAATTTGTCATTTTGAAAAATTGCAAGTCTACTTTTCACTGAAGTGGTTATTATCCAATTTGGAAAATATTAATGCGATTGTATATTCCAACTAATGAATTTAAAGAATAATGGGCTTTTAAGTATGTTTAGGACTTTAATATCAATATATCTATAATTAATTTCATTCATTTGAATTTAGAAAGTTAATGTGTTTTATAAAATATCTACTTCTAAAAACAATAATAAAATTTAAAAAATTTATAAATCATTCATGAATACAAAGATAATGTAAAATAAAATTTTCTATCAATATATTATCATGATTATTAAAATATTCTTATCAATGAAAATGAGGTTACTGATAGCATTTTTACTCATTAAATTAACTCTTAAAATAATAGAGAATATATTAGTGATGTTTTTTCTCACAGAAATTATCATTAAAAAATCTTATTAGTTTTACCTATTATTGGGATCCCAATGAAATAACGATCCATGAATCCATGGACAAAAAAATATGGAGGATTAAGAACACACTAGATACATTATGAAATATATATTTTTTATGAATAACCATGTAGTAAATAAATAATTAAATTTTAGAAAACTAAGAGGGATATTACATTCCATGAAATTGATGATAATAATAAATCATAAAGTATCACCCAAGATGATGTTAATCAATTAAAATATTTAAAAAAATGAAAAAAATTAAAAAAAAATGAAATCATTTCTATGTTTTGAAAATAACGATAAAATAGAAAAAATCGTCCCAGTGTGCCATAATTTCAATAAAAAGGGATATATGAGACAAAAATGTCTGATTAATAAAAGGAGTATGAAAAAATGAATTGTAAGAATTCTTTTTATATACCTACATAGAGATATAGTGATGATTCAATGGGAAATTTCTCCTTAGACAACTCATGTAAAAAACGAATCAGGGTACATCTTAGTGACGATAACCATGTTAGTATTCCAACTTATCACTCTCCTACATATTCTCATATTTTTTTAATAATCTTATTTTTAATATCCATTGAAATGATGCTTTTATGTTGAAAATTATGAAATTAAACAATATTAATTACATTGATGATTTCAAAATTGAAATCACGTATCTAATAATATATCATTCAAAATTCACCGAAGGTGAAAAACATTTAATTTGATCAGTGGTTGTTAATTAATCAAATGAAAGAATAATTTTTTTTATTTTTAATTAATAATCTTCAAAAGAACTATTATTTTTAATAAATATTCTCAAAATAATTATTATAATTACTTTTATAAATACAATAATATTATATATGAATTGATTGAAGAAATGAATGATATAAATTTCTTAAACCAATACATATCTCTTACAATATTTCAATGAAAATAAATTCATGTTTGTGTTTTCATTTCTTAATTTACCAATGGTTATGGACCAAATATTAGAGTCCATAAAAATCATATTATGAAAACAATTTGAGACCCTCTAGTGTACTAAACGGTAAAAATTTATGTTCTAGTATACAAATTTTATACTATACTTCAATAGTCTGTCAAATGGAATTTACATAAAAATAATGGTATATAAACCGTCGAATTGATTGATCTACTCCTCCCACCTATGTTTAATGTTCCAAGTGAGGGTGAACCTAGCTAATTCATTTTTAGATAATTTTGGATGTAAATATTTATATTCATTGAAAAATTTATTACATTTTTCTTAATTTATCTCATTGATAAATATTATATGAAAATATCATCCCACAACTATGATTTATTTATTAAATGATTAAAGGATATATTTTAATATTTATTAATATTATTTAAATTTATTTTTCCATTCATTTACTAATTCTTCATTGGTTGTGACACCTTTATCTCAATTATGATATTATTGTGCATGAACATTATATATCATTCATTTTTTCAATTCCATTTTCATATTTGTTTTCATATATCTCTTAAAATCTCACGTTATACATTTGTAATGAGATATTATCCTTTATTCCAAAAATAATGATATAATTTTCAATCTATTAAAAATAATATTCTCGTTACTTGTATTATAAATATTTTCTTAAATCCATGAAAATGATTATATATGATTTAAAAATATTATATATTTTATTCTTTTAAAATCTATTGTATTTATTTTATCTTATTATATCCCCATAAACATATTAAATTAAATGTTAATTTTTGTTAATGTCAATGAAGGATATGTTTTTAAAAGGTGGACAAGTTATTGAAGGAGCATAAATATAAAGGAATGTTTTTTTAATGACGTTTCTACATAGGGAGAACATCGTTTCTATGGTGGAAAAATTGTTTAAAAATTATTTGGAAGGTAAATATATTTATATTTTCCCTCTCCCATTTAATTAATTTTTATTCAAATGTTTTGTATCATTATAACATGGGAGAATTTTTTTAATTTAAGATTATTTTTCATAATAATCACATTTGTTTATTTTTCTCTAACATGATTGAATATATTTCTTTATTGTTTATATTTTTTTTTCTATTATTGGTATGTAGGAATCATGATAGAAGAAATGTTCCTTATATGATAATAGGGAATTTTACATAGTTTGTACAATAGTGCTGCACAATCTATCTATTATAGTGCAACTAAACAAATAGTAACATGTTGGTAACAAATATACCCTATATTCCCCATAGACTACACAAATAAGGCCATTGACTAGTTGGTTATAGCTGATAGTGAGAAATAGTTCACTTTAAAAACACCAACTACTCGATTAAGTGTACATGATATCCATTTGCATTGAGATATTACATATGAGGAGGAATTTATAGTCCTCAGTAAGTGTCACTTTCAATTATAATATTCTATATATTGATTCCTTATAATATTTTACCATAATGAATATATAATAGGTGAACATGGAAGCCAAAAATATTATTCCAACTCGATCAAATTAATGTTCCCATGATATAATTCTCAAGAGGATTAAAGATTAATATCATTCCTTTATGATATCTGAAGAGATTAAAATATTCATCATTATACAATAATGTGGAGATAAATATTTCATCATTGAAGGATATCATTGATCAAAATAATGAATGTAATTTTCATCAATAAATTTATGAAAATCACCTATAAAATTCTTCTTCAATCATATTATGCATTATTTACCTCTCCACTCATTGTTGGTTTCCTAAAATCCAATTTCCCATAAAAATGTTGACTATATATCACCATTTCAATTTTGATATTATTAATGCATGATAGAGTGAGGACTATGAATTTTAATGGTATTAAAATTAATAAAGGCATCTATTTAACTTCTCCCACTAGTTTATTAGTTCACGATTTTTCATTCATCCAAGTGATTGTGTATCATGCTATTACATTAAAATCATGGTCTTTTAAAGATCTTATTTTTAATTAAAACAATGGGTTTTTTAATTAGTTCACAACCGTAAGAAATATATTTACTTAACTTATCCAAATATTTCTTCTATGGGGGGATGATATATAAATATTCCATATGGTAATTTTACCATACTTCTTTAAATAATCCCCCATATCCAATTAAATGTTTCCTTTTAATTTCCTTGATTTTTTTTAATAATATACATGTTTTAATTTTTTTATTCTAACATTTTATAATAATGATTTAATTATTTCATTAATTATATATTTTAGTAAATATAATTATTTAAATCATTATCACTTTCAATTTATCTTAACTAACATACTCAATAATTTCAAGAATGACCCCTAAGATGCGACCCAATGACAATGGGAAAAACAATATGACAACTGGATGGATGTCAACTCCAAAATATGGCCAATGAGAACTTCTTTTCATGAACATGGATTCCACATACATAGGAAGACATGAGTGAATTTTTTGGGAGCATGAAACTATACCTGACGATGATAGAGATCGATCTATGATTTATAGTTAATCATTATGTCTGTGAAAATTATATGTTAAAACATTTGAATATAAAAGACTAAAAAATTTCCTCATGGTGTAATAGTAATAAATCTCAACATTAATATCAGTAAAATCATAACATAGATACAAATTTTATCTTAAAGTAGTGGAATGAGTAATCAAAAAGGGCATGTTCTTCAAACACAATCCCGTGGTACCAAAAATCACAGATGTTATAAAATAATGGGTTACATATATCAATAAAATCTATAACCATATAAGATTATATAAACAACATAACTCATAGAGTATCATGTAATATAACAATCTTCTTTACTTCATGATCTGTCACATACAAACAGCCCAACATATCTTGCACTTTTGTGGTCACATGAGCATCAACCTTCTTATGAGGTTGGAATCCAACTTCTATTATGATGTTATGTCAACATTGTGATCCCATGGTGAAGGTGGATCTAGCTCTATAACCATGGGATGATATCACATAAGAATTCTAATAATGACACAATTTACAACATGTGTAACACACCTTGGTACAACCTATCAATCAAGCTTAATGTGCCCCATTTTCCCACAATAGTATCATACCACATAACTCTGATCTAATGACTGTTACATATCCCATCTCCTCCTCATCACTAGAAATCATTTATTATTTTATGATCAGATTGAATGCTCTAGTTATAAGTCATTATTGCTAATGATTTCAAGAGCCATATCCTATTAGCTATGCCAGCCTCATCTAAATCTTCCCTTTCTGAATGATCCACATAGTTGGGTATGAACATTATAGTAAATATTTTATAAAAAAACACACATATACACATTTTAAACATCAACACCTATTGATAATCATTTTAAATAATTTCTTGATACTAGTGCAAGAAATCAAAAAACTATGTAGAATATCTCTTGAAAAAACTATCTTCCTTCTCCTAGGTAACAAATTTGTTTACATTTATCTTCCATAGTGTATGTTGATAGAATTACATGTCAAAGGATTTCATAAAGGTAATCCATTTTAGATATTATTTAAATTGGTATTTCTTTATAAATTCCTACAAATTTATTCTATGTCCCTTTAAGTATTAAAGTGAGGAAGATAACCTTGGAATCTTCTTGGGTTTTGAAATTGTCAAAAATCATCTAGTTCAACTTGAACCATGACTCTATGTTTTTAGACACTTTTCACCACAGAGTATCTTTGGATGATATGTTTTAGGATTTTATTCATGATGAATTTTATATTCAAGTTCAGTTGTTTTGAATTATACGATATATTAGATCATATAAATGATGGATTCATTTTAAATGGATCAATTAGAGGATTCAATTATGTAACATATTCTATAGAAACCATCCAATTTATCATGATAATTAATTTTATAGGATCTGTAATCTGTAAATTAAGAAGATATGAACACTTTCGAGTAAAATTATGATTCATTTATCATAATGTGAATATAATAAATAATGTAAAAATATTAAAATCATAATAAACAACACTTGAAAACCCCAATATTCAAATGGTTATATAATGATTGTCTTAAAATAATGATTTATAGGTGTAGTCCCACACTACCTATTGATATTTGATAGTCCTATATGTAGTCAATAAAAAGACCCCACACTATTAATGATGATAAAAAATAACTATTATTGTTTTTAACACCATCCTAGGATCCCATAAAATTATTCAAATATTAAACTTCCTCGATCCATGTACATTGTTATCTGACCGATTGGGCCACTTATAATAACATGGTCTCATTCTAAGAGCCATATATCCTTACCCACATTGGTAACTAATATGAATAATTATCATCCCCACAATCCAAAATTGTAATTTTAGTATCCACTTTCATACACATGGTCTTATTATTAGACATAAATGTATTTGTAATAGAATAACCTATATTAAACCATAACATTACATAATATATCCTTTCCCAAGTACTAAATAACATTATTAATCACCACATGCTAAGGAAATGATCAAGGGTATTATATATATTGTTTTCAAAATAATTTAAATTATAACATAAAAAAGATAATGGAAACAGATAGAGTACTGATGTGGAAAACCTAAATATATCATATATTAAACAACAAAAAAAATGGTCATGTACAATATCTAATAACAAGGTATCAAAATAAAATAAAAATTTTATAAAAAATATGGAACATAGAAAAACCCATGGTTTTATCTACACTCCCTAATAATTTTCATCTATCCAAAAGCACGGGTAAGAATCTCAAGGAATTAGAGTCGTCATGTTAATGAATCTCTTTCCATGACCCATATATTTCGAAACCAAGGCTATAAAAAATTAAAAATTATTTTTTTATTATGATCCAAATTTGATATGACCCATAACATATGCAGTATCAAAAAAAATTCATATGCTAGTTCATAATAAGTACACATTAAAAAAAGTGTTTAAAAGATATAATTTTTTATTTCATAAAACAATATTTTATTTTTTTAAAACAAACTATATTTATTAATACAGATCAATAAAGAATTGTAATTTTTCAATGGAATAAATTGATAAATAAATAGTATTAAAAATCAATATAAAAATATGATTAAGTAGAAAATAATCATATAGAAAAGCCACACCAATAATATAATACCAGTGAACGAATTTTTGTTATACATGACATGAAAGCATACATTATCAAATTATTGAGACTTTCATAAGAAAAAAAACTAATATAAGATGAAATATATAGTTAGGGAACCTTTGTCATACATTTATGCAACCCATAGTCTACATGATATCAATGGTACCTCCCATTGTGATATATAAATTTAGTAGGTACATTATTTTTATAGTTTTACCGATACACCAAGGGCACCCATTTGTGACTATAAATCATCCTTACATTCACGAAAAAAATGCATCATAAAAAATAACATAGTATGAAAAACAATATTTATTAAATATTATCCAGGGCATAATCCAGTTTAAATCCATGAGATAATTTTTTTTGAAATTTATATATATATATATATACAAACTTCATTACACTGTTAATAACTAATTCTTCTATTTAAAAAAATATGAAATATGATGGTCAAATAACATATCCCAAATGGATTCTATAAATAAAATCTTTTTTGAATACAATACAAAAAATATCAAATAATAATTCAAAATTGAAGAATTTGTTTCAGAATCAAAAAAAGGCAGTGAATAAAATAACATATCTCATACCAAGGGTGAAGCCATAAGATAAAGACACGTACATTGGAAATAGTGGATGATCATTTACTAATTTAAAGCAACGATTATAGGAAAAAATATTTGGTCATAGAACACTAATATTTTATGGAGACAATTTCAAAACCAAATGTTGTTTCTAGTTCCAACAATCTTGTCTGAATAAAAATAAATTTAATTGAGAAAGAGTGTAGATAATCAATTAGAAAGAGACCTTCTATCATTTTTTGAGGAACAACGAGAATCACATTAAAATAGAAAAAGGAGGTACAAAAAGAATAATGATGGGAGTCATGAATGTCACTATATAGTATATAATCTTATAAATATATAGTTTTTCTAAATTAATGCTTAATTTCTCGGATTAAAATATTATTTCTGGTGAAATTATTTACTCAAACTTGTTAATAAAAATCTAATGTGATTCCACCAGCTGATCATGGGGTACAAGAAAAATACATGCCCATACATGAATTTTATCAAATTGCATGTAGAAACTATAGACAAGAATTTTTTATTTCATACCACAACAAATAGATGATACCGTCCATAGACTAGTTGGTGGAAAATTTCTATAACTATCAAGACAAAACACCTCACTCAGGCTACGAGTGACCGGAAACTCAAAATGAATAATAACCTTTCGAAAAAATTTACATTAAACCTAGCATTGACATTGAAAAATATAAGAATTAATCAATCCATATTTTAATTTATTATTCTGATCTTAATAATAACATAAATAATAAAAAGTAGCACATACCTCATTTCAATGGAATAAACTATTAACTCATGTGAGGAAAATAAATTTTTATTATTTAACATTGATATGGATACAATCAGTTAATGGACAAAAGGATAAAAGATTGAAAATTATTTTTTCATATGAGTTATGTACACTATGAATTTATTTAGGTTAATTTTCACTTTTAAATTATCCCAAAATATTCATGGATATAATGAATATAGTCTATAGAGACTACATTGACATATTTTTAAATTTTTTTATACATGATATTCTTATATATTTAATATGAATGGATGATAAGGAAGATAAATTTTATATTGTGTTCATTAACTTGATAAAAGGTAATCAATATTATAAATTTCACAAGGGTCATGTAATCAACTGAAAGGGAATATTACTAGATCATCCAATGAAGAAACTAATTCTAAAATGTCATAAATTAACCATTTCAAATGATATCCACTATTTTCGTAGTATAATAATATATTACAATGTCGTAGACCTGAATTCCACTAAATGGTTATGTGAGCCTTGTTTTCCCCATAAACTCATGTGCATTATTCAGACAGCAGAGCCTACCAACATATAGTGAGGGAATAGGATTGTCAGTGTGGTGATTATATAGACATTATCAGAGTATAGCATAATAGAATTAAAAAAAATATTAAAGTAACATAATCAATAAATCATGTGGACAATATATAATGAGTGGGAATAGATAAAAAAGACAAATTGAATCTCAAATAAAAATAAATGAATCATGTCTTGTTCCTATAAAAATGTAGGCAAAACATGTATACCAAGAATAAATACAATACATATAAAAAATTATAAAATGGAAAAAAAAATTCTATCTTACATCACCCGACTCAACTCAGTCCCATGCTCCCATTCTCCTATGAATTAATCAAGAACCTATAGAAGGGTTGTTTCCCAAATCCACACCTACAATAATATTGTATGTTTGTGAATCCAATGGTGGCTCAATATGTTTTTGTTATATAATCCGAGTAGAAAAAAACTTATGATCACGTTCCAATTAGAATGTGAATATATATAATATACAATGAATATAGTAATGAAATATTTAATGGGTTTTCTGAAATGTAAACATCATATATGACTAGGTTCTCATTTTAATATAATGCTCATTTTTATTTAATAAAAGTTTATCTACAGTCGGTATGTATACCAAAATTACCCATTTTGATTCCATGACTAAACGATTAGAAAAAATTCATCCATAAATTGTATGTCAGACCAACTCTAAGCTCATTCTTTTGCTTGACATACACGTCAAATAATTCATTTCATTTTTTAGTTTGATTAGAACAAAATCCAATCCACAACATTCCAATGATGAAAAGTATGTATTTATCTAGATACAATATAAAACTACAACATAATATCCCATCCATGAAAAACATCTGATCAACCCAGGTATCGCTCTAGGTATGTTATAAAGTCCCATCCATTTGCATTCATCCTTATTGGTCCTCTAAAAGAGACCAAGTATCACCAATGATGATATAAACTAATTCCATTTTGTGTCTGTCAATGTAGTTCTAGTATAAATCCATTTATTACTTGACATATAATAGTCATGCCTCAGATTCCTTCCTTGGATGTTCACTATGGAGTTTCGGTATCAATCATGCAAAAAAACAGTTCAATCAAATTGAGTCCATTAATGGAATCTTTATTCGAATCCATGAGTCACCCAAGAAATATAATTATTTAACCAATTAAATACAATTTATCCATATTTATTTAACATTCCAATGTCAAAAATAAGAATAATACAATTCATTCCTCACATAAAATTGTGGATATGGACCAAAGTAAACTTATATTGATTTCCTCTCAAATACTAACATGGGAATTTCATTTAAACTAAGAACTCTATATAAACATTATATCACATAATCAATTCTAAGCAAATTGGCATCCATCCTTCCCATTTTCTATTCCAATTATAGATGATGTCACCATTAAAATCATATATTTCATTTATAATTTATTTTGCAAATCACATCCCATTAATGTGTTACTATGAAAAACATAAGGAATCTCAAATCGTATACAATAAAATGGTACATATAATTAACAGTGCACTCAAATGTGTGGTTTTGATTTTATGGTGTTGAATATATAATCATACATCAGAGATCTCATTAAATACAGATTCCATAAAAATTAAAATGAATAACTAAATCTACTCATTGTGACTCTCAGAAATTGGTAGCATAGAACATTCCCATATATAATCACTCAACATAAAAAAATAACCATAAAAGCTATTCTATGTCAATAGAATATTTCCCTCCAAGAATCAACATCATATTTCAATCCATTCGGGATAAAATCGATGAAGTAACAAAGAAAATATTAATAAGAGAAATTATCATTGACCTATATATGAAAAATTATATCTAGAAGAATAAAAAATGACTAAACAAGTATCCTGATTTTACCAAAGAAGATCCAACAATATGAGTGATTCTTGAATTGGATTCCAGATGGAGAAGATATTTTGATTCTTAGAATAGTCACCTAAAAGAGTCCTCTCAAGGGAGATGTTTTTCAAGATGGAGAGGGAAAAATTGAATTGGGTTGATGAATTAGTTATGGAGAAATGGTCATTTTGCAAAAATATCTAGATCGTAGGGTTTACCAAATGTTTCACTAACCAGGAAGGGGTATCAATTTGATGGGGTATAGCTCATGGTTTGACTAACTGTGATAAAACAATGAAATGTCCCACTGTCAATAATTAAAGACGTTGTTAGATGATAGTGTGGCTCAAATATCATGGTTTTCACTCACCATATGAACTCATTATACTCTCTATAAATGAAATTTACTATATATTAGATAGTGTGTCACACCCATCATGGTTATAATAACCATTTTCCATTCCTTATTTATCAAAATAATTATGTGTTCTAGTCATCAAATGAGCTCTAGACACCTACTATACCTTTATAACCAATTACATAATTCATAAAAGGCCATATTTAATAATTTTAGAAAATAATTGATGAAATATTAGATATACAATCCTCAAAGGAGAACCATGTTCTTAGAATCTTCCACCCTTAAATCAATTCATCTTTGAATTTCCCATCCAATGGTGGTGAATAATGTTTTTTGAATTACACTGGCCATGGAGCTCAAACATTAGCTAATTTCTCCAATGTATCGTCTTGAACTCATCCATGCAACCGTATCACATGTACTATTGAAACAATCTAGCCATGGAGAATAATTGTGAAATGTTCTACAAAAAGTATAGAATGATCCTAAATGGACAAATATAAATGTACCAATACCTCATCCTAGTAAAAGGCATTAGATAGGTCTGAATTGTAATATCATAGTTGTAAAATATGGAAGACGTTGTGCATAGATCTATACATATGAGGTAATTTTAACCGATAGGCTAACATTCTGACTCTCTATAGAATATAAAATCGCTTGATATAACAGAGTGAAAGTTTACCTTTTCTCATGATCCATTTATATCCTATCCATGTTGAAACATCTATGAAAACATGATCCCTGTCATTGAACTATATATGACCTCTATTAAAATCAATCTAAGAATTCTAGAAATACTGTGTAGTGGAAATAACTTAATTCAACTGCACATATTCCACAATATTCTGGACGTGAAGTGGTAAATTAATAGGTACCTCACCTAACACTAATCCACAATGAGGTTATTTACATGGAATACCATATAATTCATCATAAGGAACAACATGGATTGTATAAAAATTGATTTTGATGAAGGAGATTTTATCTAGAAGTATTTGTCTATCTTAAGTGCCGCAAAAATCCTAGACGCATTCACACATCTTGTCCTCAAGTGCACAAATCATGCACTCAGATTCACCCACAATATAGTTATCGTATCCTAGGCTCATAAGCACCTGTTTACCCAATACCATATGTATCCCTTTCTAGAACTGTGAAGTAAAATTTTAATCCTAATCTAAAATGATAGTGCACGAGATCCTGTGAAGTCATACTAACTCATAATTACTAAACCTCCAAATCTAATCCAAATTAATGTTCTCCTTGTTTAGAATGAAATGTTCATCCTATGTGACCATATAAAAAACAAATCATTCGACATCATCAAATTGATTTGACCTTAGTGACCCTATTATGATGTCAATGACAACATCAACCCACATCCACTCATGGACAGGAAACTGCTATGATAGTCCAGCTAGTCACTAGTGTCAGTCTTCACCTATTGATAGGTGGAGCCCCTCATGAAAGAAACAACTATGTCACTTCTCACAACCGAAATACAATATTAGTGATGTAAATCACAATAAATCTTGGTGACACCTTGGTACACATCCCATGATGAAGCATGAAAGTATCACATGAACTTCTAATGTATGCTTGTTATGAAACATACATGTCCTTGTACATCAATAATCACATCTTTACATATAGTCCAAGTTGAAGGAGGGTACTCACCAAAAAAAATCATCCAAATGACAACTACCTTTGATTTAAATAACTACTTCATCCTAACTCTATATAGAAAGCTATAGGATACAACTATGGATGATATAAAATTATTTTCCCGAATACTATGCACTTTGATGATAATCTCAAAGAACAAATCCATGAGCCTCCACTCTATACTGGCATTCTAAACATCATTTATCAGATTACTCATAGAATTTTCATTAACCACAACATTATCATTACTATATTTAATGTATCTATCAAATCAAAAGATTATTGTTACTGAACCAACCAATTATATCATAGTATTATATCACATTGTGTAAATATATACCCGATACTTTTTTTATATGTAGAAAATGGTCTTCCAATATGTATTGTCTTCAAAAGTGCAATGTGTGAAGAACTTCACCCAACATGAGATCGTGAGATGGGTAATTCATATCATGTGACCTCAACATTTGTGACGCGAACACCCTGACTTTATCCCCATGAATATAAAATCTCTAATCCCAATACCTGATTCCACATTGTACACAGCGTAACAGTTACATGACTCTAGACATATTAATATCAGTGAAAAAATTATTCATCATTTTATCTTCTCTATGGATGTATCTCTTGAATCTAACCATACCAACATCACACCCATAATGTCAAATTTGTATATGGATCTTATATTTTTGTTTAGTATTTCATAAAATTCTTATAGTAACCATATATCCCTATGAAACTTCATACCACAAATAATTTTTTTTGTTGATCCTAAGAATCCACAAGTCTCACATTCGATACATAAACATATTCAAATATATCTATGATAATGTTACTGAGGATGTGATTCTAAGCATTCTAGAATAGGAAAATTTTGAGCATATCACAATACTTACTCTCTATCAATGTATTCTATATGAACCCAAAACATTTTTCAAGGTCTTTTCTATCATAAGGATACATAATGATGACATTGATGAATACCACAATAAAAGAATCAAGATATGGATGGAAAAATATGTACATCAGTTCCATGAAGTCCACCGAAATGTTTGTGTGAAAGAAATACATAAAAAAATTCACATTAAAACCATACCTAGTATAAAAGTATAATTATTTTATGTACGAATGTATAACACACAATTCATGATTACAATACCTCAATTACATATTTAAGAATACCACATATCCCTAGAGTTGGTTGAAGAGATCATCCATCATTGATAGAGGATACCAATTCATATATGTCACATGATTAAATTTCTGATATTTCACACTAAAAAAAGAGTTCCTTCATTTTTTTGATTGATAAGATGAGTGAACCCCAATGAGATATACTAGGTTTGGTAAAACCATTTTTCCTTGAATACGATAGTTACCTCTTGAGTTCATAATTTTTTATAGCCATACTTTATGGGGGGATGGATACTAACGAAGAGCATGGATACAATATGATAGAGAACTCATCTCATCTCACTAAAGAAAACCTATGATGTTGTATTGGAATAAGACACTAAATCAATAAACCAATGGAGTGATATTTTCTTGACATCTTCCTTGATCATATAGATATAAACATGTAATAATGTCTATCATCCACCCAACCCACAAAGCTCATATCTATCTCAACACTATTATAACTTACATTTTATTATATGAATAAAATCTATTCCCATTGTTGTTGTGAAGGATAACCTATAAAAATATAAATCAATAATAATTTAAATGGATTATAACTAGTCCATCAAGATAACAATGTAAAAATATGTTCTCATGAGGACAAATAGGTCCAATACAAAGTGAAACCCCCCCAATCAAAAGGGTAACATCATCCACTTACGTACATACTCCATTCTAATCAACAATTATCTGTCGATTATTAATCCATCATAATTATAAAAACTGAACTCAAGGCTCCCATCATGGGGCATCGATTTAAAAGTATGTAAAACCCATGTACCAAAATGTATTAATGCTATGTAGAGGATAATAGAATAATACCCCTCATATTTCATATTCCCAGATATTGATCATTATGGATTTGTTTCACTATGTATATCTGGCATGTACCACAGCCCTATTATAGTAGATAAAAACCCTAAGAACATCTTCTACAATGTTTCCAAAATTATGGGGTTTTTCTACCACGACCATGACCAAAATCTTAGCCTGATTGGCCAATTATATCTTATATTCATGCTTAATGGAATGTTACTAACCCTACTCTAGAACATGGATTTGTTGAATACCCTCTCTCACTAGATGCTAGAAGAAATGTACTATAATAATGTGGCATATGATCAATCATTCCCCGAGATTGACACATGACTGACCCCCTCATACGTTGATGCCTCGTCTGTCTCAGCCTAACATACTAGTATCACAATAATGGGATACATGAAAATGTGTTCTAAATGCTGATTTCACTTTTTGGAAGCTCAGACGACACATCATATTTAGGATCGATGTCGAACAAGATCTAGATGTTGAACCACTGTGGTGCATAGCTCTATACATTCTCAGGATATGATCTATGATAATCTCTTAATTACCTATTCAATAAATATTATTCAGATAGAAAAAATTCACCAATGGCTAGATTTCGTACCTATGGCCATCGTTAAATCACCAAGATTTAGTTATATCACTATTCAATAGAATATGTGAGATGATATGAGTTACATTAATATGAGCCGAGTAATCCCTAATTGATAGTACACCCTACTATGTGTGCATAGAATATTGGGCATTGTTAGTCTTTAAAACATTTTGATAGAAATAGACAGATAATAGAATTTTTAAATCCATCCACAACATCTACTGGTGAAATTCTATATTAGTAATAGAGTCCAATAATCTCATGGATGAATTAAACATCACATAAGTACTGATAATTAATGTCATAATTGGAGGAATATTGTGATTATTGAAGATTTTTATAATGGCCATTAACCATGAATCTATAGCCTATGGTCTGACATCCCCCATTAACTTTGGTGGATACCATTACTGGAACACACATGTCATCAACGACATAGTCGGGGTAGCTCTTGATACTCTATGGGCAGTCTTCATAAAACATAAAAACCCATCATGGAACATTCTCTCATCATCTTTGTCAAGTACCAAAACTATTGCTGCAGTTGGAACAGCTGGATGATCTACTGGTATTCGATGACCAACTAACTATTTTGTGTAGTTGTCTCCACTATCCTATTTTATGACTATTGTAAATCATGGTGGAATACCTCAACACATGAAAAGAATACACCACATATTAATGATACTATCAATGTTTGTAGCACAAAAGTGTAGATACTGAAATAGGATGGGAAAAAGTATCCCTATATATGAACAAACCCCTTTACCCGCCCCTTGGGTTTGGTATAAGAGTTGGACAGATCACACAAAATTCCAAGATACTATGTATTACCCACTACATAGTCTATTTTAGGATCATGTTACCTACTATTAAGAAATTTCATTACCGTTCATTTCTATTTATTTTTTTCCATGTAAATCCATACTCATTTCACATTTATATCATAGTTCTATAAAAATATTGAAATATTGATTCTCTCAATTCTAATACATGAGGTGTCAGACACCATTGTAACAATGGTGTGGAATACACTTATTTATACCATATGTCATTTCATAATACACATCCCAATAGTAGTTATATCTTCAAAAACTCATGTCACAAAATGTTGAAACGTGTAATACATCCTTAATGGCATGGTATAATGAAATGCATGTGATTCATGTAAAGTGCCAAACATGATGCATGAGATGGAATAACTTGATATCATTTGATGAAAACATAATACAAACCATAATCATATGAATAATAACATCCAAAATCATTTTAATCGCTCAATGATGGAATCAAATCAACTCAAATAGTAAAATCCCAGAAAATAACAAGACAATTCAAGGGATTTTAGATATTTCCATTATACATGGTAGCTACACCCAGGAACATCTCATTTATAAACAATAATTCCTTTTTATCACGGTTTATTATCATCAAATAGTGATAAAAACCAACAAATAAGGCTATGATACCACTTTTTAACGCCCTTGACCCATATTCAATTAAATGTTTCTCCATGCCAAGTTGGTCACATTGACTCAATCACATCTCCCCAAATGAAATAGGATGACCACTAACAATGAGGGGCTAGTGGTGTTAGTTGGTAGACCATTCCATCATTACTAGAGTGTATCTTAGATGATTTAAATTACATTATTGAAGAATAAGCAGAAAATAATGAAAATAATAGATAAACCATAAGAATAGATAATGAAATCTAGATGGAATATCATATCTAAAACTATGGTACATATCAAATGTCTCTAATAATGCATCAAAAACATGTATACATGTGATATATAAAATACTAGGTAACATAATTAAAAAATGCCAAAATTATCTAGCAAGCATTAGGAGCCTCATCCTGGCCCTTTGCTCCACTACTTATAAGCATAAATCAAGTGACTATAGAAGGGTGCCTTACATTATCCATATATTCAATCATAGAGTCTGTTTTATTATGAAATTGTTTGACTAGAAATGTGTGAGACTTAATCCTAGTAGTCAGCCACGCAATGTCGGGTCCCAATCAGTTAGTGAATATATATAACAGACAATAAAAGCAATAATTAAATATGCTAAGGATGTACTAAAAAGTAAAAATATTATAAGTCAAGGTTCTAATTATTATATTATGTTTAAAATCATTTAATTCATATATATCAAGACCCATAACAAATCACTAATTTCCACATAGTGATTTTAGGACCAAATTATGCCTAAAAATTCAATCAATAAATTTTAAATCAAGATAAACATGAAACATGTGCTTTTTTGGGATGATAAATTATATAATTACTATCAATTGAAATTAATTTTATAACCTGGTCCATTCGATTGAATTCCTAATTTGGAATGTAGGTACCCCTAGATGTGTAATTTAAACCAACACCCTATAAGACCGTCCAGGGAGAACCTCTCAAAAATCCTGGTATCACTCTATGTATGGTATAATGATTTAGACATTTTAGTCCATCCTATGTGTTCCATCATAGGATCCCAAGTGTCAAACATGGATATATACACAGATTCCATTTTGAGTATATCTATTACAATTTTATATGGATCCATGTATCAACCGTCAAAAAATATTGAATATATAGAGTCCATCCTTGGTAGTCTACTAGAGAGTCCTTATTTCAACCATAAATACTCAAGGTTCCATCCAATTGAGTGTGTCCATGGATTCTTATTTAAACCCATGTGTCACTGAAGGCACATAATTTTTTAACTAATTCAATACAATTTATCTATTTTTATTTTACATAACATTTTAAAAAAACATTATAATTCAAACATCACCTTAAATTGTGGCTATTTCACTTGATATGATTAAAGAGATTCCCAATGAGATAATTATATGATCATTACATTTAAACAAGTAAATCATTATAAACAAGATATCTCATAACCATAGGAAATGGAAAATCCATAAATCCCTCTAGTTATTACTTCGATTTACAAAGTAGATCATAATTCATAGGATCGATTTTATTTACAATTATTCTGAAAAAATACATCTCCAATAAAGTATATCTAAGAACTCCTAAAGACATCAAAATTATGAAAACATTAAATGAAACAATTAATTAATAGTGCACAAAAAATGGTGGTTTTGATTTCAATTCATTAAACCAATAAATAATCATCTGTGGCCTCTTTAAATATATATTCTAAACATAGATTTTTTTTATTTTTAAAATTCATTCATGGTGATGCCCAAAAATTTGGGTACCCAACACAATGACATAAGTAATGACTCAAAGTTGAAGGAAAAACATGAGACCACCTACACTAGGTATTTAGAGGATAGCTATGGTACTGTCAAATATTTATTTGAATCAGATCAGTAGATAATTTAAGAATTGATGGAGATAAAATTAATATGGAAAATTATCATACACCTAAATAGCGATGATAATATGAAGAAGAAAAAAGAATTGAAAAATAGGAATTGTGATCTTCCGGATACAGATCTAACAATATGAGTGGAATGTGAATCAATTTATTGATATAGATGATCAATTCATTCCTATAATAGTAATACAAATGATTAATCTCAAGGGAGGTGTCGTATGTGTTGGAGAGTGAAAAATAGAATATGTATAAATATTAAATTAAGGGTATAAGATTATTTTACCATAAATGTCTCGGTAGCATTGGTCATGCTCATAGCTTGTTAAACCATGCGCTAATCATGTTTTTGTATCTATAAGATGGGGAATATAATGTGGTTTACCTACAAGGATTGACTAAACCATCACAAACCATGACAAAAGCCACTATAAAACACTGCATAGATTTTGTTATGGTCGCACGAATCAGATGGTTTTGTCTAACATTGCTGCTTAATTCGGTTTAAATATCATTACTCAAATGGTTTATATGACCTTACTCCCTTTCCCTCACCATTTTTCAAATCATACAAAATTCTTTTTTATTCCAGAAAGCATGGGTCCTAGGCTTCATATGAGCCCCATACCCCACTTTTTCCTTTAAAAACACCAAGGGACTTCATAGCAGGCCAAATTTAAACATTTAAATTGAGAATTAACACTATTTAATGGATCCCTATATCAATTAAATTCTATGACCTTATAGATATTACCCCTCATTTTGAGAAATTTCACATGGCTATCAAGTCTACTAACCCTGATATCATGGAATTCTGTAATGATCCCTTAAATGGAACAATGTGATGAATTGTTTAAGGGAATTAAAATAGGTTGGAATCCACTTTTGTGATGACGTTACCTAGTATTTTATAAGAGTTGGAAATATATATTGAAGAATTAAGATGTATCATTGTTAATTTCCTTATAGAAATTTACAGGAAAATTTCATATAACTCAAAATATTTAATGACTCATGAAAAAATTGGTATGAAACATTACATGGAGTTGGATTCATTTCCATTAAAAATAATAATGTTTTATAATTATCACTATTAGTGAATTTGTGATATATATAATAACAATAACAGAATGAAATATATATTCCCATATATGGATATGAAAATGGGGAATTTTATATGGAACAAATATATAAGATATTATGACTTCCATATATGTTACAATCATTGGATATAAACATTGTTGGATGATGCTATAAGAAATAAAGAAACTACTACTCTATCCAAGATGAGAATTAAAAAATTATTAAGGATTTGTCGAGAATGAATCTAGATGTCCTAATGGAAGAAGAGATATCCAATATATTCCAATAAGCTATTCTCCCTTCAATCATAATGAATATCAGAGAAACCCAAAAAGAATACACATGGATTAAAAAATGATAGAGAATTTTATAGCGTCCAACATTAATAAAGATGGGTTTATATGTTTTGGAAATTGAATATGTGTCCCATCAAATCTGAAAATGTTGAATTGAATATTTTATGATGCACATATATAGTCCTTCTCAATAAATGAATAATATAGTAATATTTATTGAAATATAAAATGAAACATTTAATAGGATTACATGAATAAAGAAATTATTTAATATTTATTTTGATTAATTGTGTTCTATAATTATAAGGATGAATGAAAAAATTCATGAGGTATGATGAAACCAGTACTGATACCGGTATTAAAAAGGTAAAAAACATGATTGATTTCCTCACAAGATTCCTCAAAGTGTAGGATGTACATTATTCTAGTTGGGTTGTAGTCAGACACCTGACAAGTTCATCGTAACATATTTCCATTAAAAAATATTTCCCTCCTGAATGACTCATAATGATATAGAAAATGGATTTGGTAAGGCTAAATAGGGTACTAATTTTTATTAAACATGATTGGTATTAAATGATTACCATAGGGTTATAGAGTTGTTTTCGTGATGTAATTGATATAAAGATATGTTTCATCCTTTATTTACATTCCTATATAGATGGTTAATCTTAAAAGACTATTTAATCTCTAGATGATATACTTAGATCATATTATATAAATTTTCAATGATATTGGGATCAACATCCCTCCTTGGAAGTGTTATTATATTGAATCATTTTCCATTCTAGATATTATATGAACCCATAAGAGTCTTAGTATAAGAAGATATATTATACTCTATTGTATACAGATGATGATTGAAATACGATTTTGATCAGTCTGGTCATTGTCGATGAAACTAAAGAGAATGTTCAAACCCGTAAATGATATATGAAAGGGGATCAATGTCAATAGATGTGTTATCAATATAAAAATTGATGACATTAAAAGATTCAGGTTTGTTAAATGTCATTCCTTAAAATATTTACATCAAATAAACTTATGATATTTTGGATGAATGGATTTTTGTGTCAATGTTATATTGATCACATTATGACACAAGACCATGTCGGGGTAATTGGATATATCATAGTGTTCCATCTACACATCTCTCAAGTTCATTAAGTCTTCCATGTAATTATTCCACGTAAGTGAATGCTAGTTCAATCACTTGTACTATGCTCAAATGTTGTACCATTATAAAATAACCTTTCTTATGAATAACAACATGGTGAAATATTAGAGTGAAGATACACAATATTTGAGGAACACAAACACCCATTTAGTAATTTTTATGTTGAAAAATCATGAATAATAGAAGAATACATGATAACATGAAAAATTTATTACAGATCTGTGCAGTCACATCTTTTCCTTCATGTAATAAAATTATAAGTAAAAATTTAATTTTTAGGTTGAAATAATTTAATGGCCAATGATTTTAGAAGTTTACTTTACTTAATTAATGATAATATGATTATATAGTCATTAATAAAAAATTAAACTAAACTGAAATATTAATTTAACATATTAAAATTAATAAACATTACCCTTAAATATATCTAATAAATTGGTAGGTACAAATATGCGTTACAACATTATAAAAACTTATAGAAGATAAAATAAAACAAATTCCATTTTAAACACAGAATTGTTGTGTTTATTAAAATTATTTTTAGGTGATTTAAATCATTTATTGAATTTTAATTATTTAAATGAATTTTAAAATTTTGATTTATATGTTTAAATTATGTAATAGGGTGAATTTCATATTTAGGCATAAAAATATAATGTAAATATTAGTTACAATAGTAAAATAATTATTTCAAAAGAATTATACTTTTCTAAATATATGTAATTTTTAAATCAAATATTTTAAAATTAAATTAAAATTGTAATATTATATGTAAAAATATATAAAAATTCAATAAAACTCATCTAATTTTTAATACATGTAATATAATATTAATATCACTTATAGTTAAATGTTATTCCAAAATGTAATTTATAAAAGTCAGTATATAAATCACATAAATTTTTTCTTACTGTATATTGATATTGAATTAGACTCAATAGATTCTAAATTCATGTTCATCCAATCATTATTTGGTAATAAAGTGCATCATGTATTTTTAGTGATAAAATATTTACCATGAATAATATTTGATCAATGTTAATAACTATTAATATTAATGAAACAAGTTTACATTTAATGTATATAAAAGAAGGTTTTTTTTGTAAAATAATACCTACATGTATCACAAATAGTTACCCCCATAAGAGACATATAACTTTGAAAATTCTATTTTTACCACATAATTTAATCTTTTCGAAATAATTTTCTCTCATTTTCACATATGAAAAGAACTCGCTGACACCATTTTCTAGCCACAACCATATTTATAAATTAAAATGAAAATCTTCCCAATTTACTTATTATAGATCACCTATAAACATTTGGAAGTCTGTAGCTTACACATATTTCCATATTTCATTATTTATAAATTCCTAAGTTATGATATGAACCAAATTCCCAAAAGATGTATTAATAACCATCAAAAAATATTTTCATTATCCTTATCTTCCATGGAACACCTAAACCATTCAGAAAAATTTAATATAATGAAATATTGTAATGGTCATACGCTTGGTACCAAGAGAAAGTGGAATATAACAAAACATTTGCATGATCACATGATATCTTATCAAGAAAGACTAATTATTTTAATTTTTTTTATGTAATATATACATACATAAATTTTATATTACATCATTAAATAATAAACAATATTATATCCCCTTTGAACACAGTCATATCCCTTAGCCTATCTATATACATCAATCATAATATACTTTTTCACATACATGGAAAAAACAAAAGAAACGGGTGAGCTCAGATGCTTATTAATGAAATACATCTAGAAGAAACTATAAAAAATAAACATAAATAGATAATGCAATGTTTAAGAATAAAACAAAAGCCTTTTAAACAAATACTTCAGTATAATATGGAAAAGATAAAATGAATTATTCCATTTACTTATTCAAATGGATATTATAATAGTTGAATAATTACATTTAATTGAAATAGATAATTTCATAATGATGGAATGAATAATTTCATATATCATAACCACATAGTCAGGGTCTCCTTCCAAGACTACAAATATGATTTTGTCAAGGCCTTGTTACAAGCCACTAGTTTGGGTCATGAGACATAATGATGCAACGATGGGCTATAGAGGACCCCACCAGTCAATTACAATGTAAAAATCAATCCACATTTGAAACGGGTGAAACATTATCTAATCATTTGTTTTAAAACTTGTATATCAAATGTCAATACATTATCCCCAAAAATTAATGGTATAAAAATAGTACATTCAATGTCAAACATAAGATATTAAATTCAATATGGATGGTTTTATTATAATAAATATACCTCAATAAAGAATAAAATACAATTAAATATATTTATAACTCTTAATATAATCAGTAAAACAATTTATGTGAAATATCTCCTTTTTTCATGAAAACATTTTAATGCCACACTATTTATCAAAAATCCATTTAAATAGACTTTATAATCTATATTTCCCATAAATATTTAAAATTTTTGAAAGGAATTTTAATTTAAAATCATTCATGACTAAATAAATAGATCATTAAAACCAATTGTACCACATGTATGTTAATGAAAAATATTTGGAAAAATAATTAATTAAAACATAAAAAATGATATTTGTGTTAAATAGATCCTAAAAAATGAGAGACAAAAGAATATAAATTAATGAGGAATAAATTTATATCAAAACATTAAAATATCATTACAATAAAGTGATTAATGATATTATATGAAAATTGACAGTGTATACCATATTTCAAAGTGAATTGGGTAATAAAAACAATGAAGTCCTAATGGAATGCAAATTGAGACAAAACCCCACATAAAGATTGTATCCGTGGATTATGGATGAATAAATGACATAATTATGTTTTAAAAATACAAATACAATCACTATTACTAGATATTAAGTATAAATCATTAATATGACAGTAAATAATATTCTTGTAAATACTACACCAATGACTAGATGTTTGACACAATGAAAAGAAATTGATTTCAGTTTACCCTTACCAAGATCATATGAGAGAGTTTAGAATTTATAGATGGATTGATTATGTGTATCAAAATTTTATCAACTATATGGTGAGTGGAATGTACTAAATAACTAAATAAATGGTTATTTAATATATAATAATTTAGTAAAATAGTCAATTATGTATACATAAAACAAAATGAGTTGAAATTGAAATTAGAAATTCCCTTACCGATATCCTATCATAAAAAAATATACCCCAAGAAGGAAGGATAAAAGAATGAACATTTAAATACCCATAAATTAGGCTATATTGAAAAAATAATACAATCATGTGCAGTATGTACACAACATGAAATGAAAAGGTGGAAAATATATCAAGAATATCACAGCAATAAAAATTGTGATGAAAACTGATTACCTTATACTTTTCAATAGTAGAGGGGAAATTAAAATCATGTATAGTAGTTAAATAATATTTATTAAATTTTATAATAACCTAATATTGAAATATTATATCATATATGATATTCTAATATTTTGTTTTAAATAATATTACAGTGGTATTATTATTTTGGTTGTGAACTCATTAGTTTCCTTTTGTATGTTTTGTCATGTAAGTCATGTTTGTTATGGATAAAATGTATTTCATTCATATACCGAATGATATAATGTTATTAAGTATTATTTTTAATAATAAATTGAATATTATTATTGAATTACTATAATGAGGAATGAATCTCATCTTGTTTGTGGAGACAGTAATCTGTATATATGCATGTCAAAAAATATCATTTTATTGATTGTCAAATAATATGTATTTAGATGGTATATCATATACAAATAGTAATTATACTGTTTAATTTTATATTTACATAAATTATAATAAATTTTATATCATTCAAAATAATGATGTGTTGAATAACAATCTACAACACAACATGAAGACAACAAGTTGTACGTATCCACATATGGTGACTTTGTCATTCATAGGATGGATAATATTATATATATGTTTGTAAAATATTTATAATAACATCAAATTATTTATATGTTACTTTTTTTTTTATTTTGGTATGGAAATGGCATAGAAAGTGGAAGTGGAAGAATAGAAGAACTTTGAAATAGGTGATTACTTTTTACCTCTTCTTCGGGTGCTTCCATTTAAATTGATAAAAATGGATCCACAGGTTAGATTTATGACATTATTAATATTTCTACATAGAATTGATGTAAGATTAGAGGATATTAGAGCAATGGTTTTCCTAGAAAAATTACTTTTGTGTGGTGTAATTAATTTTATAGGAAGTAACCTTTTATAAGCGAGTTGAGGTTCACCTTAAGAAAGGAATAAAATATCATTCTATTAAAAAATTTGTTTTTGATTTTAATATCTAAAAATGGATCTATTTTGGGTATAATGTAGGTATTGATATAAATATTCTCAAAAAATTGGTTTTATACATGTTTTGGTCCCCATATTAACTTTATCTTTTAGATTTAATTCATAGTTAAAAAGATTAACTTTTACCATGTCTTATTGTATTTTAAAATTACATGGTTAATAAATTCATTATAAAATTCTAATAAAACATCATGTGGTTATTTGTGGACATATATATAATTATATATGTGCTTTTTTCAAGCTATATTTGTTTGAAATATTATATCTCTTAATAATATAGTATTTTTTTAAAACTCATTTATGTCAATTTTGAAAATACTTAGTTTTTAATTTTTGGGAAAGTCAAAAAAGATTATTATATAGAATGAAATACATTAAATAAACCTAAAAATATTATATTAACCTAAATAATTAGTGGAATGCATGAAAACACTCAATTTACATCTATTTTGATATTTATAATATCAATTATTTTCATCTTTCATTAATACGGTAATTAATCCATCATAATTTATTCATAAATGAATATAATTATTTGACATTTTAATTTTATAAATAAAATACCATTATCTATGAAATATTATTATCTTTATATATAAAATTTATTTTAAAATTTATCATATGTATAACCCTATATTAAAAATGGTTTTGTTAATAAACTTTTAACTGTAATTTAAATAAAATAATAATAAAATACATATCATATACAAGTGAGTCAAAGAGGATCATTATTTATTAATGTTGTTGATTTTGGATGAAAAACACTTATACAATAGAATTAGGACATGTGTTATGGTAATTATAATATCATTCCTTACCATTAATTACCCTATTTTCTTTTAAACATCGTAAATAAAATTTAAATGTTACTATTCAATAGAAATTATTTTCATCCTATTGAATAAAATTTTTCTTACTAATTTCAATCGTGACTCTCAGATTTTCTATATTCAATTCACTGAAGTGGTAAAGTTACTTTTGATGGAAATTTGCAAATGTTCTTAGAAGGTGGGTAAAAGACGTTAAAAGTTTCCATAAAATGTTATCTATCTAATCATATTATAAAATATGTCCAATGAATTAAATTTAACAAATATTTGTATTATTTATGTAATTTTAATTCAAAAAAATATTTAATTTAAACTAATAATTATTTAAATAAAATTATGTTTTATACAATTACACATTGTTTATCAATGTTCATCAAAAATTGAATGTTTTTAGAAATATAATATAACATCACCCTAATATAATTTTCATATTTATATTTTAAAAAATAGTTTATTTTACAAATAAAATGAAATGTATGTTGAATTAATAAATTTAAAATTAAATTCCATTGTGAATACCACAAATAATGTTTTTTAGAAGAAAAGTTTTTCAAAAGATTCACATGTGTTTATATAAAATTTAAATTTGAAATTACATCCAATGAAAAACATTATATAAAATTATAATAATACCATATATATATTCTAACTCAAATTAATAGGATAATCTATCACTTTAATTAAATTGTTTGAAAAGGCAGTTTGGAATTAAAACACATTATATTTCACTATTCATTAAAAAACTTCACAAAAAATTACCAAACATTCACCATAATTTAATATTTGTATTCTAAATTATATAATTTATTAAATTTTACCAATTTTAATTTATAATAGTTTTCAAAATTAATTATATTATTTTTCACAAATGGACACAAGAAGTAGTTCTTTTATCAAAATAGTAACTATATTAAAATGTAACTTATACATTTTCTAATAAATATGGTTTATTTATGTGATAGAATTATAAATTACATTTAAAATTTATTTGATACAATTTTTCTTACTATATTTAATATTGTTTTTTATGTATATTATTTATATAATTAAATTGTTGTTTTACAGAAACACAATCTTCTATATAATGAATGTCAAGTCAGTGTTGCTTAAAGTATAAGCTATTGAATTACTTTAATGATATAAATTACTATAATATAATGGGGTGTTAAAAATATATATAAATAATATATTTAAATGTTAATATATTTATTGTATAACCGTTAACAATTACACACCAATTTAATAAAATATAGAAAATGTTTATCATGTGCGTGTATGATCTACCACCTCCAATAATGACATAACTCATTTTTCACCACCAAATTTTCATTGATAGTTATATAAATGGGTTAACTGAAAATATGTTTTAGTTATTTCACGTTTTTTATTCTGTAAATATAATATTTTCATTCTTAAACTAATATTACCAATAAATGATCATTTTGAGACAAATATCCTAAAACAAATATACGAAGGCAAAAAGCTACTTATTTATATGAAAAATATTCTTTGTAATTTTTATTCCTTTAATATCTATTCAATATTATTATTCAAAACCGTTATAAAATATATCTAATTTGATTAATCTTTTTAATAGTTACATAATAACATTAGAATCTCTTTTATAACAGCATTCACACAATGATTGTTTTATATTCTTATATGGTATGTTTAAACACCACCATGAAAAAAATATTTCAATAAAATATAAAATTAGTATCATATTATTATATATAAATTTGCAATTAATTATTTTTTTGGTATTGGACTGATAATATTAATATTTAACGTTTTTAGTAAGATACCAATGTTCATTTATTAAGAATCGCAATGAAGTTTTTCTTTAATTTCACATAGATGAACTGTAACTAAAAAACCCAGGGAATAAAAATGAAAATATATAAACTAATATATAGTTATATTTATTGTACATGTTATGATATATGAATGATGATATTTTGGGTGAATAATGATGAAACACAGTACTAATTTTGAATCTTTTCCAAAAGGATCATGGTTAACAACAACTGACATTGAAAATAGATAATAATTAACTAATATATCATTAATAAATTATTAAATCTGATTTTTATAAAATTTTATGGATTTGAAAATATTGATGAAATAGATGATTAATACGGTGTATTTTTTACATGTCGGTAGAGTTTGACTATCATTGATATAATTCGCTACGAGGGTTTCATGGACTAAATATTTTAATCATTAGGTCATAATAATTATTACATATAATTATTAAGTTATAAATGATCATATAATTACTCTATATATTATTATATCTACACATGTTATATGTGGAAATTACATATTATCATAATTTAATTCTTATATTATATTTCCTTTCACCTGAAAAATTTTAACATTAGAAAGAATTACTCTTATTCTAACATATGAATATTATCTTTCATGTCCATGTTTTTCTTATCATAATTTTTTTCTTTAAGGAAACTCAATTATTAATTGTATTTTATATTTTTAATTTTGTATACATATATTTTTAAATTTAATGATTTCAATGATTCTATAATGTGATTTTAAAAAATGTCCAGAAAATCTTAATAAAGTCATTTCAATCATTATTTACAACTGCATATTTATTATATAGTTATATAGTTTAAATTCATTGATCAATTATTTCTATATATTTAAAATTATGTTTTCCAAATTTTTCTTTTTCTGTGATAATTCTTTTGATGTAATTTATAATTAAACTTTGACAACATTGCTGAAAAAGATTTGTGAATAATATATATTTCAATTTATATTTATCACCAATGTTTATCTCCCATTAAGTAATATTATCATCAACATGTATATGTTATTATGGTATTATTTAATTTGAAGAATTTTTAATTTTATATACTATGATTTCTTATGTTCATGTTATATTTTAATTATGAAAAAAATTAAAAACCCATTATTTTGTATTTGTTCATTAAGATATGATGATTGATTCTTTGTGGCACACATCTGTGTAGATGATAATGGTTGCATTCCTACGTAACACTATAAAATATTTCAATTTATTTATATCTTATGTGATAAATATCATAGAACATAATGAGTTTGTACACACATGTATAGGAATAATTGGTTTACAAAATCATTTAGGCATGGAAATAATGAGTTCATTCAGATAGGGTTGAGAATAATATGTTTCCTCACAAATATATCATAATATTAATTTTTCTCATTGTTAGAATGTTTTTTATCAAGTTATTCATCATATCCTATATGAATTTTATTTTCATGAATTTACATGTTTTCATGATGCACATTATATTAAAATTATTCCAGACTTTTATGTCATGCTCACATGTTTTATGATTATTTTGAAATATTTTTTGCTTTTTTATATCACTTAGGCTTACTGTTTTTTTATAATTTTATAACATGTTTTATGAATATCATCTATAATTCATTAACATTTTATTAAATATTTTTTCACTTCCTCTTATTATTGTTCATGTAAATGATAAAATACATTATAAAATGTTCGTCCATTACTAAGTATCTGACCTAACACATCTCTTATGTTTCAAATTGCCAGGTTATATATATATTTTAATAACTAATAATATATATTAAATGTTCTATAGGAGAGTGGTTATGTTGAAATATTCACAATCATTGTAAAATAAGATATTCATGACGCTAATCTCTATGAAACAACAATATTTATCATCGAGTTGTGAAACAATTTATGAGTTACAACCCTAAATTAATTAAAATATTGTATGATTAATATAATGTCCAACTTTTGTATCTTTTGAAGATGTGGGTTGGAGTATAAATGCGGATAAATAATAAAGGTAATAATTGCTATTTAAAAATGGTTTGAAAATCCTTTTACAGCAATAGAAGAAAATAATATAATCTTATTTGGATTATTAATGTTTCATGAAAATTGCTTTCTTATTTATTTTATAGAATATATTTGAAAAAAAATCAATGAAATTTTTGAAACGGTGGAGTTAAGGATTTACCATAAAATCCCTAATGGGGGAAATATTGTAAATATCAATTATTAATGAAAAATAATCGTAACCATTAATTAAAAATTTGGGATATTAGAGTAACCTATTTAATATCTAAATTTGATGATGGACATAAAGAGATATAATTAAAAGATACATTTTATGAGGTATTTTCAACGTAATCTAAAGGGGTATATTTTTTTATCCAAGAGTTTATATATTATATTTTTTGTAATAATATATTATGAATCAGGAATGGAATTGTTTGATATATTATATATCATTATTAACACGTCATAATAGGTTTATAATATTTATGTTCGGTATAAAAATAATTTATTAAATTTCCAATTACTGATTTGAATTGTAGAAATGGAAAAAATATTGGTAGTGACGAAAAAGTTGATACAAAAAATGATAGTATGCTAATGTAACCAAGCATCCATTAATGTTAGAGTCCATGTTTACATTCACATAGTGTACTAAGGTAGACTATTTTTTATTCCATTAATGTGTTGGTAAATTTTTTGGATGAATGGTATGACGCATAGATAGGATGAAAGACACTATCTATAGAAACATGAGTAGACCTAAATAACAGGATGCACCCAATGGGTTTGCATAACCATATAAAGGAGTGAAAGATCTTATTAAGTAATTCAATTATATAGATATATTTAATGTAATAAAAACAAAAATGAAATCAATATTAATCGATTTAAGAATGCAAGAGAATGAGATTCATTAATGTAATGAGACCACTCTTATCTTATCCAATCATATCCATTTCTGTTATCTATATGAATGGAGACCTCTCATTGAGCCTACTATGGTTATTCTAATCTCATCATAATGATGTTATCTATCTTATGATATCAAATGAATATAACGAAATAATAGATATTAAGATACCACATTGAAGTAAAATTCTATGAATTACAAAACTAATATGGGTGAGCATCATATAATGTTCATAGTAATATCTTCATGCATTCAAGTGCTCTTCGAGATTATGATTCTTCTTTCTTCTCTATCGGTGGAGAGACAAGTTTGATTAATGTGAATCCTTGAAAATATTTTTCTCTATATCTTGATTTATTGTTATACATTGTTGTGAAATCAATGGTATGAGTCCTTCCTCAAAAATTTTGAACTATTAGGATTTCCCATTTTAGATATCTTCCACCACCTTCCAAATTTCAACATCATCACATTATCTTATTTTATCTTCTCTAATAATGGTTGTATATAAATTATTTATGAATGGAATGATCACATACAATCTTTATAATTCCCATATAAATCTTATTAATGTATAAGAATATTGGATCCTAATAGATTATCTAAATTGATAAAGTTACATGAATGTTTCAACTTAGATCATCTCACACATTGTCTTGTTTTTCATGGATGATAGTAAATTGAGCAGTAATAATCCATGATGTGATCTAACCAACTTCACTGGTGTATATTAATATCTATCGTTATCAATATATATTTTAGGCTATTATGATAAATATATATCGTATGCTTTTACACATAGAGATAATTCAATAATGATAACAACAACCAACTCTAAATAATGTGTGGGATAATTTTTCATTTGAATATTCAAAATTCTTAAGGCATAAAATATTACATTATAATTTTTAATAATTAAACATAATATTAACTTTCTTGAGAATCACTACATATCACAATTAGTTCTCCATGTTTGGGTAGTGTAAGTATTTTTAGTGATATTCCTATTTTTCAACAATATGAATCTTTCTTCATATTCATTGTTATCGAAAAAATTTAATCCCTTATGAGTGAGATCGAAATTTGGGTTTCAAAATCCTCATAATTTCCCTACAAATAATTAGTAATACTGAACTTGAACAAAGAAACTACGTCTCAGGATTACATATTTTCTCCTAGGCCACTGTTGAATTACAAATGTTTTTGAATGGTCAAAATATATCCTTTTTATAGTGATAATATTCCCCAATTAATACACCCCCTCAATATAGAACTCACATTTACATTACTTTGAATATATTTTATCCCTTATAATATTCTATAGCACAACGGTCAAGTACTCTTCTTGTTCTTCCATTGACTTGGAGTGTATAATAATATCATCTATAAAGAATGCCAGAAAATTTTCATTATAATATTTAAAGACTATATACATTAATTATATAAAAATAACTAGACCATCTAGGAGACTAATAGGAAGTACTATGAACTATTAATTTCAATACCATGTTCGTATAGAATTTTTCGAAATATATTATGTCTTCATTTTTAATTGGTGATATCCCTAACGATGGTCAACCTTAATGAAATTCTTGGTCCCACATAGTTTTCAAACAAGTCATATATCAATGGAAGGGGATTTTTTTAATTATTTTGTTTTGTTTAGATCATCTTTAAAAATGTAGAGTTCAATTTTTAATTCCTTATTCTTGAGAAAGTGAAATGATTCACCCCATAGTGAAGCAATTGGGTAAATAAAACTCATGACCGTATTCTTTTATAATTGTTCATCTATTCATTTAACTCAATAGTGTATACCCAATAATAATTATTTGATAAGGGTATTGAGCTCTGTATATGGTCAATTGAGAACACAAAAAATAATTGATAAGGGAAAGAACATGCGATTATTTAGGGAATACATCTTTGAAGTCTTTCACTATGAGCATTTCTTCAACCATGATCATTTCATTTATCCCAATAATTTGTTGTAGATATACATTATCATAAGGCATTGATATCCAAAATTGAGATGATGATTCTAAAAGAGACACATACTTCCCATTAGACTTTTATATAACTGGGGGATGCCTCAGGATGTGAAGAGTGATCTTCATTTATTTATACTAGTTGTTGATTTCTATAATGATATCCAATACATTCCAAATATAACATCAAACTACATGAGAGAAATTATTATTGGATTTAATGGGTGGTTTAGTCCAGAACCTTTATTAAGATAGTTGTTGTATACCTTAGATTCTGTGGTTTCCCCAATAATTTTTGTCATAGATAAATCAACCAACATATTTTAAGGTGGTTTTTGAATTGTTCAACCAGTGATTCTAGATATGAATGAATACGTAGAACCGCTATCAAGTCTTTTGTTCACTATTCATGAATGAGTAACCACATTACCTTATAGCATGTCATTTTTTTTCATAACCTTAGTAGTAGTGATAGAATTTTATGTTATTTTCTACTAGGGTTATTGTTATCACATATTTTCCTTGATAAACAATTGTTAATGAAAATTTTCAAATCTACATAGTTTTGTTACAGTTAATTCCCTAAATAACAGCCATAGTGTTTGTCTTAAGCATATATTCCACATCCTCATTAATGGTATTATTCTTCTCACATCAGCATTGATTATCATGGTTCCCCTTCATTAGACACATCAATATCATTCTATTTCCACTTTGGATGCTTCTATATTTATTTTCCCAAACATTTCAATGGTGGGATTATTATTTCATTCTACAATAATATTTATCTATTTGGAACTTTTTTTGATAATTTCATCTTAGATTTCATGTCATGAGTCATAAGATTCAACTAATAATAACCTATTTATATGTCAAAATTAATTTGACAATGAAAAATATATTTATAACTATCAATGTCCGAAATCTATAAATGTTTTCTTAGAATTAGTTTCAAACATCTAAATAATCAATCATTCTTACATTAAATGATGATGACAGTTCTAGAAACATTCCATGAAATCCTTATTAGTTTTTCCATGTACGCTTAGATATATTTATCTTCGTTGTTTTTCAGACTATGGAACTGCCTCTACATCATGATATGGATAGTTCAAAAAAAATATTTATAATAAATATTTATTGATTTAATACCATTGTATTGAATATATTTTCTCCATTGACATTATGTTTCAGATTACTGTCCACCATTGATTAGCTTCTCCATAAAATGACTAACATAGAATAAATTTTTCCCTCTTTATAGATTTTATGTATAGTGAATATCTTATCTATGAAGTTAATCCATAATTCCACAATAATGAGATCATAATACCCAACATAGATTGGATGCTTTGGCCACATAAATGATTCAAAAAAAAGTTTCTATTTCATAAGAGATGAAGGGAATTCCAAATGTTTGATTTTATTTTTTATAACATGATCATGATTTTCTATACCAACACAAAGATTGGATCTCCCATTATGATTAATGTTTTAACTCATTAGGGGGATCAAAACATTTTCTTTCATATTGATTATTGTCTCAAAGTTCTCATAGTTCCATCCATTAAATATTAAATAGAAATAAAATTAAATGAAGGTGTTTGAAGACTTTTCTAATGGTAATATAAAAAGGAAACAATGAAAATAGAAGAATAACACAAGAAATGGATAGTATACATAAATTTTATATTCCCATATATTAAATCTATGTTATTATAGGTGTAGAAGTTTCCATCAGTATCTAATAAATTTTTTACAATCCCCATCCTCGAATATTGAAAGCCCATCATGTTATACTAAATATAGAGTCATTGTACTTTTATATATATTTTAACATGTTTTTAAGAATATATATCCTTCAAATATTACTCAATGAGTGAGAAGACAAGTGTCTTTGAAAAAATAGGTACATAATTAGAAAATAAATAAAATATAATATAAAATATTTTTATTAATGAATTTATAAATCCATTTGATCTCTAGAAATTTCTTACCATATTCAATCGAATAAATAGAAAAAATTTAAGGGATGTAAATCTATGTAAGGTAATGAACATATGAATAAATAATAACACATGAGTTTGAAAGAATAAAATGAAGACTTATAAAGTTAAAAAACATGAATAAATATATGTAAGCTTTACATATAGAACATGTGATAATATGATAAAGGAAACATATATATTTGGATGAATCATATATGTAGACATTAAAATCAGTTGATGATAACTTCCAAGGCTATACAACATGGTCGAAAAAGTACCATAATGGTTTAAGATGGCTCAATAATCACATACATGAAGTCTCACGGGACTAAAAATTGCCAAATTAATTGGAGCATTATATGGTCAAACCCATCAAAACTTGTTCATAAATATGTTTGAAACATGAAGATTCAACGATAAAGAATAAAGGTATTTGTACCCATTGAATTAAATGGGACTTATAGTATTTTAATAAAGCATAACTGAAGGCTGTAACAAAATAATATCCATGAAATAAGGGATTCTATAATTTTTGTACATTCATGAAGTAAAAATAATAATATATCATGAATATTTACATCAAAATAAATCAATTACATGATGAATGGTTTTTTGGGAACATTATAAATGGGCCACATTAGTGTTGTTTAAGGTAAAATATTTAATAGTTCTTGAGAAAAAAATGTTATAATTATTTTTAAAACACAGAAAATGAACTAAAATTATATTTTAATTAAAAAAATGTTATTTTTAAAGAATATTACATTCTTGAAATACATTTTGGAGTGTAATTGAATATGAGTCTAAAATAGATATGTTCACATTAACTAGGCCATTTAAAAATGAGGAAATGAGAATGTTAAATTATAAGAAAAGTATTTATAAATATAAGTATGATAAATTGATCTATATACACATAAGTGGAACACATAAAAAAATTATATATTTATTTATTAATAATGAATAGGTATATTAGGATGATGAGAAAAAAAAGGTAATTTAAGAAACAATATGGAGTTCTAAAGAGATCTCTTACATTAAATTTGATTGTGTAATGAATTTCCATTAATATAAAAGACAATATAAATTAGATTCATTAGTAATTTAATAAATATTAGTATACTTATTTAATTAAAATTTTATAATTTTATATTGTTCATTTATTAAAAATTGTATTATTTTTAAGGATTATTATTGTCATTCAAGGAGTGTTCATTTCATATTTCCAAGGGGGGTCACTTGTATATAATTAAAAGAGTTCTACTAAAATGGAAATAATTATTTAGAATTTAAGTTATATATTATTATTGTATGTATATATGATTAAATTTATTTATTTATCTTCTTGTTTTCTCATATGAGGATTATTCTTTTGATAAAAAAAAATGATAATTGTTGAGTTTTTTTGCAGTATTTTTTTATTAGAACAAACTAATTTCATTTTATTTAATATTATGTATATTAATTTGATACAAACTAGTATAAAAGTTATAATTTACATTTTAAATCATGTTTAAAACATAGTAATGGTTTCATTTCCATACATTATGGGATTAATTGAAAAAAACTCATTATCCACAATGATGGTAAACCACCATAACATAGACAAACTTTTTGATTCATTAAATAATAAAAGAAGGGAATGAGGTTCAAAAAAGAAATTGTTTTAGAAATATAACATTATAATATATAAATTAATCATTTTTATTATTCTTTTATGGATTAAGGCTAAGAAAATAATATATAAGAAGAAATTTAATTAAAAGCAATGGTTTGAGAATATTACATATTGAATATCACCTCCTAGAAGAAACCGTAAAAGAACATGGAATTATAATTTTGTTGAGATATGCATATCATGGACATCGGGTAGTGTATTTGGAATTTATTTGCGTTAAATATTGGAACATTTTAAGGAATATAAGATGTGGGTAGAATGGGTTTTGTGGGGTTGTATTTATAGAGAGAGTGGGGTATTTTTTGTTATAATATTCATTTGTTTATTATATTGTCTCAATAATATTAATAGTTATGATTAAAATAAATACATATAGTAATCTATATTGAATAGTTCATACCAATACGTTCTTACATTATTTATTACTCAAAGTTTCATGTATATAGAATAGAAAAATAAATACCTTAAATTATCATATTTCAATATTCAACAAATATTATATTATTTTAGACAAATCCAAATAAAATTCATCTAAAAAATTTCTTCAACATAATTATTTTCCAAAAATAAATCTATTTTATGATTATTAATTTGTAAATATGATTTATATAATATTTAATGAAAATAATTATTTATTCAAAATATGTCAATATAAATATTCTAATCAATTTTATGACACATTGAAAAAATAATTTATGTCACAATAAATAATCTTATTATTTCAATAAATCATAATATTATTTTATGAATATTATTTTATAAAGGTTAGTTTTAATTTAAATCCTTATTTTATTTATTAGATTTTAAGAAAACATTTACATCTTATAAAAACTCAAAATGTAATTTTTCAATCATTAAAACAGATATTTATATATACCGTGATATAAATAAATCATATTTTCATTTATAAGAAGCAAAAAATTATTTATTTTTTTATTGGTGGGGTTAATATCTTTATTTCTACATTAAAATTCTTAATTGATAGATTACAATACCACAGTCATGGTTACTATTATAACGGTATTGGTTCTTTAATTTCTATAAATACATCTTTTTTCACTCATTATTCATTCACTAGTATTTTATCTAATATTTATATATACATTATTCATTAAAATTAATACTATATTACAAATATTATATTTTATTTTATTGATATTTTCATTAATGTGTTCATTATAGTGTATTGAGAAGATCCTAATTTTCATATTCAAATTATCATATTTTTAATTTATTATGCTACTATAATATATAACACTATTAATGGATATTTTTGTTAATAGTTCATGTTTATTAATTTATGAAAATAATATTTTATTATTTTTATTATAAATATAAGAAGGGAAATTCCATTGATAAAATTCAATACCAATATAGAAAATCATTTCCTTAATAATTTTTTTTTTGAAATAAGAGATTTCAAAGTATACATGTTATATTACTCAGGAAATGATACATGATATCTTTTGATGTAAAATTTCATCTACGAGGAAATCTATTGATGTAAGTTATTTTTTAATGGTTATATGATAAAATTTTACCATTCTTATTCATTCTCTAGACGATTTATAATTCTGCTAATAATATATTTATAAAATTAAATTCTTTTCCATCGGTTATATTATGATTAAATGTTTATGGGTGCTATTAATTTTCCAAGTGTTATGCTACTAGGAAATAGTTATGAATCTCATTTACATCTCATGGGTTAGGACATGAAAAAAATTTGTGATTTTATTTAGAAATATATGTGATTTTCACTTTGATATAGGTGGGCCTTGAAATATATGTAATGATCCGGAAATTCGATATAAATTGATTTAAAATTATATTGGATTATTATGAGTCGGTAAAAAAATCGCAGCGCATGATTCTGAGTTCGGTTGTTCATGGAGAGGATTTTTTAATATTTTTAAATTTTATTTAGTAATCATATAGTTAGTGTTGTCTAAATATCAAAAAGGTGGTCAGATTCAACATTTGAAGGAATCTTCGAACTCACAATGCTAGGATTATCTTAAGGGAATGCAAACATTGTTCCAAAAAATTCAAAGGAAAAGTTAATTTCTATCTTTACAAAAAAATAATAAATTACATGACATGTTATATTATATTTTCATTGTAACTATTGAGAGGCATTGTGGGACAACAGTGTTAAATAGGTCAATCAAGGTTATAACCCTTGTATTACGTACCCTCAACGTTAGAAAATTAAATGATGTTAATAAATGAACTACATTAATTTTATGCATCATGGTTGGTTTTCTCTTTTATTTAAATTTTTCTCGGGAATGAGTTTTTGACACGGAACTGAGGAACCTCTGATGAAGTATCGCGCCATCATCTAGCAACAAATAACATAGTTTTGAATGACATTGTTAGAGGAATTGATCCATGATCAATGAATTTTGGTTACTACAATGAACTAGAACTCTTCTACCACCACAAACACGACGTAATTCAATGATTCATCAGGTAGTGGGCTTTCTATTATTCTATACTAAATGGTTGTAGAAAAATTATTATCATCATTGTTAGTATGCTAACATGGAGGGCATGAGCCAAACGAATAGGGCTCAGACCCTATTCCACTTTATTTCGTCATTGCGTTCATTGAGGGAAGATTTCTCAACTTGAGAGATCCTTGAATCCAGGAGGAATATAAAAACAATAGTATCTCAAGAGGCCCATATGTGCATTCGTAAGAGAAAACGGACAACCAGAGCTCACCTGGTGGTTGACCTTCACAAATTGTTGTATGGAGTGAGGACACATGGCACCTCGAAGGATCAAAGGGGGCGGTCTTCTCACCACCAGCTATGTTGGAGGAATGGTGGTATGTAGTCACGCACCGCAGGTGGATTTCATGGCTTTGAAGCCATGACGGAACGGGGAAAAGGCCATGTGGGTCCAACAAAAAATGAGGTGGAACCACGTGGAACCACCAGATGAAGAGTCGAATGGATCTTTATCCATTGGCGAAGGTGGGGCCTGTAACCCATCTTGCTTGTCACACCCAGCCTACAGGATACATCAGTCCACTGCCCAGTTGGTCAAGCCCACCAAGGAAATTCCTAGCATGTTCAGGCCTAGCTGTTCTACGTCCTAGGTGGGCGAGCCTGCTGAGGCCCATCCAGATTGGGCAAGACCGGGTTGGAACTGGGTAAACCTTGACTGTGTCTTTATGGCCCGAACTGGGGAAGGCTGCCCTGGCCTGGTCAGGCTGGGTCGATCTAACCAGGTCAGACCATACCTGAACCCCTTATTTCATAGTTTCACATAAAAGGCCATATAAAATGAACACGAATTTTGTTTGATGAACCATCTACAATGTTGAAATCCTTGCGATGAAATGTTAAATTTGAAATACTATACCTGATTCTCAACATTGGAATTCCAGTAACTCTTAGACTGGGAGTCCGAATGACATGTAAATTGTTGTGTTGGAACCATTATGACAAAATGGATCATTGGGTTAGTTTTTTGTGGGACATCATGGTAGTTAAAATTTGACTGATTATTGGAGGAGCAGATCTTCCAAGAATCATGCTCTCTGTGTACATGAATCATTTTGCAGACTGTGATGTGGAGAATGAATACTGATCTTATGTGGATCAGAACTATTGATCATGTGTGGATCAGTCCATAACTATCTAGTGAGGATCAAAACCTACTGATCCAGTGTGGACCAGCACCTACCCAAACTATGTGGATCAACACCTAGAGATCTGGTGAGGATCAACACCTAGGGATCTTATGTGGATCAGCACCAAGCTATACTGTGTGGATCATAAGTAGAACCCATGATACAATAAGATGATCCAACATTATGACTAATACTTTGTACTTATGTAATTAATTTATACATGGTTTGAGAGGAGTCTTTTTATTTTTCCAATATGATGGAGACTGTGTGTTTTGGTTTTCCTTTCATGAATTCTGAAAGTCCATCGGTGGTATCGAGGTCCCTACTGAGTATTGTTATACTCCCCCTTGCAGGGGATTCTCCCGCACCTTTTTGTGTCTTGTGAATATTATGAGAATTTTAGCCGAGACTATAGTTTATAGGACAGGGTGGTACATGAAGGTGATTAAATGACGTGGAGAGATATAGAGATGAGCAATATCTGTCGTTCAGGTAGGATCCTTGGTGGACGATCTCAGGAGTTGTTTTTTATTTTAATGATGTATTGTATCTTTCAGTTGGAATTGAATTACAAACCCTTTACATAAAGTATACCCATTTAATATTGCAGTTTTACCTGATGGAAACATCTTGTTGTGATCCGAGTCATGGTTTTTGTACATGTTTAATGATAATGCCTTCTCATTTTAGTTATATACCTTTCTGGTGCTATTCACCTACCCCAAGCCTATATAAGGCTGGTTTGGGGTATTCACCACATTTGCCCCCGTGGAAGGGTCATGACCAAGTGGTATCAGAGGATTCAGTTATAACAATGATCTAGGACTATGATAATTCCTATATAGAAATAGTTTTATGTGTTTTGAGTGTGGTTTTCAGTTTTGGGAGTCCAGTGTTGGTGCAGCGGCCGACATATCCATACACAGGGGCCCTGAAATATGATTTCTGACTCAGTGAACAATAAAAATTATTGTGTGTGTTTTGGAAATGTTTTTCTTTTGATCTAATATCAGTCATCTCACCAGGTATAACTTATTGACTATGGTGAACATTTTTCTTGCAAGATTCTTCCATGGAGACAACCAACCAGTATTCAAGAGTGAGTTCACTATAGCGGCCCACCGATCAACGAGTCATCGGTGTGGGGCCCTATTACTATGTTGGCACATTCAAGTGGTGTACCAACAACACCAACACTCATAGAACAACATTTTACAACACCCAAACTAGAAAACCATGCACGATGACTTAGCATGTTGCACGAGTTCTAGCGGAAAACGCCTCCATGGTTTCAAGGCAAGACAGAACCCCATGTATGTGAGGACTGGCTAGATTTCATGACCCCCTCTCAAAAAAGTGTACCCCTCCTTGGCCGGCAATGTGAGAAGGTAGATAATGACCCTCGGGTCTCACCTTCAGTAGGCCCCGGGTTGGCGACTAGCACCGAGGGTATAGTAAACACACAAATGGGAGGCATTACCCTCTAAGAGAACACATGATGAAGAGAGAGATAAGATAAACACCAAACAACTCCAACTAAGAACTGAATTATAAATTAAACCCATGTCCATATATGAAATTCCATGCAAAATTACTATAACTGATAGGAAAAACTGCAAGTAACCATAACAAAAAAATTAAAACATCAGTAACCCCGATCCTGACAGCTCTTGCAACCATAAGCTAGTAGTGACCAGCCTGATCTCCAACCTGCCCCATGTAACCTATAAAATAGTTTATATACACATAGGGTGAGTATAACAGTATACACAGTTGGATCCTCCCTGAAGCCTCTCGAGAAAATGTAAAGAGAGCATGCTAAATCATAGTGAACAACAAGTGAAACTAACTTGTCACCTAAATAGGTATACTATGTTCCCAACCACACCATGGAAACTCTCACCAAGTAACGCAAACATGAATATAGCATATAATAAAGAATATCATGGTTACCCCACTACTACTTCCCCAATGGTTTACAGCTTTGCCACAATGACATACATCATGTGCATCTCTCTCCATAGGCATGACCGTATAAACATGAACTAAGCTCCACAATCTGCACGATGTGCACCACAATGGATTTCCCGCAGACACATGGGCTAAGAACCAGACCATCCTCATAGCCAAAAGTAACTATGTAGTTTCTGGAATCCAACAGAGCTCACAAAATGTGTATCATACGTCGAGTATTATACCTCAATCCATCACAGCCCATATGCCGAGTAAGGATACTTAAGCCATCACAGCTTATACATGTTACACCTATTGTAGTTCAGATGATACTATATCCAAAATATATTTGTGTGAAATTACCAAAAGCCATTATAGACCTCTACACACATATAAAGGGAAAACTAACTATTGTTCCAAAGGCACAATTATCTACCAAGAGATGATAGCGGAGAAAAAGTGGGTAGTCATCCATTCATCCTCCCATCAAAATGTTGGGAAAAACACCCCCCAGGGCTCAAAATCCCTAGGGTGTTATTTACCCTTACCAACAAGGTGGATTAGCGTATAGAAACAAAAAAAGTACAGAATATATATAAAACTCAGAACTACACTATGTGGACTACCTAATCATAGAAAAAACTGCAGCTAAAGTCTCTCAGACTCCATGTTGCCACTTCTAAGACTAGGTAACCTATAAGCACACAATGATTTGAAGAGTTTTATTAGATTACTCCATTTTCATTTTATCAGTTCCATTGTAAGTTAATTAATTCATTAAATATTAATTAACCATGAACAATTTATCATTAAACATTATTAGCATCACACCCAAAATCAATTATTCCATTTAAGATTCACATCACCTTTAAATTCATGTATCTCCATCCTCGTGGATTATCACCATTTAAACAAACATTCATTACGGAATTACTTTCACATATTCGTATCCATTCTTGAAATGCATGCTATGATACTAAGCACAAAGAGGGATAAACATGATGAGTAGATATACTACCCATTGAGTCTTTTCCGCCTTTAGTAAAAGCATATACCCATTCTCCCTCGAGAGGCTAAACACAGAAAGCACATGGCATACCCCGCGTGTCTTCGCCTTCTTTGGAAAGAGGGTAGGCATGACCACCTGCTGTGAGTAGTGGGGAAAAGTAATGCAGATAAACAACCAAACCAAACCACCAACATCTAGCCTTCACATTTATCCCATTCCATCATCCTCCGTGTCCTACCCAACACTGACATACATAAACTGTTGCATCTCGCCATCCTAGGCGTCATCCGCTACCACAACCACAAGTCCCCATCCCTCCACATATCACAACTACCATCCAGGCTCACATCAAATAACAAGAAGCTGGAAATCAACGATATCATCAAATGGGCTCTTGGCCCTTTAACAAGGCGTGTAGACTTTATAAAAAATGAGCACCCAAAGCTCTAAACCATAAGGCATTCAGCCTTACAAGAAAGAGGGTAACTTAGAACCCTTTTTGAAATTATCGAACTAGTAGTTATTTAAACCATCTTGAATCAGCAGATTAAATTCGGAGGATTCATTTCTAGGAAAATCTATCTAGTAATCTATCACAAAAGATTTACCATGATAACTATGCCAATTTAATTAACATAATAATATTAGAAAAACTACAACAACGCCACCAACAGGATTCATTTACAGTCCTCTTTATCTTTAGCCAATTAATTATCAATTAATTCCGGCTTTAAATTCTTTAACAATTTACATCATGAACAAATAGCTAAGAAATGCAAGTATAGATACCACACTATCTAGGAAATCAAGATGCAAACTGTTATCACGGTACAAAACTACAACATGCGATCAAACCAATTCTTTTAATCCGGTTCGTGTATTTAATTTGGTCAATTTCATTGTTATCCAAAAGGATAAATCATGCTAACGATACAGTTTCATGTAAATGAAAAAGAGAACCAATGAATCCCCTACCTTGAAGACTTCTTGACGTTCTTTATCCACAGAATGGGTCACAATCCTCCTCTCGCAACAACTACATACACCAGAGGATTCCATGGTACGTTCGAAATAATCAAACCCCAAGAAAAAACACATTAGAAACATGGAGATTAGATGCTAATATGGAAAGGAGAACAAGAGAAGATGAACCCCAAAGAAATGATGAAAAACTTACCTTATATCGAATAATGATCGATACAACTTGGTTGCATCAAAACAGAGAAGAACTGATCCGAGGAGTAGGGTTTAATTATAAAACTCCTACGAGGAGGATTGAATGGTTCTAGAATCTCATAGCCAAGAACAAAGAGGAAGTACAAGGTAGAATGGTATCTTGTTTGTTTTTGAATATTTATTGGGGAGATGGATTAAGATGCATTTAATTCTCCATTAAAAGTGGACCTCATTAACTCATGCGGTTTGACCAAGTAATAACATCCCAAGCCTTAGGAATAATTAATAAAGGATTTGGCATTTTAAATGGCCTGAAGGGCCCTTGAAATAAGGCTTTACATGTATTTTATGTCAAAGGAATCGTCAAAAGTGGGAAAACTGTAGGAATTCAGAAACACTGTTCACCCACTTTTACTGTACATGAAACCGATCTATAAGACTAATCTGAGAGATCGATTTGTCAGACTGATCCATCTGACTGATCTCTCAAACCAATCCATCAGATCGATCTTTGAGGCCGATCTGTGAGGCCGATCTGTCAGATCGATCTGTCCGACCAATCTATGAGTCTAATCTGTCAGACCGATCCGTCAAACCGATCCGTCAGACTGATATGTCAGACCGATCCGTCAGACCGATCCGTTTGATCGATCTTTTATACCGATCCTTTAGACCGATCCATTAGACTGATCCGTCAAACTGATATATTACTATTCATAAAACTAGAAGCACTGTTCATAGAACTAAAAAAATTGGCAAGGTGTTGGGGATAAGTCACCGTGATCACCCAAAACACCTCAAACACAACATTTTCAAAAAGTAATGGACCAGAGAGGTCCGAGCTATTACATCTGATAGATCTCAAAACATTCTCATCCTTGAGAATTTAAAACAAAACTAAAGAAAAGATGGGTCTGAAAAACCACCCCGTAACATAGATCTCATGGAAAAACAACCCTGAGGTTCTTCTAATGTTGGAACAAAACCCTAAAATCAGAGAGCATGGGAACAACCAATCCATATCCAAATCATTCAAGCATAACATCACATAAAAGGTACATAAAGGAAAGGATCAAATAAAAATCAGCATATCAATTTAAAACTTCTCTGGGTACTGGACACACATCTGTGACTCACGTTCCCAAGTACTCTTCTACAGGCCACCGGGTCGCCACAATTCATGAACTAAGGGGATATAACTCCCCCGCAACACAATATCCTTATTGTCTTGGATCTCCACAGGTCGCTCCTCGATGGTTTCATCATCATCAATATCTATCTCTCCCCAATTGATGATGTGATAGTCGTCATGAAGATAACAACGAAGCTGAGATATATGGAAAACATCATGTATCCGACTCATATGTGGGGGATGTTCTACTAGATATGCAATAGCTCCAACACAAGATAACACCTTGAAAGGCCCAACAAACCGAGTAGAAAGATTACTTCCATGACCAAACCTTCACTTCCAATGATTGGGAATCACCTTTAGAGACACATGATACCAAACATTAAACTCTAAGGGTCCCTTTCTTTTAGGATAATATGATTTCTGATGATCATGCGCTATCTTCATCCTCTAACGAATCACCTGAATCATCTCTATTGTATTATGCACTAGTTCTGGTCCGAGAATAGCTGACTCCCCAAACCCATTCCAAAAAAATGGAGAATGGCAAGGCCATCCATACAGGGCGTCAAACGGCACCATACCAATGGTGGAGTGAAAAATATTATTGTATGAAAACTCCACAAGGGGTTGGTGCCTCATCCATGAACCTTCAAATTCATGAACACAACGGTGCGACATGTCTTCAAGAGTCTGGATGGTTCGCTCTGTCTGACCATCCGTTTGATGATGAAAAGCAGTGCTAAGGAATAATTAAGAACCAAAAGCATGATGGAGACCTCTCCACACCCGGGAGGAAAAACTAGGATCTCGATCTGAAAGGATCATCCTAGGTACTCCATGAAGCCTCACCACCACCTCCAGATAATGCCTCGACAAAACTTCCACTGAGCTCGACTCCTTGATCGCCATGATGTGGGCCGATTTTGTTAAATGATCCACTACTACTCATATAGCATCATGTATTCCCGGAGCTCGAGGTAAACCTGTAAAAAAGTCCATTGAATGTCCTCCCACTTCCTCTGAGGAATCTCTAATGGCTGGAGAAGACCACCAGGAACATGGTGTTTAGCCTTCACCCTCTGGTAGACTAAAAATCAAGACACAAAATCTACCACTGCACGCTTCATCCCAGGCCACCAAAACTGACTCCTCAAGGATCAATACATCTTTGTTAGACTAGGATGTACTACTAAGGGTGAACTATATTACTCTCAGAGAACCGTCTCGCACATCTCTAAGGGGAATAAAAGATTTCCACGATACAACACTCAATGTTGTTCATCCTCCGACCAACCATCAGGGGCCTCTCCACAAACATATTTGTCTCTCCAAACATCCATCTCTGGATCACCCAACCAAGACTGTTCCACCTTCTGCATCTGGGACGGCTGCACCATCATCTGGAAAAGACAACCTCTACCTCCATCTTCTTCAATATCAAGATGTAATACTGACTATTCCTCCATTACTCTCCAGGAATCAACAGATTCACGCACAGAATCACTACGTGAATTTTTCCACAGCGCATCAGCAAAAAAAATTCCCTTCCCAGGTATATACGATATTTCGAAGTGGTATTCTTACAAGAACTCCATCCACTGACTATGTCACAAGTTCATGTCCTGCTAAGAGAAAACATACCTTAAACTCTTATGATCGGTGAAAACCACAAAGCGCTAACCAATGAGGTAATGTCTCCACAACTCTAGCGAAAAAACCACAGATGCCAACTCACGATCGTGGGTGGAATAGTTTCTTTCATGGGGACGCAACTATCGAGACCCATATGAAATGACTGACCTCTGTTGCATGAGAACAAAGCCTAGCCCCAGATGTGAATCATCGCAGAAAATGTCAAACTAGACTCCCTCATGTGGAAGACAAGTAACGGGAGAACTTACCAACTTCACCTTTAGATACTCGAAAGCTGACTAACACTGATAATTCCATATGAATGCTTGATCCTTCTTGGTCAAAGCTGTTAGAGGAGTCACAACCTGTGAGAAAATTTCTACGAACCTCATGTAATATCCTGCAAGACCAAGAAAACTTAGCACCTCTAACAATATCTTGGGGGCCGACCAAGACACCACTTCTACTATCTTTGATGGATCCACAACATCTCCCTATTGTGACACAACATTCCCCATGAAACAGAATTCTCGAGTCCAAAACTCACACTTCGACAACATCCTAAATAGCCGATGTTGGCGAAGAATTTCCAAAATGGATCATAAGTGCTCTGCATGCACCTCATCAGACGTGGAGTACACAAGGATGTTGTCGATGAAAAAATCAAAAACTTGTCCAAGAACTCACGGAACACAACATTCTTCAATCCCATGAATACAACTGGAGCATTCGTCATGCCGAATGGCATTACAAAGAAATCATAATTCCCATGACGACAACGAAAAACAGTCTTTGGTATATCCTCATCCTTCACAAGCATTTGATGATACCCTGACCACAATTCAATCATTGAGAACTGACATTCACCCTTCAGTTGATTGAATATGTCATCAATCTGCGGATGAGGATAGCGGTTCTTTATTGTCACTTTGTTTATGCGATAATAATCAACAGAAAAACATAAACTGTCGCCAGACTTCTTCACGAACAAGACCGGTGAACCCCATGGTGACACACTTGGCCGAACAAAACTTCACTTCAACAGTCCATCAAGATGTATACGTAGCTCTCACATCTATGAAGGGGCCATTCTATACGGATACATAAAGATAGAATACACTACTGGTTGTAGCTCTATCCGAAACATGATCTCTCGTTGAGTGGGTAATGCTACAAAATCGTTGGGAAGACATCTGGGTACTTCTCCACAACCCTTGGAAACGCCAAGTGCTCAACCTCTAATGAACATAGAATCATCTCCGCAATCATCGATGATAAGGATGGAACCTGCCTATGACCTATCCTAGGATCTTGCTCACCATAAAACGCCAGCTGCTCTCTATCCTCACCGATGAATATGACCTTCTTTCTGAAGTAATCCACAATAGCCTGCACTGAATACAATCAATCCATCCTGAGTATGACATCATATGGTTGTATCCATAGACATAGAAGATCTCCCCAAGAGCAGTGCTGCCCAAACACTTGCTCAAAATCTCTACATACTTCAAACAAGCTTGCTCAAACTTCAACTAGCGTAGTCAACGCCAAGGGCACTGGAAGCCTCTCTACCACATGTCCCAAATAATGGACGAGGGTAAGTAATATGAAGGAGTGTTTTCCTCTTGAATCAAACAAGGCATACACCAAGGTAGAAAACAAAAAAAGGGTACCTCAGACAACATCAGGCTCACTTGGATTTGGCAACGGTAGAGCATGAAGATGACCACGACATCCTCCGCGGCCTCTCTGACCCTAATGAAAACCACCACACGGCCGCACTCTGCTCTCTAAGGATGAGAAGTGTCATGGGGTTGTCCCCTACCTTCCCCATCTACACTTTTGTAATCTAAAGATGGTGAAACCTACTGCTGCTGCCTCGGATGGAACTGCTTCAATGGAGGAACCTGGAGAGGAGCACCCGATGCATGATGACTGCATTGAAAATTCGGGCACTCCGGCAGCTGATGACCACGACCACCACAAGAAAAACAAGTTCTTGATCTCTTGACATAGGCCTGAGATTTACTGCCTTCGGAGAGATGATATGGGAAGGGCTAGGACCTACCCTCAGGTGAACAAAAACTCTTATGCCTTGAAAATAGGGAACCTCGAACCACAGCTCTGCTTCATGGGGAATCATGACGATTACCCTCTCATGATGATCTGGTCCTTTCAAATTCCCTCTCAAATAACCTCTTCCCTTGCCAGCACCTCAAGATATGTCTTCAGTATAAATGGGGTGACCTGGAGCTGGATATCTATATGAAAAGCCTCCTCGAAATGCCCTGCCCTGGCCTCCACATCTAGTTATAGGTATGAAGCATATCATATATGGTTATTCAAACAGATTCCAATCTCTCAAACACTGGATCTCCCCAGTCGAAGTGTAAGAATCTCCTGGCTGTTGGATGCCTTCGTAGTCGAAGAAAGAAACTCAACTCTGAACTAGTCTTGAAACTCCTCCCATGAGATCGCTGACTCCACACGATCCACAAGGAAGAAGAGCCACCACTGCCTCGCTGCTCCACATTGCATTGTCACTACCATGGACTCCCAGTGCTCTTTCCGAGCATGAATCGAGCTAAAGCTGATCTCGACCTCCTATAACCAGTCTTTTGTGACTGCATCTGAAACGGAGCCCTCATACTTCTGTAGACGCTGGAAATGAATGTCTCGGAGTGTCTTCATCAATGTTTTGTCATCTTCAACCTCTAATCGGTGGCGATCTATTGGAATGTCTTACTAGACATTTTCATTATAAAACTAAATAGGATGTCTACTTGGATCCATACATGTAAAATAACAAACCGTTAAAGCTCCTAAACCTGGATTATGGGAGACTCGACATTAATTAATTAATTGTATTCTTTTATTCATTTTGGGTTAACCTATCCTAAGGTCTACCCATTCAAGCACATGCACAAAGAAGAATGATGCATGATCCATTCCTAGGTATCTACCCTACAACCAGTATCACCTTGTTTAGTAGTCATCATAAACTTAATGGTTTGTGCAACATATCATAGGGGGCCTAAACGCCTATGTCTCTTCCGGTCTCCAGTGTTTAATCAACTAAATAAACTTGAATGACACTGTTTCCCTACCAACCCATGCAACCTCACCTATGCCTAACTCCATACTCTATCCTATCCCTCAACTAGACCATTGATACCACTCTATCACGACCCCCTCCCCACAAAGTGTACCCATCCTTGGTCGGAAATGTGATAAGGAAGATAATGACCCCCGATTCCCACCTCCAGTAGGCCTTGGGTTGGAAACTAGCAATGAGGGTATAATAAACACACAAATGGAAAGCATTACCCTCAACGAGTGCACATGAGGAAGATAGAGATAAGATAAACACGAAACAAATCCAACTCAGAACTAAAAGATAAAAGAAACACATTTCCATATATGAAATGCCATGCAAAATTACTACAACTGAATGGAAAAAATAGCAAGTACCCAATGGAAAAAAATTAAAACAGCAGCAACCACGAGCCCGAACAGCTCCTGCAACTACACGCTAGTAGTGACCAGCCTGATCTCCAACATACTCTATGTAACCTGTAAAATAGTTTATATACACATAGGGTGAGTATAACAGTATACTCAGTAGGATCCTCCCTGAAGCCTCTCTTGCAAAAGTAAAAAAAGAAAGATAAAGCACAGTAAACAACAAGTGAAACTATCTCTTCTCCTAAACAGATATACTATGTTCCCAACAAAACCATGGCAACTCTCACCAAGTAACACATACAAGAATATTTGCATCTAATAAAGAATATCAAGGGTACCCCGCTACTACATCCCCACTGGTTGCCGCTTTTCCCTAACGACATACGTCCTGTGCATCTCTCTCCAACGGCTTGCCTTTATAAATGTGGGCTAAGCTCCACTGGCTGAAAAAGTACACCACAAAGGCTTTCCCGTAGACACCTAGGCCAAGAACCACCCCATCCTTACAGCCAAAAGTAACTAGGTAGTTTTCGGAAGCAACCACAGCTCGCATAACGTGTATCATACGTTGGGTATTATACCTCAAGCCATCACAACCCATACGCCGAGTAAGGATCCTCAAGAAATCACATCCTATAAAAGGTACACCTATAGTAGTCAATAGGATACTATATCCATAACATATGTGGGTGAAATAACCACAAGCCATTACATCCCTCTACACACATATATAGATAAAACTAACCACTATTCCAAAGGCAAAAGTATCTACCATGAGAAGAAAGTGGGGCTAAAGGGGGTACTTAGCCATTCAACCTCCAATCAAAATGTTGGGGAAAACACCCCCAGGGCTTAGAATCTTCGAGGTGTTAGTTTCCCTTACCGACAGGGTGGATTAGTGTATAAAAACACAAAAAGTACAGAATATATATTTAACTCACAATGACACTATGAGCATTACCTTGTCATAGACACAACTGCAGCTAACGTCTCTTAGAATCCAGGCTGATACTTTTAAGACTAGGTATCCAATAAGCACACAACCATTTGAAGAGCATTATTAGATTACTCCATTCTCATTTTATAAGTTCCATTATATGTTAATTAATTTTTTAAAAATTAATTAACGATGAACAACTTATAATTAATCATTATTAGCATCACACCCAAAATCAATTGTTCCATTTAAGAATCACATCACCTTTAAATTGATGTATCTCCATCCCCATGGATTATGACCATTTAAACAAACATTCATTACGGAATTACATTCCCATATTCCCAGTAATTCTGTAAAGGCATCTTATTCTACTAAACTCAAAGGGGCTCAACACGGTGAGTAGATATACTACCCGTAGAGTCTTTGTCGCCTTTGGCAAGAGCATAGACCCATTCTCCCTCGAGAGGCTAAACACGAAAATCATGTGGCATACCCCGCGTGTCTTCGCCTCCTTCGGAAGGAGGGTAAGCAAGACCAGCTACCTTGAGTAGTGGGGAAAAGTAAATAAGATAAAAAACCAAACCAAACCACAAACATCCATCAATCACATTCATCCCATACCATCATCCTTTGTGTCCTCCCCGACCCCCACATGAATAAACCGATGCATCTTGCCACACTAGGTGTCATCCCATACCACAAACACAAGTCCCCATGCCTCCACATATCACAACAGCCATCCGGGCCCACATCAAATCAAAATCAGAAGGAAATCAAAGATATCATCAAATGGGTGCTTGGCCCTTTAACAAGGCATCCGAAATTCATAAAAAATGAGAAATCAGAGATCTAAACCACAAGGCATTCAGCCTTACAAGCAAGAGGGTAACTCCGAACCCTTTTTGAAATTATCGAACTGGTAGTTCATTAATCCATAATGAACTAACAGATTCAATTTGTAGGATCCAGTTCTAAGAAATCCTATCCATTAAGCTATCAAAAAATATTTAACTTGCTCATTTTTCAAATTTAATTAACATAAAAAAATTAGATCAACTACAACAACGACACCAATAAGATTAATTTACATGCCTATTTATATTTAGCCAATTTATTATCAATTAATTCTGAAATTACATTCATTAATAATTTTCATCAAGAACAAACAGCTAAGAAAAGCAAGCATATATACCACACTATCTAGCAAATCAAAAGGCAAACATTTATCACGGTGCAAAACAACATCATGTGATCAAACCAATTATTTTAATCTGTTTTAAGTATTTATTTAGGTCAATAACATTGTGATCAAAAAGGTTAAATCATGTTAACGATACAGTTGCATGTAAAAGTAAAAGAAGCAATGAATCCCCTACCTCATAGAGTTCTTGGCGTTCATTATCGATAGAAAGGGTCACAATCCTCCTCTCGCGACAACTACATCCATCCGAGGATTCCAGGGTACGTCTTCAACAACCAAATCCCAAGAAAACCCCCATTATAGACATGGAGATTACATACTAATATAAAAAGAAGAACAAGATAATATGATCCCCAAAGTAATGATGATAGACATACCTTATATCAAATAATGATCGATACATATTTGTTGAATCAAAATAGAGAGGAACTGTTCCGAGGAGTATGGTTTGATTATGAACCTCTTACGGGAAGGATTGAAATGTTCTAGTGTGTCATAGTCGAGAACAAAGAGGAAGAACAAGGGAGAATGATATATTGTTCCTTTTTGAATATTTAATGGGGAGACGGTTTAAGATGAACTTAAGTATCCATTTTAAGTGGTCTACATTAACCCAATCATTTTGACCATGTAAAAACATTCCAAGACATATGAATAACAAATATAAGAATTGGCATTTGAAATGGGTTTAAGAGCCCTTAATATAAGGCTTTAAATGTATTTTACGTCAAAGGAAATGTCAAAAGGTGAAAAACTGTAGGAATAAGGAAACACTGTTCACCCACTGTTACTCTACATGAAACCGATCTAAGAGACAGATCTGTGAGACCAATCTATGAGACCGATGGGTCGGACCGATCTATCAGATCGATCTGTCTGACCGATATGTCCGACTGATCAGTCAGTTCGATCTGTGAGACTGATCTGTCAGACTGATCTAATTGACCGCTATGTGAGATCATTCAGTAAAACCATTCTGTGAGACCGATCGGTCGGACCGATCGGTCAGACCTATCTGTCAGACCGATCCCTCAGACTGATCCGTTAGACAGATCCTTCAAACCGATCTGTCTGACCGATCCGTCAGACCGATCCGTCAGACCTATCCATCAGACCGATTTGTCTGACCGATCTGTTACTGTTCATAAAACTGGAAACACAGTTCACAGAACTAGAAAAAATGGAAAAGTGTTGGGGATAAGTCACCTTGACCCCCCGAAACACCTCCAACACCACATTTTCACAATGTAATGGAACCGAGAGGTCCGGGCCATTGCACTAGAGGCTGTGACATTGGATTTTCTCTTAGTTTAGATTTTATCATATCATTTGGTTACCATACATGCAAGCCACTTCCAAGGAAAAATAGTTAAATTGGGGATTCTGACACTCCAGAAGCATGTGAAGTCAACACTCTCCTAGTTGGACTTCGAGACCATCTTTAGGGAAGAGTTTGTACTAGGGACGTTATGCTCAGTGTGTATTCAGGTGTTGATGCACATACAGTAGTGAATCTTGTCACTGGCCAAGTAATTTAAAAGAATTATTGACCTTTCATGCTACTCCACTGACAAGGTACGACACACATTCATTAGGGATTTGACCTTTGAGAAAGGTCTCTAGCGGAAGATCATAACATTGATGATATCACTCAGTATCCCAACATAGACTGGAGTGCACGAAAAAAAATTATTGGTGGATTGATTTTTAGTTGAGCATGCACAGATGGTGAGATCCACAACTGTACGATGAGTAGCCAAGTCATCTGTTGCATTTAGTAGGTAGATGACATAGAGGACCAAGAAGTTCAGTCTTTCAGGTGGACGACCCCCAGATGTAGGTTCCGAGGTTCAGAGCACACGAGGTAGAGAAGTTATTCTGAGGGATAATTCATATTATTCTTTCCACAGAAAGGGACACCAGGCTCACGACTATCCGACTGCATGCCTAGAAAATTAATATATGACCAAGAGAACATTGAGTGAGTATTCAACGTTTTTGCAGGGGGGGTCTGTAGGGAAGCTGACATGGTTGAATAGAATGATGTGTTGTAGGTGGTGGACAACAGTTTGAGGCTCCACCAACACCACAAACACGTGGTCCACCCTGACCATATCGAGTAGGAGGAGACAGGAAAGCTCAACTTCAGGCTATAGAGTCCTTCAAAAATGGTGTTCCAAATATTATTAGTGGTATGATATGTGTCTATTACACCCTACATGTTATTCACATAGAGCCAGGTTCGTGTTACTCTTTTATTTCCATGACACTCGTTCAGATCTCGGAGAATCATTTATATTTGTTGGCTCGATACTTATTATTAGAGATTCATATCAAACATGATTCGATGAATACACATTGGTGAAAACTGTGTGATCTCACTCTAGGAGTTGAGAGCATCAAACAGGTTATGCAAGATGCATCAGTGAGGCGAAATGATGTCATCTTGGGTATGGAGTAGTTATCAACAGTCTATGTTCATATTGAATATTTTGGGCATAGAGTGGAGTGTGTCTATGAGAATGGGTTTATGTTTTCCTTCACTATTGAGTAAGTACCATTTGCAGCACATGATGGAGTCTCATGATGGAGGATTCATCTAATCACGCATCAGATGGCTAGAGATACCCTCTGAGCTTGACATTAGGAGTCTGAGTTATCCTGTAGTGGTGGACCAGTATGTTAATGTCTCTCTAGAGGTTGTTAGAAGACTACATCCTCGTAGAAAGGTAGACTTCTAAAATGACCTATACCATAGGATGTGACTAATTTCTACATCTTTATAATAGATGGCCTCCTAGGGAGCTTCGTGAGTTGTGAGTACATTTATAGGACTTGTAGATAAAGGAGTTAATCCAGCCCTGTGTTTCTCCTTGGGCATCCCTAGTTTTTTTATCCAATATAGCAGATGTGTGTCTAAGGATTTCTGTGGATTATCGGTTCCAGAACATAGTTACTGTACAAAACATGTACCCTTTTCTAATGATTGATGTCTCATTCGACTTGCTGAAGGGAGCTCAATGGTTTTCGAAGATAGACATTGGATCGGTCTATCATCAGTTTAGGGTATCAAATGACGGAACACAGAATAAAACATTTACATGTTGGTATTCCCATTGGCATGACCAATGCTCCAATATTATTCATGTGACTCAAGAACATGATCATCCACCCTTATATCAATAGTTTCATGGTTGTATTAGTTGATGATATATTGATATACGTCGTTTCAGAGGAGGAGCATGACCCACATATCCAGATAGTTTTGGATACACTCTAAGAGAACTAACATTATGGAAATATCACAATGATTCATTTCTGGAATAAGGAATTCCACTCCCTGGGGCACATTATCTGGGACACTAAAGTTATAGTAGATCAGGTGGAGAGAGAGGAAGTGATTTCTCATAATTCACCCAGGAGATTGAATGAGGGGCGGTGTTTTCTGGAATATGATGAGTATTAATAGAGATTCATTCTTTATTTTTCCAGAGATGTGAAATCTTTTCAGCTTTGACAAAGAAGGGACAACAATTTCAATGCAAGGAGATACTATATCATAATTTTTATGAGTTGAGTCAGAGGTTGAAAATTTCCCCCATAATGATCCTACCAGAAGAAGGAATTGGGTATGAAGTCTACTAAGAAACATCAAGGAGTCGAAAAGGTTGTGTCTTGGTGCCGGAGTGAGTATTGATCACATATGGATTACGACAGTTGAGAAAACATGAGAGGAGATACTATATGAAGGACCTGAAGTTAGTGGTATAGGTCTTTGCACTGAAGATTTGTTGTCAATACATTACCAAAAAAGGTTTTACAATCTACAATAATCACTAGATTATCAAGTATATCATATAATAGAAGGAACTGAAACTGAGATATTGACAATGGATTGAGTTCATCTAGGACTATGACATTGAGATAGTATAAACTACTTGGATGGGAAATTTATTTTCAGACACACTCAGTAGGAGGTCGGGTCTATAGTTTTTGAGTGAAGTAATGGAGCAGGTTGAGACATTGTTGTTATCCTTTGTTGATAGTGATGGAGCATCTTACCCCTAGTCCATGATAGTTACTCCCCCACTCCTTCAGTATTCCATGGAGGCACAACTCATGGATGTAGAATTTGAGGCCCAACATTCTCATATATCTTTCTGACAGGCCCCTAATAAAATTTATAAAGGTGGGGATCACGTCATTCTCTTCAGAGGATGCACTATGGTACAAGTGATGCTACGAGAGGTGGTGTTTAGGGAGTTCCATACATCCCAATTTGGAGTACATTTTGGTGTGTCAAAGATGTACTAGGTCCATTAGTGTCAGTACTATTGGCCTGATATAATGAATGTAGTGGAGTTCATTTATCGATTCCTCACTTCTCAGTAAGTGAATGTTGAGCATCAGGTACTAGCAGGATTACCTCAGACACATGAGGTGCCAGAGTGGGTGTGTGATGGTATATCCATGAACTTCTTGAGAGGGCTTCCATGTACGTCTAAAGGCCAAGATTCCATCTTGGTGATCATTGAACTACACACCATGTTGGCTAACTTCATACCCTTCTGTGATCAGGGATCAGTTGAGAGATTGAGACATATCTACTTATATAAGATTTAATGGCTTCATGGGGTGCCTTCGACGATCGTTTTAGATTGTGACAAACATTTTACATCCTTTTTGTGGTAGGTATTGCTAGGGGAATTAGAGACTCAACTACGTTTGACCATCGACTTTCATCCTTATACAGATGGTAAGACAGAGCAGACCATTAAGGCATTTAATGTCATTTTTCATTCTTATTTCCTCGATTTTGGCCAAAGATGGGGACACCCCCAAAAACTGGTGGAGATTTCATACAACAACAATTTTCACATTACCATTAGCGTGGCTCAATTTGAGGCCATGTATTTAAATCCATGGAGATCACCTATAAGCTAGACATACAAAGGGGACTCGGCACATATGGTTCTAGAGTAGGTACAGTCTGTCACAGATAAGTTGGTGATCATTATGGAGAATATAATGACTACACGGATCTGGTAGATGTCTTATGCCAATAACAAATGAAGACACATAGGGTTTGAGGAGGGAATTTATTTCTTTCTAGGGGTCTCACACCAATGAGGATTACAAAGGATTTGCCTTGTGAAAAGCTATATCCAATGTTCATCAAACAATTCCAGATCATTAAGAGAGTAGGCGAGGTGACATACCATCTAGCTCTTCCAGCATAGATGCATTAGGTGCATAATGTTTTCTATTTTTCAATTATGAGGAGTTATGTTTATGATCCATCACATGTTACCAAATGGGTAGAGCTGGACATCAGCAACTGTAAAAAAATGGTGGAGTTCCTGGTAGAGATAGAGGTTCTATAGGAGAAGATCCTTTGTGGTTGGTCGATTCCTCAAGTGTGAGTTTTTCTTAAAGCATGGGAATATCTAAGAGTGCACATGGGAGAAGGAGGCTCATATACATGCTTAGTACCCCCAATTTTTCACATAGTTTTGTTATAACTTTTTGTGATTATAACCCTTATGGCGGGAAGATTGTATCGACAAAAAAATTTTATATAATGTTTTTAAATAATTTTTTATTATTACGAGTCTATGAAAAATTGAAGGCGCTTGATTATGAGGCCTGCTATTCCCGAAATTGATTTTCTATTTTTTTAATGGTAAGATCAGTAAATGTACTTGTGTATTTTTCTATCATTTGAACCGGTGCTCTGAATTGTGTTCTGAGGGAACTGTTGATCTCACAACATCGAGATTATCTTATGGAAATAATAACATTATTAAAAAAAATAGATGAAAAAGAGAATTTATATATTTATAAATAAATAATAATAAAATAAGTTAACGTGTTGTTTTATTCATTTTTTGTAACAGTTGAGGGACATGGTGGGGCCACAAAGTAAAATTGTTCATTCAAGGGCATGACCCTTGTGTTGTGTAACCATGATGTTGGGATATTAAATGAGGTTTATAAGTGAATCACATTAATTTAACAGAACATGGTTTTTTTCATAGTCAATATAAATGAAGACCTGGCTAGATTCATTGACACATAATTGAGGAACCTTTAACAAAGTACCGCAAATTCTTCCACTAATTATGAATGAATGTTTGAATGACGTCTTCGGTGGAATTGATCTGGGATCGACAAATGTCGATGACTTCCACGGATGAGGACTCTGCCCCCTTCATAATCACGGTGTTTCCAATGGTTCACATGGTTGTGGGTATTCCCTTGATTTAATTCTAATAGTTTGAAGATTAATTAATATCACTTTCCTTATGATAATAATGTTAAGGGGACTAGCCAAATGAACAAGACCAGGACCCTCTATTTCTTGATATTTGCTAGTGTTCTTCAAGGAATAATTTCTCAACATGATGGAATCATGAATATAAGGGGAACAAAAATATGGAAAAATCTGAGAGGCCCATAGGTGCATTTGGAAGGGAAAAAAGAACACCGGATCTCACACAGGGGACCATGAATGTCCTGCCGTAGTGGATGCACTAGCCACTAGTGCGTCGAGACTGGCAGGAGAAGGTGGCCACTGGCGAGAAGGTGCTGGATCCATAAAGAGATACATAAGAACATAGGTGGATAATGGTGCTCAGTTATCCATGATAGAAGATGGGTGGAGTCCCATCATGCTCTGTAAGTTCAGGCCGCAGCTTCGATGTCACGGTAGAGGAGGACTTATGCCCTACAGGTCCCATGAACAGTGAGGAGGTGCCACGTGGCACAACCATTTGAAGAGATGAACATCTCATTATCCATTTGGGTTGGAGGGGCCACGTGACCCCTCACATGGGTCGCACCTATCTTGTGGGCCAGGTCGGTCCACTGCAGAGTGGGACGAGCCTACCGAATCCCAAATGGGTCGGGCTATGTCAAGACATACCCTAATTAGGTGGGATGGTTGGAATCGGATCGGGTCGGCCTAGGATGGGTCGATATAGTCTGTTTGACTGGGACAGACTAGACTCGGACAATGTATGGCATATTTTCAAATAAAATGACAAATCTTACAAACAAGATGATTTTTTGTAGAACCATATACGGTATTGAAATCCATGATATGACATTATCATTTTTAGATAATCTACATGTGTTTTGGAGAATGTTTTATTATGGTCTAGTTAGATCATTCATAAATCCAGTCGGGGCCTTTATAGAAAAATAACTATAACTCTTAGACTAGGTAACTTATGGTGGTTCCGAATTTTGCATTGTAACACATATGACATGAATGATAATTGTGTCACTTATTCATAGGACTTCATTACAGTTCAAATATGACTGATGACTTGAGAAGGGGATCCACAAAGAATAATGATTTCTGTGTACATGAATATAGTGGCTGGTTGAGATGTGAAGAATGAATAATGATCATGTGTGGATCAGAACCTACGAATCCTTTTTGGATCAACACTGAGTGATCATTTGTGCATTAGCACCTCAAGATCTTGTATGGATCAGCACCTTGAAATGTGGTGTGGATCAACAACTTGAGATCCTGTGTGGATGAGTACAGAACGATCGTGTGTGGATAAGTTGTAGAACCCTTGGCTGAATAACCTGATCTAGTTTTATATATTATCATCTATAATTATATAATTATGTTATAACTGAGGGAGCTAAGTAATTATATTTTTGAATAGTGATTGAGATAATGCTTTGTGGGTTTCCTTTGAAGAGTTCTGAGATACATTCAGGGTCCTCAAGGTACCCACTGAGTATTGTAATACTCACATTTACATGGGCTTCACCAATACCTTGTTGTGTCTTGTCCAGATGACGAGCATCTCAGTTGAAACTATATGATCCAGGAACATGCAGTACATAGAGCTGACTAGTTTACATAGAGAGTTGTGGAGATGAGCTGTACATAACCTTTAGTTAGGATCTATGGTGGATGTTCTCAGGAGATATTTTCTATTTTCTTTTGTATTGTATCATTCACTCGTTCTTGTATTCTGGCCCCTTAAATTATAGTTTACAATAATAGTAAAACATTTTTACTTCATGGTTGCATCTTTTTATGTGCATAGTCTGTGTGTTTGTATTGGTGTAAAGAAAATTCCATCCATTTTTTGGGATACACCTTTCTGGTACTAATTGTCAACCCCTATCCTAAGGATGGGAGTCTTCTGGTAGTCACTACACAGGTCTTGGGGCACGAGTTGTGACAATATATATCCTTTTAATGAATTGGTTAAATCTGTACATCTCATGAGATAATTAGTACTAGAATGGGGAGTGAACCCAGTTTAGTAATAGAATCATTACACTATGATATTATAGTAATTGGACCTTGAAAAATATGATGGAATTTGTATAAAACTAAATCCATTATTATAGTATTGGGGGTCAACCATTTTTCGTAATCAAATTATATTATATTCGTAAGTGTAATGCAAAAAAATATTTCAAATAAAAATATTATTCCAACCTATATCTTTAAATATGAATATATTATGATTAATGTCTTATAAAAATCAATGATTTATTCTAGGACACTTTATTAAGATATTTTATATTCATGTAATTGTTTTCAAATATTCATATCGGGTTCTAATACTGGTATCATTATATTATTCTTTGTTATCATCATTTATTACACTTATTGCTTATGTGATATCACACTTTATTTTGTTTTACTTCACTTGTATATAATGAAAATTTTCATCAATGTTATGTATATAAAGGGTATATGTTGTGAAAAGCCAAGTTGGATACGATGTAGAACTAATAATAACAAGTTGTTTTTTTATCCATGTATCCATGCGTACTAGACCGATATGATTCTGGCATAGATAATTACGTTATTTATGAATATTCATTTAATATAATATAATATATATGTATGAAATCTAATGGTCACTATAGTTGATATTAGATAAGTGTTTAATTATCATCTAAAACTAGGTTTAAAACATTAGTGAGAGAATTTTTGATAATCCAATATATATGACAACATCTTATTTTTTTTAAAGAAAAGAGGGTTATTTTTTAACGAAATACCCCTATAAATATACTACACATGGATTTGGATTGGTCATATATTAATCTAGGGTTTATAACCCAAAAAATAGTTAGCTGAATTTATATCGATCAGCTTTCCGGTGCACGATGAGTGTTTCTCTTATTGCAAACCCGATTTCCAACTCATGGAAAAAGTTATTTGGTTTATAAAAATAATATTTATGAACAAATATGATGTACTTGAATGGCTGGTAATCATGGATGAGCCTGGATAAAACTATTTCTATATATATTGTAAATAAATTTTCATGACTGGGACATCTTTTAATATAATTCCATGATTATATGGTTTCGCACTATGATTGTTGTTTCTAGAACAATTTTTCAGTTCTACTAAATTTTCATTACTAGAATGAATTGTTTTAATGATATATGTCAATGATAATGTATTTATATTACTCATAGTAGAAAATTTGAAATGGGATCAAAAATTTGAAACCTTCAGATTATTTTGACTCATCTATATGATTATAATATTAACAATATAATCATTTGAGATATTCATGACATAATAAATAATATAAAAATGATGTTTCATAAATATCATTGTGAAGAGAAATTTCAGCTACCATCATGTCGAGTTTGTTGGAAAAATCACTTAGGGGAAAGTTTCAATTGAATGATAAGATGTTCTAAGTGTGGAAAATAATGATATAGAGAGAGAAATTATGGGGGGAAATTATAGCTACTGTGATGGATGATATAATGTTTTCTCTAATGAACAATAAATTATTGAATTTTTTAAATATAGAAATTATCAAAATTATATGAATCAATGACATAAGTGGAATGAATAATATGTAGCTCAAAAATGTTGTATGAGTAATGGATTTAATTTCATTGGTGATGATAATAAAAATCACATACAAAAGGAAGGATGAAATATAGAATAAGATAATGAATCTCATTATATGACTTATTTAATTTGATGACTGATTGATGAGTTTTTTATTATGATTAGAGAATAATTTTTTATATTTTTTTTATCAATTTAATTATGAATAAAATATTTTATTAGTTTATTTACCTGCATAATTTATTAGAATATGTTTATTTGTATTGATTAACAAAAAAGTGATATGGAGAAAAGGTGATATATATTTAAACACAAAATAGGTGGAAATATAACCCTTAATATATTATTGATCTTAATATAATAATTACTAGTTGGGATAAATAGATGAATGTGTAAATATTATAGTATTCATGACCATGAAACTGATTATTTATTGGAGTAAAATATTATATATATTTTGTGAAGTTCACTCTATTTTATATTTATGTGATATTAGTTAGATTTTATAGATTTAATTATTGAATGAATATATATTTCCAATGAGGTTATATAATTTTTCTGGTTATAATAATTTTATGTGATGAATATGGGATCTAGATATATATTTTTTTATGTGTCACATTACGTGACACTCGAAATTGTTTGAGGATAAATTGTTCATTTATTATTGGATTATATTTTATTTATTTCTAATTTTTTGTCTTTTTTTATTTTTTCAATCATATTTTGAATGATTCTATGGTTATCTATATATGTATTGGATTAATTTGACCGTTGGGTGTTATTGATGTTATTTAATAAATTTTTTCCATATTAGGTAACAAGGGCTAGAAATTTTTAAAAATAAAACAATTTAATATTGATAAATTGACTTCTCATTATTTTATTAATATTATGATCAATTATATTTAAATTTTACTATTTAATGAAATAATATTTAATCATCGATATTAATTTATTTGTATAAGAAATGATTTTTAAATTAATAGAAGCATAAGAAATTGATATAATTATGCTTATAAAGAAGTATATGTGTATGTAAATATATTATATAATATCCCAATAGGAAATTTATTTATTTACAATAAATAAAAAATAACTTAAAATTAAATGTTTAAAATTTTGCTTTCATTTTTTGGGAATCGATGGTTTCTGGTCCCCTCATGAATATACGAATATATGGTCATTATGCATCACTTCATCATATATTCAATCCTTATCCACTATTAACTATTCCCTATTTTTATTCTTTACTTATACCTTTTATCTTCATAATAATGATATCCATAAAATAGATCCCTATTATGTGTTATTTTTTATATCATTTATGATTTTCACTTCCCTTCATTAAATGTAGTTTTATTATTCAATTGTATGATCCAAGATAAAAAGTTTTATATTAAAATATGTATCTGTTATGGATATTATAAAAAATTGAGGTTGGGGTATATTTAATTATAGGATAATTCAACAAATCAAAAATTTAGTTTACAATAAATATTTTCATGACCTATTGGTTAATAAACAACATCCGTCTTTCTGAAAATTATGATATACTATAAAAATTTTATTATAATATAGTAGTTTAATTTTTGGGTACAAATATGAGTGAATTTATAATTATAATAAAAAAAAATTCTTCAATAATTTATAGGAATAATGAACTTTAATTTAATTGATGTCATTTTATAAATCCTAAGTTCATTTTCTCTAAAAATGATATTATTTTGTTTTTCTATGTGGAAATTGTAACACATTTATGAATATTTATGAAATTATAAAATTATAAAATGAACATCATTTTTAAATCATAATATGTACCTAACAATATAATGAAATTATGTCATTTTTAGAAATTTTATATTTTTCATTAAATAATAAAAAAAGTGATATTTGAAATACTCTAATTTATATACCTAAAATAAATTTATTTTAATGTTTAAATATATTTTTGATAACATCATTATGTTTCATATGATTTATTTAATTTATATTTATATATTTAAATATATTTGAATCATCCATTTTCAATTTTTTTATTTAAGTTAATTGTTATTCTTAAAAACACATTTTTCCAAAAATTACAATGTCATTGTTTTTTATGCATTCAGATGAAAATTAATCACTTCAACATCAATAAAATGAATTTGATAAAATTTAATGTATATTTAAAATTATGATATTCAAAATTGTTATGTAGGATCTTTTTTTCGTTCAATATAAATAGTAGTCATTATAAATATTTGACACCATAGTAAGGGTAAAATGAAAAAATATGGTTAAGTAATTGAGATATGGATTTAATGTTCTTCTAAATAATTCATTTATCCTACTGGTTGAATGATTTTGGATGATATAAATCTATGTTCATAAAATATAAACATGGTTACATTTCTAATTTATTCGGATATTAATTATATTTAAGTAAATGTTAATTTTAAAAAATGTCACTTTCATCCAATAGCTATGTTAATTTTCGATAATGAAAAAAATTGTTTTTTTATTAATACATATTTTAAATATAGAAATATTTCTCCAATCATAGTTGTTAATTTTAAAAAACTTATAATTAAATAACAAATAAAAAATATTTCACATTACCTATAAATTTCAAGGGAATGTAGTAGAAAAATAATGTTAATTACTTAAAAAAATTAAATCTTCATGGGTGAATTAATGTGTTCTAGGAAATTTTATAAAAAATAATTAATAGTACATTTTTAATGTTATAATTTCTAATTACATTACCTTCATGGTGTTTTAAACATAAAATTAATTGATTATTATTTAAATATCACATTAATGATATTTTATGTTGAATAATATTTTATTTAATTTTTAATATTTTTTAAAAATAACATTTTTTTTATTGATAATGATAAATTGTTTCCTAAATAATCATGTGTTCATTTATTGATTGACATTAATTTTATGGTAACATGATTGGCATTTAAATTGTAGAATATTTTGATATTGTGGTAATTATCAAAAGAATTATCTAGGGGTTAAAACTGAGGGGAAAGGGTGAAAACAAATCATAAATTTTCTAGGATATTAATTACTGATAGAATTTTTAATTATAATAATCATTTATTACAAATATTATAAAAAATATTCAATTGATGATAAAATATTAATTTTTATATTTTAATAATTTACATAATTCTAGGACTTCCCCTCTCCTCACATATAAATTAACACTATTCGTGAATTTCATTACTCCTATTAGATCCAAATACCATAAAAATTTATATTTCTCATTTAAAAATTGTTAGCCTTGTTCTATAGAAGACGGTATTCCCAAAATACAAACATTAAGACCCTTATTAGGAGATCAAAATGAAGTCTGTCGAAGAATACATCATCATCATTACTGACTCTATCAAATTTCCTTCTTATTTTATGATCTATAAATCTATTATTCTCAAGGTAAAATAACGAATACAATATCAAAAATATATTGGTATATTATTATTGTTATCGTATAACCATTTTTTAAGTGTTCTACATCTTATGAAAAGAGAAAACATTTCACTTACATGTGTAAAACATATCGTTACAATAGAACAGTGAAATTTTATTTCATATTAATTATACAGAGATGGATGTAAAAACAATAAAACATAATATCTATGATATTTATGAAATAATTATTATTTTATTATAATAATATAATTTCTTACTTCTTATATTCAAACTCTTTTTAAAATGAATGTTTTACTAGTATGTACGTGTGGGATACCACATTCAAAAGGTGATGTTATTCATTTTTTAAACATTAAATGGATGTTTTTAATATGTATTAAATGAATATATATGATATTTTTAATGTAATTATTACTCTTCAATGTGTTATTATTATTTAATTTTAATTTTTTCTTTTAGTTAAACTGTGAAATCAATGTTCAAGCATTCGTATATCCTACCGTCTGAATGAATGGGGTAATTTACCTTCACATCTCTACCTTTTATAGATGTATATATATATATAATAAATATATATTATTATCTAATAGTGGTTCAAATTTATGAGATTATGAAACCATGATAAAAGTTTAAATACCTGATATTCCAAACCAAATTCTTAAGAAAATGATATAATTGACACTTGTAAATGATGTTTTTAATAATGATCTATTATTAAATTGGATATGAAATGATATAATTGGATAATATAAAATATAAAAATAATTAAAATAAATATTTTTTAAAATAATAATATATTGTCATTTTTTATATAGGTGATTAATTACTTTCAATATAAGAAAAACATGGGGTAACAGATTTTTCTTATCTCAATTATTTTTGGGAGAGATATGTACGATTTTACCCTTCAATATTTTTTTATGGTGTATGTACTAAATGTGAATTTAATATATTATGATTATATATATAATTGTTGTTTGTTAAATGACTATTTATTTTTACCTCTTTCATTTTTGATTATTTAGTTATTTTAAAAGTAGCAAGGTTTTATAGTCTCTTATTTATTATCAAGAGACATATGCCTTTTTCATCACTTGTTTTCATTGAGAACTATATATATTAAACATTAATAAAATTTATTTTTTGATCATGAATAATAATTATTATATAAAAATAAATCAAATTTAATATACTTTATGTTGTTTGGATTCATAGAACACAAAATTGATAAATGTTTATCATCTCGAATTACCTCTTATGGGACGTATTTTATGTTATGCACCCATCTTTTTTATGAGTTATTCATAGAGATCCATTTACATGTTATATTATAAATAACTTTATTATAATTGAAATATAAAATTTAATTAAAATTTTTCCTTATTGGGATTTATGAATTACAAGTTACCAATATGGTAATGTATTTATGTTATAATTTCATTTTTAATTGGGATTGTTTATGATGATGTTTATAATGATGAATCATTATAATATACCTCTAATGAAACTCATAAATTCTCTTATATTTATTTTTTGGGATTTAATTTTTCCACAAATAATCATTTTTTTTGAACTAACGAGGCGAGATGGATATATTTAAGGAAAATCAAATTTATTTATCTTTTCATACTAAAAATCCTTATTCTGTAATATCCATGTTTTATAAAAATGTTTTCAAACAATTTACCAATATCATCATAATATTATTAAAATTAATTTTTTCCCATTATTATTTTAAACACTATTTTTTAATGTAGTATTAATTTTTTTTCAAAACACTGTACATTTGGACATCATTACAAATGTGTGAAAAGAATGTTTTGATTAACATAGACCGCATGAATGAAAATTACCACCACCATAAAAATTATTGGTGTTTATTTTAATTTTTTTATATAAGTATATTCTAAACTAATCAAATTTATTTATTAAGTCTTAAATTCTTATCTTTTAAACAATATATTTCATAGTCCAGTGTCTATTTTCCACAATAAATGTTTCATGTAATCCATTAAGTTAATTTTTCATCAATGATGAAAACGTTTCATGTTACTTTTCATTTATTTTGGATATAATCTCATGATAATATATATAAAACTTATCATGATGATTTATTATTATCATGAAATAATGATTATGAAACCCATTTCATTCCACATGTTATGCTATGATGAAATGATTACGTAAAATTTTTCCTTTCAAAATGATAGGATATGTTTAACTACTTAAAGATCCAATTAGTTTTTCTTGAATTATGATATGATGAGAATTTTATGATCATGTGGGAAATATTTTTATAAATATCATTATTTTTATATTTTATCACTACGATATATATATTTTTTCTATTTAGTGTGTAAATATAAATTTGCTATGACATAAAAATGAATGGAGAAAGTGTGAAACCTATTCAGTAAGAGACTATGTCCATCATTATATTATTTGAAGAAAACCTTGAAGAATACAATGTAAGAAAGAGTGAATACATTCCACTATGATATTATGTAATGAGATCCATTATTACTATGGAAAATATTTTATATTCTTCTATGTATGGCACTACATTCCGACTTAAGTGTATAATCTGCTCTCATGTATCATGACTGTTTATTTCATTATTCTTTATAATTAATTAAATTCTATTGATTATTAAGTGACACATTATTATGATATATGTAATATATATATATATATATATTTCCAAATTCAAAACTCATTTTTCATGCCCTTATCATCATTAATGATTATGTTATCATTAGTATCTCCCTTATTTATCTTAATGTTCATCTAATCATAAATAATCAAATTTTTCCTATCCATATGATATGAAAATGTATTATTAGTCTATTTTGTATAATAAGGGTTAATGTTGTGAAGATTTAGATGGGAAATAATGTTGAACTCATATGAATTTTTACTTGTGTCTAATTTCCAAGGAACCTATCCTATAAAATTCTTACATGGACCATTATTTTATGTAATTAAAATTCATCTATAAATGTATTATATCAATGAATGAAAACTATAGGTTTTTATGTCAAAAATACCCTCTATGTATTTTTTTATAGGAGTCGTGTATTAATATACCCAAAAAATGAATAGTATGATTAACATCATAGGAAATAATTGAAATAGAATAATTCACCTTGATATTTGTATCTGATCTCATGAGGGTCATGTTATTTTTATTTTTTTCTTCTAATATTTTTTATAACTAACTCTTCTTGTGAAAATTTTTAATGTTTATTGAGGTTCAATTTACAATCTTCATTATGTTTTTAGATTTAAAATAAATGGATTATAGAATCATCAATATTTCAAGAGAGTTTAAAAATAAATTATTTTATTACTTCTATAATCATGAAAAGATATATTGAATATATTACCAATTACTACATTTCCAATTAATTTACTATTCAATAAAAATTCGGGAACTATTAAAATACAATTCATAATATATTACCCACAGGATTGAAAGAACATTAAAATATATTGATATAATCATAAGGGTTATTGAAATAATAAATTGTGGCTTCATCATAGATTCCATGTAAAAAATTAAATAAATTATTATGAGTTTGAACAATATGTCAAATTATTTATTGTATGATACCACGTTTTAAACAAGATAAACCCTATGAGGGAGGGTGGGTCGTAATGATGGATATATTTAAAAATTTTATTGGAAACCTATTATTCTTTTTTTAGGATATTTTTCACTCCTTATAAGGAACACATTAACTCTCTCAAATTGAATGAATTGTGTAATTAAATAATAAAAAACTACAATAATGTAAAAAATAAATTGGGCTAGGTATTTTAATTTGGTTCACTAATAATTTATTCATCAAATATCATATTTCAATATTATGTTCATTATACAAGATTCCAAAATGTAGCACCTGTTTGGTTGATACAATTCTCTATCTATATTAACTATATTAATCTAAAAATTATTCATAAGGCTTAGGGTTTGATAAAGTTATTATTGATGATCAGTCTGTACAATCAAAAATGTGAGGTATGATTTTTCTAAATTATAACCTTATACTATATTTTTTTGGTATGGGTGAATCTTTTTCAATTAATTTTTTTATAATAATGATTTTGGGTTTAAATGTAAAAATTATTCCTTATCTATTATGATTGAAATCACCTCTTGGTCAATGTTAATGTTGATCATTTATGTTTAGAGAATGATATATAACTATTGATGTAGTTGACCAAATATATGACATCATTATGCTTCACATGATTGCTTTTGATATAATCCTAGGTATGTATTGGTGGACAAAAGTCAACACCCACGCTGACTGTTATACTATATGGGCCAGTTTGATGACTAATGATAGTGCCAAGAATCTCAATAAATTAGATAGAATTGTTAAGGTTTGTGTGTTGGATTTTTTGTTCTTATAATTTAGAAAAATGTCATACTAGATGGAAAAATTGAATTTTAAACTGATTTAAGAGACATATATGATAGATTTGAAATGTTTTTTGATGAGTTCCTTAATGTTTTCCCCAAAAATTTCCCAGGGCCTCCACACAAAAGTGAAGATGAGTTTACGGGTGATCTCCTTTTGAGGAACAATACTATTTCCCTTCAATCATACTAGATGACACAAATAAAATTAAGTGTACTAAATGTATAGTAATATGTAATTAATAAAATATTTTATTCAACCTATCACATCTCTATAGGATGCACAAATCATGTTTTTCAAAAACAAATGATGTAACTCCTTTATTTCATATTTATTTTTGTAATATTACGTGTAACAATCCTAAGTGTTATTAATATATATAAGTATTTTATATATTAAATTTTCTTATTATGTAATATGGTTATATAAAACAATGATCTTATTTGGTTTTTTTATTTTCCATTTAAATGACTATTATGCTACAATTACATTGAAAATATAGTAATAGAATAATGATTATATGGTTAATATAAATATAGAGGATTAAAAAATATAACGGACACATACAATGTGACTAATGATCTAAACCAATATAATCATCTACATTAATTTTTATTTATCAAATATTAAAAGAGAGATAACATCTTTGTGATATTACATTGATCAAGCCGAATCTGAGATACAATATCCAACACATGAGGAAATTTTTTTGGAGATGTTTAAGATCAAAGAGATACGGACCCGTAGATTGTATGTCGAACCAACCCATGATTTTCCAACCATCACACTCCATAAAATTCAAAAAATTTAAAGTATATTTAAGAAATATTTATAAATTCCATATAAATTTGAAAATGAACAATATTATGTATATATAAATGAATATATTTTCATCCTATAATTCTTACATTATCTATGATTTTTGTTTTCATTCAAAAAAATTAATATATCTAGTTAATATTATTCTTAAATTTAAAAATTATTTGGATGAATTAATTTAATTATTTTTATAAAAAAATAATTTTAATATTATTAATAAAAAAATTATTTAAATATAATTGACCATATAATTTTTATGATGAGAAATGTAATTTTGTAAAAGGGTTCAAAACTGTTATGATAATATAATCCTTTTACTTCTTAACAAATAAAAAATCTTATTTAAAATGTGAAAATTAACATATATATATAATTATTTAGATAATAGAATTAATATTTTTGGAATATTAACATTGAAATTATACAACATTAAATTTTTCATAATTTTCTGAGACAATAAAATTTTAAGGTAAAAATTAAATACCATATGAATAAAAATTGTGTATTATGAATTCATAATTTCTAGAATGTTATATGATAAATATAATAAAGTGTACAAATGTCAAATTTCAATCATTACATTTAAAATGAAATATTTATTATTTATTTTATTAATTTTATATATCCTTTATGAATCATAGAGAAACATTTATATATTTAAATATTTTAAAAATATTTTATTAAGATTTTCAATCACTACCTCATAAGACATGGGATTATTTTATAATATTTTGACCTTGGACTCATAAATAAATTATAAAAATTCTCATTTGTCAGAAACCATCGTGAAAAACAATTAGATGGTTTATGGTTTGAGTTATTTTATTATGTATTGTCCTAAACCTACAATATAATGAAATCCCTAACTTTAATAATATTAACCAACCCAGGATCCCATTTATCATCACTAAAAATCGTTGGAAAAAATTTATCGTAATAAAAATATCTAGGGATTCCTCCCATTGTTCCCCATTCTGTAAATAATTACCTCCCAAATATTTCGAATGACACAGTTTAGTAAGTAAACATTTCACTTCTCTTAGTTCTTCTACTATATTCATTACCATATTACATTAATCATCATTTCCATAGTGCGGGATATGTTAATATATATCCCCAATATATTAAATTTTATTTTCAATGATGATTCATGCCTTTAAATATAATAAAGCCATTTTAATAATTTTTATACTATAATGTTATGCTGTAAAAATTTCACTGCGATTTTACAAGAAAATCAATGTTTTAGTGAATACAATATCAATTCCTTATCAAGGGAATTCACTATTGTATACCTAAAACTATTTTAATTGAGGCATACATTCTTTTTATTCCAACCTACTTAGTTATGGAATAAAATATGACAATGAATGAATTTATGTATTATGATCTATGTGAAAAAATGAAGCATGAATATGAAATTATCGTGATGAGTGTGCTAAAAATTGTATAGTAGTCCAATCCATTGGTCAATGTATACTCTCATGATACATCATGTTGGAGATAGAGTGAACCTGATTTATTTATGGGACATTTATGATCTTTTTTTCTTGGATTTAATCCCTGACTAATGTTTATGATTTTGTGTATTATTTTTTTTACAAATTTACCATGTTATGATTTTTATTTTTTACCATGTATCATTCTTCATGTTTCTGAATCATACACATATTATTCCCCATTAATATGACTATTTTTTATGATATATCTCCCTATTAATTTTTTTCCTTAATAAGATTTTTATATCACTACATTCTTATGTATATCCTTGGGTTACACAATGGAATATTAATTATGATCGAAAATATGTACAAGCTAAAGTGTTTTTCAATAAATATATTGTTTTAATTGTTATAAATTGTTATGTATTGTATCTTATTTTCTATGGCGGTATATTTATCGATGGTTGAGTATGTAATTTTATAACCTTATGAAATAAATCATGTATTAAGGGGAAATAATGATAAGGTTTATTGTAGTTTGTATCAATAGAATATCTTATTAATATTTGGGAATAGAATTGAAAAAATTGTGGAAAATCTATAAGTATAATAATAAGTATAAGAAAATGTACAATAATTTTTATTTCATTTATTTATTGGTTTATCAAAAGTATAAATCTATGTATGTATACTACAATTGGAAGTTTTTTTTTCAATATGCACTAATGGGTAACAACTCCATGAAGGTTCATCAGGCCTGGCACAATGTAACTTGTACATTACAATAACCCTTATTGTGCATCGAGTTTCTAAGTACCAAGGGAAATTCATTGTAAATTCCTTAATATCATTTCAAACTGTAATTATTGGAACAATAAAATGCTAATAAGTGTATATGTTTTGGTATAGATCATGGAAAAAATATATGGAAGACTAGAAAATCATTAGTTAATGAAATACATTTAATTTAGAAGATAACCATTAATATCATTGGATTCACTTTTTACTGTATAATAGTTTAATAATAATCATCTTTAATTATAATATTATTCTATTCAATTTCATAAAATAGGATGAATATAATAACCAATTAATTCAATGAGAAATATGATGAATCCACCAACAGGATGCCTATCCTAATTGGAGAGAGAAGAACAAACATGGTGATCATACTCTCTCAGATAACTGAATTTATTAATAGAATTATGGATAATAAAGAGCACCGAAATCCTCCAAAGGGTGATAAAGCACACATTAAGATCTCTATAAAACAAAGGCTTATGAAATTCAATAGATCATTTGATCAAATTATCATGAAAAAATTTATAAACTCCATTGATAAGATAATATCAATTCTAAAATGTGTCAAAGAAGATATGGTTATAATAATAGTTTGAAATATGGAGGTTAATGTTAATAAGTAAGGGACAGTGATCAAAAATACAAATCCTAAAAATGATATCAAAGCTGTTGGTATAATTGAATTTTGGAAAATGTTTCTCAATATTTTTTTATTCACTCTTAATCTAAAAATAGCAAAGGATTTTCGTGCCCACATGTATAAAGGCAATCAATATATTATAGAATATGTGGAAAAAATGACATGACATGAATGGAATGCCCTAATTGTTGTTTTTTCACTCAAATAATTTTTTAATGATTATTTAGTGAGATAGAGCATTTTACATGAAAATTCATAGTGATCTGTGGCATTGATATTTTTGAGAATATTCAAAAAATTTCCATAAAATTCACAATAAAGATTAGATAATATAAGTGTATCGTGGGGATAATAATTGGAAAGTGGAGTTTAATATTTGTATTTTGATAATGAATTACAATTGGTCCAATAAATTGAAACATTTCACTAGTAAAATGACATGAAAGAAGCACCCTAGAAATTGACTATGGGGGAAAAAGAAAATTCTTTAGGTTCGGAATGGAAGGACAACTAGCTAATGATTACAGACAATAGATACCCACTAATATTATGGAGGAAAAGAATTACATGATCAACCTGCAACACATTATTCATTACTTCATCTAAATGAGACTAGGGAAATTTTCAAACCATTACACAAACATAAGTGTTCTCATAGACAACCAATAACCTCCATTGAAGAAAGGGTGATCTCTTTTCCATTAAAACAACTATGATGGATCCCCAAAATGTATTCATAACAGTTATGATTGTAAATTTCCCATGTATATTGATTTTAATTTTTTATTTGGGATCTATTCATTAATCATATAAATAGAATTATTTTTGAACTATTCAAAAACCCCAACAATGCCTGAAAATAGATCTAAATGTCAAAACGACAAATGGGAAAATTACTGCATCCCAAGTATATAACTCATCCCATATCATGATTTATGGGATTAACTATATAGTAATACATATTATACTCCCTATGGTAGAATTTGATATAATTCTGGGAATGGAATAAATTTACCTTATTAGATCAAACATTAATTAACAAGATATGGTAATCAACCTCTTTGTCATGAATCGAATATCGATTTAATACAAGTGAAAAGAGGATGATGAATTTTCATTAACCCAAAAAATATCCTGAATTTGTGTAATTTACTTATGAGAATGTGTTTGTAGCTAAAATTATTGATTATAAGGGATGAATCATCCACAAAGACATGGATACTATGGGATAATACACATATGTGTTCACCAAGGGATTTTCTGGTCTTCCATCTATCCGAGAGGTAGAATTTTGAATTTATCTTATTCATGGGGTGTTACCCTTGTTCAGTAATTCGTATTGTATGGAATTTTTGGAAACATAAAAGTTAATTATACAAATATAAGAGAATATGGATAAAGGCTTCATATGCCCAAGTGCATTACCAATGGATGAACTAGTCATCATCATCAAGAAGAAGGATGGGTCAATGAGCCTTTGCAATGATTATTGTGATATCAACAAGTAAATGATAGTGAAAAGGATTCCTCAACCATAGAATTATGACTTATTCAATCAAATATGTGGAATAAAATAGTTCTCATATGTTGATCTACTAATGGAGTATTTCCAATTTTATTGATGAAGAAGGTTATTCCAAATACAACATTTTGTAAAATTTATTGGAAAATGTGTTCATTGTAATACAATTTCTACTCACTAATGATCAAGATATCCTCATGGACATGATAAATAGAGTCATTTGGGATTACCAAAAAAATTCATTATTGTTTTTATAGATGATATTATAATATATACTAATAAAAATTTGGATCATGAGGCAACATTAAGAAATATTCTAAATACCACACAAATAGACAAGCCCAATAATAAGTACCATAAATGACTGTTCTGGTCGAAGGAATTTTCATTCATAGTTAATATCATCACAAGACATGGGATATATATATAAACTGTAAAAGTAAAAAAAATAATGGATAGAAAAGTCCAATATTTATTTTATAAATAAACAATTTCCAAGGATTATATACACATTATCTTTGATTTGTGAAAAAATTCATGAGATTTTGAAACTGACTATCCAAGATAACTCTTAATGTAGTTATGTTTTCATGGAATGTTTAATTTGAATAGAAATTAAAGGATCTAATAATGAGTCTTATCACTGCCCATATTCTAACACAACCCATAAGTGGAGAAATTATCATATTATTTTACGATCCTTAGAAGAATGGATTTGGATGTGCATTATTGTAGAATGAAATTATAATAGCCTATTCTTTATGGTATATTAATGATCATGAAAAGACAAAACAGAAACATGATATGAAGATGGAAGAATGGATATTCAGTCATAATGTATGGATGGATTATCTCTTTAGTGATATGATATAAATATATATTGATAATAAAGGCTTCAAGAATATGCTAACATAGGAAGAGATGAAGATGTGTCAAAAATGATTTTTATGGATGATACAGGAATATTACTACTCAATTGACTACTATCCTGAGAAACTGAATAATGTTGTAGATGGACAATGAATAAATGATCAAAAAATTTTATCACAGATTAGAATTGATAAGGATATAATCTTCTTAGACATTACAAGAATATACATGCAAATAAAAAAGAGAGTAACATCACCAATCCATTCACAAATGAATTCTCAAGTGATTCTTTTAGAAATGATAATGGATGATCAAATTCAAGACGTGTCAATTCAGATGTTATTAGAAACTATAAGTAAATGGAAATCATTAATGATTAATTTTAATAAAGAATGTGTTGTACGATTTGTGTATGGATTATGTGTACACTATAATATCCATTAAATAATGAACTATTAGCAGATTCACATTCCTTAAAATTCTCCATCCACCCAGTATGAAAAGAGATATTTCGATATCTCTATGAACACTATTTCTGGAAAAAAAGAAGAGGAATATCACATCGTATAAATAAATATGTCTTATATGTTTTTAAGTGAATGTAGAAAGAAAAGAATACAAGGTGATGATGATAACATTACCCGTACATACTTAGAAATGGGAAAACATAACCATGTTCATTGTCACTATTATTATAAAGATATAAAGTGTGGATAATTATACATGGTTTGTGGTGGATCCTCTTTAAAAGACTACACACTACATTGTGATTCTATATGATTTCCCACAAGATCAACTTGAACGGATAAGCCTCAGAGAAGTGGTAAGGTTGCATGGAGTACCACAATCGATTGTTTATGATCACATTCAATGATTAACCTCCACTTTCTAGAAAATGTATTTACATTTTTATAAGAACTGAGTTGAATTTTAGTATGGTAATCATTCTAAAAAAAGTGTCCTGTCTGAGTGGACTAATCAGAAACTAAATGAATTGTTGACAGAAAATTATATTTACCTCAATGGATGATGGGACCAACATCTAACACAGTTTGACTTCAAATAAAAAATTGCATTCCCCTAAATCATCCAAATAGATCCATATGAATCTATTTATGGGAAGAGGTTCTGAAACCCATCATTATGGGATGATGTTAGGGACTGAAAACTTCTGAGTCCTGAAATGGTTGAAGAAATGGTGAATATCTATAAGATAATTCTAAAACAAATCAATGCTGCTTAGAGTTAATACAAGAACTTTTTCCACAATCATTGAAAGACAAAGTGTTTGAGGATAGAGGCATGGTATTTCTATATATAACTCCAAGGAAAAATTTGATGAGATTTTTGAAGGAGGAAAATAATAGCCCATGATATATCATTACCTTTCAGAACCTTGATTGCATCCGAGTACTAGCCAACCACTTAGATATCCCATAAAACATATCTCAAGTACATGATGTGTTAATTTTTTCTTTATAGAGTGTTATCATACCAAACCCCTCACATGTAAATAAAATAGAGGTGATACCAAAAGAGAATGATCATTCCTATTAAGAATATCTGGAAAAAATTTCAGGTCATAGAGATAAAAATATAAAAAATAAGAAAATGAACTATGGAAAATTGATATAAATAAACCAAATGATTGTAGAAAAAATGTGGGTGTTGTGGTAGGTGATTACAGTGTGTAACAATACTGCTTTTAGTGTCTAAAATGATTATTTATTTGGAGAAATATATTGAGGGGGAATATTTTAACAACCAAAAGAGTAATAAAAAATTCTTTTTTTGATGTATTTGATTATATTATAATGTAATACAGTAATTGAAGACACATGTATATTTTTTATATTATATCCTATTTAAATTAAAATTTATAATAATTTCAAATGATAGTATTTTCATTGAACAGATTACCTATGATTATATTAGATAAAGGGTTGTAGTGAATCTAATTAACACTGAAAAAGGAAATGATTTCCTCAACTAGTAGGATTCTACACTTTGGAGATGATTTTTATGATCTTTTGAGGGAGATAGAATCTATGGAATTCTACACGACCAAGACCAATCCATAATCTAGCATCATATGAATGTATTAAATCATTTATGGGATAAGTTCATGATCATCGAGATAATGATCGAAACAATGTACATTAAACCACCGAAGAAAAGATCCACCATCACAGAACTTGCCTTTAGGGTATTTTATTGTTCATTAAAAGAATATTTTAAATGAAACTAGAAACATGAGCATTTAAATTATATTTTTATAGAAAATTTTTTATATTTTCATCCTCTTATTGTTATATTATGAATAATATTATTTTCGATTCAATAAATCCCAAAGAATATTTTTGATTACTATTTAAATAAAATTTAATAATTTATTTTAGTATATAAATATGTTTTTACATAAATAATATTTTATTTTTATTACTAAATATTTTTTATTTATTATAAATCCTTATCTATTTATTTTGATTTAAAATGTAATTTATTAATGGGATAAAAAACTATCATTTTAAAAATTGAAAAATTTATAAATAAATAATGATTATTATTATATAAATTAAAAAATATAATAATTAATGTATTAAAATAATTTTAATATTATTTTTGGAATAATAATATCAAAATTTTTTAAGGTATACTTTTCATAATTTTTGGAGATAGTCAAATATTCATGTCAGAATTAAATGTTGTCAATAATTAATATGTATATTATGACAACATTATTACCCAATATTCATTTAATAATTACTAAAATGGTTATAAACTTCAAAATATATTCATTAAAAATAATATTGTTTTATTTTATGTATATATTAGCAAATTTATAATACCCTAATGAATTCCTGAAAACCATTAATATATTATAAGGTTTGAAAACCATTTACTTAGGAGTTTGACCCATGTACAACTATGATAAGATATTATTTTAAAAATTTATACTCCTAGAATTATGAATTAATGATATAAAATCACTTTTTACAGAAACCATGGCAACAAATCATTAAATGGTTTGTAGTTTGGGTGATTTTATTATTTAGAGTACAAATACTAAATAATTATGTTATCCTATTCTTCTCTAAAATAAATCCTATAATGATCCCATTTTGATTACATCAAACAACATAGAGAACGTCCAAAAACTACTCTCTACTCTCTAGAATCCCCCGAAGGCACCCCAATCTCTTATAAAACCCTTTCCAATAATGTTTAGTCACACAATCAAGTAAGCATTCTTCTCCATTCCCCTTTTTATTCAAGTATCATATCTACCTTACTTCTTTTACCTTCATTTACATATGATGGGATATATTATTACATATCATCTTTAATATCTAATTTATGTAAAAACTATTAGAGGCCCATTTCACTCTCATGAACCCATGTTAAGAATTTTATGTGACATTGTTATGATGCTGAAACACTACCGTAGTTTTCCATGCCAAAATAATATTGTAGTTAGTTTTATAACAATTTACAATCATGGATATTATAAATTATAAAAGTATACCACTCTTAATTGGGACATACCTTTACATATTTCACACTCTCTAACAATTAATAAAACATAATGCCGAATGAATCAATGTTCTATGATTTATTTAGAACACTTAAGAATATTATTTAAATGAAATTGATCGATGAGCTCAAAATTAAGTGCATTGAGTAATTATTTGTCTCCTTTGGAATTTGTTTTGGATAAGGGGTCAACATGATTTCTTTATTTGACTACTCCCATCATTATATTTTGTACATTAGCCTTTAATGTTTATGACAATTTGATTTATGTGGATTCCAAATTTCATATGTTATTATTAACATGCTATATCATGTCTTATTGTTCATGTTTATGATTCAAATTATTTTTATTCCCAATATATATTCCTATTTTCTATCATGTATAACCATATTCTATTTTATATTCCCTATTTGGCTTTATATCCCACCCCATTTTTATATATGTTCTCAGGTTATCTCATGTTTGTCAAATTATGACGAAAAATGTGTTCATGTTAAGGATTTTTTAAATGTAGATTATATTTTCCTTGTTTTTGGTAGTTATTTAATGTACCAAATTTAAAATGAAACTAGAAAACTCAATCATTCATGTTATTACAAGTTTGTAATTATATAAAAAGTCATGGAATAATGTGAAATAGATGTTAGGGTTGTTATATGAACTATGAAACGATAAATGTAAAGACCCGTAAAATTCAAGGGAAATTTTTTCTTAATTTTCTTTAGAATTTTACAAGAGCGCGGTTTCAGACGGCACCTAATTCCGAGGCCCGGAGTGCCCGGAATTAATTTCGGAAGTTTGGCTCGGGTACGTTCAGTGAACGAACGAGCGGGAATTCCTAACTTTTGATCCGGTCCTCGGAATTGAAATCCGAGGGCACCGATGAACTCGCAGCGCCGATATTCGCTTAAAGAGTCCTTTTCGGGAGTTGCGTTTGATGCGGGTTGAAAGTTAGTTTTTGGGTTTTTAGTTTAAGTTAAATAAAATTTGTGAGGAACAAATTTTATTTCTTTTATCTAGTTAAGTCCTACCAAAGGGAGTTGGGAGTGGGACCCACATCCACTTAACCTCCCTTGGGAGGATTAAGTGAGGTGGGGTCCACACGAACCCCAACTCCTCAAATTCTCTCAAAACCTCTCCTTTAACTCTTTTCAAGTTCCCTTAGCCCCCTCTTAATTGGCTTAAGTTACTCTTAATTAATTTTGGGGGTTAACTCTTTTGAATTTCAAACTTTTGAAATTCTTCTAATGTGTTTTGTAATAATAAAATAAGAAGTGGTCTTATTTTATTTTGGGTTGTTTGGTTTGTCTCCTTGAGAGCTTTTGGAGAGCCTCCTCTTCTTCTTCAAACTCAAAGAAGAACGCGAAGAACGTCGTTCTTCAACGAAGAACTTCTCCGCCGAAGAACACGATCCATCCGCGACGCTGTATCCGCGACGCGACGTACTTCTTCCGTGTCATCTCTTCTGCGACGGTTTTCCGCGACGAACGCCTTCGACAACGACTCTTCCTCCGACGTCAAAGGAATCGACACCGATATTCCACGACTCCGTCAACGTGCGACTATCAAGGTAAGGGTTCTTGAGTTCGTTGTTTCCTTTTTATTTGACTTTCCTCAAGACTTGACGTAGAACGCTCAAGTTTCCGACGAAGAACGCCGCTCCGCTCTTCTTCGTCTTCGGTGTCAACGAGAGAGAACACCGCATCTTCCTTGGACAACCTTCGTCGGCGTACAAGGATTCGCCAACGACGTGCCTCTTCGGACGCGCCTCTTCGTCGTTGAATTTGACGAACGATGACCGCGTCGCCCGACCTCCGCGACGTCGTCTTCCGCGGAACGTAGAACGATCTTCGAACCTTATACTAAGGTAGGGGTTGTTGTTTTATTCTTTATTTATTCCATTTCTTGAACATGGATCTCGCATGTCTAACATGAGACTTTGAATGTTTAAGTTGAGTTATTTGCTTAACGTGAGGGGGCCGGACCGCATGAACACGGCCGAACCCCCTCCATCGTTCATGTTTATTTTACGGAAGAAAGCAAGTGGCGTGGTGCCGTCGCACCACGCAGATGAACGTGCTTATAATTTACGCGGCGCCGTCACGCTACGTCAAGAAAAATCTTCAAGAACGCGACGCCGTCGCGCCACGTTGAAATGAATGTCAAAGCACGGCGAAGGGGCGCGGTGCCGTCGCACCGCGCCAGATGACGAACGCCGCGGCCGGTTCCGGGCCGCGGCGGGACGAGAAGACCGCGGCCGGTTCCGGGCCGCGGCGGGACGAGGAGACCGCGGCCGGTTCCGGGCCGCGGCGGAAGAGAAGGCCGGCGGCTGGGCCGCCGGCGTCGGAAGTCGAAGGCGGGACCGGAATTTCCGGTCCCGTTTGTAAAAACCGGCCGGCCAGCTGGCCGGTCGGATGACTGAAAACCGGGGGAATAAATCCCCCGGACCGTTCAGCAAACCCCCCTCTTAATGAGGGGGGTGGTTCATTAAGGAGGGGGGGCAGCAGCCCCCCGGTTTCCAATTAGCGGGCCCCCTGGAAGGGGGGGGGCCGTTTGTCAAAATCGGCGCGGCAAAGCCGCGCCGCCATCCCAAAAGCGGGGGCAATCAAGCCCCCCGCGTGCGGCTCCCCGTGCGGCGCCAGCACCAGCCGCCGCGGCCCGCTGCCGCCACCGCGGCCCGCCGCCGCTGCCGCCACCGCGGCCCGCCGCTGCCGCCGCCACCGCGGCGCCCCGGGGGGGGGGGGGAGGGGGGGGGGGTCGGGCCGGGTCGGCCCGGACCCGGACCCCCCCGTTTCGAACCAGTTTTGGTTTTTGGATCATAACTTGAGCCTCGGACCTCCGAATGACGAACCGTCTACGGCAACGCGATCCTTGGATCGAGACGGTCGTTTCGGTATATCGCACTCAAGGTTTCGGTTTACTTTGAGTTTGGCCGGGTTGGTTCGTTCACGAAACCAACCGGGCCTTCGGAGCGGAAACGCTCATATCTTGAGCCACGAACGTCCGATTGACGCGCCGTCAGTCGCGTTGCGTTTCTCTTAATGAGACGGATCTTTTGGCATACTCCGCCCGAGGTTTGGACGCAGGTGGAGTACGGTCGGGTTGGTTTTTCCTTAAAAACCAACCGGGCCCCGGAGACGAAAATGCCAATAACTCACAGACTGGGCGTCCGATTGACGCGCCGTCTGTTTCGTTGACTTCCTCTTGATGAGACGGAACTTTTGACATACTCCGCCCGAGTTTTGGATACAGTCGGAGTATGGCCGGGTTGGATTGTACCCGAAATCCAACCGGGCCCCTGGAACGGAAAAGCTGATATCTTTCAGACAGGACGTCCGCTTGACGAGCCGTCAGCGGCGTTGGTAGTTACGTTTAGTAACGGTCCCTATGATTATACCCTATGGGAGTTCGGGGTACAGTTGAGATACGGCTGGGATTGGTTTCGCTCTCGAAACCAACCGGGCCCCTGGGACGAAAAGGCTAATAACTCACAGACCGGGCGTCCGATCGACGCGCCGTCTGTTGCGTTGAGACCCCTGTGACGAGACGGACCTTTGAGAAACTTCTTCGTGGGACTTTGAGATACTTGGAGTATCGACCTGTAGCTCGTGGAGCGGACCCTCCCAGTGACGAGCATGCGATGTACGGAGACCGTGTAGCTGGCTGAGACCTGACGACTGCTTGACCGACTCGACTTGGAGTGAGTCGACTAGCCCAGTGGACGGAGCACTACTTTCTGAGGTGCAGACCCATGGCGGACGGAGCACTACCTGTGTGACAGTGCAGACCCGCGGTGCTCGTCCGGAGAGTACCTCAGCAGGCTACTAGGGGGTGTGCACTACGGAGTTTGGGTGACATACCTCGGCGGGAAGCACTACTGTGTTTGGGTGGCTGGCCCGCAGTACTCGACAGGAGGAGTACTTCAGCAGTCTTAGGTTAGTGAGCAGTACCTCGGAGTCGTGACAGGACCACTGTACACTCCAGAGACGGAGCTCTTCAGCAGTTACGGTTTCGATAATGAAAATCCTGGTTTGAGCTGAGACTTTTGACCTTGTGTTTACCTCATGATTTAGATGGGTCACTTGCTAACTTTGGTATATGTATGGGCATATACCCGGGTAGTGGTTATCCGTCGTTTTCACAATCCTTGTGTTTCCTCATGATTGAGATGGGTTACTTGATAACTTAGGTATATGTATGGGCATATACCTAAGTAGAGTTTATCTGTTGAGATCTTCTTGTGTTTATCCTTGTTGGTTTTAGTGAGACCTTGAGGGTCTCGGGGTCCCTACTGAGTATCGTTATACTCACCCCTGCACGGGCTATGCCCGCACCTCGTTGTGTTGGTTGCAGACGACGGACAGTGCTGACAGAAGCCGAAGGTTCGAGGTCTGGACGGTACCTGGAGGTGGACTATACGACGAGGCGGTACCCGAAGGTGGACCACTGGGCGGGACATACTCGGAGCGGATGGCGGGACCCGAGGAGCAGAGGAGCTATCTGTACCCACCCTTCAGGTGGGATTTCCAGTGGACATCTCAGCGTAGCAGCTTTACTTTTCAGTCGCTGTTTCCCTTTCGAGTTGTACTTTACAGTTGGGCTTGTATTTCCGGCCCCTTTTTACTTTTCAGCTCTTCTTTTTGTAGTTAGTGTTTTACTTCCGCTTGTACTCTGTGGTGCTTGTTTTCTTTATAAAGGCAATGCCTTCCCAGTTATCGGGATTTTACGCCTTTGGTGCTAGTCGCCAGCCCCTGGCCTATGGAAGGAGGGCTTGGGGTAGTCACGGCACGGGCCCCGAGGACGGGTCGTGACAAATTGGTATCAGAGGAGTTCGGTTCTACCGCAGAACTTATGACTCTGATGTTTCTTTCTGTGAAGCAATAGTGTTGAGAGTACCAAGTGTGGTTTTCAGTTCAGGGAGTCCAGTGTTGGTGCGGGCGGCCGACGTATCCATACACCAGGACCCTGACAACTGATTTCCGACTTTGTGCACGAAAACACTAATTGCGTGTGAGTTTTCAAAGGTTTTTCTCCTTAAAACAGCTCAAACCAGGTCAGCTCACCAGGTATAATCGTTTGATCGTGTTACGTTGTTTCTTTCAGGATGGCCCCACGACGGCAGCCAGTTAGGGTTCCGAGAATCGAACGTGACGATAGCCCACCGAGCGACGAGGCCTCGGTGCAGGGCCCTTTGTCAGCAGTGGCACCGGCAGTAGCTCTACCCGCCGAGCCCCCGATGCTTCCAGCAGCAGCCGCTGACAATGCACGTCGCCTCAGCGCACTGCATGAGTTTCAGCGCCAGCGACTGCCCAGGTTTCGCGGGGAGACGGATCCCCAGGCTGCAGAGGACTGGCTGGAGGCAGTAGTACGAGTGTTTAGGCTAGTGAGGACACCAGCAGGCCTCATGGTGATCCTCGCTGCGAGCCTACTACACGCAGCAGCAGGACGATGGTGGAGCTTGATGCTCCAGGTGCACGATGAGGCATCTCTACTTTGGACAGACTTTGAGAGCCTCTTCCGCTCGGAGTTCGTCCCGGCCACCCTCCGAGCGGTGCGCATCCAGGAGCTTCTACAGCTGCGGCAGGGCAGCATGACGGTCGCTCAGTACTCGGCGAGATTTACCGATCTCTCGCGCTACTCGACCGACATGGTACGGGACCCATTCTTCCGGGCCCGGACCTTCGAGCAGGGTTTGAGACACGAGATCAGGGCATCGCTGATCTCCCTCAGTTTACCGACTCAGACAGGAGTACTGGAGCGGGCTCTTCTGATTGAGAGCTTCCTTGCTGAGTCTTCACCAGCGCAGCGACCCACCGCAGGGCGGCACGTAGCGGAGTCTTCGGTAGCAGGTAGCCGACAGATGACTCAGGGGTCCAGACAGACCAGACCTTCAGGCAGACGACCTCAGGGCACTGGCTCAGCAGTGCAGGGCACACAGCGCGGAGTAAGTCTTTTGAGTGGAAGACAGTGCTTTGCATGCGGCGGGCAAGGCCACATGGCTCGTGACTGCCCGACCCGCCATGCGGAGGAGCAGCAGACGGTTGAGGGACCACCTAGGCAGAGGCAGAGGTTCGACCGTGGCGGTCCGCAGGGAGGAGGCGGACGAGGCAGAGGAGCTGGCCGAGCAGCAGGTGGTGGACGACGCTTTGAGGCACTGCCACCACCACCACCAGGAGGTCCACCCCGACCACAGGGAGTAGGTGGACATGCGAGAGCACAGCTTCAGGCAGCTGAAGCTTACGATCATGGAGCTCTGGGAGCAGGTGGACAGGAGCAGAACTAGTGGATACATCCTTGTACTTCTGGTTCCTTGCTGCTTTTGTGTAGCGTCTTGTATTATGAGCTGCAATAATAAAAGACGCATCCTTTGTGATGTTTTCATTCCTGTCCTCTTTTGTGATGTTACTAAGAGGTTCCAGTTGACTGTTGACTTGACCCTCACTTGTGAGACATCTACTGGAGGAGACCAGTTACCACACACTGATGCCGACAGTGTGACTCAACCCTTGGAGGCGAGAGTAACGGTTGGATCTCTTAGTAGTAGCGTCGAGGCCTTACGACGTCATCCTTGGTATGGATTAGTATCATCCATGTTAGGATTGACTGTTTTAGGCAAAGAATGTGGTTCATCCAGGGGATGAGACCAGGTTTCTCTTATCGGCAAAGAAGAAATCTCGCGGCTCTTGTGGGACCAGAGATGGTCCGGGCCACGTCAGAGGAGGTACATGTCATCCAGGAGCGGATGAGGACAACACAGAGCCGGCAGAAGTCATACGCTGACAGGAGGCGGAGGCCACTAGAGTTCGAGGATGGTGACCACGTCTTCTTGCGGGTCTCACCTCGACGTGGTATTCGGAGATTTGGCCGAGGCGACAAGTTATCTCTGCGCTTCATCGGACCCTTCCAAGTCCTCAGCAGGGTTGGCGAGGTGGCTTATCGCCTGGCTCTACCACCTCAGTTGCACCGGGTGCACGACGTCTTCCACGTGTCTCAGCTGAGGAGATACGTGCACGACCCGACGCACATCGTTGACAATGGGGCGACTTTTACGGAGGTCCCGGTGGAGATAGAGGATCGACAGGAGCGGGTCCTACATGGACGATCGATTCCTCTTGTGTGCAACAGATGGCGGCACGGGAATCTCCAGGAGAGCACATGGGAGCGGAAGGCTCAGATGCGTGCTCAGTATCCTCTTTTGTTTCCCTAGTTTTTGATGTATCTTTACGGGGACGTAAAGCCCTGAGGTGGGAGTAATGTAAAGACCCGTAAAATTCAAGGGAAATTTTTTCTTAATTTTCTTTAGAATTTTACAAGAGCGCGGTTTCAGACGGCACCTGATTCCGAGGCCCGGAGTGCCCGGAATTAATTTCCGAAGTTTGGCTCGGGTACGTTCAGTGAACGAACGAGCGGGAATTCCTAACTTTTGATCCGGTGCTCGGAATTGAAATCCGAGGGCACCGATGAACTCGCAGCGCCGATATTCGCTTAAAGAGTCCTTTTCGGGAGTTGCGTTTGATGCGGGTTGAAAGTTAGTTTTTGGGTTTTTAGTTTAAGTTAAATAAAATTTGTGAGGAACAAATTTTATTTCTTTTATCTAGTTAAGTCCTACCAAAGGGAGTTGGGAGTGGGACCCACATCCACTTAACCTCCCTTGGGAGGATTAAGTGAGGTGGGGTCCACACGAACCCCAACTCCTCAAATTCTCTCAAAACCTCTCCTTTAACTCTTTTCAAGTTCCCTTAACCCCCTCTTAATTGGCTTAAGTTACTCTTAATTAATTTTGGGGGTTAACTCTTTTGAATTTCAAACTTTTGAAATTCTTCTAATGTGTTTTGTAATAATAAAATAAGAAGTGGTCTTATTTTATTTTGGGTTGTTTGGTTTGTCTCCTTGAGAGCTTTTGAAGAGCCTCCTCTTCTTCTTCAAACTCAAAGAAGAACGCGAAGAACGTTGTTCTTCAACGAAGAACTTCTCCGCCGAAGAACACGATCCATCCGCGACGCCGTATCCGCGACGCGACGTACTTCTTCCGCGTCATCTCTTCCGCGACGGTTTTCCGCGACGAACGCCTTCGACAACGACTCTTCCTCCGACGTCAAAGGAATCGACACCGATATTCCACGACTCCGTCAACGTGCGACTATCAAGGTAAGGGTTCTTGAGTTCATTGTTTCCTTTTTATTTGACTTTCCTCATGACTTGACGTAGAACGCTCAAGTTTTCGACGAAGAACGCCGCTCCGCTCTTCTTCGTCTTCGGTGTCAACGAGAGAGAACACCGCATCTTCCTCGGACAACCTTCGTCGGCGTACAAGGATTCGCCAACGACGTGCCTCTTCGGACGCGCCTCTTCGTCGTTGAATTTGACGAACGACGACCGCGTCGCCCGACCTCCGCGACGTCGTCTTCCGCGGAACGTAGAACGATCTTCGAACCTTATACTAAGGTAGGGGTTGTTGTTTTATTCTTTATTTATTCCATTTCTTGAACATGGATCTCGCATGTCTAACATGAGACTTTGAATGTTTAAGTTGAGTTATTTGCTTAACGTGAGGGGGCCGGACCGCATGAACACGGCCAAACCCCCTCCATCGTTCATGTTTATTTTGCGGAAGAAAGCAAGTGGCGTGGTGCCGTCGCACCACGCAGATGAACGTGCTTATAATTTACGCGGCGCCGTCGCGCTACGTCAAGAAAAATCTTCAAGAACGTGACGCCGTCGCGCCGCGTTGAAATGAATGTCAAAGCACGGCGAAGGGGCGCGGTGCCATCGCACCGCGCCGGATGACGAACGCCGCGGCCGGTTCCGGGCCGCGGCGGGACGAGAAGACCGCGGCCGGTTCCGGGCCGCGGCGGGACGAGGAGACCGCGGCCGGTTCCAGGCCGCGGCGGAAGAGAAGGCCGGCGGCCGGGCCGCCGGCGTCGGAAGTCGAAGGCGGGACCGGAATTTCCGGTCCCGTTAGTAAAAACCGGCCGGCCAGCTGGCCGGCCGGATGACTGAAAACCGGGGGAATAAATCCCCCGGACCGTTCAGCAAACCCCCCTCTTAATGAGGGGGGTGGTTCATTAAGGAGGGGGGGCATCAGCCCCTCGGTTTCCAATTAGCGGGCCCCCTGGAAGGGGGGGGGGCGTTTGTCAAAATCGGCGCGGCAAAGCCGCGCCGCCATCCCAAAAGCGGGGGCAATCAAGCCCCCCGCGTGCGGCTCCCCGTGCGGCGCCGGCACCCGCCGCCGCGGCCCGCTGCCGCCTCCGCGGCCCGCTGCCGCCGCCGCCGCCGCGGCCCGCCGCCGCCGCCGTGCCGCCGCCGCCGCGCCCCGCCGCCGCCGCCGCCCCGGGGGGGGGGGGGGGGGGGGGGGGTCGGGCCGGGTCGGCCCGGACCTGGACCCCCCCGTTTCGAACCAGTTTTGGTTTTTGGATCATAACTTGAGCCTCGGATCTCCGAATGACGAACCGTCTGCGGAAACGCGATCCTTGGATCGAGGCGGTCGTTTCGGTATATCGCACTCAAGGTTTCGGTTTACTTTGAGTTTGGCCGGGTTGGTTCGTTCACGAAACCAACCGGGCCTTCGGAGCGGAAACGCTCATATCTTGAGCCACGAACGTCCGATTGACGCGCCGTCAGTCGCGTTGCGTTTCTCTTAATGAGACGGATCTTTTGGCATACTCCGCCCGAGGTTTGGACGCAGGTGGAGTACGGTCGGGTTGGTTTTTCCTTAAAAACCAACCGGGCCCCGGAGACGAAAATGCCAATAACTCACAGACTGGGCGTCCGATTGACGCGCCGTCTGTTTCGTTGACTTCCTCTTGATGAGACGGAACTTTTGACATACTCCGCCCGAGTTTTGGATACAGTCGGAGTATGGCCGGGTTGGATTGTACCCGAAATCCAACCGGGCCCCTGGAACGGAAAAGCTGATATCTTTCAGACAGGACGTCCGCTTGACGAGCCGTCAGCGGCGTTGGTAGTTACGTTTAGTAACGGTCCCTATGAGTATACCCTATGGGAGTTCGGGGTACAGTTGAGATACGGCCGGGATTGGTTTCGCTCTCGAAACCAACCGGGCCCCTGGGACGAAAAGGCTAATAACTCACAGACCGGGCGTCCGATCGACGCGCCGTCTGTTGCGTTGAGACCCCTGTGACGAGACGGACCTTTGAGACACTTCTTCGTGGGACTTTGAGATACTTGGAGTATCGACCTGTAGCTCGTGGAGCGGACCCTCCCAGTGACGAGCATGCGATGTACGGAGACCGTGTAGCTGGCTGAGACCTGACGACTGCTTGACCGACTCGACTTGGAGTGAGTCGACTAGCCCAGTGGATGGAGCACTACTTTCTGAGGTGCAGACCCATGGAGGACGGAGCACTACCTGTGTGACAGTGCAGACCCGCGGTGCTCGTCCGGAGAGTACCTCAGCAAGCTACTAGGGGGTGTGCACTACGGAGTTTGGGTGACATACCTCGGCGGGAATCACTACTGTGTTTGGGTGGCTGGCCCGCAGTACTCGACAGGAGGAGTACTTCAGCAGTCTTAGGTTAGTGAGCAGTACCTCGGAGTCGTGACAGGACCACTGCACACTCCAGAGATGGAGCTCTTCAGCAGTTACGATTTCGATAATGAAAATCCTGGTTTGAGCTGAGACTTTTGACCTTGTGTTTACCTCATGATTTAGATGGGTCACTTGCTAACTTTGGTATATGTATGGGCATATACCCGGGTAGTGGTTATCCGTCGTTTTCACAATCCTTGTGTTTCCTCATGATTGAGATGGGTTACTTGATAACTTAGGTATATGTATGGGCATATACCTAAGTAGAGTTTATCTGTTGAGATCTTCTTGTGTTTATCCTTGTTGGTTTTAGTGAGACCTTGAGGGTCTCGGGGTCCCTACTGAGTATCGTTATACTCACCCCTGCACGGGCTATGCCCGCACCTCGTTGTGTTGGTTGCAGACGACGGACAGTGCTGACAGAAGCCGAAGGTTCGAGGTCTGGACGGTACCTGGAGGTGGACTATACGACGAGGCGGTACCCGGAGGTGGACCACTGGGCGGGACATACTCGGAGCGGATGGCGGGACCCGAGGAGCAGAGGAGCTATCTGTACCCACCCTTCAGGTGGGATTTCCAGTGGACATCTCAGCGTAGCAGCTTTACTTTTCAGTCGCTGTTTCCCTTTCGAGTTGTACTTTACAGTTGGGCTTGTATTTCCGGCCCCTTTTTACTTTTCAGCTCTTCTTTTTGTAGTTAGTGTTTTACTTCCGCTTGTACTCTGTGGTGCTTGTTTTCTTTATAAAGGCAATGCCTTCCCAGTTATCGGGATTTTACGCCTTTGGTGCTAGTCGCCAGCCCCTGGCCTATGGAAGGCGGGCTTGGGGTAGTCACGGCACGGGCCCCGAGGACGGGTCGTGACAATAAATAATATGTTTCCACATCAAGGAACTAATTATATGTTCGAACAATTGATTGGATATGAGTTCTTAAATAATATTTACATATAAATAATATATCACTAATAATGGTATTGAAACATTGATACTCCAATGATATATTTCAAGGGTCAATATAGCCATAATTATAATATGGTAATGTCTTTTGGTCATACGAATGAACCAATGAACGTTATGTAATTGATGAATTAGATATTTTCTAAGGTATCAAAATAATTTTATAGTGGTGTTTTTAGATAAAATATTGGTTTATTAATGGATAATGGAAGGCAATGAAAAAAACATGGTGATAGTTTTGGGAATATTATATGATCATCATATATATTAAAAACTATCAATTTTATATTTTCATATATAAGAGGTATGTTTACCTAGACACATCATATATGAAAAAGTTGTTTCTATGGATAAATGTAAGATATAAGAAATTATCTCGTGTAATTCCCCATAAAATGTATTTATGATACACAGTTTCATTATCTTTGATGGTTGTTAACGAATCGTTTTTCTTAACGTTTCATGATTGGTCTCACATATGATTGATTTTAAAATAAATAACATTTTATTTCAACATAAGTATGAGTGTCATAAGACGTTTCATTATTTTAATTTTCTTCTTACGTCATCATCACAAATTATTATCCTAGAATCAGAATAATGTAACATTTTGTTCTATGATGTTTTAAGATCTATGATTTGATGTATTCTCATACTGGGAGACCATGATGTTGATTTGGGCTAATGGTAGTTATGGGAGCCTGACGATAATTACCAGACTCATGATTCCTAATTTTCAATCATAGTCCATGAATTAAAGACATGAATTCGTTACCTCATTAAAGAGTAATTCATATCTTTTATTGGTCAGGAAAATTTGTAAAAAAACATTTATCACAAAGGGATTTGAACCTAATATAAATAAGATATATGGATTATCTCCTATTTTTTTGCATTGAATTAATGTATACACAGGGTTAAGGAATTTCATTAAAATATGATCTAAGCCCAAATTCATATACTCAGTGGAAAAAAGACACATCTGATGAGTGTAAATTGATGTCCATCCAAGATGAGAAGAAATTGTATTGTACAGACCAAAGTGATTTTGTTTTGTTTCCAATTTCATTTGTTCATGATATTCCTAAAACTGTTAAAGAGGTATAAAAATATGATTCTAAATGCATTTATAGGAGAAAAAAACACAATAGTTTGAAAATCATTGAGGTATGGAGTATAGAAGGAATTTCATTTTGGGGGTTTTGAGATTATATTTTCATACCTTTGGCTGGTTTGGAAGAAATACTTCATGATTAACTCCCTTCAAGAATGGATGTTCATTTGGAATTTAGAAGGTGTATAAGGCATGTAATTCAAAATTTTGGTATTGAATTTTGAATATAATTAGGATAAGTGTATTTCTAGGAACTTTTTTGTCTTTGATTTAAGGCAGAGTATTAGTGACCAGATGGTATATTGTAGTGTTTATCTTTTCTAGTTAAAAATTGGGAAAAATACCCCTGGATTTTTCATTGGTATTCCATGAATGGTTTGGAAACATGATTCCAAATGGATGATAGTTGATCGACCCATAATTTAATTCCCATTCATCCCTATTAATGAATCCAATATGGTTGATGAATTTTAAAAAAAATATTTCTGAGAAGTGGTAAAGTGGAAATTTTAACTAGTTTAAATTGTATCAGAATAATACATATATTTTATATCTCATTTGTGGAAGTAATTATTGAAATAACTTGGGAATACATTGGCAATGAATATGGTATATCTTCATGAGATGGACTGACAATTTTTTTGATGATAAATATGTTCAAAGACATTTTGTAGGCTTGTTTAATAGATTCTAGTGCCTAATGGGTAACATATCATTATAAAAGTTTCTATATAGAAATAGTTACCATGACATGATAAATATTGTTACTTTTGAAGAATTTTATTGGATTACATATCATTATAAACTTTTTTGGGTTAAAAAATATGAGACATAAATGGATAGATAAATCTCCCCCATATAGACAATGTTGATGATTCATTTGACCATAAAATAGATGAAGATAGCTCAGAATCATATGAAATCATTTTTGGATCATTTTCAATGGATAAATTCATTTTAGATGAGTGATAAAATATTTTGAGGGACGTATTTAATGACTGGACATCATCATTTTGGTATTAAAATCATGTTATCGTCTCAATATATATGCCCTTATGAGATACATGGATGGGTTAGTGAGGTTGAATTTCATTGGAATTTCCCCCTTGGTTCTGTGCATTTTATATTGTTTCTCTTGTATCTAAGGTGAAAAGGTTTCAACCTGATCCTAAAAATGTTATTAAATGGGATCATGTTGTCCTATAGGCATATGATTTAATGGTTCGTATAACATTATATATTGTTAATAGGAAAGAGAGAGACTATCATGGAAAATGCATCAGCCTATTGATGGTTTTGTGGATACATTTTTGGATTCTAGAAGAGACATAAAAACATGAGAAAGAAAAGGATGAAAATGGATAGAACTCTTTACATGAAATGTTTGTTTTTAAGAATTTATAGATGGAAATACTATTGGTGGGTAGAATGTAGCACCCCTGTAGTTATGTAAGTAAAACAGTCATTTTGATTTTCAACTATGTAATTTTGTAGGTTGGTGTTTGGATGGGATTGATAGATTTTTGAAACGTTTCTGGGAATTTTATAAATGTAAGTGATTTTAGAATGGGTTTCCACAACTAAGAAAATATTATATGAAATTTTATGAGGTAAAACTGGGGCTTCTGGGTAGGAAAAAGGTTGATCACACAGTTATCCAAACCATGAGGCCATCATGGAGGAATAATGAAAAGTGGGAAAGAGAGATTTTCCAGATTTCTCTCATGGGTTTCTGAATTAGGGAAGGTTTCAATATTAGAATTATCTAGCACATATATAGTGCACAGTTTTCCTAACCATGCGAATAATTATTCATTGGTTAAATTATAGATCCGAAAATTATGGATTTGGAACATGTTAATTATAGTGATATCATTTTTCTTCTATCTAGACCGTAACCCCTAATTTATTTCTTCCAAATGCTATGGATGCTTTCCTAATAGAACAAGAAGTGTTCCATAGTATTTTTTATTGTGTGTTGAAACCAGACTTCCATTGAAGTATTTGTTTTTATTAAATTTGTAGTGTTTTTTTAGATCTAATATCCTCTTCTCATTTAAATTAATGATATAATGTTTTTTGGATATATCTATAGTTTTTTAAAGAATAGTGATGATTTTTTGTTTTGATAACTCTAGAGGAAGTGATCAATGTTTGGATTTCAAGATATTTATCCCAATTTTGATGGCCATTTCTAGTAGTTATCAATTTATTCATAATTTCAAAGGAAAAAGGCTTTATAATCAAATCTTCATTTTAGGGAAGTGGTTATTTTTTTAATATTGTTTTAATTGACTGAATTTTTATTGAAATTGTTATTAATATCTTAGTAGAATCCTTCTTTAGTGATTGATTATGGATCTACAGATTTGTTTAAATTGGTTGTGATAAGTGAATTTTTTTCTTAGATAATCAATAGATTCATTAAAAATTATAGATTTTTTGAATTTATGAAAAATAAAATTTGAATTGAATTTAATAATGGGATAATATTATTGTTATCTATTATAATGGTATAATTGAAATGGGTTTGGTATTAATTGGTTGTGATAGTTCATGATGTAGACATGACCCTTATTAAGGTGCATATAACATTGCGGTGCAAAGGGACACGACATAGTGTAAAGGGTGTGTTTCTTTGGGGATCAAGGTTATTGGACACTTAGTGACGACTTAGTGGATATATGAGAAATGTCTCATGAGTTTTGACAAATTATCATCGTGTTGTGTGTGAAAAATGATTAAATAATATAAGGGTGTAGTATGAGTGGTAACCAGAATTTAATTTTATGAAGAACAATGCATAAATTAAGGTGTTCCTTAATAACATAATGATCATAATATTTTAGACAACAATAGATTTCAATTTAGAGAGAGTTGATTTGATTCTGGTTGAGTTTTCTTTTTTTTTCTGAGGCCATTATAGTGTTTATGAGAAATTGAATATTTTGGATATAGATCAACTTAATTTAATGAAACAAATAATGTTTCGTCGTAAATGAAAAATTTATTTTTTTATATCTCAATGAGTAGAAATAAAAATTGGATTTAATTAATTACATAGGATGTACTAATTATGGGATTTAGTTTAACAAAATAATTAAATCAGTACACTTAATTTCATTACATTTTGAGTAGTCACTAAACCACACTGTTACATGAAACTCTATTTTAATTAATTGATTATATTAAAAATTAAATAAATATATTAAATTTAAAAAAAATTTAAATCTATAAAAATAAATATATATCAATAACATAATATACAATCACATATAATTAAAATTACAATAGAAATTAAATAAAAAATAATTTTTTTAATTAGAAAATTTTAGAAATGAAACCTTCAAGGATATGGAACTTCTTCAACAAAACAAATCATTATGGATTTTAACCATATATGAAATCAGGTTTTGGTGAATTAGAAAATGAAAATCCCATGAAGCAATTAATCAAATTCACAAAGGAGGAGGATCTCTTCATATGTAGTGCTTCTTCGTCACTTTTTTTACAGGATGAAAGAGATATTGATTTCATGATATTATTTGGAGGATGTTCTCACAATTAAAAGGTGAATATGGATCACCTCACCAAAATCAACTTTTAGTTCACCATCCAAAAGATCTATAAATCACTAAAACATTCAAAATCATGGATTCTAACATTGAAAACATTAATAAATGATAAAAATATGTTTAAAAATATTAACATTAATTTTCCCTATCAAATACCCCCACACTTAATCCATGATTTTACACACACAAAATTTCACAACATTGAATATCATAGCTATCTAATGTTTTCAATATTTATAATACAATGTAATATAATATAAAATCAATCAATATAAAACCAAAATTTTAAATTAAACATAAAATATCAATTAAATTTCCCATTTATCAATGAAATATATAATTCATGTATTATATATATCTCCTTTGAAAATTGATGGATATCCTACATTCATTCAAACTCTCCAATTTATTATTATTATACATGAAAAATTATTATATCCATCAAAATTTAGTATTTTCTCCCATCACTCATGATAATATTAAACTAGGGTTATGCTCATATTATGACAATGTGATATTTCTCCAAAGACATGTAACACAACTACTCTATCCACATTATAAAGAAAAAAGCTAATAACTTTTAATTTAGGTTCTAATTTATTTGATTCTTAAGGTGTGAAGGGTTTGATAATTAGAAATTAAATGTGGGGATGCTTTTTAATAGTTAAATAATAAATCCTTATATTCAATGTACAAATTTTAAGTACATTCAACCCATGAAATTTAATAATCTCCCAAAATTCCCCAAAATACAATGTAAAAATCATGATCAGTGTATGCCTGATTTGTGACCTCTCATTATTTTTTACCTTTTTAATAAATTTTATATCAAAATGAACCATTATCTTTCATTATTTTTTCAATTGTTATTATTTAAGAAAAAACCTCACAAACAGCACCTAACATCTTATTATAGAAATAATAAGTAGAAAAGTGGACCATTTTGATTTACCCTTATAATAAAAAATAATTTTTGTTCTATTTTCTTCATTTTAATTTTTTATAATCAAGAAGTGAAAAAATAAGGTATAACGATGTATTCCCAATAAGTTTATAATTCCAAAAATAATAACCCCTACACTTATTATATACACTATAAATCATCCAATATTATATGCTTCCATTTACCCCAACACATAAACTGTAATATATCACGAAATTACTAAGTGTATGGTAGGAATGGATAATAATGGATTGAGTCAAGTATCATATCTAACAAGTTAATTAATTGTCTATATGGGATAAAGACTGATTGATTTAAATGGGGTGTTATAATGATAAGTATATTTCAATAGGATACCTTAATTATTTTGGATGTTCTTTTTCACAATCACATCTTTGAAAAGATCAAATTCAATTATAGTATGACTCATGTCTTGAGATTAATCATGAAATATTCTCAATAATGCAATGGAAATTACATGGCATATAATTCCTCCCATGATTGAGTCATATTATTTGGGAAAATCACTCTAAGAATGATTATGAATAACAAATCAATTCACATAAATTTTTTAAATTTAAACCAAGAATTTATTTTATGAAATTTCATATACATGAATATATAAATTTCGTAAAATTACGAGTCTTTAGTTTAATATCCTTTATTCAATTTAATAGTAAAATTTTATATTTTACTAATATAATTTAATAAAAATTTAAATCTAAATCATGAAATAGTAGGATTCATAAGAAGCTCATGACTCTTACATATGTGATGTAAAAAAATCATGTGTGGGAATGTGATTTTTAATTTAAATTTCAAAACATGTTTTGGAAAAACTACATAGATATTCAATGATTATCATAAAAATTTAACACCCCTTTAACATATAGTTTTTTATTCTCCCACTTACTCATGTGCCTCACATATGGATTTCTTCCATGATAGTTATTGAAAAATAAAAACCACTTGTACTGGTGTATGTACTATTCAATTAATGCTCTTAATGGTGATTTAAGATGAAAATGAGTCCTAAATACTATGAATATAATGTAATTAGGTTTTCATCTCCAAAGTTAATTTGGATGATGTACTTTTCTTTAAATTACCATATGATATGAAATTAATAGATGGGTTGGATATGTCTGAGATTTAACCATTTTATTTATGTGAACATCCATGGAACTACTATAGCCTTTTCACATTGACTGTGATTGGGTTTAAACAGTTTTCATGGCATGAATTCATACAAATGTACATAAATTAAAAACAAGATATGTCACTTATAACCTTGAACGAGTATTACATAGACTTAAATTAGGTCTGGAATTGAAGAGTTGAATATGTTCACTCAGTTGAATAGTCCTTGGTTGAATCTTATTGTCATGTTCCCCACTTGTTCGTTCTTTGTAAATTCATGATTTTTTAAATAAATCATCTGATTTATTTTAGCTTATGTAACACATGTTTTCCCTCTTTTTATAAAACACTCTTAATCTAAATATTCCTTTTATATGTCCGAACATGGTTAGTTATCCAATTGCACTATTATGTGAAACATTTCCAATAAATCAACTAATACAGGCTTATTCTCATGGATATCTTATATAACATCTAGAATGAAAACAAATTGTCTTCAATCCATTCACTTCAATATTTTCTAGGATCACTACCTTATTTATGAGATATATTAAATAGGGAATATTAGTATTATGGGTTTCTTTTTGATTCAACAACATTGAAGTTCAATTTTTTCCACCAAGATCGATTTTCATTGTTTCATCATCCTAGTTAATGATGTTTTTTTCTATTTTTAGGAATGTTATACCCATAATTATGGGTTAAAATCAATAGTTAACTTTTCTTCATCCACGGTGACTAAATGTCTATTGTGAAAAAAAGTCCTTCAATACCCAGTAGAACCTTTTATAAAACCCCAGCAATAATAAAAGTTGATTGGTTTGATAATTTGACATCAAATCTTGTGAGTTTCAATACCATATTTTCAATTATAAAATGACAGAGTTTTAAATAACATATATGGACACATCGATATCACAAATAGAATTTCGAAATTATAATGAACCTATTATTCATGGAATAGAAAATGTTCTTGTATCATTAAATTTTTTGTTTAATGGTGTGGTGGGAACGACTGACACACTCCTTCCAAAGATGATTCCTTCATCACCCTCACACATCTTTGTCTTAGAATATATTTTATTGATAATGTTTTCATATTTTTTGATTTTAATTATTTCCATTAGTATTGTAATAATGATTTCAACTTTCTATAAGGTTTTATGGATATATTGTTGATGTTTATCTTCATCACTATTGATAATCGGTTAAATGATGGAAGAACGCGTAGTTTTTTCCTCTTCTCTTATTTTGTTCCCATTGTAATTATGTTTCTATATTCTTGTTGGGTTGGATTATTTCTTCTACTGTGAATTTTTTAATTATCTAACTTTCAGGGATCATGTTTTTGAATCTCTTTTCCCTTATGAGTTGTGATTGAACTGACATTCCTGTTTGGATTTGGAACTATTTGTGCATAGAATATTCAATGATATTTGGTCATCAGGTCCATATATTTTCCATATATATTGTCATGTTTTTCAATATTTTCATAATATCATAATATGAATTTCATGATAGAAATTTCGAGAACTTGTTTAGAGCTATTCATAATTTATTTTCTAGAATGGTTTTGGTTGAACAAATATTTATTGATGGAAGGGATGATTTCAAGAATATAGGAAGTATTCCAGGTTCTGATTTTTTTTGCTGAAAATATGTCCTAGTATGGTTTGGTTGGCCTTGGATCACTATTGGTATTTCCCTTCTCTAAATTGTAGAATATATGGAAATTTTATTTGTTGAAATTCACCATGGATACTTTTCATACCATGTACCATTTGACATTGATCAATGTCATGATTGGGTGATAAAAATTATCAAAAAACCTATGTTGGAGATGGTTTCTCATTTACATTCTTAACATCCATATGTCTCATAAAAACTATCCGTTTTTTATTATGTGTTGTTAATGGAGTTGATGGGTCAAAAGTACAACCCTGATTCATAAGTCTTTTATTAGATCCACATTTACCAAATGTTTTAGAATAATGAGCTCTCTTCTCTATTAGACTCTTCAAATCAATGGGTTATTTTTTCATCCAAATCATATTCACTGGATGCATCCAAATGATTCGTATCATTGTCTAGTAATTCATACTAGAACGGACCAAGAAGTGGTTCTCCATTAATGTCTATTGTGGGAAACATGAACTATACATCGTGACTTGTACGTAATACATGAAAAGTGTCTCACATGTATCTTCTCAAATAAAATGTATCACATTTTTATTTTTTAAATCTAGAAGGATGTGAATAAATCTTATATGGAAGTACGATGGAGATCATCCCAGTCTTTTATCTCCCTAATTTCAATTGAAAAAACCTTCTTCTTTGGATTCTCCCTCATGTGAAAATGAGAATACCTTCTACTTGACTAGTTTCTCTTCAACTCCTCTATATTTGAATTATGCATGAATATAACCAAATTATGAATTATTTTGGTTGGGATGTTCAACTATAAGGCCATAAAATTTATTTATCATAGGAATCACGTTAACTAATAATTCAAAAAACATTTCTCATTAAGAATCATTATTCTATTTGTTAGTTAAAAAATTTTGGGGCACAAGGGTTTTTCATATTTGTTGTGGCCATTGTTTAATTTTTGGAGATTCATATTAGAGACATAACTCATTTAAATTCAATTCTTCAAACATTTTTTCATGGTAAAAATTACAAATAATTTATCAAAGTTATATTTTAATTTTAGGTTTAAAATTGAATAAATATAAATAATATTACCTACTCATGTACATTTATATTTAAATGTACTCCCCTAAAACGAAGATATTTTTGACAAAGAATTGTTTTGAGGTGTTATAAAAATTATTAAATTATCTAATAGAGTTGTATTAGGGGTTAAAATAATGTCATTATCTAATGGGAAATTATTAAATTAAGGTTTCACATTAAAATATCAAGAATTATGATTTTAGAAAACAATTAATTTCAATTGATAGAGGATCGATTGTAGTTAGGTTGAGTTCCTCTTTTTGTGAGTCCCTCGTAGTTTTTGATAAAAATTGAATCATTAGGTTTTATATAAAAATAATTTATTAATATTTATTCATTAATTAATAATTGATTTAATTATATATCAATGTGTTGAATTAAAAATGAGATACTTTTATTTATTTAATATGTAGAAACTATTGTGTTCATTTTCCCAAAATGGTTAAATATGTCTACATAAATTTTTCAGGTGTTTTATTAATCACTAAACCTCTTTTTTACATCATCTTAATTATTACTTGACCAATAGAAATAAAAAAGAAAAAAAATTAATGACTTATTAATATTTAAATCAATAAAAATTATCATTTACTAAAAAAATTAAATACAATTTCATTTAATTTGAATTTGAAAATAAATGATTTTGAAAACCATTTAATATAATGTATATAATTATTTTCCCAAATACATAAATAATCTCAAGCATCACAAAAGTGGCCCTCTTCCTTTCATACAATCATTATAGATTCAACCCCTTCCTTCAAGAATGGTTTATTGAATCAAAAAATAAAAAACACATGAAATAATTGATGAAATTCATTAAGGATGAAGATCTAACTTTTGGTGGTGGAATTACTCCACTTTTACTCAAGATGAGTTGGTATTGATTTTATTCCATTAGAGGAAGTAGGTCCACTCCATTAATAAATTAGTAGAGAACAGTTCCCCTCCCTTTTACACTAAGAAAACCATGTTGGGAGGAATTGAAATTAAAATCACACCCCATAGAACACTACTTATATGTAAAGAATATCCACAATATTAAGTGTTTGAGGGTCGCATGGATGAATTACTCATGATGGAGGATCACATGTGAATGAATTATACATTGGAGGAACATGTTCTACAAATGGAAGAGATCAGTGGCAAACATCTTGGTGTGTAGAAGATGAAGGTAGGTCCTTGGTGGCCCATGTGAATGTGAGGGTGGTGACAAGAGATGGAAATAGGACCAGTGGCTAGTGATGTGGTTGAGTTTTTGAGAGTCATTCAATGGAACGAGTAGAGGAAGCTCATGGGTGTACCCATCTGGACGAAGTGTGGAGAGGAGGTAGAGTATTGGCTGGTGGGGATTCTGGCCCTGACATCGACTATATTCATGTACCAGGACCATATCATGGGTGGTGGGCCGGCATGCTTCCAGTACCACGAGTGTTGGAAATGGGGACCTTGGCTGGGGAAGAGACTATGGGTACATCATTCTTTGTCCATCCTAGTGGCTGGAGGAGGATCTTTCATTGGAGGAAGCCAAAATGATGATGGCGGATATGTGGCCAATGTGGTGTTTGTTGGGGATTCAGTTGAAGGCAGAGCTAGAGTAGAGACAATGGAGGTGCGTCAATGTTGGAGTACATCAGACTATGTCCATAAACCACGGAACTATTATGGAGTTCACATACCATATATGAAAAATTGGATGATGACCCCTATTTTATAACCATTGATGGGGGGATTTCCCAGCATGCCCACTCTAGGGTGGGCTCCAAAGACACCACACTCACAAAATCATGTGGGTTGTTACACCTGCGGCCTGTGTATTCCCTTCAAACCCAATCTATCAATATGGAGATTTATCACACATAACCCATGATACCATGGGCACTTTTTAGTTTCTCTACATTTATGGTTTCACCACATTCATTCATTTTCAATTATGTGATACCCTATGCCAATTATGGACCATGTGAGCCCTCCTAGGACAGTGTGGCTAGAAATCTCAGCTCATGTAGACTAGATAATTGTCTCATATCACCATTTTATTGATTTATTGGGCTATGAAGATTTTTTACACAAAATTCAAGTTAATTATTATACATAATAATTATCAAAAGAATAAAATACACCTCAAATTTTATTAACTAAATTTTAAACACAAAACACCTTTGGTTTTATAATAATTTAAATAAATTTCTAGTCTCCTTAAAAATGTATCAATAAAACACTAATAAAGTGAAGGTTAGGTATTATAAAATTTAATACCTCAATAAATGATCAATTTTTTTAACAACATATACACATAAAATAGCCCTTTCAAATATGGAACGTTCATTAGAGCATGCATGTGTCAGTGCATTTGTGAATCATGGAACATGTAATCAATAAATGAATGTGAAATTATTTAATGTATTATTTTGTTGGGTTTCTTTATAAAATAAAATTTTTGTAGAAAACTAGTTTGGTATGAAACCATTTTGATTTTTTATTGATTATTGATCTATTTTAATTATTGATAAAATAAATCAATTTAAATAAATTGGATAACATGTTCCATCAAACTATCCTGAGTGGAGAATTAATATGGGGATATTCTAATGAAATTCATTACACAAAACTTCATTGTAACATTAGTTCCTTTTCATATATCGTTTATTGGGACATATGAAAAGATAAAGTATCACACTTTTTCGGTGATGCTTCATGAAACTTGTGATGTTTTGTGGAGTTGCATCATGGACAGTGTTGGGAGATTTGTATATATATATTATTCCATTAAGATTTTTTATTTCACTTTTTACATTGATATTTGAAATCCAATGATGTGGTACTCAATTGTAGTTGGTTTTGACATCAATGATATTACAATGATTTTTTTTAAATCATTTATCATGAATCATGTAGTAATTTTTATGGCATGTTTTTTTGGGATGTTTTATTTATGAAAAGTCAATTTATCCCCCAATGGTTTTGAAGACCCTGGAATTTACGGCAAAAATATTGTGCCTTGGAAATGTCACTAATGTCTATTTAGTAATTCCTGCTCAGCTCATGGCAATAAGGAGTGGATGGATGTTACACAAAATGTGTGGGAGAAAGAACGACCATGTAGGGTGACAATCTATGACAAACAACTATAATAAAATGAAGTAGATGGTGATAAAACATAATTCATGGTGTGAACACGTATATTTATTCCTACATTCCATAGTTATGGTAGTACAATTATAGTATTATGAATTATAGGTAAAAAACATTGAAGAAGCAAGGGATATACCATATTTCTCACATATAGTGGAACAAGGTATTGAAAAATATAATATTCCACATGAATTAAAGAGGTGTTTCTGATGTGGTAAAAGAGTTCAATGGCTATATCATTGCTAAACACACAAAAATATTGTGCCATGAAAAAAAAATTTAATACCTCTTTATATTTTGGGGATCACAGACCACAATTTTTAGGTATACATATTAGTCCATTAGTGAAGAAGGTATACATTCCCCTGATATTTATTTCCTTATGAAGGGTAACAATTTGGAATAACTATATTATTTGTGGGTCACCATTATTATAAGAGAAAATTCCATAATGATTTTCAAATGCCACAACCAGTCATGTGTAATAAGTGATAGGATGAAAACATGCATGAAATTATATGGGATTTATTTATGAGCTAGTGGTTTTAATTTATTGAAATATACATATAAATGTGTTCTTGAAATAATGTAACTAACCATGCCATAGTGATGTGAAGACCAAACATTGGTTGAAAAAACCACGTTGAAGATTTTTCACAAAGGGGTGTGTTATGCTATATTTTTTTATACAACACAACACAATGGTATTTTATTGTATCCACTATCCTTTATTTTCAATTGATACATTGAAAAATCATGGCATAATTATGGGTAATTTTAAAATCTTATATATGATATATCTAAGTGTATTTTTTATGAGTAAAAACCCATCATATATAACGAAGTGATGATCAATAAGTTACTTTTAGTTGAGGTTGTTTTTTTTGAACATTCGAATGTTCAGGAAAAAATAAAATAGATATATATGAACATTTTCATTTATAATGTTCATAATTACTGGAAGAGGATAAGAAGGTTTTAGTATTTTTATGACAAGGGAGATTGAATATAGTAAGAACATAAATCTTCTTTTCAGGTATGGATTTTTATTTCGGGTGTTTTTGAGAAAAATGGGAGAATATGGAAATATTTGGAGTACACTTTGTATACATTAGAGTACACATCGTGTACTCGGATACAGCGAGTAGCCTTGTAATTGCAGAGTTAATGGTCGTGTGAGGTGACATAGAGACAACCTAAAGTGGGGCATGGTAAAGATTTATATATGATGTGTATCCTCATGGAACACACATTGTATTTTTCTTAATTGTTATATTGGATCAGGGTCTTGTCTAATTAACAAAACTCCCTTATTCCAGATCTATCATGTCCATAAGATATGGGAATCACCTAATCTTATCAAGACATCGATTTTCCATCTATTCTCTGAATCAAACCCTATCAATTGCATTGGAATTGACATGATGAGTTCTTCCTTAATATAGATCATTTCCTCTTTTTTATAATCATTCATCAGTTATTCATGGTTGATTGTTTTTGATATAATTAGATCGATGAAATTCTATGTGGAATGAAAGTATGAGTATCAAGTATATAGATTATACAACATCGAGGTAGGTCGTATGTGACTATCTGTTTATGATGTTGAATTATTCATGATAATGTTCCCAATAAACTAGTTTAGGGAATTTTTTATATTTTAATAATACAACCACATTAATTCCTTCTATGATATGATTTCTTTAAAAAGGGCTTTTAATTATGAATGGGGTTTATCACCGTGCTATGGATGTGATTTCACATGATTGATTCATTTTTGATTTTATGTTTTGAACGTCCAGTTAGAGTTCTTTGATTTCCATGCTAAGTGTTCTTTGGATAGTTATGAATTTATATGACATGATTTTGATATGAATTATAGTTTATTAGCCAATTTTTATTTGAGATTTAATTTGGAATCTTGATATTGTTTGTGCATGATTATATTAAACATGGCGGTAAGAACCTAGTAAAGTGGGACCATATGGGGTATTGAATTTAAGGGTTCCTCAGAGTGTTTAATAAATCCTTTCACATTGTGAGACCATAGGGGAGATTCACATTGAGTGCTGCCTCATAGTGTATATAGTTAAATACTACAATATCTCATAAGGAATTGAATTTGTGTGCTTCCTAAGAGAGTGTTTTTTTTTCATGAGACCAATGGGGTAGAGTGTGTGAGCTATCACATGGGTTCATTATATCATTATTATTAAAGGATATGTTGAACCAGATAGGTTAAGATATGAGATCATTCTGAGAGGGTTTATTAAGAATGATAGGTTGAAAATTAAATATATGTGAATAACATTTGTTTGAAAATGTATGATTTATTAATTTTGAGTACATCTTTCATTATTACATCATTGTTTCATATTTCATGCTATATTTGTATTCATTTATAGTTAGCCACTAATATTTGGTGATTTTATGTCGGGATTCATCTCACACCTGATTTGGGTAATTATTTTGGGTTGAAAATGATTAAGTTGTTTCAGTTTTAGATATTGCTGAGCTCGGTTATACTACAAGTACTTGATTATTGCAGATTTTAAGAGTATGGGAACATGCTAAAGATTGTGATGATGCATGATATTGATTGTTCTCATTGTACATAGTTTAGTACTATATTTCTGGCATTGACACTTGATGTGCTACATTACTATATATATGTTATATAAATTAGTTTTCTATCTTCTCAAGTTGTTTGTTACTATTAGTCCTCCATTGTTTACTTATTTTACTATATTACAGCGTACACTATTGTATTTTTTTGTTATTTTGTTATGTTACTCCACCAAAGATGTCACTGTTTCTACACTATCATACACATGGCCCTCACTGTTATTCGGTAGTTCCTGGCGTTATGGGAAATGTACTTCAGGCCATGTGACCAACTGCTTACGAGGCTCCTTTGGGTGCCACCTAGAACTGGGATGTTACAAAGTGGTATGAATGGAAATTATTTTATTCCAAACATATTGTTTGGATCATAAATATATGGATATGAATAAATAGTCAGTTGTTCAAAAATAGTTCTTGGGAGTAGATAACATGTGTACAAGGAAATGAAAAATTACCTCAATTATTGAAATTTTCATGTTTTTCAATTAGTACAGTTGATTTGATTTCACTAGTGGGTGATTCAAATGTTTGGTGTAGTTGTCATCGATATTATTGAGGTTTTATTTCTATTGAGAGTTAATGAGATGAGTGAATTCCATCTCACAAATCATATAGTATCTTTCTATATATCACATTTCATTCATTCATATCTGGCCATTTAAAGTGCATTAACAATTCCATGTTGTTATGATACATGATGTTCAAGATATGCATTCTGTTGCGATAGATTCCTAGGTAGTATATGTACTATATTACATGGTATTGAATTGTGTAAGGTTTTGTTTGAATGAACACCAAAATTGGTCCTTGAGGTGATATAGGACCTCATAGATCAGAATTTGGGTGATCATGGCATTATTATACATGAATATGACATGAATATGATTCCATGAATTGATTTTAGGGTAGGATGGGCCCCCACAGATAATAATTTGGCACATTAATGTCTTTTTCAGTGTTTTTCGGGGTTTCAGAGTAGTTTCAAAGGATTAATGTCTAGGAAAACCTAGACTACTCAGTATTTACTCTGGAATACATGCCATGATTCCTTCAATTCACGAGGTAATAAAATTTCTGAAGTAAATTCTATTTTCTTTTAGTACACAACGTGTAGTCATTAACTGTGCGACAGTATGTGTGAGAAGAAACCCATAGTTTGGAAATCATTGGTGGAACACACCATTTACCAGAAATACACTCCGTTTTGTATAGACTATATATCTGGTCGTGTGACTAACAACACGGGTCAATGAAATAATTCTAGTTCAAGCCATTTCGGGAATAAACATGACATGTAGTGTCAACCATTTGAATAATCGCATAGAAAATTGAAACGTAACTGAAACACAACATATTTCGCGTAAACACATTGTCTATTTTATATAGAATAATTGTGTGGTGTTTCAATATAGAGGGACTCAGGTATGGGGAAAGGTTCATGTACACGTTGTGTCTAAGGGGAACACACTCTGTGTAAGGGGAAATTCTCCATTCATGCATATGAGATTTTTGAGGTTCTTGGGAGAACAACATAACTATGGGGGATTTATCCTAAAAAAATTTCTATCAGGAAACTATTCAGATCACACCATATTAGAAATTGTATGATAGAACATTCTTGTCACCGCTATGATTGCTAGAAGCATGAGAGACAGCTATGTTGTGATCTCGTCTTTACTAGGAGACCATAGACCAGGTGGAGTTGATTAAAATGAGGGTGGAAATGGGTAAATCAAAAAAAGTATCATGCTGATCGACGGAGATGACCTCTAGAGTTCAAAGTTGGAGATTAGGTATTCTTACATGTCACGCCATTGTTGAGACACATGAGGATTAGGAGTCATGGAATGCTCTAAAAAAGATACGTCGTGGCATTTGTGTTTTTGGATATACTCAAGCTAGTTTCATATCTATTGATGATAATTAATAGGTATAGGTCTATTCATGAAAACTTACATGTCTCTTAGCTACATATTCTTGTATCATACCCATCTCATGATATTCAACATAAAGAGGCTGAGTTGGAGATGGATGCTTCGTTTGAGAAGCATCCTATCTAGACAATTTATCGAAGTGGGAAGGTTCTCTTTTTCTAGTCTATCCACTATTATGGGTGTTATGACAACACATATGAGTACATGATTAGACATTGGTGAGGGAGACTGATTTGAAATAGTAGTGGCCAAATCTATTCGAGGAATATTCCTCACCACCTTCTTATGGAAATTTATGGGCATGTTTTTTTAAGCAGAGATGTTTTTATGAACTAAAATTTTGTTCTATGGTATGGATCCGGGTTTTCATCTGTTCATTAGAAAATTTGAAGAATGTTGATATTTAAGGAGTATATGCCATCTTCTTAGGAGTACATGCCATGTACCTAGTTTTCATGGGAAGAAATTTTTTGGCCGTGTAATTTCCAAATAAATGGCCATGTGAGGTGACCAAGATACTACCTAATGCGGGGCCTAGTAATTGCCTATACACACAGTGTATCCTCAAGGAACACACTCTATTTTTTATTTGTAATTGTTTTATTGAATTATCATCAAATCTAATAGAAAAAAATTTCTTCTTCAATATCCTCTATTCTAGGAGTGACAGCAATCGCGTAATATTTCTTAATCCACCAATCATCCTTTCATTCTCTGAATCAATCATTGTTTTTTGTGTTGCAATCCCCATGGTGAGTTCTTACTTATTCCAGACCATTTCTACTTGTTCTCCCATCCTTCGTGAGATATTTGTGGTTGACAAGTTTTGATGTTTTTTTAAATCTACGACATTCTCTGTCAAATAAATTGATGGGGTTCTACTATATCGATTGTACAATGGTGAGTTAGGTGGTTTGTTCCATTTAGTAGATGTATTTCAAATATATGTGTAAAACGTTCCCAATACCCAAGATTATGGTATTTCATGTTTTAGGAATTTAACCCTTTTAATGATTACTATGAAAAGATTTCTTGAGATGGGATTTTAATTATAAATATATATTATAACATTGTTATGGATGAGTTTTTCCATGTTTGATTAATTTTTTACATTGGGTTTTCGAACTCCTGTTATGCTATTTTATTTTCCATGAATAGTATTATTATGATGGTGATGATTTTATATGGCGTTCTTGTGATATGCATTATAGTTTTTTTTGAAAGTCGAATTTGAGAATTAATATGTCTTCTAGATATCATTTGCGCACAAATGTATTACAACAAGCTATGGAAAATGGTGTAATGAAATTATATGGAGAATTGATGATGAGGTCTTTACGGATTTTATGTTTTGACTTTTAATTTCGCGAGACCATAGGGAGGTTTGATATTGACTACTCCATCAGAGTGTTTATAGATTACCATTGCGATACAACATGAAGAATTGATGTTGTGTAGATTTTCTAAGAGTCTGTATTTTTTAATAAAAGAAATCATAAAATATTGACAGTGAGTGCATCCTCATTATGACTTTGATTGCATGAGACAAAAGGGGTTGGATAGTTTGAGGAATCCTAGTGGGTCGTTATATCATTACTATTAATTTAAATATTAAACCAGAGGGGTTAGGATATTAAAACATTCCCAAAGGGTTTTTTGTGTATGATTTCATGAAAAAAATAAATGTTATTAAATATAGTTTTAAATCGTATGATTTCATACATTATATTATTTCCATATTTTATATTTCATTTTTCATATTTCCTACTATACATTCATTAACTAATAGTTTGGAACATATATTTTGTGGTTGCCTACTAAAATTTATCTCACACCCTGTCTGTTTCATAATTATGGCCCCAAACAGATTATATTATTGCAGGTATAGATAAGATAAATCGCCCTTCAATTATAGGTACTTGATTGCTGTGGAGCTGGAAAGCATGGGACCATGGTGAGGAATAAGATTCTGTTGGAGATTATTTTTTTTCTTTGAACTTGGTATAGTATTGTATTTCCAGCAATGTAAATTGTTTAGAAAAATTGATAGATATATGTTTCAGGCATCATTTATATATGTTTTATTGTCTTTCTAGTGTTATTCTTCTAATTTTTACCTATTTTATGGTACTACCACATCCAATGATTTATATAATTGTTATTCCACTATGTTACTCTTCTCATGAGGACATTGTTACCCAATTATCACACCTACGGAACTCACTTCTAGTCGGCATCCTCCACCATTCGAGGAAATGTTCTTGATGCCATGTGACCAACCAGATACGGGGCACCTTTGGGTGGCACCCGGAATTGGGACTTTAAATTTATTTTTTAACTATTGAGAATATATATTATGAAGGATAATTTTTTCTATGATTACAAAAACGTTTTGATATTCCCTGAATTGTGGAAATAAAAATTGTTCCATCAATGATTTCTATAGAGGTGAATGGGTATCCCATCAAGAAATTTAATAGATTGTTTATTAATTATTGAACATGAAATATTCACTAGTTATAATATTAAATAGATAAAAATTACCACAAACTATGAATTTAATCCTTTCCCCCAATAGTGGGAAAAATAAATAATGGTCATGGTAATGACCTTGGGTAGTAGTGAAAAGTCCATGAGTCTTATAAATGAGCTAGTATATTCATTAGAGTGATAATCAACAAATTGTTTGCATTGTTATTTATATTGATATTTGTATGTGAAAAAATAATTGTGATGATTTGGTGATGTATCTTAGTGATTGTGAACCAATTTAATATATAGTTCTATATTAACATTATGAATTTACATAAAAAATAATCATGAAAACAAAAATATATCTCATTAATTGTAAATTAACGTGACCACGGATTTTTTCTAATTTAGATACTATAGGTTAAAATTGATAAATAAAGTGGGACATTTTTTATTGTCATTTATAGATTATATATTGATTAACCACTCTCTCAGGTTAAACATTCACTATATCCATTGTTTTATTCAAATAATGAAATAAATATCAAGATTTGTTTATTTTATTTTCAAACAATACCTTTTTGATTTATTGATAACCATTTTAGTATATTGTGTAACCAAAGTTATAGAAATTGGAAATAAATATTTTTTTCAAAAATAAAAAGAGGCAATCTTATGGATTGAAATGTGATATGATTAGTTGGTGAATAAAGTTATTTTTAACTGAGTTCATTATATTTTTCTTTAATAGATCAATGTCATTTATATAGGACATTGGTTTTACAAATGAATATGTAATAATGTTATTTTGGGAAAACGATACTATATTTTTGGATACATTACTAGATTAATATTAAAGAAAATTATACTGTTTTATATTAATATGGTTGATGTTTTTAAAAGAATAAATAATGAGGTATCCATTGGAATCGTAGATGATTTTTTAATAATATTATATTCACTAGGGTTAGTTTGATTAATGTTGTTTTTATTTTGGATAATATATGACAATATCATTTCCATTTTTTATGAGTGACATTAAGAATTGGAAAAAATGTTTCAAAAAAATCTATGTATATATGAGAAAATATTTATTATTTTAGGGAATTATATTGTTCAAGAATATGTTGAATAATTACATAGTGAAACATTTGTGGAATTATTAATTATGATATTTAGGTGTTATTGTTTTTGTTTTTTGACTTATTTATGAATGAATTATATTATGATTTCTCTATTTTAGGTATTATCCAAACTTATCTTAATGATAATGTTTTTCATGTTTAATGAGATAATGAATAACATGTTATATTTTTGATGTTCTTATGTTCAATTATAAGTAAATATTAGTGTTTCTTGATTAAAATACTCAACATACTAATTTATCATCATAGAAGATTAAAAAGGGGAAAATTAATCCAATATTCTAAAATATTCAATATATTCTAATATGTTTGGAATAACACATGTAAGTATAATTATTAATATTTTATATTTATGTGGTAAATGAATTCTTTGATTGTGGGAGAACTATTTATATATCTATATATTATTATGTATAAGGCATTAGTCAAGTATCATGGTATGTTATTTAGAAATGATTCATTAAAATGACTGTCATAATGATACACATGTGGATTCTAGAATATTTTATATGGAATTAACAGGATACCAAGTGTTATAATAGAACATATTTTTTATGATTTTAGGTATAATTTTTTTTGGTAAAATAAAAATGAAATTAAAATGATGAAATGTATTTACAGTGGGTAGGAAGTAACACCCCATGATTTTATAATTCAGTTTTTTATTTCTATTATCACACTCATCTGTGAGATTAAATGAAAATCAATACTATAGAAATTTTTAAATAAATTTTGATAACTAGATATTAAATTAGATGGTATAAATAGAAATAACAAACATTATGAAATATATATAACAATTTATTCCAAATTATAATATATTGATTATTTTTTAAGAACGAAATAAACAACATTCAATTATATAAAAATAATATAAGGTTAATAATTATTGATGTTTAAAATATAAATATTTATAAAAAATATGTTTATTATTTTATTTTTAATTTTATTTAAAATGTAAAATTTGAAATATATAAAAAATGAATTGAATGAAATGAGTTTCTTTTAAGATATTAGTTTTAAAATAATATTATGCTATATGTTTATGATTATTTTAAAAATCTCTGATTTTTGATAATAGTATGAAATATATATTTTTTATTTACTTCCATAATTATGACATCTTCATTATATAATAAGGTCATTGATGTTCATGAATAAATATTGAAATACTGAATATATATTTAATTAGTAATTTAATTTTATTACTGCGAAAATATTAAACATAAAAATAGATGTTTGAGAGTCTAGAAATTTTTGTAATGTATTTACTAGATTAAAAGTAGGTTTGATGTTTTTTATTTAATAAATTATTAACACATATTTTTTAGAGTTTGTTCATACTAGAAGTAAAATTGCTATCCATATATTACAAATATTCAATAAGTTCAACGGTAATATTAATTTTAACATATTGTTTTTATCAAATCATTTTTATAGTTGAAAATAAATTTTTCCAACCATAATATGATGATTTAAAAGTTAATATTCCTAAATAAATTCCTACTCTTGAAAGTGATTATTTTAAATTTTGTTATATTAGGAAATAATTGGATATTTTTTATAATAATATCAATTTTATATTTTCCCATTATGAAACAGAACCTTATTATGGATAAAAATTTGTGATGAGGTTACAAAATATGATTTTTTATATTAATTTTTGACAGTATTTGGAAATATATCACTACCATTATATAAATATATAACATAAAAAAATCTATTCCCGTGTCATATTTGTCTTATTATCACGAAAAGAAAGACCTATTTATAATCAAGATGTAATCGAATGGTGGTTTTCAAAATAATACATATAACTCATAGCTTAGTGTTTTTATGTTTATTTCTTCGTATAGTTCCTCCATATATATTAAAATAAAACATATATTGTAATATTATTAAATTAACTATAATTAAATTATATTATGTTGATGATAATAAACATTTTCTATTTCTTTATTATCTTAAGGGATTTGAAATAACCACTCATGCATATGATCAGATTACCATCTCAATAGAGCGATGTGTTTTTCTATCCCTCATTATATTCCATGAGTTTTTATAATAATAGATTAATTTAATATGTGTTATATTAAATGTATTTTTTTTATTATTTTTGAATAACAAGATTCCATCTACCAAATAATATCAAATCTATTTGAAATTGACTACGATGCTCGTGTGTACATGGGGACTATAACCCTTATAATGCGATCCAAATCATCTTTTGTTAGTGATTAATTTTTTATCCCATATGGATTGAAATAATAAATTAATAGATAATTTATAACTTATTTCTAATTCTATAATTATAACATATAATACAACATATTTCATTCCCATCATGTTAAAAAATGGAAAAATCGTTCATGTGTTTGTCTGAACTATTACCCCATGAAATGACGTGTATCATTTTTCATGACCTCAATAAGTGGATGGTATTAAATGTATAATTAATTTTTATATAAGAATAATTAAGACATTATTAAGATTCATAAATGATGATCATTTGACCAATGTCATCATATCAAGGTTTGTTTGGAAGATTTAATATTGAATGACCTTAAAATCAAATATTGTCAACATATGAGATTTTATATCTAAATTATGTTAACTAATGAATTTTATGAAAGAAATAACAATAATGATGATGATGAAATGATCATGAAAATGCTTATCATGCAGCTAAAAAGTAACAATTTTTTTACTATGTGGATAAATGAACATTCAAAACTATTTGTTACATGAGGTAAGATATATTCATTTAAACCCTATATTATAAGAGTTTTTATGATTTATCCAAATAAATAATAACAATATTTATATATTCATATACATTAAACAATAATGTTCTTATTTATATAAAAAATATATTTTTTTATTATTTTTGAAAAAAAATTACATTCTTTTCTGTTGTATAGAAATGAATTTTTTAGCAATATGGATAATGCTTCTAGGGGAAATTCAAAGCATGTAGGGTATGATGCTATTTTCATGGATCAGAAATGTGATGTGTTGGAAGCCCTTCATAGACCTTGATTACATTCCAATTCTCTTGATAATGAAAGGATTGTACATATTGAATCCTTTTTCTCTTATAAACATAATATTTGGAACAATATATGGTATGAGTCTAATTCGACATCCATTGTTCAAAAGGTCAATATGGAAGAGGTACAACTCTCATGGAAGATGACAAAAACATGAGACAACTATCTAGATGTTCGTTCCTCTATGAAATACATTATTATGCATAGATATCCTGAAGCAAACTACCCCATTGATGGTATAACAAATATCGAAGCAACTGAAGTGGTTTTCTATAAATACAAATTCTAACCTAGTGACCTGCTTCCCACCATTGAAAAAAGATAAATGTAAAATAAAATATTTCAGACTCTTATATTTTCCCCCTTATTTTATCAAATGTCTTATTTGCTCTCATTTATTTTTAAATAATAATTACAACATTATTAGTATAGTTTATTTATGATTTTTTATAAAATTGTAGTTTATAAAAAAAATTACCATTTGAGATCAATTTTTATATTCCTATTATTATTTATTTTTTACCTACATTTAAATATTGTAATAATTTTCATAGCAAGTACATTACTATTTTTATTATAATTATTTTTTGTAATAGATTTTATAGGAAAATGAAATTTTATCTAATTATTATGAGAAAAAAATGTGATTTTTTATTATAATTTATGTCTGTTCATCTATGTTTTAAGATGAAGAGTAATTTTTTTTTTGTGTTTTCATTGAGAAATGTTTTTTGGAAATTTATATTATAATGGGTGATCCTGATATAATTTGGATGATGGGTGATCTTGATATAGCTCTCCAATTGATTGTGAAAGGAGAATAAGAATAGTAGTTATAAACTATACCAAATAGATGATTTAATTAACTAGTTAAGCTATTAAATTTATATGTGTGCTTATAATAGTGATACGAATGTAATATCCCATGGAACTTATATTTAATTTTTTTTCATTCTACATATTTTTAAGAACATTTAATGGCCTAAAAAGGAATTAAAATTATCTTATGTATTTAAATAAAAATATATACTATTTTTTCATGAAATATAATTTTTTTCAAGGAAAAATGTTTTATTATTATTATGATACAAAAATACTCTCATTATTTTCTTTTTTGCTTTTTTAGTCGCATAAAAGTTAATTTATGGAAGTCTGTATGAAGTAATGGTATTATCCATAATTTTTAAATAATTTTTAATATCAAAATATATAATGAAAATGGAAAACAAATTATGATTTTTTTGGTTTACAAAAGTACTAACAGAGATATCTTCCTTCTAAAACCCATAGTAATCATTTTTTACTCATCCAATATCATTAAAAGTTTTTGATAGGCCTTATGGATGATTAAAAGTGATAATAAATTCAATATTTCATATTATATGATTTTGACCATAAATATCATTTTTATCTTTTAAAGAGATTAACTTTATAGTAGATTTTCGTTACATATAACAAATTATGTAATATTATATATAATATTAGAAAAACTATTTTATATATAATGATACATGTTTTGATATGTAATGATTTTATCATAATATTCTTAAAATATAAAACGAAAATGTCTTTTGTTTGTATTTGAGTAAAATTTTACCATAAATAATGTATACGGTATGGTTACATATGGGTTGATAATGAAATAATTTTGAGAAATATTTTATAAAAGGAAAGGGATAAAAATAAATCATCCAAAATTTTAAAAGAGAATATTTTATTCATTTAAAAGTATGACATGAAACACAATACATAGTAACAGATATAACTTCTTAAGAAATTATTATTTATTTAATATAATAAATAAATTTAACATATTCCCTAATATTAATTTCACAAAGTAAAGAGTTAGATTGCATCGCTTGGAATAATTACTTTCTTTAATGACTTCGTTACGCGTAATATTTTGTTTTAGAAAACGATATTATATTATTAAAAAAATATTATTCAGTTTAATATGCCATGCATGTTAAATTAGTAGTAACTAATATTATTAAAAAAATTATAAAAACATATTATTTATAAAAATATAATATTAATTCATTAGTTTTTTATTTAATATAATAGAAAATATAAACCAATATGATATAAATGATATAATTTATTTTCTTCACCCAATGTTGTTTTGTCTTAATAAATTAAATTAATTTCAATTAGTGCACAATATTATTGAAATAAATTTTTTATATTTCTAATAAAGTAATTTTTGTATTCCTCAAATTTATTTTATTGGAATAATATGAGAGAAAATCCAATTATAATCATAAAAACTTATATTTTTATAATTAAAATTTTAATAAATTTTAATAAATAACATATTTTAAATATTGTTGTTGGAACATTATTAAATATTATATATCAAAGTAAACTTCTTTATTTATATAGAAACATATAAATTTGCTTTTCGTGATTTTCTGGAATTTATCATAGATGTTTTATATTATGATGTATACTTAATAATACTATATTTTAATTAGATTTTTTAATATCTCTTATTTATAAGGTTAAATTATTTTATTATTGGGTTTCAAGTGTAATTATATATATTTTATATAATTTAATTGAATTTATTTCATTGGTATAAATCAAAATTTGAACATGGATTTAATGACTTCTTAAACATTTGAACATTTTTACATTAATACCCTTCTTTGTTGTCATGACTAAGGGGAATTCTTTAAATTAATTTCTAACACTTTTGTAATCTGAATTTGTAAAAAACATTATATATTTGTAATAATAAAAATTTATAATGTACAATAATTTCAAATTAGTTTTTTATAAGATATATTAGTGAATTTAATACAAAATTATTTACAATGATTAAGAGTAAATTTAGAAAAATAAGAGACTAGACGTTAGTCCGAAGTGCCAAAATGGTCTAAAAACTAATAAAAACAATTTTATTTTCATATGTCGTCCCAATAATTAAATGGATAATATTTTATCCCTTATTTAAGAATCATTAAATGGGGAAAAATTGGGTGGAAATCTCATTAATTCTTTTACTAGAATGCCACATCTCATCGACTATAATGGCCACTCACCCCTCATATTTTTTTACTCCTTGAGCTATATTTATAATAAAACATCTAAAATCATAATATCTAAAAATTATTCCCCAAAAAAAATCCTAAAATTGGTCATTTATCAAATCATGGATGTTTTTTGTATATATCAAATGGTGTTACCTAAAAATGAGGCAACATTATTCAATGATAACTTTTCATTCATTTACTTCTCCACCGATTCAATGATTTATATATCATGATTACATAAAACCACAAAGTCATAGATATATTGTGATATTTTAAGCAATATATTTTGACACATACATTCACACAAATCCATAAAAATGGGATATGAAATCATTATTCGTTTGTATAGAGGATTAACACCTTACAAACAAATGAAACTAATTATTCTAATTAACTTAATTTTATGGTGATGAAAGATGACTTTATTGTTTATATGTGAGATATATGATAATTATAATTTCATTATATTCCAATAATTATAATAAATCTCATACTTTCATGATATCTATTTTATGGTAATATGATAACATCGTCTGTGGATGTCTGGACTACCGCATCCATATAGAGATGTGATTCGTTAAGACTCTTAAGAAAATTAATTAAGGATGATTTTAATTAAAACACGTGAAATATTTGACATTTATAGTATTATATAATTATAATATCTTTTTTCATCATTTATATTTGAATCATTTAACATTAAAATTAAATTAATGCATTGTTTATGTGTACATCTGATCTACCATCTCTATGAACGTTGCATTTAATTTTCTATGTAAAAATTCTATGGATTATTCTAATTATATAAATATTCAATATTTATAATAATTATGTAATTTTTAAAATCTAAGTTATTATAAAAACATTGTCTATGTAATATGAAAGACATATATCAAGACAAAACATACTTAAGGAAATTTGAAATTAACACCAAGAATATTTAAATTGATGAACAATTTCTGATAACCTATTAATAAGGTAATATAAGATGATCATATATTATACAACAAATATTGTAATAGTGCTGATATTAGTTACTGACATGTTTAAGCCCATTATACATGATGATAACGGATTTTCACCTGAAAGGAAACATTTATAAAGTGATTTTCATATCACACATTACATATTTGAGATAAATTTCATATTCACAAGGTACTTTTTTTATGTGGTGTATCAAACTAACATATTATACAATACTTAATTTTAAAATATTTGATAAGAAGATTTATTATTATTGGGTTATATAACCTTCTTATTGATGTTAATATTATAATATTATGTGTTAAATAATTTTATTACACTTTTATTTTTGTTTATTTACATATGAAACACATAATCGGTTCATTGATAAAATATCACATAATGTTTATGGAATTTTCAATGGTTTTGTTCATAATGTAAATTTTTAGGATATTTTATACCTAAATTACAGTTTTATGAAATTATTGAATCATGTTTAAATAAATACATTAATTTTATTCTCATTCAGTTATTTGTGACATTTTACATATAATAATATAATTTTTACATACTTTGGTACTCATAATGTTTTAAGAAATTAATTTTTCAAAAAAAATCATCTTTATTTCAATATTTTGTGGGAGAAATGGTTTTATTCTAAAACCCATAATTTTTAAAATGTTTTACAAATGTTTTATCTATTCCATAAAATATTATTAACAAAACATTTACTCATTTTTTCTATTACAAATATATTCCAATGATTTGTCCTGTCACATTATGAACATGTCATTTTGTAAACCATTTTACAATGAAAAAATAATTCATTTTTATCTCTTATTCCCAACATATTTTTACCCCCAATCATTTCATATAATATTCCATTACATTCATAAAAGTATAATTTTGAATGATAAATTATAGTTACTAATTTTTTTTTCAAAATGTTATTCTAAACATAGAGGGTAATTTCAACAAAATGTATTAACAATACATATTTATCAAAAATATATTAATAAAAAAATAAGAACTATATTTTTAATACACTTAGAATATATTGTATTTATACCGTTCTTATTATTCATAGAGATGGTTTTTTATTGATTTTAAAAAGGATAATATTGACAGTCACATTTTTGAATTGTTTATGATGTCCCATTGAAATATTCATTTTCAAATGATCCATGGAAATTTTATTAACCATGATAATTAATATCATATGTCATGGATATACTCATTTCATAAACCATATACAATTTTAACATATAGTGATTACATTTAATTTTATTTGATTTGTCGGGGAATGTTGACAAATATATACACAGTGATCAATATGTATATTTGATATGGGAGAGGTTTTTGAATTTAATAAAAAATAAGATATATGATGAATTACTTGGACTTTATTGAAAAATTTTTTAGAATGTTTAATGTAATCATGTCGAGGAATATGTAGTATCATGAGAAGAAATTAGTTAAAAACACTACATTATGTTTGTTTCCATGTAGAAGAATAAGATATCTGGAAATAAGAATAAAATATATTCTGATTTGGTATTGATGATAAAGGTGTCATCTTCCTATGAAACAAGAAATCTAATAATTAATAATTTAACTCATTTTAGTTATCATTAACCATGAGGTATTTTCTTTCATGTTACCCATGGATGCATTTAATAGTCATTTCAATGAATAATTGTTATGTGTTTCATTTATTTTTTGTTCCTTACTAATTAGGTATTATCCACATCTTTAAATGGGGTATTTTCCATTACATCATATTCAATATGTATAATACACGTCCATCATAGATTATTTATTACATGAAATTTGTGTTATGTTATTTTTTATTCTATAATGATGATTATTAATTATTTTTTATATATATTATAATACATAACCCTTACTATGAATTTTATGTCACCTTGATTTTTAGTCCAATTCATAGGATTACATAAAGTGTACAATGAATGACATGCTAGGATAGATTAGATATTATAATCTTATCCTTGTAAAAATAAAGTATGTTTTAATTTTTGTATTCATCTGTAAGTCCAGAATCATGTATGTATCTTGTATTTTCAGACTACTAATCACATTGGTACTTTGGGACATTGTTTTCTTATAAATAATTCCAATGAAATTGTAAAATTTCCATAAATACATGATTTATATGGTCTGGGGCATTTTATTTGGTTTTAAATATTGGTTTAGTAGAAACCATGGGAACTATATTTTTGGTTACATATATTATATAACACAATCCTAAGGAATAATATTAATATAAGTATAAAAAACATACTAAAGTCTCTGATAGGGAGAGGTTATTTATTTTTCATAGAAATATATATTTTTTTGGATACTATAACTAGACGTTGTTCTATTAAATATGTACCATGATGTTTCATCTCTGAAAAGGTGTGTCGGTCCATAAATGAGTGTAACAATAAAAATGTCAATCGATATTTCTTCTAACTAGTTTTGAAACTTCTGTGTGTTTTTTATATTATTATTCACACCTTCAATACAAATCATTATTATTTATTTTATTGATTAATGAACTAGGATAAACCTGAGGTGTTTTATATTTATTATAAGGTGTAATTATTTATAGACACTACAAATTGTATTATGGGTAAACTCTAGAACATTAAAAGAATAATGTGGAAATTACTGGATGACATATGTTTGTTCTAAGTTTTTATTGAAAACCGTAGTTAATATAATATTTAATGGTTAAATTACATGTATTTACATCATATGTATTTTAAAAAATATATTAACATTCATTTAAATAAAGGGGGATCTTTAAGGATGTCGCTCATAATCCCATTAATGAAGGACGATAAGGGTTTCGCACCTAAAACATTCTTACATGATGAAATGATTAATTTTTTATTTTATTAGCTTAAAAATATGATGAATATATATGAATAATAATCATTTGGTGTATCTTTTTTTTATATAAATTAATTTCTTAACAATATTGGGTTTTTAACATAGTTTTTTTCAAATATGCTTACTTGTTTTATAGGCTACATGATTCGATAAAAGTGTATATTAGTAATTTTTGTATTAAAGTTAGTTTTTGGATATCCATTTAATGATTTAATGTATAAATATGAAATTGATGAATGTATAAACAAATAATTAAAACTATGTTTATAGAATAAAAATATCATCTGCCTGTAAATTTCCTTATATTCATATGTTATAAAATAATCACTCAACCTTATGGAAATTATAAAAAAAATATCCTAACACCTTATTTTTTTGAACTTATAGTATTATAAATTATCATTTATTTATGTATTATAGTCCCTCAAATATACAAAAATCATTTAATTGTTTGAGATATATGAACACTATCACTGCATATAAATATTTACTCTTTTCTTGTATGAATATAACTCTATATTAATTTAATTTTCTATGATCTAGAACATTATTTATTTGTTATTATATCAGACATTTGAACTTCTAATTATCTATTATTAATTGTATATTTTATTAAAACTTCTCATGATGTCAGATATAAAAAAATGAAAATTGAAGATATCAACACATAGATTTTTGAGAATGAGTTTAAATTTTTAGGATGTAATTTAATAATGATCGGAAGAATGTGACAACACAAAAATTTTAAAAGCGTAACTTTTATCTATTAACATGCATGATATGAATGACATAACATAGAAAGGAATATAACCACTTTTTGTATTAAAGGAAAATTCAATATCTTACATTAATTTAATATATTTTTGATAATTAAATATGAAATAAAATGAGTTTTCATCAATCACACATAATCATGACATTGTTTGATGACTTGCGTTACACACAAGATAGTGTTTTCTCAAACAAAAATATATTATTAAAAAATTATTATTTAATATAATTTAACCTAGATAATATATTATCATTTATGAATTGTATGAAAAAACTTATTAGAATAGATGTTTTATAAATATCTAAGATATATTCATTTGATAAATATCATGTCGAATAAAAAATATGATCCAATTGAATAGAAAGCATATATTTTCTTTTAGGCTCCCATTTGTGTTTTATAATTATAAAATTATTTAATTACAATTAGTTATTGATATTAATGAAATATATATTTTATATATTTAATAAAATAATTATTATATACATGTAGTTAATTTTATAGGCATAATATGGGAACAAACCAAATTTTATGCAAAAAACATATATTTTTTATAAAGAAACATGTACCACCCATTAATGTTGAACATATTTTAAATCAATTTTTTTTAAATTTTATAAATTTTATATGTAAAAATAATCTTATTTTTTTATTTAAAAATATTAAAATTATATTACAATGATTTTTTTGTATTTTTTTTAAAAGTATCATGTTTTGGGGAAAAGAGGAAAATACTTAATTTTAATACAAAACTTTTATTTATCTATTTAATTTATAAGAGAAAAAATTTCATATTAAGAGACTAAACCAAAATGATAAGGGATTAATTTCCTACAGACCATTTCAAAATTCCATTTGATGTTTAAATTTATACCATGTCCTCATTTTTTCTTATTTATACCATTATTGGAACCTTGTGGAATTTTATAAAAGTTGATGGATTTCAATTTTAAAAAAATAGAAAAGAATACCACTCATCCTCCACTATAAACGAACTCAACCATTCCATTAATTCACTCAACTCAAGTCATTTGTATCATCCATAATCTTACCAAATAAGCTCCCAAAATTTCTATCTTTAACCTATAAGCATATCTTTAGTAATAATGAAATCCAACGAAGTGTTTTGGTTTAAAACAATAGTTGTTACCTATAAATAATGTAACATTTATTAAATATCACATTTTTGTCATACTCATTGACACCAATTCAACTCTTTCTATATAGTTCTTATAAAATAACCTATGTATATTAAATACAATGATAGTTTTTTATTATATCATTTAGACTTAATATGTCACAAACATCTATCCAAATGTGATACACAATCTTTGTTTCTGTGTACGGTGGACTACTTTCACATGAATCCATATCTCATGGTCTTCCATATTCAACAATTAGAGGTTGGAATAATGATAGATTAATAGTATATATGAAATAGATAATATTTATGATGGCATTAATCTTATATATTTCTTATATAACTCATACCTTCATTCCTTCCATTTTTGGAATATATGATAACATTGTTTGTGGTTGGGTGGACTACCTCCTTTTCAATGCGATTTGATTAATTAAAAATACACAAGGATTTAATTAAGTGATATTTTTATAAAAATATTTCTTAATATATGTCATATGTTTTATAATTTAATTATAATACAAATATATATCACTTAATTTTCATTATATTAATACTTAAATTAAATTAATATATCAATCATGTGTACGTATGACCTTCCATTACCCTGAAAAATGAACTTTATTTACTAATTCCAAAATTTAATATAATATTATTAATAAATATATAATTAATTTTTATGATATTAATATTATGGTTTAAATTTGGGATATTATTAAATAATAATTTATGTAAATGAAAAAAAAAGTGAAAACAAACTCGATAATCTTGGAAATTGACCCCAGAAATTGTGAAAATAATCCAAGATTACTGATAAATGATTAATTAGATATTATAAGAAGATAATATATGATTTAATTATTAATATAATTATTCTCATTTAATATAGTTAAATGTTTTAAATTAGTATATATTATTTTTATGTACGTTCACTAGAATGAAAATGAAATGTAAGAGATTTTCATCTCACTTTATATATCTATAAGTTAAATGTCATATTGACCACTTACATATTTTGTCTGGAGTATCTAGAAAAAATAATTATCTATTATATCCTGAATTTTTTAATATTCATGTAATATTTATTTTTGATTTATATTATTTATTATATGTGGATTGGTATTTAATGTAACCAAACTGTAAAGAATATCGTAACTTGATTCCTTTTTATTGGGTTATATTACATCCATGCCAAAATTACTATTCTATGATTCAATGTTTTATTTTTTTACTATATAATTTTTATTTCAACATGTTTTATCTGTATTTAAGGATTATAAAAATAATTTATTCATTTATTTATTCTCACATCAATGTTTTGTTATTTTAAAGGGTTTAATTCACAATCCCTATTTGTTTGGGATTGTTTACACTTGAATTTTTCTTTATAGGAACTTATTGTATCATTATATAATTAATAAATTATTTTACATATCATATGGCCATTCCTGACATTTCTAAAGTAACAGTACCATTTCCAACACTTTGGTACTGAATTTATTTGAGAAAATCTTTTATAAAAATTAAACCACATTTTTCTCTTTTGTTAGAGAACCTTTTTTCTTCTAGAAACATTATTTCCTACAAAAAATAAAAAATTATATATGAATTTATAATATTTTTTGTTAATGATATTTATAAATTTTATATTTAAAAAAATCAAAAGTAATTATTTATTTCCTTCAAAACAATGATCTTTTTAGTGATTTTTACCATTAAAAAGGAAATTTATGATTACCTTGTAAAGCCTGTATGGATTTACGCATCAAGAATTATTCCAAGCATACATTGAAATATAAAAAAGTAACTTTTTAAATAAATTTAATTTTTAATGTTATTCAAAATTAAAATAATTCTGAAAAACTATTTAAAAATAAAGACGATATTTCAATCATTAATATTTTTAAATGATAATTATATAATATTTTTATTCAACAGTGAAAAAACAATTTATTTGTACTCAACGTGTGGTATTTATTATTAAAACAATCCTAATTATTCCTCTTGTTTTTTAATCATTTTACTATGGATAATATTTATATTCAATTCATTAATAATTTTTTTAACATTAAATATTCAGTTTCTTGTGATCATTGATCAATAAATTTCACCAAATTATCCAAATTATTAATCATTGATAAGTTTAATTATTATGTATTATACCTTTTTTTCAAAAATAACGAAAATTTAATGATTATGAATTTATTGATGAAATATTGATAAATCTATATCATTTACTCAATATGGATATTTGATAAGGTATATTATTTTCGAATAAAATTAATTAATCAAAACATGATGAATTATATGTGAATGCAAGACATTGGATGGGAATTATTTATCATATGCCTCTATATACATTAGTTTCATCATAAGATGATTTTTTTGGAACATGTGTTAAATTATATACCACTCTATATTGGTTAATCTCATTTATTCATTATATAATTTTTTATAATTATACCATAAATATAAGTTCATCTTTCTTTTATTAATTTTCTTTTTCCCTTGATTCTCTAATGTTTACAAAGAAATACATTAATGGAAACAATATATGGAATAATTATGTTCGTTAGAGGAATAAATTATAATGTATTAACATTATTAATCAATAAAACAATGCACATATATATTCCAAGTTTACCATTAATACTTAACTATTTGGTAATTTGGGACATGATTTACATTTATATTATGCAAACTTCATTAAATTAGGAACTAACTCTATGAATTCTTGGGTCATGAGGCAACAACACAAATAATATGTAGTCAGTGAAGTCAAATATCTTTTTTATATACCATATTAATTGATAATGATAATTTTTAAAAACATAAATAATTTTTTTATATAGATAAGTATAATGTATCACTTTATTATTTTTATTCACATGTCAATGATTTTTTAAATAAAATCACAATTATGCTTTTCCTTTAACTATTATGATATATCAATATAGTAGATGAAGAAAAATAATAATTTAAAATTGGAAGGTTGTGAAATGAAGAAAAACATTTCCAAATATTCAAAATATTGAACCATCTAATATAACTTATTGAAGCTAAAGATGAAACTATATTACATTGAAATTAACATTCCACCAATGTTAAAAAAGGAGTTATAAAGGAGAATCTATATGATAGTAGTGAATGAAATTGTATAAAAGGGATGATCTATGAACATGATGATTCATATAATTTTATTTTCAGTATCAAATTTTTTCAATTAGATGTTTGAAGCAAAATCAATTAAATTGACAATTATTTATATGAAATCGTAAATTTTGAACAATAATCAGTTTAGGAAGATAAAAAGATATGGGTATGAATTCCTAAACTAAATTAATGATAACAATATTTATTTGAACTGAAATTTTATTAACCATTATGTAATCTAAAGAAATTATTATTTGTACATGATGATACATCCTATGATAATCAGAATAATATTTTTCTCAGAAATTATTTTTATAAAAATATAACTTCTAAAAAGACTCAACTGACTAGATATAAGATTCTTATATAATGTAATGTTAAATATGTTACATGATCATTGAGGAATATAAACCATTATCCAAATATATAATTATGTACTACTATATATTCGAATACTAATGTATTTATAAAACTAAATATCAAGACTTATTGGTATTGTAGAAATAAAAAAACCTAGTATATCATTAATGATATATGTGAAGATGTGTTAAAACTATTATTCCTAGAGAAATATAATATTATTTTCAATTTTATTGAAAATATTAATACATAAAAGATTTTTAATTTTATTAATAAAATATGAAATCATGACCTACCATCTATCATTGGTGTTTTTGGAGTTTCATAACTTAATTCATAGATTGCATTCATAATTTTTTAACAAGTGAATATCATATAATGAATGAATTAAAGAATAACAAATCCATTTTTCGGTGTATATATCATATAACTGTAGAGTAATACATATAACATGATTAATTTATCTTTATAGAAAAAAAATTTCTAGAAGTTTTTTTATATTATTGGAAGAAAATTGTTTATAATAATAATGAGTTCTAGTCTGCACTATCTAGGTGAAATTTAAATGCTGATAATAATAAGGGACCAAAAATTTTCATATGCAATGAAATGATTTATATATGTTTTTACTGGGTTTTAAAAAACAACAATACTTTATTTAAAATACTCTCAATATTTTTTTAAAGATAGAAGAACAATATGACACACCCTCTTTGAAATGATTATTCTAATATTGTAGAAAATGCTTTCTCAATGACATTTTAAAATTTTCCACATGCATCAATATTAGTTGACTAATGATAAATATGAATGAGATATGAGTCCTAAATATTGAATTTTTATTTCAATGTGATTATTATAATTAAAATGGTAATTTCAACTATCATTTCATATCAAAATAAGATTATAATTACATTTTTAGACTTAGAATATGGGTTTAAAAATTGGTATGGAAAAATGTAGAGATTTTTTATTGGTGTAGCTCAATTAATTTTGGATGTTGTTGTGATATACACTTATGGACCATTTGGAACACCTGGTCGAAACTTTGTGGACATCTAACTATTATCCATTATAAAAGATTTGACCAACTGACACCGATTCGGTGCTATATTATTGTGAAATTTTGAATTACTACATTGGTCCCCCAATCATTTATGAAAATGATAAAGTAGATGCATACAATTATATTCATTGGATAGTATAGTTTCATGGATGTCAATGGGCATATAATTTTAGAAGTGCATACATCCTACTACCATTCACAATTGAACAGTGTACTTTCTGTGCAGTTGGATGAAAACTGCTTCATCATCTCTATTATATCATTTTGAGATAGGGTTTATGTGTTAGAGACATTAAGATATCCAAATAATTATTCTCTCAAATTTTATAGTAATGTGATTAAAACTCTCAATGGATATAGGTATTATTCTCAAACGATAGAATTTATTGTTTCTGGTGTGATCATTTTCTTCTTATTCATTAAATATTTTATACCATTCTAATCATTATCATTCCTTTTAACTCTTATAATTTCAATAAAAAGATATATCCATGTTTGAGTTTGGAATAATAATATTAAATTATTAATATGGATGAAGTAGAAGTGTTGATTGATATCTTTAATGGAACTCTTCATAGTTTCTAGAGGATACAAATCAAGGATTATCATTATCAGAAAAAGATTCTCTTTCCAATAAGAGGTCTAAATACAATAAATCATGGATATATTAACATGTTATATTTTTGATCATATTTTTGTGGATTTTTTTACATTAAGTTGGATAAAATGTTATGTTCATCATCAGAGAGGAGAAAATGTTAATATGGATAATGAAAGATCCCATGGATATATTTGAGAATCCTTTAATAATCAATGAAGTGTACCTGATGATATTATTGGTCAATCTCAAAATTATTGAAGGGGTAATTTTGGAGATCATCTTAAAGAATTAAAAAAAATTATAATTCAACTAATATAAAAGTATATTTCACTTTTTTATGGGGTAGGTGAACATATATTTTTATCTACATTTCGTTACCATTGGGATGATAATTTAATATTCATGAGCAGTTCCCTGGCGAATACAGAGATGGGCCTAAAAGATGTTTGGTACATGATTATCAGTGTGGATATTCAAATGAGAGAACCCGGAATATATTCTTGTTTACTAGGAATATTAAAGGATGAAGAAGGTATTTGTTTTAACACAACAATAAATGATTATGAAATTAAAGAGGAATTATTTAAGATAAAAAAATTATGGATGGTCATTTGTAGTAGATGAGTGGAATGAAAGGACATGTCATTAATGGGTGTGTAGATAAATGCAAGGAACATAAAACCATTGGAGATACCATGGAAATTAAATGAATAGATGTGGTGTAATTTATAATCGACATCCCAACGGGGTCTTGGTTATAAGACTCAGGGGCCTCTTTCCATTCCACATCGAAGAATGGTTTCAATAGAATTTCTTGGATGATGTTTTTGAAAGGAACGTATTTTGTAAGATAAATCGTATAAAACCAAATGTAATTTTTATTAACATATCAAGATAAAAATTCAGAGTTTTATGAATCTAGAAAATTTGAGGTATAACCATTATTATGAATAAATGTTATTTCTATTAGATTTCATGACAAAAAAGGTTTTAGTTCAATGTATACAGTTAGTGTCTGAAATATTATCAATGGATTTGTAGTCATATATTGGGGAACATATAATGTTACACTATATAAAATGATAGGGATTATAATGTATATGCTTGTGTTAATGAAATATTTTGATGACTCACTAATACGACGCTATAGTTCTGATCACATGAGTGAGAGGTGGCTGAAGGTGCTAAAAACCAAATTAGTTCATCCAAATTTGATGTTTTTTGGAAGTTAGATTATGTAAAAATTTCATGTTTGGACGAAAATGTATGTATAATTTAAAAAAGGAAGTATAATAATGAAGGATACGAGGCCTGACATAGTACATAAAGTCAATTGGGGGCCTCTACCCATACATTACCATGGAGGGTCAGAATTAATGAGAAATTTATCATTGAATCGTCATGGAAGGTATAGAATTCAATTTTGAAGTTAAATATTTTGGGTTCAACATAAAACATAAGTAGAATACCATGGCAGAAGAAGAGTCAAGATCAAGGAGGAAATCCTTTAGATTTATCATTACAAGAAAGTATGGTAGGTACGAGTAAAAGGTATTGTGTTCTAAATGGAATTCAGTTGGAGAAAACCATTCAAGGTACAAAAAAATGATGTGGCTGAGAGGATGAATATGGAATTGAATGAATGATTGTGGAGTATGTGGATTCAGTTAGGATTACCCAATAACGTTTAGGTAGAGGAAATAATTTCAACAACATATATAATCAACATGAGACCAGTTATACTAATCGGAGAATTTTTACCATATGATGAATTGTTTTTAATTTTAGTAAGACCATCATATTATTGATTCCCTGGTTCATTGGAATATTTTTATTTAGATTCCTATTCAAGGGACAAAAAATATTTTAAGTCCAAACCATGATTTTTTTAGGTTTGAGGTTTATGATAATGGTTAGCAAAAAGTGGGATGATTAGAACAATATAATCATCAAAAAAAATTAAAAGGGGAATTAATGAAGGTCTCATTTTAGAGGATATTCATGTTGATGAATTAGAAAATGTGGCCCAAAAATTGGAGTGAAAAGAAAATGTTGATCTTGATAATGTACCTGGGAAAGATTCATATGAACTAGTAGAATCTAGTCCGCAAGTTGATTTGAGGAGGTTAAATATAGTAGGAATACATGTTTATATGTATTAAATATTATAACAAAAATTATTACTGAAGGAATGTAGAGATCTTGAATATTTTTGTGGGGTAATGTTGATGAAGGAGTTGAGCCACTGGGATTTGACCCTACAGAAGGATATTTCCTCGCTACTTGAATGTAATAAATGGGAATTAACCCCATTTTCACTAGGGAAGAATGAATTACAAAAAAATGTGTATAATGGTTTATTGATTAACATAATTGAACAAGAAGGTATAGGGATATTCTGGTGTGGAAATTATTTTAATAGATGAAAAGTGTAGACATCATAAAAAATTCATCTAGTGAATCACACCTCTATCTAGGTGGTTCTAAATATGTTTCCACCATAAGATTTATACCATGACCACTTTAATGAGATGAATACTTTTTTGTCATGGAGATCTAGAGGAATAAATTTATATGGAGAATAATTAAGGATATGTGGATTCAATAAAATAATAACTACTGCCAAAACATTATATGATTGTATATGGATTGAATAAGAATCCAGGAATTTGACCGAAAATATTGATGGATTCTTGACAATAAATAATTAAATGTTGTGGCATGGGTTAATGTTTCTACATATAGTATTTTTGATAGGAATATATTATATTGATTCAATATGTGGATGAAATTATTATTACATGATCATGTTAGTAGATGATTAATGATATAAAAGGGATGTTGTATGAGAAGTTCTAGATAAAAGATCATGGAGAGGTGGCATTGTCATGTTCATTATGATAAACTGTACGATTTTTTGTCAGAATTAGACTCGTTAATAGGGACTTACGTCTAGCATTGTTGATTACATGGAATTGAGTGGTGGTATTTTCATGTTCATTAGTATTTTTTGAATGTATTAGTTATGTTAAAGGCCAATAAATTTTGGTTTTGGTTTCATTTCTGGGTGCATGGTGTCAGTGGGAGTAGGTTCCCAATTTTTGGGAACGATAATCGAGTTGTATATGGTCATGTGGTAATTCTTGACGTAGATGATATACAATTATTTTGAAGAGTTCCATCTTTTGTGACATGGCTAAGCTAAAATTACATTAAAAATATCAAATATACCTGTTTTACGTATGTTATCATTTCTTCATAGAGGTGTGACTCAGGTGATCATGAGTTTGGTAGTGTGGTTGAGTTACACATGATGGTGCATGATCAGTAATAATCAATTGTGCCTTGATGAACACTGTGGTGAAGTCATTCTGGGCCTACAGAGGTTTGACATTGATGAGAAATATTTCAAAGGACATATGGTTAGGATAATACAATTAGATATCAGGGGAAGGTATTATCCATTTTTAGTGATATTTGAAATTTGAGGATATTATTTGTATAGATCATGGAATGGTTGAGGATTTGTGTTTTTGGTTGGTTCTTTAATGTGATATTGTCGACCAACTACAGTTAATATATTTATTATTCGACAATGAATGGGTCTTATAGTTGGTGGATGGGTTTGTGGTTATGATAAGCGTACTCATGTGGTGGAGAGAATCATGTCTATCATAGTTAAATATTCTAAGGTGTTTTGATTCATCTTTGTTGATAGTCGAGGTAAGATTTGTTGCAAGTACATGATGTGGAATTATGGTTACTAGTTATCAACCACAACATCTTGAGTACAAAGTGAACTTATTTTTTTGTGGGGCGGGGGGGTTAAGAAACATTGGAATTATTGTTTGGTTGAACCAAGGGATGATTGAGTTTTATTCTCATGGTTATAAGTGGAATATGGTAATATTCTCATTCATATGGATTTATAATTATTTTATAGCTACTTAATGGGACTTGGAATAGTGTTCATAACATAGGAATTTATTTTTGTGAAATTACATGACTATATTATTTTTATATAATGATAAATATTAAATTTTTAAAATGTAATTCGTTCATCTTGTGCAGTCATATATTAATTATGAATGATATCTAGGATGGAAATCTTATCTTTTTGGTTGAGTCAATACTTAGAGGATGAGCTTCATTGATGAAATATAAACATTTTTTTGTTAATGTGTCATAGTGCATAAATATTTTTTTGGTGTTTTGTTTTGTTTTTGTAATTAAACCACCATTTTTTCATTAATTTTAAAGAGATTGGGAGTAGAGGGGATATCCTATTTTCTTCCTCAATATTTGAGAAATGAAATGAGGAGAGAGAGGAGATTGTTTCAATCGTTTAAATTGATCACAACATAACAAATAATCAAAATAACTATTGAATTTCTTCATAGATGAATCCTTAGAGATTTCACATCAAGGATTTCCAATATTATTGTTTTCATAACTTTGATCATCATAGATTAGTTAATTTTATTTTTTAATTTGTAATATGTGTTTCTTAGATCTATTTAAGAATAGTTTTGTGGATTATTTTTCGGAAACTAGGGGACTGGGTAAATCAAAAGGTTTTTTTAATAATGAATCCAAATCACATGTATTATAGTTTCAACAATAGACATAAATTGTTCGTCCTTTTTATAAAACAATATTATAGGGTGAATACATGATGTATAGTCTACGACAACTCAAAATGTATGGTGACTCTATGCCAGGACATGTACTTGACCTGGAACATCATGTGTAGGGGTACATATATTGTATGTTGAAAGCCAGACTCCATCTGTGACACATAGCAGTTGACATGTGGAGTATATGGAAATATTCCACATTAGGTACATTTTTAGATACCTCTATTATGTTATACGCATTTTAATATGGAGATATTCCAAGTAGATTTGGTGCTACACTCTATTTTGGCCACATAAAGATGTATGAGGTGATTTATTGAGTTTACACATTTTTTACATTAATTACATACTATGTATATAGGTTATATATCATGCACTATCCCCTTATAGGTGATTTTTTATCATCGTTTTGTTGCATTTAGAATTATGAGAAGATAATTCCAGGTGTTTTACCATATAGAACGAGTCGATTGTATCCTTGGTTTGACTAAAGGTTGTTATACCTGTGGTTTGGGCTGGAAGATGTTTGGTGATAACATTTACATGAAAATATATCATAAGAGTTAAACAAGGGATATATTTTTATAATCAAATATTTTCAAGGTTATAATTTTATGAAAATAATTTCTTATTTGATAATCTACATCAGTATTAATTTTGAAAAAAGTGATTCACTTTTATAATCAATGAATTTTATTACTTTAATTATGTGTTGTTGAATATTAATGGAGAACTGAGGGGTGTTGTAGTTACATAGTTAAGTATCATGTTGTCTGGGACTGAGTAATGTGAGTTTCTAAATTATTTTTGTCTATTTATGTTTAGCACAGTATTAGTGAAAACCATGTCTCTATGTACTTATCAATGTGTTTGTTCTAGTGTATAGTGTAAATTTGTTAAAAAAAATTTCAAAACAATAAAAAAATGTTAGGGAAATATATTTTTATTTGATTTCGTTTTTTGAACATGGTTTGATAAATTATGCTACAAAAATATAGAGGGGTCGTGGTTTTAGAAAATTTACACTAGATGGTTGGTGTAAAGTTGTCTTATCACATGATAGTCATTTATCCAACATAATTTTGAGGAAATATTGTAATTTAACTATTTTCTCATTGATATTATATTGCAATCCAACATCTCCTCTTATGAAATGTATGGGAATATATCAGTACATTTTCTCACTTATCTCCATTATGTTTTCATTATTTACGGTGATTTGTGGAGTGATAAATTTCGATCTAATGATACATTCATCCTCCATCCACTCATTTGTTTTAAATTTTCCATTAAAAAAAATTGTTTTTCTATATTTTTTCATTTATGATTCTATTAGATCATGATGGAATCGACTGAGAGTGAGAATGTTTTTTTTTTCTAGGAAAAAAATCTAGAGGTGATTATAACCTATTTCTTCCTGGTTTTTAAAACATTTTTTCATAATGAGATATCAAGGATATAAAAAAATGATAAATTGTTTTACCCCAATAGTTTGTCTTATCAATTCAGAACATCATGTGGCATAAATTATAGTGTATGTATGGAGTGAACTACACCACGTTGCTAACAAATTTAGTATGGGGAGTTCATTCTATGTGTTATGATGTATTTATTTCTAAATGATTTAATTTTTAAAAATAATTATAAACTATTTTGTAGATTAAATTGTAATTTTTGGAATAGTATAGCATATAATGTTGATAGATGGGGTCCAATAGGTCTTTCGAGACAGTTGGTAGATCTTATAAGTTTTGATGGAAATGAATGTAGCTTCAAATGTGGTTGATGTTCCTTAAACACAGTTATATAGTAAATAGAATTAAATATTTTAAGATTAATTTCATATATTTTCTCACTAATAAGTGTTATTAACTTTGAAAATTTATTAATTATTTTATCAATATAATTTTTATTTTTTTTCAAATTTGTTGAAATAGTCAATTTTTAAGGTCGATAATGAACAGTTGAAATACATATTTATTCCTCAACCATTGATGGTTAGGGAAATGGTTATTAATTATTTCCATAATGTACATGGATCTTTTAATGATTTTAAAATATATGGGACAATTTAATATTGATAACTTAAGGATAGGAGGCCCTGGTTGTTTATCAAGTGTCAACAGTGAAAATATTCAAGATAGTTTAATCTGTTGGTGTCACTTTCTAACATAAGGATTAATTGAGAGAGGCTTATAATGTTGTGGTTAATATAGTGTTGCAAGGTACATGTCATGTGATAATGTCACCATAGTATTTGGCTTTGGACAGGGTTTGGGAAATATGTTTTAGGGAACTAAGAAAGGTACAAATTGTGAGATATGGATTAGGGGACCTTTTAAGATGTCATACCATATCCCATGAGTGTTATTGTGTGTAGTGAAAAAGGATAGATTATTTTAGGTGTCACCTTAGTACCATAATCATCAAGGTGATCCAATTTGGTTGTAGTATAAATAAATGGATGGAAAGTAGGATAAATCCTATTATTATTGTTTTTTTAATATGAAAATGAAATGTTACAAGTGGGATTCTCTTACCTCAAATGACTATAGGGTATATGTAGTATATTTTTCAAAGATATGAAGATTATTAATTCTTCTAATTTAATTTATGAAACACATGTTATAATAACTATTTTCATAGAATGATGTTCATCGGGAATCCATGTGGTTCCTATTAATAGAAATCTATGTATTAGAATAGATAATTTCTAGGATGTATATGATTCTAATAGAACACACATGTGATTTCCTAATATTACTATGAATAAATAGTATTAAAAATGAATTACCAGGATTATTGGATTTAGTGAGATGCCAGTTGACAATATATGTCCAAGAAAACCAGAAAATCGACCATGGATCTAGAGATGTTGGAATTCAATGTACTACAAGTAATTGATCGTAGTCCCTAACATAAATGATCACATGGGATTTCTATGAATTTATATTAATTGTATGTAGATACAATCATATACAAACATTAAATTTCTCAGGGTACTTTGGAATTAACTTACTCATGGTGATGAGATGCCTATGTCACCTATAATATCATGATATTGGGCCAAATAATTTTGATTGATAGGATTCAATCTCGACTATAATAAATTGGATAAAATTTTAAGGAGTAGAAATGTGATCACTTACGGTTAGACCATTGAGGCTATTGACTAATTTGTTCATAAAATAAAATCATAAGATCAGGTACATCCACATATTGGATGCATGTTGGAAAGACCATTGGATTGGACTTGTACGCATTTGAGGACGACTGACATGCTTAGAGATACCTTTGATCTAGTTAAATAATATATGGTTGATAAAGGGTATCATATTAGAAATTTTAGATCAATAGTTTATCTTTATTTATGCTTCTATTACTATAGACCAATTAAATTTTTTTTTATGTTATTGGAATGTGTATTGTGTTTCTTTCTATAGTAATCTTGGCTATATCATTGTGAATATTTCTATGGGAACTGATTGTGGAACTATTGGATATTTTATATTGACCCTATAGAAATAGTCATGTTGACCATTGAAATAGAGAGATGGATATTTTTATAAATAATTATTTCAATATTCCATTTGTCCATGCCAATAATAAATTGAAAATAATGAAATTTAATGTATTTAATCACACAATCCCACATTGACATACAATGACTTTTACCACTATAATAAATGTTTTACTGTAAATATATATAAAGTACCATATATATAAATATATATGAAATTTTACTGATTGGATTAAAAATAGAGGCTTTAAAACTATTTTCGTGCAAGTTTTACCACTTCACTATAATCATGATTTAATTTCAATAAAAAATATTATTATATATATAATAATAAATTTATGTGTATGAAAAATATTCAATATCATGTCACAAACCATAGTGTAACCTATTTAATTAAAAAACATTTTCCACAATGCAATAAGAAATATTTTAGGTAAAATTACAGAAAACAGAATGATGATTTATATATGTATATTAAAATATTTAAATATTTACATATACCAATGACTATGGATTCCTATTTATATGGGTGTAGTTTTTCAATATTTATATCCATAAGAATTTATACCCTTGGATTTATGTAATTTTTTCTATCACTGTAGCCATGATCCTTGAATGAAAAGTGGAAATGGGTCAGGGTTTTAGGCTATTTTTATCAGAATTTCTTCATTATATCTTGAAATGTATATAACTATGGGCCCTTGATGATTCTGGTTATAGTGATTTTTTTCCAATAAGAAATAGCAATGAGAATTAATGTCCACATATTTAGATTCTTGTTTTGACGGTTATTGCGACAATCACCAAATGCATGTGAAAAAATTGAAATGATATTTGAGTTTATCCAAAATCATTTCATCAATTTTCTAGAGGATTTTCTATATCAATGATATCTTAATGACTATGCTTATATATTTTTCATTCATAGATTGAATACATAGTCATTTTTGATAATTGATATAGGGCACCTTCCAATAATTTTTCAGTTACTAGTTCACCCTATATAATCCATTATCACATGAATTGGAAATAGTAATGTTGATATAGATTATTTTTATGTATTTATCACCAAGCCATAGGATCAGGCTAGGTAGAAAAACTGTGTGTATTATTGAGTTGGGGAAGATTAGATTAGGGTGGAGTCTTGGTTGAGGAAAAACATTAGGATAATTGTAATGAATTGATGAATTTTATTTAATTTATTTAATCTATACATTTTATTGGACTAATGGGAAGTATGGTTATGTTTTTATGAATTACCATGATTTGGTATTACTATATTCATTTATTATAGAATTTGTTTTGTTTATTTATTATGAATACTATAACATTACTTATTTTTAGTGTTTGGTTATTTGTCATTATTGGAATATTATGATATGAGGTTAAAATATTCCTATAGATGCATCCCATAATTTTTTTTCTATTTTGTATCATATAACATAATGGGATGTATTGTTGATGATTGGTTCTGAATTGGACTGGTTAAGTATCGTTATAAATTCAGGGTTGTTATAATGTGATATCTAGGTGTTTATGTTAATAATATCTTATTAAGTTTCATAGTATATTTTTTATTTTCATTTTAATTATGTAGGTGTTATATTGAAGATATCAGAATATGGAATATATTGTGACTAATCTTAGTGTAGTGTCTATGTAAAATAATTTCTGATAAGATGACCAAGTTAACATGAAACAAGTCTTATTTCATTGTTCAATTTAATATGTTTTTATTATTTTACCTAATGAAACTCAGTTGGATTTTGAAATTTATGCCTTATATTGTATTTTTAGCCATGTATAATGTGGATATAGTTGTCTTCATTCATTATATATTGCATATATGAATCAAAATTTATGACCCAATGTGTCAGATTTTATTTACGATGAGAGTTATGTTGTCTAAACATTTATTGATACTCATACAATTATTTCCATATAATTATTTATAGTAATTAATGTAAGCTAAACTAATGTATAAATTTTATTATAATATAATGTTATATTCATTAAACAGTGGGAGATTATATGAAATTAGTATGAAAAAAGTCACATATGTTGGATTAGTGGACGTGAAAGGACTCATAATGTGGTGATATAAGAACTATATAATTAAATGATGAAATCAATAGTTGGCAATTGAGGAAAAACATAAGTTATTTGATGTGTAAATAATATGATGTATTGTGTTTTCCTATATATTTTCTTGGTTCAACTAAAATTACCTATACTCTGACACTATGACATTCTGATCTTGGATAACCTAGGATTGTTTTGATTTATATGTAAAATTGATATTGTGGAACTTATTTGTTGTTCCTATATGAATATTCATACATTGGATTTGTCTTATAGAATATTGATGATGTTTAATGAGATACATGCAAATTTTATATCTAACAAAACAAACATTGGTGTTTTTTTTTAATTTCATTTGATTTTATAGAAAGTAATAGTGGTCTATCCCCTATGTTGTATCCCTATTAAAACCTAGTATATAGGATAGGTGGGGGCATAGTTTTTATTTTGAGATATAGCTTATGTTATCTCAAGGTTGATATATATAGTGGATTGTATGATATGCGAATTAGAGTAGACATGATGAGGAGTGATCTATAAATATAACTCATGAAAGGGGTTAACCTATGATTTAGATTTCTCTTTTAGCTGATTTATATTGGTATATTATTTTCATTAAGATTCATCCCTTGGATGTGGGAACATAAATAAATATTGGATGGTGTGATGTTAGGGTCATTTAGGATGAAAATCAATTTTAGCTGATAGTGTTTAAGTATTATGTTTTGGTTTCAGTGGGAGGGATTTTTGGGATAAAATTCCCTATATATATATTGAATTATTTTGTGGATATATATACTGTAGAAAGAGAAATATTTTTTTGAAAATAAGTATTTCATATATTATATTATGATTGAACTCAATGGATAAGATATCAGTATTATTAAAAGAAAAAAATTATGATGCACTAGATATATGAGATTTTCAATGTGGGGGGGAATGGATATACGATTTATTATGTGTGTGTTCCTAGTTTTGTAAATGTGAAAATCAAAAGATCAAGAGTTGGTACATATGAAAAGGTGATGTTGTAGAATTCAATTATTTCATTTCGATGTGATTTTGATTTCACTTACTTGGTATATAATGTAATGTTTGAATTATATATTATGGATCATATAGAAGAATAATGATAGAAAATGATTATGATGATATTCATAAATTTTTGGTTTGATAAAAATTTTATTTTCCCCCCATAACAAAGGATCCATCTTGAATGGATAATAGTTTCATGGTAATGTTAACCCGAGATTGTTCGAGAACACAAATGTTTTAGGGGGCATGGTGTCAAAGGTTAATGAATGTTGAGAATGGATTGGGAGAAAAAATATACATGTGATTGGTATGAACTATTAAGGATTAACATGAATGGTAGTGTATTGGAATCAATACAATGGTGAGTGAACCCTTAGTTGTTTAATGTAGAACATTTCATTATGGAGGAAATTTCATTGGACTTGAAGGATGATTTTATCATGATATTGGAATATGTGGGGATTTATGATTGGATTTACCCTTCTTATATAAGTATGAAGACCATCCCATATTATTTCATGGAGAAATAATCTAGATGTCAATAATTTTTCATTATGTGATGGGAAATGTCATTTAATAGTCGTGTTTGTATTAAGATACAAGGGAGTAGATGTATCTATTTTATTGTTGTTCCTCATTAAATACAATACATGATATTTTAGAATAAATTTTATATTGATCTAACATTATTTTATGGATATAAAAATTAATTTTTCATCATATTAGAATAATCTAAATCATATTTGATATATACGGACAATTTGGGTAAGATCATTGAAAATATATTGATCATTTAAGTATTCAATGATGGGTTCATATTGAGTGTTAATATTAATAGTTAGTGTTATTGATTGGATTGTAATGGAATCGATCCAAAATTACAACATTTTGGATCTTTTTTTGCTGCACATTAGCAGCAGAATTAGAGAATTTAATAGAATAATTATTTAGTGGAGATTAGAAAGGTGATTATACATGATAATTGATGCGGTGAGGTAGTAACCACATCTAATATGATAGTTTTATTTTTATGGTTAGAAAGGGTTTTAGAGGAAAATATTGCATTGGTATGGTTTGTGCATCTGTGATGGAGGATGTCTAGTTTAGATTAGAAATTTTTGATGAGGAGTAGTGTTGTGTGTTTACCAATTCTCCTACACTAGAATATAGTATTGTGATATGAAAATGGTCATGACTGGGATTATAGATCATTAGTAGAATTTTTTAGTATGTGATTCATATAGAATGGAGAACAATGGCTTATAGGATCCCTTTTGAGATGATACATATAACGTGGAGTGTTGAAATTTTAATAATAGATATTATTATGATATTTTACATCTTTAGATAGAATAGTGTTAATATCATCCCTCGATTTTGTTGGTTCTGATGATAATTTGTGTTATGGTTCTAATATTCTTTTCACATCGAGTTGGGTGTTACATAATAGAGTATCATTTGGAAATCTAGAGTAGAATTCAATAAGTCTAATTGGAATAACTGAAAAATGTGAATTGCAATTTTTTATTCATATATATAGGAGTCATATTAGTTATGAAATGTTATTTGATGGAGTCATTATAAATCTATAATATTTTTTGGTATAGAATTGTTAGATGGAGATTAGTTTATTAAATTATAGAGAAGGTGTCATTTTGAATTTTGATATTTTTATTTCAATTATAAAAATTTGATATCCATAATGATTTTTTATATAAATCATGTACAATGAGGTTCCTCAGTTTCTTAAGAGAGTTATGGTCACTCATGCCACATTTTTTTGAAATTTCAAGTAATTGTTTTATGTGTGATGTTGCAGATAATTTGGTAAAACCAACTGATATGGTTTTTAGGTGGCTCTTGGTGAATAGTTATGACTAAATTGAATGACAACAATGAAAATATCACTAACAAATTTATATAGGTTGTTATTTTGGTAAGAGAATTATTTGGTAAACCATAAAACTAAAGAATGTCAGTGGTGGTGGGTATAATCATTGAAAACATAAATGATAGCACGTGGTTTAGATAACAATGAAACCAAAAAAAATTTACAAAGGGGGAATTTACAACTATTCTATACGTATTATTAATCATTATGGCTCTTTTCATCCTCTCTCTTATGTGATAATCCACGGTGAAACCCTCCAAAATTTAATATTCAATTCATTCGCATTTGGGGTGATTTTTAGAGCGATATGTTTTCAGTTTTATTTATATTACTCAATTATCATCTCCATTATTCAACCTACCTCGTTGAACTCTATTTGTTTTATTATTTAGTTTTCTTCAAAATGATACACAAGACTGTAGTGTAATCAAATGAGAATAATAATAATTTTTTTTTCTTGGTCTAAGAATACCCCATGGTGATGTCCACGTGATACTTCTTAGAGTATCAATGATGGTATATTATGAATATTTCTATTTATTTACATTAATTTAAAATAATTTATTACATGTAATCCTATATAAAAAATTTTCTTTTCCCATAAAAAATGTTTATGTCTCTATCAAGTGATTAATGTATTGTGTTTTTCAGGGTTTTTGGTTCGATGAGCTCACTCAGTGAGTTATTTTTCATTTTTAACTAATTGATTTAATTTTTAATGATAAATATAAATTTAAAATTATTTTAAAATTATTTTTTATAATGGGATATATCCTTATATTAAAGAGTTGTTTTGGTTGTACTTAGGTGAGTCTATAAAGTGCTACCATGTTTTGAAGAAAATGAATGTGACTTTTAATGATGTTCGTGGTCTCAAAAAATTCCCCATTATAGCAATTAAAATTATTTATTTGATGTTGAATGTGATATGATATCTATCCAACCTAGGAAACTTAATATAAAATTTAATATTTTATCCAATAAATAAATAATTTTCTAGTTGCATGTGTAGAATCTTATATATGTTGAGGACCACAACACTCTATATTGAACTGACTCGATTCCTTATCCATGGATGGTTGAGGCTATGGTTATTAATTATTGTATTAGTATACCTGGTACCTAAGGTTTTTAATACTAAATTTCATATAAAATCATAGATATCCTTGTAAAATGTTCACCAAATGGAAACCCTTGTTTTGGGAGTGATAATAAGATTAATTCAGTCATCTATGGGTGTGTCATTAGAACTCATTGATGGATAAGTGCACAATCCAAGATTTCATATACCCCCTAGATAGTGTTATGTTATATTTGGAGGTATATTACACCTTAGTGGTAGGATACTAAATTGATCATGTATATCATATAATTATAAATATTTATTCAGTTGGACTTCTAAGACGTTACTATGTTTCTTTCAAGAAGATAGTGTTCCCGCCACCTATTCAGATCATTCTAGATGGGAATGAAAATCAATTTTTGTAAAGTACATTTGTTTTTATTCCATTGAAGATTTATTATGGTAGAAAATTAATTTTCATTATTTTTTGTTTTCATGATCTACATTATGCCTAATAGACTGGCATATTTCTTGTAGCCTATTGAGTAGTATTCTTAGTTGCATCGAACATTGTTCATAGGTTGTAGATATTCTTTGGGTGGAACATTTGATATTTATGGTTTTTTAATTATTTTATGTTTTTATTTTATGGTCTATTTTTATTCCCCGTATTATTTTTATGCTAGTCAATCTATTTTATATGTGTTTGGACTATTACGAATTTTTTTTTGACAAAAATTGAGGGTGACCTACCAAGGATTTATTTACCCCATATCATATGGAACATTAGTGCCTTTTTAAAAATGTATTTATTATTTTTTGTTGAAAAATAGAAATCTGGATGTATTAATCAAAGTCACAGTGCTGAATGAATGATATAGATCACTCGATTGTAGTATATGGATCGAGATGTTGATTTTAAATGGTATCCCAAATAATATTTTTATAGAATAAGTCTGATTTTAATAACAATTATTTTATATTTTCTATTTTAAATTTATTATACATGTTTATGTTTTCATCCTAGTGGGTGAAATGCTTTTTTATATTTGAATGTTTATTAATATATTGGATTTATTTAATTTTTTTATTTCATTCTTGTTTATTTAATTATATAAACAATATTTTTTAGTGATGCGTATGTATTTTGTAATGATTAATTGTTACTATATTCTGATATGTGAGTTAAATATCCCCAATTATCATTTAGACCCTTATCTGCAATCAATGACCTCTGTTATATGGGGATGCATTGATTATACCTTGTAGAAAGATGAATTATGTGACATGTTGGTTTAATATAATGTAGTTCATGAAAAAATGTCACAAATGAAATAATTTTTTATCAATCGTGTTATTTTGGGTATAGTATATATGTAACCTATAAATGATCATTAACATGTGATGAACCATAAAATGTCATGTCAGGAATAGCTTTTATGCAAGATCTCTCAGACACCTAGGTGACTATATTTTAATTGTTATTCTTCATTATCATCATACAACTTCACAATGTTTGACACACATGAATTTTGAGAATTATAATTATTCAGATATTTTTCTATTAGAATGTATTTTTATGTTGAATATTCATGCTTTATATTCAACACCTTGGATTCACATGAAACAAAGCTGTCTTTGGGATTAAACTATTATCCCACCAAAGTAAGATTATCTCAAAAACCTCACCATTAAATTTTAGTGAAAAAAAATTCCATTGAAAATCCCATTGAATCATGATGATGAATTTTTGTGAATTTGATCTTGATCCCATAATCCTTCTTTTGGTTGTTCTCAATTTATAGAATTATAGATTTTTATTCAATTGTTATCATTTCATTTAACAGTTTTTATTGGTACAATGTTTCATATCCATATGATAGATTGTAAATATATAGCCTACATCATGGTTAATGTTTTTTCAAAATATGCAATTAACAACTTCCTCACAATCTCATACATGAGAAACGATCATCACATATGTCCTTCCATAAATAATAATTTATGCTATTTTTTGTATCTTATTTTTAACATGATGTTAAATGATCATTGAATCCTATAATTAGTATCCCCAAATAAATACTATATGATCTATGTGAATCATCATCAACCTCTCCATCTTCATCAAGGTGTGGTTCATCATTTAACATGCATAGTTATTATATTGTGGACAAAAGAATTGATTTTTAATTGAATCATGGAGTCTTGTAGATTGTTGAGGAACTCTTGGTTATGTTACAACCTCCCTCAAAAAATATGATGTATCATTTTTTCCCATGGTAAGAATGTAATTATTTATTTTATTCCCTCAATTGGAAAAAGGATTCTAATTTATTCCTCAAATTATAGGCATAAGAAAATCATATTTTTTTATTCTAAAAAGTAATTATTTGGAATAACCATCATAACTTTTTATAAAAAGCTACACACATCAGTGTGAACAAATTACTAATGATCTATGGACCTTTTACACTTTTTTCAAAATAGTGATGTTCATTTTTTATTGTAAAAAATGTGACACCAACAAGTGGTTTTAGTTCATAATTAAATTGATATAAATCCTGGTGGAAAATTTTATGCACTTATTGTTTACAAGAATATGTCTCTAATGCCACAACTGGGTGTGATATGAGTCCAGGATACTTGATACATTATCTATTTCAAACACCATGATTATATATTATTGATTATAAATATAATTATTATGTTTTTACACTAACAAATAATATCTTTATTAAAGTTTTGACTTATATTCTAGAAAAATAAATACAAGTCTACCCAGGACTAAACCAAACAAACAATTATTATTTTTCAAAATAACATCCATATAATAAAAATAATTTAAAATTAGATGAATAGTTTATAACAATATGATATGGTTGTCTCCTATAATGAAGGTAACATGTCTTGTGATATTGGTATCTCAATGATCAACACCACCTCTACAAACAATTAAATATCTACTTTGTTCGTTCATATAAACATTGATTTAAGGACCATATGTTCTATCTAATACCTAATATACATATATATAAATACATATCATGAAAAAAAACAAAAATATATCATATTATTCATAAATTTATTGTAGATCAACTTCAATGGGACACTCATACTATATGAGAAATATATTGTATCATATTTCATATCATGGTTGTCAATATGACTGTTCTTGAAAAAATAGTGTGTTGAAAAATTAGACTTCAAACTAGTCATGAATCCAATTCCCATTATCACAAAACAATTCACCATATGGGCTCATTACTATTCTCTTCACATAAAATTATATTTTTTGAGAATCAGGGTATGGTGTTATTGAATTGGATTGTCAATATTTTTCATATTTTATTTCATAATAATATTTCTGAATCTCCATGTTTGTGAGGATAATATGTAATATCAAAACATGTCATGTAGAATCTTAAATATTATGATATCCATGTCCTCAAAATGAAATATCATTATAACAACATGAGTCTCAGAGAGTGAAAACTTTCTAAGAATGCATGTAATATATTCATTGGAGATCTAATAATTTAGTTGTATTATGTTATCTATAAAAATACAAGAGATAAAAATAAAATAGTTTGTATGAATTCCATGTCACCATGAAACATATAGATATAATAGGACATAAAAGATAACCTTAGATATTAGATATTCAGTACATCATCATCGTGATTCCAAAAGATAGTTTGATACTCCTCATTCTCCACTACTGATGGCACTATATCATTAATATGAGATAAAAGACATAGCTTTGTTCATGGAATTATTAATTATTGTGGAACATATAAAACTCATGGAAGGACAAACCAATGATGAAATTATGTTTTTAAAACATCAATGTAAATATAATATTAATGCCATATTAGTTTCCATTTGATGCAACTAAATTAATAAAAAAAATTACTTCATGTTAATTAATGAAATGCGACATAAAATGTTTTATTAACTTGCCTTCCAGTATTTTGTAAAATACGAATTTTATTAACATTTGGATTCATATATTTTTATCATGTGATAATTATATTAGAAATGATCAATATTTTCATTTTCATATTTTATATAATGGTCTAAGAATACATTCAATGGTATATAGGTAGTCATATCATTCCAACTGCATTAACTCACAGATCGTTGAATTATTGACAGTAATTATATACATGGATTTTTTTTCATATTACCTCAACAAAAACCTATTATATTATGCAATTTGTAAAGAGGATATCAATCTATGAATAAAACAACATCATGTATTCCCAAACCCCATGTTAAAAAAACTAATAATTTAAATCACCCCAACTATGGTTGGTAAAGATAATTGAATTATAATTCCATTTTAACTCATTTAATTGAATGATAAAATGAACTATTATTTCCATGAGATGATTTATTACATGTGAGTAAATAATCATTATCATATCATTGTTTTATCCAATTCCACATAACACCTCCTATGTGGATGGAGGTATAAATTCTTGTGTGAATAGTAAATTAGGTAAATGTTTTTAAAGATTAGATGAATATTATCTTCACAATAGTAAAGATAATTCAAATCACATATGAAAAAAGTATAATGATAAAAGGCATGAGATCACATAATTTTATTTTTTCTCTTTTTATAATTACTACGAAGAGTACATATCAAAAAGTTGTTGATATTTTTATTATCCACAAATCTATATGTATATTATTATAATTTCTAAGAAGATCTTACAACTCATCCTATGACTATGAAATCTTGTTATTTTACATGAAATGATTTTTTTGGCGCATAAATGTGAGTTTAATTATATTTAATTATTAAAAAAATATAATAAATAACATAAACATAATAATAGGTGATCTACATTATTATTATGTCTCTAAAATCTCAGTCAAATACAAATCCTTATAATCTTATATATCTACACTCTAAAAAAATATTCAAAATATTATCTTCAACTCTTCAATCCAGATATTAAATAATATCCATTATTCATCCTCAATTCTTATGTAGTCCGAGTATGAAAAATATACCCCTATTTATTTTTTGTTGAGACATAATTCCATTTATATTTAAGAATATTCTATATCTTGAAAATTTTAATTTCTATTAAAATTTCCATAATTGTTTATTCAAAAAACTTTCTATAGAATACAACCAATATATATTTTGTTAATTAATTTTCATCATTGAAATTTATAATAGTTGTTAAAATAAAATTTAATTACAATTAAAAATTTAAGATAAATATTATTTAGTTTTGCTGTTTGGAGTACACTAGAAATTATTTCTCATGACATGATAATAAACGCAATGTAACAAAATGATAGTTTCATTTAGTTTTTTTTATCAGATTCATGATTCACTATACTTCATTATATTGTGGTGTGATTTCTCTTAATTCAGAATTATTGGGTCACAATATACTCATAACATGGAATAGCTCCTGAATATAAAAAACTTGTAAAACATAGAGTAGTTTCATTTTTTTATGATCCATTTTTCAATGATAAAAAAATGAACATCCCTATTTCCCCTCAAACTACACATCATAGAGCGATCTCACTCACATCAAATATTCATTTGATGAAATACTTCTTCCACAGTATGGTTGTACATGTTATTTTAACTCTATTCAAATCAACATTCTTTACCCATATTTCATGGAAATTAGGATTATGGAATGGAAAATATATAGTTATACATAGTTGGTGTTTGTAATACTTTTTAATACATGAAAATATGTAAATTATCCTAGAACAATGATTATGAACATCCATACATCTCCACCCCTAAGAAATTACAACAAATCAACAATCATCGTAAAATAGAAAAATGTAAATGATATAGTTAACTATATTTCACTCATTGGATTTTGATATCAATAAAATGATTCATACTAACCAGGTTTCATACATCGAATGAATCCCTATTGAAAATGAAATTTTAATGTCCCCAAAACATCAATGATTCCTCTTTTTATCGATCAATACCCCTTTAAAAAATATCAATTAAATTTCCCCCACATTGATAAAAATAAAAATGGATCCAATAAAATAATTTTTGAACATCCATGGATCCATATCATAGAAATAAATATTTAATTAAACCTATGAAATTTTTAGTTTATTCATATCATAAGAAAGATGAATAATAATAAAATGCATCTATGATTTCCATTATTTCAATTAAACTAATCCTCAATCATGTTGTAATGTAAAATACACATGGATAGATTCTCCCCATGTCTTTATATGTTATATAATTATATTAACTATGTGTAGGAAAATTATCATGATATATTGTAATTAGTACTATTAGGTGATGGGTTAGTTCCATCATTCATAGTATTATGTAATTGGATGAATACAATGGATCAAATTGTCCTTTTAAAATAATTGATCCCCCAATGGAGTTATAAATATATTATCCACCTGATTTTGTGTTACAATATATTCTATCATCACTACATAATTCTCCAATTTTACTTTTATATTATAATTTATTTTCTCGATGTAATTTCTCTGATAGTGATAAACTATGTTGTTTAAAAATTGAATGGATATTTTACTATCACATTCAACCATTATAGGGTGTTTTTCCTCTATACCATTTTTTTATAATTGTTTCATCATTCAGATAATTACTATACATTATTTTGAAACATGTACATATTCATCATGTTTTTTTCTATGATAAAAAAATATTGTTTCATTATCAACCATTAAATAACATTTATTAAAACCTAAGAGGGTACCCCAATTGTGTATTTCTAGATTATAATGTCAACATTTCATTCCACTTATGTATATTAAAATAATGAACTGCAAATACTAGCCTTAGATAGTAAATAATTGTTCAATGTTTCCTATATAAACATTATTATTACATCTTGAATATATTCCTTCTTCATAAAACATTTGAAATGGGTAACCAAAAATGTAAAATAAACAAATACTAGGCCAATCAGTATTAAGATAATGAAATTTCATAGTTTTTTTATATAATGTTTAAAATAACCTCAAGATATATTCATTATTAATATGTTTTTATGAATATTATTTGATTTAAAACTAAATTTAAAACATCTAATAAAAATATATTTAGTAGTTATTTTTCAAAAAATGTGGTATAGTAAAATGTAATTGTATTGTTTTTTTATACATGTTTACCAAGAATTTTTATAAAATATACAACAATTAAAATTTAAAATTTAGAGTTCAGGTATTGAGAAAATTTATTATCCAAAATTTTCTTCATTCCACTATTTAATATATCATTATTATATAACAATACCATGATTAGATTTCATTTTGATATCTTCACATAGGGATGGTGTTCAACCCCACCCCTCACCAAATAGAACCTTATTTAGAAAGTATCCAATAATTAATATCAATAACTATGTGCTTGTTTCAAGACAAACATAGCCTTATTTAATCAATATAAATTTGAATAATTGATTCTACGAATGAATCCACATGGTTATTAAATAGAAACACCTTTTTTAAAAATAACATTACAATAAATTGCTTTATCCTCATTTTGATATGTTACGAAAACATATTGACCAATAACTAGAAAATATATTCATATATATTCTATTCATGAAACTAGAATAAATATTTATAAATTATTTATTAATTTGACTTAAGGATAGGAATTGAAAATATAAAATGGATAATTTTGGATCACTTATTCTTATTAATTTATTTATTTTTACTTCTAATATTAAACCATTATGATTATGATATATTGGAATATCCACAAGAACTATTTATTTTATTTCTATTGATTGTCTCTAACTCGTCATTCATGTCATTCACCCATGAATATATCAATGATTTTTATTAAAATTATATTTTCCTTAATGAAGACAGCATAATAGTATGATCTATTGTAACACCCCAATCCTCCACGCAACGCTTCTCATTGAATAATACAATAGAATCTGTCGTATACATCTTCGAGTTCTAACACACCACAACTGATCAAACTCTCTGTTATGAATATTAATACCCACTTTTTGAAATTTTATAAATTTTACTCTTCAAAATGGAATTCATTTTTTGATTAGGAATATCGAAATTAGCTTAGGGTGGTTTTTTTGTATTTTTCTGAAAACGTTTAATTATTGACGAATAGTGAAAATCTATGAGTTTTATTTTAAAAACAATTTTTTATTTTAAGAATTTTTTATTTTATTCAAATTTATTCTATGAAAAAATAGATACATAATACCTATATATTTTCATTATAATTCATTAAAGTGAATTGATAAAAATAATATATAAAAAAAAATTATTGAACTTTTTACAGTCATTAACCCACCTCCTTTGAGTATTTCAAATTTAGGTAAAACATATTATTACCACTTCTATGAGTTTAATTTTAAAAAATAGAGAGACATGGATGATATTAGTATGTAAAATTTGGATCAATAAAATAAATATAATTTTTGGTGAATAATAACATTTTACATTTATTTACAACGGTTAAAAGTAAATTGAGTAATTAATGTTAAAAATGTTTTTATTATTACCCTAAAACATGTCCTAATTCTACTGGATAAGTATAATTAGACCAATAACTACTATTTCTCTACATGGTTTAGATTTGGACATTTATTATTATTTTATTTAAAGACGACTTATATGAGTTAAATTCAGTGTTTAATAACAAAACCAGTTTTAATAGAGGGATAAATACAATATAAATTCAACAATAAATATTATATAGAATGATAAAAAAATTTCATATATAATGGTGTTTTATTTATATTGTTTAGATATAAAATAATTAATTTTCATTATGACACAATGATTATGCAGTAATTACCTTTTTATTTAATGATTAAAATAATTGATATTACAAATATCCAAATAAATATTATTTGAGACTTTTAATGAATAAAACAAATTTCAAGTGTTAATATGAATATTAAGGGATGAATAAATTTATTTATTTAGAATTAATAATCTTGATTAGAATATAACCAAAATTAATTATTAAATAATGTCAAAATATATATAAATTAGTTTTTTAAAAAAATACAATATTATTGGTTGATATAATAATCCTAAAAAACTATAGATTTGAAAAAAGACATATATAATGATAGGTTTCTCATAAATTAACCACTTGTGGATAGATTTAATATTTATAGTATGTTTATTAAAGATATAATGTAAAAATACAAAGAGACATGGTAAATGTCAAACTATTTAAATAAGAGTTCAAACTAAAAGATAATGTTAATATAGTGACCCAAACATGTCCAAAACCTTCTGGATGAGAGTTTTTAGACCCATATTTACCTAATACTTTAAATAAATCATCTTGGATTCATTTTAAATCGAAAATGATTTTATTAGAAATTAATATTTATAGATTTTCATATGGTTCCCCACACCCCTCATATAAAAGGGCACATATTTTTCTCTTTAACTCACACTTTAAAAGCCATTTGGAATGGCAAACACCTACCCATAGAACCTCTCAACTATTCTACCTTCATTTTAGAGGCCTTTTATTAGTTATTAAGCGATCCTACAGAGCCCTTTTGAGAAAATCAAAAGGAAGAACCAGTAGAAGAGGTAAATATTTTATCACCTATTCCATGTTTCTATCTTCTTCCACTTCCTCATTCTTTTTTGATTCATTTAAAAAATAATAACTCCCACAAATTGTATATACTGTGATGTTATTATCAATATTGTACAAAAATACACAATATTCTATACATCCCTTGAATGACATGTCACCATATCTATATATGTACGACTTACCGTCTCCAAGTCGTGGTGTAGTTGTCACTCAATACATTATTATATGGATGGGTATAATAATGATTTATAATTGAATTAAAAAATAATTATATAATGATAATGATTCTTTATATATGATATAAAATCCAATTATATTTTATTTTAAAATCAAAGTAATGATATTGTCGCTCGTGTGTACGTACGGATTACCGTATCCACGAACGTGATGGGATTCATTCACCATCATATAGATTCAAGAATAATTTTAATTATATGATTAAAAATAATGTCAAAAAACATAATATCATTATTAATATGAATAATATAAACCTATCAATAACAAACATTACTTACATAACAAAGCATATAAAGGAATATGAATCAATTAACACCTGAAACATCGATAATACTGAAATACTATTAACAATGAAATATTAAATGATCATATATGATATCATATTAATTCATATGATTATTGTATAATTTTAATTAAAATATTTCACCATTATTCAAATGGTTAAACTGCCCTCAACAAAATAAAATAAAAAGGTATGTGTTAAATTTACAATCTCTTTATTATCCGAAGCAGTTTTTAGGTAAGTATCTACTGGGACCCCTTTGTCATCCACAACCATGTTTTTTAAAAATGTATTCCAAAACATTTTTTATTATTTACTAGACTATGGGTTAATGTTCTTTATACCTTTTTGGATTTTTATAAAATGTGTTTAAATGAATCATCCAGTCGTTTTCCAAACAACATACCATATATCCTTTTTGACAGAATTGAGGCAAGAATGTTTTTTTAACTTTTATGGCGGGTACTTCTATTTTACACTAATATAACGTCATAAAAGAATCTCTTACATGATTATAAGAATATTTTGAAATTTTTTATAATTATGTCACTATTAAATTATTTCAAAATACAATGAGATATTTCTCCAAAAAAATGTTCTGTTTACATTAATGTCAACATCCATTGTTGAATTTTAAGCTTATATGATGTTGATTTATTATGATACAAAACACCCATTTGAATTGAAGATTTATTTATATGTTTTACTATGTATGTGTTATTTTTAAACCATTCATGGTTTATTGATAAGTTATTAAAATTTATTATGCTAGTTTTAATTTGATTTTCAATGTTATGTTTAATCCTTTTTATATGAAGAATGCATTGGACATAGTTAGTGACATGTGGAGCCTGCAACAGCTCCTCGATGCATCGGTAGGTCTCATGAGAAAAACTAGTTTCTTGGAACAAGGCCTTGACAAATTATTATTTGTAGTATTAGCACAAGAGCTTGGCTATGTGATTATGATGTCTGGAATTATGCATTATATCATTATGAAAGTTTCTATTGATATTGCATGTCATTATTCAACTAGTAGAATATTAATATGAGTTAGTAAGTGGAATTATTTAGATTTATATATTACATATTATGATTAAGTATTTGATTAGAATGATTTTCTATTAGTTTTATAAATTTCCATAAATCCTTTTGCTTATTTATGAAAGATTCTGTTATATTGATTTACTTAATGAGCATCTGAGCTCACCCATTTCTATGTTTTACTTCTCCCAGGAAGAGAAATACTATATTATGACTGACAGCAGGGATAGTCTATTAGATCTCATTGTTTTCTATGGAAACAATTTTGTTGTAGTTTTTTATTTAATGATGTAATGTAATCCTTATAAATGTATCTAGTACATACAAGGCTACTAAACTAATAAATGTTTTGAGATATGATCATTTGTGACCATGAAAAAGATACATAATAAAGCACCGACTCTAGGATTTTATTATAGAATCCCTTTTTTTATCACATAAACATTCATTTCATTATAAAAAACCGAGGATCTTTAAGGTTTAGTGTCTTGGAAACCAGGAACTTAATACATGAAATCATAAAACATTCTTCTTAAACACTTGAAAGGCTTATCCTTATGTTCATCCTAGGTTCATTACTGCATCTCATAACATGGAGACATACATTCAAAAAAAGGGTGAGAAGAAGGCCCAGTAAAGTAAATAAGGGAAACATTTAACACGTGAACTTGAGATACATCAATAAAGTCATGAAAAAAATACATTAAGTCATGAGAAAGAGATCATGAGGAATATCATAAAAATAACATTTTTCATAACTTGAATATGTGGCTACAAAATTTAACTTCGACTATCATGAACATATCACCAAGGTCCATCCTCAAGGTGTCATTTGAAATTACCAAGGTAAACCCCAAGGTATCGTTAAAATTGTAATCTCTAGTGGTTACATCATTATCCACTGCAATGGGGCGCTATCAGTGCACACCATTAATATTGTAATCTCTAGTGGTTACATCATTACCCAATGAAATGGGGCGCTATCAGGGCACACCCTTAAATTTGACTTTATTATCATGTGATACACATATATCATCATCTAACATTTCATTAATATCCCATATAGCATAAAAGAAATGGGTTTGATTTTATAATAATAACATTTTAAAAACTGCTTTAAAGACATGATCTTTATGTCACATAAACCCACGAAAAAGGAATGTAGGTTTCATGTATGTAAATACCAGAATTTAAAATAGGACCTTTTGGTATATATGTGAATACCATTTTAGAAAAAATATCTTGAGTATTCACTTAGTAAAATAAAAGAATTTGAGATAATGAATGAGACATTTTGAGACAAAAATTCTGCAGCATAACGGCTATGTTTCAGGGTTTTAGAAAACATTGAAAAGAGAAGGGACATGGGTCACCCACTCATAAATGATTCAAAAAATAGTGAGGGATAGAATACAATGGATATAAGAACATGGTAACGAAACTTGAAAGACATACCATATGAAATGAAAACATGGAAGGAAGACAAAAATAAGATTTCTCTTATGAAAATTTTACAGCCTAACGACGTCACTTAAAACATCAAATGAAATGAATTGAGACGATAAAAATAGAATCTATCATCATATGATCATAAAATATCAGTATGATAGATATAGAGATCATATCCAAACATAATAAAAAGGAACATGAAAGACTTGCAATGAATATAGAACTTTTAAAAAAAGAGAAGGGTGAAAGAATCCCTTGAAAATTCGACAGCCTAACGGCGTCACATAAACATTTCGAAAATTATATGATAAGAGCATGGGTGGGTCTCTCATCATATGAACATTAAATGAACTGTATTATGAAGATAAAGGAACACCCCAAAATAAGAACATGGGGCTTAAAAGAAATGACATAAACGAGAGTTCTTGAAAAGAAAGAGAGAGGTGAGCTCCCTTACCTTAAAAAGAAACTCATAAAACTCAAAGGATGGGACCTTGAGGGCTTGAAGGCACCTTGGGAGGACTTTATGGGAGGTAATGAGACCAAAGCTTAGTTGGGGGAGAGTTGGGAGTGAAAACCAAAGGAGGAAAGGGTGGGTTTTTATAGGGAAGGGGAGGTGATACTTTAATAATTCAAGGGACAACTCACAAGTGGTCTTCTCAAAACCATGGGCCCTCCCATGGTATTTCCCATAACGTTAGGCCACATGGGGCACCCCATACAATAATTCATCACCTTTGGCCGGCCATCCCTTAAAATATCTCTTGACATCATCATGACACAGTTATGATGTCATTAAACATACTGAAACCCTAAAACTGAATTTTTACTGTTCGCTGAAAATTCAACTTTCTCAGAAAAATACCAAAATTTCATCATAACCAAATATTGATGCTCTGATTTTAAAAATGAAATCCATTTTATAAAAATAATTTTCTAAATATTTTAAATTTAATTTTTAAATAAATACACTATTCATTGAAAATTAAAATTTTCCAGAAAAATCCCCAAAAATTACCATAACATAATATCGATGCTCTGTGTTCAAAAAGGAAATCCATTTTATTAAAATAATTTTCTAAATATTTTTAATTTAATTTTTAATTAAAAACTCTATTCACCTGAAAAACTAATACTTGACTAAAAATTAATGAAACAGTTATTTATCTATTTTATCGAATCACATTACTTAATCAAGGTTCCTAGATTATATTAATACATTCTTTAAGTGAGAATACTAATCAATTTGGTCACATTACTAATCATAAAATCACTATTCATAAATTACTATTCATCAAAATTCATGTTGATCTTATTAGAATCTAAATTTCATGCCGAACATAATTGTAGCAGTCCATTATTTAAAAATCATTACACATAATTAATTATTTATGTTTTACATAAATATTTTAAATTATCCCTTTTTCAAAATTCATCAATAAATTACATCCTATATTTATCTGGACACTTTGAAAATTCACAAACTTCACCATAAGAAGAAATCACAATTTTTATTTATCAAAGGATTACACAAAGCAGTTAGAGTCTCCATACATATCCCCTTATAACCCCAGCATCGGACCTAAGTGTAAGGTGTGCTAAGGTGAGAGAATCTGAGGGCAGCTCGGTAAACATCGCACGAGTAGTAATTTCTATCAGTTTGAAATTCTCACGAAGGCAATTCCGTTCTAGCTTTATACGATGAAGTTCGGCTTGGGTTTGATCCAGAGAAAAGCCCAGTGGTGCTACCTTTTTCCCAAGTTCTATTATATGGGCTTCGATTGGCCCGAGACTACTGGATGAGGCTATCAAATATTCTTTCTATATTAATTAAACAAGATCACTTGTATTTAGAGGAAAACACAACATTTAGTTTCCAACGGTCATATTGACCAATGGTCATATAACAGTCGAAACTCATCGGTCTCATTTTAATTATACTCATGTTATCAAATGAAACATTTTTGTTGAGTATAAAAATAAAATAACTCAAAAAATTAGGGAACAAGATTTATTCAAAATTTTGGGTCGTTACATTCTTCCCCCCTTAAGAAATCGCGTACTCGCTATTTTTTTTAAAAAAATTGGGTTTGGAAATTTCATTGAAAGTCCCACATCAGAAAAGAGTCAGTAACACTATTACTTTAAAATAAAGAAAGGGAAGTACAAAGGTCACCCGAGTTATCCCATACTAGGATTCCATGTAAGAAAACATGGATATGGATGATAAAACAAAGGGTCAAGTTCTGGTGGAGAGTGATAGAAAACCTGATTAAGAGAATGTTGGCCACCAGAAAATCACAAACATATGATGTGTGTAAATGGTCTTTGATTACCCAGTAGGAAATGTATACCAACAATGTTTTTGTTTTACGTTACTTTTCATAAATTTGAAGAATTCATTTACTACATAGAATAAGAACATAAGAAAATATATTTACCTTCAAGTAGAGTTTCATCCTCTAATAAGTTTCTATAAATACTAATCTTTTCTCCAAACGATGAGCATTCAAAAACACTTGGTCTCATAAAAAGCACAAGAATAATCTTCTAGAGAAACACATTTCCCCCAAAAGTTTAACTATCTATTTATTCTACCTTTAAACATTGTCCCAAAAACAGAAAAGGTAAGATAAAACAACTCTTCAAAAAGAAATAACCCCATTGGATGGGAAACTACTTTTACTCTTCAAAATTCCATGGTACTACCCAAAGTCCATCATAGACCATTCCATAAATAACTATGCTTAAAATTCTTCAAAATATACAAAACTAATATTGAAACCCAAATACAAGAATTATTTGATAACATAGTCTTCCAAGGTAAACTTTATCATTCATCTCCAAACAACCTCATCCACTCTTAACGTCTTACAACAAAAGTAACTAACCTAATCACATTTTCCCCAAGACAGGTTAATGATTTCCATAAGTAAACTAAATTACAATAAGTTCACCTTAAATTCATCGATTTTTTAAAATATAAGTAAACCTTTACTCCTTAAATAAGTTACCATAGTAATCTATTTACCGCGATCATATAGGGTTCCCAAAATAGTGAACGTCTTCCAAAAATAATAATCATTTTTTAATCCCTTAATCAACTTTATCAGATGAAATTCATTGAAACTTCATCTTCTTCTTCCTTGATGAATTTGGGCATTCAACTAGGTACCAATTATTAATTGTGATTTTTGATAGTTGGTTTGGCATAATCACAATATCTTCAACTTGATCTCTCATCATCTATATCATATTAATGGAGAAATCATCACATTTCCTATCACATTGGTTGTTGGGACATGTTATTATTTTTCCCTCCATTAACTAAAAAAAGTATAATTAGGGGATTAAATACTTAGCCAATAATCATAAAAAGGAAACTTTAAGCATAGAAGGATAAACTTGTAGAAGAAAAGTATATCCTAACTTGTGATCACCTAGGTTCCAATCTAGGTATCCATGATCATATATTCTTATGTGAATCTTTATTTTATCTTATATTTGTTCCTTTAATAATGGTTCATACTAAGCTTATGAATTTACCAAAGCATATCCCCCAGGAGTGTCGTAACCAAGAGTGCAGCAAGGCCCGTTGTCGTGTACCAGTTCCCGTTCGAGTATAGCTCAAAGTGGTGTTTTCGGGTTTTAACCCTATGTACATTTTTTCCAGAGCCACCTCTACCTGCTCGTATCCAGACAGGGATGTATTTTCTTGGAAACCCCTTACTCAATACTCACCAAAATACCAAGAAGATTTCCTATATTTAGACTTTTCTATAGGGTTCTTCCTAATGTTTTTATATCCTAATTTACACAAATAAATAAACCATCCTTTGATACCAACTATACCATCCCACCTTTTTATCACATAAAAATTCATTAAATTATACAAAACCAAGGATCTTTAAGGTTTAGTGTCTTGGAAACCAGGAACTTAATACATGAAATCCTAAAACATTCTTTTTAAACACTTGAAAGGCTTCTCCTTATGTTCATCCTAGGTTCATTACTGCATCTCATAACCTGGAGACATACATCTAAAGAAAGGGTGAGCAGAAGGCCCAGTAAAGAAAACAAGGGAAACATTTAACATGTGAACTTGAGATACATCAATAAAGTCATGAAAAAAAATACTTTAAGGCATCAGAAAGAGATCATGAGGCATATCATAAAAATAACATTTTTCATAACTTGAATATGTGGCTACAACAATTAACATAGACAGTAATGAACATATCACTATGTTCCATCCCCAAGGTTTCATTTGAAATTACCATGTTAATCCCTAAGGTATCGTTACAATTGTAATCTCTAGTGGTTACATCATTACACACAGCAATGGGGCGCTATCAGGTTGCACCCTTAATATTGTAATCTCTAGTGGATACATCATTACCCAATGCAATGGGGCGCTATCAGAGCGCACATATAAATTTGTCTTTATTATCATGTGGGCCACATATATCATCATAAATAATTTCATAAATAACCCATATAGCATAAAATAAATGGGTTTCATTTCAAAATGATAACATTTTAAAAACTGCTTTAATGACATGATCTTCATGTCACATAATGCCATGAAAAAGGAATGCGGTTTTCATGTATGTAATTACCAGAATTTAAAATAGGACCTTTTGGTATATATGTGAATACTGTTGTAGAATAAATATCTTGAGTATTCACTTAATAACAATAAAGAATTTGAGATAAAGAAAGAGACATTTTGAGACAAACATTATGCAGCATAACGGCTATGGTTTAGGGTTTTAGAAAACATTGAAAAGAGAGGGGACATGGGTTATCCACTCATAAATGATTCCAAAAATAGTAGAGGGGTAGAATAAAATGGATTTGAGAACATGGTAATGAAACATGAAATACATACCATATGAAATGAAAAAATGGAAGGAAGAAAAAAATAATATTTCTCTTATGAAAATTCGGCAGCATAATGGCGTCACTTAAAACAACAATAGAAATGAATTGAGAAGATCAAAATAGGGTCTCTCGTCATATGATCATAAAATATCAGTATGATATATATAGAGATAATACCCCAAAATAATAAAAAGAAACTTGAAAGACATGCAATGAAAGTAGAACATTTAAAAAAAGAGAAGGGTGAAAGAATCCCTTGAAAATTCGGCAGCGTAACGGCGTCACTTAAACATTTATAAAATGAAATGATAAGAGAATAGAGGGTCTCTCATAATATGAACATGAAATGGACAGTATTATTATGATAAAAGAACACCCCAACATAATAACATGGGGCTTAAAATAAATGACATAAACGAGAGTTCTTGAAATGAAAGAGAGAGGTGACATCCCTTACCTTAAAACGAAACACTTAAAACTCAAAGGATGGGATCTTTAGGGCTTGAGGGAACCTTGGGAGGACTCTATGGGAGGTAATGAGACCAAAGAATCATTGGGAAAGAGTTGTGAGTGAAAACGAAAGGAGAGAAGGGTGGGTATTTCTAGGGAAGGGGAGGTGATACTTTAATAATTCAAGGGACAACTCACAAGTGGTTTTCTCAAAACCATGGGCCCTCCCATGGTATTTTCCATCATGTTAGGCCACGTGGCCCCCCATACAATAATTCATCACCTTTGGCCGGACAAACCTTAAAATATTTCATGACATCATCATGACACAGTTATGATGTCATTAAACATACCGAAACCCTAAAACAGTATTTTTACTATTCAATGAAAATTCAATTTTCACAGAAAAATACCAAAATTTCACCATAACCAAATATTGATGCTCTAATTTCAAAAATGAACTCCATTTTATAAAAAGGATTTTATAAATATTTTTAATTTAATTTTTAAATAAATACACTATTCATCGAAAATTCATTTTTTCCAGACAAATCCCCAAAAATTACCGTAACATAATATTGATGCTCTGAGTTCAAAAATAAAATCCATTTTATAAAAATAATTTTCTAAATATTTTTAATTTAATTTTTAATTAAAAACACTTTTCACCTGAAAAACTAATACTTGACTAAAAATTAATGAAACAGTTATTTACCTATTTTATCGAATCACATTACATAATAAAGGTTCCTAGATTATATTAAAACATTATTTAAGTTAGATTACTAATCAATTTGGTCATATTACTAAACAGAAAATCACTATTCATAAATTACTATTCATCAAAAATCAAGTTGATCTTATTAGACTCTAAATTTCGTGCTGAACAAAATTTTAGAAGAACATTTATTGAAAATCATTACACATAATTAATTATTTAAGGTTTACATAAATATTTTAAATTATTCTTTTTTCAAAATTCATCAATAAAATGCATCCTATATTCATCTGGACACTTTGAAAATTCACAAACTTCACAATAAGAAGAAATCACAATTTTTATTTATCAAAGGATTACAAAAAGAAGTTTGGGTCTCTTTACATAGCCCCTTATAACCCCATCATAGGACATAAGTGTAAGGTGTGCTATGGTGAGAGAATCTGAGGGCGGCTAGACCAACATCGCACGAGTAGTAATTTATATCAGTTTGAACTTCTCACGAAGGCGATTCCGTTCTAGATTTATACGATGAAGTTCGTCTTGGGTTTGGTCCAGATCAAAGCCCAATGGTGCTCCATATTTCCCATGTTCTGTTAGATGGGCTTCGATTGGCCCGAGACTACTGGATGAGGCCATCAAAGCTTCTATCTATATAAATTAAACAAGATCACATGTATTTAGAGGAAAAACACAACATTTAGTTTCCAATGGTCATATTGACCAATGGTCATATAACAGTCGAAACCCATCGGTCTCATTTTAATTATAATCATGTTATCAAATGAAACATTTTTGTTGAGTATAAAAATAAAATAACTCAAAAAATTAGGGAACAAGATTAATTCAAAATTTAGGGTCTTTACATCTATGGTCGAGGCATTACAATGGTATTATTGGAAATATAGTAAAATCCCACAAAAATAAATTTAGATATACTCTGATTAGAGAACATTGCCCTAAGATAGACTTTGAGTATTAGTATGAAAGAACATCCTAGACTTTTGGTATTATAATGATTTCGAGATTTTTTCAAGCAATAAATCCATGTCTGGATACGAGCATGTAGAAGCAGCTTTGGCACAAATGTACCTAGGGGTAAAACCTGAAAGCACATCTTTGAAATATACTAGAATCGGACCTGGTGAACGAAAATGGGCATTTCTACACTCGTGGTTTCAACACTCCAAGGGGATACGATTAGGATAATTCTCAATTTCATTAAAAACCATTATGAATGGTTTATGAGTAAATAATTCCTTATAGAAATTTTTTTCAGGATTATGGATTATATCAATAAACTTATAAATCTATTTTATGTGTTTTACATGTTTGGATTTATGTATTGCGATTCCCAAACTAATATAGGGTATTCCACTAATTAGAAATGGTTTCTAGTGGATGGAAGGGAAACCACATCAATGCACGCAATCCATGTTTGGATTTACCTCTTGATCATATTTATTATAGTAGAGCTAGTGATACAACTGGTGCTGATCAGCTTATCACCATAAGGGGATAACTCACGCAGGTTATGAAAAATAATCATAGTTGTATGGAGAAACCTGATCCACAGAGTGGTGGTTCAATGTTATATCTCAACATGATTAAACAACCACTAATAGTCAATGGTGTTAAAAATCTATTACTAGATTTGGAAGGGATAAATAACATAGTGAAAATATTACACACTTTGGGGAGTAGCGAAAGAGAAAAAGTTGTCAGGGCAGTTTACCACCTCACTGGAGATGCTGATCAAAGGTGGTTGTCGATTCAAAACAGAATGGAAGGTAATAAAGAATCAAATATGGAATGGAGGGTGTTTAAAAAATTTCATTGAAAAATAATTTCCTCATGACCATCAAGCGGATATAGAAAAAGAATTTTTGAGTTTGAGGAAAATAGAGGATGAGAAATCCATAATATATGAAAATAACATTACATGGACAGTGAGGCATGCTAAAAATTATATAAATTACTCAAAAAGTAAGATATATCATTTATTTGATGGCCTAATAAAATTTCTACATCGAACATTTGTCGTAGAATCCTTTTCATTGAATGAAGATTTTGTCTCATGTTCTATTAAGACAGAAAAATAATTCAATAAGGCATACAATTTTAATGAAAAATAAGAGATGAAGAGACTTGCTTAACACTTTGGAAATGGAAATATGGGGTTGAAGGGATTGTTGAATATCCATCATGTAGTAAAGTGGTAATAAAAACCCTAAAACTTGTCTAAAGGGAATGTGAGTCTGTTACATGTGGGGTGAAGAAGGCTATCAAGCTCGTGATTGAATGGGGAAGAAAGGGGTTGTCGATGTTTAATGATACAATTTTAGAGAAATGGGCATCATGTGAATGATTGTCCTAGGCGCAGGGGGAACATACCGCAAAAATCGCCAAGGGATCAAGGCCAACCTTATGTTATCACTACTGATGTGATTGATTCTCTAAAAGATATAGTGGTAAGTAATTTAATGGGTTCCTCATGTTTATACACTACTTTATTTGATTCGGGATCATCACAATGATTCATATCATCACTATTTTCTATTGATATTTTATATGAAAAATTTGATTTTACAAGTGAGTTTTTAGACTAATATCCTTAGGAAAGTATCATTGCAATAATGTTTTTTAATCAGTTCCCATTAAGGCATATAAGCATTTTTTGTCCACTGATCTAATCATTTAAACCATCATTGAATTTAATATAATCCTTAGTATATATTGGCTTTCATACCATGATGCAAAAATTTAATGTAAGAAGAAGGAGGTTACAATTTTTGTCGATGTTGTGGAGTAACTTATTTTTAGATAAGAAATGTCACCACCAGATTTTTATCTACAACTACCCCCAGTATCTCAAATAAATTCCATTATTATTGAATATGAGAATGATATAATTGAGGGTGAGGAAATAAATATTCAAATAGAGGATGTACATACTGTGCAAGAATATGTTGATGTGTTTCTAGATGGTTTACCTGGACATTATCCATAATGAGAAATTGAGTTTTCCATTGACTAAATTCCTAGTTCAAGGCCCATATCAATTTCACCATATAGAATGGACACTATGGAAGAAGTGGAAATAATGAAATAACTAAAGGAATTGAGTTATCAGGGATATATTCACCCTAGTGTTTCTCTATGTTGATCCCTTGTTCTTTTGTTAAGAATAAATACAGATCTATGAGTTTGTACATTGATTACAAGGAGAAAAATTTTATAACAATAAATAAAAAGTATCCCCTACCTCACATTGATGATTTTTTAGACCAACATCATTGAACCAGGGACGAGGATTATGAGTTTATGGGTATACAAAAATTTCATTTGGAATGACTAATTCACCCTCTGTATTAATGGATCTAATGAGTAGACTTTTCAATGAATATCATGATATCATTATAGATGTATTTATTGATGATATCTTGGTATATACCAAATACTCCAAAGATCATTAAACTCACATGTGCATTATTCTGAAGACTCTTAGAAGACATTAATTATATTGAATGTTTAGAAAAATTGTATTCTGGAAATGGGAGATATCTTTTCTTGGATATATTATCTCTAAGGATGGAATATCTGTTGATCTTTTTAAGACAATATCAGAAAAAGAATGGCCAGCCCCAATGAGAATAAATTAGGTACATATATTTATTAATTTATCATGTAATTATCAGTGTTTCATCAAAAACATTTCCCAGTTGGATAACCCTTTAACAACACTCACACGAAAAGTAATTAAATTTATTTGGAAAGAATAGTATGATGAATGTTTTGAAGTATTAAATTGATTATTATTGAATGCTCTAATTTTGACTCTACCATCTGGGAATGAGGGGTTTTTAATTTATAGTGATGCATCAATGAAAGGAATTGGTTGTGTGCTTATAAAGAAATATTCAGATATTGGCTATGCATCAGGACAACTAAAATTTTATGAGCAATACTATCCTACTCATGATATTGAGATATCAAACGCAATCATTTCTTTGATGATACAGAGACATTATCTCTATGGTGAAAATGTAAGATATATACCGATCATAAGTGTATGAAGTACATTTTCACATAGAAAGAACTCAACAGTAGGAAATGGATGTGGGTTGTACTACTCAAGGATTATGATTGCTCCATACACTACCACCCTGGGAAGGGAAATAAAGTGGAAGATGCTTTGAGAATAAAGGATCATGTCATTATAAACAAGATGAGAGTTAAAAAGAATCCTATATACAAGGACCAAAAAAATTGGACATGGCGATAACCATGGTATGTGAAACATCAATAATTTTTAAATTTTTTTCAAAACCATCATTACTAAAAATGATAAAGAGTTCGTAGACCGATTATTAAGTGTTTAAAAAAAATATTATGTATGTGAATGATTGGAGATTGAGTGAATTTTTGCATGAATATGGAATTTTTTAATTTGGGAAGAGCCTTTATGTTCCTTATATACCTGATCTAAAAAGAGAATTGATGGATGATGCTCATAATTCATATTTCTATATAAATCCTGGTAGCATAATGTTGTAACTATATTTGAAGGAACATTTTTTTGGACAACATGAATAATGATATTTATGATTTTGTGTCAAGATGTATGGTTTGTCAAAAAGTTAATGCTGGAAGGCAATTGCTTGGATGATTCATGCATCATTTTCTCATACCTGAGTGGAAATTGGATAATATTATGATGGACTTTGTCATGGTACTTCCAAAGACTCCAAGAAAAAATGATGTAATATGGGTCATTGTTGATTGTCTTACTAGGTCAACACATTTTCATGGAAAAACAGATGATTTACCACTTGAACGCCTTGCAAGACTATATATTAGTAATGTTGTGACACTTCATCGATTATCCATATTGATTGTATCTGATCATGATCTACATTTTACATCAAGATTTTGGAATAGTCTTCAGAATACCCATGATATTGAACTATGTTTGATCACTGCCTACCACCACCCAAATTGATGAACAATCAGAATTGAATATTCAAACCATTGAAGTCATGATTAGATCATACACACTTGGCATTCATGGAATTTGGGATCAATATCTAAATGCGGTAGAATTTTTCTACAAAAATTGCTTCCATTTAAGAATTCAGATGGCAACAAATGAAGTGTTATACTAAATGAGATGTCCCACCCAAACCAATAGGGATGATATTGGTGAAAGAAACTATATACCACCAAATCATGTGGAGGAAACGATGGAAAAGGTGATCGTAATCCAAACCCACATCAATGCAGCTCAATATTGGTAGAAGAGCTATGCCAATAACAGAAGTAATGATTTTGAATTTCATGTAGAAGATCATGTTTTCATGAAGTTATCTCCATGAAAGGGTGTTATAAGTTTTGATAAGAAGTGAAAATTATATCCCATGTACGTTGGAACTTTCAAAATTCTTGAACGAATTGTGTCTGTAGCTTACACTTTGATAATGCCGCCAAGTCTCTCCAATGTTCACGATGTGTTCCACGTATCACTATTGAGAAAATACATGACTGACCTAATGCATGTACTCGCCTATGAGGAATTAGAACTAGAACCTGATCTGCATTATTGGGAAGATCTAGTCAAGGAACACGATACAAAAGAATAAGTGTTGAGAAACTGTATAACTCATCTTGTAAATGTTCTACGAAGAAACTTTAAGATGGAAGACGCAATGTGGGAACCCGAGGAACATATGATGAAGAACAACACAAGTATTTTTATGCAGTAATATTCTCGAAATTTTGAGGACAAAATAATTTAACTTAGGGGGTAATGTATAACCCCATGTTTCAATGGTACGCTTCTCTTTGAAAAATACAATAGCGTGTGTTGTATGCAACTTCCGGTTCTAACACATCACAACCAATCAAAATAGACGTTATGAGTAGTAATACAGACATAATGAAATTAAATAAATTTTATCATTCAAAATGGACTTCATTTTTGGATTCGTAATATAGGAAATATCTTATTGTGAAATCATGGAATTTTTATAAAAAATTACAATTTTTTACGAATAGTGATAAACAATGAGTTCTAATTTAAAACAAAATTTTTATAAGAAATTATTTATTTTATTTATATATATTTTTGGTCAAAATAGATAAATAATTATTATATAAAATCAATTTAATTAATTTATGTATGTTTATAATAATTTTAAATATTGAAAAAATTTATTAAACCTTTCACAGTCTTTTATCCACCTCTTAAGAGTATTTGAAAATTTACATAAAACGTAAATTTTTCAAATTTGTGAGTTGAATTTAAAAAACCCAAGAGAAAAAGTTGATAACTTTTAGTAAAATTTAGTTCAATAAGATTAATATAATTTTTGATGAACAATAACTGTTTTCTTTTATTTAACATAGTTATATGTAAATAGGGAAATTAAGAGAAAAAAATATATTATTATTACAATAAAACATGTCAAAATTCTATTAGATAAGTATAATTAGACCAATAACAACCTTAGAAATAATATACAATTTGCATTGGTCAACTTGAATTAGATTAAGACTTTTATTATTATTTTATTTAAAGAATAGTTAAAAGAGTTAAATCCAATGCTTAATAACTAAAACATATTTAATGTTGTGTTTCACACAATATAAAATCGACTATAATTAATAAATAGAAATCTAAAATTATTTCCTACATAATGGAATTTTATTTTAAATTTTTAGACATTTAAAAAATAAATTTATTTAGGACACAATGATGATGCATTAATTACAGTATTAATGAATTATTAAAATAATGGATATTTTAAATATCCATATAAATATACTTTAAACCTTTTAATGAATTAAAATAATTCGATATGTTAATATGACATGTTATTGTTGATTATATGTATTTAGTTTGATGTAATAACGTTTTTTTAACATTAAAAAATCAATTATTAAATAATATCAAAATTGAAATAAATGAGTTTTTAAAAAAATACAATATTATTGGTTGATATAAAAATTATAAAAATATAAAGATCGGCCAAAAGACATATATAATGATACGTGTATCATTAGAGTAAAACATGGGGTTCTCTTGGAAGTTTACAGTATTTTTATTAACCATATAATATAAAAATACTAAGAGACAAGGTAAATGCCAAACTATTTAACTAATAGTTAAATCTAAATGATATGGTTTAAATAGTGACCTAAACCTATCTAGAACAAAAATATTGAATGTTTTTATACCCATACCCTTCTTATCCTTTTAATAATTATTTTAGGATCCATTATAAACTGAAAATTATTTTATTATAAAATATATTTCTAGTTTTTCCTAAGGTGCCCCTCCCCACCCTTATAAAAGGGCACTTCCCCTTATCCCTAATTCACACATTCAATGCCATTTTACATAGAAATACTCTGTCCATATACTATCTCTACTATCCTGCATCATCCTATAGGCCTTACATTAGTCATAGATCCATCATATGGAGCACTTTTGACCAATCTAAAGGAATAACCTGAAGAAGAGGTTAATATTTCGCCACTTCTTTCTAGTACCTTTCTTCTTCCACATCCTATTTCATTAAAGTTTCCATTCCAATATAATAACTCAATTATCATCAATATATTGTCATGTTATTAGAAATATAGTACAACTATATTCATTATTCTATCCATACAATGAATGAAATGTCACCATACGTGTGTACGTACGGCTTACCGTCTCCTCGTTGTAGTGTAGTTGTTATTCAATACATTATTATTTAAGAGGGTATATTAATGATGTATACATGATGTAAATAATAAATATGACATAATTATGATTCTTATTATATGATATACCATACAATTATATATTATTTTAATATCAATTGACTGATATTGCCACTAGTGCATACATACAGATTACCATCTCGACGAACACGATGATATTCATTCCCCATCGTATTAAATCAAAAATAATATTCATTAGATGGTTTTGAAATAAAGTTTAAATTCTTAATATCATTCTTAATATGAATATGATACATCATATAAATAAAAAACATTACTTATGTAACAATGAATATTAAGGATAACAAATCTGTTAACACCCGAAATCACAATAATATTAAAAAATTATTTACAATGAAATATTAAAAGATCATATATGATATCTTATTAACGTATATAATTATTGTATTATTTAATAACAATTATTTGACCATTATATAAGAGGTTAACCTACCCTCAACCAAATAAAATATCAATTAATGTGTTAATTTTACAATCTCTTTATTATTCGAGATGTTTTTATGTAAGTATCTACAAGGACCTCTTTATCATCAGCATACATGATTTCAAAATATGAATTCCAAAAAAAAATCACTACATAATAGACTGTGAGTTAATTTACTTTATACAATTGTTTTACATTTTGTAAAATTGTTTGAAAGGAATCATTTTGTCATTTTCCAATCATTGTAGCATATGACCTTTTAGTCAAAATTTATGTAAGAATGGTTTTTGAAGTTATTAGGTGTGTGAGTCTATTTCCCAATGTTATGACATCATCGAAGCTTCCCATACTATAATATTAGAATATTTTCAAAATAAATGTTTTTTTTAAATATTGTGATTCTTAAATGTTTTCAAAATAGAATGAGATATTTCTCTAAAAAAGGATTCGATTTCATCTATGGCAACATACATGGATGGATTTTATAGTTATTTGATGTTGATTTATTATGATACCAAACTTCCATAATGTATTGAAGGTTTCATGAGATATTTTAATGTGGATGAGTTATTTTTATAGAATTCATGGTTTATGGACAATTTATTTAAATTTCGTATGTTGGATTTAAATAGAATATTTATGTTATGTTTAATCCTTATCATATGAGGAAAAATACATAATAAGTAATGGGTGGAACCCTCTATAGAAAAAATATATATTTTTATGATGAAATAAACTTTTAATGGGCATGTGGGAAACCATACAAGTACAAAAATGGACAATCTTTCTACCTCATAAGTAATCGGCGTATCATTAAATTTTAGTTTAAGATATATAGAAACATTACCTCTATGAAGACTCCATTGTAGAGTGTTGGAATTTCTGTCAAGATCATCTTTGAGGATACCTTAAATATTTTAAGCGTTCTTGTCTTAGGTTTGGATGAAATCTTCCACCATAATAATTGTTTCGTTGTATCCACAAACCAATATGACAAAATGTTTCTGGATCCAGAAACCCTACTATTTGTTAATGTAAACATAAATATGTTGTCCCAACATCCTCTCAAACTCCTCATTGTTGAAGTAGACCATTAATATCTTCTTTAATAATTCTTCATTGCAATTGATTATGTGATCCCAATCATCATAGTCCATTCCACTATATCTACATCATGTATCGGAAGGTCTCATGAGATAAACTAATGTCATGGAACAAGGACTGTAAAAAAAATTATTTATATAATTGGCACATGGCCTTGACTATGTGGTTATGTAGTTTGTAATTATACATTCCATCATTATGAAAGTTTCTATTGATGTTTTATGTGATTATTTTACTATTATAGCATCTATGTGAGTATGTAAATGTAATTATTCTGATTTATAATTTCTATATTATTGTGATATTTATGTTGAAAAATATTTTGTTTTTTATACATATCCTTAAATTATTATGATTTTTTTAACAATGATTCCACTATATTGTTATTATTAATGAGCATCTAATCTCTCATTTTTATATTTTATATTTATCCTGGGATATGAAGATGTATATTATGACTAACCAGCAGTGATAGTCTATGGGATCTCACTGTTGTCTATGGAAACAATATTTTTGTAGTTTTCTATTTTATGAAGTAATATAAACCGGATGAATATATCTACTACTTCAATGGATACTAAACTAATCAGTCTATTGATACTCGATCTTTTGTGATAATAGAAATGATACATAATAATGCACTGACTCTGGGATTCAGGGGTTGGGGCATTATATGTAGATTCATAATTCATATTTTTTTTTGTAGTAGTAGTATTTTAACAGATAATTCATGAATCATATTTCAAAATTCAAATCCTTTTTTGTGGTGTTATTGTATGTTAACCATTAGTAACCACTACATTAATTGATTCAAATTTTGAGTCCACTTCTATAAAAGTGTGATTGTATTAACTATAATTATTTATAAATTTCTCATAATCTTCATTACATTTTTGTTAAAATCTAGAATTCATGAACTATTTATAGATTACTCTCCAACAAATATTTCTATGAATCATTCCACAATTTTGATTTACCTTTTTTTGAGAGACTTATATGATTCACCCTTGATTGAGTATCACATAAAATTTATTTCATCCATACCAAATCAAACATTTCATGCGATTTAACCTTGGATTCATTGAAACACTTGATCTAAAACACTCAATGTGTTTCAATGTTTAAAAAATATGTGAAACATAACATATGGATATTTTCCACTATTACGGTTTAATAAATCCATTTCTATTTCACTACTTCATTACAAAACACACATGAGCTTCCACTATTTATCAAAATTGTTCATTAATTTTTTTTACCACCTAGGTTCCCTAATAGTTAACATGTTTCTATTTTTAAAATAATAAAGCAACATAATATATAATATATTGTTTCTAAACAGCATCCTTTATCTGTTGTAATATATCTATATGATATTATCATATCTACAAGAATTTATATTTCTAGTAGTTTTATTCTCAATAGTAAATATAATCCATTTAGTATTCACTATTATGTAAATTTTCTCATTCAAGAATAATACAAAACTAATTATAATAATTTTAAAAAATTATATATATATCGCAATACATATTCTAGGAATCTTCATTGATCCAAAAAAATTAAAGGGGTTTTGAAAATCTTTTTTTATTTATTCAATATAAATTTCACACATTAAATAATATTAACATGAATAAAATATTTTATTCAAACCCAATATATGATTAGTTATATTTGTGAAAAATATAAATTTCGAAATTTTTTACATTATTTTATAATTATTATATATAGTACTATGATTTAAATGATTGTTCCCATCATCCACTAAAATAATACAATTTCAATGCCGATAATTAACCAAAAATTATTCTTTATTTCTTCGAAAAAATTTGAATATATGAGATATCTATATATATATCATCAATTATTTTTAAATATAGACACGCGAATATTTATTATTTGATTGTTACGTCATTTTATGTAAAAAAATTATAGAAACACAAATAAATGATCAAAAGTTTTACTGATTTTTAGAAATTAGGCTCATACATTATATTTATAGAATAAAACATAAGCCTTTATTTTTATGAGTATTCTTTATCTTTATAAAAACCTATTTGAACATTATTATTTGTCATCCAATGAGGATATACATCAATGAAAAGGGTGACCAAATAGCCATGTAAAAAGATATATAATGAACATGAACCAATATATCATGGGTTAGAAAAATTACTAGAATCAATTTAGTTGAATGGGATATCATCCGAATCTGGAGGGAAAAATGTGATAGACGCATCGAATGTGGAAACTCATAAAAATAAAATATATTGTCTTATTAGAAAAGTACCACATATAGTTATGAAAAAATCTAGAATCATCTTCACACATAACACTTGTTAATAATCCTAACAACATCATTCTAAATATTTATAGCACCATCTTCTCTCATAATGCACATACGACATGAAATAAATCACATTTCCCAATGAATAACGGGGAAATATATTTTTGGTCCCATCCAAAAAATAATAATATTTATGTAATAATTCATTATTATTAGAGAGTATTACAATGATAATAATGAATTTACCCTTGGAAAGGAATGAGTTTCAGAAGTATTTCATCAATAATAATTTAATGAATAAACATGGGGATCCCAAATGAAAAAGAAAAAAACATATTTTTATAAGAATTATCATTACAGAGTGAAGAATAACGAACTCCAGATCAGTCAAATATATTATATAGAAAAAAAGACAAAAAATAAAATATCTATTTCATTTTTATAACATAAATTTGGAAACATGTATATTGTTAAAATGAAAATTTAATAATAATGGAATTGTATTTAAGGTTTATTAGAGTAATATTCAAACCAATGATTTCAGGAAATAAGGATTACCCAAATAAATGTTTTTGGGTTAATGATTCCCCTTAACTTAATGAAATATTTATATATTTTAATATTCTAGAACAAAATGATAAACATATATTTATTAAAATTTATATTTGGAAGTGAATTATTGTAATTTTTAAGACTATTTTTCATTTATATTCATTTGAATATAGTTATTAATTTCCATTTTTATTTGGTATTCATTCTGATATCATGATTTAATTTAATTATACTATTTTTTCTCAATTATTCATCTTTGATCATTATAATTTATACATTATATAATTATGTATATAATATTATAATATATATAATCTGATTTATTCCCAAATATAACACAATACATACAATTGGTTTATTGATTTTTTATGGTTATATGTTTGGACATGGATATGTCCCTACAGGTGGATAATCAACCATTGAAGAGATATTTTGGGTAGAGGAGGAAAGGGATGCTTGAAATTTACATATAGATTAAATATGATACACATAGTAGGCTATCATTTGTTTTATAAAATTTTATATATCTAAATAATTAATCGGATAATATTTTTTTGTAAATGTGGAGGTGAAGAAAAGATATAGATGAAGAATGAAACAAAAAATATTTTATAAAGTCTACATTAATTTTTTATGTTGCAGCTCTTCCACACCACTACAGTACCCTCAATGTTTGGAGTTATCTTACAAAATAATTTATTTATCTATTTTCTGATTCTTGATAGTGAGGATTGTGGTAGTGTTTCGGCATTATCATGAGTGGAATAACTGGCTTTCCAAGTACAGGAAGTGAGGTTATTCAAACTTGATGAGAGGGTTATTTTATGAATAAAATATCATATCCTTGGTAAATCCTGCAATAGTTAATTTTTGACAATATAATTCATATAAAAATATAATATAATGGTTATAGTACTTAACTGACCTAAATAATGGAAAAAAATTCATTTATTGAAAGTGTATATAGAAAATAAATGATTTTTTAATGAATAACATTTGAATATACGTTTTGGAAGGATGTTTTTCTGGTTAAGAAATTAATTTTACCAAATTATAATTACTAATTTATTAAATATAATAAATCATTGTCAAACCAAAATATTTATAATGTATTAGGTCATTATTACATAACGAAAGATTTTACTTAAGATATGCTACTTATGTGAAAACTATATTTTTGCTCCTCAACTAATCATTTATGTATTTGAGAAAAGTACCCCAAAAATGACCATTAGTTAATATCAAGGAGTTGTCATTAAAAAATATATTATATTTATAAATAGAAATTTCTATCCTTGTTAATTTTTATTTTTACTATAATAATTATGAATTTTATGAAATATTTAATAATATATTCATTTACAAATTCAATTATATAATTCGTTGATTTTTTTAATAATGGTATATTATTTAAAATATATTATTTATATACACATATATTGTTCATAATAAATATTATTTACATAAAATGTAATTACTTTTACGTAGAATTACTAGACTATTGGCCAGGATAATGTTCTCAGTGATCATGTTAATTTTCCAGAAGACAATTATCTCTGGTATAAATCCTTATATGAATAGAGTAAATATTCAAAAAAATTCTTCTTATGTTTCTATATTTCCATTTTCTGATGATTTTTAGTTTACTAATAATTTCCCTTTTTTTGAGAATGTCTGCTATGTGGAAATGATTCTACAAGATTGGGGAGATCCGTCATTTCACATTTTCTCTATTTTATTTTATATATTTTTTCATGTTTTAATGGTTTGAGTATTAATTGGTTTCATTAGTGATTATTATAAAATTATTTTGTAATGAAATATATTTTATGGGTTACTATATATTTTTATGTGTATAATATGATACATGATATTAAAAAACAAATTTATTTAGTAATTAAATATTACAAATTAACATTTTGCTGTTAGAATGTTCATCCATTAAAAATTGCATCATATAAATATAAAATCATAGTAACGGTTTAGAATATATGAGGGTACTTTTATTTCACTATTTTACATGGTTCCGAGGATGCATGTTCATACTTATGGTTCCTCCATGACCCTTCGACAAAGAGAGTTTTCTGTATTCATATAACATTTTATATATAACTCAATATCTTCACTAGTTAATCTTCATATGAGTGGTCATTCTCTTGTTTCACCACCTCGACATTCTGTACATGTGATGTATCAAGTATGTACTCCATTAAAAGTTATATTTAAACAAATCATGAAATTTATCCATACATTGTGGAGGTGCAAGATTATATTCAACTTCTCTTAAGTGATCCATTACATTGAAGGGGAGAATGTACCATGGGATAAGATTACCTTTCATTCCAAACCACATTACACTCATCCAGGATGATATTGGATGGAAAAAATTATAGAAACATCAAAATCCAATCCCCTTGGATGTAATTACAAATATATCTTTTTCTTACTCTAAAAAAATATTATATGTTTTTGGATGTCAAAAACAATAAATTTCATCTCTTAAAATTTTTCATATCAACATTTCTTCCATTGACAAATATCAACCCAACATGTTAAAGTTATTAATCATTTCTAAGGTAGAGCATCATATGGAGACACTTGAATTCATTATTGGAGTATTATTTTAATATTATAACTCATGTAATGTGTCTATTGATCCCATCCACCATTGAATTCCATTGATCTGGATCTTACATTTACTCACGAAATAGAATAGTTTATTCAAATTATCTATCAGTTTCATGCTGATAAGACATGATGAGATTAAATTCATCACTCAACGCATGTTGAGGACATATTTATAATTTATATGTAAACAATGGATCATGACTGGAGACGATCAATAGTGGAACCTCAAACATAATCTCCATTTACTTTCATATAAATCGTGTTATGTTTTTCCTGTGGGTAATCCTCCAAAATAATGAAAATGTGGGCAGTCATGGTGATTAAATTCACTACAAATCATATCATATTTTTTCCATTGTACATCATTGAGGTACCAGTGACAATGTCTATAGTGACATTCACTGATTTACACATCTATATAAGAATTTTTATCATCATCCATTTATAATTATTATCACTTATATAACTTTTTAACAATCCATACAACATGAGATATACTCTTCAATATTTTTTTTCATGTCGTCCAACTAAAAGTTCTCTTGAATATTGTGGTACATCTTGGCACTTATACGACAGATAGAGAAATATTATTATATGAATTATCCAAAAAATCGATCATTATATCATGTGAATAAGGAACATATATTATAAATATAAACTGCATCATTCAATCATAATCGATGTGTAAATATTGTCCCTTTAATTCCTTTACTATTTTTCACATTTTTGGGTTCTCTCGACCAATACTTTGTCCCTCCATGATATTATCAGAGATATATAGTTATGAAATAATTTAATAAATATTGGATTTATTTCTCATAATTATTATTTCTAAATCCATCCATTTCATATCCATGATGATAGGGTCTTTGTTAATAAACATCATATAAAGAGTATAATGTATATCTGTTACTAGTGTTACCTACCTTGTTTGCATTTTATAGACAGTGTTGAATAGAAAATATGATTAAACACATAATGATATTTATATAATATTATTTATATTATACAGTTATAACCTAGTTTTTTATTAGACGATAAGAATATGATTATCCACATAATGATATATATATATAAATTCCATTATCAATAAAAATGTTTTCTATAATAACAAGGGAATGAGAACACTAATTTTAATAAAGTATTTCTTTTCATAAAAAAATAATATCTCTTTAGAAATGATTTTTATTTTTTATTAATAAGACGATATTATCAATATATTCTATTAATTTTCTAAAATTTATTTTATAAATTATTTTATTATTGTAAATAATCATTTAAAAAATAGTTTAGGGTTGATATTTTATGATTTATCTAAAATGCCTGACATTTTACTAAATAGTGAGGATTGTTTAATGTCACGACCCGTCCTCGGGGCCCATGTCGTGACTACCCCAAGCCCGCCTTCCATAGGCCAGGGGCTGGCGACTAGCACCAAGGCGTAAAACCCAACAAAGGGGAAGGCATTGCCTTTGAAAGTAAACAAGCACTATAGAGTAGGCAAGCGGAAAAGTAAACACTAAGCAAGAACAGTAACAAGCTGTGCTGAAAGTAAAAGGGGCCGGAAATACAAGCCCAACTGTAAAGTACAAGGAAAGACAAAACAGCAGGAAGGTGTCAAGCTGCTCCTGGATCGTCCTCCGGAGTCGCTACCTGAAGGCTAGGTACAGATGGCCACCTCAGCTCCGGGTACCGACTCGTCATGACATCCACCTCCGGGTACCGTCTCGTCGTCACGTCCACCTCCGGGTACCATCTCGTCGTGAGGTCCTCCTCCGGGTACCGACTCGCTCAACAAGCCTCAGCCTCGACCAACACTGTCTGTCATCTGCAACCAACACAATGAAGTGCGGGCATAGCCCGTGCAGGGGTGAGTATAAGCTACTCAGTAGGGACCCCGAGACCCCTGAAGGTCTCCTGAAAATCCACAAAGGATGAACCACAAAGAAAGATACAATCATGAAGAAACATCCGAACCCTCTTAGGTATATGCCCATACATATACCTAAGTCATCAATTCTTGTTCAGCTCCAACACCCGAGCCTAAGCACAGCCCAATCCACACAGGAAAGCAAAACGTAAATCCACACAGGATAGCACAACGCAATCCACAAAAGAGAGCAAAACGTAATCCACACAGGAAAGCTCAACAGAATCCACAAAGGATATCAAAACGTAATCCACCCAGGGGAGCTCAACAGAATTCCACAAAGGATATCAAAACATAATCCACACAGGAAAGCTCAACAGAATCCACAAAGGATAGCAAAACGTAATCCACACAGGAAAGCTCAACAGATAACTCTCCTAGGTATATGCCCATACATATACCGAAGTTATCAAGTAACCCATCTCAATCAAGAGGAAACACAAAGATCATTGACTCAGCTCAAACCAGAATTTACATGATCGAAACCGTAACTGCTGAAGATCCCCGTCCCTAGAGTGTACAATGGTCCTGTCATGACTCCGAGGTACTGCTCACTAACCTAAGACTGCTGAGGTACTCCTCCTGTCGAGTACCGCGGGTCTGCTGCCAACTACTGGGCGCTCCGTCCGCTGAGGGTCTGCTGCCAACTACCGGGCGCTCACCCAAATAGCCTACAGAGGTACTCCTCCTGCCGAGTACCGTGGGTCTGCTGCCAACTACCAGGCGCTCCGTCCGCCGTGGGTCTGCCTCCAAATACCGGGCGCTCCATCCACTGGGCTAGTCGACTCACTCCAAGTCGAGTCGGTCAAGCAGTCGTGAGGTCTCAGCCAGCTACACGGTCTCCGTACTCCGTATGCTAGTCTCCGGGAGGGTCCGCTCCACGAGTTACTGGTCGATACTCCAAGTATCACAAAGTCCCACGAAGAAGGATGAGCACAGTCATCGTCGTGGTCCACTGAGGATCTCCGCACAGTCGTCGTCGCAGTCCACTGAGGATCTCCGCATAGTCATCGTCGCGGTCCACTGAGGATCTCTGCACAGTCGTCGTCGCGGTCCACTGAGGATCTCCGCACAGTCGTCGTCGCGGTCCACTGAGGATCTCCGCACAGTCGTCGTCGCGGTCCACTGAGGATCTCCGCACAGTCCTCCTCGCGGTCCACTGAGGATCTCTGCATAGTCGTCGTCGCGGTCCACTGAGGATCTCCGCACAGTCGTCGTTGCCACAGCAAGCACTGGGGTTCCCGCACACAGCAAACTCGTTTCGGGAGGGTCCGCTCCACGAGCTGAGAGGCTGATACATCAACTGACACGTAGTCCGAATTTGATGTATCAAAAAGTTCCGTATCGTCAACAGGAACTCAACGTCGCAGACGGCGTATCAATCGGACGCCCGGTCTGAGAGTTATTGGCATTTTCGTCCCAGGGGCCCGGTTGGTTTTTAAGGAAAAACCAACCCGACCGCACTCCACATGCGTCCAATCCTCGGGCGGAGTATGCCAAAAGGTCCGTCTCACTTAGAGGAAGATAACAATGCTGACGGCACATTAATCGGACGTCCGTAGCTCAAGATACGAGTGTTTCCGCTCCGAGGGCCCGGTTGGCTTCGTGTACGAACCAACCCGGCCGAACCCAAAGTTCTCTGAAACCTTGAGTGTAATATACCGAAACGACCGCCTCGATCCAAGGATCGCGTTTCCGCTGACGGCGCGTCGTTTGGAGGCCTGTAGCTCAAGTTACCTGCGTTTGAACAAAAACGTCCGAAGACGGGGGGTACGAGCCCGGGCCAACCTGGCTCGACCCCCCCCCCCCCCCCCGGGAGTTGGCCGAACCGGGTCGTCCCGACCCGGTCCGGTCTGGCTAGGGCGCGGCCCGACCGGTCAAACCGGTCGGGCCGGTTCGGCCGAACGGCCGAGGCACGCGGGTCGCCACCCCCGCGGCCAGGTGGTGCCCCCCCCCCCCCCCCCGCCCCCGCGTGGGGCCGCGAATGAAAAATGGACGCGGCTTCAGCCGCGTCCGAGGGCACCGGACCCGCGGGTCCGCAGTGGCCTGTCCGGAGGCGCACCGGGGCGCCGCCGCTCCCGGCTGCCGGCGCCGCCGGCGAGTTCCGTGGGCCACCGGGATCGCTCCAGTGGTCCGATTCTCTTCCCGTCTGCGCCATTGCTCCTCCCGGGATTTGTTCTTCACTGCGGAATCGTCAAACATCCGTTGCGGCACGTTCCGTCATCGTCCGCCAAATCCGTACAATAAGAAGAACAGTGGAGGGTCGTCGGGCCGTGTTCGTTTGGCCCGTACCCTCCGCGTTAGAGATAAACATCCCGGAGAATTTAAAGTTCAACACATGAACGCAAATCCAAAACAAATTTTTTTAATGAAATAAAATTGTTTCATAAACGGGTTCCTTTCATGAACGGAAACAACAATTTTAATAATTTTAAAAATTGTACACAAATCGAGATCTTTAACTTTTTTAAAGAATCATTTACGGAAGAAAGGGGTAATCCAAAAAGAATAAAATCCCTACCTCGAAGTTGTCGCGCACGAGCGTTCTTCGCGGAAAGCTCGTCGTGGAAGAGGGGGATCGCCGCGTTGTCGCGGGATCCGACGTTGAGTCGGTGAGCTCAACGAACCAAGAACAACAGATTCAAAATTATAAATAATTAAATCTGTGTTTCGTTTAAACAAAAACCAAAATGAACCTTTAGAGGAAACCCTAATTTACTCACCTCAAAAGGATGGTGATCGGAGATCGGAGCGGGGAAGAACGTCTCGGTAGGAAGCATCGTCGATTTTTGGGTTCGGCGTTCTTCACGTTCTTCCCGTTCTTCGAAAGGGAGAAGAAGATACAAGGGTCCTCTCAAATCTTCTCAACGCGTAAAATAACCAGAGGTCTAGCGTTGGCCTTATTTTATTATTGCGCCAACGAATTTGAAAACTGGTTAAGAAACGACTAATCAATTAGTTGAATTAATTCAACGAAAGAAACAGCCCATTTAATTCACGGAATAAACCGCCCAATTAAATGGTCTGTTAAAATTTTATGAAACGCGTCAGGTGACTTCATAAAGACGGGTTTTCACGGGTGCGTTACTTAGCGGAATGAAACGGAGGGGCTCATGCGGGCCCCACCTCAAAAATATCCTACCAAGGGAGTAGGATATTTCTGGATAACAATATATCTGCTTTAACTCAGTTAAAGCCTCTTTTAAGTGGCTTCAAGCGGCTTCCAAGTGGCTTAAGAGAAATAAAATAATGTTTGTCTAAAATTATTTTATTTCTTAACCTTAAGCCCAAAAATTTAAAAACCACAACCGAGCAAACGCAACTCCGGAAGAGGCGTTTCTAAGCAAAAACTGGTGCTGCGAATTCATAGGTGCCCTTAGAATTCCATTCTAGGAACCGATTCAAAGGTTAGAAAAACCCGCTCGTCCGTTCACTGAACGTACCCGAGCCAAACTTCGGAAAATGATTCCGGGCACACCGGGCCTCGGAATCAGGTGCCGTCTGAAGCTGCGCTCTTGTAAAATTTCAAAGAAAATTTAGAAAAAAAAATTTCCTTGAAATTTACTGGTCTTTACATTACTCCCACCACAGGGATTTACTTCCACGTAAAGCATCAACACAAACTTAGGGATACAAAGGCGGTACTGAGCACGCATCTGAGCCTCCCGCTCCTGAGTGCTCTCCTGGGGGTCCCCGTGCTTCCATCTGAAGCACACTAGAGGAATCGATCGTCCACGTAGGACCTGCTCTTGTCCATCCTCAATCTCCACTGGGACCTCCGCAAACATCGCCCCATCATCAAGACCGACCCCCCATGGTCAAAGTTTTGCGTTGGGTCGTGCACGTATCTCCTCCGCTGAGATACGTGGAAACATCGTGCACCCAGTGCTACTGAGGTGGTAGAGCCAAACGATTGGCCACCTCGCCAACCCTACTGAAGACCTAGAAGGGTCCGATGAAGCATGGAGACAACCTGTTGCCTCGGCCAAAACTCTGTAACTCACGTCGAGGTGAGACCCGTAGGGAAACGTGGTTGCCATCCTCGAACTCCAGTGGCCTCCGCCTCCTGCCAGCATAAGACTTCTGCAGGTTCTGAGCTGTCCTCATCTGCTCCTGGATGAATTGGACCTTTTCTGTCGTGACCTGGACCATCTCTGGTCCCACGAGAGCTGCTAAGATTTCTCCTTTTCCGATAAGAGAAATCTGGTCTCATCCCCTGGATGAACCACTTCCTTTGCCTAAAACAGTCAATCCCGACATGGATGATACCAATCCATACCAAGGATGACGTCGTAAGGCCTCGAAGCTACTACCAAGAGATCCAACCCTTACTCTCACCTCCAAGGGTTGAGTCACACTGTCGGCATCAGTGTGTGGTAACTGGGTCTCCTCCAGTACGTATCTCACAAGTGAGGGTCAAGTAAACAGTCTAAACTGGAACCTCTTAGTAACAACACAAAAGAGGAAAGGAAAGAAAACACCACAAGGTAAGCGTCTTTTATTATTGCAGCTCATAATACAAAGACAGTACATAACAGCAACAAGGAACTAGAAGTAAAAAAGATGTATCCACTAGTTCCGCTCCTGTCCACTGGCTCCCAGAGCTCTATGATCGAAGCCCTCAGCTGCCTGAAGCTGAGCTCCCCCATGTCTACCAACTCCCTGCGGTCGGGGTTGTCCTCCTGGTGGTGGTGGTGGAAACACCCCGAAGCGTCTCCCACCACCCGCTGCACGGCCAGCTCCTCTGCCATGGCCGACTGCTCCTTGCCGTCCACCCTGTTCGAACCTCTGCCTCTTCCTGGGAGGTTCTTCATTTAACTGGTGGTCATCTGCATGGCGAGTCGGACAGTCACGAGCCATGTGACCAATCTCGCCACAGGAGTAACACTGACCACTCTCGGCACGTCTGGCTCTGACTCCACCCCGCCTCCCCCGCACAACTGAGCCTGAGTCGTGCAGTCGGCCACCGGTAGGTCTGGTCCTCTTGGACCCCTGCGTCATCTGTCTACTGCCCGCTGCAGAAGACTCTGCCGCATGTTGGCAAGTGGTGGGTCCTGCTGCTGGGGACTGCTCAACAAGGAAACTCTCCACTAAGAGGGCTCGCTCCAACACCCCTATCTACATCGGAATGCTGAGTGGAACTATAGAAGCTCTAATCTCTCGCTTGAACCCCTGCTCGAAGGTTTGGGCCCTAAAGAACGGGTCCCGTACCATATCTGTGGAGAAGCGCGAGAGGTCTATAAATCTCTCCGAGTATTGGGCTACTGTCATACTGCCCTGCCGCAGCTGGAGTGGCTCCTGTATACGCACTGCTCGAAGGGTGACTGGTACAAACTCTACCCGGAACAAGCCCTCGAAGTCTGCCTAGAGAAGTGATTCTTCATCGTGCACCTGGAGCATCAAGCTCCACCATCGGCCTGCTGTTGCGCACAGTAGTCTCGCTGTGAGGATCACCATGAGGTCTGCTGGTGTCCTCACTAGCCGGAAAACTCCCACCACAGCCTCCAGCCAATCCTCAGCCACCTGCGGGTCCGTCTCTCCCCGGAACCTGGGCGGTCGCTGACGCTGAAACTCGTGCAGTGCGCTAAGGTGACATGCATCGTCAGCGGCTGGGGCTGGCAGCATCGGTGGCTCAGCGGGTAGAGGTACCGTCGGCTCCTCTACTGTCAAAGGGCCCTGCACCGAGGCCGCGTCGCTCGGCGGGCTGTCTTCGCACTCAACTCTCGGAACCCTAGCTGGTGATCCGCGGGGAGGCATCCTGAAAAGGAAACAAGAATGCCATGGTCAGAACAGTATACCTGGTGAGCTGACACAAGTAATCACAGAGAAAACTTGAAACACACATGCAAACAATGTTTTCGTGCATTAAGTCGGAAATCAGAAGGCAGGGTCCTGGTGTACGGATACGTCGGTCGTCACACCAACACTGGGCTCCCTGGACTGATAACCACACTCAATACGCTAAACACTATTGCTTCACATAGAAGAAAGATCAGAGTCTGCGGTAGAACCGACCACCTCTAATACCAATTTGTCATGACCCGTCCTCGGGGCCCGTGCTGTGACTACCCCAAGCCTGCCTTCCATAGGCCTTGGTGCTAGTCGCCAGCCCCTGGCCTATGGAAGGCAGGCTTGGGGTAGTCACGGCACGGGCCCCGAGGACGGGTCGTGACATTTAAATTAAATATCATTTATCATCATTAAAATTTCATGTGTCTCATTGAATTTTTTCTTCATTTAAAATAAGCATAATTTATTTAAAAATAATTTATTAAATTCCATATTAATGATAAATATTACTAATTTTTTTTATAATTTCACATTAGGGATAAAAAATTCCATTCTTAAAAAAACAATTCAATGTGGTTTTCTATTTTAATAATAAATTAATTTCTACCATAAATAAAAATTAATCATCAAAAATTAATTTATTATTTTGAATTGTTGTGGGCTAAATTTGATACATATTTTCTCTTTTCTATTTTCATTAATATATATGTAGAAATAAATATTAGTACCTTAATCATGGTAAATCATGTAGTTGAGGTTAAAATAATATGATGAGGACAAAAAATAAACCAAATACATAACCATGATATGTTTTATATATTAATTTGACAATATAAATTAAATAGTATATGTTATTAAATTTTTATCATTTGTTCTTTTAAAATTATTTATATAATTTTTCAAAAAAATATTATGTAAAAAATATCAGTCTCATACATTTAATATTTGAACCATTTTATAGTAGGGATAAAAAAAATAATATACTATTTTAAATGTTTAATTGAAATAAAAAATAATATTTATAATCTTAGTTAATTATAAATTTATTTTAATTTATTTATTTTCTAAATATCTTATACAATAGTGATATAGTGCCTGAACATGTAAAAAAATAATATAAATGACTATAAAAAAAGAAAGAAATTATTTTTTTGATTGTGTGATTGATTCCAAAATATATAATAGGTAAATATAAAATATTTTGGAAGTATGAATATTTTATATTAAAATTATTTTCTTCACGTTGTATTAAATGTCATTTTAAAATACTGTTTCCAAAATAGACATTACAGATATTTTATAATAAATAATTTTTAAAATGGTTTAAAAGTAATAAAAATATTACCATTATCAAAATGAAGAGAATATGATTAGAAACATTATTCATGGTCCATATATCTATCATTATCCTATAATAATAACATTCACAACCATTAAGGTGTAAACATTTTTAATATTGTGGTAATTGGTAAAATGGTCAATAAGAGAGTTAAAATTACAATATGTGGGTAACAACATTACTAAAAAGTGTAAAAATACTTATTTTATGAATGTATATGTAACTATAATGAAATTATAATGTAAATTGTTTTGACCAATTCATATGTAAAAAATAATTAATATTAATTTAATAATAAATGAAATTCCATGAATGCCCATCAATTCAATTATTGAATGAAACCATTTCTCTCTAATCATTAAAACATTATGAGAATCATAGGTCAACAGAGACCCACCCATTTATCTTCTATAAATTTTATACTTGCTTTATGGTTTTTTTCAAATAGACAGACCATAGGTCCCTTTGGAATAAATATAATGGAAAATCTACTGAATAAGAGGTAATTGTATTTAATGAAAATTTCAATTTTATTTTTTCTTCTTCATACTACAAATATATATTTTTCCATTATTAAATAATAAATAATATATTTTAAATAATTTTATTTATTTTTCTAATATTCTTACAAACATATTTCTAATATTTTTCATTCTATGAAATGTGAAAATATCCCTCATGTGTACATACACGTTACATTATCCCTATATTGGTTTAATTATCTTTTCATTCCCAAATTAATTGGATGGATATAAATTTAAAAATAATGGATATATATTAAATTTATGAAATAATTTTACTTATTTTACTATGATATTATTAATATCTTAATACATTCTAATTCAATGGAAATTGATTATATTATTCATGAATGAACGTGAAATACCACATCCAGAATGTTATGTTATTTGTTTTTCATTTATTTTATTCATGGATATTAATAATGAAATATTTAATGAAAGAAATCATATATATATATGTATATATATAGTATAATTATTACTCAAAAATTGGGAATTATCATCTAACTTTCAATAGAGAAATCTATATAAATTTGAAAACATTTTTTATTACAACGTATGGCCTACTGTCTCAATTAACGGTGCAATTCATTTTTTTATATATACATTTTATCAATGAATATATATTTAAACCAATTATTTTTTACATATATTAACCATCAGAATAGAAGAATATTTACTTCATTAAATAAATATTCACCTGAAAATAAAATTGATTTATTGAATTTGGAACTTGGATACAGAAACCTATCACTAATGAAGAACTAAATCATATCCAACTAAATTAATAATAATTTGGTTACATCCAATAAAAATAACACTTAATAAATATATTTATGATCTAGTAGATTGAAAAAAAATAAATTTTGATCTCAAATTCTCATTACGGTTAATCTAGTGATATATTAACATAAGATAAACAAAATGATATGGGAACATAATAATACCACTAAAAAAATATACACTACATGTCACAAATAATAAAATGATTCACGAAATAAGTATTGGAAACCCATAATACAAGGATCAGAAATGATTCATATAACATAATATAAAATTAAATAACATTGAAATAAAACTTATATTTGTGGCATAATAAAATGATTTCAATATTGTGAACATTATTAAATAGAGAATTGTTCACTCATTATGTTATGTATATGAAATAAGTAATATATATAGACTTATGGAAATGAATGTGGGTCCATTATTAAAATTTTACAATTGAAATAAGTTGTACACATAACCTTATTGACATGAAATCAGTCCCTTCCATATCCTTATGGACATAAATTCATGTCCATGCATAACCATATGGACAAAAATGTAGGTATAAAACAAAAATCGTGAACATGAAATCAGGGTCACAGATTACTTAATTAACACATGAGTAATGTATCTTTACCCAATTGATTGTTGATAGAAAAAACAAAATCGATATTGGTTATAAAATAACAACTATCACATAATTAGAATCATACATATTTTTTCAAAAAGATCATACAATATTCAACATACTAGAACCCATGATAAGAAATTAGTGTCATAAAATTTTCATCATACCAAAGCCAGGGGAAAGGGAACATATTTTACAAAAAAAATCACCTTTTTATCATATCATAACTCATTGAAAAGGAAAAGGGTTTCATAACAATTCCATTATGGTATAACCCTTTGAAAATAATATGATTCAAAAAAAATATTATCATCATTATAATAAACCATTCAGATAAAAAATAAGAATTGAATACATAGATAAAATTACCACAATTCATAATTATCATCATATGATGTCATAAAAGATAAAAAAAAATTATAATATCACATGGAATGTTTGTTGAGTAAAATATCCTTCCCACTTGGAAAATAACATTTTTAAACATAAATTTATAATCTATATTCAAAATACATTACTATGAATTTTTTTTGGAAACATATAAATGATTCATTAAATCATGTATCAGTCATGATGATTTAAAATTACTTTCTGTTCGTACATGATAAAACAAAAATTATTTTCTAATTTTCATTAAAAATTAATATGCACTATGTTTGAAAAACAAAAATAATATTTATTTTAATTTTTTTAAAAAAAATATTTCAATAAAGGGGATAAATTAGATTTTATTAATGTTATAGAATAGAAGAAACGTTTTTTATAGAAAACATAGTTATTGAAGGAAAAACATTTTTACCCAAAAGATAAATAATGTCAAATATTAAATTTTTTTATCACTCATTAGTATATAAAGATATAATATTAAATGGAAAATAGTGATTATCAAGAATATCCATAGGATATGTAAATCCATTTGTTTCATGAAAGAAATATCACAATATATAATCTTCATAAACTTATTAATAAACAATACTGATGAACATTGTGACTATAACATAAATTGATTACTACATTGGTAACATTTGAATCAAAACGCCATTAAATAATATATATATGTGTGTGTGTTAGATACTATGAAAATAAACTAATTTATGTTATTACATATCAACTGGAAGTATATACACCTCAAAAAATATAATAGGTGTGTAACATTAATTATTTCCATAAGAAGGAAATTTGAGACAAAAAACATATACCTAAATATAGGCATCATGAGTTCCCATTTCAAAATCATATATAATATATATAGGATAATTTAAAATATATTAAAAGATAATTAATCTTATATATATATATATGATTTTATTATGACCATTAATTAAGCATTTATCACCAATTCATTGTTAAAATCACGTTTCAGGTGATAACAATTTATTTTTTCATGAATGTTTTAGTTTTGTATAATTTGAAATTTAACAATGGTTGTGGATCCATAATTTCAAGAATGTTTTCCATGATAAAAATAAAATTTATATAAATTAAATATTTATTTATAGTCATCCATTTAATTTAGTGAAAAAATATGAATTACATCATTCATGGAGACGTTAAGACGTATATAAGCATGAATACTGTTTCATTATTTTACATGTGATATCAAGATTATATAAAAATTATTAGGTTGAAAATTATGATATATCTATGTATATAATTTATATCCATTATTAAACAAATCCTTTTTCAGTTGTGGTGGATATTAAATTACATTAGTTTGTGTGGCAATAATCAACTATACACGTGATCTACTATTTTGTTTTAAATTTTATGGAAGAGAATAATGTTTCTATTAATGGAATTTACATTATAACATCTTAGTATATGATAGATAATTCTGTAAATATATCACTATATTTGAATAATATTTAAAGGATTTAGAGGTAATATGAATTGAAAATTAATGGTTACGGACTAAAAATCTTCTTGTGAGAAATTTAAAATTAAACATAAACACTACCAATGAGGGTTTCATAATAACTATAATATATTTTTAATTTTCTGAGAGATATAAGGTATGTACATGGACTATTATTGGACATAATAAATTTTGTTTAAATTTTTAAGAGGAAAGTATAGGGGTGACCATTTAAAAGTTTGGTGGAGACACACTTGGAATTTATGAGATAAATATGGGGAACCCATCTTATGAACAATACCGAAAACTAAAAAATTTATCATAATACATCCTTATATGATATAAGTTATATATATTTATATAATAGTATTTCTTTACTTGATTATAAATAATTAAAACAATATCATTATAGTCTAACCCCTTGGAAAACAAGCTTTAAATTGAACCACTATAGTAATTTATTTTTATTTTTATTTTTATTATTAATCGTAGGAAAAAATATGGTTGAAAATATTACATACTTTTAATTTTATTGTTTTTAAATATTTAATCATATTTAAAAAATTCAAATATATGAACTGGAATAATTTATTTTAATATTAATCCATCAGACACCATGAAAAATGGTAATCCAAATAAATGTTTCTTATATTTTAAATTGTTTTTATATAAATAATTTACATGAGATACATTCTGATTTCCAATGTTATATTTATAAATATATAATTTACGTATTTTAAATTTTTAAAAATTATTGAAATAAAATATATATTATAAATTCTATAAAAAATTGATTTTTTATTAAATTTCAATATTTTTTCATTTAATTTGAAAAATAATCGTTTCAAATTTTTTTTAAAAAACAATGGAAGAAAATATGGACATATATATTTAAAAACTAAAGTTTATTTTTTCACACATGTTTTAAATTTGGTTGAAATTACAAATATTTGTATTTCACAAAACGTAGTAAAACCATTTTTTAGAAAATATTATTTTTAAAACATATAAAGACTTCCCAATGAAATGATGTAATTTTTTTACATATAAATTATTTATATTAAAAATTAAAAATATAATGTTTAAAATGGGGATATCATAATTTATGTATATACTATTAATAGCTAGTTTTTAATATTCAAGATTAATTAATATTATTTATAGTATCACATTGTTTGATGAAAAAATATACGTTTAAATTAATCTTGTATTGAAATTAATTTTATTCAATAAAAACTAATCATAAAAAATATGGTTGATAAATTCTACCCTCATAAAGATGAATTTATTTGTGGAAATTTTATTTTTTGATACAATCAGTAGAGTATATTTCTACGTCATCATATCTTAAATTTAGCACATATCATTCTCAAGATGGTTGTTTCTCCACATAACATTGATCAGGTCATGGTTCTTGTTTTAAAGCGCATTATGTCATTGAAAAAGAATCCCTTCAAGCCTATAATCCTAATAAATATATTTATTTTTTGGTATAAACTCTAAGATAATAACAAATGAATGGTTACACATTTACTTACTTAGGAGAGATATATAGAACACATCACAAACATGAGAAATGATTGGATAATGGAATATATATAAGTAACCATACCTGCTCGATCATGAATTTAGAAACTGAAAATAAAATTAAGGTTAAAATTTCTTTTATTCAAGAATATCATATAAGTATTATTTCTATTAATCCAAAATATCAATACATTATTCCATATAAAAATAAAAAAAATGTCTTGACAGCATTTTGAATTTGAAATCACATCGACGATTATTGGGATAAATTATATATAAACATTGTACAATACATATGTTCTACTCAATGTATCTAACCTTATCTTCCATTTCATTATTTTTTTAAGTACTAATATAATTATTTAAATAACATCATTGTAGTGTTTTAGATGTCTACAATTCATTCCCTAGAGGACTTCATAAGAATAATGTAAAACCCGAGATTTTTATGAGAAATTTTTTTTATGTTATATACATCATAAAATTAATCTTTCAATACACACAACACTAGCTTGGCTTGCTTTATACGCAATCGCGACCTTCCTCGATAGCTTGCGTTGTATGCAATACCGAGTTTATCTAAACAACTATATGCTATTAAAATACTATATAAACACACCGTTATGAATAGTAATAACAACTTTTGGAAATTATATAAATTTTATCTTTCAAAATGGACTTCATTTTTGGATTCTAAGTACAAAAAATATCCTAGGGTGAATTTTTGGTATTTGTCTGTAAACATTCAATTTTTGATGAATAGTGAAAACACAGGGTTACTATTTAAAAACTAACTTTTATTAAAATAATTATTTATTTTATTTAAATATATTTTAGGTCAAAATAGATTCATAATAACTATATAAGTTCAAGGTAATTTATTGGAGACAATTTATATTAATTTTAGATATATAAAAATTTTATGGATCTTTTCACAGTTGTTTACCCACCACATAGGAGCATTTGCGAATTTGCATTGAACTTAATTTTACCACTTATGTGAATGAAATTTCAAAAATCCGAGAGACACAGTTGATATCAGTAAGTAAAATGCAGTTCAATGAGATGAATATAATTTTTGTTAAATAGTAAATTTTACTTTTATTTACCACGGTTAATAGTAAATAGGGCAATTAAAGGTAAAAATGATATTACTATTAAGCTAACACATGTCTTAATTCTATTGGAATAGTGTATTTCGACAAAAAACAACATTATGAATATAATAAGACCATTTAGGTCCACTTGGATTAGATTTGGACATTTAATATTATTTTATTTAAGGAAGAGTTAAAATAGTTAAAATCAATGTTTAATAACAAAAATATTTTTAATATAGGGTTATACATACGATAATTTAGATTATAAATATTCATTTGAAATCTAAACAGATTTCCTACATATATATATTTTATTTATAATTTTTAGACATTAAATAATTTAATTTATTTATGACACAACAATGATGCAATAATTACCTTATTAAGAAAATATTAACATAATCGATTTTATAAATGCCCAAATAAATATAATTTGAGACTTTTTATGAATACCAATAATTTTATAGGTTAATATGACATGTTAGTGTTGATTTAATTAACTTGGTTTGAAATTATCATTCTGTTATGATTTTCACAAAAATCATGTACCAAATAGTGTCAAAATTGACATAAAATAGTTTTTAAAAAAATATTATATTATTAATTTTTATTTTATTCATAAAAATATAATGTTTGGAAAAATGACTTATATAATGATATATAAAATAATAATTAACCACTTGGGGTTCCTTTGGCTTGTTATAGTAAGTTTATTAACCATATAGTGTAAGAAAACAAAAAGACACGGTAAAAGTTATATTATTTAACATAGAGTTAAATCTAAATGATAAGGATAAAATAGTATCCTAAACAAGTATAAAACCTCTTGGATGAGAGGATTCCGACCCATACCCACATTATCTTTGAAATAAATCAAATTGTAGCTTTTAAAAACTGAATGTGATGTTATTTTAAAATAATATTTTTAGTTTTTCCTAAGATGACCCTCTCCAACATTATAAAAGGGCGCCACCTCCCTCTCCTTCTCACACCACATTGAGCATTAATGCTCAGCCAACCCCGTCCAGAATCTCTTCTCCACTTACCTAGAATCATTCTAGAGGTCCTGTTCTTCTTTAAAGTCCATCATTAGTTCTCTAAGAGGAGGTTAAGAATAGGGGTTTCATAGAAGAGGTAATATCCATTACCGGTCCTTTCCTATTTCTTTTTTCTTAAACATCATCTTTTTTAGTTGTTTCATAATAATGTAATAACATCAGTATTACTTATATACTGATATGTTATTTTAAATATGAAACAACCCTATTTCACCTTCTATCCAACCTATGAAAAATATAATCACCGCGCGTGCGTACGTACGGAATACCGTCTCCACGCCGTGGTGTAATCTATTTTCCACCACTACCATTTTGGGATGGGTATAATAGTGTAATGAGTAACTATATATAATTATTGTAAAGTGATGTTGATTCTGAAATATTATAAATACACTTCAATACAATTTCATGATCATGGGAACGATATCATCGCTCGTGCGTACGTACGGCCTACCATTTCCACGATGTGATGCGACTCGTTCTACATGATCTTCATTACATATAATTATATAAATGAATTGAATGAAAAAATAAGATAAATATTACACTAATACCATTCTGTAAATGAGATATCTATAACCTAAAAAGAAAAATAAGAATTTATTCATCAAAACACACAAAAGAACAAAAAGCAATAAACACCCGAATAACAAGTAACAATGAAGTATTACTAATAAAAAGCAAAGAATATGACTATATATGATATCATATCAATTATTATGATTCAATAATAAGGCACTAAAATTATTTAAATCAATATATAGGAGATTCATACATGTACAAATCAAATCGGACCAAAGGTAAGGGAAAAATCACAATCTCATTTTTATCCGAGATTGTTTATACTTTGGTATTTACTGGGGTATATTTATCATCCACATCCAAGTTTCCTCAAAATGTAATATTATTAATATCCTCATACAATTGTTTAAATCCAATTTTACCATTCGATATGTTTTTAGTAAATGATATGAAATGAATCATTTGTCATTTTTAGTACGATGTACATTTTGACATTTCTAGACAAAGTACGAGAAGAATGTTTTTTAACTTATACTGCATGAATGGATTCATAGAACATTATTTCAATGAATCATCCATTACATGTTTTCAATTTTATTTTTAATTAACTTCTTTTAGTTTAAAATTATATTACATGGTAATAAAGGAAAAATGTTTTTGAAATAGAAACGATATTTTTCTCAAGAATGGAGTTCAAATATTTTATCAAAATTATTTTCCATCTAAGATAATATAGGGTTTTTTTTCTATCCCTATTATTACATTAATTTGATTATGTGATGGAATTATTTTTATGATGTGCTTTATGAATTGTTTTTATGATGTCATGTTGTTTAAGAATCCCATTTTTATCACATGTGTTATGTGATGATGTATGATTAATGATTTTGTGAAACACATAAGAATGGATTCATTATGAGATGGGCGAGACCTTTATTTCCCTCAAATGCATTGGGTAAAGATTTATATCTCATGAGATAGACATGGATGGAATGTAAGGTTAATCTGGTTCAGTAATACAGGAATGAAACGAGGAGGGAACTAGGTTTAGAAATAGACATTGTCCTCTAAGATAGTCTTGGAATTGAGTCATGACTAAAAAGAAATGATTTTCTATGATTATGTGTTCATGCCACAATGTTTCATGTTTTATGTTATTATTATTATTGGGATCTCATTTTCACTTCTATTATTTGTCTGATGATAAGATATTATGATCTCTTTTGCAGGTTAAGATTTTAAAAAAAGATATGATATGATTGTTATTACCTTTATTTTCGCTTACTGAGAAATTGAGCTAACCCCTTTTTATGTTTTTATTTCAATAGGTCAAGAAGAATTATATTAAGTAGAATATGTTAAAAGAGTCTCTAAATAAAATGAAATAAAATGGAGACTCTGTAGAAGATTTATGAACCAGTTGTTTATGTTTCCCAGTTTCTAATGACATTATACCTATACGGTCATTTTGTGGTTTTTGTTATATGTTGTACTAAGTATTCGTTAATTATGAAGTAATAACAATGTATGTAAATTATGGGTCATTATAGTTGGTATCAGAGGAATGGTATATTCAACCATTGTAAACTAGGATGTGAAATCCTTAGTAAGAACCCTAAGGATATATCTAAGAATATAACAATATAAGTGTTTTAGAAATGGCCATGAAGAACCTATGAAAAGACCTTAAGCTTAAATTTTATTCTTGATTATGTGGTTTTTCAATTATAATTAGTGTTGGTCACACTATTCATCTTGGTTTTAGTCAATGGTTTTAACCTGACGGAACTGTGTTAATGCCGATATGGAACGAGCAATGCAATGATTGTCTCCCTGAGCAACCAAAGGATTTGGGAGCTGGAATGAAAAATCTTGTAGCCTTGCTCACAAAAATTTATCAAGATATGAATCATGCAGGACTCCCAAACGAGAAAAGGAAGGAACAAAACTCTGTTTAATCCTTCATGAGGCTACATCCACCCTCATTTAGTGGTTCAACAGATCTATTAGTGGCTGAAAATGGATTAGTACCACTGAAAAGATATTTTCAGTTCTTCAATGTTCTGAACAAGATAAAGTCATCTTAACGGTATATCGTTTGGAATGTGCAGTTGATCAATGGTGGAATCTTATGAAGAATACAAGGCCAAGATTTGAAATTGAGTCCAAGGAATGGGATGAGTTCAAAAGCTTATTTTTCAATAAGTACATCCCTCATATTCTCCGAACAAAGATGGAGAAAAAGTTTCTTGAACTGATGCAAAAGGATGAAGAATATGTTGGTACCTACGAAGCAAATTTTACAAGACATGCAAGGTACGCTTCTGGGATTATTTCATACCTTAGAGTAAGATCGATCAATTAATTAGTGGCTTAAAACCATGTCTTCGAAGGGCGTTAGCCATAATAGAATTAAATAGCTACGAGGAAATTGTTTGATGTGCTCTCAAGGTTGAGATGGAGATTGGAGTAACCTATCAGTCATATGGGTTTGATAGGAAGAGGAAAATGGAATTAAAATGGAAATCTAAAGACCACACTGAAAAAAGATGAGTTCTCCCTTATTCTGAAAGTGTGGAAAGAAACATGGAGGGAATTTTCTGTAAAGGACAAGTAAATGTCTCAAATGTGGAAAAGAAGGTCATCGGGCATTTGAATGCTGCAATGATGGGAAGAAGTTGTCTAGTGATGCAAACAATGAAAAGGCTATATAGAATACACCTCCAACACTTCAATGTTTCATGTTCCTGTAAATGGGGCATTATGCTAATCAATTACTTAATCCATGGGTCATTTATGATGATCGCCGTTAACAAACTCTTAAGAACAGAGACAAACGAAAGTCACATGCCGTTTCTATTAGTGATGTGGAGTATGATAATGATGTGGTGAAAGGTACACTTATTATCCACTCTAAAGTAGCAAATGTTTTATTTGATTCTGGATCCACCTACTCTATTATTTATGAAGCATTTTTTAAGGGTATCACCACTTTACCTCAACAATTAGATGTTGAGTTAGCTGTAATAACTCTTAATGGAACAACGGTGGCATCAAAAGTTTTTAATTCATCTCCAATTGACGTTTGTGGGAAATTGATTCCTGCAAATCATGTTATCCTTCCAATAGTGGAATTCGATGTGATTCTTGGAATGGATTGGCATTCTTTATATGGAGCTAATATCGATTGCCAGAAAAGAGAAGTCACATTTTATATTCTAGATCAATCAAAGATCATCTATCGATGAAAGGATGAACATAACCTTCATGTGGAAATTTCTTCCATCTTATGGGTCTTGATTCCACTAAATGAAGTTTATTTATCTCAAATTTATGGAGAGAAGCTTGCTATTAATAATATCCACATAGTATGGGAGTTTGAGGATGTCTTTCTAGAAAAATTTCCCAGTCTTCCACCAAATCGTGGAGTTGTGTTTTCAATAGAACTCATAACGGGTGCTATGCCTATTTCATAGAAACCTTATAGAATGTCCCCAATTGAGTTTTAGGAATTGAAGAAGCAACTCGAAAAGAATCGTGATAAGGGATTCATATGCCCTAGTGCAGAACCTTGAGGAGCACCTGTTCAGTTTGTTAAGAAGATAGATGGATCAATCCGACTCTGTATTGATTATCGAGAAATTAACAAGATCCCTATCAAGAACTAATATCATCTACCGATTATTGATGACTTATTTTATCAACTACGTGGAGATCAATACATTTCCAATATTGATCTTCATTCGGGGTATCATCAATTAAGGCTCAAAAGGTAGGAAATACCAAAGACAACTTTCCGTACAAGGAATCGACACTATGAATTTATAGTGATGCCATTTGGTCTTACTAACGCTTCTTTTATCTTCATGGATCAAATGAGTAGAGTCTTTAGAGTCTATCTTGATCATTTTGTGGAAGTTTTTATAGATGATATTCTTGTCTATTCAAAGAGAAAGGAATAACATGAAGATCACATGAGAGTTGTATAGAAGACCTGGAGAAAGTAGAAGCTTTATGCCAGATTTACCAAGTGTGAATTTTGGCTTTAAAAAGTTTCATTTTAGGGTCACATAATCTCAAAAAATGGAATATCTGTGGATCCAGAAAAAATAGATTTTATCGAAAGATGATCGAGACCAACAACAATAATTGAGATCAGATGTTTTCTTGGTCTTTCTGGATATTACCGGTGTTTTGTGAATGATATTTTAAGGTTATCTAATTCACTCACCTGGTTGACTCGAAAAGGAGTTATGTTAGTGTGGCCCGAGGAGTGTGAAGAGAATTTCAAGAAGTTAAAAAGAAGGTTATCCAGAGCACCTGTGTGCACACTACCTTGTAGTGGAGAATGGTTTGTGATCTACAGTGATGCATCCAAGATGGGGCTTGGGTGTGTTCTCATGAAAAATGATATGGTGATATCTTATGCCTCACGATAGTTGAATACTAATGAGAAAAATTACGCAACTCATGATTTGTAGTTAGCTATAGTAATCATTGCATTAAAGATTTAAAGGCATTATCTTTATGGTGAAAGGTTTGTTATTTATACTGATTATAAAATTTTGATGTATATTTTCACACAAAAGGAGGTGAATATGCACCAAAGAAGATGGATAGAGCTGATTAATGATTATGACTGCTCAATTCATTACCACCTTCGGAATGTGAACAAGGTGTCTGATGCATTAAGTCGACAAGACCATGCTAGATTATCCATGATGAGGATCTCAAAAGATCCAATATTAATGGATTTAAAAAAAATGGATCTTGGAATCATAATGGAAGGGGAAGAATCTTATCATTTTCAAATGAATGTTCAACCATCTATGCATGTGAAGATTAAAGAGGCACTGAAAGAAGATGTAGAGTTTCCAAAGAAGGTAAGAAATATTCCTAAATTCAACCTTGATTGTGATGGGATAATAAGGTCCAAGAATCGGTTTTGTGTTTCTTTCATACCAGAATTGAAAAAGGAGCTACTGGATGAGGCTCATAGTTCTTCATTATCTATTCATCCTGGAAGCACGAAGAATAATATGGACCTAAAATAGTACTTCGGTTGGGATGGCCTTAAAAGATATTTTGCTGAATTTGCCTTTCGATGCTTGATTTGTCAGAATGATAATGTTGAGAGATAGAAGTCTAAGTGGATGTTACAACCATTACCCATACCCAAATAGAAATGGGAAAACATCACTATGGACTTTGTCACCGGACTTCCTAAAACATCCGAACGCAATAATGTTATCTGGGCTATAGTTGATCATCTTACGAATTTGGCACACTTCATTGCTAAAAGAGAGGATTTAAATCTTGATCAGATTTCTAGGATATATGTAATGGAAGTTGTAAGAATGCACTGAAATCCACTTTTCATTATATCTGATCGGGATCTGAGGTTTACCTCGAAGATTTGGCGAAGTCTTCAGCATAATCTAGATCTAGAGTTGAGTTTCAGCACTGCTTATCATCCTCAGATAGATGGTCAGTCTGAGAGGACAATTCAAACTCTAGAAGATATGTTGAGAGCTTGCTCTATGGATTTCAAAGGTGGTTGGGATCAACATCTACATTTGGTAGAATTTTCTTATAATAAGATATTTCACTCTAGTATTCAGATTGCTCCTTATGATGCTCTCTATGGAAAGAAACGCAGAACTCCAACTTGCTGGGATGAAGTTGCAGAAAGAAAGATATTAGGACCTGATCTTGTTGATGAGATGGTAGAAAAGTTCCGATCTATTTAACAACACATAAGAGCATCTCAGAGTCGACAAAAAAGTTACGCCGATCACCAAAGAAAAGACCTATAGTTTGAAGTGGGCGATAAAGGGTTCTTACAAATATCTCCCTAGAAAAGAGTAATGATATTTGGAAAGAAGGGAATGCTGAGACATAGGTATATCGGTCTTTTTGAAATACTGGATCATGTTGGAAAGGTAGAATACCGATTGGCTCTTCAACTGAATCTCTCTCAAGTTCATGATGTGTTCCATGTATCTCTCCTGAGAAAGTACATACCTGATCCTTCACATGTACTCAGCTGAGAAGTTGTACCGCTGGAGAAAGATCTTTTTGATGAAGAACAGCCTATAGAGATTTTAGATCATAGAGAAAAAGTCCTACGGAAATCGACCACTCGCTTGGTGAATGTCAGATGGAGGAACCACCAATTAGAAGAAGCTACATGGTAGCTTGATGATATGATGAGGGAGAGGTATCCTCATCTTTTTGTTACATAGTGACAAATTTCGAGGGAGAAATTCATTTTAATTGGGGTAGAATGTAAAACCAGAGATTTTTATGAGAATTTTTTTTATTTTATATACATCATCAATGGAATCTTTCACTACACACAACACTATTATGGATTTCATTACATGCAATCGCGACCTTCCTCGATAGCTTGAGTTGTACGAAATACCGAGTTTCACTAAACAAAAATATTCTATTAAAATACTATATAAACTAGCTGTTATGAATAGTAATTAACACTTTTTAAAATTTTATAAATTTTATCTTTCAAAATGGACTTCATTTTTGGATTTTGAATACCGAAATTTTCCTAGGGTGATTTTTGGATATTTTTCTGAAAACATTCAATTTTTTATGAAAAGTGAAACCACAGGATTACTATATAAAAACAAACTTTTTATTAAAATAATTATTTATTTTATTTAAATATATTTTAGGCCAAAATAGATACATAATAACTATATATGTTTAATTTAATTCATTGGAGACATTTTATAATAAATTTAGATATATAAAAATTTTATTGAACTTTTCACCCTCTTTTACCCTCCTCTTAGGAGCATTTGCAAATTTGAATTGAAGTTAATTTTACCGCTTCTGTGAATGGAATTTCGAAAATTTGAGAGATCCGGTTGATATCAGTATGTAAAATGTGGTTCAATGAGATGAAAATAATATTTGTTGAATAGTAACTTTTTACTTTTATTTGTCGCGGTTAATAGTAAATAGGGTAAATAAAGGAAAAAATGATATTACTATTACCCAAACACATGTCCTAATTCTATTATAAAAGTGTATTTTGACCAAAAACCCATATGAATATAATATCACCATTTAGGTCCACATGGATTATATTAGGACATTTAATATTATTTTATTTAAAGAAAAGGTAAAATAGTTAAAATCAATGATTAATAACTAAAATATTATTAATATAGGGTTATACATAAGATAAATTCGATTAAAAAAATACATTATAAAGCTAAAATATTTCCTACATAATGATATTTTATTTATAAATTTTAGACTTTAAATAATTTAATTTGATTATGACACAACGATGATGCAGTAATTTCATTATTAATAAAATATTAACATCATTGATGTTATAAATGCCCAAATAAATGTAATTTGAGACGTTATATGAATTCCACTAATTGTCTAGGATAATATTATAGGTTATTGTTGGTTTAATTAACTTAGTTAGAACTTATCATTCTATTATGATTTTCACTAAAATCATGTACCAAATAGTGTCAAAATTGACATAAAATAGTTTATAAAACAAATATGATACTATTAATTGTTAGTTTATTCCTAAAAATCTTAGGATAGGCCAATTGACTTAAAAAATGATATATATATATTAATAATGAACCCCATGGTGTTCGGTTTTCTTGTTATTGTAAGTTTATTATCCATATAGTGTAAGAAATAAAAAGACAAGGTAAAAGTTAAATTATTTAACATAGAGTTAAATCTAAATGATAAGGATTAAATAGTAACCTTAACTTGTTTAAAACCTATTGGTTGAGAGGATTTAGACCCATACCAATATTAGATTTGAAATAAATTAAATTGGATCTATTAAAAACCGAATGTGACTTTATTATAAAATAATATTTTTAGTTTTTCCTAAGATGCCCCTCTCCTCCCTTAAAAAAAGGCACCTCTTCCCTCTCATTCTTACACCACTTTGAGAATTAAAGAATTTCCAAACCCTGGGAAAATCTCTTCTCCACTTTCCTAGATTCATCCTAGAGGTCTAGGTCTTAATCAAATACCATCTTTAGTTCCCTAAGAGGAGGTTAAGAAGAGGCGTTTCAAAGAAGAGGTAATATCCATTACCGATCCTTTCCAATTTCATTCTTCTTCCACATCATCATCTTTAGTTTTTTCATGATAAAGTAATAACATAAATATTACTTATATAATTTTTTGTTATTATAAATATTAAACAACCCTATTTCACCTTTTATCCATCCTACGGAAAATGAATTCACCGCGCGTGCGTACGTACGGAATACCGTCTCCACGCCGTGGTGTAAACTATTTTCCACCACTACCATAATTGGATTGGTATAATGGTGTAATTAGTAACTATATATGATTATTGTAAAGTGATATTTATTCAGAAATAGTATAAAAACACTTTAATACAATTCCACGATCATGGTAACGATATCATCGCTCGTGCGTATGTACGGCCTACCGTCTCCATGATATGATGTGACTCGTTCTACATGATCTTCATTACATAGTAATTATATAAATGAATTTAATGAATAAATATGATATATATTACACTAATAACATTCTGGAATTAATATATCTATAACATAAAATTATGAATATGAATTTATTCGGCCAAACACGCATAAGAACAAAATGCAATAAACACCTGAATAACAAGTAACAATGAAGTATTACTAATAAAAATATAAAAATATGACCATATATGATATCATATCATTGAGTATGATTCTGTAATAATTCAATAACATTATTTAAATCATTATGCGGGAGCTTCAGACACGTACGTATCAAATCGGACCCAAGGTAAGTGAAAAACTCACAATCTCATTTTTATCCGAGATTGTTTATACTTTTGTATTTACTGGGGTATATTTATCATCCACATCCATATTTCATCAAAATGTAATATTTTTTATATCCTCCTACAATTTTTTAAATCCAATTTTACCCTTCGGTATGTTTTTAGTAAACGATATGAAAGGAATCTTTTGTCGTTTTTCATACAGGGTACTTTTTGACTTTTCCGGCCAAAGTACGAGAAGATTATATTTTAACTTATATGGAATGAATGGATTCATAGAACATTATTTCAAAGAAACATTCATTACAAATTTTCATGTTTATTTTTAATTAAATTCATCTAGTGTAAAATTATATTACATGTTAAGAAAGGAAAAATGTTTTTGAAATAGAAAGGATATTTTCCTTATGAATGGAGTTCAAATGATTTATCAAAATTATTTTCCATATAAGATAATATAGGGTTCTCTTTCTATCCCTATTATTAAATTGATTTGATTATGTGATGGAATTATTTTTATGAAGTACTTTATGAATTGTTTTTATAATGGCATTTTTTTAAGAATCCCATTTTTATCACATGTGTTATGTGACGATGTATGGTTTATTATTTTGTGGCACACATAAGAAAGGATTCATTATGAGATTGGAGGGACCTATATCTCCCTCCAATGCATTGGGTAATGATTTATATCTCATGAGATAGACATGGCTGGAATGGAAGGTTAATATGGTTCAGTAATACAAGACTGAAACGATGAGTGAACTCGGTTCAGAAATGGACTTTGTCCGCTAAGATAGTCTTGGAAATGAGTCATGACTAACAAGAAATGATTTTCTATGATTATGTGTGCATGAAACAATGTATCATGTTGTATGTTATTATTAATATTGGGATCTCATTTTCACTTCTATGATTTATCCCATGTTAAGATATTATGATCTCTTTTGCAGGTTAAGATTTTCAAAAGGATTTTATATGATTGTTATTATCTTTATTTGACCTTACTGAGCATCTGAGCTCACCCCTTTTTATGTTTTTGTTTACCCAGTTCTGGATGAATGATATTAAGTATAATATGCTAAAATGGACTCTAGATAGGATGAAATAAATGGGAGATGCTGTAGAAGATATTTGAACCAGTTTTTTATGTTCCCTAGTTTCTAAAAACACTATACGTATACGGTCCTTTTGTGGTTTTTGTTATATGTTGTACTAATTATGCTTCAATAATGAACTAATAACAATGTATGTAAAGTATGGGTTGTTATAAATACATTATATTTCCCAATTGAAAGCTATTGTTGTATGAAAACTCATGTAAATAATGTTGGTGGTCGCAAAAACCATGGAAATACATTTAAAAAGATTGTATAATATATGATTTTGTTTAAATTATTATTTCTATCTAACCATCCATATATTAATGACCATATGTTGTAAAACCTAGATTCATATTAAAAAAGTTTTTAAGGCATCTCCATAACATCAATTTAATCCTCATATCCCAATCAGATATAATTGAATCTATTAAACTAGGAATCCTTAGAACATACACAATTTATATCCAATAAAATCAGTTTATATTAAAATTTTCATTGATAGAAATGGTGTGCACTGATGTTAAAAGGTTACCAACTACATCTAAAATATCATTAAGGTCTTTAGATATTTTGGGGGAGTCCTACATAAAAATCCACCGTGTTGTTTTCCCATTTATATTTTAGTTTATTAAATGGTAGTAAAAAAATTGATTTATGTTTCTCTTCCTTAGAATTATTACATACCATGAAATGAGATAAAAATTCCAAAATAAATATTTTTTAGCTATCCCACAAAATGTAGTCTTTCTAATATCTATTAATATTTGTACGTATATGATGAGAAGAGTATAATGAATTATGAATATCGTATAACAATTCATTTTTCAAATAGAGTAGTGATTATATACATAAATAGTTGTTAAACATAATTGTTAGTTCATAATCATTATCTAAATAAGTTAAATTTATATCTTTATTAATGACATATAAATCCTTTATTTGTTCCTCTTAAATCATTTCATAGATTTATGGTTGATCATACATTTGATAATGATAATATATCTTCCCTTCCATCTAGATTTCCATATCTATTAATTTAAAACACATATATATTGAATCACATATAGCAGTCGTCAATGTTAGGATGGAATGATTCTTTCTACTAAGACCATCATCAACCTTATTCACTTTCTCATAGTGGTAATGTATCGAGTAGTCATAATTTTTAACAAGATAAACCATTTTATCTAGACCATATTTAATTATTTATATTTGAATATATAGTTTATTATTTTTGGAAATATATATATCACACATTTATCTATATATATAATGTGTCTATATTTTAGTGAAAAATTTAACTTGGTCAACTTTAAATTGTGATTATACTATTTGTCTAAAAACATTCAAATATAATGAGAAACACACATTTACCATATCACTTTACTATGAGTTGTAACCATATAACTTATTTTATAAAAAAATATAGAATATAAACTTTTCTCCACTTCATGGTAATGTAATCATAATTATGATGAAAATCATTCTCTTCACTTTTATAATTTATTTTCACATTCATAAGCCCAAATAAACATTTATCCTATATGATTTTACATGTTTAATAGTTTTGATATACATGTACAAATATTCACAATGCACTGATTATATTTATACAAATCAAGAAAAATTTGATTCGTATTCATAGTGGTTGCTCTGGGCTAATGACCAATAGCATTTGACATTGAAGGATCAATAGTTATACAATCTATAGAAATTTTATAACAAAAAATTCAAATTTATACTGTTAAAATTCATTGTTAATATATTTCTCATACAAATTCACGTTCATTAGTCATTTTAGATCTATTATCATATAATATTTACGATCTTACATACTCATTGAATATATTTTAATATCATATATATATACTAACATAAAATGATCACGATAATATATATTTACTCTATAAATTTAATCTATAAATATATTGGGGATGTCAATATGTCTAAATTGATTCACATTATATTAATTGTGTTCATACCTTGTACATAGAATTTATTTGGGTATGTCCTCATTTAATACCCTCAGTGGAGGAAATCTAGAACGAATTTCAATATTGGATATGTATTGAGCTCCATGAAATTGATCAACCAAATCATCAATACAGGGTAGTTGATATTTTTTTATATTTGCATTGTGTTGTTCTCAATATTCAATAAAGATTAAAGTTTATTCATATTTATTATTATAAAAGATAACATGTGTTATCATTAGAGATTTAGTATGGAATATAAATCTATTAGAAAGAATCTCTTATAGATTCTTCTTCAAATATTTCAATTCAATTAAGGTAATTTTATATTTGGATTTTCAAATAAGTGTAAAACAATGTGATAGTTTGATTAAAAACTCAAACTCCTGATTTAGTGGAATACTAATTTAATTATCTGTAAATACATCAAAAAACACTTGAACAATAGAAATGTATTCAATAAAGAGTTTCTACCAAACTGTATCAAACAAGTAGCCTTCATAGAAAAAAAAGTAGGTCCCAAAAAATAAAATAAATATCTATTTGATGATTGTATTCATCCTCTAACAAATAAATGAACATCTGTTGTTTCATAATATGAAATGTGACTTCCATTTGTAAAAATGTTATATCATATCCATAAAATGTAATCGAATCCATGCCTGTGGTTGCATAAAATATAGATAAATGGAGAATCAAAATAATTACTGGAATCAGAATCCCTCAAAATCTAATTCGAGAAAGACAATAGATATTGAATGTTATCGTAAAACAATTATTAGTTTTTATTAATATATAAATATCTTCCCATTGTGCAAATAATTCAGTACTTTATGATGATTTCATTGATATAATATACTAGGAATTCCAATAATGGGATATGAAATTGACATTTCTTTAGTAGATGGTGAGTGAACCATTAACTACTACATTATTATAATCTAAATCAACAGTTCTGGCGACATAATATTTTCCATTATTTCTAGGATTAATATGTATTTTATTTTATTTCATGTAATTAACATTCAAAAATTATAATTGTTTTGAATAATTCCAATATTTCATGAATTTGAAACATTTGAGTGCTGGTGGTGTATTTTGTTGATCACTATCTCTATTAATATTTTTAATTGTATTCACAAAATGGTTATATATATCTTATTTTTGAATGGCTATCCATCCCACACATGAAACACCATCTACTTCATCTCAGGAATTTAACTGAGTTCTTATAACTGTTTTATTATAATGTAGAAGATTGAATACTATTAATTCAACCTTGTGTTATAGAAAAAGACCCATATCACCCCATCTTTTATTTCAATACAGCAGAACCATTTATTCCATCATAAAATTTAAAATTTTAGTTCTCATATAATGCTTTCATCATATCATATGAAGTCCCTTATGCATGTCACCCATTGCAGACATGGTTTTAAGAAAAAAAATGAATCGATAAACCATAATTTCAAGTTGGATGATAATACATGATGAGTTCCTTTAATGTCTTGTAAAATTTACATCATAGGTACCATTATGTTTACTAGAACACTATATTAGTAGTGGAAGTAATTCATAATATTTTTTATGAGAAATACATTGAAATTACTTGTGGAAAAAAATATCTTAAACACACCACACAATACATAGTAAATCTATTCACATTACCTTGTATTCTTAAAAAGAGTTCACCATTAATCATATTCACCTTCAAAATCATAGACGTCCATAATGATTTTTTTTCATGATCAAGAACTAAAAAATGGAAATTATCTTTTCAGTTGTATGGCCAATTTTATAGAAACATGTGTAATAAATAACAAATAAAATAAGGTGGATGTTTCTTTATAATGTACTCAATGGAATAATGTCCCACACCTTTATTGTTTGTTTGTATATCAGGATTTATAGCTTGAGAATGTTTTAATGGCATAGAAATGAGATATTCCATTATATCTATAAAAAATAGGTTATTTAGGAGTTTAATATATTTATTATTCATATAATTCATAATTATGAATATTTGTTTATGTTGTATACCCTCACTAAAACTCAAAATTAAAATGTGAGGAAAAATGTTGATAGTGGGAAAAAATATAGTCATGAAAATTCATTTATAGGATGTTTGAATGAACAAAATTTCATTTCAATATACTAAAGCATAGGTTGAAACTATATAATATTTGATCCAATGTTATTCAAATTCTTCCCAATGCTTCATAGTGAAAATGTTTGTTAAGGAAGTCATATTCTCTAGGAGTCTAAAACCCATTGAATAACTTCATCTTGTATTCTCATGAAAAAAGATCATAACCTGATTTACTATAAATCCTTATTCAAAACATGAATGATTACTCATTATTTATATATATTATTTGATATATTCCATAAATACAATAAATAATGAAAACAGTATTCAGGATTTCATAAACAAATTTATAAAAAATACATTAATCAGTTCCAACATAATCATTCTGCATAACGACACAACCATGTCCCTTCAACGAAGCATCACTGTAAAAAAAACTCACCATTTCTGGATGTAATTTTCAATACTAGAGCATTCACCAATCATCTTTTAAATTCCTGAAAACCATCTTCACATTCATTTGTCTAGATGAACATAACACCTTTTCAAGATAACTTAGTCATTAGAGTAGATAACCGTGAAAAATTTTAAACTAACCTCCGGTAATAACCTTCCAAACGAAGAGAACTACAGATCTTGGTTATATTTTTGGGTATTGGCCATTCTTCAACAACTTTTGTTTTAGTCTAATAAATTGTTATGCCATGTTTTGAAACAATGTGAACATGGAATGAAATTTTTTTAACCAATACTCACACTTGTTGAATTTTCCATACAATTTATTTTCATTTATGGTTTGCAAGATAACAATTAAATTACTTTCATGCTTCTATTTAGTTTTGGAAAATTCAAAAATATCATCAATGAACACAACCACAAAAATATCCAAGAACTCATGTAAAATTATATTAATTAGATCCATGAATATTGTAGGTTAATTGGTTAACCCAAAAGGCATAACTAAAAATTCATAATGGCCATATCTAGTACAAAACCTGGTCTCTGGAATGTCTTCTACTTTTACTTTCAACTGATGGTACACCGATCCCAATAAAATATTCAAAAATTACTGAGCTCCATGGAGCTAATAAAACTATTCATCGATATGAGGCAAATGATACATGTTCATAATAGTGATGTTATTCAATTCACTATAATCTATTCATAGTCTCATTGAACCATCTTTCTTTTTAACAAACAAGACAGGAGCACCCCATGGTGATGTGCAAGGTCGAATGAAACCTTTATCTAATAACTACTGCAATTGCTTCATTAACACTAAATGTTCAGTTTCAGCCATTCGATAAGGTGGTTTTGAAATTGTCATAGAATTAGTAACTATGTCAACAGTAAATTCAATTTCTCAATCATGAATAATACCCGCCTACTCATAATGAAAAAACATCAGGATACTCATTTACTACTAAAATATCATTAATCATTACAGTTCCATTGTTTTCAACAATAGGTTCAAGGTAACATTAATTTCCATATTTTACTTGTTTCTCAACATCCTGATATGTTATAAATAAAGGGTTCATTCTAGTACATAAATTAAAATTATTTCTAAAAATAAACCTCTTTATCTCTACAGTAAAACATAGCATGATAAATAGAAACCCCATCAATGCCCAAAATAACATCAAACTATACTAGAGGAAAAACAAAGTAAGCTATGCATGTAGATTCCTTCCGCACACAAGGATATGATTGTTATTGTAATCTCATTTTGTTTCACCCTTTTTTTATGGGGGTTTACCTTAACATCGGGATTCATATCTTGAGACAGAATTATAAATTTACAAGAAAACATCTCAGAAATGAAAGAATGTGTAGACCCTGAATCAAACAACACATTGGCATAATCTAAACAAACATGCAGTGTAATTATTACTACTTCATTTGATGACCCAACATCTGCTGAAGAATTTAAAAAGGATTTCACCACCCCTTTTTTCTTGTAGTCTGGCTTCTTTCCCTCAGTTGAGTTCCTCTTTAGACACTCATTTTTATAATGTCCCATTTCATTACACTTAAAATATCTTACCGATGGCTTTTCACATCCTTCTTGATCATCATCCTTACAGTTACAAGAAATATGACCAGACTTTCTAAACTGAATGCACCTTCCATACATGGATAAACATTCTCTAGGATGCATTTTACCACACTTCTCACAGGATGGATATTTGGTTTTCATACCTCCAGGCATCTTTGTTGGATTCTTTCCCTTTTCCTGCCAACTGTACCTTATAATATTTTGTTTGTCAAAGAAGACATAATAAATTAAAAACACCATTTACACCTTCTGTTCACATCGAACAAGCTTTCTGTAACTTTTTAACTCAAGATATTCTAATACCCTTAGATTAATTGGATTTAACCCTGATTAAAAACGTTTGGTTTTACTATAATGATAATGTATGAAATTTGGAGCATACCTTGCCAGTCGATTGAACATTGCTTCATAAGCATCCACTAAATCATCCCCTTCCTCAATTTTAGGAATTTTTTTTCTGTCCTAAGACAAACTAACTTAGGAAAATATTACTCTATAAACATAACATTGAATTCATCTTAGTGAAGATCATCAATATCCTCACTATCTCTGATATTTGTCAGCATCGTCCACCACTGATCATCATAACCTTCAAAATGGTTACCAACAAGACTAATGATTTGATTTTCTATACACCACGTGACATAAAAAATATTCTCCAGTTCTTTAATCCACCCTTCTACTAGCACAGGGTTAGATGATCTTCTGAATAATAGGGGATGTTGGCCCCTGAAATGTTCCACCCCTGACATGATCCTCTGCGGTTGATATGGCTGATCTCATGCATGGATACCACCACTATTTATAGCCTAATTCAACTGTTCCATCACTACAACAAACCGTTCATTTCTGATTCCGACCATCTCATTTTGCAGATTAGGAAGTTTGTCTTCCTCCTAATGTCATCCCAACATAGCTTCCTTATTTCCACTGCGGAATAAAATTCTTAACAAAGAAATATCTTAGCCAAATAAAAATGGTAATCATTAAATTCTATAACATTTCAATCATATCATTAATTAATTTATGTACAAGAATTTAACAATTTTCTAAATTCTAAATTTGTCTAAACTTACCTTTGATACCAACTATAAGGACCCAGACATAAAACATTACTTAATCTTAAATTAATTGAATAATTCACATTGAGGATCTTTTCAGGTTTAGAGTTTTAGAGATTAAGTACATAACTATTACATCTCAAAATATTACAATGTAGACACTTCTACACAGTTTCCATTTTTTTCAAATCGTGAACACTTAAAAAAGAGTCATGTTAAGTATTATTTGAGCATAACATGTTCAAGCTCGTATTTGGATTGTTCAAGGGTGAATCCAAATGATGCCACATCTTTTCCAAGCTCTGACAAATGGGATTCTTACGGGGAATGTCTACTATATGTGGCCATATCTTCTTTTTTCAGAGTAAATTTGATTTGTTAATGTGTTATAATTATACTGATCATTTGATAACTATTCAACATCTATATTAGAAACAACTACAATTCATAATGATATTTTAATATCCAGAAACATAAAACCAATGATTTTCTCATATAATATAATAATTTAACATAATGATATATTCAGTTGGATTCCGAGGAATTTCCATTAATGAATGTTTGGGTCATTACGACATTTCACATTCTAGATCAATCTATGATCAACTATTTATATAATGATGAATAAAACCTTCCAATTGAAATTTGTACCTTATTATGGTTAATTATTCTTATAAAAGAATTTTATTTATCACAAATTTCTTCTGATAAACTGGGGATCATGAATACACCCATTATACATGAGATTGATGTTGTCATTCTTGATTAATTTTTTGGTATTAAAAAAATTGAGATGTTTTTATTTAAATATTACTCAGAACTGGTGATATTACTCTTTCAAAAAGTCCTTAGAGGATGGTCCCAATTGATTTGTAGAAAATGAAGATAAAACACTAAAATAATAATTATAACTAATTTATATTCCAAAGTGTGTCACCTTGGGTAGCCCATGTTCTATTTTTAAGAAGAAATATTGATTAATGAGGCTCTGTATTGATTATCGAGGACATAACATTATCACTATAAATAAAAAATATCATCTTTCCAACTTTGAAGACTTATTTCTCCAAATAAATTTATTACCATACATTTTCACAAATAATATGCATTCATGTTATCATTAAAAAATATTCAATAAGAAGGATATACCAAATACAGAATTTTATAAAAGGTATGTAAACTATGCATTTTTATTGAGTCTTTTTGGTCTTATTAATTACCCCATTATCCTAATGAAACAATTGAATATAATATTTATAGACTATATTGATCAATTTGTTTTTGTAATTATAGATGATATTCTTATCTATTAAAAGGAAAAGAAATTACATTTTTATCACTTGAGAATTTTACTAAATGCATTATCAAATGAGAAGTTTAATGAATAACATACCAAAAAGGAATACTGAATTTAGAATGTTTCATAATTTGTTCACATTATCTAACGATTGGGAATAACTATGGATCAAACCAAAACAGAGGCAATTGAATGATGATTGAAACCAACAATGGTAACTAAGATCCGATGTCTTCTAGGTTTGGCTAGATATTATCAATGTTTTGTGAATCATTTTTCATGATTTGATATTCCACTTACTATGTTGAAATGGAAAATATTTTAGTTGATTTGGAAAGATGAATGTGATGATAATTTCAAATAACTCAAAATAAGACCATCTAGTGCTCCTTTTCACACACTATCTTGTAGTAGAGAATGGTTATTATTATATTATGATGAGTCCATGATGGGTCTAGTTTGTTTTATCATGGAAAATGTCATGATGATATTTTATGCATCACGGTAGTGGAAAATCCATGAGAAATTTACCCAACTCATGATTTGGAGTTACATATGGTAATCTCCGCATTAATGATATGAATTCATTATCTTTATCGTGAAAGGTGTTATATTTATACTAATCATAAAATTTAAATTATATATTCACATAAAAAGGGAATAATATGGCCCAAATTTTTTTAGAGTTGATTAATGTTTATGATTTCTCAATAAATTTTTTCTAAGGGAATGTGAACCAAGAGGCAGATGCATTGAGTCAAAAAGTCAAAGATAGTTTGTTTATGATGAAGATAATGAAAGATCCAATATTTTTGTTTTTTTTAAAATGTCAGATCTAGTAATTTTAATTGAATGAGAGAAATTATATCATTCTCAATTGAATTTTCAACCATATATAAATTAAAAGATTGTGGATGCACAAAATAAAGATGTTGAGGTACAAAAGAAGGTGAGAAAAATTCTTGAATTAAACCTTGATTGTAATGAAATAATATGGCTCAGGAATCGGTTTTATATTCCTCTAATTATATAATTAAAGATGGTGATATTAGATAAGGCTCATAGTTATTCATTCTCAATATACCCTATAATCACAATGTTGTAAGATGACCTGAAATAGCACTTCTTGTGGGATGAGATGAAAAAAATATGTCACATAATATGACTCTCAATGATTGGTTTGTCCGCAATGTTAGGCTAAGAGATAGATGTATAATGAGATGTTACTTCCATTACCCATTACAGAATTGAATTTAAAAACAAATCTTTAGAAAATTTCATTGGACTTCCTAAAACATCTAAAGGAATAATTGTATATGGGTTATAGTTGATTCTTTACGATGTTGTCACACTTCATTATTTTTAGAGTGGATTTCTATCATGATTAGCTTTCCAGTATATATGTAATGAATGTGGTATGATTTCTTGGAGAAACACTTTATATTATATTCAATATGGATCCGAGGTTCACCTCAATGTTCAGGAGAAGCTATCAACATACTTTGTGTACAGAGATATGTATCATCACAACAATCATCCTCAGACAGACGATCCGTCTGAGAGAATAATTCAAACTCTAGAAGACATGTAGAGAGATATCATTATGTATTTAAATTGTTTTTTGTATAAACAAATACAATTGGTGTAATTTTTCATAAAATATTATAATTCACTCTAGTATTCAAATGGCTTCTTATGAATCCCTCTATTGAAAAAAGAGCAGAAAGCGAACTTATTGGGATGAATATGGGGAAAAAACTTATTAGGATGTAATATTTTTGATTAAATGGTAGAAAAGGTTGGAACAATTCAAAAACACTTCAGTGAATCGAATAATCATAAAAAAGGTTATAATGACAATTGAAGAAACAAACTGCTGTTTGAAGGTGGGGATATGGTGTTCTTACTAATACCTCCCTTGAAGAGAGTGATGATATTTTGAATAATGGGAAATTTGAGCCCTAGGTATATTGATCTTTCTGAATATATGGATTGTGATGGGAAGGTTGGTTACCAATTACCACTTTCACTTATGCTTTCTCAAGTTCATGATGTGTACCACGTATCTCTCCTGAGAAAGTACATACCCGATCATTCACATGTACTAATCTCAGAATATGTAAAACATGAGAATGATTTTTCTTATGATGAACAAATGTTATACATTCTGGATTGTAGAAAATAAGTTCTACAAAACCATAACACAATCATAGTTATTGTTTTATGGGGGAACCAAAAATTTGAATATGATACATCGGTTATTTAGGATATGTTGAGGGATAGGTTTCATCACTTATTTGTTTCTATGTGACGAATTTTGATAACAAAATTCAGTTTAAGGGTGTGTAGAATGTAATAGTTGGATGTTTTTTATTGAATTTTTTTCTCACAATATTTTATATTATTTAATATATTTCATTGGAAAAAGTCATGAGTTTAAAAAAACTATGAGTCACCCATATTAAAAAATAATCCTTATAGAATGGGTGTTAAATTAGCAGAAATAATTATAACTAACTTATAAAAATGCATTGTGAATTCTTTTGCTATCAATTATTTAAGAAAAATAAAAATAAATGACATATATTTCTGTGAATTATATTGGTTATTAAATTAATGGGTTATATTTTTGTTATATACACAAAAAACTATTTTTTATATTAATCTAATAGATATTTTATTTATAGGGTATGGATAAAACTCTATTTGATGTATAAAAAATAATTTTTTAAAAAAATGGTTTAATTTTAAACATTTTAATGGTGAACCAATTTTAAATTAAATATAATGACTCAGTAATAATTTTTATATGAAACCATAAACATATTTATATTGAATAGGGATATAAAAAGTTTACATTGTATGAAATTATGATATTTCTCAAATAACATTCAGGTTTTGATGAATGTTTAAAACATGCTATATTTTATTTTTAATAAAATTTAAGTGAAATAATTTATATGGATAAATTATATTATATAATGGTTTCAAATTTTAAATATAATAAATTAATTAACAATTATTATAATTAATATTGATAAATTATATTTTATGTCTTGAATTTTTAAAAAAGGATTCCATATTTTGAATCCATAGGGACAAATTATGTTAATAAGCTATTTTTATTATGAGGCATTATGAATACTAACTTCGTTAATTCTATGAATTACTGTTCTTAACGGTAAATCAGGTAACGAAAGGTAAAAATAAAATTAATAAATTTCCGTAACACCCATAAAAATTTTATTGGATGACCAAATATTACACTTATAATATATTTTTCAAAATTGATAAAATAAATGGCCACATACCTATGAATATGACATGGATATAATAAAAACTATTGAATGTGACAAAATGTCACAATCGGATTTTATATAATTATATTAATATTAATATATGTATAACAAGGAGATAATATCAAAATAGATATTATTTGAAAATATATAATAATTTCCTACACTATTGAAAATTATTTATAATTTTTAAAGATTAAATAATTACCATTAATGATTAAACTATTCATTTATTTTACATTAATATTTAATGTTACCACTAATTTTATAACGGATAATGACATTTTATGGGTGTATTAAAAAATATTTCTCAAAAATTTCTTTTTTTTTTGATTTTATGTAATGTCAAATAAATGGATCGTGTCAGAATTGAGAGTTGTGATATTTTATAAAACATAACATTTTATTTAATTATTGAAAAATCATTATAATATTTAAAAATTAAAATGTAATCATTATAAGGTCTAAAATTTTATAACATATCTATTTATGTTCAATTAACCCCATATGTGTAAATATTTATAACCTTTAGATAATTATAATTTTATTACCATAATTTAAAATAAATATATTAACTAGGATTCAATTTAATTGATAAGGTTTTATAAGACAATATAACTTCTAAAAAAATTATTTGATGACAATACCACAAACATTTATTATCAAATATTTTAAATTAGGACATTTTAATGTTTTTCAGTTAGGTTTGTATTTTATTATAATTAATTATTTATGGAGTTTCCAAAAGTATCTCTAACCGCAACTATAAAAAAGAAGCCCCCCCCCCTCACCAATGCACTTCATTTTGAGCATTAATTTTCATCATTACCATAACCCTTTCCCCTATAATTATCTCTATTTATATTCAACAGATTTTGTTCTTCTTCCAATATAAACTCTACTGCTCTACAAAAGATTTAGTGGAAGATCATTGAGCAAGAGGCAATCTCTCCTACATATTCATTCAATCTTATTTCATTTTCTAATTACTATTAATTAGAATTTTTATTATATATTAATAATATTTGTATCACTCATATACTTATATTTCATTATAAATACTAAACAACCATATTTCACCATCTATCTATCCTACAGTATACAAAATCACCACTTGTGCGTAAGTACGACTTAATTTTCCATGTTATGGTGTAATCTGTTTTCACCACCAACATACATTGATGTGTCTATTTATGGAAATTATATATATATATATATATATTATAAGAGGATAAAAATTCATAAATATCATACAACATCCACCTCAATACCATTCAATATTTTTTGTAATGATGTCATCTATCATGTGTACGTAAAAAATAACTTATCCATGATGCGATAATATTATTCCACACAATCATCATTTTAAAATAATTATATACTTTATTTGAAAAAATAAATATGATATATGTTATAATAATATAAATCTATAGATTATTTAATGTTTATCTTGTAAGGGGATCATAATCTTATTCGACAAATTGCATAAGAACATTAAACAATCAATAACTAAATAATGAGTTACAATGAAATGATACTGACAAACAGATTATAAAATATTCATACATGACAACATAAAAAGAGTTATGATTCTACAATCGTTTTTTAACATTATTTAAATCATTATATTGGTGTTTTAGACATAAATGATGTATATCAGACCAAAGGAATAGGGTAACTTCTAAAATTTTGATTTTACCTAAGATGGTTTCTTTGTATGTACTCACTAGGGTATATTTATCATCCAAATCCATATTTCATAATTATGTAATATTATTTAGATTATTATACAATTTAATAATATTAATTTTACCCTTTGGTGAATTTTTAGGAAACATCATGAAAAGAATCTTTTGTCATTATTCAATTTGAGGTACTTTTGGACTTTTCCAACCAAAGTACAAGGACAATGTTTTTTAACATATATGATGTGAATGGATATTTATGGTTTCTTGAAAACCTCATTCCATGAATCATACTCTACATGATTTTAGGATTGTTTACAACCAAATAATGTTCATTTAATTTTGGGTGACATTTTTAGAAAAGAAAAAATTTATGAAAAATAATCGATATTTTACTTAGGATTTATGTTCGAGTGTTTTATCAAAATTATTTTCCATCAAAGTTGGAAAAGAGTTATGTTTCTATACCTATTAAAAAATTTATCTTTTTTTTGTTTATGATGTATTTATTTTTATTACATATATTTATTTATAGAGGATTATAGTGAAATTATGATTAAGAATCACATTTTATTTTCTTAGTTCTTCTATAATAAGTGATTTATTTTATTGTGGATCACGTAAGAATGGTTCTTTAATGAGATGGGTGAGGCATATAAATCACTCAAATGCAATGGGAAATGATTTAAATCTAACAAGATATACATGACCATAATGACAAGTTAATATATTTTAGTAATACATTGTAGGAAAAAGGTGTGAACTCTGTATAATAAAGCAATTTTCCCGCTATAAAGATCATTAAAATGGGCATGACTAATATGAAATTATTTTATATAAATACATGTGTATGAAAAGAAATTTCAATTCATATGTTATAAATACATGAATTTCATTTATCTTTTTTGATTTATCCCATGACATGATATTCTGATCAATTATATACAGGATAAGAATTTCATATGTTGTGTGATTATAATTATAATAGGATTGATATTTCCCATGTTGACCATTAATAAAAATTTGATCTAATCCATTAATATTTTAATTTCACTCGTGTCATGAAGATGTGTATTATGTAGGATATGTCACTAAATTGTTTAGTTCTAGAAAATAATAGGGAGGTAGTGTAGTTGTTTTATAGACCCATTGTTTATGTTTTATAGATTATAAAGACACTAAACATATATGAGCCTAGAGTGATTTTTTATCTTATGTAATAAATATTTTCCAATGTTGATGTAATAATAACATGTAAATTATGAAATTTTATAATTATTTGATCAGGAAAACTCCCATTGATGATATTAATCTAAAGCCATGTTGATCTCTCAGATGTGAGAATGATTTCGGATAGTGGTCCTAGCCTGGAATAAGTGTTTTTCATGAGAAGAAATATGTGGTGATGTTGACCTAGAGGTGTTTTATCAGAGAACATAATCATCAGAATTATTTTGTGGTCTATCGTTACAGGCCTCTAGAGTTTAAGGATGCTGACATGGTCTTTGTTAGAGTTTTACATCTCTTATGAACTAATCAGTTGGGTAACCTGTGTAAATTTGAACCATTTTTTATTGAACCATATGATATCATTGAGTGACTGGTGATGGTTTCTGATTTGTTTCTTTTACCATCTGTCTTGGCATTTATACATGATATGTTTCATGTTTCATAGTTTAGAAGGTATGTACTATAACATTCGCATGTGATTAGATGGGAGGTTGTTTTTCATGAACCCGAGATCACATTTCATGAGTATCCATTTATGATTATGGATATATAGAATATGGTACAATGTGGGAAAATGATTCACATGGATCATGTATTGCATAAGTGTAGACAGGATCAATAATAAACATGAGATTGAGAGTAATTAATGAGGCCGTAATGGCCTACTATTCTTGTGGATCCATGATCATGATCTCTTTCTGTGGAAAAACATATATTATATTGGGGATATTTTAAATTCCCATTACAATTCAAATAGGTATTTTCTAATTATTGGATCTATGATTCCCTTTCACATTGTTTGGTTAATTACAACATTAAATTTGGAGGATTATTGTAATGTTGATGTCCTTGTGTTGCTGAATTTTTATATTTTACCTAGACTAATCTGTAATTATTTTGGTATATACACAATGTGTAATGATGACTCATGATAGTTAATGCCAGCTAAACTCATCATGTGAGTTGATTTCTCATAAGGAGAATTTACATGTCATGGAAGGAATATTTTGTGTTTTATTTAAAAAGGAAATGTATTTTTATGTGTAACTTCTAATAAAATTGGCTTACAACATATAAAAGATTAAACACAATTTAATTTCCCTTGTTTTTATTTTTAGAGTGTCTTTCTAATGTTTGATGGATCATTCCATTTCGTACTACTCTCTTATTATCTAGAGCTCTTACCCAATGGGATTTTCATTGTATTCCTTCTATCCAGATTGAATTGTTCACAGATTTATCATTATGGCTAGGTGATCCAATTATCAAGGTAATACTTCCCAGAAATTTTACTCTAATATTTCATTAGAGAACCGTTAATTATAGGCAATGGAAATTGGCTTGTGTTTTCAATGAAATATTTTCATTTTTTGTTCATTTCATATATTCTCAAGGTAGATCTAATGGATTTAAATCCCTCTTGTCAGTGGAATATTGGTATTATACAATATTAAGGTCGTTAGATCTGTTAAATTATTATAATTTCAAAATTTTATATTATTTAATATTTATTCCATGATAATTTATATCGGATGGAATTTGATGGAGTTGAGAACGTGAAATGGTTCAAGTTTAAAAAAATCGGTTTCACTAGAACATGTAATTTCAATGATTAAATATATATATAAGAGATTTTTAAACCATAATGTAGTTTGGATTGGCATTAAAATTATTTTATATGAACATGATTATTATTTCTATAAAATAAATTGACAAACATTGCACAATAAAAAACTATGTTTTGTTGATAAAGATACATGAGTAACATTAGTGTGTGTGACACAACTAGGGGTAACATCTATTATGGCTTTCATGTTAACTTTACATGGATCCACCTTTGTTCCATGTTAGGCCTCAGAGTGTCTAGTACAAATTTTCATATAGGCTAGATTCTAGCTATTAAGTGAATTTTTTGTTATGTTTATTTATTAAATGATAGTTCATTTCATTGATGATTGGTCATATGTAAATTTGTATTTAGCAACTCAATGTTCTTTGTTTATATTTTTGGAAAATAGGAAATGTACACTGTTAAAATTCAATGATATTATGAAAATAATATTTCACTTTAATTTATTTAAAAATATTTCTAGTATTTCTTTTAATATTGTACTTGTTTATTCTTTTTATTAGAACAATTTTAAAATCATTTGTGGTAACCTATTAGGCTAAATCGGTTGCACAATCATTCAACATAGAATTGGATGTAGTAAATGATTTCTATGATTTAAGAAATGATATTAGCATTTTATATCATCTATAATACACATTATGTTGTTGTTATGTTTTTTTAAAGTTTGAGGTTATAATTTATTCACATAGAGATATGTTGTCTAGTCATTCCTATTATTTGGGTTTGACTAATTTGGGGAAGATGTATCTTCTATTTTTTCCACTTTTCACTATGTTTCATTCCCCGTTTTCATATATGATGAGAATAATTTCATTATCATTGACACACTCCACCCAATTATAGGATAAATAAAGAGTCTATATGGTTTCCTTATGACTTTTCAATTCATTCATATTTCAAAACTAACAAACACTCTAGCATTAAGAATGACTCTATTTCTGTATGTTTTATTTAAATAATGAAATTTTTTCATTCTGATGGAAAATTTATCATTACCATGTTTTTATTGTTCACATTTTAATTTCTATAAATCTAACTCATATTCATTATATGTGTAAAATTTTTATTCATATTGAAAAACCTCAGAATCCTATAAATTATTATATATAGAGTATTATGTTTTCAGGATCCGAATTAAGGTTTTCAATTTCCATAAAATTCACACTTTAAAATCTTTGAATTCAGACTCCGAAATTCCTAGATATTCAGACTCTGAATTTCCTTGAATGCAAACTCCGAATTCATCAGAATTCAAACTCCGAATTCCTCTGATTCTGACTGTGAATTCTTTGAAATTCTGCTTCCTAATTATTTTGAAATTAGAATCCAAGTATTCATGTATTTTAGAAAAAAATATAATCTTTATGTTACACTCTAAAGATTTATTTTTCCATAGACTCTGATAACAAATTTGGTAAGAATATTTTTTTCCTACCCTTGTTGTAGTTATAAAATGATGGCTTACTTTCTATTTCTAACTAGCAATTTTTTCCGTGAAACGTGTACAGGTACCTCCTAGAATAAAGGAAAAATATGACTGTTGGTGGAGCTTGTAGACTGATGGAGATGTACCTATAAATAAGAGCTCATATGAGGACATCCTTGGAGAGGAAGATAGAGGTAATGACTACCTTGAAGTTGAGGGCTTGCTGGGATAGTATGATAGAATCTAATATTCTAATCGAGGCCTTACCCTGATTGGGGTAAGAAATTATTTCCTGATTTTATAAATAAAGGGACATTTATTCAATATTTTTTGATACACTACTCTTTGGGTTATAAGATTTCATAATTGTTATTTGTATAGTTTCATTTTTATTTTCTACAACATTTGTAATAACATGGAATGTCTAACTATATTATACTTTCTTGTTTTTGTATACTGTGATTAGTAAGATTCTATAGTCTTTAAGGTGTAATCTCTTACATGTAAACTTTTCATAAGTTTCACTTCCAGAATCATATTTCTGGAACCTATATTGTTTTTATAACTAATAGGTCATGTATATTTACCTTGTATAAATTATTTAAACACTATTTTTATTTAGGATAAAAAATAATGGTTTTATTCCAACTATAAAGGATCAAAAGTTATTTTTAAAGTATGAAATTTACCCACCTCTTGTATATTGAGAATCTACATTCCTATTTTGATCCTATAATTTTAACAGTGAAGGTCTCTGAAATTCCTATATTCACATATAAGTTTTCTTGATCATGTTTTCATTGTTCATAATATTTTCCTTTCTTAAGAATATTTTCATTATTTACAAACTTTTTCTATTAACAATGTTTTCATGGGATGATTTTTTCTCTTAAGCTGATAGGAATGAATGTTGGTTCGATTGATAATATATACCCTATTAGACAACCTATTTTTGATGTGAATGTATATGAATATCAAGAGATTGTATGAAGACTTTTTTTATTAACACTAGTGTATCCAATTTTTTTATGCTTACTTGAGTATATAAAATTCCTGACAAGGAAGTCAGTACATTCACCAATCAAGAAAATCCAAAATATCAACTGAAGTACGAGGTACATAATACAATGCTATGTTCAATGACTATAAATATATTAATCTAAATTTTATCTTGTCAAACAGAAAATTTTATTTGGAATAAGCTTGATGTGACTCAACTATAGAACATAAAATGTTATTGAAACTAGAAGACCAATGCTCATAGGTGAATATCATGGTATTTTATTTCCCTTTGGAGAACCCATATGTAAGCTAAATAAATGATTCATGACTATTTTTCATAGTTCATAATAAATTGGTGAGAAATTTCGTGATGATGAAGCTCTTGTGGACAAGACTATAGAAATCTGGCCTAACTAATGGTAATACAAGAGGACAACCATAGATGAGAATATTAAGGTTACTCATATTTATCTTGATGAACATTTTGGAACACTTCTTCAACATGAATCCAGAATGAAGATATATGTTGATAATAATAAAAAGAATAATGGAAATGAAGGTGTTTATTTTAAAATAACATCAAATCATACGAAATAAATGAATTTTGAGAGTGTTATAAGATCCAAATCTATGACATATGTTATAAAATCATAACCTAGTTGAATTGAATCATTAGAAAATCAGTTAGATAATCTTTCTCGAAGGATGAACATGATTTTTGAAGAGAAGAACTTTCAATCTAGATACATCAAGAAAACAAATAAAGGAAAATAAACACTTATATATATTACTTATTATGAATGCAAAAGAGCAGGGAATATATGGATAGATTGTATGATTCTTAGGAAAAGGTATAGAATGAAAAAAAAAATAGATGAATAGAATGAATTACAAAAATTCTAAAGATAGTAATGATTGGAAATCTAATGACACCAACTGTGCTAGTGGTGGAGACTCTTCTAATGAATAATCATAATATGAATCTTCTGGTCTGAAGAATATCAGTCGATTAGACGAGCTACCTATTAAAAATCATTACATAATAAAAACTGTACACAATGCTGAATCTATAACCAATGTATCATTTAATGAAATTTATAGTGATAACAAATATTATGAATCTACGGATGAAGAATCCTCTTCTGATGATGATAATACATTTAATAACTATGAAGAGGTTTCTAGATTTGATAAACACCTTGAGAATGAAAATTCTAATCTCAAGAAAAATCTTGATAAGGAAAATATAAAAATATTGTTATTACTATGGAAATATCATATCATTCTAATGACATTGATAACATAATATTTTAATTTTAATGTATTTCAAAAAAAATTATGAAGTTTATTCTGAGAAGGATAAACATTCTATGGATCTTTAAAAAAGTGTTTATAAGAAATTTTTTTAGAGACTAAGAGAAGTTCTAAAACTACTGTCTTTGAAGGAATCAATTTGGTTATAAAACTAAATATAGAAATATATTCCTTGGGGACGTTTTTTTCAAAAATTACCATAGGTATGGAAAATTTCGATAAAATGTATTAAAAAATGCAATGTCTATGAATTAATTCAAATTCTTGTTATACTAGTTCAAAACCTATTTTCAAAAATAACTACTTCATTCCTCAAAGGAATCCCTTATACATAAAAAGTTTGTACTGTGGAAACTAGTCAACAAGTTGTTCCATAAAAAACTCATTATATATGTTTTAATTAATATTAATATTTCTATGAAAATTTGGATACATAAAATTTTTCATTCTATAATTTCCAAAACAAATTAGGTCTAGATTCCGAATGTATAATAGTCTAATTTTCAGGAATTTAACGAAAATACCAACAGAAATACATGGTACATGGATAATGGATGTTCATGACCTATAAATTGTAAAAAATCATCATTGAAAATATTATTAAATTTAAAAGAATAAAAGTAACATTAGATTATAATACTCAGGGATAATTTATTGGAATAGGTTACATTATTCTAATAAGAAATAAATGATTTAAAATATTAAACATGTTATGTTACTGGAGAACAATCTCAATAGAATAATTCAGTTATTTGATGAATGTTACATTGTGAATTTTAGTAATGAACATTTCTTAATAAACAATTCTAAGGAAGAGTTTATTCATTCAACCCATAAGGAAGAGAATGTATATAAACTAAACATATATTACCTTAAGAGGAATGTCCTACCTTGAAGTAGTGTAATGAAATATTAGTCACTGTTATGGCATAGATGGTTTGGTCACAATAACCTTAGGAACCTATGAAAAAAAATTAATAAATGATTTTTATTGATCTAGAAGATCATAGATTTGATTCCTAAAATGGTTTTCATGCTTTCCAATATGGCAGGTAATATAAATCATGTTTTAAATCAATCTGTGAAGTCTCATCTACTGATGCAATATAGTTAGTGCATATGAATCTTTTTTGGACAATCACAAACTAGAAGCATTGGTGGCATGTATTGAGTATTTGTCTTAGTTGATGACTACAATAGATTTTAATGGGTATAGATTCTAGTAATGAATAATGAATCGTTTTCATATTTCAAATGTTTTAGATCCCCAATTAAAAATGATAAAAACCTTCCATTGACAACTATTCATACATATCATGGAAGAGAATTTCAATATTATGGTTTTGAAACATTTTTATGTATAATAGGTATTACTCAAAACTTCTCAACATAAAGAACCCCTCAATAGAATGGGGTTATTGAATGAAGAAATAGAATTATAAATTAGACAACGAGATCCTTGTTGAGTGAATATTTTATACCAATTCATTTTTGGGATGAAATGATAATTAGTAATTTTTGTACTAAAAATCGTGATTTTATTAAACATTTTCATAATAATGCTCTTATGAGTTATGAAATTGTAGAAAACGTAGACGTTTTTACATCACGGTTTTTGCATGATATGTATTCATTATGAATAATAATGAAATTCTATATAAATTCACACCCAAATACGATTAAAAAAATTTCTTAGGCTCCTCCACAACCTCAAAATCGTAGAGTGTATTCAATAAAAACACTTGTACTATTTATGAAACAGTGCATATCATATTTGACAAAATTGATCATTTTGTTTTTAAAAAACCCAAACCTACATCTTCAGATGTTTTTTCCAAATTGTACAATTAACCCTTGATAGAATATCCTTCTAATAAAGAAAATGTTCAAGAAAATGTTTCTGAGCAAATTTCCCAAGAGGATTTTCTACCATGTGTTGATGAAAATATTTTACTAAACTTATATAAGTTGTTTCATAAGAATCATCCCTGATATAATATCATTGGTGACTAAATAAACAATTAAGGTCTATATGTTCTTTAATAAATGAAGTAGAACATATAACATTCCTTTCTCTATTAGATTATAAAAGAACCAATGACGGTTTAGGTGATAATGATTGGATTATAGCTCTGAAAGATAAGATAAATTAATAAGAATGAAATAAAGTCTAGACCTTCTTTGAAAGTCCTATAGAAACATCTATTTTTGGAGTGACATTGGTCTTTAGAAATAAGTGTGATTAAAATGAAGTCATTGTATGAAATAAAGCTAGATTGGTTGATAAAGGCTATTATCAACATGAAGGTATAGACTATGATGAAACCTATACTCCAGTAGCTAGACTTGAATATATTCATATTTTACATACCTTTGCAACAATCTTCAATTTCAAAATATTTTAAATGGATTTTCAATGTGATTTACATAATGGTTATGCTAAAGGTGTATTTTGTGTTCAAAACCACCTGGATTTGAAGATATGAAACATCTTGAACTTGTTTTCAAACATACCAAATATTTTTATGGACTAAATCTAACTCATAGAACCTAGTATGATAGAGTTATATGATTTTTGCTTCAAAATAATTATGCTGAGGGAAATGTTGATCAAGCCAATTTTATTTAGAAATATAAGAAATTAGTTTTGATTACTCAAATTTATTTTGATGAAATTATATATGGTTAAACTCATTAATCTGTAACAGATTCCATTGCGGATTAAATGAATTCTAAGTTTGAAATGAGTATAATGGGTGAGTTAATTTTTTTTCTAGGTATTCAAATATTATATAAACCATAAGGAACATATATATATAAACATAAGTATATTAACGGTCTAATTAAAAAGTATGGGTATTACATCACTAAATAAATAAGTAATCCAATTGGTTCCCAAAATTTACTTGATCTTGATGAAGCTGGGAAACCAGTGGATCAAACATCATTCATAGGTATGATATGTAGTTAACTATACTAGGGAGCTAATCGTCCAGACCATATGTTTTTAGTATTCTTGTATGAAATATATCAATCCAATCCTAATGAATCTATTTTAAAGGCAGTGAAAAAAAAAATTCACTATATAAAGGGAACCATAGACTTCTGAATCTTTTATACTTATGGAAATGAAATTTTTTTAAAAATATATTTGGATGCAGACATTGGGGGATGTGGAATGGACAGAAAAATTGCATCTGGAACATGTCAATTCTTAAAATGTTCATTAGTTTATGGTCATTAATAAAATATACTCTCAATAGCAGTTTACACTACTAAAGCTGATTTTGCAACCAATGGAAATTATTTTGCTCAACTATTGTGTATATAACACACACTCACATACTATGGAATGAGTTTTAATAAAACTACAATTTTGTTTGAAAATACTAGTTTCATTTCCCTAAGAAAAAACAAATCACATCACTCTCATGAAAAACACATAGATATTTGGCATTACTTTCATAGGGATCAAACACATAAAAGTGGTATAATTCATTAATATATTTGATCACAAGATCAACTTGCTAATATTTTCAAAAATTCATTACCCTTTTATATATTTTAATAAAATAATCAGATATTAGAAATGATAACTGTTTGGTAATACTCTTTGATAATTTTATATTTAAAACCTATATCTATATAGTAAGAAGCACTTTTTCATTTGGGGTGTACAATTTAATGATTTTTAATTGAATTTTTTTCGAAATCTAATTTTTTCCTATATTGGAAATTTTTCGAAATATAAATTTTTTTCATAGTTCAAAATTTTTCAGAAAGAATATTTTTCTAGTTCAAAACAATTCATAATGAAAAATTTATACGTCAAATTTTTTCATAATTAATAATTTTTTACATTAAAATTTTTTCAAAATGAAGATTTCTGTAGTTTAAAATTTTTTATAATAAAGTATTTTTTTAGTTAAAAAATTTTCGTAATGAATCATTTTCTGTAGTTAAAAATTTTTCATAATAAATATTATCAATGCTATATTTTTTGATATAATATTTTTTCCTTGTCTAAATTTTTTGTTGTAAAAATTTCTTCATAATCAAAATTTTTGGAATGCAATGTTAATCATGACAAATTTACCTCATTATGAATAATCATCCTAGCAATCCGAAAGGTATATTTACTTTTCTAATTTTTCATAATCATCCTTTAGTTGTTGGTATTTTCATTTGGTTTTTTAATTTTTTAGATTCATTTTCATTTAAATCCAATTCATTTTCATAAAACCTCAAAAGATCTTTTTCTACCAAAATTTCCTTGGGACAAAAATATCTTCAATCATATCTTATCAACATGTTTCTTAGTCGTTGGATCAATTAGGGATGTTGAACCATCATTTAAATTTCCTATTTAAAGGCTTCTTAATTCCCATCCCACATAGAATTCCTACCTCTTTCATACTGAAGCTATGGCTTTCCTACATAAGCTCGTTCTGAACATCACTGGTCGTCCTCACATATGAAGGATTGTTGATGTATCTTCCAAGAAAGAAATGTCAACGGTCAAGCAAAAATCTAAATGAAATATTTATAGGGAAAGGTTGGATGATCCAATGTTTTATGCCAAATATGACTATATCATATACATAAATATCGTGCTCAATATCTAGGAATGTTTATGTATTCAAAACCTAGCGATCAAGATTTGGCATATCCAGAGTTATTGGTAGAATTTTATGAGACGGTTACATGATTCATGAAAGAAGGTAGAGACAAGTTCACTTTCAAGTGTTATGGAAATTCATATACCATTTCTTACACTAAGGCTAAGAGTTTGATTTAAATTCTTTAGGAAGGGGAAGCAATGTTCTTTACTCTCAATATTCTTATTGTTCATGGATGTTTTGATAAAAAGAAGGTCATAACATGACTTTGTATTTCAGAATTAAAGACTCTCAAGATTATACATCTATCCACAAACATACAAATTATTAAACTTTGTGTTAATGGTTTTGTAATTATGATAAATGTTGGTAAGGATTCCCTCAAGAATAGTGACATCTATATTCTAGATTTCATGGAGAAAATAAGTAATATAAATTTGCCGAAGTACATTCTGGTTAAGATTCAGAATTTAAAAAATGTGAATTTTAATTCTAAATTTATCATGTATCCACCTATTTCGTCAACTATTTTTTTTTGGAATACATCAAAATTCCTAGAAGAACTATGTTGGGAAATGGTAATGTTATGTTGTTCAGTGATGACTCGTTGATAATTAGAAAGAGGGGTTTTCCAATGAATCCAAATTATTCATTTAGTTTCATAACGATGATGTATAAGCTATATCAGAGAAATATAAAGACACTATGATTTCTAGGAAAGGTGGAAGGATGAGGAAAAACAAGGAGCCATAAGACAATAGAAAAACCCCCATGGACATAGCAAATCAATCTTCACTACCGAAACAAAATAATCAAACAACACATCCTAATGATGTTGTAGAAAACATGATAGAAGATAAGAAAAACCAGAATGAATTGGATATTAAGTGTTTCTTGGACCCTTATGAAGAATTATTGTTGAAGGAAAAGGCAGTTTAGAATATTGAGAAGAATGAGAATGAGAAGAAAATGAAGCAAAAAAAAATTGAGCCTGAGATTGTACAATAACTTCTTAAGGATGTTTAAAATGCTCTGAGAAAATTCCAACACCAGATTCTTTCTTGACAGAACCATTACCAAGGATATGAGATAAATGTGGGTGATTCTAGAAAACATTCAAGAAGAAGAAATAATTCCTGAAGAAGAAATATTGAATGAAGAAGAAGTAGAATAAAATGAAGAAGAAGGAAGTTGTGATACTATATATTTGTTAAGGAAAGTAGAGGATTTTCATGAGAAGGAAAATCTCTCTGAAAAATTATCAATCTCAACTTCTGAAGTTGGGTATTCAAAGAATGCTACCCTAGGAAATGAGGATAAGGAAGAAGAAGAAGTAAACAAGTTGTCTGAATTAGAAAGCTCTAACAATTATTTTATATATCAAGAGGATGTTATGGAAATTGTAGATAAGGAAGAGTTAGATTATGATAAAATTATGTAGTTTTAAGAAAGCTAACATGAATCAAATAATCAAGAAGAATTCATTATGATATTTGATAATGGTAAACATTTGGTAGTTAATACACATCAACCAAAGGCTCAGATATAGAATCATATTTTCTTGGCTATGAGCCTATTGTTCAATCATTGAGAAAGCTAGTTGTTTATATTCCTCTTTTCCTAAGCATATGATCAAGATGTCAAGTGATTCATAATTTGTTAAATTAGATATCAGATTCAGTCTACATGGTGATGTATAAGTGTGTCAATCATGAGGATTACTGCAAATAATTTTTCATAAATTTGGATGACATAAACATTCTTTCAAGAAGATGACTGGTTGGTCATAGAAAGCTGTTGAAGATATAAAAATTCATGATGAGTTTAAAGGAAATATCAATGATGATTTTCAAACTGAAGCGGGTATTTTCAATGATCTCACCATTTCCATTGAAGAAAATCCATCCATTGAAGAAAATACTCAAAATCGAAATGTAAAAGATCTGAATGGGGAGTTTTTTTCAGTTGCTCAGAGTTGGAAGAGTGAAATAAATATCAAAATTGAGATTGATGAGAAGCATTATATAAAAGAAGAAATTATATAAGATCAGGAAAAGATTCTTAAGGCTTTTGAAGAAAATATAAAAGCCTTATAAATGAAAATGGAATATTAGGATCAACTTCTAAAGTATATGGAAAAAGATCACCAGGATCTCAAGAAGTTGAAAACCATAGAAAAGATTCTAATGCTGAAGGGGAAGGTAGGGTAATATTTTCTAAATTGGATCATTTGTTTTATATACCATGTTGTACATATTCTTCAATTCATAATGATAATTTTTGGATTATATATATTTGTTTGTTGTTTCTTACTAATATTTCAGCTACCATTTTTTCATTTACATTCCATTTAATCCTTTTTGAAAATCAGAAAGGGAGAGAAAATAATGCCAAAAATAATACTAAATAATGATGAAATTCTCTTATGTATGTCGGAGTTAATCTACGTGGGATTTTACATCACGATGATTCTAGTATGCAAGGAATGAAAAATCTCATTCTAAAAATTTATAATATGATCCATATGGATTTTCAAGCCTATGGGAAAGTTTTTAATATTAATTAAATCCATAAGCAATGGGGGATATGTTTTATTTAAAGTCCAATGAAATATTTTATGCACTTATATTCTTTTTTAGTATGGATGCGTGTGCTTTCCAAAATGGGGGAGATCGTTGCTTCAATAAGGTTTCCATATGACTTTTCAATTCATTCATGTTTTGAAAATAATAATCATTCTATCTTAATGAAAATTATATTTCTCTATTTTTTATTCAAATATGGAATAATTTCATTAATCGTGGAAAATTTATTCTTACATTGTTTCCATTTTTCATATTTTAATTTCTCTAAATCAATATCATTTTATTTAAATATGTAAAATTTAGTTTCATATTGTAAAACCTAAAAATATTATAAATTCATAGAAATAGTGTATAATTGTTTTTAGGATCCAAATTTAGGTTCAGATTTTCAATAAAATTCAAAGTCTTAATTCTCTAACTTAAGACTCAAAATTTCATTGAAATTTAGAATCACAATTTCTTGGAATTCATACTCCATGTTCTATGAATTCAAACCCCAAATTTACCTAAAATTTAGACCCTGAATTCCCCCCAATTATAACTCAAAATTAAATTAAAAGTTAGACCCCAAATTATTGTGAATTTAGAAACAGAATTCCTCTAAATCCAGACTCTGAGTTCCTTAGAATTCTAACTCTGAATTCTATGGAATTCAGGTTCGTAATTCATTTAAAAATAAAATCTTAATATCCATCAATTTTAGACAGTGAATGATTTTCATAGCCACCTAAATTTTATTTTTTATTGGACTCTAATAAATATATTTACTTAAGAAATAAAATTTTCATACCCTTTTTATAGTTATGAAATGATGTCGTGCATTCTGTTTCTAAATAACCATTCTTTGAGTTACACATATATCGGTCCCTCTACAATTGAAGGAAAAATATGACTAATGAAGGAGCGAGTCGACTATTGGAGATTTTCCTATAAATATGAGCCCATTTGAATTAGTTAAATACTGTTAAATCACTCTAGATATTGCATGTTATTGAATTGATTTATAGAGAGTGAGAGATAATCACTCTTTGTGCATACTGAACACCTTGTTCAGATTGCTTCTTGCAACTATGAATGTTGTTGCCTAAATTTGAGGGCTTCTGAGGATAGGAAGATAGTGCTGTTGATTACATTAATGTTTTAGGACTTACTTGTTGCGGAAGGAAGAGGTTCAGAGTACCATAATGTTGAGGGTTTTCGGGGATAGCAAGACATACTCTGATATTCCGTTCATGGTCTTACCCTTGTGTAGGTAATACAGACATTCTTGAAAGTATAAATGAAGGGACCATTATCGAATGTTATTGGATATCCAACTCTTTGGGATAAAAGATATAATAGTTCTACTTATATTATTTTAAGTTAACTTTCTACTGCATTTTGATTATCATGGAATGTGTAATTATCTTATAAATTATTGTTTTTTAACTCTAATTAGTTAGATTCTATACGCTTTAAGGTGGAATCATTTACATGTAAACCCTTCATAAGATTCACTTCCATAACCATATTTCTGAAACCTAGCAATTTTGTAGAACTAAATGGTTTTTTGAATATACATTATTTATCTTTTCTAAAAATTTATTTTTTTAAGGATAAAAATATATGTTTTTTTCCAACATAAAATGTTCCGAAAGATATTTTAAAGTATAAAATAAACCCCCCACCCCCCACTCTTGTATATTGAGAATCAAATTTTTTTTTAATCCTACAATGACATGGGTGACAATGAAAGTTGACCTGGGATGATATTTTATAATCAATTACAAAAATAAAAATATAGAAGATGTATAGTCTTCACTAAATTCATTTACTCTAGTAAATATTCTACATAAAACTTTTTCTATGAACCTTTCTATTAAATATCATTGTGATATTACATACTTTTTATAATTTTACATGAAATCTATGTTATTCTATATAGAAAATAATCCATAATCTCTAACTTCTAAGGCATTAGTATCTATAACAATTAAAATATACAATTTATTTTCTCATACCATATTTTAAAAAAATATAGTTAAAAATAAAATTCAAATGATTCTGTAATTTAAAATCCATACATTTTTTCCAAGTTAGTTTCCCTCATCCTATCGTTATAATCAACATTACTCATATCTCATATTTCCAAAACATCCTTATTTATAATATGAGGATATTAAATACCAATAGACTCTATTAAAAATAGAGCCCATATAAAAATTATTATTAAGATCCTAATCCAACTATATCCAATTAATATACTCAGTTCAAATTACCAATGAATCTATTCCAAAATAAATCTTGGTGCTATCTATTTTATTATTATATCAAACAAAAACATGAGTATTCAATCAAATTATGTTTCAAACTACATTATAAAAATAATTTTTAAATTTCGTATTGAATAGTTAGTTGTGTGAAATTTTAAAATAGTTTATAATAATTATTTTCTTGTGAAAAAATATATAATATATATAATAATGAAGAAACACTTTTATATTTTAACCCATCATGGTATGATTCATGGAGTAACTATATGAAATGTTTTCAACAAACATTATTCCCTATAGAATTGAGTGTATCTTAATATTCACCGTAATAGGATATTAATATTTATTTTAATGTACATTTTGAATGCTAAAAATATTGTTTTCCATTGTTAAAAGATTTATCATGAATTAATCATTATTTGATACGATCATATTGCTATCCATCTATGGTAACTAAATCCTTTATTTATAATTCCACAAGTGCACAACTCAATCATCATGGGGTAGAAAGAGGAATTGATGATCCGAAAAAAAAAATTTCCATTTTATAATAGTACCAAATAAAATAATATAATGAATTATTTTTAAAATTTGAATGAGAATATTAATTGAATTTCAAATGAACTAAACATTAAAAGCTAACAATAAAAGATGAAAATGTTTAAAACACAAATATAATAATGAACCACATTCAATATTTTAATAAACTGTTTAATATGTATCCCTCTAACGAATATAAAACTCAACCCTATCAAAGAATAGTTTCTTTCATTTCATACATCACATCCAATTAAATATACTGGTCTACCAAAAATTATAATTAGAGGGCATGTATTAACTGATTAGAATTTATCCAATATGATTAAAAAATCAAAAATATGAGTAATCCAAACATGAATTTAAATTATTTAAATTTATAAAAAATATATGTAAATTGAAATTAGTAATGATTAAAAATGAATATTATCCATATATAGTACAATAATAATGAAATATTGATTTTATATGTAAATTAAGTTCACCAATAATAATATTTTTATGATAATGACACAATAGAGAATAATTATAAATTTCAAAACGTTTTACTCAAAATAATGAACCCTCATAAGATGAATCAATATATATTTTTAATAAACTTCTTATAAAAAATATATGGTATCAAAGTCATAATATAAAAAATTATTATAAAATCTTATTAATGAAATTTGATTGAAACAATCTCCAAATTTGGCTAATTGGTAGATCTACTAATGTAGTCCTCCCATATTATAAATAATTATTAATAAGAGTTTCTAAAATTTAAAATAACACAATATAGTTTTTATATACCAAATAAAACAAACCCTGAACCACCTTGTTATTTTTTATATAGAGTCATTTTCTAACACACACTATCCCTTAGGTCCGTCAAAATATAACAACATGGAGTATAGCCATAAAGACTCTGTAAGAAACTACTTTAATAATAGATAATATATTATCTTTCAAGAATCCAAATAAAATATTAACTTTCAAATGGAAAAATATATAAACATTCTTATAGTTTATTCAAAAAAAATTAATGATTTAAATATCCATTCTAAAATTTATATAATTAGTATCATGGAAATCATGTTTAATAAACCGATAACAAATTAAATCAATGACATAACACAACATTACTTTTTCTTTTTTAAATAAGAAATATATTTATCATCAAACCAAATTTTTTAAAAATTAACAAGATGAATATCAAAATTGCAAATTTAGAATTATTAAATATTAAAAAAAGTGTTACCCCCAAATATATCAATCAAGAAAGTAATCTTTGGAAAATAATATCTATTTTAAATTCAAATAAGAAACAAATATAATAGTAGAACCTGATAGAAATATTCTAAATCATATTACATAGATATAATTTCTTTTAAAACATCACAAACCCTCTATTTGAAGATCCTTAGGAATTAAATAACAATGAAATACCAATAATAAATATATTTAATTTGTTATTTAAATATAAAAATGAAGAAATCACCTATAAAATAATCTCTAAACAACTCATGAAAAATTTTCATGGTTATTGTTTTATTTTTTGTATGGATCATGTTATTTCACACTTTTCTCTTCTGACATTAGAAATGGTAATGGATATCCATTGAATACCATCAGAGTAATAATAAAACATTACAGTAAAATATATAAAACTATCGTTTTATGAAATAAAATAATAAGATGTCGAATTTCAGTTGTCTTGTGAGTGGCCTAACCCCCATTCAATTTTGTTATTAGTCATGCCAAATTTCTTAAATACCTTCTCAATGCCTCAAATATGAAGATTCCAAATTATATTTATAATATATAATATAATTAACTACAAATTTTTATTAATTGTTATAAAATATTTAAATCTATTCACATTACATAACTCAATTTTTTATCGTCTAAATTAATCCACCAACCTACAGTTTCTTCATTACACCTTCTCTGTAGAATCCTGTTTGGGAGGTATAGATAAATTATTGTAAATGGGAGTACTAAAATGATATGTATTTAAAAAATAATTATAAAGTACACTATAAAATAAAATCATATCTCATAAAATAGAATTACAATAATACACCAATTATAATTACAATTAAACATGATATTAAGAAATTTATTTGTTCTCTCCCATTCTATTACATTTACTCTATTTTTAAACATAGTTACATTTTATGGAATAATACATTAATTCAAATATCTAAAAAAAATAAAATTCAAAAATGCTTTACTATAATTAATATCATTTAATTATTCAAATTACAAAACATTTTTCTAATCTCATAAATTAATTCTTCTAAATATCCTCTGTTTATGACTATAATAACGTTAATTATTCCACATAAATATGATCATTATTGCACTTATAAATCCTAAATCAATATAATGATAATGTATTAATACGTCAAGCACACAATTTCATGGAAAATAATAAATTATACCATCAATGAAAATAATTTATTATTATTACATTATTATACTTAAAATATTCATATAATAGATGGAGTGTTATGTTTTTAGTAAAACAATAAAATATAACTTCACTGAATTTCATAAACACTATATTTATGGAACTGAATTAAAAATCTACTTAATTAATGTTTTTTCACATTATGGACATTCCAATTCCATTAATAACATTAAATTTTAACCCAATGAAATTAAAATATAAATAATTATCAAATATTACATACATTGAAGGTGACTCTGTATCATAGAGACTATTATGATATGTATATGGGAACTAAAATCAATGTGATAGGATAACCACCAAACACAACAAGAAGATATATTTTCATAATGCATTATTTAAATATAAATTAATATTTTAAAAATATAAATTATAATTCAAAAAAATTACTTGTAGATTATTATATGAAATATAATAGTATATAAATATATATGTTTGATAAACATTCGAAAAATAATTTTTAATATATATAATATTTTGAAATGTTATTATTTTTTTGTAATATATATATTTCATTATTATATATTATTAAAAAATATATGAAAATGTATATTTTTATTCAAAAATAATATTAATTATATTAATATTTAATTGAGTTTAAATACATTACCTGATATATATATATATATCAATTTATAAGAAATTATGAATAATTAAATTATAATTATTTTATAATATTATTTATATTTAAATGATTTATTATTTTTCAAATGAATAATTTATTTTATATTTTTTTCAATTCTAATGTATTTTTATAAAAAATATTATTCTTTTAATTTTAAAAATATTTTGAATTACATTATAAATAGTCATATATTCAAATAAATTTAAAAATATCACAAAACATATTCAAATACAATTTAATACCTATAATAAAAATCATTAAAAATATATAATTAAAAACTTATAAATTATTTCATATATATGTATAATAATATTGTTTTTAAATACATAAACAATTTCTATTGATTCTTAATTATGAGTTATGGTACAAGCCATTGATTTGGGGACCAATAACCATAGCTGGTTGATTTGTTTTTAAAATGAAAAAAGAAGCACAACATACTAGGGCTTGAAATTGATTATATGTGGCTCAATGGTATATAGAAAAGAACAAGTATAATTGATTATAAAAGTGGAAACGTCACAACTAAAAATATTAATAGACCATGAAAAAAAATTATCAACAATATTTAGTCATGAATTTTTCTTATTCCAATAGGATAATAGTAATCATCTTTTTTTCTCAACATTCTATGATTGGGTATCCATCCCATCATAACGATTGTCATCCTATCCTTCACTATAAAAGATGATGATCTAGAGTGTATTTTTATTCTATGTATGATTATTTTATTTCATTATTATATTTTTTAGAATCATTATTGGGCTAAATAATTGATACATCATGGAAACAGCTTTCCTGGTAAAAGTATATACATGAATCATAAAATAAAATAAACAATGTGGGATCCAGAAACGGTAATAAAGAATAATTTCCAAAAAATTAATATAAACTAACATATGTAATAATTTCAATGGTTTAGTTATATAATGATTTAATTATAATATGTAGGTTAGAATGGGTGACTATGATTGGAGAGTAGCTTTCATTATATAATGGGGGGTATGGTCACATATGTAATTATTCAGAGTGTTAAACTACTATTATTGTAACATCCCAAGTAATTAATGAATATTATATTTTCATATATATATGTATATATGAATTAGATAGTGTTTTATTGGCTTATAACGAGAATAAATCCAATCGTAATCATGGAATACACTAATTTTTTTAAAAGTTTGTTTTACTGCCTTTTGGGAGAAATCCATATTTAAATCAACATTTTGAAAATTTTATAATCTCTATTTATAAATATTAACTTATTCATTAAAATCGGGTTATTGAAATTTAATTTGGATAAATTTTTGGTATTTTTTTGACAATTTTCAATTTTTAATGAATAGTGATAAATACAGTATTTTACATCAAAACTTCATTTATCATCAAATATCAATATATGGATAGATTATCTTTTAAAATGGTTTTAAAGTGTAAATAGAATATATTTTTACCATTTAATCCAATGGTGGTCCTTATAGTTAATTTTATTTTGGAATTCATCATAAACATGTTCCAAACGTTTCGTAGATATTGCTTAAAAAATGCTATTTGTTTTGACAATGGAAATTATTGTTAAATTAATTATTTCAATTTAAATGTTTTTAATTTTGTAAAATGTATTCTATATTTGGAATCATAATGTTAAAATTATGTAATTAATAATCTTTTGTTTTTGGACATTATGAATTGTAACGGCGGTAATTATCTTTAATTATTTCGATTAATTAGTAATCAGGTAGTTAATGATAATAAAATAACATTGTAATAATAACAAATGACCACAACGTATGTCCTAATTCTACTGGTTGTGTCGTGGCCGACCATTGGATGCATTGTACCAAATTATGGGACGCGATGGAATTACTTTTGTATGATAGTGACACTTTATTATTTCATTTTTAATAGAAAGAGAATATCACAAAAGAATGTATCAACCATATAATAATGTTTTTGTTTTGCCTATATAAATGATCTATTAGACTATAAATAGTCATTGGATATCTAAAAATATTTCCTACATCATAGTATATTTTTTATAATCTTGTAGTCATTAAATAAATTAATTTATTTATGACACCATGATGATGCAACAATTACCTCATTAATGAACCATTTATATAAAATCAAAAGATACTATTAAATCTAATACTTACACCTCTCAATAACCTATTGGATGAGTATATTTAGAACCCTTATCACCTTATAATCTAAATATATCAATGTGTGACCTTTAAAATCCAAAACTCATTTTAAAATAAAGTAACATTTCTTGACATTCCAAGGGTGCCCTTCATCCATCTTATAAAAGGCCCCCACCAATACCTCCTTACCCACACCTCTCATCTATTGGCTCTACCATTGTCTACTCACTTTATCTCTCCCCCTCTTTATCTTCATCATAGAAGCCTTACCCTATGCAAAAATCTCTTCAAGAAACTCTTTTGGTTCAAACGGAGAAGAGTAGCCCGATTTAAATGTAAAGTATTCTCAAAGGTTCTTTTGTTTTATTTTGCTTCTGGAACCCCTTAAACTATTTTTCTTAATTTATTTTGTAACAACACCAGTATCTTCAATATTATAGGATGTTTTTATAAAAATTATTCAAGCTACACTTCCACACACCTCTGTCTAATGGTTAAAAAACATACTGTTTCTGTGGATGGCGAATTACTGCCTCACAAAACGATGATTGTTCAATATTCTTTTAACACCTTCAATTGTGGCCATTAAGATGTAACTATTCTTATATATGATAAATATTATTTTTACTCTTTCCTTATGATTCAATATTTTTCATTTATGGAATACCATTATGGTTTCCATTTAGGTTAAACGCGATATATTCATTTTAGGAAGTGCAGAGTACCGCCCCCTCAAAGTGATTAGATTCATTAATTCCATATGTGAGACGTGTAAAGGATTAAGTTAATAATATTATATATGATATTATACTGTAATTATAATTTATCATTATACCATTAGGATTCCATTCCATTAAATACGAAATTGGAATGAAAGTAGTGTTCATGTGTATGTACTTCTTACCATCTCCATGAATGGTGCAATTCATTTCATACCACTAAAAGTTATGTAATATTATAAATTCAAGTATATAATAGATATATATGATATATATTAAATAAAAATCATGAATATAATTCTTCATATAATCGAAATTTTACCACAAGAACAAATTGTAATTATAAGGAGTGTATTTTGGACTCAAGTATCAATGATCGACAAAACGACCGTTATTAACCTATATAATTACAAAGTATTAATAACATGGTAATAAGTTATATTAAAGGAATAATAAACTTGAAAAATGTTTTTTTAGAATGTAGAAATTAACCCAAGTTTATTATTTAGGAGATTAAAGAACGATCGAGTCAAGTCAAACAAGAGGTAAGGGGCTTCGTCTAAATATTCTTTCATTGGGGCGTATTTTGATTTATAAACAACATTCATTTATACGGTGTATAAACCCCTTTAAAAATTTAGTTTATTCAAATGAAATTTTTTTTACTTGATGAATATTACTAGAAGACAAAAGGAAATGTTTTTTTGTCGTACACATGTGGAGACAATGATTTTCTGCCACTGTGACCATTATTTGAGTTTAGGCTTCCTCTACAAGCCATAAAAGTTTTTTAAATGAAAAATAAATACCATGATTTAATTTTTTTTTCTATTGAAAATGGTTTTGATAACGATTTTATGTCAATGTGTTGTTTTTATATCTGATGTGCACTGTTTTGCATTTGTTGTCAATAAGGTATGTTGTTGTCAATAAGGTGTTCAGGAATGAATGGATGACTAAGGAGTGTCAATATTTGAATGAAAAAGGATGTGATGGTGATGGTGATGAAGGGAAAATGGCCATTGTACATTGAAGCATGTCACTTAGGAGATTCAATTAGTGACATAAGAGGTTATGGTTGAAACATTCTCCATGTAAAATCAGACGATTACTGAACTGATCTTAATGTTCCAATACTTGTATCAAGGTTATACAATGTTATAACACTTGAATAATTATGATTGAGAATCATCAAATCCGATGATGGTGGAGATGATCTTAAGTTCAAAGAACTTGTATCAAGAGGATACAATGTCACAACATTGTTAGAAGTCCATGAATTGACTTCACAATGAATGAAGAGAGAAAGCTGATTCATCCACAACTTCTAAGTGGATGAAGTGTTTTGAAGAAGTCCATGCACTATCTCTTAGTGCATCTGAATTAGAAGATGATCGAACCTCGTCTTTGATTGGATCAATGAATAACATTGAAGAATTATTTGATTCAAGAGGTCGGTTGAAGACGAACATTTACAATTCCCTCCTAAGTAGTGAATTCATGTTGAGGAGGAAATGATATATTGTTAGGAAGAAAATTGGGAAGAGAAGAATAATGGTTTGACATTTGATATGTGAGTTACATTGTTTTTAAACAACGTCCTCACTATTTTACTTAGCAAAAAATAGCCAGCCAATGGGCCATCCTTAGGGTTCAACCCAAGGAACATGTGGGACCGAAGTCGACACAACCATGGGGATCCCATGGGGCAAGCCCAAAGCGGTCATGGACATGTGTAAGTCCTGAGGACACGCAGTGGTGAACCCGCACAGCGTGGGGGCCCGGAGTGTGTGTCGGAGGAGTATAGTGGGCGTATAGCACACCAGTAAGAGGTAGAGTGGGCGCAAGGAGCGCGCCCGCGGAGAGAACACGGTGCGGGGTGGCACCGTGGAGGGAGAAGATACAACTGAGCCACTGTCGGGAGAGGCTGTTTGTTAAAGTGCGGAAAAACCTCGCTTCGTTTCGATGTGGGATAGGTTTTTAAAACCCTAGATCTATTCTCAGCTGCTCACTTGATCATGCGCCTGCTCTCAACCGCTCATCTCATCTACGACGTGATGTTTTAATCTCAGCCGTCAGAGATCATTTAATCTCCGATCTAACGGCTCCCAGCATCATCTTCAACCTCATTCTCAGCCGAAGACACCTGTGACACTACTTCGAACTAGAGGCCATCCATGCTAGCCAGATGGAGCTCATGACCACCATTGATGAAGATGAAGGGCCTATCGTGTTCGTCTCACCATTACGAACACATGCATTCCTTAAAATATACATGCATGCAACGAGATGAGGAATTTGGCCGAGGCCGAGGCAAACAACATTGCCGAGGCCACTATGATTCATGCTTTGCATGGATCTACCTTAAAAGAAGCCATTAATGCATTCAAAGATGAATGCACGTGAAGAATGTGATGAAAAATATAGGCCGCGTGAAACAGAGAAGGGAATCAAGATTTGAAAAAATAATGAAATCCCGAAATCTTTGGGAGATCATGTTCTCTCTCTGCGGATCATCAGGGGCAGTCCTTTCCTATAAAAAATGAATTTGAAGCCTTGATGAAGGCTACTGAATAAATGAAGACCCACGAAGCACTTGTGCTATGCGAAGTAAGGCCCCACGCAACCCCTTGCATGGTTGAAGTTCTCAGGGCCACCTGAGGTCCCGAAGGAGTCCCCTGCGCACTTCCCCTTAGGCAGTAGGAATAACTCGAGTAGCACGTCTTGCGCGCTTGATGTTGTTGCAGCCTTGCCCGCACACTTGCGTGGCAGGAGGAGGGATCCACCATGCGCCATGCGTGGTAGGAAGGTGATGTCGCACTTGTGCGGTAGTAGCATATTTCGTGCCTCCCACATGGTAGGAGCTACCGCGGCTGCCACACCTGCGCGTCATTTCACCCAAGTGGGATTGCGGGGTTAAAGGCAGTGAGGCCGAGGCCATGGCATACTGTGTGATGCCTTGCCTCATGCCTTACGCGGCTGGGAAGGAGAAGGTCGCACCCCTTGCGTGACTTCATTTGGTAGGGGTTCAGGTGAAGAGTATATCACACCTCTTGTGTGTGAAAATTAAAAGAGGAAGGCCACAACACCTAGTATGTTTGTGCAAAGTGAAGAACACACTTGGGTTGTGTGTGTGCTATGTGATGGTGGCGTTTTCTAGTGTGTGAAAAGTAAAGAACAAAGAGAGTGTGAAATGAGATAATAAGGCTGAAACCTTTGTGTGTGCACAGGTGGAGTGTACACACTTAGATGAAGAAGAAGAAGATGCTCTCACACTAAAGAATAACACAAGTTTATGTTTGTAAGAAAAAAATATTATGTGTGCGAGGAATGTGAGAAGGTGTGTGAGCTAAAAGTGTTTTCACCCTTTGTGGGTTTATCACACCATGAAGAGAAGGGGAGTGCATGCTTACATGATTGCACATGAAAACATGAAAAAAATCTAAATCAGTTTGTGTGCATTTGAGAAGACCAAGAACAAAGGTTCTTGAGGATTTTGAGAAGTCATTCAATCAGTGCATGATGATTCAGAGATGCCAGACACTCAGTGCATGATGTTGATTTGAAGTCTAACTGCACTTATCGTTGATTGAAGTTTATGTGCGTCTCAAATTAATCACTTGTTCTTGAAACTTAGTATAGCCTTACTTCGGGGTCGATCCACAGGGAACACTGGCATGCGTGAACTCAATTGAGTTAATACTTAATTATGTGATGTATGCAGAATTTAGAGTTGATTGGTTGTTTATGGTTCTGGATTTTGAACTAAATTGAAGAAGTGATTAACAGCTTAAATGAAAACATTTTTAAAGAAAACAACGGGTGGATTTAAAGAGTTGTTAAACTGGAAAGAGAAGACGTGTCGAGGTTGTGGAGATTTAGGAGTTCTTATGTAGATTATTAAACGGTTTCGTTGTTCATAATAATTCAATCATTCTGGATTTCCTTTTTGATACAAGATTTCCTTGGTCTGGTTCCTCTTGTTTGGAATTAGAGAAGCCGACTCCTTGGTCCGGCAGTTGACGTTCTTTAATTCTTCATTAAGATCTGCCGATTATTTGAATCAGTGAAATTAATCCAATGGCCATGGGTATTTCCACAGTTACTGTTTCTTTGTATCACTGAGAATGCTTCCCTTGGTCTGGCTCAGAATTCTTAGTTAAATTTATCAGTAAATTAAGAAAAATAAGAAGAATTATGATGAACGAACACAACTATTAAAGCAACTCACAAATCACAATCATGACATCCACAGCCCCAACACGAGGGGTTTAGTTACACATAGAAAATAGGGAAGAAATGAAAATCACGATACCTGACAGATTCATCGTATGAGCGTCGGGAATCAGCGTCGGTGGAATGAATGGTGGGATCACGACACCTTGGTGGCTCAGGAATGACGGCAACATAGCTTCTCTATTTCTTCTATCAATCTCTCCTCCCAAAATCCGGAGGCCAAGACCTTCTTTTATAGAAAACTAAAGTACACGACATGTATAAAAAGTACACGCCGTGTACTTTTTTCACGCGCTTTAGGCCCTGGTTTTCTCAGCTGGTAGGTGGCCTAACACACCGTCTTTGACTTGAACATGGCGCCGCCTGGCAGGTGTCTCTACATGGCATGTAGCGCCGCCACACAAGGCGTGTAGTGGCAGTTATTTGGCCGACCAAATATTCTAGAACCACGAACAAGGCATGTAGCACCACCCCACTCGGGGTGTCTCCTCGTCGGCCACATGGGCGTCTAGGCTCTTCTCGACAAGATGCGCTTCTAGATTATGGTACATGGAGTGTAGAGACTTTCCACACGGCGTGTAGTATCGCCTGGAAACATGGGCGTGTACTCGTTCCTTCGGGTCGTGTCCTGATCTACATGTACACAGCATGTATCACCACCAACATGGCGTGTATCTATCACCCGGTGACATGGTCGTGTATGGACTCCCTCGGTCCGTGTCCCTGTCTGAAAGTAGACGGCGTGTAAAGAAAGTACACGACGTGTAGTTTGAAAATTTTCTCATACTTCTCCTGATTTGTGTACTTCTATAAAAAATGTCCTGAAAGTAAACATAATCACCAAAATCAAAGAATATGATCATGAAACAACATATATTTGATAAAAACGTGTTATTATTTTCAATAGTTTATATAAGAATGTATACAGAAGTCAGGTGCATCAAATTCCCCCATACTTAGTCATTTGCTTGCCCTCAAGCAAAATCTCAACATCTAATTAAAAGAGGCTATACATTTAAAAGGAAGGCATTTAATTAATCAGAAGTACAGATGATAGAGTTACTGAAGAATATTTTAAAAGGCGCAATTAAATTCAATTCATAAGATATTAAAATCATGCCTCATACATAACTTAACTAACTACTCTTATCCCCTTTTAATACATTTTTCAACCTTTCACAAATAAGCATGTCACTTGATGATTTACCTTACCAGTAAAAATTATAATCCACACTCAAGATTATTTTTCGAAGTTCTGCTCAATCTAAGGTATATACACTCTATCCATAGGTTTGAAAGATATCGTGTTATCCACGTTAGAAAAATTGAATCACAAAATTCATGAGGGCTTAATCAACAAGGTTCAAACGTTTCTGTGGTTAAAGGTTGGGAGGTTCAGATGTGAGGAATAAATTATGAGGCTTGAAAAAGGAAGGCTAATTCCATTAAACAACATTGCATGATACTCAAAGTAAATATCACGGAAAATGTATCCTTCACAAGATCAGTATAATGCTATAATAATCACCACCTTTTCATTAGTCAGATAGGGTTTCGAAAGATAAGAAGCACAAGGTTCCCTTCTCGTTGGAATCATTTTGTTTTTTTTTGTTTTTTTACGATGAATGAAGAACCCATAGGAAACACTTATGCATATAATGAAAAATACTTGGAACCCTTCCCTGCCCCCAATATTCAAGAGGCACTCCCCCACACTTCATTTCATAATGGTGCAGAATAATATACCATGTATTGCCAACTCCTTTAAAGCTCTAAAAATGAATAATCATGAAAAGTGTAAAAAGGAAATAGGGTTGGAAGGGAAATAGGCTTGTAACGTGGCTTCCTAAAAAGGTTTTCCATGTCTTCTATGGGATTAACAAAGATTAATTGTAGGGTAGGTCTAGGATAAAGAGGTGGAAACAATCTGGTACTTCAATCATTTTAAAGCCATTCAAAATTTCTTAATGTTTTGAAAAGAAAACATTCAAATTCTGGTAGTGATGCATATCCTAAGAATCTCTCGAGAAAGAGGGTATTAGAAAAGAAAGACGAAAAATGGTTTAGAATACCTCTCGGGAGTGGAAAGATAATAAAGGGACAATCAGTTCATGACATGCATATAAATGATTAGCCCAATTAATGTAATTAATAAAGAACAAAAAGTTGCAATTGGAATTATATCAGCAATCATTTTAAAATATTTATGAATTAGAATAATTATGCAACCCTGAAAAAGTTTCTACTGATTAACTCTAACATATATAAGAATGATTAACCAAAACTTGCTTCACATTTTTGAAAATTTATAATCTAATAATGATGTCTCCAAGATTAGTTCATGGGCAACGACTAAGGTGAAACAGAGAAGGATTCTAGGGCAACACCCCCCCCCCCACACACACACACTTAATATGACACTTGGTCCACCAGGTGTAAGACGAAGGTAAAGGGTGGGCAGGGGAAAGATGAGGGGGGGAAATGAGGGGAAGCAGCGGAAGTAAAAATCCAAAAAGAAAGACATGAGAAACGGAAAAAAAACTCCCCTCATGAAAAGTGATGCCCAAGGTGCTCCATGATACCTGTAACTGGTGAATGAAAACTACAAACATGCATAATATCACAGTACAAGAAAGGAAAAAAGAGATATATATAATAAAGAAAAATGTCACTATCATGGGGTCGCCTCAGGGGAGGCAGCATCCTGTACACACCCGGTCGGCAGAGATGAGGTCAGAGCTGTGGATGTAGGAGACCTGGATGCTGCACCGGGAAGGGGAGCTGAAGAAGTAGGAGTCGTAGGTTGTAGACTCGGCGAAGGAAGCTCCTGAAGAGAACCCGGTCCGACAACAGTGGGGGCACCAGGAGAAGCAGCAGCAGGACCTACCAGAGAGAGCAGAATAGAAGCTGTGGCTGGCGCCAGAGAGGGTGGTGGAGCAGAAGGAGAAGAACCAGGGGCGGAGGTAGAAGCTGGCGGCGGAGGCAGTGGAACACCAAGATGCTGAGCAATATGCGCCAAAAACTGCTCCATCCGGCCCTGGCGGCCGTCCAAGCGAATCAAGTGTTGTGCTATAGTATCCTGGAGCCCAAGGATACGCACGAACTGCTGCTCTAATCGTCCCAATCTCTGCTCTATCTCGACTAGGCGGCCGGAAAAGGTAGAATCGACTGAGGGTGTAGAGGGAGGTGGGATGGGTGAGGGGTCAGAAGGATGCGGGCCAGAAGAAGTGGGGTCAGTAGGTGGTGGGTGAGGAGGAGAAGCCGGAGGGGGTGGTGAAGGAGGAGCAGGGGCATCAGCTGGGGTAGGGGGGTCAGCGGGTGGCGGGGCTCGAGCCTGAGCAAGGACATAGGCACCCCCTGCTTCCGGACCAATCCCATGTGAACGAGCATGAGAAAGTCCATACAGTGGGGAGAACCTAACAGATCATGGGGTGAAGAGGGCTCGAATACCCCTAGATGGTGGGCATGACGGGTGGTGTAAAACCTGCCATTCAGGTTGCCCGGACGGCCGGTAAACATGGAATGAAAGTAAGAGGTGGCTAGGTAAGGGAGGTCAGGGTTGTCATGCCGGATGACACAGGTAAGGATCTTCATGTCACGGCCAGTGATGACCCCCATATCCTCATGGCGGGGGAAAAGGATGGAGCTGAAGCACCAGTGGGAAAAACAGATGATGGGGTCAGTAATAAGAGTGCTCTTTTCTTGATCCTCGGAAGCAATAGAGATTTGGTTGTACTTGGAAAAACCGTCGAGGAAGCAATAGAAGTTGTGACCTGCTAGCCTCTCTAGCATCTGATCCATGAATGGCAAGGGAAAATGATCTTTTCTTGTGGCATCTTTTAGCTTCCGGTAATCCACAAATACTCGTCATCCCGTGATAGTGTGTGTAGGGATGAGCTCATTCTTCTCATTGGAAATCACAGGGAAACCCCACTTTTTGGGTACCACTTGGAGGGGACTCACCCACGGACTATCCGAGATGGGATAGATGATGCTGGAATCTAATAATTTCATCACCTCCTTCTTTACAACTTCCTTCATAGGAGGATTCAAGCGCCGTTGTGGTTGCCGAGATTGCATGGCACCTTATTCCAGTAACACCTTATGAGTGAAAATGGTAGGAATGATGCCCTTAAGATCAGCGACTATCCACCCAATAGCGTGCTTCCGTTGTTTGAGAACCTGTAACAGTGCATCTTCTTGCTCCTGTGATAATTATGTGTTATGTATAACAGGAAAAGTTTGATTGGGCCCTAAATACCCATACTTGAGGGAAGATGGAAGAGGTTTCAGTTTGAGTTCTGGCGCCTTTAGAATTGAAGGCACAAGTGGTTTCACCTTGTCCCGATCTAAATGATCAGGAATAACTGCACGTTTCCAGTAGTGGCCGCCCTGACCTTCTATGAATTGCAAGTCTTCTGGCACTTCTTCTAATAGAAGATCTGGGATAGGGAAATAATTTGAAGTAAAAGGACATACCAGATCTTCCCCGTTGTTGCTAAACTGATCAACCATGGTAGATACTGCATAACAGTCCTCATGCTCTGACAAAGAAGGATATTTGATAGCCTTGAGGACGTTGTGGGAAACTCTTTCATCCCCTACCCGGAATATAAGCTGTCCTTGGTGCACATCGATCAGTACCTTCCTAGTTGCCAAGAAAGGTCTTCCAAGAATAAGTGGCGCTTCCTGGTCATCTTCCATGTCGAGGATGATGAAATCAGTAGGGAGGATCTTCCTACCCACCTTGACCATTACGTCCTCCAGTACTCCCTTCGGATATTTGATGGATCGATCATCAAGTTGAAGGGATACACGGGAAGTCTTGAGTTTGTTGAGTCCCAGCTTCTTGAAAACTCCAAGGGGCATGAGGTTCACACTGGCCCCTAAGTCACAGAGGGCCTTCTCAAACTCACAGGAACCAATAGTACAAGGAATAGTGAAACTACCTGGATCTTGGAGTTTGGAAGGAATTGAATGTTGGATGACTGCTGAGCACTCCTTGGTGAGGGCAATGGTGCCCAGATCTTCCATCTTTCTTCTGTTGGAGAGTATTTCCATCATGAATTTGGCATGGGTAGGCATCTGTGTCAGCACCTCAGCAAATGGAATATTTATGTGCAGCTTTTTAACGACGTCCATGAATTTTCTGAACTGGTGGTACAGCATTCTCTGCTTCAATCTCTCTGGAAAGGGTAAATAAGGTTCAAATGGTTTGACAACCTCCTTCTCGTTATTTTGTGAAACTTCCTTCTGTGGAAGATTGGATGAGGATGGTCAATATTAGTTCCTTCTTCATCATCAGTGGGTATGGATGCACCTGGATGTGCTGATTTGTTCTGCAGGAGTTCTTTTCCACTTCGGAGTATGACGGCATGGGCTTCTTCCCTTGGGTTCTTCTCGGTATTTCCCAGTAGCGTACTGGGTTTCCTTCCTACGAGTTGGTTTGCCAGCTAGCCAATCTGATTCTCCAGGCCTCGAATTGAAGCCCCCTGATTCTGAAACCGAGTCTCAGCAGTAGATATGAATTTAGTCATTATATCCTCTAATCTCGAGGTGTTCTCCTGCTGATGTGGTTGTTGAGACGGTGGAGGTGGTGGATGTCGTGGCTGCTGAGGGCGAGGGTTCTGATACCCTTGTTGTTGATAAGGACAAGGATGGAATTGTTGAGGTCTTTTGTATTTGTAGGGAGGTTGATTATAACTGGGCGGTCGCTGGGGTGGATGATTCTGCTGTTGTTGGCCCCAGCTTGTGTTCTGTTGATCTCGCCATGCCGGGTTTTGGTACTGTTGGTACTAGTTGGGTCCTCGATTTTGAGCAACATAACTAAACTCGCTTGTCGAAGGGCCTCCAGTAGTAACCGAGCATTCTCTCATGATTTGGTTATCACCACAGTCGTCGCACGCTGGATGGTTCACCGCATGAACTTGAGATGCGCCTTTGAGATTCAATGCATCGATTTTCATGGACACAGCGTCCAACTGAGCAGCTAACATGGTGGTAGCATCAATATTATGCATACCTCGCTTTTGAGTCCCCCGCTCGGAGTGCCACTGGAGGCTGTTGGCTGACATGTCTTCCAGCAATTCAAATAAATCTTCAGGGGATTTCCGCATTACCGTACCTCCAGCAGCAGCTTCCACCACGAACATGGTATTTGTTGTAAGTCCACCATAAAAGGTTTGGACTTTCATCCAGAGAGGGAGTCCGTGGTGTGGAAATTTTCATAGCATCTCCTTGAAATGCACCCAGGACTCGTACAACGACTCAGAGTCGTGCTGCTGGAAGTTGTGGATTTCATTCCGTAGCGTCATAGTCTTGGATGGTGGGAAATATTTGGACAGGAACGCCTGGGCTAGCTCCTCTCAGGTGAGGATAGATCGCTGAGGAAGCCCCTTGATCCAGTCCATCGCCTTGTCCCGTAAAGAAAAGGGAAATAGGTGAAGACGGATGGCATCCTCAGACATTCCATGGTAACGGAAAGTGTCGCAGATATCCATAAAGTTGGATAGATGGGTGTTTGGGTCTTCACTTAGTAGGCCTCCGAATTTTACATTTTTCTGGATCAGCTGCATGATTGAAGGCTTGATTTCGAAGTGTTGAGCCTGGACCGGAGGATGAACGATGCCTGTATCAGCTCCATGAATCGATGGAAGTCCGTACTCCATAAGAGTACGTCTTGGAGGTGGCAGCTGAGGTGGTTGAGGCTGCAGATACTGCTGCTCCTGAGGGGTGAAGTAAGGTCGTTGGAAAATCTGCGGCTGTTGCAGTTGTCCGTACGCCGGAGGAGGTTGTTGTGGCGGCCGCTGGTAATCCCTCTGAAGGAATTCCATGAAGCCTCCAGGACCCTGCTCCAGTAGGCCAGCAACGGGAGGTTGCTGATTCTGGTACTATTGTTTGGCCGTAGCATCCACGGCTGGTGCTCCTTCTTCTGTGGTTTCCATGGTAGCGGGTTGCTGGTTGTAAGTTTCTCTGAGAGCACGCCGACGACGAAGCAGGGTCTGTTCGATTTCTGGGCAGAGCGGAATCAATTTCGATGACACGACTCTTCTGGACCGTGAAGGGTGTCTATTCATGCACTTTAATATTCTGCACAATCACAACTCAAATACTAGGCGTAAAAAGGGAAAAGTAAAAGGAAAATATGAAATGGGATTAGAAAAGAAATTTTTGGAAATTTTTATTTTTTTTACTTAAATCAAATATCAAATAAATATAAATTCTAGCACTTAAAACCAAAACGTGTCCCCGGCAAAGACACCAAAATTTGACTGCACTTATCGTTGATTGAAGTTTATGTGCGTCTCAAATTAATCACCCGTTCTTGAAACTTAGTATAGAATTAGTTCGGGGTCGATCCTCAGGGAACACTGGCGTGCGTGAACTCAATTGAGTTAATATTTAATTAAGTAAAGTTTGCAGAATTTAGATTTGATTGGTTGTTTATGGTTCTGGATTTTAAACTAAATTGAATAAGTGATTAACAGCTTAAAAGAAAATAGTTTTAAAGAAAACAACGGGTGTATTTAAAGAGTTGTTAAACTGGAAAGAGAAGACATGTTAGGGATGTGGAGATTTAAGAGTTATTATGTAGATTGTTAAACGGTTGTGTTGTTCATAATAATTCAATCATTCTGGATTTCCATTTTGATACAAGATTTCCTTGGTCCGGTTCCTCTTGTTTGGTATTAGAGAAGCCGACTCCTTGGTCCGGCAGTTGACGTTCTTTAATTCTTCATTAAGATCAGCCCATTATTTGAATCAGTGAAATTAATCCAATGGTCATGGATATTTCTACAGTTACTTTTCCTTTGTATCGCTGAGAATTCTTCCCTTGGTCTGGCTCAGAATTCTCAGTTAAATTTATCAGTAAATTAAGAAATGTAAAAAGAATTATGATGAACTAACACAACTATTAAAACAACTCACAAATCACAATCCTAACATCCACATTCCCAACACGAGGGGTTTAGTTACACATAGAAAATAGGGAAGAAATTAAAATCACGATACCTGATGGATTCATCGTATGAGCGTCGGGAATCAACATCGGTGGAAAGCATGGTGGGATCACGACACCTTGGTGGCTCGAGAATGGTGGTGACAGAGCATCTCTATTTCTTTTATCGGTCTCTCCTCCCAGAATCCGGAGGCCAAGCCCTCCTTTTATAGAAAACTAAAGTACACGGAGTGTATAAAAATTATAGGCTGTGTACTTTTTTTCATGCGCTTTAGGCCCTGGTTTTCTCTGCTGGTAGGTGGCCTAACACACCGTATTTGACTTGAACACAGCGCCGCCTGGCAGGTGTCTCTGCATAGCATGTAGCGCCGCCACACACGGCCTGTAGTGGCAGATATTTGCCTGATAGAATCTTCTAGAACCACAAACAAGGCGTGTAGCACCGCCCCACTCGTCGTGTCTCCTCGTCGGCCACATAGGCATGTAGGCTCTTCTAGACAAGATGCACTTCTAGATTGTAGTACACAGCGTGTAGATACATTCCACACGGTGTGTAGTATTGCATGGAAACATGGGCGTGTACTCGTTCATTTGGGTCGTGTCCCGATCTACATGTACACAGCATGTATCACCACTAACATGGCGTGTATCTATCACCCGGTGACATGGGCGTGTATGGAATCCCTCTGTCTGTGTCCCTATCTGAATGTACACGGCGTGTAAAAAAAGTACACGTCGTGTAGTTTGAAAATTTTCTCAGACTTCTCCTGATTTGTGTACTTTTGTCAAAAATGTCCTGAAAGTAAACATAATCACCAAAATCAAAGAATATGATCATGAAACTACAGATATTTGATAAAAACCTGTTATTATTTTCAATAGTATATATAAGAATGTATACACAAGTCAGGTGCATCAAAGTCAGACTAATTCCAGACAATAGCTAAAGATATCATTTATCTGAGTTTTCAGTTATTGAGCAGAGCCCAATCAACTGAATTGATCAGAAGAGTTGAGAATGACCAACAGACCTTATCAGAGGTTATTAAAGGTTTTTGATGACAGAGGCCAGGTCATCCTTAGAAGAAAGAGATAAAGCCTGAGCAACGAAGAGGAGTCTTTATCAACTCAGGTAATCAGAAGTTATTGAGAATGGCCAATAGATCTTTTCAGATATTGTTGAAGATTCTAGAAAAACATAAAGTGAAGAAGAGCTACTCGTGCGACTCAAGGAGCTAAAAGAAGATCCCTGTGTGACTCAGGGAGAAGAAGTCTTAAGTGATATTCTGGAGCATGCCAGTGGGACTCTGGAAACACAGTGTGATGCAGTTTAAAGAACCTCCTGCAAGACTCATGAGAGGTGCAGTGTGACTCAGTACCGACCATTGTAATTCTGACAGATTATAGTGGAGAAACCATGTTGGGGTGTTTAACCAACATGGAAAAGACGTAGGCCTTTGGTGCTGAACCTTGTAAATCCTTGTGTCCAATGCCTTTACATTTACTACATCATTCGAGGAATGGTTGAGAGATACAAGAAGAGTGGATCGAGGCTTTATCCAGCCATAATGGTTTAATTGATAAACAATCAATTAGTAAAAAGTTTTAAAGGATCACTGATTCACCCCCTCCCCCTCTCAGTGATTCACACTGATATGGGAACTTAAATTGGTATCAGAGGGATGTTACCTCTAAATGATCCAAAGGAGTCTTTATGAAGTGCAGATTTGAGTAAATGACTGAACAAACTCAAATAGAGATATCTGCCATGACTCAAAAAATCCGAAAAATAAATAGGCCAGGAAGATGAAGAAGGTTTCTACTAAAAGAGAAACACCTTCCATTAAGGTAATGTGAAAGTCACAATAGATGACAATTCCTTTTTTCACTCTTCTGATGAAGCCTACTCTAGCTGTGATGGTGATGGAATAATCACTGATCTTATAATTGCACTTAGATATGTTCAGAAGATAGTCCCTACAGAAGTGGAATTTTGTATTGTTAAAATCATCAAACAAACCATGTGGAACATCCAAGACTGAGGCCTCACTTCCAAATGATTTATTAGTCATATGACCTAATCAGTTGCAACTTGCTAGATAACTGCAAAGAGTTTAAGATGAAATGATAGCTAAAGTTAGTGCAAAATAAAAACAAAATACTTCACATGAAGATGATGTTCTGTGTGTGAGGTGCTATAAAGCTGGTCATATTAGTAATGAATACAAGACACTCATTCCAGCTCAACATGAATTTTTGAAAAGAATGAAGATTGCATCAAGAGACTCTAGTGCTCAGAAGTCACTAAGAAAGAGAGGAGTCACACACAATGAAGTGGAATATGTGTTATGATTCACACCAACACAAACATCATTGAAGATCCAACGTGCAAGTGTGAAGAATGGAGAATATGGGACATCTCGGTTGAGAGTATCTTCTCAACATTGTTGTTCACATTAATGAACCAAGGAGGTTCCATCTTATTCCCTAATCATCGGTATTTACATGTTCTAACGTTTCAGGGAATTGAAGATGATGATCATTCTCAACTAGAGAATGGTTTGGACAGAATGGAGTAAATCCCTTGAGGGGGATCCAATCTGTAGAAAATGATGTTTTGATATTCATATCATCTTATGAAGAATGATGGTATTCCAATCAAACAATCATCCCTTGTTTCGTTATTGAATTTATCATGTCAATTAAGGGGAAGTATTAATTGAAGTCAAATGGATGAAAGGGGAAAATTTATCTTTGCACCTGAACATTCTAATGAGTTTGGTGATGTTTGTGCAGGATTTAGCAATTCATTGATATATCTGAAAAATTTCAACCCCTTGAAGCCGAAGCATGATCTCACATGTGTAGTGAATTAGAGACAACATTGAATTCCTTGGTTACATCACTCTTTTTTTCTACACCGGGTAAGCCCAAGTAGACTTAGAGATGATTTACTAAAGGCTCATTGCTCAAGTGAACATGTGACATCATCCATCACTTAGTGTTTTTCAAGATGATTCTATTCAAAGGGAGGAAGAGATATTTTGAAGAGAACCAAACCACACCTTTGCATTTGGTTACCAGTAAGGGGGTGAAAATCGTGGCACACATATTGTCCCAGAAAATCATGGCACACATATTTACCCATTCACATGTTCTCTAATGATTGGACTGACAATATGTGCTCTGGTGATATTGACAACAAATACAAAGGGGGTGATTGATGTGCACTGTGTTGCATTCATTGTCAATAAGGTATGTTGTTGTCAATAAGGAGTCAAGGAATGAATGGATGACTAAAGAGTGTCAATATCTGAATGACAAAGGATGTGATGGTGATGGTGATGAATGGAGAATGTCCATTGTACATTGAATCGTGTCACATAGGATATTCACTTAGTGACATAGAAGGTTATGGTTGAAACATTCTCGATGTAAAATCAGACGATTTCTGAACTGATCGTAAAGTTCCAATACTTGTATCAAGGTGATACAATGTTACAACATGTGAAGAATGATGATTGAACATCATCAAATCAGACGATTGTAGAGCTGATCTTAATTTCAAAGAACTTGTATCAAGAGGATACAATGTCACAAGATTGTTAGAAGTCCACGCATTGTCTTCACAATGCATGAGGAGAGAAAGCTGATCCATCGACAACTTCTAAGTGGATTAAGTGGTTTGAAGAAGTACATTCACTATCTCTTAGTGCATGTGAATTAAAAGATGATCCAACCTCATATTTGATTGTATCAATGAATAATATTGAAGAATTATTTGATTCAAGAGCTCGGTTGAAGTCAAACATTTTACAATTCCTCCTAAGTTGTGAATAAAAGTTGAGGAAGAGATGAGATATTGTTAGGAAGAAAATGGAGAAGAGAAGAAGAATGGTTTGGCATTTGATATCTGAGATACATTGTTTTTAAAAAAATCCATCACTATTTTACTTAGCAAAAAATAGCCAGCCAATGGGCCAGCATTAGGGTTCATCCTAAGGCACATGTGGGACCGAAGTTTCCATGCCCAAGGGGATCCCATGGGGAATGCCCAAAGCATTCAGGGCCATGTGTAAGCCCCGAGGCCACGTGGTGTTGAACCCCCGAAGCGTGGGCGCCAGGAGCGCGTGCCCGACGAGCATAGTGAGCACATAGCGCACTCGCAGAAGGTAGAGTGGGCACAAGGAGCACACCCGCAGAGAGAACATGGTGCGGGGAAGCACCGTGGAGGGGGAATATACAACTGAGCTGTTGTCGGGAGTGCCTGTTTCTTAAAGTGTGGATAAACTGCAGTTCGTTTCGATGTGGGACGGGTTTTTTAAAACCCAGGATCTAATATCAGCCTCTCGCTTGATCGTGCTCCTGATCTCGACCGCTCATCTCATCTGCAGCGTGATGTTTTAATATCAGCCGTCGGAGATCATTTAATCTCTGATCTGATAGATCCCAGCATCATCTTCTACCTCCTGCTTAGCCGAAGACACCCGCGATGCTGCTTTGAACCAGAGGGCATCGAAGCTATCCAGATGGAGCTCCCAGCCACCATTGATGAAGATGAAGGGTCCATTGTGTTCGTCTCACCATTACGAACACATTCATGCCTTAAAATATACATGCATGCAACAAGATGGGGAATTTGTTCGAGGCCGAGGAAAACAACGTTGCCGATGCCACTAGGATTTATGATTTGCATGGATCGCCCTTAAAAGAAGCCATGCATGTGTTCAAAGATGCATGCACATGAAGAAGGTGATGAAAAGGTAATGCTACGTGAAACAGTGAAGAGAATCAAGATTTGAAAAAATCTTGAATTCCCGAAATCTTCGAGAGATCAAGTTTTATCTCTGTGGATCATCAGGGGAATTCTTGGCCTATATAAAATTAAGCCGAAGCCTTGGAGAAGGATGCTTAATAAATGAAGACCCATGAAGCACTTGTGCTACGCGAAGTAAGGCCCCGCGCAACCCCTTACGTGGCTGATGATCGCAGGGCCACCTGAGGTCCTGAAAGAGTCCCCTGCATGCATCCCCTTGCACGGCAAGAACAACCCGAGACGCATGACTTGCGTGTTCGAGGTTGTTGCCTCCCTGCCGCCCACTTGTGCGGTAGGAGGAGGGATCCACCATGCCCCCTGCGCGGTAGGAAGGTGATGCCGCACTTGGGCGTCTGAAGCACTTGGCATGCCCCCCACATGGTTGGAGCTATTGCAGCTGCCACACCTGCACGCCGTTTCACCCAAGTGGGCTTGCGCGGTTGAAGGCGGTGAGGCCGAGTCCGTTGCATACTGCACGCTGCCTTGCCCCATGCCTTGCGCGGCTAAGAAGGAGAAGGTTGCAACCCTTACGCACCTTCATTTGGCAGGGGTTCGGGTGAAGAGTATATCACACCTCTTGTGTGTGCAATGTAAAGGAGTAAGGCCACAACACCTAGTGTGTGTGTGTGTGCAAATTTGTGAACACACATGGGTTGTGTGTGTGCTATGTGAAGGAGGCCGAGCTCTAGTTTGTGCAATGTGAAGAACAAGGAGAGTGTGCAAAGAGACAACATGGTCTAAACCTTGTTCTGTGCACAAGTGGAGTGTACACACGTAGAAGAAGAAGAAGAAGAAGATTCTCTCACACTAAAGAAGAACACACATTTATGTTTGTAAGAAAAAAGGATTATGTGTGTGAAGAAAGAGATAAGGTTTGTGTGGTAAAAGTGTTTACACCCTTTGTGGATTTATCACACCAAGAAGATAAGGGGAGTGCATGCATACATGCATGCACATACACACGTGAACAATATCTAAATCAGTGTGTGTTCATTTGAGAAGACCAAGAACAAAGGATCGTTAAGATTTTGATATTACATGAAATCAGTGCATGATTATTCAAAGATGCCATGGACTAAGTGCATGAAGTTGATCTGAAGTCAGACTAAAGCTAGACTGTAACTAAAGATATCATTTTTCTGAGTTTTCAGTTATTGAGCAGAGCCAGATAAACTGAAGTGATCAGAAGAGTTGAGCAAGACCAACATACCATATAAAAGGTTGTTGAAGGTTCTTGAAGATAGATGCCAGGGCATCCTTATATTAAGGAGATAAATCCTGATCAAATAAGAGGAGTCCTAATCAACTCATGTGATCAGATGTTTCTGAGCAAGGCCAGCAGATCTTTTTAGATACTGTTGAAGATTATTGAAGAACATAAAGTGAAGAAGAGCTACTCGTGCGACTCGAGGAGCTAGGAGACGATCCCTGTGAGACTCAGGGATAAGAAGTCTTCAGTGAGATTCTGGAGCAGGCTAGTGGGACTCTGGTAACACTGTGTGAAGCAGTATAAAGAACCTCCTGTGGGACTCAAGGGAGGTGCACTGTGACTCTGTACCAACCACTATAATTCTAATAGATTATAGTAGAGAAACCATGTTCGGGCATTTAACCAACATGGCAAAGACTTAGGCCTTTGGTGTCAAACTATGTAAATCCTTGTGTCCAGTGCCATTACATTTACTGCATCATTTTAGGAACGGTTGAAAGATACATGAAGAGTGGATCGAGGCTTTAACCAGCCATAGAGGTTTAATTGATAAAGAATCAATTAGTAAAAATTTATAATGATCACTGATTCACCCCTCCCCTCTCAGTGATTTTCACTGATCTAGGAACTTCAATATTTTGTTTTTGAAATGTGTAAATGTTATGTTTCTTTTATGAATGTTTTAAGTGATACGATTATTTTTTGGTTCTTGGGAATTGTTAAGAAGATAGGTGGTTCCATAATCAACTAAGGGAGGCTGATCCTGATATAGATCTCTAATGAATTGGGTAATGCAATGGTGTTAAACGCTATGGTTTCTCCGATGAGATTTAGGAAATATACTATGATGGGTATTCCAAACGTAACTATTAGGGTTACTCCCTACGTAAGAATGTTATGAATTCCTCATGCTACATTTCTGTCTTATGATTTAAATGAGTTATTCATAAATATTTTGATTTCATGAGGTATGTAAATGTTATTACATTTTATGAGTGAAGTTTGATTTGATTGGTTCTTAAGTATACATCGACTAAGGTTTTCTATCCATATTTTTAAATCCCATTCTGAGCTTTTAATGCTCATCCCAATTTTTTGAATTTTTTTTCACAGGTCAAGGGAAAGGTACATGATTTTGTGATAGTGTCGAGGAAGTTTCAAGAAATAATAAATGTTTTATTTTAAATATATTTTTGTTGATGTGAAAAATTAATACTATCCTTTATGTAACAACCTTGATTAAATGTGGAATGTAAGACATGATTTATGATCTAATTCTCTAAAACTCTATACCATAAAAGATCCTCAATTTTTATTCTTGGACATTCTCAATATTATGTCATGTTTATGGATGTGGCATTATAGTTTGTATCAAAGGGAGGTTTAGATAACGTTAGGAGTTAGAATAATATTAATTGATTATATTAAAATATTATTTTATGTTCAAAATGAAATGATATAGAATTTGAAGATTAACATGTTGCTTCATCTAAGACTTTTTTGTTCAGAATGATTTTCCACAGAAGAAATAGAGAAGCCCTGCTTGGATGGCATACTGATGAAAATGACCTTCCAAATCAGCCTCTTGAGATGGTCAGAATTAGAACTGAAAAGTTTGTTGCATTAATGGTGCAGTTGACTCAAGAGATAAATGGTGGTGGTATCCATGCAAGAAATCAGCCAGATAATCTGCAGAGGAACATGTCAGTGGTGAAACATTTTATGAGGCAACATCCAACCTCATTTAGAGGATCATATGACCCTGTGTTAGCTGAAGGGTGGAATAAAGAACTGGGGAAGATTTTCATTTTCATGGGGTGTTTAGAAAATCTAAATGATTGTATGGCTGTTTACCGTTTGTAGGGTGAAGCATATCAGTGGTGGTCGATGGTAAAAAATATCAGGAAAGCTGATAAGATTGATGCACTCTACTGAGATGAATTCAAAGGTATGTGTCATGAGAAATATTTTCCTATGGTTGTTATATATATAATTGAATAAAAATTCATGGAAATGAGGAAATAGGAAGACATAGTGGCTGCATATGAGGAATTGTTCACTCGATTTGCAAGGTATGATAAAAAATTTATCGGAGAAGATTATAGTAAATTCAATCATTTTTACTCAGGATTAAAGAAAAATTATCAAATAGAATTGGTAATTCGTGAGTACACAATTTATGAAAAGCTTGTTTAATGTGATGAGAAAGAGGAAATGGAGTTTTCTAATGATCAAGTGTTCTATAACAACCAATATAAGAAGAGACTGAGGTGGCAGGAGAAAGGATAGAATTATTCAAAAAGGTCTAATGGTATGAAATCTATGTTTCTAGTTTGTGATAAATGTGGAAAAAGGCATGTTGTTTAATGTCATTAGAATTCTGGAATGTTTTACCGATGTGGTAAGATGGGACATAAGGCTCGTGATTGCACTGGAAAATATCAAGGTGATGATAAGACCAAATTTGACTTACAGATAGTGAAATATTTCAAGTGAAATGAGATGAGTCACTATGCAAATGAGTGTCTAGCAAAGAGCTCGATTGATGGGAAGTGGTGAGACTATAAGAAAAAAGTGGTGGGGAAATCCATTGAAACTACTTCAACAGATGTTGGGCTATCAAATGAAGTTGTATCGGGTACTTTGTTTGTTTTTGCAGATTATGCCAATGTGTTTTTTGATTCAAGGTCTACACATTCATTAATCTCTAAAATCATTTCTAGTAAAATGGGAATACCATCTCAAGAAATAACTCCTGAACTTGTGGTAAAAACACCTCAAGGAAATCTTGAGGAAAAAATAATTTATAAGATTCATCATATCCTTATCCTTGGAAAGGACCTACTTTAAATCCTTATTTTTTACCTCTAGTAGTGTTTGATGTTATCCTAGTTATGGATTTTCACTATTTTTACATTGATAATATTGACTGTAGAGCTAAATAAGTTTATTTTTATAAAAAGATTTTGTTTCGGTACAAGAATGAACACTTACTGTTGAAAACATATCAAGAGGCTTAGAAACTTGTAAAATATGAAAATGAATGTCACCTTGCACATATTGTTGAAAACAAAGGAACTGTTCGGATTAATGATGTTCTAGTGGTAAATGAGTATCCTGATGTTTTTACTGATGAGTTTACTATAATAATACATGATCGGGAAGTTGAATTTACCGTTTACTTAGAACATAATGCTAATCAAATTTCAAAAACCCCTTAACTAATGGCTCAAATTGAACTTTTAGAGTTTAAGGAGCAGGTGAATAATTTATTAGAGAAAGGTTTAATTCGACCAAGAACATCACCATGGGGTGCTTCTGTCTTATTTGATAAAAACAAAGATGGTTCAATGAGACTATGCATTGATTATATAGCCTTGAACAACCTCACTGTTAAGAACAAATATTTTTTTCCTCTTATAGATGATTTCTTTGATCTGCTCTAGGGAGATTAGTTTTTTTGAAAGATTGAATTGAGATTGGGTTACCATCAGTTGAAGGTAAAGGAAGCAGATATTCCAAAGACCATTTTTCGTACAAGATATTGCCATTTTGAATTTGTAAATATGCCTTTTGGGCTAGACAATGCACCTGCTGTATTCATAGACCTTATGAATATAATTTTCAATGATTTCAGGGATAAGTTTGTGGCTGTTTTCATTGATGATATTTTTGTTTTTTTGAAAAGTAAAGAGGATCATGAAAGACATTTAATGATTATTCTACAAACCATAAATGAAATGAAATTGTATTGGAAATTCCGAAAGTGAGAGTTTTGGTGGAAAAAATATTCATTCCTTGGTCACATTGTTTCTAAAGATAGAATAATTGTTGATCCTACAAAAACAATGGTTGTTGAAGAATGGCCAAGACCCACAAATGTAACTGAGATTTGTAGTTTTTATGTTCTGGCATGCTATTACCGAATGATTGTTAAAAACATTTCATGGTTATCTAGTCCAATGACAATGATAACTCGGAAGGGTGTTAAGTTTATCTGGAAAAAAGTATCTGATGATTGTTTTGAGGTACTGAAAAAAATATGGGTGAATGCTCCAGTTTTGGAACTACCTTCTATTAATGGAGAGTTTGATATATATAGTGATGGTTCATTAAAAGGACATGGTTGCATCTTAATACAGAATGATCGGATAATTGCTTATGCTTCACGTCAGTTGAAAACACATGAGGTAAATAACCCTACAAATGATTTGGAATTAGCTGTTGTTGTTTTCGCATAAAAAATTTGGAGGCATCATTCATATTGAGTAATGTGTGAAATTTATACCAATCAAAAAAGTTTAAAGTATATATTCACATTGAATGAATTGAGAATGAGAGAAAGGAGATCGCCAGAATTAATCAAGGATTATGATTGTACAATTCATTACCATCCGGGAAAATCAAATAAAGTGGCTGATGCTTTGAGTTGAAATAGTTATGCTTCATTAACAATGTTACATCTGGAACATGATCCTTTGTTTTAGGATTTGATGAAAATTTGTCATATATATTGTTTTTGTAGGATTTTCTTCAATTTTGTTTCAAGTATCAGTGAAATCCTCTCTATCAGACAAAGTTAATATAGCATAGAAGCAAGATAGTGAGCTGCAGAAAAATGTAGAGTTGGTTCAGAAGTGTAAGTTTCTTGAATTCAATACTGATAATGATTGTGTTTTGAGATTTGGGAAGAGATTGTGTGTGCCTTGTGATCCACAATTGAAGAGAGAGTTGTTATGTGAAGTTCATAATTCTATGTTTTCAGTTCATCATGGAAATACTATGATGTATAGATATCTTCGAGAGTATTACTAGTGGGACGGAATGAAAAAATATATTGCTGATTTTTCTGTGAAGTGTTTGACTTGTCAACAGGTTAAACCATAGTGGTAGTTACTGAAATTGATGATTTAGCCATTACCAGTGCCAGAGTGAAAATGGGAGAATATATCCATGGACTTCGTTGTGGGATTGTTGAAGACACCTCGAGGTAATAATGCAGGCTTGGTTATTATTGATCGCTTGACTAAATATGCTCTTTCCCTTGCTATTATAGATACTTATTCCCTAGATCATCTTCCAATTTTTTATCATAAAGAGATAGTAATGTAATGTAGAGTTCCTCTCTCCATTGTATCTGATCGTGATCACAGCTTTACTTCTACCTTTTGGAAAGGCCATCAGAAGTAGTTGGGTACTGAATTAAATTTCAATGAAACTTTTCAACCTCAAACAGATGGGAAGTCGGAATGAATGATTCAAACAATGGTAGATATTTTATGTTCTTATTCGATGGATTACCATGGAATTTGGGACCAATATCTTTCTTTGGTTGTGTTTTCTTATAATAAAAGTTTTCATTCTAGTATATAGATGGCACCATTTGAGTTATTATATGGGAAGTGGTGTCGAAATCTAGTATTGTGGGATGAAGTAAGTGAAAGAAAGATGATGGGACCAGAATTGGCACAAGAGTTGGCATAAAATTTTCAGCTGATACAAAGACACATGAGAACAACTCAGAGTAGGCAGAAGAGTTATGCGGACAACAAGAGGTAGGATCTCTCTTTTGAGTTTAGTGATCATGTTTTTTTAAAAGTATCACCATGCAAAAGTGTGATATGATTTGTAAGAAAGGAAAGATGTGTCCAAGGTTCATTGGACCATATAAAATTGTTGAGAGAGATGGATCAATTGAATAACCAAGTGGATTTAACTCCGACTTTATCTCAGCAACACAATTTTTTTCATGTCTCAATGTTAAGGAAGTATATGCCGGATCCGTCTCATGTTTTGAGTCTAGAGGTAGTTTAGCTGGAAAAGAATCTGCCTTTTGAAGAACAACTGATCTAGAATAATGACCACATGGAGAAATTGTTGAGGAATATGGATATTCATAATGTAAAGGTATTGTGGAAAAGCTGCATGATTGAAGAGGCCACATGGGAATCAGAAAATTTAATGAGGGATAAATACCCCCACTTATTCGAAAAGTAAATAAATTGAAAGGACATGATTTTCAAATTGATTGAAGGATGTAAAATTCAAATTAAGTAATGATTTATATATTTTCTTACCTATGTTTACTTATGAATTAGATAGTGTTTTATAGGCTTAAAATGAGAATAAATCCAATCATAAGCATGGAATATACTAGTTTTTTTAAAATTTTGTTTTAATGCCTTTTGATGGAAAACCATTTTAAATCAATATTTTGACAACATTATAAGATATATTAGACAAAATAAACTTATTTATTATAATTGGGACATTGAAATTTAATTTTGATAAATTTTGGGAATTTTCTGACAATGTTCATTTTTAATGAAAAATTAAAAATACTGCATTTTACATCAAAACTGCATTTTCATCTATATAAAATATATGGTTAGATTATATTTTTAAATTATTTTAGAGTATAATTAGAATATATTTTTACCATTTAATCCAATGGTGGTCAATAGAATTAATTTCACTTTGTAATTGTGCATAAACAAGTTCTCCTCATTTCATTGATATTGTTTAAAAAAACCCGCTATTTGTTTTGACAATGAGAATTATTTTTAAAAAATTTATTGAAATTTATTTGTTTGGATTTTGTTAAAATGGATTCAATATTTGGAATTATAAGGACCAAATTTTTTAATTAATACTCTTTTGTTTTTGGACATTATTAAAAATAACGACGGTAATGATCATTAATTATCATGATTAATTAGTAATCGGGTAGTTAAGGATAATAAAATAATATCCTAATAATTAAAAATGAACCCAAAATGTTTCCTAATGATAATGGTTGTGTCATTTACCACCATGGGATTGCTTGAGCGAAACATTGGGACTCCATGGAATCACTTTTGTTTGATAGTGACACTTTATCATTTTATTTTTAAATGAAGGAGAATATCACAATAGAATGTACCACCAATGTAAAACAGTGTTAGTTTTGTCTATGTAAATGATTTCTTAGACTATAAATATTCATTGGAAACATAACAAGATTTATTACTTCATAGTAATTTGTTATGATTTTTAGACATTTAATAAATTAATTTATTTATAACACCATGATGATGCATTGATTACCTCATTAATGAACGATTTAAATAAAATAAAACGATAATGTAAAATCTAAGACGTAAACTTGTCAAAAACCGATTGGATGAGTATATTTTGAATAAAAATCACCTTATCCTAAAAATATATCAATTTGGGTCCTTTAAAATCCGAAACTCATTTTAAAAGAATGTAACATTTCTTGACATTCCATGAGTGCCCCTCCTTCCTCTTATAAAAGGCCCCCACCTCTACCTCCTTACCCACGCCTATTAAGCCATTGTCTAAACAAAACTCGCCACATTTTATCTCTCCACATCCCTATATTCATCATAGAAGCCTTACCCTAGGCATAAATCTCTTCATGAAACCCTTTTGGTTCAAACCAAGGGGAGTTACCCGATTTAAAGGTAAAGTCATCAATAAAGATCATTTGTTTTATTTTTCTTTTCCAACCCCATAAACTATTATTATTCATTTCTTTTTTAACAACACAAGTATATTAAATATACTAGGATGTTTTTATAATATGTATTTGAGCCACACTTCAACACAACTCTATCTAATTGTTAAAGCACATACTGTATCTGTGGGTGGCGAATTACAGCCTCACAGAATGATGATTGTTCAATATTTTTTTAACACCATCAATGATGGTAATTAAGATGTCACAATATTTATATATAATATTTATTATGTTTACTCATTCTTAATGATTCTTTATTTTTCATTTATAACATACCATTATGGTTTCCAATAAGGGTAAATGTGATATCTTTATTTTAGGAAGTGCGGACTACCACCCCCTCAAAGTGATTTGATTCGTTAATGCCATATGTGGGTCATGTAATGGATGGAGATTATAATATTATATATGATATTATAATAGCATTATAATTTACCTTTATACCATTATGATTCCATTCCATTAAATAATAAATAGAAATGAAAGTATTTTTAATGCGTACGTAGGACTTACCATCTCCATGAAAGATGCATTTCATTTTGTTCCTCTAAATGTTATGTAATATTATAAATGCTTGTATATACTTGATATATATGATATATATGAAATCAACATCATAAATATAATTCTGAATATATTGGATATTTTACCACATGAACAACTTGTAACTATAAAAAGTTTATTTTTCGTTCAAGTATCAATGATCAATAAAATGATCGTTATTAACCTAAATAATTAAAAACTATTCATAACTTGGTAATAACTGATATAAAATGAATAATAAACTTGAAAAAGGTTCTTATGCAAGTATAAATTAACTCACATTTATTATTCTGTAGATTAATGAATTATTGAGTCGTGTCAGACATGACGTAAGGGTCTTCATATCAATCTCTATTCATTGAGACATATTTTGTTTTATACACAATTTTATTTTATACGGTGTATAAACCCCTTTGACTTTTACATTTATTCAAAAGGAATCTCTTTTATATGATGTGTTTTAATAAATGACAAATGGGAATGTTTTTTTAATGTAAATATGCAGCGACAACGACTTCTCTGCCGCCGTGACCATTATTTGAGTTTCAGCTTGCTCTACAGACCATTACTTTTTTATTAAAATGAATAATAAATCCATGTTTTAATTTTCTTTTATTTTGTTATTGAAAATGGTTTTGATAATTTTTTTATATCAATGTGTTGTCTTGATATCTTGTGATTGAAATGTGGAAATGTTATGTTTCCATTATGCATGTTATATGCGATATGATTATGTTATGTTTCTTGGGCATTGTTATGAAGACGGGTGGTTCCGTGATAAACTAAGTGCGGGTGAACCTGATATAGCTCTCCAATGCATTGGGTAACACAAAGGGGTTAAACACTATGGTTTCTCTAAAGTGATTTAGGGAATTTACAGTGATGGGTATTCCAAATATAACCATGAGGGTTACTCCCTACGTAAGAATGTTATTAATGTCTCAAGATACGTTTATGTCTTATGATTTCTATGATTTATTCATAAATCTTATGATTTCATGTGGTATGTTAATGTGATTATGTTTTATGAGTCAAGTATGATTTCATTAATTCTTATGTATACATGGACTAAGGTTTTTTTTCAATATTTTTAAATCCCTTACTGAGATTTTTATGCTCATCCCATGTTTTTGAAATGTTTTTCACTCATCAAGGGAAAAGTTCAAAATGTGATGATAGTGTTGAGGAAGTTTCAAGAATGCAATCATGTTTTATTTCAAATATGTTTTCATTGATGGGAAAAAAGAATACTATCTTTTATGTAACCACCATGTATAAATGTGGAATGTAATTGATGATTTATGATATAATTCTCTAAAAATCTAGTCCTGAAAATATCCTCAATTTGTATTCATATAATATCACAAGATTAAGTAATGTTTATGGTCGGGGACTTATAATTATGTTATATTCAGTGTCAAGTAGCACCATGGAATCCTAAATTCATAGATAAATAATATGTTCTAACCCCATGCATCCAATAAAATTATACATTATTAAGATATATTTTATTTCATATCTATTATATAAAATACTTCAAACCCATTTAAACCATAACTATGATTCCATATATTTTTACCTTGATAACCTAATTATATGAAATAGTGTCCTTATAACCATATTTTTAAATTTGTACTAGAAATATTGAACCCATTTAATGTTCATAAATATATATATATGTATAAAATCACATTTAATATGGGTATCCAAAAAATGGAAATAATTAATTATAAAATACTAGATTTATTATTCAAAACAATTTCACAATAATAATAATTATAGAATTATTTCACATCATTTCATTGATCTTTAATAAAATAATGACTTTTTTATTAATTTTAGATCAATAAAAAATAAAATGAAATCTTGCAACTATTACATTTAAATTAAATATTTAATTACTAAATTTAAATGTTAATATAATATGCCATATTCCCATAAAAGTAAATATTGTTCTCCCAAATTCAAAAATAATATTTTTAGAATAATATTGTAATCCTTCAACGCATATTTGAAATACAGAAAAAATATACAAATTTAATTCTAAAACCAAAATATTAATGATTTAAAAAAATTTATTACATGAGAAATAATTGTGGTTTCTCTAATCAACCAAAAATTATATATTTATAAAAAAATTTAAAAAATAACTCCTAGACAGTAACGTCTCGGATACAGGGGCCACTCAATGGGTGCCCCGAACCCGGTTCGCCAAATGACCTCAAGTACATTTCCCCAAATGCCAAAGGCTGCCGACTAGCAGCAAGGCCCCAGGTCTGATCGTGGGGAAACAATGCCTTAATTTGAAAAAGTGTATCGTAGCGGAATTTAAATATAAACATACAACAAACAGTGGAAGAAGTAAAACATACACACTGAAATAATCAACTACAGTAGATACAAAAACCAATATATAGTAATTATGCTCACATGTCTTCAGTTCTAAGAAAGAAGGCAAAACATTTTAAACATCAATACAGTACAGCAAAATGCGGAGTACAGAGAAACATAACAAAACAGCTGGCAGCGGCATCGTGAGACTAGGATTGGTCCAAGGCCCTTTTACTCCTCAGCAATATTCAAGTACCTGTATGGGGACTATTTCCCCTATCTACACCTACAGCAATGAAATCTGATTAGGATGAAAAGTGTGACCCAAATAGGGTGTGAGAAATATATCTCAGTAGGCACCCACGAAAGGACTGTGCCCAAATTTTATTAATCATGCAACAAAAATGTGCAGTAGTAATATGCAATAAGTATGTAGTATTGAAAAGTAACCAACTATCAGTTCTAATGCCATTTTAATACCCATTTAATCATTTAATTCAAAAATCACCATAGTGAATATTCTAATAAAAAATTAAGTCTCCTTAGACATGCAAACCCTTACCCTCAAGTAATCATAATCTCGCCCTCTGGCCTTCCCTCATCCATTATAGAATTTTCCCTCAGGCGTAAGAAGTGTCGCCCTCAGGCACAGAAGTCACCGCCCTCAGGCACGAAAGGATGACCTCAAGCGAAATAAAATGTTTCCCTCAGGATAATACTGTCTTGCACTCAGGCTAATACAATATTGCCGTCAGGATATAGTAAACATTGCCCTCAGGCATATGTAACCGGGCCATACCCAACATATAAACATGTAATTTACATACACTTCCTCTTAAGGCCAAAGTAATGCATGATTTAAACAAGGCATACCCTCGGGTATCCTGGACAAATGGCTAAACAGAGGAACACACCCCCGAGGTGGTCCTGGATCCAAACAATGTTTCCACACAGTAGTTTTACAGGTTTATTTAATTACTTATACAGTTCTACGTAGTTAAAATAGCCATGGCCTCAGCCACACAACACCCTAAAATGTGTTTGTGGCACAAAAATGCACAAAACGCACGAAAGATGGAAATGTAAACAACAAGACACCTACCATACACGTCAACAAACGTTATACCCGAACGTCGTCTCCTGAAACATCTAAGAATGACATATATCTGAAAAAGAAAGAAACCAGCTGAAACTGAAATAACATCTGTTACAGGAAGAATTGACAGGAACCAATCAGGGAGATGAAAGCTCTTACCTGTGCGGTTCTAGGGAGAAAAAGGAGCAGAAAACGAGATCCTGACGGGTGCTCCACGGATCTCTAAAGGTCCAGCCGTCCAAATCTGCTCTCCTTCCCTTTCTATGCCTTCCCTGTGAACAGGGGAGGATACTGCCCATTTTATGTGAAAAAAACAACGTACATTGTGTGTACGTCCAAGTACACGACGTGTAATCCATTAATTTAACTGTTTATATGTCGGCACCGACAGACTATTCATCCATCAACATGAGTACACAACATGTACTCCTGAGCACATGGCATGTACTATCACCCAGCTAGCATTTGTTCCACCGCCTTACTTTTTGTCTGGCCGACTGACTACACGGTGTGTAAGGTACCACTACACGGTGTGTAGTCAGTTCATATACAATTTTTCACCGACATGGCCACACACCCAGTGTACACATTCCCACAGGGAGAAAAGTACACAGCGTGTGGAAAAAGTACACAGTGTGTAGTTTTAAAAATTACGATTTTTACCATTTTCCTTATTTTCTCAAAAACACTTAAGGAAAATGGAAAATAGAAGCTTCTACCTCAAAGATAAGAACTGGGTTCTTACAATATTCCCCACTTAAAGCAATTCGTCTCTGAATTCCCCTTCTATGGGTGATGAAGATAAGGCCATAAGTAACTCTGGCCACTGAGAATGTACGTCGATCTCCCGCTCCTAGGTTTCTTCCTACTCTCTGCCATGCTGCCGTAGCACCTGTACGAGATTAACTGACCGGCCTCGGAGAACCTTCTTTCTCTTGTCAACAATACGAATCAGATGCTCCTTGAAGGAAGCATCTGCTTCCAGCTCAACCTCCTCAGCCTAAATGATGTGAGATGGGTCTGAATGTTAGCGATGACACTGAGACACATGAAAGACGTCATGCATGGCTCGATACCATTGCGGTAACTGCAATCGGTAGGAAAGTCTCCCAACTCTTTCCAGAATCTCAAATAGCCCCACATACCTCAGTGAAAGTTTAACCTGTCTCTTGATCTGCTTGTGTCCCAGCCTCAGAGAAACACAAAAGAAAACCTTGTCCCCGACCACAAAATCTAAAGGTCATCTGCGGTGATCAGCATAAGATTTCTGATGAGATTTCACGGTAGCCATCTACTTCTGAATCAACTAGACCTGCTGAGAAGTCTCCTTCACCAGTTGTGGCCCCAGTAATGCTACCTCACCTACCTCTAACTAGCACAAGGGTGATCGGCATGGCCTACCATATAAAGCATTGTATGGTGTCATCTCAATAGTCTCCTGAAACTATTGTTATAGGCAAACTCGGCCAAGGGTATATGTTTCTCCTAAGAGCCCCCAAAGTCTAGGACACATGCATGAGCATGTCCTCAAGAACCTATATCGTACGCTCTGACTGTCCATCGGTCTGAGGGTGGTAAGCTGTGCTCAGAAGAACCTGTATACCCAGTGCCCTCTAAAAACTATGCAAGAAACGAGACATAAAATTTTTGTCCTTATCTGAAACGATAGAACGAGGAACCCCATAAAGACGTACGATATACCAGATATATAACTTCCCGATCTCGTCAACAATGAAAGACTCCTTGATCGGCAAAAAGTGTGCTTACTTTTTGAGTATGTCCACAACAACCCACACAACACAGTTTCATCTAGCTGACCTCGGTAATACAATCACAAAATCCATCACGAAATCATCCCACATCCACTCTAGGATGGGTAACTACTGTAACAGCACAGCTGGTCTCTAATGCTCTTCCTTTACCGTCTGACAGGTGGAACACCTCGTAACCAAACAAGCTATCTCTCCCTTCATACCCGGCCACCAGTACTGACGCCTGAAGTCCCAGTACATCTTGGTAACCCCTGGATGAACTACCCAAACTAAAACATGAAACTCCCACATCATCTCTTCACGTATATCCCCTGGAACCCATAATTGTCCATGGAAACATAGAACCAGATCATCGCTTATCGTCCAACCAGAAGGAGGGTCCTCACTTTCCATCGACTCCCATAGAACTAGGCCTTCTGAATTAGATATCTATCTCATCCTCACTCTATCCAGGATGGTAGAAGTCACATGTAAAGGGGATAAGTCTGCCCCTAACTATCATACACATCCAAATGCATCTCAGAGAACAAGGCCATGATATGCCACTCACCATTGGCCTTATGCACCGCCTGTATCTGAGTCCTCCTGCATAGTTCATCATCTACTGCATTACCTTTACCTGGTGTATAGGAAATCTCAATATCAAAGGATTGTAGGTACTCAACCAACCTTCTCTGCCTCAAATTCAGGTCACACTAAGTAATGATATACTTGAGGCTTTTGTGGTCAGTGAAAACCACAAAACGCTCTCCCAAGAGATAATGTCTCCAATAGCGTAACACATGAAAAAATGCAGCCAACTCGAGATCATGTTTCAGGTAATTCCTCTCATGTGCCCTCAACTACCGAGACTCGTACGCAACAACATGATCACCATGCATCAACACTACTCCCAGAACAATACCTGATGCATCATAGTAAACTGTATAGATCATTCCCTACTCTTGGATTAACAGGACTCGTGCTGATGTCAACCTTCCCTTCAGGTCATGAAATGATGTCTCACAAGCTTCCGACCAAACGAACTTCACACCCTTCTTAGTCAAACCTGTCAACGACACAACTAAGTGGGAGAAGTCATGTCTGAAGCATCTGTAGTAACTAAGGAGCCCTATGAAACTTTGTATCTCAAACATGTTCTTAGGATGCATCTAGGAAACTACTGCTCTCACCTTCTTTGGGTCTACTGCAACACTTGCCTCCAAGATGATATGACACATGAAGTGTATCTGGTCCATCCAAAAGTAGCACTTTGAGATCTTAGCATATATCCAATTCACTCTCAGTGTACTCAATACGATTTCATGATGGGTGGCATGGTCGTGTCAAGTGTGAGAGTACACCAATATTTCATCCAAAAATAATACTACAAATGAATCAAGATAAGGATGGAACACACGATTCATCAGATCCATGAAAAATGCTGGCACGTTCATTAGTCCGAACGGCATAACCAAGTACTCGTACATACCATATCTGCACCGAAAGGCTGTAAGCAGTATATCTGATGGTCTCACACACAACTGATGATATCCAGATCTCAAGTCAATCATTGAGAACACTGATGCTCCACGAAGCTGATCAAAAAGATCGTCTATCCTCGGCAAGGGATATCAGTTCTTAACCGTCAAATTGTTCAGCTTCCGATAATCCACAAAAAGACTATGGGTACTGTTTTCCTACTTCGCAAAGAGGACCTAAGAACCCCAAGGAGAAGTAATGGGTCCGATGAACCCCTTTCACTATAACTCCTCTAAATATATCTTGAGCTCCTGCAACTCAGGTGTAGCCATCCTCTAAGGAGGAATGGACACCAATGCTAACCCTGGAACAAGCTCAATAGAGAAATCCACCTCACGCTCCATAGATAGACCCGAAAAGTCATTTGGAAAGACATCCCTGAAACGATCAACCACTGGAGAGAAATCCATCTGACAAGTCCCATGATCATACAAATATAAACACTTAATCTGGGTTGTGACTCTACCTGGCCCACGACGCTCTGGTCCAGCTCGACTTGCCTGAACATCCCATTCACCCTTGTTCTAAAAATCTCTGCCCTCTGGTGACGTGAAATGCACCCTACGATGATAGCAGTCTACAAAGGCTTGAAAGGGAACCCACCAGTCCGTCCAGAGAATGATGTCATAAGTTGTCATCTCCAAGACATAGAGGTATCAAAGAAAGGGACACCCACAAACATCTAGGGGCACTCCTTTCACAGATGCACAAATGTCGTACTCATTCCAAACGGAGTTTTTAGCGTTATAACATCAGAATAAGAAGAAACACAGAGCCAAAGGCTCTTCAAAATGGGTATAGATAATAAACAATGTGTAGCGCTCATAAAAAAAATACAGAAGACAAAACAGAAGATACTAGAACTGTACCTCTGACTGTAGAAGGTCTGGGATCCTGCTCCTTTGGGTCTGTTGCATTGCATATGCCTGCCTAGTGCCATGGCCCTCCGACACAGCCTGGATACCCTGAGTTGTCCCGCCCTGCTGCCTCTACGATCCTGGTGGCTGGCTACTGTGGCCAAGACCACCATCTCTACCTACTCGCCCTGACGTATTCCAGTTCCCTGACTAGTAAGAATCCACTGGTCCTGCCCCCGCACTCGTAGTCTGCACAGAACCCCTCTCACTACGCACTGGTAAAATGCCATGCAAAATTGTTGCAGATGAGCCATCTTGCCACAAGCTCATCACTCCACTGGTTCTCGTGGACACTGCGGTCTCTTGTTCCCCTCTCTACCACACTGGTAGCACATGACCGGACCACCTGAGGAAACTGCCTTTCTAGTACTGCCACCATGAGAGAAACTAATCTGTCTCATCCTCTTGCCAGCAGAAATAATATCAGTGACTGGTGCTGAACCACCCTGTCCCACACCACTAGCTTCCTGCAAATTCCTCTCTGTAACCAGCGTCTGGTTCACAATATCATGTACAATAGGCAACCTGAAATCATTAACCAGTTCCCAGATGTCGTACCGAAGACCATCCTCAAAACTTCTGGCTCTCAACATCTCATCGCCCACCAGCACGGGTGAAAAACCTTGAATCTTAGTAAAGAGAGCAAAATAGTCCATCACTGACATAGCACCCTACTTTAGATTCATGAAATATAGAGCTCTATATTCCTTTAGCGTCACTGGAAAAAAAATTCTTAGAAGACCTCTTGAAAAGCTTCCCATGCCATGTCTCTATGATGCTCCGACTAGGTGGTAACATCCCTCCACCTTTTGGCAGAATCACACAGCATGTAACTCGCGACCTTGACCCTCCTCCCTGGAGGCATCTCCAGATTATCGAAAGTAGTCTGCATTAACCATAGCCAAGACTCCAGAGCCTGTGGTCCACCATCCCCAAAAAACGTAGGTGGATGCTGTTGCTGGAAGATACGAGTCAGTTCAACCATAGATGTTGCAGCCTACGGTGCTCTTTAAAAGGTCTTCATGAACCGCATAAAGCCTTCACAGAAGTATGCCTCCGTGCCTTTTTCCGGTATAGCAGCTGGCTCCGCATTTGGCTCTGCTGGAGGATCAACTGGTAGCCCATGGCCCACCAGTTCGAGAGTATACTCATTGCCTCTCTCCTGGTGAACAACTCTAGGGCGACTAGGTGGCATGACACTACAAGGTAAAAAGAACACCATTGAACAAGGTTATCAAAAACCGGAAATAAAGAAACCGAAAGGGAATAGGAGGAAGAAGACAATTAACATTTTTCAAAACAAGACTACACAGCGTGTATGCTGACTACACGGCGTGTACATGACTTCCCTTCTCCTGCCCAGGTCCTTCCACACGGCTAAGCCACACGACTCCCATTCAACTAAACTAAAAGGCGTGTGCAACCATCACATGATGTTTATGGTATTATTTCCAACTCCCTGTGTCGTTTGTGACATGGCCGAATACTCAGCTAAAACCTACACAGTGTGTTACACCCGCACATGGTGTGTACACCACCCCGTCTCTCGGTCACAAGGTTAAGCCCACATGGTCTGTCCTCGGACAAGACTACACGGTGTGCCCCATAGTTACACGACATGTTCAAGGAATTGTGACACTGACCCATGTTGTTAGTTACATGGCAGAGTCACCAAGTTACACTACAGTGCATGTTCTTCATTGACATGGCGTGTTCTGGAAAAGAGTTCACTGACCCGTGTTGTTAGTTGCACGGCCGGACTCTGGGTCAACACTACACGGCGTGTGTATTAGGTACATGACGTGTTCTTGCATGAATTTTACTTCCCCAGGTCACCACCCACACGGGTTGTGACACGAGAAGAGACTACACGGCGTGTACTCAAGAGTACAGGGCGTGTACTTCAAAAATTTATTTTTCTTCCCGAACAGGAAAACATACACGGCTTGTCTAGTATACTACATGGCGTGTATTCTGGGCTTCCAGACATTATGCCTCAGAAACTTCTTCGGACCCCAGAAATTACAGAAACCCAACACCTAAGTGTCAAATTTCTACTCGTGAGGGCCCATACTCTCCATGAATCAATGTTTGACATCATATCATTATTATAATAGATAAATTGTCAATGATCCACTAATTTCCGTCAATGGGGGCCCATACACCATAAAAACTAATGTTTGGTGTCCATCCCATAAGATACCCTATCATACCGCAGGTATTATACCAAACAGTTATCACAACAACATGCTTTTCTAGCACAACAACTATCACAACATCATTAAAATTCAAATGCACTTATATGGCATGGAAATATGCATGGCATGTGATTCCTAGCATGTTCCTATATGATGCATGAGTTGGCATAACCTCATCTCATCGGGTTGCAACTAAATAGAACCCATAGATAAAATATAAACAGCACAATCACAAGTGCGTCACAAAACGGTGAAAATCATATCAAATGTAAATTGCAAAATCCATAAAATTGCAATACGATGTAAACTGGATTTTCCCTATACACGGGTTAGCTACGCCCGGGCACAGCTTATTACCAACAATTGTTCTGTCTTGTCCCTAACTAAGGATCCAAATAGTAAGTCAAAGAAAATAACTCCTCTGATAACAATTTGTAACATCCCGGATCCATGTGCCACTGAACATGTTCCCCAATCCCGATTCGCCGCATGACCTCAAGTGCAATTCCCCAAACACCAGAGGCTGCCGACTAAAAACGAGGGCACAGGTCTGATAGTGGGGAAACTATACCCTCATTTTTCAATGTGTAGCGCAACAGAATATAAATATAAACATACAAAAAACATCATAATAATTAAAAAATACACACTGAAATAATCAACTATAGTAGATATAACAACAAGTATATAGTAATGATGCTCACATGTCTCCAGCTCTATGAAAATAGCCAATACATGTTATACATCAATACAGTACAGCAAAATGCAGAGTACAACGAAACATAACAAACCAACTTGCAGCGGCATCGCGAGACTAGGCTCAGTTCCATTCCATGCTACTCCTCAGAAACAGTCAAGTAACTATATAGGGGCTTTTCCCCCTATCTACACCTGCTGCAATGAAATCTTTTTGGACCGAAAAGCATGAACCAAACAGGGTGTGAGAAATATATCTCAGTAGGTACCCACCAAAATCTCGTGCCCAACTGTGTGTAAGCATGTAACAACAATGTGCAGTGTTAAAATTCAATAAGTATTCAATACTGAAAAGTAACCAACTATCAGTTCAATTTCCATTTTAATACCCATTTAATCATTTAATTAAAATATCACCACAGTGAATATTCTATGAAAAAATTTAGTGTCCTCATACATACAAACCCCTACCCTTAGGTAATCAGAATCTCACCCTTAGCCCATTCCCTCAGGTGTAAGAGAATTTGACCTCAGGAATAAGAAGTGTCTCCCTCAGGCTGAGAATTCAGCGCCCTCAGGCACGAAAGCTTTCTCTCAGGCGAAATAGAACGTTTCCCTTAGGCTAATACAGTCATGCCCTCAGGCTAATACAGTCATTCCCTAAGGCTATATTAAACACCGCCCTCATTCATAAGTAACTGGTCCATGCCCAACATATAAACATGCAATTTACATACAATTTCTCTTAAGGAAAAGGTAATGCATAATTTAAACATGGCCTACCCTCGGGTATCCTGGACAAATGGATAAAAAGAGGATCACACCCCTGGATTGGTCTTGGATCCAAGAAACAATCCCACACAGTAGTTTTACAAGTTTATTTTATTACCTATACAGTTTTAAGTAGTTAAAATAGCCAACGCCTCAGCCACACGACACCCCAACATGCGTTCATGAAAAAAAATGCACAAAACGCAAAACAGTTGGAAATGTAAACACCAAGCCACCTACCTTATACATCAACGAACGCTATACCCGAACGTCGTCTCCTGAAACATCCAAGAACAATGTAGATCTGAAAAATATAGAAATCCGCTTAAACCCAAATAACATCCGTTAGAGGAAGAATTGGTAGGAACCAATCAGGGAGAACAAATCTCTTACCCGTGCGGTTCCAGGGAGATCAACGGTTTAGAAAATGGTTTCCTGACGGGCTCTCGGTAGATCATCAAAGGTCCGGCCATCCAAATCTGCCCCACCTTCACGTTCTAAGCCTTCCTTGTGAACAGGGGAGGTTGCTTCCCATTTTAAGCGAAAAAAAACAAAGTACACGGAATGTACTTCCATGTACACTGCGTGTACTCCCTTCATATAATTGTTCATATGGTGGCACCGCCACACTGTTCATCTGTCGTCATGAGTACACGACATGTACTCTTGAGTAAACGGCCTTTAATATAGCCCAGTTGGCGGTTGTTACACAGCTTTACTTTTTGTCATGCCGACTGAATACACTGCTTGTAAGGTACTACTACACGACATGTACTCGGTTCCTACACCCTTTGTCGTGACATGAGCACACACCCTGTGTACTCATTTCCACGCGGCCAAAAGTACAAGGCGTGTGGAAAAATTACACGACATTTAGTTTTAATAATTATGATTTTTCCCATTTTTCTTATTTTCTCAAACACACATAAGGAAAATAGAAAAGGGAATCCCGTAACTCAAAGATACGAACCGGGTTCTTACATAGACAAACATGATATTATACATACCAAAATTATTTTTCATTTATCTAATTAAATATATAAAACACATATATTAAAATTCATATAAAATCATGAATAAATTAATTTTTTATAGAAACACAATGATCATTTTAATTGTTATGGTTTATCATTTGTAAATGATTATTAGATATACCATTATATCCTCCTTATATACCTATGCCATTTAAATTATTATATATGTCCATTTATAATAAATTTTGATAAATTATTCTTCATTTCTTATTCTGGTTCCAACATTGTTTATTTTATTTTATTATTCATGTATGTAATTTTACTAGAAAATTGTTTGATTCCATAAACACTTATCTCTTGTGTTGAGAATTCCGATAAGCAGTTTATCATATAATTATTATGGTTCAACTATTATTTCTATTTTTGGAGTATATTTTATGTGCCATTAAAACAAATTATAAACATTAAAACATGGATGAATTTTTTTAATGTACTAATGTTGGGTGGTATAACCTAATTGTACAGATATATTTATTCTATTATAAAATTTAAAAATGGATTGATAAACATTGAACTCATTTTATTTATGTTTAAAAATATTTTAAATTTGGTTGAAAAATATATCATTAAAAGGACATGGACCATAAATTTATATTCTATACACTTCGGTTGATTATTAGAAAAAACCATATTCCAATTTTTCGCTATCATGAAATAATTTTGAATATCACATACCTTCTCAAAAGTATCATCATCATGTAATAGACCTAAAATATTTTTCTCTTCAACCATATACCAACTTCTTTTTGTGAAATAATCTATCCCGTATAATGATTCTTGATGTTCCATAATGATTCAGGGCTGTGAAATATTATTATTTGGAAATTCATCTTGTTATAGATTATATTCATACATATAATGAAAAAAAGAGGGCATTCTATGAACATATATTTTAATTAGCGAATAGTTCTTTTAGACTGTCAATTAATCTATGGACTGTATGTGGTGCTCAAATATACCACAGTATTGGGATATTTCTATATATCCCTAGGAAACATCAATGTGAACCAGGGGTCATGAATAGATATAATTAATAACAAAACACTATGAAGTATCACTAATTTATTAATATATTATCAGGAAGATGATTCTTGGGGTAATCATACATTATATCTATTAAATTGTATGACTTGGTCAGACAATCTATAATGATAAATATGTCATCATTAATCATAGTTTACATTGAAGGACCATCTATAATTACATTTTAACAGTCACCCCCTCTAAACCAATATATAACGAGAGGATAAATGTTCACCTATGGAATTATATTCTTAGTTGTCACATCATAGAACATTATGCATCATGTTATATAATTTAATATTTGAAACTTAATATTATCCCAAAATTAATTAACACTTATATCCCTATAAATCATGGCTCATTCATGTTATGTATTGGAAGGTAGACTATATTATTTATTTGTTAAATCCCTATTTATCATGGGTATAAATGCAACACATAATCTCTTTAAAAATATTAACACATCATATTTATAGATGAGGTATATTAATCTAAAATCATTAAAAGGCATATTTTATTTGAAAACAATAATAAATTTTTGAGATATTATTTATCATCAATAGACAATTCTATATTAAAATCATTTAGAAAATAAATTATGTTTTTACATTCCTTATAATGTCAATTTCAAAATTTACTAAATCCTTTCATTAGAATCAAACTATCTTGTTCTATCATATATAATGAATCAGCCATTTTATATTGATACCCAATGTTGTAGTCTGCTGAGAATAAATAATCATTAAATATTTCAATCTATATCATTATTTTTATGTTGAGTTTTTTGTAGAAAATATTTTCCTCAAATATTATATATATATATATATATATCATATATTTCACCATATATATTGTGTCTCCATATCTAAAAAATATTACCATTATTAATTCTTGTTCATGAGTTTTATAATTCTATTCCTGGGTATTTAATTATCTTGATTCATATGAATCAACTAAATCATTTTGCATAGATTAAATTTAGGTCTTTTTTATGCATCACAATATATCAATAATTATTCTTTAAAAAATAGAAAACTAAAAAATGTAAATTAATAAATATCAACATAAAATCAGTAAAACATTTTTAAGATACTTTTTACCATTATAATTTAAACCCTTTTTTCATAAACATGTTTAATAGGTTGGATAATCATTATATGATTTTAAATAACCATTATTATTTTTATTCTATCCCTTTTAATATATGATTATCGATAATATTCCAAAATGTATAAAATTCATTTAATACATTTTTTTGGAAGATTTGTAGATATTCATTTATTAATGAAAATACATTGAAATAAAATAAAATTCTTAGATCCAATATTCACATTTATTATATTCTTCATAAAACGCTTTTTATATAATTGTCTCCAAAATAATTCATAAAAATTCTAAATCATCACTTATCACATATAGTATTTTAAGATATTAATAATATATACAAGAATTTTTTTCTATGGATATTACTTCATTACTATATATATTATATCCATAAACGAAGAGGGGGAATTAGTTATCCCAATTGATTTTCATAAAAATCCAAATTCCCATAAATAGAATGAGATTTAATCATTGGTATTTAATTATTCTTCACCCCTAACCTAAAAATAATCATAGTAAAGATAAATCTTATAAAAACTATTATGTCAATATAATTTTTCAAATAAATCATCAATATGTGAAAATGATACTTATTATTCATTCAAAATTATTTGATTTAATTAAAATTGATTCACATCCTTATAGACCCATCATTATTCTTCACAAACAGAGTAGAGGGTCCCCATAGTGAAACACATGGGAAAATCAACCAATTGTTAAAAATTAATGTTGACTATTTCATAAACATGATGAATTATATTAGATCAATTCATCATGATTCTTTAGATAAAAACTTTTTATCATGTATAATATTAGTGAAAAATTAAACATCAAGATTCATCAAATGTCAATTAAATTAATCTAGAAATAAATAAATGTATCCTTATAAAAATTATATATTATATTATTAAGATGTATTTATCATCCTAAAATAGTAATTTTTAATCATATTCTAATAGATTTTAATTTTAGATACATACTAAAGGTGGATTTGGACAGGACTCAGAAAATTTAGCTTCGCCATTAAAGAAAAGTTATTATATACCATCTTCACATATTATAATTTCATCATCTAATAATATATTTTTGACTGATTCTTTGAAATATAATCCATGTACATGATTATTCCAAATGAATTCATTTTAATGATAACTATAATTGGATCATGAGAATATTATACATCCAAATATCAACATGGAGATATACCCTTTAACAAAAATCATTTTATATAATTTGTGGATTGAAAAAAACATTCTCAAATTGAAAATTGTAATTTAATTTTTATTAAAAAACCATAAATATATAATGAATTATATATTTATATAATAAAAAATCATTAATATTATGATTTAGGTACCTATTATGCTGTTATTCAAAACATCAACCTCTATTTTGGAAATTGCGTAAAAGTAGAAGTTGTATATTTTTATCTTATAATGTAAATAAACATAAAATTTTGGGAATTTTTTAGAATATTTACCCATCAAATTATTATTAAATAAATCATCATTGATATAATCTCCCCCGTCAAATAAATTTTCAGAATAATGACACTTATCCCCATATATAAAACAATTGCATGATCCCTATATGCATGTACTATGGTGTTTCATTATTCTTGTATTATATGATAAAAATTACCACTTATATTCTCCCACATATAAAAATTATTCATCATTGATTTCTTAACAATCATCATATTCTATATCATTACTTTTAATCCATAGAATATTGAAAATTATTTCCATGTATTCTTAAAACAAGATACAATATCATCATAAAATTATTATATTTTGAAGAATAGTTTCGAATGAATGATTTTATTTAACACATAAATAAAATTCTAAATATAATTCAATGGATTATATATAGAGTAATTATCCTTTAATTATTAGATTTAAATTTTAGCATCATATATAGAAACATGTTCCTTTCCCTTTTTTATTAAGATCTGGAATTATCCCTCTATACATGCTCTTTTGTAGTGAGGAAAGTACATTCAATATAATAGTAACATAAATTAATTCAACTCTGTTTACTATATCTCTTCCACTTCATTAGTGATTTTTATCAATGAACATATTTGATAAAATAAATATATATTAATATGATGAACATATAGGAAACTATTCTCCAATTTAATACATCACAATGAAATAAATAGTTTTTCAAAGGAATTGATCCATTTCTCAACTACCAATGGATATGTGATTGCACTAAATGATAGAGGATTGTGTTACATGAATTATTATTTAATATAGATTTAGATTAGATTTATTCCCCATAGGAGTAAATGTTTTGTACATAACATTAATCAATCCAGGCAATATTATTATGATCCACTCAAATCCAATACCAACATCATTGACATCATTAACAACTTATTGAAGGGAAATATCAATATAGGTTGTATGTATTGATAGTAATATTTCTCCTCACACTAGGAATGTATTATAATCAACATCATAATATTAATTATCTCATAACATAAGGAATTTTAATCCATAGTGTACAATGATGAATCTCAGGATTCAAATGATATAAATTGAAAATAAATACATGAATAATATTATAATAAAAAACATTATTTCTTTAGGTAAAATTTAAAATTATAATATCACTATAAACTACTTCATAATTATTTATAATGAACATGTAAATCATATAATGCTTATCCACTATGAGTGTCCAACTAGGTGTGAAATTAGAACAATGTATTTTTGACCGAGTGAGTTTTGTTTCAATTTCAATATATCCTTTTTTTTGGTTCTTACCCATAACTGTATCTATATCAGACTCTACAAATAGTTGATTATATAAATATAGGGATTTTATTTCTAGTATAAACCAAACACTATACATTAATATATTTTTACAATGTTATCTTATACATTGAATTTTCCCTATAATAATTTATAGGGTAATGTTTTTAGAACTATTTTTAATATATCTTGTCCCCAATGATTCTACTAAAAATTTTATAAATCCAAATGTAAAACGGTTTTAAATGCTAAGAGAGGTTGTTTACAATTTTAAATTGGAACCAAATATATGAGATATTATCAAAATAGATAACATAATTTAGGATTCATGGTGGACTAGATATATACATCATTAAGAAAAACCATTTTAAAATGTGAAATTCTACATAAAATTTATACGATGACATTACCATTCCCTCTAGAATATCATTTCTTATAAATCATAGTATTCATCAGAATATCATTTGTAAATGAAAAGATTTAAATTGTTAACATTGTATATTATAATATTTAATGAATATAGTTTATTCTATCATTGATTAGATATGAAATGAATAAAAATGGAAGAATAATTTATTATAAAATAAAATCATATAAATAATAACATGACCTTGATGCATAATTGTGTATATCATAACCATTTTGACAATAATATGTTATTAATAACTTATATCACAATTATGTAATGTATAATTTATGACATCTTAAATAAACAATTGATTCATTATGCTATGAAATCATACATAAATTGCAAAGGCATATGAACACTACACATTCAATTTAGCCTTATGAGACTACTAATAAATCAAGGGAAAATATAATTATAGTTCCAACAATTAATTAATATATTCAATTCATTATTCATATTAATAAATAAATAAATTTAACCAAATTGAATTAATTTAAAATAACCATATGTATTTAATTGCCTTACAAATGGAATGTTAATACATTAACATGTAAAAATGATATTAAAAAATCAAAAAATGAGGATGGATGGAAAAGTTATATCATGTCCCTAGTAATTGATAATAATCCTAAAATTACTTTTACTTATAGGAAATAATACCATTATAAAAATCATACAAATATTATTTTGTAAATTTTAGAAAAAGTCAATATTCCTTGATAATATTTTGAAAAGTAAAAATTTCTAGAACAATTGTAATATGATTTCCTTTTGAAATAGTGGATAAAATATAATCTAAAATATATAAAATATAATATCAATGATTGTGGGAAAATGTTGGGATACTAAAAATTCTAAAACATATATCAATTTATTGTATTTTTAAATAATGTTAAAAACTTATTTTTCAGAAAATGTAAAATACACTACTTCGAAACATTTCCAAAGATTATTAAATATTTTTTTATTTAGTCAACTTATTATTGGATTATCTGAAATAACCAGAATGAAATAATTTAAGGAATATGTATATGGAATAAAAATATTCCCAACAAATTAAAACAAATTAGGGTGGTTTTTATTTAAAACATTTTTATAAATTTAAAAACTATCAGTGGAAAAAAATAGAAACATAAGAAAAATAAAAATAACTAAAAGAGAATAAAATATATATTCTTTAATGTAGAAATATATTATAGAAATACCAAAGTATATTTATGCATAAAAAATCACAAAAAAATGACATTTTAAAATTAACCATTACATTGATTACAATGTTTCCCTGTATATTTTCTAACTATTGAATAATAAAAATTAAATAAATTATGCATTTGATTTAGATATTTTATAATTATTATTTATTTATTAGTATTCCATTTATTTAATTTTTAATATTTTTCAATTTTTTTACTCAATATGTTATGTTTACACGGGGCGTTTTGAGGACATTCAGATTATACATTAAAACTATCTTCAATATGTAGAATATTGAAAATGTAATCATTGTTCTATAATATCAAAAAATATATTTTCAATTTTTATTCATCAAATCTAATTTCATATCAATATATTCTTTGGGTTCTTGGAAAATGAAACATATATCATTGTAGAGGTGGTAGTAAGAACCCATGTATGTGTGTCATTTTAATTTTTCTTTATTATGGTAATTAAATAAGGTGGATGATATTTTAATTAAATAAAATCATAAGAGTGTTGCACATATACTATTTAATAATTTGTTACATTGTTGTGACCATCCATTGGAGGTGGTAATGAAATATAAAAAATATAATTTGGAGAAATTATACTTCAATCATATACAAGTGCAATGTTTTCCATTTTTCAACAGATGAAAAGATAATACTGAAAATATTAACTTATATTTACATATAAATATGTCTTACATAGACATTTTATATGAATTATATATCAGGTATTATTAAAAAACACAATATTTTGTGAGGGAAAATGAAACATGTAACTTCGTTGTGGTTGTAGTCCATATGTACACATGAGAGAAGACACCATTTAACATAAGATAAAAATGAACCAAAAAGGATTATTCCATAAGCATAAGAAAATATAACCACATTGAATATACTATTATTATTATTTTGTGACTTTTATTAATAATATTAACTATTTTGAGGCAAAAGTATACATAAATGATCTTAGTTAAGAGTTGTACTTCTTCTTTCGACGAACACCTTTATATTACACCATAGAGATCCCTAGTTTGGTATTTTGTTGAGATAAAGGTATCTATGATGTAGGGAGGTTATTTAGGGATGTATTTTTTCTTATCATTGTTAAGATACGAATGTCAAATGTTTGACTATGTCATGATAGGAGAAGGAATTTTAAAAGCGAGGGGATGCAAACACTTATAACAATTCAAGTAGATAAAATATATCATAATTCATATTCAACGTAATGTGTAACCAAGAAAAACAAATTTTATATATAATAATGTATATTATCACAGCCCTAAAAATTATTTTAAATGAATAATAATTTTATATCATTCTTAACACATAACACAATGATTTTTTAGAATTGATATATATTATTAAATAGTAATTAATTATGTCTTACCGTTAAAAAATGGTAATTGATATTGATGGTATGAATATGAGTAAGGTATTTTTCTAATATTTTTATGACGGTAATACCTAATAGAAAATTATCGATTCAATAATACCATATTAGATGTAAATTATATGTGAACTAATATATATTCATTAAAGATGTGTTTACACAAAACAAATGGGATTTATTGTATTTTGTTCATAAATATTATAATTATATTTCATGAATATTAGAGATAAAATATTATGAAAAATATATATTTCTATAAAACAAAATAGAATGTTTATCTTTCCGTGAATATTAAATAAATTTCTAAAATCTTTAGTTTCTGGGTGAATATTGAAAAATATAATTTTTAATAAAAAATGTAGTTTAATTAATTATCATTTAAATTATTAATTTGAATTTGTATTTTATTTAATTAAAATCAGTATTATATTAATAAATATGATATAAAATGGTTTTTATAAAATATATACTTGATCTTAGTATAAAAAAATTAGGGATAAAATAATATATTTAAAAAAATGTTTTTCTTCATGATTTACTAAACTATTATAAAATATTTTTTTCTAAATATAGAGATTAATTTTTTTAAAGGGATATCATATTGGAAATTATTATAATTAATATAATTTAATTTGGTATACTTAATTTTTTGTAAAAATAAATGGTGAAAATACTAAATATCTATCACAACTATTAATGATAAAACTATGTAATCCTAGTTTAAAACTATTTATTAAGGATTCACATAAATTTAAAATCATGAATGTATTTAATTAGATAAATATTTTCTTAATAATAATCTGAATTTTGAAAATGTATAATATTTTACATTTAGGATTTATTATTAACTATATAATATTTTTTGTACTGAAAATTAAAAAATTACACTCTATTACTTATAAAATAAATAATATTTTCTACAATGGTATATTAATAAGTTTTAAAAGAATATTAGTTATTATTTTCGTAATAATAATATTATTTCTATGGTGGTAGTTTATTTTTAATGTTTTATTGTTACATAATATTTGTATACTCTTATATAATGTTGATGAAGTGCATGTGAATGTATTGGAAAAACAAATTAATTGAATTTCAAAACAATAAACATAATATAATTTCAATAAATTACTAATTTGAAATATTTCTATAGATAAATATGAAATATTTTTAATGTTATAAATGTTTATATTCAAATTTTTTATTATATTTAAATAATTTTATTCAAATTACATTAATAGTGACAAAAATTAAAATAATGATATTTAATGAAAATATATATTTTTTAAAAATATTTAAAAAGCATAAAAATATATAAAATTTTAAAATGTGATACTATATTTTATATATTGTTATCAACTGACATTTAAAAAAATGGTAACCGTATAATTAAATTCATAACCATTGATGATTGGAAATGTTTTCACCACAACACATATTATAAAAGGATAACGAAGGTGTTAATAAAAAATATAAGGTTTAAAATGATATATAATCCAATGAAAATATTAATTAATTATTTTATATTGACTATTTTAATGATATTTTATATTAAAAAATCATTTTGAACCAATTAAATTAGTTAGACAGATATTATATTTTCTTATTTCCTGAATTTTCAAAATGTGTCACATCTATCGCATATAAAAGGACAGACCACCCCTCTCTTCATTACCTGACATTAAGCTAACAATGAAAAATTACTCAAGACAAATTATAATATAAAATTAAGAATACTAGAATATGTTGATTCATTTTTCCTAAAATGAAATTCCATTTGTCTATATGAAAATATACCACGGTGGTCTACCAAAGATGAGATAATTGTTTTTCTGACTTCATCACATTTATTTTAAATTATACTACATATTCATCCATTTTAAAAAAAATAAAAACAATAACTATATTTTCATAAATTTTTCATGTTATTAGAATGATTATGTTACAACCATCTTCCTCAAATTTTCCATCCAACGGAATGCAAAAACACTTTACAAGTGTATATACAACTTACCATCTACCCAAAATGGTGTATTTGCTTTTTATCATCATTTTACATGGATGGTTATAATCAAGGGAATAATAAAAATATATGAAATATATTTAATTAAAATTTTATTAATTTTAAATATAATTTATCTTTTTACCTATCATAATATTAATGATGATAAAATCTACGCTTAATAAAAAAGAAATACAATATCAAAAAAGATATGTAAATCATTATTCATGTAATCCATTCATAGAAGGATAAAAATATGATTATCATGAATACATGTTATTTTAATATTGTTATTAAATTTAGGTAATTGATTAGGGAATTATAAAATTAAATGGATTAGAGCTAATAAATTAATAGTAAAATTATAAAAGAAAGACTTTATAATAAGTAATGATTATTTTAAAAAAGAGTTATTAGTAAATGGGTTTATTAATGTTATAATTGGAACAAATATAATATTTTAGTTATTTATATTGATCTAGAATATAAATATTATAAATATTAATTTATTTTATAAAATTTAAAAAATAGATACAATGTTGGTCAAACTTAATGTATGAATTCTTCATCTCACTTTTGTTTCAATGATACATATGCCATTTTCATCACTTATTTCATTAATATATGGTAAATAATGAATATTCAATATAAATATTCAATAATAAATTTATATTAATTTATGTAAATGTATCTAAGTAATTTACACATTTCATAAGAGATTTCATTCAAATGTTATCTTTGAATTAATGGATTTATAATCAAATCGCATTTAATCTGATATTTTTTTAAAATTTTAATTGAGTAAATTATATGATTTACTTCTTATGAAAACGAAAAATATTTATCCTATGGTAATTCATATAATTATCATATAATATTTCCATTACATTTATCTTAAGGAAGGGATCTTAAGAATGTCTAACAAATAAGAGATAATTGTTTTTATCGTATTTTAAAATTTTAGTTCTTTTTATAATTCATATAAATATATGTTAATTGGCATAAAATAATTATTATATTAGAAAAATAAAATTATATTCTATTATTAAAATGTTAAAAATAAAACATATTTTTCATTATATATATTCTAAAAGATTGCTTATGATTACAAAAGAATTTATGTTTCCAGGAAACAGTGTAATTCAATTTCCATAACCATTTTATTGGATGGTTTTATAGATGTAATTATTGAATATATAATTATTTATAAATAAATATGATTTAATTAAATATACAATATCATTTTCTTTCTTACCCTTCCAATGATTAATGATAATAACATTGGCTGTATATACATACAACATACTATATCTATGAAATGATGTGATTCATCATTCATGTCTACTATTAATGAGTGATTATAAATAAGAATATGGTGAATATGTATGGATTTATATTATTATTAATTTTTTGAATATTATTTTACCATGAACAAAATTCATGTAAAGAAGCTAATGAACAAGTATTTATATGAAACACATGAGAATTACAACAAAAATTACAATTTTAAATAAGAATTATTAATTATTGAGAGATGTAATGTTATAATTTAGTCATATATGATAGTATAATTATATATAATTATATGTTACATTATAGAAATGTAATAATTTTTAAATTTATTATATATGAGTTCATAATAAATAACAAATAAATTTGTACTTACGTAATTAATTACTCATAACACTTTTGTTTTTGTTAGATGTATAAAACATTCATTACATGTCCCGTTCGTGTAGTGTATATGATGACCATTTGATATGTTTTATCATTAATCTAATATAAATAATTTTTTAAATATTTATTTTATCTTATTTTATCCATTACGATTATGATTATTAAAATGTCATTTATGTATTGGATTTAGGTTTAAATATCATTTTAATTGAGATTTTTTATACACCAATTTTATTTGAGGATAATATATAATTTATTAGCTCATAAATAGTTGTAAAAAATTGTTTTTATGAAAAATATACTTTTACCCATTGTTCCGGAATCCTTAACTCCCATTCATGTATTTTCATGATATTTTTAAATAATATATTAACTGCTATCCTAGGTGTTATTAATGTGATTTATTACCATGATTGAATTTATATAAATAGGTTTACAAATAATCACCTTTTTATTTTCTCTATTATTTTCATTTTACAAAAGTGGTGATGAAATATATATTTTTAATTTACACCACAAGAAAATTTATTCCAATTGTCTTGAATACTATTTTCATTGAATAATTGCTTATAATTTTCAAATTTTATTTTAAATGAAAATGTTATCCCCAAATATTCTAAGATGTTTTAATATTTTAAATAAATGATTTTAAAATAATAATAGAATCATTATCATGAAATATTCAAATGGTCTTTCATGGTATGATTATTTATGTAAAAAGACAATGATTTTATTGGATATATCATCAAATTAATCCATTTTTATTACTCCCTAGGATAGATTATGATGTTGAAATATTATTGATTCATATTCATTATTCAAATACTGAAATAAGATTCCACATATGGAACAAAGATAATAAATTATATTGATAAATAAAAATAATAAGACATAAATCGATGCATAAGTTGCAGGTGGGTCCTTATTATTAAAAGACTCTAGATGTATTGATAAGTCTCATGAGACAACAATGGTTAACATTATGTATTGGATAATGTAGAAAAATCTTGTTATAATTAACATTGTATAGAGTAATCTATCCCATTAAATTGAAACTTCTTGGTTACGATACCTTGATAGAATTATAATTACATGGTTTCTAGGCCATGAGGGTAACATTCATTATTTTTTGGTTGAGTGGACTTGTTCTTGAATTCATATAAATATGCATTTAATTTTTTTTTTAATCTAGTTTTCAATAACATTTTTTCTAATATATAGACTATATCCATGTACTATCATTGAACAAATAAATTTAATTGAATGGAATATTTTTTGAATATCCACTCTTCCATGTTAATTATTTATTATTTTTTCAAGACAGATTCTTCTATATGTACCTCTTAATGAGAATCTATGGTCATTCATTATTTGTGTTACTTTCCCAAAAATAGAAATAAAAATATTATGAATGATATCAATTAATCAATAATTTTTTATATTATAGGTTTTTATATTTGTATCATACTATTCGAACCATCTATTTATAAATTTTTTAAAAATTAATAAATTGATCGATGATGCATTGTGTGATCACTTGTATCATTTACCAATGTAATAATGTTGCAATTTATCGAAGAAACTAAAGTTACAGAAATATAGATAGGTTAAAATCCACTCAACAAATGAATTTTAGAATGGTGTTAGATAAATTTTGTTCCTTAACTATTTTTTAAACCAAATTAAACCCATTTTAACCATAATCATGAGAACATTAATTTTTACAATGAAAAAAATATATATAAACAATAATAAATGAGGAAATTTAAAAAAAATAAGAAATGAATATTCCAAATATAGAATCCATTTTGTTATATCTTATTTCTATATGTGAAAGAAATTATTTTTAATACTATTATGAAAAACACATGGAAAATAGTTTTTAGAAAAACAACTGATTTATGTGTAAAGGTATTTTACATTGAAATAATGTATATAGAAAATTATAATTTATATTTTTTCAATAATGAATAATTAATCGAAGATTTTTAAACTTTCAGAGCAATCCACGACTTAATATAACCATAAAAATATTCCATTAAATGCAACAAAATTTTTTTTCCTTAAATAAAATATAAATTATGTTTATAAAGTCATGAATGTTTTCCAAATTTTAGAATATTATTTTCAAAATAGTTGTTTAACTACATAAATAAGAATTTATTCATTTTATATGTTTTAATAATTTTATTGAAAATATAAAATCAAATTCTTTTAAAAAATTGTTGTTTGTAAAACACTCATTTTTTACTATTTTTCAAAAAACTAACCATTTTATAAAATTTAAAAAAATTGAACCAATACTAGCTTTGGTCATTGGATAAAATATTACTTATTTTTTATTAATCTAAACTTTTTAAATTTAATAATATACCATTAAAATTAAATGATGAATAATATATCACTATATATAACAAAAATGTCATTGAATTATTTTTTTACAAATTTTAGAGTATTTTGATGACAATAATGGGCGAAATAAAATGATTCACCATTTCTACAACATATCTGGTGTTAGAATAGACTTGTTCTGAATATATTTTAGTTATTTCTTTTTTACTATTGAGTCTTTTATAAAATAGTTCAATAGTGTATATTTAATGTGATGGATTTATTTGAATTTTATTCTATCATTGTACCAAATAAGGTAGGACTAGTTGAATATTTATTTATGAATTATTTTCTAGTCATTCTCACTCACTGTTATATATTTTTTTAATTAAATTTAGGACTCGTTGTTGTTGTTCAAATTTTTTGTAACCCACACTCTACATGAGCATCCTGATGCAATTGTAGAATTTATGTTCTTTGATCCCATGAATGAAATTAAAAATCAATCAGTTAGTTATGCAGGGAATGTAGGTTTATTAGATGGAATGATGTCAGGATATAATATGTGATAATTTCTGTCACAAAACATTCAAATTAATTTTATTTATTTATTTTATATATCAACTATATATTAGGTCCTTTTAACTAAATAGTGTGTCTGGGATGAAATTATGTTATTCCATGGATATTTATTATTGATTAATTCCATTTTTAGTGCACATATTATAGTAATTATTGTCTCTTTTTTATACATTACAATATTAAATATTTTTTCCTGATGGAAATTTTCCCCACATTATTACTAAATCCCTCAGTGATATTTTGAATACTCATTATTATGCGGAGGTGCACATGGGGCCACATGACTCTCTAATACAAATAGATTAATTTGGGTGGGTGTGTTAAAAATGGTATCAGATCCTTCGTTTTATGTTTTTATGATATAATCCTTGGGGTGACAAATGTATGGTCTTTAAAATTTGGGATTTGAATTACATCACTTAAATGAAAACACTATATTGTAGACCATTGAGTTACATAGTAGGTGGTATTCTAAAATGAATGATTGACTACAGTTTAATGTTGTACCATGGGTATTATAATGATGCTATAGTTTATGATATTTTCTATTGGTTGATTGGTGAAATTTGGTGAGCACCTGTTTTATAAATATTAAAATAGGTTCACATGTCATAAATTATTTTCATATGATTTATTGGACATGAACATGTTATATACTATATTATGTCTGATTTTGGATATTCTATGATTTTTGAAGACATTGACATGATCCATGAGTAAGAGGTATATGTTTTTTGTGTTATTAGTTGGTAAAATTCATTGAATATATATTTATTTAAATGTTCGATAAAAATAATGATTTTATAAATTTTTCGTGAAACGGAATTTTTTTAGTCATTAATTGGATTTAAATTATTTCTAATATTTATTATACTTTATAACCATTTCATTAAATGTGATGTGGGTGTGGGTATATTTTAGTGGATCATTATTAATAAATATAAATTATATAATAATATCTGTCCCCATTTGGGCATTGAACTATGTGTAAATTCCTTGATGTATCTATATGGACCATACCCTAAAACAATACTTAATCTCAAATTATTGGAATAATTATCATTGAGGATCTCTTTAGATTTAGTGATTTAGAGAATTAAGACATAATTATTACATTACATCTCAAATATTACAAATTTTTCACTTCTATTATATCCAATGACTTACCGAAATAAATCTCCTTAAACAAAACAAGAGTTCTTTTCATTATATAAATCTTCTTGAATACATATTTTCACTTACCCTTCAATATAACCTATGGAAAAACATTTCAAAATAATGGGAAGAGCATAAAAAGATCTGTAAGGGTTTAAAATAAAAAATGGAAACATTAACCCATCAATAAATACATATCAGTGAATCTGTAATTTTCAATCATAACATGTCTTCTGAAATCATAATATTTATGAATAACACATAGTAATCATAAATAATAAAGGTAAATTGAGGCATCCATATCACACTTACTATTGACGCTCCTTTTGTCATAGAATCTAAAGATTTGAAAAGGTTACGATCTGAATTCAAAGTGATCCAATATTTGAAGAAATGTCAAAAAATTGACAAAGGTAAGAAGAGGAGAAGATCCAATAAGTGGCGCACAAGTTTTGAAGTAGGCGCGCATGTATACATACGCGCCCAAATGCCACCGCGTAGGTACTTTTGCACCTGTGGTCACGCAGGTACATGCGCGCCCAAGGGAAATTTCACCCCAAGTCTCCTCCAGCCTATAAATACACCCGTGGGCCCCCCATTTGAGGGAAAATTTCCAGAAACCAGATTTGAGCTCCCGGCGCCCTAGTCTCTTCTTCAAGTCTTCCGCACACTTCTCAGGTAATTATTTACCTAGAATGGGAGATCTAAACAAGGATAACATGGCTTAAGTGTTAAAATTTAGTAGCACTTGTGCGCCTATGCAAGCACTTGCGCGCCGCCTGGCCACTTGCGTGTCGCCTGGCTACATGCACGCCCTAATGGTTTTGGGTGCCTTTCTTGTCCAGTTCACCTCTTTTATACCATTCCACCTTTCCTTTTCAAGATCCAGTCTTCAAGACACTCTTCAAAGCCATCTTTACCATGTTTTCATGATTGAATTCTTTATCTAAAAGGAAATCGGTGGAAGATTTCATTCAACCTCATCATTAAAAAGATGAGAGAATCTATAATTTAGGCCTCCTCTTCAGGAGTAATCCCTAATCCAAAGTTTCCTTTACCTGGGCCTCCTCCTCAGGAGTATGCCCCAGTCCTCAATTATCAAATTCCTAGATTTGGGCTTCTTTTTCAGGATTAAGTCCTAGTCTAGTCCCCATCAATTTGGGCCTCCTTTTCAGGAGTAAGTCCCAGTCCCTTAAAACATGGGCTTCCTTTTCAGGAGTAAGCCCCCAATCTAAAACATTCATTCATTCCAACCTAATCCCTTAAGATGAGAGAATCCCTAATTCTGGGCATCCTCCTCAAGAGTAAGCCCCAGTCTAATTTTTCAATTTAGGCCACTTCCTCAGGAGTAAGTCCTAAGTCCTTTACTTTGGGAATCCTCCATAGGAGTAAGCCCCAAGTCCCCTAATTTAGGCTTCCTTTTCCTAAGTAAGCCCTATGTTCCCTAAATTTTGGGCATCCTCCTTAGGAGTAATCCCCACACATAATTTCATTTAACTTAGGCCTCCTTTTCAGGATTAATCCCTAAGTCCTTAAAAGTTTCCAAATCTGGGCCTCCTTCTCAGGAGTATGTCCCAGTCCAAGTCATCTTAATTTGGGAATCCTCCTTAGGAGTAAGCCCCAAGTCCCTTTTTAACCTGGGCCTCCTTCTTAGGAGTAAGTCCCAACTATCATATTTCCCATAACCATCCCTAATTTAATTTTGATCTGGTTCTCCTTCTCTGGAATAAAACCTAATCATAAGTCCCCTCCTAATTTGGGAATCATCCTCAAGAGTAATCCCCAAGTAAGAGTATTCAAATCTCCATAAAGCACATATACCTTTATGGACATCATTCCTGGATTTTCTTCCCTGAAGTAAATCCTACTCCACAAATATCTGGGCAGTCACACATACATAAGCCCCATCATATTTCCCATGATTGCATATTTCTTGGAACAATTGTCTAGTTTTACCAATACCTCTTGTTTCTCACACCGAGCATGACTCACATGGGCATAGAGTGTAAAATTAATTATGAAATCTTTTATTGGGACATCAATCATGCATAACTTCATACACATTCTCGAACTACATGGGTTCTGATTCCTTCTCTAAACAAGGATACGTAGGTAGCCCCTCTGCGGGTACGATCCCAAGTATGAAATAATCAATGTCCTACTGAATGACAATAAACGTCAAGTGCCCCACTGAGTGGCTTAAAACTAGTATTGTCATCATCATGACCAGGAGACTTTTATATAATGTTTTGAAGGATACCATTGGCTAAGGATCTCTGTCAAAATATAGATGCTTCTCTATCGATGAATAACCTCGAATACATATAAAAAGATTCTCTAAGTTTCTACACATCAATCATTGATTGCAAGTTCTAAGGAAAAGCTCATTCTTATACTTTGCATTTTAATAAGGATTCATGAACATAACTTATATCTACAAAGAGAGTCATGGAGTAGACAATAATTCCCCTCAAAAACGTGTGATGAGTCCAACCTCCCATCCTCTTGACCAATGAAAATTATTAAGCCCCATCAGTCTACAGCTAATGGGCACCTACCTTTGGAAAGTAGGTCCAACATGATATGGAATCATTGGATGTTTCCGGTTATATGAACAAAGGTGTTAGATACCGATTGGAACATTTGAATCTCAAATATACGAGGTCATTCCCGATTCCAGTGTGGAAATAAAAATGGTGAACCTGACGTGAATCCTTAACCAAGTTAAAATGATGTTCTTCATATTTGTTAGGCCCCTATTTTAACGCAATGAGTGGGCCAAAAAAGCAATCATTGACGTATGTGCTCATCCAAAGGATGTAGTGGCTGGATTCATCTTGATTATGTCTGTTATATGAAACAGACACACTTTTTTTCAAGATCTCTTGCATTTCCGATGATGGATTTCCTAAAATTCACCCCTGTGAATACTGCTGCCGTGAAAACCTCTACTGTGAGGTCTGCTGCTATGAAAACCAATGCTGCTACTCCTGCTGGATCGTCGTCCACTCTGAGGACGAAATCAACAACTCAGCATCTTCAACGCTGGGTTTCTAACGCTCTGGTTAAGGAGTACCGTCAGAACAGTACTATCCCTACTCTGGAGGCTGCTCATCATGCCCTAAAGATTAATAACTCTACCTGGTCGTCCGGACAACGGCGGCTAGTGATCAAAAAGCAGGTGGTTCCAACCACCGTATTCAACCGTTTCAGGTCGTTATCCTCGGAATGCAATCAACATTCACTCCCATATGCTATGGAGGTGAATGAGCAGGTCTTTCAGGGCCTGAATTCAAGAAGGCAAGAGTATTTCCCGAGGGCTCCAACCAACAATCGCCGCCAGACTTCTGTGGCAGTACGCACTCAACATGGTGAGGGCACTATCTCTAGGCATTCGGTTCAGGTTCCTCGAACTCGGGCAGGCAAGACGAACTGCCAGAGGCGGAACCCGGTTAACATCGAGAAGATTCTCGTCTCGGCTATTTCCGGAAAAACCCACCAACCTAACTTGGTGGAGAGCAACGAGAGGGAACATACACCCGTCTTTTTTAATTCAGCTGTCGAGAATACTCGTCTGGCAGCACCACGCCAGTCCCGCCTAGAAATTCCGGCGGAGTACTATAGGATGGAACATACACCTGCTTCTAAACCATTAGCCAGCCAGCAGGCTTGTCTGACTAAATATGGTGGATCCCATCAATCACCATTGACAGAGTACAATCAGCAGGCACATACACCTGCTAGCTTTGATGAAATCTACCAACAGTCTCGTTTGGTAGCAACCGAAGATGTCAGTTGGAAAGCTCCGACGACAAGCAATAGACAGACTAAAATCTCTGCCCCCACACTTGAGTACTATCAGGATTCACTGGCAGGAAAAGGAGGATAGGAGCAGGAACACACACCTACTCCAAGCTCAGAATGGACATATAAACCCGTTCCATCGGCTGAAGTCACCAAGAAAATTTTGTCAATGGTGAAAGAGCATAAGCAAATCCCTGCTCATATCATGGATGCCTGTCAGGATATCATAACAACATCAGCATCATCTCAGGGGAAGACACATAAATCTTTCCCTACCAGTGGAGTGACGCATCAACATCTCACTCCGGAATAGAAACACACATATGTTCCAGTCCAAGAGGGTTATGGGGCGTACTCCCCCATATCATACGGACATCCAAGCCAGGCACATACACCTGGTTTGAGTAGAGGTAGTCAGCCTAACCTGATAGTTCCTTCTGTGCAAGCACATACACCTTCCAAGGCGAGTAAGAAGGCATCTAAAAAGAAGACCCGCCCAGCACAGTCAAGAAACAAGGGGCCCATCTGTGATCTGGCCTCACTCGATGCTGGAGTTCTTGAAGCCCTCAGACAGCTATCTATTGGAGTTCAAGATTCTAGTCTCTCAATTCCCAACAGTGGGGATGTTAATTCCGAAGATGAGATCCACAACAACCCTCTATGTGGTCAGAAGATCATGGAGTAAGATATTCCATCTTTTGCTATAAACCATCATGTTGGTCCTCCCCATGCTGATGAATTTCGCTGCGAAAGTCCTCTCCGCAGTAGTGATTCACATTGTCCGGGAATTTCCTCAGAAGACAATGTAGCGATGAGAAATCCATCTTATCTCGAGGCACTTGCAAATGTGAATCCAGTCATGTCTGATGCCTTACCATCGGAAGGTGAAACTCTTTCTCCATCAGAAGATAGTCTGGGGTTCAGGTTATTCTCCGAACAATCCCTGGGTCATTCATCTTCCAGCATGAATAGTGGACTCTCTAGCAATGTTGTTGAATCCAATGAAGCAACAAGGAAGCACCAACTCTGGTATAAAAATGTAGAAGAATACTCAGTGAATGATAAAGAGGAAGTTCTAAATATGAGAAAACAATTGGTGAAAGGTGAAGTGCCGGTTATGTTCTGGCCATTGGCCGATTCTCAGTACGACATTCCAGACATGTTTACGGAAGATGGAAATCATGACATTCGTCTCATCATATGGAAGACTCTTTGTCAACTGAAGAAGAAATTATTATCTTATGGTGAATATGAAAATCATATTATGATAATAGAAGGGTTACAACACCAGATTTATTTGGCATCTCTATCAGCCTCTAGATATCCGAAGGCTGAAAAGCAGCAGAGCTCCCTTCAGCGTCCATACCTTGGCGCAATGAGAAGATTGCGCCAGTTAATTGCCAATTCTCATCTGGTATTCACATCAGAGGATGGGGAATTCATGGAGCACTGCATTTCACTGTGCTCTCCAAGCAGCAAAGCCCACTGAAAATGGTCTCATGCAATGTTATTGCCCATGGCCGGCCTCAGTCAATTGGATTTGCTTTCAATCAAAGGCTTGACCATAAAAAAGACTCAACTAGTTCTTCTCAAAATCAAATTTACAGAGAAGAAGTTGTTGAAATGCTCCTGCATCAAGAAAACAAGAATATTGAACAGGCATCTCGTATGGAGCAAGCGCATCGTTAGGTGATTGAAGTGTCTGAAATCATCTAACGGTCTTATGAACCAGGTGATAAAAGTGGATATCGATTGATGCATCTTGCCAACATACAGACCCAGATCCACAAAATCAGAAAGACTTTTAAGAAAGTCTCAGACATTTCATGTCAAGAATCACCCCAGTTTGCTGGACTGGGGACTCATTCAAACCAACCCTCAGAATCATCAAATAGAAATAGAGGAGTTGAGCGGGAACATCAGGAACAACCCCTGTCCACCGGACTGGGGACTTTTTCAAATCATCAATCCCTCCCTCAGAGAAAGTCAGTCTTCTGTTGATTAGGGAAGAAGCCCCAAGAGGAACGGAGAGCCAAGTTATCAGGAGATTCACTCCAAGTGACGGTTCACCAAGATGTTCTTAAAGGATCAAGTCAACGGAAAGTCATGTCTCATCAAAGGCATGGAAGAAGAAAATATCACAGGAATGTTGATAGAATTGATTCCATGCATTATGCATCCATTGATGTCATCAATACCGTTGCTGCTGATTCACCAGATGAGGCTCATTCTGAGGGATCAGATGAAGAGGTTCCTGCTCATGAAGTTGTGCACACAGACCTAAATGAAGAAGGTGTGCGCACACGTAATCAGAGGATTACCCAAAATATGTTTTTTCATTCAATTAACACACTTCCCCCTCTCTGAAAAGGATCTAACAATGGGAAAGTAAAGAATGAGGTTACATCTCATCCTTCCTCTGCAGAAGGCTAGTCGCTCTCATTAGAGAAAAGGTTTGCGCAGCTGGAAGAGGAAATGAAAGAACTTAGGAGGATGAATGCAGAACTACCCCAAGGTAGTCTTCCTCATAAACATGCTGGAGCCAGTCAGCCGAGGGAATTTGTTGTCACTACTGAGATGGATCAGGAATATCCTCCTTTATCAGTACACCCTCACAGCTCTAATCCTATGGGTCATGTGCGACAACAGCTGGTGGTGCTATCATTAGTTGCAGTACCAGCTGCTGTACCTGTCCAAGCTCCAGTCAATGCACCTATTCAGGTCCAAGCCCAACCAGATGTTTCTCAAAAGTTGATAACTACTATTGAGTCTTTGACAGCTCGGTTGGAAGATAAGGAGGGAAAGAGAGCTCAAATTCAACCAGAAAAGAGAGCTTACACTGAATGGGTTGACTATATTACTCCCCCATCAAATTTTTCAAGTATCACATTCCCAATATTTAATGGTTCGGGAGATCCAGAGGAGCACCTAACACATTTTGTTTCTCTTTGCGATCCTATGATGGGAACTCCTCAGCAACAAGAAGCAGTTAAGCTCTGGTTCTTCGTACATTCATTACGAGGACCTGCTTTTTTCTGGTATACAAGCTTGCAATCTCGGTCAATTACCGGATGGGAAGATCTTCATCAAAAATTTATGCTTCAGTTCGGTTCCACGTTGCCAAAGACAACAGTGTTTGATCTTACAAACTGTAAACAAGGGCAGCATGAAAGGGTTTCAGATTTCATTGCTCGCTGGAAGGGATTGACATATTTCCTATGTCTGGCACTCCCTCAGGAAGAACTGTTGCCGATCTGTGTGGAAAATTTGTGTGATGAACTACGCACACCATTGATCCCTGTGAAATACACAGGAGGGTTTAGAGACCTTACTTCAATTGCCAAAAAAAATTGAAGATTCTTATATAAAGACTAAGGATAAATCTCATGTAATTCCACCAGCTCCAAGAAGGAAAATGGGTAGAGTAGAGACAGCTACAGTTATGCTCAAGCAAGCACCTGTACCTGTTTCTACCTCAAAGCCTTCATCATCTCGAAGGGCTCTGCCTCTTGAGCATCAGCAATAGAGAACGTTTCATCAAAACGATCAAAGAGATCAAAGACGGAAATAGTTCGATGAAATGAAGAGCAAAGTTTATTCTTTCAGAAATGAACAAGTTCCTGGCTATTTCATTTCAGCTCTGCAGAATAACTTGGTTCAGTTACCAAGGCCCAAAAGGCCAAACAAGGAGGGAGATGAAGACTGTCCCTATTATTGCCCGTTTCATCAGATGTTGGGGAATCCCATCCAGGAGTGTTTCGTCTTCATGGACCTCTTGAAAAAGATGGTTGACTCAGGGCAAGTCAAATTAAAGGGTTCTTCAGCTCATGTAGCGTGTGTTACCGCTACAGATCCAGAGGAAGAAGGTGAGTGGTAGAAAGTTAAAAGAAAAACTACGCAAAAATATGATGATTGGATGGTCAGAAAGACAATCAATCGGAAGCATGCCATTTTTCGAACACAATTGAAGAAACTAATTGTGTCTTCTGCTAATGCCGCAGTGAAGCCTCCATCAAAAGACAAATCCTCAGAAGGGCAGCGTAATTCAAAGAAGAAAGAGGGATCATAAAGAAGATGATTATGTATCAAAGCCTAAGTTGTCCTTGAATTTGGCGGATTTCATGCCGTCTACTTCAAATCAACGGGCACCACCCCATCAAACGGCACAGCCTCAGATGGCTAGTCAGGCAGAGTCTTCATCAGATGACGAACTAATATTTGGTTCTGTTAATATGATTAACATAACAGATCCATATGATGTTTGCATCTTCAATTTTGATGAGCCTGAATTCCCTCTATCAAACAGAGGAAGTAAAGGAAGTTCTAGGGGTCAGGGATACAGAGGAAGACGTGGGTATCCCAGAAACGTCTATTTAAATTCAACCCCTCCCAGAACTGTGTATGCAGTGGAAACTCATGGTAAAGCTCTTCAGAGAGCTCAGCAAGAACATGCAAGTTCTTCCACCAGTAACAGATTCAGTCCTGGTACAGTAATTTTGGAAGTTCGATTAGAAGGTCCACCTTCATCGTCTCAGCGAGCAAATGGATCCAATCGATTCATTCTTCCGAAGTTAGGAGTATTGTCGACTCCTATTCCGTTACAAGAAGCATCAACTTCCAAGTCACCTTCTAAACCACATATTCCTGTTGGGAAACACAGGGCTCTGGCTCAAAAGTGTGATGTATTGAAACACTTGGCCAAAGTACCGGCCAAGTTATCAATTCTAGAGGCACTGAATTTGTCGAAGGATCTTCGGGAGGCACTCATTGAGGGTTTGTCAAGTCCTCAAGTGTTTGAAACTGAAATAGCTGCTGCTGATGTCTACAATGTAGAGAACATTCCTGCGGAATGTCATGCAGTGATATCATTCACATATGAAGATGAAGATGACGTCATGCATGGGCATATCAAACCATTGTACTTATCTTGAAATGTCAATGGTGTGGATACCTGAAGATCTTTTATTGATAATGGTTCAGGGGTCAACCTCATCCCCATTCATACACTTCGTCGATTGGGACTCACCGAATCTGATCTATATCCTTCTACTTTGATGCTTCAAGGGTATGATAAAAATGAGCAAGAACCACTAGGTGAGAGTACACTCAGAACCCAGTTTGGTGATCTTGTATCCATTTTAGATTTCATTGTGTATGACCATGACACAGCTTTCAATATTTTTCTTGGAAGACCCTGGCTACATCAACATGCTCCTATCCCTTCATCATACCATCAATGTCTTAAGTATTGTATCAATGTTCAGATTGGGACATTGTATGGTGATAAATTTCGGTTCAAGACATGTGAATCTCAGTACATTTAGGCGGAATTCTATTACATAAAGGGAGAAGGGAAGTCCACAACAAAAGAGATTACCATGATTAATGCTCCATTTGGTTTGTAAAATATTCTAGTAAATCCATTTGCACATGTGAGTTTAGATTATGTGCTACCTATCAATCAAATTGACAGGGTAGACACAAATCAACATACTCTTATGGAAAGATCCATAATTTCAATTATGGAAATCGAGCTAGGAAACATGGGAGAAGTTGGTAATCCACCAAGCAGTGATGAAAACCCGAATGAGGATGCCTTTGTTTCGTCTACTGAAATTCAAAAAGTCTATGCTTCGCCAATTAGGCCAGAAGAAGTTATAGCAGCATCTGAGGTGCACAATGATGTCAATTCTATATCCATCATCACCTACATAATACCCAGGGAAGACTCTCCATCATTGAGCGAGTCGGAAATGGAAGCTACTTCTTCAAAATGTTAAAATTTAAACATTTCTTCTAATTGTGCAAATTTTGCTTCATTATTTACAATGCAAGTGGAAACGGAAAAGATAACACATGTTGGAGAAGAACAAGAAGAGGATCTCAAGGATTTTCCCCCAGCATTTGAGGAAGGCATCTCTACCACCGTGGATACACTCAGAGAAATAAATCTGGGCACTGATGAATATCCACTCCCCACTTTAATTAGTGCAGTCATGACTCTTGAAGAACAAGATAAGTATATTTACTTTCTTAAGAAAAATAGAGACATATTTGCTTGGAATTATACAGAGATGCCAGGGCTAGATCCTGATGTCGCTACCCATCATTTGGGTTTCCCAGAAGAACATCGAGGATTTAAACAAGCCGCGAGAAGAACACACCCAACCTATGCTTCCAAAATTGAAGGTGAAGTGGATAAGCTTATCAAAGCTAAATTCGTCAGAGAAGTTCAATATCCCAAGTGGTTGTCTAATATTGTCCATGTGAAGAAGAAGAATGGGCAAATTATAGTTTCCATTGATTTCAGAGATCTTAATCGGCATTGTCCTAAAGTTGATTTTCCGATTCCGATTACAGAACTCCTGATTGATGCAACAGCTGGCTATGAAGCGCTATCTTTCATCGACGGATATTCTGGATATAATCAAATCTGAATGGCTCCAGAAGATAAAGAATATACAGCCTTCAGAGCCCCTTAGGGTGTGTTTTGCTATCGGGTGATGCCCTTTGGCCTGAAGAACGCTGGCGCAACATATAAGTGTTCCATGCATTGCATCTTCAAACCATTTTTAGGGAAGTTCGTCGAATGCTATGTGGATTATTTGGTGGTCAAATCCAAGCAACGATCTAATCACTTGGCTGATTTGGAGACCATATTCTGCAAGCTTCGACAGCATAATTTGAAGATGAACCCCTTAAAATGTGCTTTTGGGGTTACCTCTGGAAAATTCCTCGGCATTGTTGTACGCCATCGTGGTATTGAAGTCGATCCTGAGAAGACCAAGTCAATACTTGGTATGTCCCCTCCTCGAAATTTGAATGAATTGAGAGGGCTTTAGGGACACTTAGCCTATATTCAGTGGTTCATCACCAATTTGGTAGGGAAAAGTCTACCCTTCACCAAATTGATGAAGAAGGGAGTCACTTATAAGTGGACTGAAGATTGTCAGGAGCCATTTGAAATTCTCAAGAAATACCTCCTGAGTCCACCGGTATTAATTCCACCTGTTGAAGGAAGACCACTTATCCTTTATGTGAAAGCCTTAGAGCGATCATTGGGAGCCTTTCTTGCTCAGAAGAATGATATTGGGAATGAAAACAGCCTCTACTACCTCAGTCAGACTATGCTAAAAGCATAATCCCGATATTCGAGTATTGAGAAGTGTTGCCTTGCATTAATCTTTGCAGTTCAGAAATTGAGACACTATCTGCAGCATCACGAGGTCCAATTATAATCTCGCAATAACCCGCTCAAATTCATCCTCAGTCATCCAATGCTTACAGGACGTCTGTCAAGATGGGCGGTTATTCTGCAGCAATTTGATATTTAGTACGTGTCTTAGAAAGAAATAAAAGGCCAATCTCTGGCTGATTTCCTGGCTGAACACCCTTCAGTGGATGATACATCTACTGATATTGAACTCCCTAATGAAGAAGTCTTTTCTATTCAGGATAGTCCTCAAGTCTGGGAAATGTACTTTGAAGGTGCTTCTAGAAGAACAACATGGAAACAAATGGAAGATCCTAAATTCAACAAAGTTGGATTAGGAGTTGTGCTCATTTCCCCAAAAAAGGCAGTATTACCCTACTCATTTTTATTGTGGGATGGTGGTACCAACAATGAAGCAGAATATCAAGCTCTCATTATAGGCTTGGAATTAGCGCTTCAAGCAAAAGTGAATTTCTTGAAAGTGAAAGGTGATTCAGACATGGTAATCAAACAAATCAATGGGGATTATGCAATATGAAAAGAAGAATTGATCCCTTTGTATGATTATGTCAGAGAGTTAATGGCGAAATTTCTTACAGAACCGACATTTTCTTATGTCCATTGATCACAGAATGCACAGGCTGATGTATTGGCTAACATAGCCACAGCTCTAGAAGATCCAGATCGGGATGAGACAAGCATCAGCATTGCCCACCGTCGTACAATTTCACCTTATGTTCGAACCAGAACATAGGAAATTAATGAAATTAGTCCCATTCCTGAGCTTTATGGTCATAATACAAGATGGATGACACCTATCAGGGTGTAACTTCAAAATGGAACACTTCCACCTGATATGGCCGAGAAAGAGAAAATCTGGTGACGAGTGGTCAAGTTTACTCTTTATGATAGCCTAGATCACCTTGAGAAAGTTCTCTATAAGTGTGGTTTTGATGGAGTTCTCTTCAAATGCATTGATGTTGAAGAAACAATGGCTGACATGAAAGAAGTTCATGAAAAAGTATGTGGTGCCCACCAGGCTGGACATAGATTGTCTGATCAGATATGAAGGCTTGGATACATTTGGCCTAAAATGATACAAGATTATGTTGATTTCACAATGAAATGTCATTCGTGCCAGGTACATGCCAATTTCATTCATCAGCCCCCAGAGTTGCTTCATACAGCCAAATACTCATGGGCATTTTCTACGTGTGGAATGGATGTGGTGGGACCTTACCCTTCCGCTACGGCGAAGCAGTTCAAGTACATTCTTACAGCTACTGACATCTTCTCCAAATGGGAATAGGCAATACCTCTCAATGAATCCAGTTCTAACAGCATTATTAGCTTCATCAAGTCTAACATCATCACCCGATTTGGTGTCCCTCATACCATTTTGACGGACAATGGAACCAATTTCTGTTCATCTGAGGTGATGAAATTGTATCAAGAATACAATATCAGGTCCAATCATTCATCTCGGTACCAGCAGCGGATAATGGCCAGATAGAATCCTTCAACAAGACTCTACCAAACATACTACAAAACATGGTGGATAAAGATAAGAAGTCATGTCTTGAAAAACACTTTCATTATTTATGGGCTTATCGGACCACCACCCGCACTGCAACGCGGTCAACTCCATATTAATTGATATATAGAAAAGAAGAAGTTTTGCCCATTGAGGTTCATTTACCTTCGCTCAAAGTTGATATTTGTGATCAGTCATCTACAGATGAACAATCTCAGAAGCAGTTGGATGAGTGGGAACGATTAGACGAGAAAAGATTATGCACTCTGTATCACATTGAAGTCTATCAGAATCGAATTGCACGAGCTTTCAACAAAAAAGTTTTCCATCGTTCATTCACTCAGGGAGAATTGGTATTGGTTCTCAGAGCTCCAATGATACCAAGAATGAAACCTCCCAAGCATGAACCAAAATGGGAAGGACCTTATTCAATACATAAGGTCTACTTCAATGGAGCGTATTCTCTAATCTGAATGGATGGAGAACTCATCACGACTCCAACCAATGCTAGGTTTCTGAAGAAGTATTTTGTATAAACCCAACATATTGTTCCCAGAATCAATACCTTTATATTGGTTTCTTTTTTGTCCTACATGACACAAAACAGTAATATGTCCATCATGACGTTAAACTACACCATCCAATGTCCTAGAAACATGACGTTAAACTGTGTGGCACTTTCATAGTCCAAAATGATGTTAAACTGTAAAAGTCCCTAGAACTGATATCCTCATATTGGTTCACCATATTCATAGCTACATGACTTTAAACTGTACAACAATGTTCTTTCATCCAACATGACGATAAACTGTATAAAATCCGTTATCGTCCTATATGACGTTAAACTGTATTGTCTCCAATTCGTCCGAGATGACGCTAAACTATATCAGTTCCCTTAATCTCCAGCATGACACTAAACTGTATTCCATCCTATCTACATGACGCTAAACGGTACGACATCCTAATTCGTTCAATGTGACGTTAAAATAAGTGGTCCATGCATAAGACCTTAAACTATTAGTATGTTCTTTCGTCCAACATGACGATAAACTGTGTCCTATTTTGTCCTTACTGCATGACATTAAACTGCACGGTCCCCTTTATGTCCAATATGACGCTAAACTGTATTGTTCTCATCGTCCTATCTACATGACGTTAAACTGTAAAGAGGTTTCTTATTATCCAAAATGACATTAAACTATATTTTGTCCCTGCTACATGACATTAAACTGTGCAGCACCAATAGTCCTCACTGTAAGAATTTAAACTGCACAGTCCCTTTTTGTGTACTACATGACATTAAACTATGTATTGTTAGGGTTGTTGCTGCCTCTTGTTTCTCACACCGAGTTTAACTCACATGAGCTTAGAGAAAACACCAACCATAACACTTCTTTCTTTAATTGAACTACGCGGACTTTGATCCTTGCCTTCTAGGCTGGGTACGTAGGCAACCACCTGAGGTTCAAGCCTGAAATATATTTTTTCTCATCAGTTCACTTTCGTCTCATATAATTTTGACTTGTGAAACTTTTTTCAGAACTGATATCCTCATATTGGTTCACTTTTGTCCTTGCTATATGACATTAAACTATACAACACTTTTTGTCCAGTATGACAATAAACTACGACATTCTTTGATACCCTCACTTGAGAGGGAATCATTCTTTCCATTGATTTTTAATCATATTCCAATGGTTACGTGCATACATGGTAACACCCAATCTTTTTATCTTGGGTTAAACTATCATTGCAATAAAATCCCCTTGTCACACTTCACATGTACAGACTAAATCTGTATAGAGGGTATTTCTAGAACTATGTGGGCTTGATTCCCATCCTCATGGGATGCGTAGGAACGTTCAAGTGTCCCTCGAATCCAGCCCCAAGTCTTTGAGTCTAACCCCAAATTCTACTTTCAGTCCCTTGGCTGAAAAGTCCCCATAAAATACACAATGTGTATTCATTATCATGGTCCGAGATCTACGACCATAAACTAAGATCTTCAACACTATCATCCCACACGACGATAAAAGGTATTTCAAGAACTACGTATGGCATGATTCCCATCCTTATGGGATACGTAGTGAAGTCCAACACCTTAATTCAGGACCCAGCCACCAAATGATATTGGTTATATTCGTCTGTGTATCTTCACATACATTGGACAATACCTATTTTCATATTTCAGAATCTTAACCGTAAAATATTTTCAGATCTTCATATCTCTTTTCTTGACTTCTGGTTGCAAAATGTTTTATACCTGAGAGTTCTTTTGCATGAGTATGCAGCACGTGCCCATAGGCGGCCTTGCATAAAGTTGTCTACATAACGGACCTGTCAGCCAAAAGATACTATTAATTTGACAGTGCAGCCAAAGCCTTTAGGTGGCCCTGCATAATTCAACCCCCTAACGTGTTTTGTTAAATGATAGTAACTTTATTCTTTGGAGGAAAACCTCTTTTGTCCTTATTAGTCTAAATGAAAATATGTAAGGATCCGCACAAAAATAAATCCGTAACATATCTGTCCCACATTCCCCTTTCACGATTTGAAGGTATTTATGTTTATGGTTTATAATTTCCTTCCTTACGCTTGGGTCAGACCTTCGTAGGAGCGACATTCATCCAATTCCTAAATAATCTTGTGTGGAAATATTTTCTCCATATTCAAGTACCTCTTTCAATACAAAAAACTCTATGATTTGGAAATTTTGAATCTCCATAAACATTTATTGGCTTTCTAGCACTAGAAAAGTAAATTTCTGAGAGTTCTTTTGCCTGACTATGCAGCACGAGCCCATAGGCGGCCTTGCATAAAGTTGTCTACATAACGGACCTGTCAGCCAAAAGATACTATTTATTTGACTGTGCAGCCAAATCCCTTAGGTGGCCCTGCATAATTCAACCCCCTAACGGGTTTTCCAAATCATAGTAACTTCATTCTTGAAAACTACTTCTTCTAATTCCTTTTAGCTCTTTTCCATATCATTACTCGAATTAAAAATTTCTTAAGTCATAGTTTACACATTTCTCTTCATACCTGAATATGGTAATACATTTACAGATAAATTTCAAGGAATTGAGTCATTTCTTATCCATTTGGTCAAAGCTATTTCGACCTTAAACATTAGCACCTTTTAATTTCTGTGTGCATGACTTTAAACTGCCAACAAAAGACAAGGGAGATTTGAGTAAAAGCCATGTCCCAGGTCACTAAACATGCATTTTGTATGATTTAGGTAATATTGAGAAATTAAGAGATTCAAAGTTTGTATGGTTTTTCATAATAATCCTAGTAAAAATCAAACTATTCTTACTAGGCCTATTGGCTTAGGTAAAATTAAAGCAAATAATTCAAGGCAGGCAAGCATAAAGATTGAGGATGAAATTGTATTCCTCATTGATGCATAGGGATTAGAAGGATATCCAAAGATTGGATTCTCTTCTCTTTTTTCAAAGAATTACGGAAGACTGTCAACATGAGTCTTAACATGGAAAACAACATCCCAAGCTTCATCAGCAGCCACCTTGAGTTCATTCATTCAACTGGATACAATAAGAGATGCATTGATACGAGCTCTTCTTGGAACAATTGTAAAATAATGTTCTTGAGTGCGGTTTGAGAAAATTTTCTGCTGATCAAACAGTGACTCTATTTCTATCCAAGAGACTCGGAAGATGGATACATGGATTTGAGAATGGAGCAATGGAAGTAAAGATCCATTTTGAGAGTACTCTTTTCAGATATTGTTCTAAAGTCATGATAGTCTTATCTTTACCAACAATCTGCATCTCATACATATAATTCTTAGCTTCTGGGACATTGACATCTTGAAAATGACCATGGCCACACAATGGTAGATAGATACTTTGTGGAAAGTTGAAATGATATTTCTTCAGATACTTGGCCAGTTCTGGAAGAGTGTTATCGCAGACTGTATAATAATCGGGGCCAACAATTTCCATCATGTCATTTATCCTTTTGTTGGACAGTTCGTTAGCTGTTCCAAGTCGCATTGGAGCAATTGAATCTACACAAAAAGATGGATAATTATCTTTTAAATTAAGTTAATTATTCGAAAAATTTGTGAAGGGAATTTGGAAAATTTGGAAAAGGCATGGTGGGCGCGCAGGTCCCCTTCGGGTGCACAAGTCCCCTTCGGGCACACAAGTCCCCTTCGGGTGTGCAAGCACCCAATGATCGCGCAGATACACTGTGATCACTCAAGTTCAGATTGCGCAAGTCAGACCGCGCAAGTCTCTATACCTTGGAACTAGCGCAACAATAGAAGCGTGACGTGAGAGAAGAACAAGCATGAATAAAGAAATCCAGGAGCACCACTTGCATGCCGAGAGAAAAAAAGACGGGAAGCCATGTACTTAGCGCGAAATGAGGATCGGTATTTATAGAGAATGCCAGGACCTGCGCGCCGCACCCCTGCGCGCCCGCAGCCAGCTTGCACGCCGCACCCCTACACCCCTAGAGCTCACTTTCTCACCTTACTTTTTGCGCCCCAATTCCTTTGGAGTTTTGATTTTCCTCAGAGTCAAATCCTCTTTTCTCTCCAGATCCAACTCTGAGGGGGGACTTTTATTGATGCTCCTTTTGTCACAGAATCTAAATATTTGAAAAGGGGAAGATCTGAACTCAAAGTGATCCAATATTTGAAGAAATGTCAACAAATTGACAAAGGGAAGAAGAGGAGAAGATCCAATAAGCGGCGCACAAGTTATGAAGTAGGCGCGCAAGTATACTTGCGTGCCCAAATGCCGCCACGCAGGTACCTGCGCGCCTGTGGTCGCGCAGGTACCTGCGCGCCCAAGTGAAATTTCGCCCCAGGTCTCCTCCAGCCAATAATTACACCCATGGGCCCCCCATTTGAGGGAAAATTTCCGATAACCAGATTTGAGCTCCCAGCGCCCTAGTCCCTTCTTCAAGACTTCCACACACTTCTCAGGTAATTCTTTACCTAGAATGGGAGATCTAAACAAGGAGAACATGGATTAGGTGATAAAATTTAGTAGCACTTGCACGGCTATGCAAGCACTTGCGTGCCGCCTAGCCACATGCACGCCGCCTAGCCACATGGCGCCGCCTGGCCACTTGCGCGCCCTAATGGTTTTGGGTGCCTTAAATGTCCAGTTCATCCCTTTTATACCATTCCACCTTTCCTTTTCAAGATCCAGTCTTCAAGACACTCTTCAAAGCCATCTTTGGCATGTTTTCTTGATTGACTTCCTTATCTAAAAGAAATTTCGTGGAATATTTCATTCAACCTCATCATTCAAAAGATGAGAGAATCTATAATTTAGGCCTCCTCTTCAGGATTAAGCCCTAATCCAAAGTTTCCTTAACCTGGGCCTCCTCTTCAAGAGTAAGCCCCAGTCCTCAATTATCAAATTACTAGATTTGGTCTTCCTTTTCAGGATTAAGTCCTAGTCTAGTCCCCCTCAATTTGGGAATCCTTTTCAGGAGTAAGTCCCAGTCCCTTAAAACATGGGCTTCCTTTTCAAGGGTAAGCCCCCAATCTAAAACATTCATTCATTCCAACCTCATCCCTTAAGATGAGAGAATTTCTAATTCTGGGAATCCACTTTAGGAGTAAGCCCCAGTCTAATTTCTCAATTTTGTCCTCTTCCTCAGAAGTAAGTCCTATGTCCCTTACTTTGGGCATCCTCCATTGGAGTAATCCCCAATTCCCCTAATTTATGCTTCCTTTTCAGGAGTAAGCCCTATGTTCCCTAAATTTTGGGCATCCTACATAGGAGTAAGCCCCACACATAATTTCATTTTACTTAGGCCTCCTTTTCAGGATTAGGACCTAAGTCCTTAAAAGTTACCAAATCTGGGCCTCCTTCTCAGGAGTAAGTCCTAGTCCAAGTCATCTTAATTTGGGCATCCTCCTTAGGAGTAAGCCCCAAGTCCCTTTTTAACCTAGGCCTCCATCTCAGGAGTAAGTCCCAACTATCATATTTCCCTTAACCAGTCCTAATTTCCTTTTGATCTGGGTCTCCTTCTCTGGTATAAAACCTAATCATATGTCCCCTCCTAATTTGGGAATCTTCCTCAGGAGTAGGCCCCAAGTTAGAGTATTCAAATCTCTATAAAGCACATATACCTTTATGGACATCATTGCCAGGTTTTCTTCCCTGAAGTAAATCCTACTTCTCAAATATCTGGGCATTCACACATACATAAGCCCCATCATATTTCTCATGATTGCATCTTTCTTGGCCCAATTGTCTAGTTTTACCAATTCCTCTTGTTTCTCACACCGAGCATGACTCGCGTTGGCTTAGAGTGTAAAAGTAATTATGACATCTTTTATTGGGCCATCAATCATGCATAACTTCATACACCTTCTCGAACTACATTGGTTCTGATTCCTTAACTAAACAAGGATACATAGGTAGCCCCTCTGCGGGTATGATCCTAAGTATGAAATAATCAATGTCCAACTGAATGACAATAAACTTCAAGTGCCCCACTGAGTGGCTTAAAACCAGTATGGTCATCATCATGACCAGGAGACTTCTATATAATGTTTCGAAGGATACCATTGGCTAAGGATCTTTGTCAAAATACAGATGATTCTCTATCGATGATGAACCTCGAATACATATAAAAAGATTCTCTAAGTTTCTACACATCAATCATTGATTGCAAGTTCTAAGGAAATGCTCATTCTTATAATTGAAATTTTAATAAGGATTCACGAACATAACTTAAATCTATAAAGAGATTCCTGGAGTAGACAATAATTACCCTCAAAAAGGTGTGATGAGTCTGACCTCCCATCCTCTCGACCAATGAAAATTCCTAAGCCCCATCAGTCCATAGCTAATGGGCACCTACCTTTGGAATATAGGTCCATCAGGATATGGAATCATTTTATGTTTCCGGTTCTACAAACAAACCTGTTAGATACCAATTGGAACATTTGAATCTCAAATCTATGACATCATTCCCGATTACAGTGTGGAAACACTTACGTTGTAGCTATAACAGCTATAGAGGGAGTCACATATGGAATACTCATCGCAGTATATTCACAAAATAACTTAGGAGATCCATTAATGTTTACCTCCATCACAATAGCCAATAATTTTGAAAGCTATCACGGTCTATGCCACACTTTTTATCAATGAACCGCCAATATACATAAACAATGCCCAATAACCATAACATATTCACAACATGTAAAACAAGCATAAAATAATGATAACATTTCCACATTACAATCACAATATATCATTACAAAATATTCACATAATCAATTTATTATAAATTCATTTTCAATGATATTTTAAAAATTTAAATAATTGATTTTTGAATCAAATTGTCCCATACAAATTTGATACATTGAAAAGAATTAGCATTTAAAAAAAATTAATGTCTGTAAAAATAAATCCTTAAAACCGTTATGAAAACATGGACATTAATGTGAAATATTTTTAAGAATAAATCATTAAATCCGTTAAAAATGATCTTTTAGTTATGGAGTCTCGTAACACCTGAGAAACACATGAATAAACCTAATTAAAGAATAAAATAAAATAAAATTTATAATATCATGATAATAAGGGTATTAATTATATTATATTCCAAAGGACAGTATACATACCGTATAAAATTTAATTGGCTCATACGAACAATGATGTCATAGTGGAATGTAAATTGGGTCAAAATACCTTATAAAGATGGTATCCTTAGATTAATAATATAAAAATTATATAATTATGTGTTAAAAATAAAAATACAATCAATATTATTGGATATGGAATGTTAGAAAATAATAGGTCATTAACACATATTCATATAATGGAATAATAATAATGATGAATTTTAACCCCAAGAATTGAAATTTGGTTGAGAAGATCCCTTATAGAAATTATACAGCCAAACGACGTCACATTAAAATTTAAATATTTTTCTGATGAGAGTTAAATGTGCATCTCATTAAATGGAAATTAAATTTAAATCAATAAGGATATATAAGAACATATCATAACATAATAATATGTAAATTAAATGACATAACAAAAGTATGTCTCTTAACAAGAGGAGGGTGAAAGGTTCCCTTACCGATTTGGTAAATTTGGAAACATACAACCGATGAAAGAATGATCATAATATTTAGATGGAAATACCCACAAATAATAGTATATATCACAGTGAATTCAATCATGGGAGGCACATACACCACACAGAAGGAAATAGTGGCAATATAGCATTAATCTCACGGGGAAAAAAGTGAGATGAAACCCCACTAACTCATTGAAATTAATCGAGTCGGATGAAAAAATGTTAATAAACACTAATTGAATCACATAATACCCTGAATATAAATAGAATATTTATAATATATATCAATTTTCAATACACAATAAACCACATGCAATAAATAAGTTCCGAACAATGGAAATAACATGGAATTAAAAGTGATATGAGAATCCCCTTACAAAGATCATATCATTAAATTATGGATAAATCAATGATATAATTATTCGTCAAAAACATAAATTCACCAAATATAAGTGTATATAAATTATATTTAAATGATAGTTTAGTCACACATATTTGTATCATGATAAAATCAAAAAGTATATTTTCATCCCAATGAATGGAAATTGGTTGAAGAAGTTCCCTTACCACGAGACCAACTTGTCTTGTATATTCCTTATTCTTCCTAAATAATAAACATTTGTTAATTCATAATTGATTAAAAAACATTTTCTTGTTTATAATTTCTATTATATAACTTATTACATTTTAATATAAATAAGTTACTTATTTGAGTTCATGTCTGTTATTTTGTCGATGTTTGGAATTTGATTTCAAAATGAACTTGTTATAATTACAATTTTAGGTAAAAAGTCTATTATATATATAATTATATTAATAAATATAACATAATATATATAATATATATCTAGTATATATAAATATATAATAGTAAAAAAATTTGAGATAAGAAATGAAATGCACCGTTCATAAAGATGTTAAGTAATACGAACACATGGACGCTACTTTCATTTCTATTTAATATTTAATGGAATGACATCATAATGATAAATAGGCATATTATAATTCCAGTATGATATAATATGATATATATGACACCTAATTTCAGTAACAACATACTTTATATGTTCCATATATTTCATGAACAAATCGTATCACCTTAAGTTGGCTGTAGTCCACACTTCCTCAAATAAATTATCAGGTTTACACATTTAGGAAAGAATAAAGGCAGGTTTGTAAATAAATATTAAGCAATAGTATAGAAAAAACATACTATATATAATATATAAATACAGTTCCATTATAATGTACACTAAGAGAGGTAGTTGGAGATATTTGAACAATAAGCGTTTTGTGAGGCGTTAGTTTTCCATCCATAGAAATAGTAGGTTATTAAACCATTATATGGATGTATTTTTTTGTTTTTTTAAAATAATTCTTATAAAAGAATCATTTTATATTTAGGATACTGGTTCTGTTATATAATAATCATGTAAAATGATTTTAGGGGTTTGGATAATTAAAGTAAAATAAAATAAACCAAAGAGGAGAAATTACACATTAATCATGTAAATCCAATTCGTTTGAACCAAAAATACAACTGTAAGTGACTTCATCCTAAAGAAAGGCATTTATGTGGTATAGAGGGGCCATAAACATTTATTTGGGTAGGTTTTGGAAGAGACACGAGGGTTGAGAGGTGTGATTAATGGGTTATATTTGATATATTTTGAAAAGGTGGAGGAGGTTCTATTTAAGAAAGTTTGATACATTTATTTTATTATAAACTTAACATCGATTTCCAATGGTAAAAAACATTAATGTATATGATACGATATTGGATGATCTAAATTAAGTCATATAGAAAAATTGATCATGTTTGGATATTGTTTTAACATTTATAATCTTATTTATTTAAATCATTTATTAATGAGGTAATCAATGAATGAATATTGTGTCAAAAATAATTTAACATATTCAATTTATAAATATAATGAAAAAAATACCACGATGTAGGAAATAGTTATAGCTTTCCAATGAATATTTCTCGTCAAAATTATAACTTATATACACTCACGTAAAAAAAATTCAATAAAAGATATATGATTAGGTCATTTTTTCATTACTTTAATTTAATTAATATTTTATTATATTATCACTATTACATGGCTCTATGGGGCCCCAAAATTGACCCTAGGACAACCATGGCCAGACATGACTCGTAAAATAATTTTATGAATACCTTTACTGTAATTCTATATTCTTATAATATTCTTATAACATTGAATTACCATATTTATCTTTAATTGCGGTAAATAAAAGTCAAAATTTACTATTAAAAAAATATTTTTATTAAAATTTAACCACATTTTAAATAATCATAACATTCATGTATGTTTGAGTTTTGAAATTTAATTCTGAAAATGTAAAATTTACTTTAAATTAAAAAAGACAGTTTTTAACAACTACTTAGTTGTTTCACCATTCAATAAATATTGATGTTTTTGAGAAAAATACAGAAAAAATACCATAAACTATATTTGATATTATGAATTCAAAAATTAAGTCAATTTTATCAAATTAAAAACCTAAATGTTGGAGTAAAGAATTTAAAATTATTTCTCATTGTCAAAATAAAAAGTGTGTTTTTATGAAATAATAACAATAAATATACTGACACTTGTTAGTGTATAATTTCAAAGTGAAATTAATTCCAATGTCAAACATTAGAATGAATAAAAAAAATATAATCTTATTAAACTTTAAAACCAATTAAAAATATAATACAATGATATAAATTAATTAAATTAAAAAAGAGTTTTGAAATAAAATACCATATTTTTCAGTATTCATTAAAAACTGAATTTTATAAGAAAAAATTCAATAGTTTAACAAAAGTAAATTTTGATCTCATGATTCTCTATGATAATTTTATTGTCATAAATATAACATATATAATTGAAAAAAACGTCATTTAATGTGGGTTCTCCATTAAAAGTCATTAAGTAGACCTTTTACGGAATATTAGACTGTTTGTACTTAAAATTGGATTCATTCACATTTTAATCCTCTAAAATTTATTTGATAAATGAAAAAACATTTAACAAACATGTATAATTATACAGTAGTTATTTTTGTTCATTCCCAACAACACAACAACTATGTGTTAACTACCATTTAAAATAATATTATTATATTATTAGTGTTCAACATAAATTTTCAAAAAAACGTTGTTGTGTATCAGGTACACCATCGAATATAGAAATTTATTTAATGTAAAATTAATATATAATTAACAAATAGTAATGAATATGAAACTTTTTTACACTTTATTTGCATGGGATGTTTCATCCTTCCCCCTATTTGGAAATTGTTTCGTCACTATTTTAAAAATGGGCTTGGAAACCTCATCGAAAGACCCACATCAGAAAAAGGGTCAATAAAAATATTTCTTTAAACTAAAGAAAAATAAATTCAAAAGATTCCCAAGATAACACATACTATGATTCCAATTATTGAAAACATGTATATGGTAGAAAAACTAACTATCAAATTCATATGGAGAGTGATATAAAGTATTATTAGTAGAATGATAACCACTATAATATCATAATTTTTTGATATGATAAATTGTCTTTGATTACATATTATGAAATGTAAACTGACAAAATTTTGGTTTTAAGTTTCTTTTCATGATTTGAGGAATTCATTTACTACATAAAATAAGAACATAATGAAATATACTAAACATCAAGTATAGTTTCATTATTTAATACATTTCTACATAAAACGAATCGTTTCTCTAAACAATGAGTATTCAAAATAACATGGTCACATAAAAATCACTAGAATCAGCTTCTATAGTGTCACATTACCCACAATATATGAACTATATATTTCCCTTGCCATATACACTAACCAAAACCAAAAATGGTTAGTACAAGATCAGATTAACCCCCAGAAGGATAATCCATTATAAAAATAAATAACACTCTTAATCTAAAAAATTCAACAAAAAGTACACAACGTTCAAGAAAGACCATTCAATACATAATTGTCCCTAAAATTCATCAAAAAAATCTAAACTAATATTGAAACCCAAAACTCTAAAGGATATAATTACATAGTATTTTATAGTAAATATAAACATTTATCTCCAAAAACATCAACCACTCTTACATTCTCTTATGGATGTGTAGTTAACCAAATCACATATTCTCTTTGATAGGTTAATCATTCCAAAAAGTAATCCAATTCACCATATGACCATAATAAAAATATAAATTATTCCAAAATATTTTTTTCACCATTACTCTATAAATGAAATTCCATTGTATTGAATTTTCCTAAAGGATTATAGTTTTCTAAAAAGAGAGAATGTATTCCAAAATCACATTTATCAAATTATCAACAAATCAATTTCTTATACTAAATGAATCCATTTGATAAAACAGAAGTTTCAAAATCATTATATTCTTCATCCATAAAATATTTTTACTAAAAATAATATGTCATACTTACCAACTTTTTATAAAACTCATAAATAATCCTAACATGTTTTAACTACAATGATATTCATTTACATTTCATTTCCTATACCAACACATTATTACCTTGGCATCTTATATAGTGTTATTTTTTTCAACTCCATATAATAAAATAAAACTATTCCAAAAATAAATAATATCATACCATGATCATGGTGCCCATATTGATTCATCGTCATCTTGTTCACGTAGGAAGATGGTCCAGGCATTGCAAAAAATATATAGATATCCTAAAAAAAATTAACTCCTTCATCCAAATACACCTTATACAATTTGGGTCATAAGTGGGTTCTCATAAAAATAAATTTTGTAAAATAATCATTTATGGAATGTAATATTAAAACATCTAAAAACACATGATTTTCATAAAACTGTCAAACTGAGTTTGAGTTGAAACATTTAATAAGTTATCCATTTAAAATTCCAAAAGAATACACTGATAGATTATATTTTAAGGGACGATATAAATTGGTTTCATATGTGTCTTTTTCTTCTTCACATTATTCAAAATTATAATATGCTTAAAAATCATGTGATAAGGTATATATTTAAATATTCATTTATAATATTTACCTTTCTTGAATATATGAGAATATATTGAAAATATTATTAGATAAAATAAAAAACATGATCCATAATGATATCAGTGTATAGTGGAGGTGTGTGATATCTCAAACAATTGATTTCATGTGAGTTTTATGTTAGAAAAAGTTCCACTATCATCCAAACATGACTTTGTAATAATTATTTCAAGCATGTAATTTGGAAAAGATAGGAATGTCGTTTGGGATCCTCCTCCTCCCATCTGTAACTGACATTCCATTATCTAAAAAAGATATTAACCAAGTATTTAATGGAAATAATAGACATAGGTACTAACCATGGGTTAAAAAAACACTAAACCCCAAAAGTTGTCTAAACTGGCCTCTGATACCAACTATAATGACCTAGCCATAAAACATTACATAATCATGGATTAAGGGACTATATATCCTTGTGTATCTTTTTAGGTAAATCGTTTTATAGAATTATGCCATACCTAATACATTACATCTCAATTATTATAATGTAGACACTTCTACTCTATCCAATGTTTCACAAAAATACAAACTCATTAATTAAAACATGAGTTATTTTAATTATATAAATCTTCATGAATACGTCATTTGAATTATCCTTCTATATAACTAGTGAAAAACATTTCAAAAAGTTGGGATGATCATAAAAACCTCATTAAGGGTTAAAAATATGGAATGAAATCATTAACATATGAATAACTACAAATCATTGAAACCATAATTTTCAATCATTACATACCTTATGAAATCATAATATTTATGAAAAACATATAATAATCCTAAATCATAAATGTAACATGAGGCATCCATATCATTAATACGTTGTAGTTATCATATATATAGAGGGAGTATAATTTTTAATACTAATCATAAAATATTACCTAAATCTCCTAAGAGAAACATTAATATTTTGCTATATCACATTACTCAATTCATTAGAGAGCTATATCGGGCTCTCCCGACCTAGTATTACCACAGAACAACCCATATACGTAAACAATTCCCAATAACCATAAAATATCTAGAAAACATAAAACAAGTATAATGGAAGGACAAAATTTCCACATTTCAATCATTATATATCATTTAATGATTTTAACACAATCAATTATTTATCAAACCATTTTCAAAATTATTTAAAACAATTAATAAAGAGATTTTTCAATCAAAGTGTACCAAATAAATTTTATTCTTTTAAAGGAATTTGAATTTTAAAACATCAATGTACATAAAAATTAATGCCTATAACCATTTTCAAAACATGTAAATTAATGATAAAATGTTTTATGTATAAATTTTACAATCATTTAAAAATGATGGTTTTGTTAAAGTGTCTCATACTCTTGAGAGACACATCACTAAACATAATTAAATACTAAAATAAAACAAAATTATAATATCATGATAATAAAGTTATACATGATATAATATTCCAAAAGGGACATTATAAAAACCATATAAAAGTGAATTGGCGCATAACAACAATAAATTCTCAATAGAATGTAAATTGAGACAAAATCACTTATAATGACTGAATTTTTTAGAATAAGGATAAATAAATTGCATAATAAATTGTTAAATGTATAAATATAATATATATTTTTTGATATTTACTGTAAATAAATCATATTCCATTCAAACATATTTATATAACATCAAAATCAACAATTAGAAGTTTAACCCAAATAATTGAAATTGTGTTAAGAAGTTATCATTTATAAATTTGATAGCCTAACGAAAAAACATTAAAATGCAGATAACTGTTTATAAGAGATAAAATGTTATATCATCACATGGAAATAATATTTATATATATTTGGATATATAAGAACAAATCCCAACATAATAATATGTAAATTAAAATACATTACAAAAGGATGTCTTTTAATAAGAGGAATGTGAAAGGTTCGCTTACCGATTTGGTAACATTCAAAAAATAAACCACATGAATGAATGATCATAAAATGAAGATGTAAATATCCATAAATTATACTATATTATATAAATAATACAATTATTGTCATAACATACACCACAGAAATGGAAATAGTTTCTATATAGCACAAATCTCATAGGAACAAAAAGTGAGATGAAAACCCCTTACCTTGTTGTAATCAATCGATTCATATGACCATAAGTTAATAACCACAAAATTAATCATATAATATAAAGAATTTAGAATAATTAATGATAATATATATCAAATGTCTTTACACATTACACTATATGCAATAAATATGTGGCGAATAATGGAAATCTCACTGAATTATAATTGAGAAATGAAAGCCCTTACAATGATCGTATTACTAAATTATGGATAAATAAATGATATAATTATTTTTGAAAAATATAAATACATCAAATATAAGTTGATATTATTTGTAAAAATTCATTAGTCATTCACACATTTTTATATCATTACATAATCAACTATTAAAAATTCAACTCAATAAATAGAAATTGTGTGAAAAAGTTCCCCTACCTTGAGTCCAACTTGACTTGTATGTTCCTCGTTCATCCTAAATAATATAATAATGTTAATTTATACTTTCTGAGAAACAATTTTCATGTTTATTATTAATATTATATCAATTATTTCCAGGAAATAAAATAAGATAATTATTTTTTCTCATATCGGTCAATTTGTCGATGTTTGGAATTTGAGTTAAAAATGTACTTTTTATAATTACTCTTTTTCCATGTGGTAAAAAGTAGTTTGTCTATATAATGATATTAATTATATAGATATCATATATATCATATATATATATATATATATATATATATTATATATATATATATAATATTACATAACATTTAGAGATAAGAAATGAAATGCACCGTTCAAGGAGACAGCAAGCCGTACCTATTCAAGAATTATACATTTATTTATAATTAATATTTAATGGAATGAAAAAATAATGATACATATATATATTATAATTAATGTATAATAAAATATGATATGTTACTCTATATTTTATATGTTCCATGAATGTCATGAATGAATCATCTCAACTGGAGGTGGAGGTAGTCAACACCTACTAAAATGAAATTATCGTGTTCACACATATTAGAAATCATAAATGTATGTTCATAAATAAAAATTATAGAATTATATAGAAAAAACATAATATATATATATCATATATGAATACAGTTCCATCATAATGGCCACCGTGAGAGGCAGTTGGTGATTTTTGAACAATCATTATTTTGTGAGGCGTTTGTTTTCCATCCACGGAAGAAATATGATCTTCACCCATTAGATTGGGGTGTGTTTTATTGTAGTTCTAATAACTTCACAAAAAACCTATAATATTGATGATACTCATGTTGTTATAAAATAATGTCATAAAATCTGTTTAGAGGGATGTAGAAGAAAAAATAAAAGAATAGTACTTAAGAGGATACATTACCTTCATATCGGGTAACACTCTTTGGATTGAACCAAAATGAATTCTTGAAGTTCCTTTAGAATAAATTAAGGATTCAAGGTGAAATAGAGTGATATTAAATGCTTATTTGGGTAGATTCAGGAAGATCCAATGGTCTTGAGAGGAGTGAGAAACATGCTTGAGTTGAGGGTTTTTTATAAAGGGGGGGAGGGTCTCTTTAGGAATGATTGAAATCATTTTTTTTTGTTATAAACTTATATTCATTTTAAAAGATCCAAAAATCATTAAATTCAAAGATAATATGACTTTGGTTCTAAATAAAGTCATAAAATTAGAATTGGACATGTATGAATAAATTTTTAACATTTATAATCTTATTTATTTAATTCATTTAATAATGAGGTAAACATTGAATCATTATTTTGTCGTATGTAATATCATTTATATGATGTATAAAAAGTAATAAAAAAATATTATATATGAAATATTTATATCCTACCAATGATTATTTATAGTCGAACTGATAACTTATAAACCCTCCTATAAAAAATTGACATACTAAAATATATATGTTTATGTCATTTTTTTCATTACAATAAATAATTTAATATTAAATGTCATTAACAATATTATGTGGCTCCATGGCGTCCCAGAATAAATAAATGGATTCCCAGGGTCAGACATTACTCATCCAATAAGTTTATGACTACTGTTAATGAAATTTTATATAATTATAATTCTCATTTTACCTTGAATTACCCTATTTAGCTATAACCACGGTAAATAAATGTACAAAATTACTATTATGGAAAAATATTTATTAATCATATTGATCCATAAAATAATTTATAATAAATTCCATGTACGTCTTATTTTTGAAATTCAATTCACATATGTTGTAAAATTATATTTCAATGAAAAAGTAAATATTTTAACTACTACTAAGTGGTTTCACTATTGATCAGAAATGGATGTTTTCCACAAAGATACAAGACATTCATCCTAAGCTATATTTGATATTCTAAAATTAAAAATAATATCTTTTTTACCAAATTAAAATCTTTTATGTCGGATTAATTAATATAATATAAATTCCCATTGTCAAATCAAAAGACGTGTTTTTATGAAATATTAACTATCAAAAGATTGACACTTGTTTCTGTCCAATATCAAATTATAATTAATTCCAATGACCAAAATTAGATTAAATAGTTAAAATAAAATCCAATTACACATTATAATTAATTACAATGAAAATATATTCATATAAGAAAATTATATTAAAAAATAGTTTTTAATTAAAATACATTACATTCCACTATTCAATAAAAAATAAATTTTAGAAGAAAAATAAAAAAAGAATATCTAACATAAATTATGATATCCTGATTGTAAATAAGAAATTTAATTTTTCATATTATGTATATAAATGTGATAATGATTACATTTAAAGAGGTTTCTCCATAAAAATTCTTTTTAATATTCCTTATAAAAAATATTAGACTATTTGTGCTCAAAATTGGATTCATTAACATTTTATACCAATAACATTAATTAGAAAAATAAAAAAATTAACAAACATGTATAATTATGTTGTAGTAACTTCTATTAAATTCATACAGCACAATCACTATGTGTTAACTAACATTTAAAATAATAATATTATATTATTTGTGTGCAACATAACATTTCAACAAAACTCGTTGTTGTGTATCAGGTACACCATCGAACATAGAATCAGATTTCATGTAATATTAATAATAACATAAAAATAATAATAAATAGAAAAATGGTTTACAATTTATTTAATTGGGTTGCTACTGTATCAATTCATGATTTATTATGACCAGTTTTCCAACAAATTTTTTTTCCTATTATTGTGTCTGTGAGAGATTATTTTATATCCTTTAATGTGGTTGGTCTTAATGGGAATCATTGAATTAGGAGAATTTCTTTTGTTGAATTTTAGTTGGACAATATTTTTTTACATTTTCCATGAAAGGAAGATATATAAAAAATTATCAGGATTTTCGTACATATATTATATAAAGTGCATTATGTGATGGTGTTATTGTTGTATGGTTTGGTAAATATAAACAAAAATTTATTATTGTTCGTGGAGTTCGTTTTAATTTTGATAGAATATAGTTGGTGACGGTACCTTGAAAATAATGGGATTTAATATTACCTTTTATTATAATGGACTCATGAGTCCTAGATTCATTAGTAAAGCCCAGGTCGTTTGGAATATGGGGTATTGTTTTGGGTATTTACTTTTGAATTAGATTGGTTATTGTGTGGTGTTGTTATGTGTCACTGAAATGCATATTCATGATGGAGTGTAATTCCAGTAGTAGTATATAATAAAAAGTTGCACATGTTGGATATTATTTATATATAAATTAGAGTTTGGGATGGGTTTTATACGTTTTTAGTGATAAATGAGTATGATTTTCTCCATTCCTCGAGCTTAAATTGAAGGGGATGCCTTAGTGTTATGTGCAAGGTAATGAATGATGCCTTACATTTATATGTTTATTGATAAGTATAAATTAGATATAGCACATGAATTATGGTTTACATCATGTTATGAATCATATTTGAGTTGTTGGAACTCAATGATTTTTTCACAGCCTTCACAGGAGCATGAATGTGGGTTTTTGTAAGACATTTTTAATAAAAAAAAACTGATAAAAAAGGAAGAAGTTGACATCAGTAAAAATGTCTTCACACTATGAATGATGTATTGAATAGTTCTTCAGGATGTGATTATGGTTATTCTGGATGAATAATCATTTTTATCATAGAAAAAAATTACCATAATGTGATATTAGCATGTTATGAGTTCCCTAGAGTGGTGCGAACAACATAAGACATAATGGTTTTTTAATTAATAATTGTATCATAATTCTTATAGAATAATTTTTCAATGAATTTAATGGATTATGATGATTTCTATTAGAAATACAATATTTTTTGAAGTGTTAGTGTTAAATGATATTTTCTTGTGTTGTAATATGATAGTAAGAATTGTTTATCAGATGTTTCTTTATAATAATTGTATAGAGTTAAAAATGATACAAATGGGTAGTTTATTTTATAAATACCCTTTGACTGGATGTTTCAGGGATCCCTAGATTTTCATTCAATGTTAATTTAGTAATTTACAATGGTGTACTATTTGGATTCAATGGAATTGGCATTTGGGTCATATGAGAGTATGTAATATCTCTGATGATCACTTATATGACCATGTTAATAGGGATTATCATGTTAAATTGATTTTTGATGTTGTGGATGTTCATGAATTGAATTAAGGGACTATATATAACATATTTTTATAATTTTACGATCGTAGTAGGGGAATTTCACAAAAAATTAACTCATATGGTGATCAATCATGATGGTTCCTTTGTGGTACATCATGTGTTATTGAACTAGTGCTAATGATGTGTGGTTAGTCTATGGGAATAATTGTAGGAATTATCCAAAAATATTTTATGAATATGTTGTTGATTAACAGTTGGTTCGTGTTGAGAATAAGAAATGACCAACATGCTTGACTGATATTAAGCAATTAATGTTAGGATTATTGATAATTGTTCCTTGTGTTTAGTTATACCTATCTAATAAAGAGTACATTGTGGAATAAAACCTGGTATGATATTTTATTTTGTAATAGATCATTAGTACAATGGTGGTGTAGGGAAAAAATTCAAAGAATATTGAACTTTTGATGGTTAATCATAAAAATAAGGATAGATACATTACTTTATTCATACAATTACTGGGTTATAATAGAGAATGTCATTTGTGATTACATTGAGAAGTGTTCTAAATTTAATAGTTAGAAGGTGTTAATAAAATTGATAAATCATTATGTCAGTCAGAATGTTGACTATTGGGTTTTCCACTCATGGAAATGCATCTAGGTTGAAAATTGATAATGTTTGACCAACCATACCCAGTATTTTTGTTAGGTTTAATTCATAAGGTTATACTATTATGCAGTAGTAAGGAAATGTGTAAGGGGTTATGGTGTAGTAGGTGTGTGAATAAAACAACTAATATGATGAAGGATATAAAATTATATGATTATTCAATATATAAATATTGTGTTATTTTTTTGTAAGACAATCATATGGATGTTGAATTTTCCATAGGATTATGTGTTTGAAAATGCCTCATTAATAAGGATAGATTTAACCATATTTTATAGTTTCTATATGAAATATTATATTTAGATATAGTAAATGGTGTTCTAGAGTGGTGTGTTAGTGAGATAGGATGTGTTCATCAGTTTAATCTATAGAATCTTTAAAAAATGATCTAAATTGAGGAGTTCTATAGGTGTTATGCGTTACAATGATTAAATAACACTATGGAATCCTCGTTCATTTGATGAAATTTATTTGGTGGATATTAAGGGTGATGAGTATGTATAACTTAATATAAATAGAATAAAATTTTAATAATTTAATCAAGTAATAGATTTATTACAGTGATGAATGAATGATTATCAAGGGTTGGTATCAAGATGAGGCAATTATATTTTAGTTGGTGGTACTCACTAATGGATCTTGGTATATACTCTGTGGTTATTTTTCTCCTAAAGCTACAATGAGATTTGGATGATTTTTGATTGATAGATTATATTGTAAAATTCAATGGGTGACTAATTTTTAAAATAATTGAAGGGTATATGTTTTTGGAGATCCTATTATCCTTGTAGAGGCTAAAAAATGATAAATATCATGATTTAGACTATAGATTATTGAAATTTTGTAGTTTGGAAAGATGATGGTTACTACCACCTTGGTAAGGAAATGGTGGTAAGATAAAAATTGGTGAAAACATTTTGAATTTTATATTTTTTATTAATTAATATAACATGAATATCCTCATTTAGGTAATCAATTGATGATATGTGAATAAATGATGAAAATAATGGGTATATACTCTCAATCGAGTGTTATAGTTTCATGTATTTATCTAGAATAGTTCATGAAATAAATGTTAGTTTACCAAATGGGATGGCCATATCTGTTGGAAGAGACCCCTAGAGATACCCTTCTAAGATAATAATTTCTAATAAAGATAGTGTAGTTCAATTTTTATTATTATGAAGTGTGGTTGTTTAGTTTTTTTCTAAAAATATTTATATTTTTTTGTTAATTGAGGGGTCTATGGTTTCTTGGAAAAACATTAGAGAAAAAAGGAATGAGCCTATAGAGAACTCATGTTATAGGAGGCCCTCCACTGGCTGTAGAGTGATCACCGGCCAAATGGTTTGTTATATTAGATTCCAGGTCCCTACATGGTCAAACCAGCCACACGGTGGCCAAGATGTAGCCAATTGGTGGGGCTTGATTTGATGGAAAGACAAGATGCATTATATAAATTAAAAAAAACACACTTTTTAATTTATTCTCTTTTCCCATTAGACAAACAAAAAACATAAGAATATAAGGGTTTGTCATTTGATATTTTTCTACCTTATTTTAACATCCTACATTCACCATTTTATGTCCTTTTCATCTTTGTTTTTCTAATTTATATTTAAAATGACATATAATAAATATATCCTTAATTATTCATGAACTCACTTTAATTAATAACTATTTTATTGATATGGGGATGATCTTATAGATTTAAATCATAGGATTTAATTCTAGTGGTGAATCATGGATTTCCAAATACATATAATATATATTAATAAGTATATACGATATTATGAATTTTATATAAAGATGTGTAAATTGAAAATCATTTGGGAGGGAGAGAGGAAATATGAGAAAAATAGTGTGCATAGATGGGTAGGGGTGGCCTTTTTTTCCCATTATAAAGTCTATTGTGTTTTCTGATGATATTGTGTGTGCATGTGTATCCAATGTGAATTATGATTCTATAATTTTTTGAGTATAAGGTTTAATATGTACCTTGTGATAACATTGTTTTGAGATTTGATATGATATATTTATCTTCTGTTCTACTAGTATTAATATTGTACTGTCTTATATTATGTGATCTATTGTTATCTTGGATGAAGAGGACTATACTATGTGATGTACCATCTACCAAAAAAAATTATATCCATGTGATCGACCATCGATAAAATGAAAATGGCATAATCCATTGTTGTCCACCATCCACTAGATGATTGTTGTTTCATCCATGTGATCCAAAACCTATTAGATATCATTGGATGGAAATATTTGATCGACCATCAACAAGAGAGTGTAGGATTCATCATTGACATGTTCTTCATATTTGTCATAATATTTACTAATTTGTGGTTTTGAATTTGATTTATTAGTAAAACTATTTATTGGTAATTTGAAATATTGATATGACAATTATTTACTTGTCCTAAAAAGGCAGAAATATTTATAATTATTTTATATTTTGATTTCTAGTCATTATCATTGACATTTAAATTTTTTTTAAAATATGATTTGGTCATATTGGGGGTGTCATGTATGGTTTTTACTCAAAACTAGAATGGAAATATAAATGAACATGTATAATATATATTCAAATATCCAATAAAGGTAAAGAGACCTATTGCTGACAGTTAAGGATGGGACATAGATATATGAGATGTGGTGATTTCATGAAATACATCAATATTTTTTCTATCATACCACATTAAATTATATATAATTTTTTATTCAGGATTATTGATCCACTAAATATGGATCAATTTTATTGGGTAATTACTGTGACATTTTATTATGATACCTCAATGTTTTTTATTACACATTTCTTTCATTATTAATTATGTTTTCTCTCTAATTATTATTTCATCATTTTTTCATTACTCTGATAGATATTTGTATCCAAGTGAATGGTATCCCCACATTATTTCCCAGACTCTCAATGATTATCAGCCACCAATTATATATAGGGATGAACATATGATGTCTTTTAACCCATCTTATAATAAAAAGTAACCTAGTTTGGGTTGGTATAGTTGGATTATCGATATATTTCTTTATTAGTTCTTTATTGATTCATTTTTTGCAGCACACATAATGTATAACTATCTATTTTAAGATTAATTTATCTTATGATAATCAATGATAAATATACAAAATTTATTTTGTGAAATTATTTATAATATCTATAAATTGGAATACAAGAGAGATTAAATAATAGAAAAAATCACATGTACAACAACACAACCACTCCCATGATATATTTTTTTAACATTTATCATAATGATTATTATAAAAATATATTTTCCATTCTATTTCTCTATTATTCCATTATATACAAATATATATTCTATAAATTTCAAACATTCCACTTTTTAAAAAATATTTCTATATTGAGTCACAATAGATAATTTTTAGTTGATTAAACAATACATAGATATACCATATGTGGCTGGAATGTTACTCCCAAGGAATATGAGTTTCAATAAAAACTATTGAACACCACATGTTTTCATTTTAAGAGAATAACATTCCTATATAGCCACACCTCATCATATAGTTTATCATAAATGACATTGATTTGGTGTTATTTAAAAAATATCTAATAGTAGAAGAATCATCAAAAAAATTCCATAGTAAAGATATTAATAATTTCCATATTCTATGATAGAAAAATTATGGGCTTCCATATCATTCAGACTCAATAAATTTCGAATATAAGAGTACAATAAAAATTTAACATAATCCTTTCTCTCTGATCAGTAGGATTTAATAATATTTTATGAACTAAAATATATGTCATTAATCATATTATTTATATAATTATATTTTCACTTAATTTTCCTTTCACAATTTCCTATTTTTAAATTCACTGAAAAATTATCCTCTAAACACGTATCAATAAAAATAGAGATTTATAATAGCTTAACATATAATAATGATATTTTTTATATGAAATAATAAATTCTACATCATAAATTTTTTTATTATATAAGAATAGAACTTCTTGAAACATTTTAAAATTTTGACTGGATGAGGAAAATTACGAGGAATTGTGTAGATCATATGCAAACATTAACTGAAATTATTTTTACATGATAAAACCATATGTTGAAATGCCTCAAACATATTCTCTATTTTTATTGAAAAATATAAATTAGCATCATCAATTTGAATACAATTTTTAACTATACAAATAAATATATGAACCTTACAGACACAAGTTATTCCATCTATACAATGTCTGTCTAAATCATTTAAACTATATTTATTGAAAAAATACAAGATATATATAAAAATGATAGTTATATTGTAATACACTTATTGTTTATAGACTCAAAAATATTATAAATCAAAGATAGATTTAATTTTTACGAATTCTATAATTATAGAATGAATTTATTTATACTCTAGATTCCATATCATTATAGCCTTCACATTGGACATCTGAGAGCTATATCCAAGAGATATTAATTATACCGAAATTCACCAATATTATAAATAACTCATGGATTATTACTCTGAAAAATCAATATAGCTTATTTAATACTTTGAACACGATTTATTAAATTTAACTATGAAATAATCAAATTTTCTAATATACAAATGAGTGAGTATAAAGCATCTCCATTTTAAGAGATCGTACATTAAAACCATTTTAGACGTGTCTTATACAGTATTTTCATTAACATGAGTATCATATATAAAATAAATTCGTATTAAGGATTCCCGCATGAATTTCTCTTTCCATAAATCCAAGAGAAACACTTCATTCTTATTATATTATGCAAATAACTTCTTATGATTGGATATACAATCTATCTCCCATGTTCTCAATGAAATAAATTTACATTCTAATTGTCAAAAAATCACCACCAATGAGAATTATAATTTTTTTAATATTACTAAACATATTTATGATTAAACATTATCAGATATCCCTCTGACAGATTAAATTTTCACTAAAATATATGCTATGATATAAAATCTCATTAATATTATAAAAAACATGTATTCTATTAATTAAAAATATATAATAAATTATTTGTTAAAAAACATATCATATATGGTATTTTAATTTTTGACATAATTATTTTTAAAATAACATTTAATTTTTTTTGTATTAGACTGATAGGTGTTGGTAACTACATCTATTATATTTAATAATTATTCTTTAACAAGTCATTTATCTTTGAAAATAAAGAAAATAATTATATATAATTTCCTCATGTAATTCATATTATTTTCGATTTAGAATATATAAATTGATTTTTAAACGTATTACAAAACATTGAGTCTACAAAAGGATTTTTTTTAACCTTTATGTATGTTGTGAAATTACACATATAGTGAAAATATTTATAAAATGGAGTAAAAATACATCATTCTTGAATGACCCGTTTAGATTCAAACTAATTTACATGATATTACTGTATTATGTATTAGACATTATGAAAAAAACTTATCATAGTTCAATTTGTTAACAAATTTCACTATGAAAATAATATATAATCATTATAGAACATTTTCATACATTGTATTCCATAAAATTTCTTACAATATTTTTTCAAATTAATTTAATATATTTATATTTAAATTCATAATATAATATCATAACTTTCACAATAGTGATAAAAAATTGATCATGTAGCTAGGTAAAGCCTTATATGAATCTTATTATATCCTAGTTATAATCAAGAACCTTAATATTTTTAAAATGAGTGGAATTTATTGTTACATCATAAGTTATGCATCAAAAAACATCCTTTAAACCTCATTCAATTAATTAATTACCAATTTTTAAAAAACCATTTAAAGATATCTATCATTTTGAATACATAATTTTTTATGTATCATTCACAATATAATTTCTATTGACGTTATAATATGGTGGGTAAAAAATATCAAATGCATATAATATGTACCTATATCTATTCACTAGATAGCTTAACCAATTTGGTACTCATGAAGGTATTAGTCCATCACTCATATATTTTTTATTTTATATTGATGATCATTATATTTTTATAGTTATATAGTATATTACATCAATTTAGAATTTAGTTCACTATAATTTTTATCATGTCATGTTTCAATATGATTATTTTATTTTAGATATAATATATTATTCTATCAAATTTGTTTAATGTTTTCCAATAATTTAATATGGAGTTCTATTAGATTTTCTCCATGTAAAATTATAACTCAATTTAAATGATATATTATTCATTAGTAGAATAATATCTATATTTCATAATCAATAATCCCAAATATACTTGTACCAAAATTCATGAATGATTCATTTACACAATTATTTTAATCATATTATATATATGTAACAACCAAAAATATTAATATATGATAACAAAATATATAAGATATTATGTTCAATAACATCCATTATATGAAGAGATTCACTAAAACAATACAGTTATATTATTAGAGAAATAAAAACTAATTAATAAATTTGAATGAACTAATAATTGTAAATTTATCTAAAATATACTTATATTGAATATAAATTTAACTTCTAAATGTAATGATATTCAATTGTAATAGTTGAAAGTGGTGATATGATGAATTTATGATTATAAAATTATTTTTATAAATATTTTCATTAAATTTCATATAAAATTTTAATTAAGGAATCATTTAAATAAATAAAATAAAAAATAATTATTATGAAAAAGAGAGATAATTTACATTAATTTGAAATAATAAGATATGTGTTTGAAAATTTTTAGTATTCTGTAAAATATATAGTCATACAATTTTTTTCCCATTATAACATAGTTTTTCACTGAGATGATAAATTTATTAAAAAATGAATTTTAATTTCAAATAATAAAATATTTATTGTATTTATGATTTTCAATATTTATATTTCTGATTTTTTGTGTTTTATTTCTAAAAACGATGATTTTTAGTTCAATAACGAATAAATTTACCCTTTCAAAATATGTGAATTTAATGACATCATTTATATTTATGATTGATTTCAAAATTTCATGAAACACTTTTATAAGACTAAATTTATATTTTATAGGTAAATTAATAATTATAATTATGTGGTTTTATATTAACATACCTATATTTGATATTTTAGAAAATATTTATTATTTTCTAAAAAAGTGGTTCTAATATATTATACATATATTTAATTAACATTTATATCCTATATTAATTAAATAAATTTAAATAAATTTTATTTTTATAATTAGTGGGACCAAATTATATAATAAAAAAATATTTATTTAAATTCATAATTATTAAAATACGTTCAGCAAAACTATTTATTATAGTAAAATATAAAATGATAAAAATAAAAATTCACGGGTAAATGAATCGGAACATGATACAAGTTTTCCTATAATAGACTGATTCTTGTTTGGAATGACCTTAAAACATCCCACACTCAATTATCTCCCAGTTTTGGAAATAATTTACAAACATATCATGTGCTTCACTAATTTTAAGCTGAAATATTTTAATTCAATTCCCACCACTAGTAGAAGGCTCATCTAACCACCACATAAATGTACTAATAAATATTAATTTTCATAAGTAGAACACTCTATATAATTCCCATATAAAAATATTGTAACTCTATTGAGATTCTGTTCTGGGAATAATCTTTTTAGAAATCCCTTTTTACGCAATCTTAAAAGTAAATCAAAAGGTCCAATGTCATTATATTTATTTTAACGTGAATTATTTATTTTCAATCTCAAGATTTCAATTTTAATTATCAAATAACAATGTAATGAATTAATTATTGATAATATATATAATTATATTTTTCTATGGAGGTAATAATCTACCATTGTTACCTTTTTATATTTTGAAAAATAAATCTATCATTTCTGCCTTGCTCATATTACCGCCTCCATGTTGAAATGAGTTTTGGTTTTCTTCACCACCAAAAAATGATTGTAAAGAGTTGGGAAATAATAATCAATAAATATATTAATATAAATTCTATTATTAAAACATAAAAAACAACAATACTAGTTTCTTCGTTTAAAATTAAATCTCTAACCATGTGTATGTATGGACAATGGCATTCATGTGATGATACATTTTTGTTTTTCATTCCATCATCACCTTAGACGAAGAGTCACGAGGATGGGATTAAAATATTATATTGTGGTTTATGATATCATTAATTTTTCTATATGGAAATTTTGATAAATTATTATAAACATAATCAATAAATAAATATCGTTAATTCAATAGTTTAAAAGTTGATCTATGGTGAAAACGATCATTTTTTATGTAATGAAATAATTTAAATTATATAATTCTTGTAATTGTTTTAAAAAAATTATATATCATAGTAATAAACACAAAATATGATCATAATGTTTATTTTATAATCATATTATTGTTATACCACATCATAATTATATGTTAATCATCAAAGATTCATGTTTCTATTAGTTTAACAATATACATGAAAAATAATATAAATTTTTATCATACATGACTATGTTAAATTATTTAATGGAATAAAATTATGTGAAAATGTGTTTAATTTTTATTTATATATTTTTTATGTTTGGATCAACATGTAACTAATAACGTAATAAAATACCATACGTTCGATAAGCATTATTGGAACACGACCAACATCAATTCCGTCTTTCTTTAACCAACTCAAACATGTATTAAAATATCTATTTATATTATATCATAGATCACATATTCTACTAAAATATATAAATCTATTTGTTCTAGATATTAGAAGTAAAATATATAATATCAAATTTTATATTAAACTAGATCAACACAATAATGATTATTTAAACTATAATGTTGAAAATAGTTAAAATCTTACTAATATTTAAGTAAATAAATGAATAAAAATTAATACAATAAATATTAAAATTAATTTATATTATTATTGATTATTTTTAATAGTATCATATTATTTAGTATTTTCCATGATCTTGGATAACAAATTGGGTTTGATGTATCGTTTTCACCTATAAAATACCATCATTTGAGATATTTTTGATGTTATATAAACAAATTAATGAATGTAGTGTTTAAAATAAATATATTAAACATACCAACATAATATATATTTTAATGATTTTATTTTATTTTCAATTACATGCTCACAATTTCAGGGGGTGTTGATTTGAATTTTCTCACACAGTATGGGTTTTCATTCTATCTGTTGTGATTCATTGTGGCATGTTGCATATTATGCACCATGGGTACACTGTGTAATGTTTTATTAATTTACTATATTAATAATATTAATTATTTTTCCAATTAATTCTTGGAATATTCTATACCAGATAAAATACCATAAATAAATTTTCTTTTGAATTAAGTGTTACACTTGTTATATGAGTTTCTGGTAACTCAATTTTGTTTATTGACTTCTGATAGTAAACATGGACCTATTAAAGTTAGGTTTTGTATATTACATAATTTAATGTTTTTATATTCAATTATTTTATTGATTACATTTTTAACAATAAATACCATGTCAAATGTTTCAATAGTCATGGATTTTTTACCCATAATTATATTAATAGTCCAAGTATACATTATCTGAGTTATAATGTTTCATTTTGAACACCACAATTTAATGCATCAATTCTTGTACCTGAATATTTTAAAATATTTTATTTTTTATTCCTTTTTTTGATAATGATTTTTATTATAAAATATTTTGTTTATCTTTTTACAATCTAAATATTGATTAATGTTATTTTTAAAATATTAAAAATGATGTTTCTTTTCATATTTATGTGTTTTCTCTTCCTCTACTCATTTATACAATATAGGCATTATATATTTTCAAATAATCAATATTTTAGAACCTTTTTAAAATTAACGGGTTATCAAATTATTCTATATAACCTATTAATAATATTCCATTGAGATCAACATACAATTTCGTTTTCTAAATCAATGTTAACACTGTTTTTGAAATTGAAATTTTAATATTAAAATAAATTTCCTTATTCATTTTCAAAAATAATATATTAATAATGATTATGAATCACAATTTATATATACATATATATTATTATAAGGAAATCATGGTATAAAATAATAAAATTTATGATACCTATATTGGTGATGTCATTAAATAATTATTTTGTGAGGATATTGTTTTATTCTAATAGATTTCTAGGTTTACATTTGTATACTATGGATATGTAATTTTGAAAAAATCCATGTAATGTTTTTATTTATCATATGATCATGTTATTGTATACTTAATTAGTTATATATCACTATTATATATGTTGTAAAAATTACATTTCCAATATACAGATTTGATATTGATACCAGTGAATAAATTTCATTATACATGTATTACGAAATTTGTTAGAATTCAATATATTTCAAAACATATATGGGTGATTATTATAATGTTTTCTAATTATTTTTAAATATCCACATTATTTCTATGGGTGGTTTTTGATTATATTATTTCATTTATTTACATTTAGAAATGTATTTATATTCATTATGATTATTTAAATTTACTTCAGGTTAATTATGTATTAGAATTTCATATATATCATTATATGGTTATTTAAGTTTATATTCCGAAACAAGCTCCATAATAAATGGAAATGATAGTTTTATTATCTGTTATCATGAATGGATAGGTCATTATCCATTGAATGGTGGGGGCATCAATTATATATCACATTGATGCATCAACCAACCTCATGAGTGAAAAAATGTTGGTATTTAATGTGATCTACTTCCCATGAGAATATATAGTCTTAGAATAAGGTGTAACATCCCAGGTAAATGAAGAATAAGACATATTTCTTATTTATTAATATTTTTGGATTGAATATTAATTTTAGTTTAAAAGGGTTGCTATGTTCGATAGCATACCCGATACGCAACAATTGGTTTTTTTTTTGAAATCTTACGTTGCACACTAATAATATAATATTATTATTTTAAACGGTTGTTAAATCCTAGATGTTGTATTGGAGTGAATGAACAAAACTAACTATACTATGATTATACATGTATTTATATTTACCCAATTAATGTTAGAGGCATAAAATATGAATGAATTTAATTTTAAGCATAATTTACATTAAAAGGCCGATTTACAGCCTTTTAATGGAGAACCCTCATTAAATCTAGTTTTGGCCACTTTAATACATTATATATGACTAAATAAAATCTCTCTTTATAATGGGGACATCAAAATTTTGTTTGGGTAATTTGTTGGTATTTTTCTGATAATGTTCATTTTTAACGAATAGTGAAAAATATTGTAATTTAATTCAAATGTCCATTTTAATATAATTTAATTATATGGTTATATTATCTCTTTAATTGGTTTTAAAGTGAAATTGAAATATATTTTTACAATTTAATACAATGTTGGTCATTGGAATTAATTTCACTTTTAAATTATACATAAACAAGTATCCATCTTTTGATTGTTTTTCATTCTTAAAAACATTCTCTTTGTTTTGACAACTGGAATGAATTTTAAATTAATTTCTACCACTTATGTGTTATGACTTTGGAAATATTTATTCCATATTTGGAATCAGGAGGCCCAAATTTTTTAAATATGTAACTTTTATTTTTAAAAATTTTAAATATTTACTTCAGTAAATATTTTATTTACCGTGGTTAAAGGGTATATCAGGTAAATATGGGTAAACAATAATATAATAATAATTTAAAATTACCTTAAAACTTGTCTAACCAATATTTTATCCGTAATTTCCGACCATGTGCATCCTTGGGTCGATATTGTGCCCCCATGGAGCCACTTGTTAAAGATAATGACACTTTAGATTAATTAATTTAATGTAAAGACAAAAGTGATATTAACAAAAATTCGTATAGTAATTAATTTTTATATGGTGTTATATAAGTCCTATTTTCAACTATAAATATTAATTTGAAATATCAAAGGAGTTCCTACATCATGGTATAATTTTTATAATTTTTAGACATCAAAAAAATTAAATTATTTATGAAACAATAATGATGCAGTATTTACTTCATTAATAAATCATTTAAATAAATAAGATTATAATGATTAAAATATTATCCAAAACCTGTACAATTACAATTGGTTGATTATATAAAGACCATGACTCATCTTATCTTTGACCTCAATGATTTTGTAACTTTTGAAACCGAATATTAGTTTATAATAAAATAATATTTTCAAACATTCCTAAAGTGCCCCTCCTCTCCCCTATAAAAAGAGACCACTTCTATGCAACTCCACAAACCTCTCAAGCCATTTGGCTCGTCCATACTCTACTCAACTAAGCTACCTACATCCCTCTCCTCATTCTAGAAGCATCAAATTAGGCAGAAAGATCTTCAAAGAACCCTTTTGGTTCAAACCAAAGGGAGTTACCCCATTTAAAGGTAATGTCTTCCCTATTGTTCTTTTATTTTATTTTGCTTCTCCAACCCCCTAAACTCATTTTATTCCAATCATTTGTAACCAAACCAGTATATTAAATATAATAATATGTCTTTATAAGAAGTATTCGAGCTACACATACACACACCTACGTCTAATGGTTAAAGAACATACTGTTTCTGTGGGTGGGGAATTTCTAACTCACGAAATGATGATTGTTCAATATTTTTTTAACACCGTTAAAGGTGGCCATTAAGATGTAACTATATTTATATATGAAATATATTACGTTTATGATTTCATTATGCTTCTGTACTTCCCTTTTATTTAACACCTTCATGGTTTCCATAGTGTGTAAATACGATAATCTCATTTGAGGAAGTGCGGACTATCGCCCCCTCAAAGTGATGTGATTGTTTAATGCCCTATGTGGGATGAATAAAGGATTAAGTTTATGATATTATATATGGTATTATACTGGAATTATAATATACCTATTTATCATTATGTTTTAATTCCATTAATGTAATAAAAAGAAATGAAAGTTGCGTTCATGCGTACGTATGGCTTACCATCTCCATGAACCGTGCATTTCATTTCATACCACTAATATGTTATGTACTGTTATAAATACATGTATATAATAGATATATATGATATATATGATATATAAATATTGAATACCATTCTGGATATGATGAACTATTGACCACATGGACAACATGTAATTTTAAGAAGTCCATTTTTACCCAAGTACCAAATATCTTCAAAACAGACTTTATTAACTTAAATGTATACATAATGTTTATAACATTGTAATAAGTGGTATAAAAGGTATAATAAACTTGAAAAAAGTTCTTAAGCAAGTATTAATTATCTTTAGTTTATTATTCAGGACATTAAAGAACGGATGGGTCAAGTTGGACACGAGGTAAGGGACTTCGTCTCAATCTCCATTCATTGAGGCATATTTATTTTTATACACCGTATAAACACCCTAGAATTTTCAGAGGGAATCGTTTTCAATGATGTGTTTTACTAAATGAAAAAAAGAAATGTTTATTTTAACATAAGTGGTGACAATGACTTTTTCTCCGTTGAGAGTATTATTCGATCTCTGGCTTCCTCAGCAAGCTGTATTGTTTTTTTAAAGAAAATAAATATCATATACTCTTTAATGTATTTTGATATTGAAAATGGTTATTATAATGGTTTTGTTATGTCAATATATTTATTTGATATATTTTTCTTGAAATATGGAAATGTTTTCATTCCTTTATAAATGTTTTATGTGTTATGATTTTATAATGGTACTTGGAAATTTGATGGGAGGTCACGTGATAAACCAAATGACGGGTGTTGCCGTGAATACCAGGATGGGTGGTCACGTTATAACCTCCAATGCATTGGGTATGGAAGTCGGTTGTATGGCTATTCCATTTAGTGATATGTGTGGAAGTTGACTGTATGGTTATTCCATTTAATTTTATTTATGTCCCAAGTTACATTATATATTATGTGTTCTTTATATGGGTTTTATGGTAATCTTTCAAGTACAAAAGGGTAAGTAATGATCTTTTATTCATTTAAGAGTATTTACTACATCATAAAGATGAAAAGCATTACTTATGTTAAATTATTCATGATTTACATGTTGTTTTAAAAAACAAATAGTTTTCCTTCTTTGTGTATCTCTTACTTATCTTTTTATGCTCATCCCATGTTTTTTGAAATGTTTTTCACAGGACATAATGTGGATTTGGGTCAATGATGGGATCCAGAAAAAGTCATGATGTATTTAACATGGAACTAGACATGGCTCTTTTTTTCAAGAGTTCATGTTTTGTAAAAATAAATGAAACTTGTGTGGACGTTTATACTTTGTAATCTTTTGAGATGTAATAGTTATATCTTAATTATCTAAAACTCTAAACCTGAAAAGATCATTAATGTGAATTATTCATTTAATTCAATATTAAGCATGGTTTATGGATGGGTCCTTATATTTGGTATTAGAGGTCGGTTTAGATAACATTAGGAGTAAGGATATTGTTAAATTAATATCCATAAAGTGATTTATGTTAATATTGATATTATATAGCATTTATAGATTACCATGTTGCTTTGCCTAGGATATTTCTGTGTTCAGAATGGTTTTCCGAAGAGGAAACAGGGCTGCTATGTTGAGATGACATCAAGAGGATGAAAACCTTCCGAATCAGCAACCTGAGATGGTCGGAATCGGAACCAAACAGTTTGTTGCAGTAATGGAACAGTTGAATCAGGCAATAAATGGTGGTGGTATCCATGCATGTGATCAGCCAAATCAACCATAGAGAAACATGTTAATAGTGGAAATTTTCATGAGGAAACATCCCCCATCATTCAGAGGATCATCTGATCTGGTGCTAGCTGAAGGGGGGATTAAAGGACTGGAAAATATTTTCAATGTCATGGGTTGTTCAGAACATCAAAAGGTAAGTCTCGATGTTTACCGTTTTGAAGGTGAAGCTGATCAGTGGTGGTCAATGGTGAAAAATATCAGGGATAGTGAGGAGATTGATGCTCTTATTTGGGATAAATTCAAAGGTATGTTTCTTGAAAAATATTTTCCTAAGGTGGTTCATCTTATCATGGAAAACAAATTCTTGGAATTTAGGGAGGAGGATGACTTAGTGGCTGCTTATGAAACAAAGTTCACTCGACTGGAAAGGTATGGACCAAATTTCAACCGATATCATGATAGTAAGATAACTCTATTTTACTCATGACTGAAGCCACGATATCGAAGAGCGTTGGTATCTCGTGAGATTAAATGTTATGAAAAACATGTTCTATGTGCGAAGAAGGTGGAAATGGATTTTGTCGATGATCAAGTGTTCTTTCAAAAGCAACAGAATAAGACATCCAGTTGGCAAGAAAAGGGGAAGAATTCATCAAAGAATCCTGATGGTAAGAAAACTAAATATCCAAATTGTGAGAAGTGTGGTAAAAACCATCCTAGAGAAAGTTTATCAAAGACTGTAAAGTGCTTTCGGTGTTGTAAGTCTGGTCATATTGCTCGTAACTATAAGGAAGATGAACAAGAAGGAAATGAAAATCCATTGGTAAGATGTTTTATGTGTAACGAAATGGGTAATTATGAAAATAAGTGTCCAACAAGGAACACAACCGAAAAAAAACCAGCTAGACTACAAGCAGAAAGGTGTAGTGAAATCCTATGCAACTACCTCAGATGTTGTTGGGCCATCAAATGAAGTTTTATGAGGTACACTGTATGTTTTATTAGATTATTAAAATGTGTTATTTGATTCAGGGTCTACACACTCATTCATTTCTAAGACTCTTTCTAGTAAATTGGGAATTCCATCTCATGATATGAATACTGAACATACGGTAAAAACACCAGGAGGAAATGTTGAGACAAAATGAAAACATAAGTACATTCATGTCCTTGTGTGCGGAATGAGTCTACATGAAAACCTTATTATTTTGCCTCTTGTAGAGTTTGATGTTATTCTGGGTATGCATTGAATTTCTATTTATCATGCTAAGATTGACTGCAGAGCTAAAGAGGTTTCTTTTCAGGATGATTTTCAGTTTGTATAAAAATATGAACCCTTGATGTTGATAACATATCAGGTAGCTGAGAAACTAGTAAAAGATGGAAATGAATGTTACCTTGCACATATTGTTGAAAACAAAGGAACTGTTCAGATTAATGATGCTCCAGTGGTAAATGAGTACCTTGATGTTTTTCCTGATGAGTTGCCTGGTATTATGCCTAATCGAGAAGTTGAATTCACTTTTTACTTAGTTCCTGATTCTAATCCCATTTCAAAACCCCCTTATTTAGTGACTCAAATTGAACTTTAAGTGTTAATGAAGAAATTGCAGGAATTATTAGATAAATGTTTCATTCGACCTAGCACATCACCATGGGGTGCTCATGTCTTGTTTGTTAAAAATAATGATGGTTCAATGAGAGTTTTCATTGATTATAGAGAATTGAATAACATCACAATTATGAATAATTATCCTTTTCCTCATATCGATGATTTGTTTGATCAGCTCTAGGGAGCTCAATATTTTTTGAAGATTGACTTGAGGTCGGGGTACAATCAGTTGAACGTAAAAGAAGAAGACATTCTGAAGACAACGTTTCGTACTAGATACGGCCATTATGAATTTGTAGTAATGCCTTTTGGGTTAACCAATGAAACTGATGTATTCATGGATCTTATGAATAGACCATTCTGGGAGTTCTTGTATTAGTTTGTGGTTGTGTTCATTGATGATATTTTGGTTTATAATAAAAGTAATGAAGAGAATGATATTCGTTTAAGGGTTATCTTGCAAACCATAAAAGAAAAGAAATTGTTTGGGAAATTTAGCATCTGTGAGTTTTGGTAACAACAAATATCTTTCCATGGTCACATTATTTCAAGAAATGGCATAATTGTGGATCCTGCTAAAAAAAAGTTGTTGAAGAATGGCCAAGACCCACAAATTTAATCTAGATTCATAGTTTTCTTGGATTAGAAGGTTATTACGAAGGATTTGTTGAAAATTTTGCACGGTTATCTTTTACAATGACTATGTAAACTCGAAAAGGGATTAATTTCATCTGGAAAAAGGAATGTGATGATTATTTTCAGGAATTGAAAAGAATATTGATGAATGCTCCAGTTTTGGGACTGCCTTCCAGAAAGGTTGAGTTTGTTATCTACAGTGATGCTTTGTTGAAAGGACTGGGTTGCATCCTAATGAAAAATGATCAGGTAATTGCTTATTCTTCACATCATTTGAAACCACATAAGTTAAATTACCCTACACATTATAAGGAATTAGCTGCTGTAGTTTTTGCTTTAAAATTTTGGAGGCATCATTTGTATGGAGAAAAATGTCAAATATATTCTGATCACAAATGTTTGAAGTATATATTCACGTATAAAGAATTGAACATGAGACAGAGGAGATGGTTGGAATTAATCATGTGTTATGATTGCACGATCCATTACCATCCGGGAAAAGAAAATAAAGTGGCTGATGCTCTGAGTTGAAAAGGTAATGCTTCATTAGCCATGTTATGTTTGGAACGTGATCCTTTGGTATTTGATTTGATGAAATTTGGCATAGAAGTTGTTGGTGTAGGTAATTCTTCTGTTTTGTTTCAGGTGTCAGTGAGATCATCTCTATCAGACAGAATAATGCCAGGGCAGAAGGAAGACAGTGAGTTATAGAAAAAGGTAGATTTGGTTCAAAAGGGTTTGTTGCCTGATTTTAACATTGATAATGATTGTGTTTTGAGATTTGGAAATTGATTATGTGTGCCTTGTGATCTACATTTGAAGAATGAGTTGTCATGTGAAGCTCATAGTTCTCCATTTTCAGTTCATTCAGGAAGTACTAAGATGTATAGGGATCTTCGGGAGTATTACTGGTGGGATGGAATGAAAAAAGATATTACCGATTTTACTATGAAGTGTTTGACTTGTCAGCAGGTTAAAGCAGAGTGAAAGTTACCGAAAGGAATGCTTCAGCCTATACCTGTGCCAGAGTGGAAATGGGAAAATATTTCCATGGACTTCATTTTGGGATAACCAAAGACATCCCAAGGTAATAATGTAGTCTGGGTTGTAGTCGATTGATTGACTAAATCTGCTCATTTTCTTCCTATAAGAGATACATTGTATCTAGATCAAATTTCTCGGTTATATGTTAAAGATATTTTCAGGTTGCATGGAATTATCCTCTCTATTGAATCATATCATGATCCTAGGATTACTTCTAACTTTTCGAAAGCCCTTCAAAAATATTTGGGTACTGAATTAAATTTTAGTACATATTTTCATCCTCAATCAGATGGGCAATCAGAACCAACAATTCAGACATTGGAGGGTATGTTACGTGCTTGCTCGATGGATTACCAGAGAAGTTGCGACCAACATCTTTCATTGGTTGAATGTTTATATAATAATAGTTTTCATTCAAGTATACAGATGGCTCCATTTGAAGCATTATATGGAAAGTGTTGTCGAACTCCAGATTTTTTGGATGATGTAGGTGAAAGGAAGCTGATGGGGCCAGAATTGATAGAAGAGATGGCAGTAAAAGTTCAGTTGATTCAGAAGCACATGAAAATAGCTCAGAGTAGACTGAAATATTATGCTGATAACCGGAGGAAGGATCTTTCTTTTGAGGTAGGTGATCATGACTTTCTCAAAGTTTCTCTTTGGAAAAGTGTGATGCGTTTTGGTAAGAAAGGAAAGTTGAGTCCGAGTTTCATTAGACCTTATGAAATTCTTGACCAAGTTGGATCAGTTTCATATAGAGTGGAATTAACTCCATGTTTATCCCAGGTATACAATGTTTTTCATGTTTCGATTTTGAGAATGTATATGCCAGATTCATCTCATGTTTTGAGCCCAAAGGTAGTTCAGTTGGAAGAGAATCTATTTTATGAAGGACAATCAAACCAGATTCTTGAACGTATAGGGTAGGTGTTGCAGAATAGGGTAATTCACCATGTAAGGGTTTTGTGAAAAAACCATATGGTTGAAGATGAAAAGTGGGAATCTGAAAATGCTATGAGGGATAAATACCCCCACTTATTTTTATTAGTGAATAAAAATTGTGAGGATACAATTTCTAAAAGGGGGAAAGGATGTAACATCCCAGGTAAATGAAGAATAAGATGTATTTCAAATTTATTAATATTTTGAATTAAATATTAATTTTAGTTTAAAAGGGTTGTTATTTTCGATAGCGTACCCGATACACAACAACGGGTTTCATTAAAATCATATGTTGCACACTAATAATATAATATTATTATTTTAAATGGTCGTTAAATACTAGTCGTTGTATTGGCGGGACTGAACAAAACTATCTATAATATGATTATACATGTATTTATATTTACCCAATTAAAGTTTGAGGCTTAAAATATGAATAAATCTAATTTTAAGCATAATTTACATTAAAAGGCTGATTTACTACCTTTTAATGGAGAACCCTCTTTAAATATAGTTTTGGTAACTTTAATACATTATATATGACAAAATAAAATCTTTATTTAGAATAGGGACATCAAAATTTACTTTGGGTAATGTTTTGGTATTTTTCTGATAAAGTTCATTTTTAAAGAATAGTGAAAAATATTGTAATTTAATTCCAACGTCCCTTTTTATCTTATTTATTTATATGGATAGATTATCTCTTTATTTGATTTTAAAGGTAAATTGAAATATATTTTTTCCCATTTAATCCAATGTTGGTAATTGTAATTAATTTCACATTGAAATTGGATATAAATAAGTATCAATCTTTTAATAGTTTTTAATTCTTAAAAACAAGATCTATGTTTTGACAGCGGGAATTAATTTTAAATTATTTTCTGCCACTTATGTGTTTTGAATTTGGAAAAATGGATTCCAAGTTTGTAATTAGGAGGCCCAAATTTTGTAAATAGTTTACTTTTATTTTTAGGCATTTTAAATATTTATTTCAGAAAATATTTTATTTACCGTGGTTAATGGTAAATCGGTTAAATAAGGGTAAAAAATAATATTATAATAATTCCAAATTACCTTAACACATGTCCAAACATTATTGTATGAGTAATGTCCGACCATGGGAATCCTTGGGTCGATTTTGGGTCCCCATGGAGCCACTTATTAAAGATAATGACACTTTAGATTAATTAATTAAATGTAAAGACAAAAGTTACATTAACAAAAATTCGTATAGTAATTAATTTTTATATGGTGTTATATAAGTCCAATTTTCGACTATAAATTTTAATTGGAAATATAAAAGGATTTCCTACATCATGGTATATTTTTTATAATTTTTCGACATTATATAAATTAAATTATTTATAACACAATAATGATGCAGTATTTACCTCATTAATATATCATTTAAATAAATAAGTTTATAATGATTAATATATTATCCAAAACTTGTCCAATTCTTAGTGGTTGATTATATGAAGATCATGACACATCTTATATTCGACCTAAATGATTTTGGACCTTTTGAAACCGAATATATGTTTATAAAAAAATAATATTTTCAAACATTCCTATACAGCCCCTCCTCTCCCCTATAAAAAGAGACCACTTCTATGCAACTCCACACACCTCTCAAGCCTTTTGGCTCGTCCATACTCTGCCCAAATAAGCTCCCTACATCCCTCTACTCATCCTAGAAGCATCACCTTAGGATGAAATCTCTTCAAAGAACCCTTTTGGTTCAAACCAAAAGGAGTTACCCGATTTAAAGTTAATGTCTTCCCTAATGTTCTTTTGTTTTATTTTACTTCTCCCACCCCCTAAACAATTTTTATTCCATTCTTTTATAACAAAAACAGTATCTTAAATATACTAATATGTTGTTATAAGAAGGATTATAGCTACACATACACACACCTATGTCTAATGGTTAAAGAACATACTGTTTCTGTGGGTGGTGAATTTCTGCCTCACAAAACGATGATTGTTCAATATTTTTTTAACACCATTAAAGGTGGCCATTAATATGTCACTGTATTTATATATGATATTTTTTTTATGATTTCATTATTCTTCTTTACTTCCCTTTAATTTGACACCTTCATGGTTTCCATAGTGGGTAAATACGATAATCTCATTTGAGGAAGTGTGGACTACCGCCGCCTCAAAGAGATGTGATTCGATAATGCCCTATGTGGGATGAATAAAGGATTAAGTTTATGATATTATATATGATATTATACTGGAATAATAATATACCTATTTATCATTATGTTTTAATTCCTTTAATGTAATAAATAGAAATGAAAGTAGCGTTAATGCGTACGTATGGCTTACCATCTCCATGAACGGTGCATTTCATTTCATACCACTAAAATGTTATGTACTATTATAAATACATGTATATAATAGATATATATGATATATATAATATATAAATATTGAATACCATTCTGGATTTGATGAACTATTGACCACATGGACAACATGTAATTATAAGAAGTCCGTTTTTACCCATGTACCAAATATCGACAAAACAAACGTTATTAACATAAATGTTTACATAATGTTTATAACATTGTAATAAGTGATATAAAAGGTATAATAAACTTGAAAAAAGGTTCTTAAGAAAGTATTAATTATCTTTAGTTTATTATTCAGGACATTAACGAACGAACGGGTCAAGTTGGACACGAGGTAAGGGACTTCGTCTCAATCTTATTTCATTGAGGCATATTTCTTTTTATACGCCGTATAAACACACTTTACTTTTCAAAGGGATTATTTTCTACAAATTGTTTTACTAAATGACAAAAAGGAATGTTTATTTTAACGTAAGCGGTGACAACGACTATTCCACCGATGCGAGTATTATTCGATCTGTGGCTTCCTCAACAAGCTGTATTGTTTTTTTAAAGAAAATAAATACCATATACTCTTTTATGTATTTTGGTATTGAAAATGGTTTTGATAATGGTTTTGTTATGTCAATATATTTATGTGATATATTGTGCTTAAAATGTGGAAATGTTTCCTTTCCTTTATAATTGTTTTATGTGTTATGATTTTATAATGGTACTTGGACATTTGATGGGTGGTTATGTGATAAACCAAATGACGGGTGGTATCGTGAATACCAGGACGGGTGGTTACATTATAACCTCCAATGCATTGGGTATGGAAGTCGGCCGTATTACTTATGCTAAATTATTCATGATTTAATTATTGTTTTGAAAAACTAATAGTTTTTTTTCTTTGTGTATCCATTACTGAGATTTTTATGCTCGTCCCATGTTTTTGAAATGTTTTTCATAGGAGATAATGTGGATTAGGGTCAAGGATGGGATCTAGGAATAGTCATGATGTATTTAACATGGAACTAGACATGACACTTTTTTTCAAGAGTTCATGTTTTTTAAAAAAATGGAACTTTTGTAGAAGTGTCTACTTTGTAATCTTTTGAGATGTAATAGGTATGTCCTAATTCTCTAAAACTCTAAACCTGAAAAGATCCTCAATGTGAGTTATTCATTTAATTCAATATTAAGCATGGTTTAAGGATGAGTTCTTATAGTTTGTATCAGAGGTCGGTTTAGATAACTTTAGGAGTTAGGATATTATTAAATTAATATCCATAAAGTAATTTATGTTAATATTGATAGCATATAGAATTTACAAATTACCATGTTGCTTCGCCTAAGATATTTCTGTGTTTAGAATGGTTTCCCGTAGAGGAAACATGGCAGCTATATTGAGACGACATCAGGAGGATGAAAACCTTCCGAATCAGGAACCTGAGATGGTCGGAATCGGAACAGAACAGTTTTTCGCAGTAATGGCACAGTTGACTCAGGATATAAATGGTGGTGGTATCCATGCATGTTATCAGCCAGATCGACCACAGAGGAACATGTCAGTATTGGAAAATTTCATGAGGCAACATCCCCGATCATATAGAGGATCATCTAATCCGGTGCTAGCTCAATGGTGGATTAAATCACTAGAAAAGATTTTCGATGTCATGGGTTGTTCACAACATCAAAAGGTAAGTCTCATTGTTTACCATTTTGAAGGTGAAGCTGATTAGTGGTGGTCGATGGTGAAAAATATCACGGATAGTGAGGAGATTGATGATCTTGTTTAGTATGAATTCAAAGGTATGTTTCTTGAAAAATATTTTCCTAAGGTGGTTCATCTTAGGATGGAAAAACAATGCATGGAATTGAGGTAGGAGGATGACTCAATGGATGCTTATGAAACAATGTTCACTCGACTGGCAAGGTATGCACCAAATTTCATCCGAGATCTTGTTCGTAAGATAAATCGATTTTACTCAAGACTGAAGCCACGATATCGAAGAGCATTAGCCTCTCGTGAGTTTAAAATTTATGAAAAACGTGTTCTATGTGCGGAGAAGGTGGAAATAGAGTTTTCCGATGATCAAGTGTTATTTGAAAAGCAACAGAATAAGGGGTCCAATTGGCAGGAAAATGGGAAGAATTCATCAAAGAAGCCTGGAGGAAAGATAACTAAATATCCAACTTGTGAGAAGTGTGGTAAAAAGCATCATGGAGAAAGTTTATCAAATACTAGAAAGTGCTTTTGGTGTGGTAAGTCTGGTCATATTTCTTGTAACTGTAAGAAGATGAACAAGCAGGAAATGAAAAGCCATCAGTATGATGTTTTAAGTGTAACGAAATGGGTCATTATGCAAATGAGTGTCCAACAAAAAAACTCATCCGAAGAAAACCAGCCAGACTACAAGCAGAAAGGGGTAGTGAAATCCTTTGCAACTACCTCAGCAGATGTTGGGACATCAAATGAAGTGGTATCAGGTACATTGTTTGTTTGTTCAGATTATCCCAATGTGTTATTTGTTTTAGGGTCTACACACTCATTCATTTCAGAGAAGTTTTCGAGTAAATTGGGAATTCCATCTCATGATATGAATACTGAACTTACAGTAAAAACACCTGGACAAAATGTTTAGAAAAAAAAAAAGGAAACAACAGAATATTCATGTCCTTATGCATGGAAAGAGTCTACCTGCAAACCTTATTGTTTTTCCTCTTGTAGAGTTTTATGTTATTCTGGGAATGGATTGACTTTATGTTTATCATTATAAGATTGAATGTAGAGCTAAAGAGGTTTCTTTTCAGGATGAATTTCTGTTTGTATACAAATATGAACCCTTGATGTTGATAACATATCAGGAAGCTGAGAAACTAGTAAAATATGGAAATGAATGTTACCTTGCACATATTGTTGAAATCAAAGGAACTGTTCAGATTAATGATGTGCCAGTGGTAAATGAGTACCTTGATGTTTTTCCTGATGAGTTGCCTTGTATTATACCTGATCAGGAAGTTTAATTCTCTTTTGACATAGTTCATGGTGCTAAGAAAATTTCAAAACCCCCTTATCGAATGGCTCAAATATAACTTTTAGATATAAAGAAGTAATTGCAGGAATTATTAGATAAAGGATTCATTCGACCTAGCACATCACCATGGGGTGCATCTTTCTTGTTTGTTAAAAAGAAAGATGGTTCAATGAGAGTTTTCATTGATTATAGAGCATTGGATAACATCACTATTATGATTAAGTATCTTTTTCCTCATATCGATGAATTGTTTGATCAGCTCCCGGGAGCTCAGTATTTTTTGAAGATTGACTTGAGGTCGGGGAACCATCAGTTGAAAGTAATAGAAGTAGACATTCTGAAGACTGAGTTTTGTACAAGATACGACCATTATGAATTTGTAGTTATTCCTTTTGGGTCAACCAATGCACCTGTTGTATTCACGGATCTTATTTATAGACCATTCCATGAGTTCTTGGATAAGTTTTTGGTTGTGTTCGTTGATGATATTTTGGTTAATTCTAAAATTAAATAAGAACATTAAATTCATTTATGGGTTGTCTTTCCAACCTTAAATGAAAAGAAATTGTTTGGGAAATTTAGAAACTGTGAGTTTTGGTTACAACAAATTTCTTTCAATGGTCACAATATGTAAAAAAATGGTATAACTGTTGATCCTGCTAAAACAAAAGTTGTTGAAGAATGGCCAAGACCCACAAATATAACTGAGATTCATAGTTTTCTTGGTTTAGCAGGTTATTACTGGAGCTTTGTTGAAAATTTTTCACGGTCATCAAGTCCAATGACAAAGTTAACTCGAAAAGGTATTAAGTTCATCTGGACAAAAGAATGTGGTGATTGTTTTCTGGAATTCCAAAGAAGATTGGAGAATGCTCTAGTTTTGGAACTACCTTCCTGAAATGGTGAGTTTGTTATCTAAAGTGATGGTTCGTTGAAAGGACTGGGTTTCGTCCTAATGCAAAATGATCAGTTAATTTCTTATGCTTCAAGTCAGTTGATTCAGAAGCACATGAAAACAGCTCAGAGTAGACAGAAATATTATGCTGATAACCGGTGGAAGGATCTTTCTTTTGATGTAGGTGATCATGTCTTTCTCAAAGTTTCTCTATAGAAAAGTGTGATGCGTTTTGTTAAGAAGGGTATGTTGAGTCTGATGTTCATTGAACCTTATGAAATTCTGGACAATGTTCAATCAGTTAAATATAGAGAGGCTTTACTGCCATGTTTATCCCAAGTATACAATTTTTTTCATGTTTCGATGTTGAGAGAGTATATGTTAGATCCATCTCATGTTTTGAGCCTAGAGGTAGTTCAGTTGGAAGAGAATCTCTCTTATGAAGGAAAATCAAACCCGATTTCTTACCGTAGAGAGTAGGTGTTGTGGAATAGGGTAATTCACCAGGTAAGGGTTTTGTGGAAAAACCATATGGATGAAGAGGCAAAGTGGGAATCCGAAAATGCTATGAGTGATAAATACCCCCACTAATTTAGATAAGTGAATAAAAATTGCGAGGATGCAATTTTCAAAAGGGGGGAAGGATGTAACATCCCGGGTAAATGAAGAATAAGACGTATTTCATATTTTTTAATATTTTTGAATTAAATATTAATTTTAGTTTAAAAGGGTTGCTATTTCCTATAGCATACCCGATACGTAACAACGGGTTTCTTTGAAATCATAGGTTGCACACTAATAATATAATATTATTATTTTAAATGGTCGTTAAATACTAGTCGTTTTATTGGCGAGACTGAACAAAAATAACTATAATATGATTATACATGTATTTATATTTACCCATTTAAAGTTCGAGACTTAAAATATGAATGAATCTAATTTTAAGCATAATTTACATTAAAAGGCCGATTTACCACCTTTTAATGGAGAACCCTCTTTAAATATAGTTTTGGTCACTTTAATACATTATATATGAAAAATAAAATCATTATTTAGAATGGACACATCAAAATTTACTTTGGGTAATTTTTTGGTATTTTTCGGATAATGTTAATTTTTAAAGAATAGTGAAAAATATTGCAATTTAATTCAAAAGTCTCTTTTAATCTAATTTTTTTATATGGTTAGATTATCTCTTTATTTCGTTTTTAAGATAAATTGAAATATATTTTTACCAGTTAATTCAATATTGGTCATTGGAATTAATTTTACATTGGAATTGGACATAAATAAGTATCAATCTTTTAATAGTTTGTAATTCTTAAAAACACGATCTTTGTTTTGACAGCGGGAATTAATTTTAAATTATTTTCTGCCACATATGTGTTTTGACATTGGAAAAATGGATACCATATTTGTAATCAAAAGGCCCAAATTTTGTAAAAAGGTAACTTTTATTTTTAGACATTTTAAATATTTACTTCAGTAAATATTTTGTTTACCATGGTTAAAGGAAAATCAGGTAAATAAGGGTAAACAATAATATTATAATAATTTATAATTAGCTTAACAATTGTCCAAAATTTATTGTATGAGTAATGGTCGACCATGGAAATCCTTGGGTCGATTTTGGGGCCCTGTAGGGCCACTTATTAAAGATAATGACACTTTAGTTTAATTAATTAAATGTAAAGACAAAAGTGACATTAACAAAAATTCGTATAGTAATTAATTTTTATATGGTGTTATATAAGTCCAATTTTCAACAATAAATATTAATTGAAAAGATAAAAGGATTTTCAAAATCAAGGTATTTTTTTAAAAAATTTAGACATGATATAAATTAAATTATTTATAACACAATAATGATGCAGTATTTACCTCATTAATATATCATTTAAATAAATAAGATTATAATGATTAAAATATTATCCAAAACCTATCAAATTCCAATTGGTTGATTATATTAAGACATTGAAACATCTTATCTTAGACCTCAATGATTTTGGACTTTTTTAAACCGAATATATTTTTATAAAAAAATAATATTTTCAAACGTTCTTAAAGAGCCCCTCCTCTCCACTATAAGAAGAGACCAATTCTATGCAACTCCACACACCTCTCAAGCCTTTTGGCTCATCCATACTCTGCACAACAAATCTCCCTACATCTCTCTACTCATCCTATAAGCATAACCTTATTATTAAAGCTCTTCAAAGTACCCTTTTGGTTCAATCCAAAGGGAGTTACTCGATTTAAAGTTAATGTCTTCCCTAATGTTCTTTTGTTTAATTTTGCTTCTCCAACCCCCTAAACACTTTTTATTCCATTATTTTGTAACAACACCAGTATCTTCAAGATACTAATATGTTGTTATAAGAATCATTCTAACTACACATACACACACCTATGTCTAATGGTTAAATAACATACTGTTTCTGTGGGTGGTGAATTTCTGCCTCACGAAACGATGATTGTTCAATATTTTTTATCACCTTTAAAGGTGGCCATATAGATGTCACTGTATTTATATATGATATATATTATGTTTATGATTTCATTATTCTTCTTTAATTCCCTTTAATTTAACACCTTCATGGTTTCCATATTGGGTAAATAGGATAATCTCATTTGAGGAAGTGCGGACTACCGCCCCCACAAAGTGATGTGATTCGATAATGCCCTATGTGGGATGAATAAAAGATTAAGTTTATGATATTATATTTAATATTATACTGGATTTATAATATACCTATTTAACATTATTTTTTAATTCCATTAATGTAATAAATAGAAATGAAAGTACCGTGAATGCGTACGTATGGCTTTCCATCTCCATGAACGGTGCATTTCATTTCATACCAGTAAAATGTTATGTACTATTATAAATACATGTATATAATAGATATATATGATATATATGATATATAAATATTTAATACCATTCTCTATATGATGAAATATTGACCACATGGACAACATGTAATTATAAGAAGTCCATTTTGACCCAAGTACCAAATATCGACAAAACAAATGTTATTAACTTAAATGTTTACATAATGTTTATAACATTGTAATAAGTGATATAAAAGGTATGATAAACTTGAAAAAGGTTCATAAGAAAGTATTAATTAACTTTAGTTTATTATTCAGGACATTAACGAATGAACGGGTCAAGTTGGACACGAGGTAAGGGACTTCGTCTCAATCTCCTTTCATTGAGGCATATTTCTATTTACACACCGTATAAACACACTTGACTTTTCAAAGGGAATAGTTTTCTACAAAGTGTTTTACTAAATGACAAAAAGGACTGTTTATTTGAATGTATGCGGTGACAACGACCTTTCCGCCACTGCGAGTATTATTCGATCTCTGGCTTCCTCAACAAGCCGTATTGTTTTTTTAAAGAAAATAAATACCATATACTTTTTTATGTATTTTGGTATTGAAAATTGTTTTGATAATGGCTGTGTTATGTTAATATATTTATGTGATATATTGTGCTTGGAATGTGGAAATGTTTTCTTTCCTTTATAAGTGTTTTATGTGTTATGATTTTATTACTTGGACATTTGATGGTTGGTTACGTGATAAACCAAATGACGGGTGGTGTCGTGAATACCAGGACGGGTGGTTACGTTATAACCTCCAATGCATTGGGTATAGAAGTCGGACGTATGGCTATTCTATTTAGTGATATGTGTGTATGTTGACCGTATGGTTATTCCATTTAAGTATGTTTATGTCCAATGTTACTTTATATGTTATGTGTTCTTTATATTGGTTTTATGGTAATCTTTCGGTTACAAAAGGGTATGTAATGATCTTTTATTTAGTGAAGAGTATATAACATCATAAAGGTGAAAAGTATTACTTATGTTAAATTATTCATGATTTACTTATTGTTTTGAAAAACTAATAGTTTTCTGTCTTTTTGTATCCATTACTGAGCTTTTTATGCTCATCCCATGTTTTTGAAATGTTTTTCATAGGAGATAATGAGGATTAGGGTCAAGGATGGGATCCAGTAAAAGGAATGAAGTATTTAACATGGAACTAGACATGGCTCTTTTTTTCAAGAGTTCATGTTTTGAAAAAAAATTGAACTTCTATAGAAGTGTCTACTTTGTAATCTTTTAAGATGTAATAGTTATGTCCTAATTATCTAAAACTCTAAACATGAAAATATCCTCAATGTGAATTATTAATTTTATTCAATATTAAGCATGGTTTAAGGACGAGTCCTTATAGTTGGTATCAGAGGTCGATTTAGATAACATTAGGAGTTACGATATTGTTAAATTAATATCCATAAAGTAATTTATGTTAATATTGATATCATATATCATTTATAGATTACCATGTTGCTTCGCCTAAGATATTTCTGTGTTTAGAATGGTTTTCTGCAGAGGAAACAGAGCAGCTATGTTGAGACGACATCAGGAGGATGAAAACCTTTTGAATCAGCAACTTCAGATGGTCGGAATCGGAACAGAACAGTTTGTCGCAGTAAAGGCATAGTTCACTCAGTCTATAAATGGTGGTGGAATCCATGCATGTTATCAGCCAGATCAACCACAAAAGAACATGTCAGTAGTGGAAAATTTCATGAGGCAACATCCTCAATAATTCAGAGGATCATCTGATCTGGTGCTAGCTCAAGGGTGGATTAAAGCACATGAAAAGATTTTCAATGTCATGGGTTGTTCAGAACATCAAAAGGTAAGTCTCGTTGTTTACTGTTTTGAAGGTGAAAATGATCAGTGGTGGTCGATGGTGAAAAATATCAGGGATATTGAGGATATTGATGATCTTGTTTAGTATGAATTCAAAGGTATATTTCTTGAAAAATATTTTCATAAGGTGGTTCATATTAGGATGGAAAAACAATTCTTGGAATTGAGGCAGGAGGATGACTCAGTGGCTACTTATGAAACATTGTTCACTCGACTGGCGAGGTATGCACCAAATTTTATCTGAGATCTTGATCGTATGATAAATAGATTTTACTCAGGACTAAAGCCGCGATATCGAAAAGCATTAGCCTCTCATGAGTTTAAAAGTTATGAAAAACTTGTTCTATGTGCATGTAAGGTGGAAATAGAGTTTGCTGATGATCAAGTGTTATTTGAAAAGAAACAGAATAAGAGGTCCAGTTGTCAGGAAAAGGGGAAGAATTCATCAAAGAAGCCTGGTGGTAAGAAAACTAAATATCCAACTTGTGAGAAGTGTTGTAAAAAGAATCCTGGAGAATGTTTATCAAATACTGGAAAGTTCTTTCGGTGTGGTAAGTCTGGCCATATTGCTTGTAACTGTAAGGAAGATGAACAAGCAGGAAAATAATAGCCATCGGTAAGATGTTTTAAGTTTAACAAAAAGGCTAATTATGAAAATGTGTTTCCAACAAAGAACTCAACCGAAGAAAACCATCCAGACTACAAGTAGAAAGGGGTAGTGAAATCCTTTGCAACTACCTCAGCAGATGTTGGGCCATCAAATGAAGTGGAATCAGGTATACTGTTAGTTTGTTCAGATTATTCCAATGTGTTATTTGATTCAAGGTATAAACACTCATTCATTTGAGAGAAGTTTTCTACTAAATTGGGAATTCCATATCATGATATGAATACTGAACTTACGATAAAAACACCTGGAGGAAATGTTGAGACAAAAAGAAAACATAAGAACATTCATGTTCTTGTGTGCGGAAAGAGTCTACCAGCAAACCTTATTGTTTTTTCTCTTGTAGAGTTTGATGTCATTCTAGGAATGGATTGACTTTATGTTTATCATGCTAAGATTGACTGAAGAGCTAAATAGGTTTCTTTTAAAGAGTATTTTCAGTTTGTATACAAATATGAACCCTTTATGTTGAAAAAATATCAGGAAGCTGAGAAACTAGTAAAATATGGAAGTGAATGTTTCCTTGCACATATTGTTGAAAACAAAGGAACTGTTCAGATTATTAATGTGCCAGTGGTAAATGAGTACCATTATGTTCTTCCTGATGAGTTTCCTGGTATTATACATGATCGGGAGGTGATTTATCTGTTGACTTAGTTCCTGATGCTAAGCCAGTTTCAAAACACCTTTATTGAATGGCTCAAATTGAACTTTTAGAGTTAAAGAGGCAATTTCTGGAATTATTAGATAATGGATTAATTCGACCAAGCACAACACCATGGGGTGCTTATGTCTTGTTTGTTAAAAATGAAGATGTTTCAATGAGATTTTGAATTGATTATAGAGCATTGAATAACATCACTATTACGATTAAGTATCCTTTTCCTCATATTGATGAATTGTTTGATCAGCTCCAAGGAGCTCAGTATTTTTTGAAGATTGACATGAGGTCGGGGTATCATCAGTTGAAAGTAAAAGAAGCAGTGATTCTGAAGACTGTGTTTTGTACTAGATACAGCCATTATGAATTTGTAGTTAAACCTTTTGGGTTAACCAATGCACCTGTTGTAGTCATGGATCTTATGAATAGCCCATTCCGGGAGTTCTTGGATACGTTTGTGGTTGTGTTCATTGATGATATTTAGTTTAATTTCAAAAGTAAAGAAGAACGTGAAATTACTTTAAGGTTTGTCTTTCCAACCTTAAAAGAAAAGAAATTGTTTGGGAAATTTAGCAACTGTGAGTTTTGGTTACAAAAAATTTCTTTCCATGGTCACATTATTTCAAAAATTGGCATAACTGTTGATCCTGCTAAAACAAAAGTTGTTGAAGAATGGACAAGACCCACAGATATAACCGGGATTCGTAGTTTTCTAGGTTTAGTAGGTTATTACCAGAGCTTTGTTGAAAATTTTTCACGGTTATCTAGTCATATGACAATGTTTTCTCGAAAAGGTATTAAGTTCATCTAGACAAAAGAATGTGATGATTGTTTTTAGGAATTCAAAAGAAGATTGATGAATGATCTAGTTTTGGCACTACCTTCCTGAAATGGTGAGTTTTTTTATCTAAATTGAAGCATCGTTGAAAGGACTGGGTTGCGTCCTAATGAAAAATGATCAGGTAATTGCTTATGCTTCACGTCAGTTGAAACCACATGAGTTAAATTACACTACAAATGATTTGGAATTAGTTTCGGTTGTTTTTGCTTTAAAATTTTGGAGGCATCATTTGTATGTAGTAAAATGTGAACTATATAATGATTAAAAATGTTTGATGTATATATTCACTCAGAAATAATTGAACATGAGACAGGGGAGATGGTTACAATTAATCATGTATTATGATTGCACGATCCATTACCATCCAGGAAAAGAAAATAAAGTGGATAAAGCTATGAGTCGAAAAAGTAATGTTTCATTAGCCAGGTTACATTTGGAACGAGATCCTTTGGTTTTTGATTTGATGAAATTCGGAATAGGAGTTGTTGGTGCAGGGAATTCTTCTATTTTGTTTTAGGTGTCAGTGAGATCATCTCTATCAGACAAAATAATGCAAGGGCAGAAATAAGACAGTGAGTTACAAAAAAAGGGTAGAGTTGGTTCAAAAGGATAATTTTCTTGATTTTAACATTGACAATGATTGTGTTTTGAGATTTGGAAATAGATTATGTGTGCCTTGTGATCCACATTTGAAGAATGAGTTGTTATGTAAAGCTCATTATTCTCCATTTTCAGTTCTTCTGTGAAGTACTAAGATATATAGAGATCTTAGAGAGTATTACAGGTGGGATGGAATGAAAAGAGATATTGTTGATTTTACTGTGAAGTGTTTGACTTGTCATCAGGTTAAAGAAGGGAGAAAGTTACAGAAAGGAATGCTTCAGCCTCTATCGATGCCAGAGTGGAAATGGTAAAATATATCCATGGACTTCATTGTATGATTACCAAAGACATCTCAAGGTAATAATGCAGTCTAGGTTATAGTTGATCGATTGACTAAATCTACTCATTTTCTTCCTATTAGAGATACTTTGTCTCTAGATCAACTTTCTCGGTTGTATGTTAAAGAGATTGTCAGGTTGCATGGAGTTCCTCTCTCCATTGTATCAGATCGTGATCCCAGGTTTACTTCTATCATTTGGAAAATCCATTAGAAATCTTTTGGTACTGAATTAAATTTTAGTACAGCTTTTCATCCTCAATCAGATGGGCATTCCGAACGAAAAATTCAGACATTGGAGGATATGTTACGTGCTTTCTCGATGGATTACAAGAGAAGTTGGGACCAACATCTTTCTTTGGATGAATTTTTATATAATAATAGTTTTCATTCATGTATATAGATGGATTCATTTGATGCATTATATGGAAAGTGTCGTCGAACTCAATCTTTTTTGGATGAAAGCGGAGAAATAAAGCTGATGGGACCAGAATTGGTAGAAGAGATGGCAGAAAAAGTTCAGTTGATTCAGAAGCACATGAAAACAGCTCAGAGTAGACAGAAATATTATGCTGATAACTGGGGGAAGGATCTCTCTTTCGAAATAGGTGATCATGTCTTTCTCAAAGTTTTTCCATGGAAAAGTGTGATGCGTGTTGTTAAGAAGAAAAAGTTGAGTCTGAGGTTCATTGGACCTTATGAAATTCTGGAGAAAGTTGCATCAGTTGCGTATAGAGTGGCTTCACCTCTAAGTTTATCCCAGGTACACAATGTTTTTCATGTTTCGATGTTGAGAAAGTATATGCCAGATCCATCTAATGTTTCAAACCCATAGGTTGTTCAGATGGAAGAGAATCCCTCTTATGAAGAACAACCAATCCAGATTCTTGATCATAGAGACTAGGTGTTGCGGAATAGGGTAATTCCCCAGGTAATGGTTTTGTAGAAAAACCATATGGTTGAACAGGAAACGTGGGAATCTGAAAATGTTATGAGGGATAAATACCCCCACTTATTTTGATAAGTGAATAAAAATTGCGAGGACGCAATTTCCAAAAGGGGGGAAGGATGTAACATCCCAGGTAAATGAAGAATAAGACATTTTTCATATTTATTATTATTTTTTAATTAAATATTAATTTTAGTTTAAAAGGGTTGCTTTGTTCAATAGCGTACCCGATATGAAACAACGGGTTTCATTGAAATCTTACGTTGCACACTAATAATATAATATTATTATTTTAAATGGTTGTTAAATACTAGTTGTTGTATTGGCGGGACTAAACAAAACTAACTATAATATTATTATACATGTATTTTTATTTATTTAATTAAATTTAGAGGCTTAAAATATGAATGAATCTAATTTTTAGCATAATTGACATTAAAATGTCGATTTAGCGCCTTTTAATGGGGAACCCTCTTTAAATCTTGTTTTGGTCACATTAATACATTATATATGACAAAATAAAATTCTTCTTGAGAATGGGGACATCAAAATTTACTTTGGGTAATTTTTTGGTATTTTTCTGATAAGGTTCATTTTTAAAGAATAGTGAAAAATATTGTAGTTTAATTCAAAAGTCCCTTTTAATCTAATTTATTTATATGATTAGATTATCTCATTAATTGGTTTTAAAGTTATATTGAAATATATTTTTACCATTTAATCCAATGTTGGTCATTGGAATTAATTTCACTTTGAAATTTGACAAAAACAAGTATCAATCTTTTGATAGTTTTTAATTCTTAAAAACACGCTCTTTGTTTTGACAGCGTGAATTAATTTTAAATTAATTTCTGTAAATTATGTGTTTTGAATTTAGAAAAATTGATTCCATATTTGGAATCAGGAGGCCCAAATTTTGTAAATAGATAACTTTTATTTTTATACATTTTAAATATTTACTTCAGTAAATATTTTATTTACCGTTGTTAAACGTAAATCAGGTAAATAAGGGTAAAAAAATATTATTATAATTCAAAATTACCTTAACACTTGTCCAAACTTTATTTAATGAGTAATGGCTGACCATGGGGATCCTTGTGTCTATTTAGGGTCCCCATTGAGCCACTTATTAAAGATAATGACACTTTAGATTAATTAATATAATGTTATGATAAAAGAGACATTAACAAAATTTTGTTTAGTAATTAATTATTATATGGTGTTATATAAGTGCTATTTTCGACTATTAATATTAATTGGAATGCTAAAATTATTTCCTATATCATGGTATTTTTTTTATAATTTTTAGACATGAAATAAATTAAATTATTTATGACACAATAATGATGGACTATTTTCCTCATTAATATATCATTTAAATAAATAAGATTTTAATGATTAAAATATTATCTAAATCTTGTCCAATTTCTATTGGTTGATTATATAAAGACCATGAGTCATCTTATCTTTGTCCTTAGTGATATTTGGACCTTTTAAAAACGAATATATGTTTATCATAAAATAATATTTTTAAACATTCCTAAAGAGCCCTTCCTCTCCCCTATAAAAAAAAGACCACTTTTATGCAACTACACACACCTCTCAAGCCATTTTTCTCATCCATACTCTACAAAAATAAGCTCCCTACATCCCTCTCCTCATATTGAAAGCCTAAACATAGGCATCAAGCTCTTCAAAGAACCCTTTTGGTTCAAACCAAAGGGAGTTACCCGATTTAAAGGTAATGTCTTCCCTAATGTTGTTTTGTTTTATTTTGCTTCTCCAACCCCCTAAACTCATTTTATTTGCTTCTTTTGTAACGACAATAATATCTTAAATATAATAGGATTTTGTTACAAGAAGTATTTGAGCTACACATACACACACCTATGTCTAATGGTTAAAGAAGATACTGTTTCTGTGGGTGGCGAATTTCATCCTCATGAAACGATGATTGTTCAATATTCTTTTTAACTCCTTTAAAGGTGGCCATTAAGATGTAAATGTATTTATATATGATATATAATATGTTTATGATTTCATTATGCTTCCGTAATTCCCTTTTATTTAATACCTTAATGGTTTCCATAGTCGGTAAATACGATAATCTCATTTGAGGAAGTGCGGACTACCACCCCCTCAAAGTTATGTGATTCGTTAATGCCCTATGTAGGATGAATAAAGGATTAAGGTTATGATATTATATATGATATTATACTATAATTATTATATACAAATGTATCATTATGTTTTAGTTCCATTAATGTAATAAATAGAAATGAAAGTAGCGTTCATGCGTACGTACGGCTTACCGTCTCAATGAACGGTGCATTTCAATTCTTACCACTAAAATGTTATGTACTATTATAAATAAATGTATATACTAGATATATATAATATATCTGATTTCTAAATAATGAATACTATTATGAATATGATGAAATATTGACCACATGGATAACATGTAATTATAAGAAGTTTATATTGACTCAAGTGCCAAATACTGACAAAACAAAATTTATTAACTTAAATGTTTACATAATTTTTATAACATTGTAATAAGTGAGAAAAAAGGAATAATAAACATGAAAAATATTATTAAGAAATTATTAATTATGTTTAGTTTATTATTCATGACATTAAAGAACGAACGGGTCAAGTTGGACACGAGGTAAGTGACTTCGTCTCAATCTCTTTTCATTTAGGCATATTTCTTTTTATACACTGTATAAACACCCTTGACTTTTCAAAGAGAATCTTTTTCTACGAAGTGTTTTACTAAATGACAAAAAGAAATGTTTCTTTTAATGTAACTGGTTACAATGGCCTTTCCGCCACCGCGAGTATTATTCGATCTTTGGCTTCCTCAACAAGCCGTATTTTTTTTTAAAAGAAAATAAATACCATATACTCTTTTATGTATTTTGCTATTGAAAATGGTTTTGATAATGGTTTTTTATGTCAATATATTTATGTGATATATTTTGGTTGAAATGTGGAAATTTTTTCTTTCCTTTATAATGGTTTTATGTGTTATAATTTTATAATTATACTTTGACATTTGATGGGTGGTTACGTGATAAACCAAATGACGGGTGGTGCCGTGAATACCAGGACGGGAGGTTACATTATAACCTCCAATGTATTGGGTATGGAAGTCAGCCATATGGCTATTCCATTTAGTGATATGTGTGGAAGTTGACCGTATGGTTATTCCATTTAAGTATGTTTATATCCCAAGTTACATTATATGTTATGTGTTATTTATATGGGTTTTATGGTAATCTTTCGGTTACAAAAGGGTGAGTGATGATCTTTTATTCCGTGAAGAGTATTTACTACTTCATAAAGGTGAACATTATTACTTATGTTAAATTATTCATGATTTACTTGTTGTTTTGAAAAACTAACAGTTTTTCTTATTTGTGTATCCCTTACTGAGCTTTTTATGCTCATCCCATGTTTTTGAAATGTTTTTCACAGGTCATAATGTGGATTAGGGTCAAGGATGGGATCCAGGGAAAGTCATGATGTCTTAAAAATGGAACTAGACATGACTGTTTTTTTTCAAGAGTTCATGTTTTGTAAAAAAAATCGAACTTGTGTAGAAGTTTCTACTTTGTAATCTTTTGAGATGTAATAGTTATGTTCTAATTCCTTAAATCTCAAAACCTGAAAAGATCCTCAATGTGAATTATTCATTTAATTAAATATTATGCAAGGTTTAACGACAAATCCTTATATAAGGCCTCAAAAAATTTTGATGTCCAACATTACACGTTAAATTAGCGTGTGACATGTATTATTGATATCCAAGATTTAATTTATTTTCATGGATATATCATGGTCTCAATATCAATTGATTATGTTTTTAGGACATATACTTATTACAATAATATTATTAATACTATTATTATAACATTATTAACTCTCTTTCATGTTTTATATTACTGATAATTTGATATTACAACTTATTATGTTCACATTTTTAATGGTAATGATGAAAATTCGTATGCATGGACTATTTAAAAAGATGAATACATCAATGAATTTATGTGACATATTTACGACACATTATGGAAAATGATTATTCTTATATATAATATAATTTTTTTGTTAGATATAAATGGAATGTATTTTGTTTGTTATAATTTTCCTAGTTTTCTAATTGTTTAAACCTGAATGTATCATTATGATGTAAGACATAAAATAATCTATTTTTATTCTGTAATTAGTTATTATAATATAACTGATTTTATATATATAATTGATGTTAGTATGTAAACTATAATATTTTCATACAGTATCTTAGATAGATGGTAGTAGAATAAGAATATGACTTTATGATTATTTATTTTATAACTCATTGTTCTAATCCATTATATGCATTTAATCAACACTAATAATATGGAATCAAAACCGTTTGACTTTCCAAACTATGTGAAAGTAAATTCTCACATAAAATATATACACATATCTAATAGGGCACATATACCATAAATTCTACATATATAAAAAAAATTAGTCCATAAACTATTGTGATCTCTTTCAATAAATTATAAATGGCATAAATATTTTTTCCTTTAGAATGAATCTAACTCTTCTTATTTTTTAATTCAAAAAAATCATACCAATTTTTATATATTATTCACTTTATATGTAATAATTATTCTACACATGTATATTTGAATGCTTATTCCTTCCACAAAATAAATATTTACTAAACATTTTGATGTGAAACTCATTACCCAATTCATTTTTTTGTTACAATATGAATTTAAATAGGAATCTATATTTATAAATATATAAATGTGTCCAATAAAATTTTATAAGAATCCAAATAACATAAAGTATTTAAATCATATTAAATAAACAATTCATACAAGAATAATTGTGGTGATAGGTGGTTATGTAAAACACTTATAGAGATGGACTATTCTCTAAAACCAATTATTAGTCAGATCACATATCCCCAAACAAATCAGATATAACATAAGAGAGTCTTCAATTCCTTTTAACTTGTTATTTATGTTCATTAAATCATTATAATATAAATTCAACATAGAATGAAACAAAATCAAATATCATTGAAATCATCCAAATCATTGTATACATGTTAGAAAATATATTTATGAAATTTAATATAAAAAACTAAAAATATATACATTCACAATATATGATTTATATGAATGAATAATGTAGGGATTAAACTAAAGAAATGGTTAATTCATAAATTTATACATTTGATAAATATTATTAAAAAAAATTCAAATAAAAAAATTATAATATAAATAAAATATTTTCATGCATTATGGGTATTCAAAAATTAGATAAATATAAATAAAATATGTTTATTTATAATATTAACATATTTATATAACCATTTATATGAAGTTTTTCTAAATACATATTTTTAAAAATATAATCATTTTATATATTATATCTATAATGTTAACATTTTTAGTCCGAAAAATATCATATTTTTAATATTATTCAATAATTAAAAAATATTAGTTTATCAAAAATCATTTTCATAAGGTTAATAAAATTTCAAAAAACAGTTCATTGTTTTTTACATATGAATTTAAATGTTATAAATAATTCCTAATTTAAAAAAACCTTTATATTTTTTCCTATATTATAATTTATAAACATTTTATAAATTCCTATATAATTTATATATTAAAACATTATATAAAAATCAAAAGTTATTCCACCTAGGTTATAGGAATTTTTATATAATTTTTAATATATATATATATATATTAATTTATTTAGGATCTATTAATAGTTAATTAAATTTAAAAATAAATTTCAAATTATACAAATATAACTAAATTTCATTTTAGAAAATTAAAAAATGTATAAACTTTTTATTTAGATTCATAATAAAAAGGACGAAAAGTGTATGTTTTCTTTTTTATCATATCAAAAAATTAATTTTCATTTCTAATATGTTATTAAATTAAAAATCTATATGACGAGAAAAAAATATGAATTTCATGAGTTATTATAGATAATCAATGACATCAATCGTTTTAATGATATATCACATACCATATGTTATGTGTCAGTAAATAATGGTATCATTTATTATTATTTTTATGTTTTGGCATGTGATATCACATTTAATGGACAAATATAATATTTTTAAATCTACCAAAAATCTGTATGATAATGCTATGATTTTCATTATGAAAATCCAATAATTGGAGTTAATCATAATAAAAATTTTAATTACACCATATCATAATAAATGATTTATAAAACATGACATATTATAAATTCTTTATTGTTTTTAATAATATAGATTATGACATAAAAAAGATATTAAAATTTTTCATTTCCTAACATTTTTTTTGAACGAATATGAATGGAATTTCATTTATTCCACTATTAGGTTTCATAAGATATAATAATACCATATCAAGAATTGTAAAATAATAAGTTACTAAAAACCCACGATCTCCCCACACTAAAAAAAATGTAAATTAAAAATTACCACCACACACACAATATGTATGATCTCTCCTTGTCAATGTGTGTATCTATTTAATAAATGCAATTTTTTAATATCATGATTAAACCTTTGATGTTGATTATAAGAAATAGTTGGTAAAATGAAACAATTTTAAAGTAGATAGGGAGTACATCCTCATACAGAACAGATATAATAGAAAATATTTATATATATAATGTAAATAATTCTATTTAAGGAAGGTCATCAAATAAGAACTTTTAGACGATAAGTTGTTTTCATATGAAATAAATTAATAGACATTTTCCATGAAGACGGTCGTAAATAAATTACTCCAATAAATATGTAGACTATTCTATGAAAAGGGTTTACATCCTAAAATTATAAAACACAATGAAAAAGATGGTTATTGAGGTTTTCATTCCCAATCGATGGTGGTTTTGGTGTATATATGATCCTATAAATTTATGATATAAAATAAATATTCACACCATATTCATTACTTGTTTATTGTTTCAAAACATGTTTATTGTGTTTTGATAAAGTGAATTAGTATATAATTTATCATTGTTATCCTTTTAAAAATAAATTAAGAGAACCATTATGATCTATAGAATCTTTTCCCATGTTAGAGAACCATGTTCTGGATCATTAGTTATTGGCAAGGCTTTAACAATTATTCTCCTTAACATATGTTGTACAATTCTAATGCACATGGCCTTATATCATACTATATAAACTAGATAATTATTTTATTCCTAGTTGGACAATCCTAGTATTGTTGAAATGTATAAGGAACAAAACATTAAAAATTAAAAATGTGATTTGTATGTGAAATCTATATTTATGAGGTCAGTTCTCAAGAAGAACTCCTTAAATGTTTGTTTCTTCTCTTTGTATGTGAAATTATTATGATCAAAATATAATGTTTTTTAAAGAAAAATAATTAATAAAATTAGTGTGTAATGAATTATTACATAATATGTAAATTATTGTGATTGGTAACATGGACTGAATTCATAGTAGTGGTATTTTCTAACTCAGGAGGGTCTACATAATAAATAAAAAATTATTTATTTACATAATAAATATATTACATGTCCATCATTATAATGGTAATTGAATTGTAATGAATTATATGTTTTTATTGCTCTTAGTCGAAAATGATGACATGATATCTGTGGGATTATGTATTTATTTGTGAAATGTGTAACCTGTTATTATTTGTCTTACCAAAATAGAATCGAAAATATAAAATGTGATGAGGCTAATCCATTGAGATAATAACCTGGGAAAATTTAGGAGAATCAACTGTGGTAAATCAAATGGATCCAAATATGATACAATCCGATATTTAATCCAAATGATTTGTTTTTTGGGAAGACGAAAGAAGCTCCATTATGGGAATTCCCAATGATCCCATTTAGTTTCATGAGACATGATACTACTTATTCATCTTGATGTTGGAGGATCATCCAATAGATTAAGTGACACATCCAAAAATGGGATGATTCACCCATTGAGAAACATATCTATCTGGGAAAATATTTTATTTTCGTTATCTAGTGTGTCAATGTGAATCAAGAGGTTCACCATGTTTATTTCATATAATGTTTTAATTTATATAATTTATTCCCATATTTATCACCTTATATATGACATTATATTTTCAAGAAGGATTTCTAATACAAGGTGTCACTTGACTACTAATCCATATTCAATCCTTTTCCTGGTAATTATTTAGTAAATAAAATGTTCTCATGGATGTATTAATGGACAAGTGTATGGGAACATATTATTGGAAATTTTTCTTGAGGTATGGGTTGGAGTTTGGAGATGGGAGAAAAAAAGGTTTGGGACCTACAATATTGGATTAATTTGTATCTCTATTCTTTCATTCATTTATATTCTAATAATTACATCATTTGGTTACAATAAAAAATGAAATTACAATATTGGATATTAATATATATTTTTTGATTTGACCATTATTTCTGTTGTTGATTCTTGTTTGGTTATAAAAAACCACATCCATTTTCTATCTTCTATTATTTTTTCAATTATAATTAAAACACTATACAAGAGGTTATAATATCTTAACTATATTACATACACCCTAACTTCTTGTTTCTAGAATGTATTGTATTGGGATTTTATCTTGACGTTATGTAATCAACCTCGATCAGTGGTGGTGATGTTACAATGTTTTATTATAGACCATGTTTTATTTATGTTTTATTACAATTTAAGGAATGCATAATAAATACTAAAAAATTTTAGGACATGAAAATGAGATAATTCATCGGAGTAGATAGACCTTATTTTGAAGCAAAAATTAGTTCCCATGTATTTTATCATTTTTATATAATTCAGTTCTTATGGTTTTTTTTTGATTTACCTTGGGTTATTAACATATTATGTGAGGTTTTTAATAATTAATTATTTTAATCATATATTGGGAATGCCTAAGATGCATATTAATATATCATGATAGGTAGGTATAGATATATGTAGGTAGGTATTGATCATTATAGGGACATACATATTATAGCTGACTTATTTTCCTATAAAATCTATGAAATAAATACCCTTGATATACATAATAAAATATTTTAAAAAATATTTTCTGTTATAAAAAATCATTTGATAAGTCTAGTATAGAGGAACATAGATCTAGTGTTTTTTCATTGTCTTCATTTTTCAATATTTATCTTATTGTGGAATTTTTATTCTGAGATTTTTATTAAATCTTTATAGAGAAAATGCCTCCACATCATAAATAAATTTATAATCATGAGAGTGGATATTAGAACACCCATAACACATTAAATATAGGAATTTATTTAATTTTGAAGAATAATATGGATGACCATATCCATTATACGTTCTTTAAAATATTATGATACACAGAAAGGGAGACATACAATGTGGTACCTTTGATGTTTGAACCGATGAGAGAGTTCCTACTACAACATCCCCATGCAATAATTTGGAAGGGTGGACAGAGGTAGTTTTGTTCTTGATTTATTCAATATTGATGATCATTAAGAATCTTAGGACACCCACATAATGGGTGGTAAAGCATGTTATTTATTTCTTTTTTACGACAATCCTTGTAATTATGGGACATTGTGTAGTCATCTAATCAGTAAGAGTGGCTATCAAGGAATGGATATCATGTAATTATTCAGATCTATTTATACCAAGATTCATTTATAGATGAGGGGTATCATAGTTTAGTTCACATAAATATTAATCTTATGTAATTTATTGACTATGCCAGATGTTCAATGATATATACCATTGAAGCATCATCTTTAGAAGTGGATGTGGTCTATATAGGGAAGTATATCCATGATGCTATTTTAAATGAAATTAGGTAACATGTGAATGTATTTTTTGGGGGAGAATTCGTAGTTATGATGAAATAGGATCTCATCATTGTAGGGAATCTAAAAGAGTCCTTGATTGTTAGATAAGATGTTTCTTCAGTGAAATATTGGAGCACCCATTCTGGGAATTAAAGGTAATATTATCGGAGTTACCACAAAAGATATAGTGTGATGTTATAACAAGTGTATAGGAATATTTCTGAAAACCCTATCTTGTTATAATTATTTAAATGTTTCAATGATATACACAAATGGTATCATTAATAATAACCCATTATGTAGAGTCATTAATGAAGTAGGACAAGCCATCATCAAAGGTTCTACAAGTCACAATAGTAGAAGAATAGTGTAGAGGATTAGAGTAGGAATCTATGTTAGGGATGGACCATGAATCGCCTATGTGGATATATAGCTAAAATTAAACCATACAATTAATAAAATTTAGTTCATTTGAGTAAATTTAAGATTTAAAATGTATATAAAAACTATTCAAACATTTGACCATTATCACAAATAAATTCCATTATTTCATTCGACTTATTAGATTATTTTTTAAATTAATTACCTCCAATTTTTTTCATTGAATTTTGAAAAATCAATTATGAATATTGATTTAGAATAATATTTTATTTAAATATGTTTAAAATAAATTTTCACTAAAAATATTATTATATTTATTATAGTGATTAGGGAAAATTGAGATTACATGGTGGTTAAACTATAACTTATGTTTTAAAAAAAACCTAGAGACATGTAAAAAAGCCTTCAACTGGCCATATATAGACCATATACTCCTTTGTATCAAACATTAACTATTATTTGATGTACATTATGTATGGTAGACCACTAAATATTGACTAACTTTTTATATTTTAATGAACACTACTCCCCCACCTATATAAAAAGAACACCAACCTCCATCACATATTTACAACTCTAAAGGAATTTTTAATGGTAAAACTCCATCTATATCTTCAAAAAACACACCTCCAATAATATTATAGTCCTCCCTTTTATTATAAAACCTAGTATAGATTCCCATCGGTGCAAACTAAAAAGAGTTACCCATAAAAGTGGTGATATCATTCAACAAAAAAATTTGGTTTTATATGATTTGACAAACCTTCAATTATTACAATTATGTTATTATATAATATCCTATGTGTCCTAAATATAGTATAATTTTTTATGTTAAAGAAATGAACTAGTATCACACCCATTTACACAAAATGGGATCCACAATCACTATTTGTGTGTATGGCTGTCAACAAACTCACGAACCAATGTTATTTATTTTTCCAATACCACCATTCATGGTTAAAAATCCTGATTTACAAAAATTTATTATATTATATAAATGAATTATTTATTCTTATTATATTATTGTATATTAGATAACATATTGTGTTTCAGTTTTTGGGAATACGATAACATCATTTCTGGAAGTGTGGACTTCTATCTCCTCAATGCAATGTGATTCATTTACACATTACATGGAATGTATTAAGAATCAGATTAGAAAAAAATATTATATATATAAAATAATAATGATATTTGGATTGTAATTTATATACAAATAATTATTTTTCTTTTTTAATTCAATACAACATGAAAATAGAAACAACGTTCTTGTGTACTGACGCCATACCATCTCCATGAATGGTGTGTTCCACTTCATATTTCTATCTTTTATATATTATTCAAATATATATATACTTAATATATATTATATTAAAATCATGTAATTAATTTATAAATATGTTTATAATAATCTAATTATGGGGATAAAAATTAACAAGTCAAATCATATACAAGAAAACAATGTGGTTATTACATGAATCGTAACCTTGAAATGAAATTTTTAATAAGTATGAAATATAAAAGCAGAATAAAAGAATATATGTTATGATATATAATAATTTTTTTCTTTTAAAGATTTTTAATAATGATATACTCATTATACAGGATGTTTGACCAATTATTAAGAAATTCAATACATAAAGAAAGGGATTTATCATCTCACTATTTTTTCTAGGATATTTATTCTATATATTTAAGTTATTCATTATGTGGTGCATATACCACCCTAATATATGAAATATGATGATTATTTTATTTCATGATATTAAATGTTTCAATTTATTTAATTCTAGAATGTATACAATGTTTCAAAATATACTTTGGAAGTAAGTTCTTTTTAGTCTCATGATTATATATGCGAGAAAAATATCATATTCACCACTTGTTTTATATACAAAAAGTTAATTACATATATGACTAATAACATTAAATTTATTTTTACTTAAATATCTATTATAGTATCTCTAAATTTTTGGTTTTACAATTTAAATGTTACCTAATTAGTATGGTAAACAATATTAAAATTTTCTTTAGTTATGACACATGTAATGTTACGATTCTAAATTATTTCATGATGGGTATATACTGAAACATTTAATGTTATATTAGTAATTTCATTATTATCATGATATGGTAAGATTTTTTTTATTTTATGTAAATGTATTTAATAATGATTATTTATGAAACATTTATAAATTTGTCATTTTGGTTTGTTTCACTAATGAATAACATATATATGTTGAATGACTCTAATGGAGTATAAAAATTAATTAATTGAAATAAAATATTAATGTAAATTACATTATTATGGTGTGTACAAACTAGAAAATGTTTTTAAGGATGAGATAGTGATTTTTGGACAAACAAATATTAGATAGGAAAATGTAAATATGACGATACTGGTTAACTCTAAACTAATTAATGATGGTTTAATAAAGTGTTTTATGCTATCATGGATGGATTTACATCATTTTTTTATTTACAAAATATATATGATAATAATTAGAATATGAAAACATGCATGTTTTTCTACAAGGATATATGATAAATCATTTTAATACTATGACTCAATATAATACATTATAAATGATTTCACATGTATAGTATATGAAATATGAGAGATAATTTATGTTATATGGGAGGACATTGTTAACATGATATTGAAAAATTTAGTTTACATCTTCCTAAAGTCATTATCATTCATGTGGATTATATGGTTAACCATTTTTAGAAAGTTTTAGGTTATACACATAATAAGGTTTTAGATATTAATGTAATATCATAACGTATGAGAATATATGCATATTAGATAACATGTGCTAACCTCTTTCTTGTGATAAAGACAGATTGAATAACCTATCATTCTATTTATGGAAATCATGATCATCTAATGCTTCCTGATTGAATCAATAAACCTCATTTCACTAAATAAAATTTGTATTTTAAATAGATATGTGCACAAAAAAAAGGGCGATATTGTTCTTATGAATGGAAATTTAATCAACTATGTATATATCATTGTGAATAATTTATAACATTAGAGAAAATTTTCATCAAATAATATTTTATGTAGTAATAATTATTCTTTATGATGTCAATTACCACATTCAAGAATATATGGATTATGACATTAAAATCATAATAATTCGTATTACTATGATCTATACCACACTCCATTAGAAATTGACAGTTAGATTTATTTTCCATGTCAATTAATTACATTTCTACATATCTCATCATTTCTGGTATCCTGTATTTGAGTTACATTGTGTATTCATTTATATTTCAAGTATTACATTTTCAATGGATGTTTTATAATTCATTTTTATTATGATGGAATCTATGAATGGAAGTTTCTAGTATTAGACCTATTATAAATTAGATGAATTTAATTAGATAAAATCATTAAAAGGGGTATAATAAAACACTATTAGGTTTTGTGAAATAATTTTTTGAGTTCATCCTTTCTATTAAATTTTCTACATTTTATACAACACATAATCCAAAATGTGATATTTAAAATTAAAAATTTATTATTTATTGGAATTAAACAAAAGGATGATCTTGTGCTACATGCTACACATATATTAGATTGTATAAAATGCAACACTACATTTGGACTCTATTACACATAATATTAAGTTTCTTCAATTTTATATGTTATATGTAAGGACATATTTTACATTACTATAATATTGTATAAATATTGTAATTAAAATATAATTATAGTTATCACATTACCAATGAAATAAATGATACAAAAAATATTAAATAAATTGTGAAAAAATGATTTAATCTCGTATATGAAATGAATGCATTGGTTATCAATTAGTATGAAATGATTGTAAAAACAATAAGAAAATAATGAAATTTATCTTCTAGGAAAAAAAATTCAATGTAGGGACTCAATTTTTTCTAAATAAATTAAAAAAACTTTTGGATGATTTTTTTTCTAAAAAAAATTTATACACTGAATAAATGTTTTTTGGAATTCATCTATTTGATTTGATAGTGATATGAGACTAATAAATCCAATTTTTTAAATTAGATGATGTATTTTTCTAAAAAGTGAATTTTATCGCCTTTTAATGTTGTACTTATTTGAAATATTATTTTTTAGAATTTTAATAATATTTAATTGAAAAAAATAAACTCATTTTTATCAAATAAGTATATCAAAATTTTCTTTAGTATATTGTTATGAATTTTTTAGTTGATTCTTATTTTTAAATTGTGAAAAGCGTTGAATTTTAATATAAAACCGCATTTTCATCTTATTTATTTATATTCATTAATAATATTTTAAAATAATTTTAAATTATATTTAAATCAATTATAAATCTTAAAAAATAATTTATATGATATTAATCAATTCTATATTTAAATTGAATAAAAAAAATTCAATTTTTTGAAAAATATCTCATTAAGACCATTTGATTTGTCTCATCTATTTGATTATTTTTCTAAACTAATTTCTAAGATTTTTGATATTAAATTTTCAAAAATTGATCCAATTTTTTTATAATATTTAATAATTCCAAATATAGTGAAAGTAATTTTTTTCTAAAAAAATAGCACTGGGCATACAATTTATTTTGTTTGATTAATGTAGAAACTTCTTTACTTAGTAAAAACCCATTAATTAAAGGTACAAATAACATAGAAAAATGTCTAAAATCCATTTCAGGTGTATATTTTAGACATATATTTAATTGTATTGAAATAATAACATTAATTGAGTAATATTATCTATGAGGGACCTCTGAATAGGTAATACATTTTTATATTTAAAAGAATTTCAGTCCTTCTCCACTATAAAGATGGTACTCGATCCCTTTCTTCACCAAACCTCTCAATCACATTAGATCCTAAAAACATAGTGAAATTACCTTAATAAATTCCCTCCATTAATACTACATGCATTGCATTGTTATGAAATTCAACTAAGGGATTGATTTCATGGAAACCTAATTAAGATACCCCAGATGAGTTAACATCCCTCAACATGCACTTTTGTTTTATTTATTTATCCATCGATTAAAATATTATAAATCCATGAATTTGTAATAATATAAACGTCTAAAATATACTTATATATTATTATTTAATGGTAAATACATACAAAAAAACACAAATCTATCGAATGTGATACAATGTCAGTAATCATCTACATGGCGGACTATGGTCTCACGAACGAATGTCGTTCGTTCTTCAATTACCAAATTTCTAGTCTTGGAATCATGAATAAGATAATGTTTTTAAAATATATATATGATATGTATCATTTTTTATGGGTTTTGAACTATCATATAGAATAATCCATTATTATTTCAAATATGTTAGAATACTATATTTTGGTTTCTATATGTGTGGACTACCACCACCTAAAATCGATGTGATTCATTCATTGATTACATCGAATGTATGATGTATATATTTAGATAAAATATATTATATATATATAATATAAAATTTATTTTCATGATAATATAAATATATATACATATAATTAAATTTATTTCCTTTAATAGTACAAGAAAATTGAAACAATGATCATGCATAAATACGGCCTTCTGTCTCCATGAACATTGTGTTCAATTTCATATTTCTATAATTTATATATTATTATAATTATTAATATATTAAATGAATGTTTTATTTATATTATTTGTTATATGATTTAAATAATTAAATAATGGTGAAATAAAGTGAATCATGAATAACAAGTCGAAGGATATACATGAAAACAAAGTAGTTATTACGCAAAACACAACATTAAAATGAGATAGTTAATAAGTGGGTATTATAATGTCATAATAAAAACATATATCCTATGATATATTAAAAAGATTTAATTTAATAGAGTTATAATAAACATATAATTATTATATATGACTTTTGAACAAGTATGAATAATTTTGAGACTAAAGGTAATGGTTTTCTCGTCTCATATATATTTCTATCAAATATATGAAATATTAACAACTAATTCATAATGAGTCTTGTATATAGAACCTTATTACATGTTATATGAATAATTTAATTTATTTACTTATTTTATGTTTATAAATTGTATAAAATAATTTTTAGGCATCATTTATATATTTTCATACACTTATTTTTAATGAAAATCATTTTACTGATTTTAATGATTTGTGTATAAAATTTAATAATTATTTTCCTAAAAATATTATTTCAATAATATTTTTGATTAAATAATATATTAAATGATTTTATTAGAATCTATATTATGCTTTTAAATGGTTATTTTCAGAGAAAAGTATTTAAATGATTTCAATTATTAATTTATATGCTTTGATATCAACATTCAAATAAAATGGTTTTCAAAATAATAGTGTTCTAAAAATGATTTTTTCAACTAGAAAATGATATTTTCCTCACAAAAAGGATTTAAATGAAATTAAAATCTTAATTCAATTTGGTTCAATGAATTTCCATTTTGAAATGCTCCATGTGATCTTTTAAAAATCCTTCTCTATTTAAGATGATGTCATTTGATGTTGTTTATAACATAAAAGGGATATGATCTAAGGATTCCATTATTATTTCTTAATCAAATGGAAGATGTTTAAGATTACATGTCTTCTATGAAACATATTTAACATCAATATTTTATATAATGATAAAATGCATAAAAATCACTTCATTTCACATGTAATTATATAATGAAATGGTTAATAAACATGTCTATTTTCTATGGATTATGATATGATAAAACGTATATGATACCCATTTCATTTTATGGGATATGATATGATGTTTATTAAACCAAAAATTTTTACGAGTTATTATATGGTGAAATATTTATCATATTATGAAACAATAATGTTTTCATGAATTATGTGAAGGGAGGGACCTATGTGTAAATCCAATTCATTGGGTAACGCTTTATATCTCAGGAGATAGACATGATTAGAATTGAAAGTGATCTCGATTTAGTAATGGAATGTTTATATTAAGATGTTATTGATATTGATCCTTGACTACTACGATAGACATTACAGTGAACCTGGACTATTAACATGGTTTGGGGTGTGAACCCATTCAACTATAATAAAAGGGATCCGATTAGAATGATTGTGTGCCACTAGTATGTATATCCCACATGATAAATAAATTTTAATCATTAATGAATTGAGATATCATTAAGGATATAAAATATGTTCGTTTCATATATGTTAAACTATATCATTCAATTTTCACATTTATAAAAAGTTAAATAACACATCAATTAGAAAATGGAATCAAACATTCCTTTAAATATATTTTTTAAAGATAATTTGATCTTTTATAATATATTAAAACTACCATAAAATAATAACTATAATATTTATTGAAATATTTTCAAAAAACTTATATATGGACAAAAAATGGATTTTACACTAATGAGAGATATATTATTTATTTTGAAAAAAATTATTCATTACTCCTTATTAGTTAATAAAGAGTATAAAATGAATGGAAAAAATTCTAATATCAAGAAATAATAATATAATATGAAATATAATTATTTTATGGAGAGGTATATCATAATATTTCATCATAATAAACTTTATCATAAGGAGTGCTTGTTAATAATGAGAGTGTAACATAAAACCGTTACCCTTTTTGTAACTTTTGAATAAGAAGACCCCAAATATAGTAACATGAAATACAAAATGAAATATTAGTATCAAATTAGATTAATGATATATCATTTAAATGAATTATAATATCAACCACAAAAAATAACCATGTGGTGAATATTTTATATTACACCTATAAATAAAAGTGAGACTAGAAAACACTTACCTCACGTCTCACCTTTATTCATATATTATTGATCCTCATATATTGTTTATTTATAAATGAATTAAATAAATATTCTAAATTATATCATACAATTTAATATTTACTTATGATATCTTATGAATCCTTTGTTATGAATTTTTTATTAAAATCAGTTTTCAGGATAATAACTGCTTCCTTTTTCAATAATATTTTGGTTCAGATGTCATGGTGTCTATTCTTTAATCATTCATTATTCTTATCCATAATTTTAATACTGATATTAATATCATATTTATTAATAATATGTATATTTATATCCATCAACATATGTTAGTGATTTATAATTGATTTGAACTACTAATGGAGATATGTAATTTTATGTACGCATGGGCACTGTTATCATTTTTTCGATATATGAGAAAATGTAAATAAAAATTCAAATTCACATAATAAAAATAATATCATAAATAAACAATAAATTTATCCAATCAATACTTTTTAAAATATAATTAATGAGGTGATTAAAAATTAATTACAAAGCTACATGGTTACAATAAGTCTCACATACGCATTAGCAAGTTTTTCACTTTCCATATTTTGGAAACACAGTTGAAAATGATTGTTAAATCATCATAATAACATAATATCATAAATAAAAAACAAAACACATTATTTTTTATAGATATCACATAATTATAAGTGGTTTTTTAAGAACTAAATATTAAAATACTTTATTAGTAGTTATACATCTATATTGAGAATATTCGTTTTTATTACCAAATAAACCTTGAATTTAAGGTCTTTTGGAAGGTCAAGAAGCTCTAAGATATAGTTATGGAATAATTAATTGAATACTGGTTGGTATAGTCTTATATGGTATTCTAAAATGACTTGTAGAAGAGTGGATTATGTGTTTTTTTAATTGAGGAGAATGTTAATCATATAATTACAAAAATTATTAAAATATAATTGAGACATTCTCTTTACAAATGCTTCAAAATGTCTACATATTAATTAAAATAGGGGAAATTGTTTAAATTTTATAATCCATTGAAAAATTGAAATATTTTTGTGTAATTTTATTAATTATTGATCTATTATCCTCTATGGTGCCAATTTTTAATTTAGTAACATGACTCCTGAAATCATAAATCTGGTTTCAGGCTCTAATTAAATTGGAATAAAATTTCTATTAATCATATCCCAAATGATTGAATTGTTTTTTAGTCTTGATAAACCGAAAAACAATTATCATTTTATTAAATTTTAAAACAATAATTATAACACATTATTTTTTAGGATAAATATGACACAATGTTGTTATTTTTCCCTTATGTTCTAGTTGGTTAAGAGTCCCTGTATTTCACTCGATGTTTCATGTCTGACAGGTATTATATTTTGTTGTTTTTATTTTTCTAGTTTTTTTCCCTAGGATGATCCTTAAATTAACAAGAAAATTGTTGTGAATATATATTATTTTTGACATGGAAATGGAATGTGCAAAGGTGGGGCATGGTTTTGTAAACCAAGCAGTCAAACATAGGTAACCATGCAGTTGTTTCAAGTTTTAGATAAAACATACCACATGTTTGGAGAAGGGTTTGTAAAACTTGTGACTAAACCTATTAATTTGAGTTATGGTTTGGTGTTTTAGTAACATAATTCCATATTGTTTTCATATGGTAGATAAAAAATTTTGGTTTGGCCATGCAGTATATCTTCTCTAGGGGGTAGGCTACCACACAATAAGTGAATTGTTTGTTAAACTGTGTGACCATGTCATGCATGTTTACAAGATATAAAAAATCTTGAAATTTTCAATTTATCTCATTGCAATTTAAGCCTAAAATTCCTTTTCCTCCCGTATACTATTTTTGGAAACCCTATTGGATATTTCCCTTAGTCTACAAGACACTCCGAATTTAATAAACAATAGATCTAGAAATTCTTCTAGGTATTGTGATAGATCCTCAAGGTAAACTATCTTCTCTTATCTCCCTCTTTATCTTTCTTTCATTTTCAATTATCATAGTATCATATTATGGAAATTTTTTCAAATGTTTTTGTTTTACCTTGATTTATTTTGTGGGATTCATATTTTTTGAGTTCATCTTCATCACTCGTTAATTTTGGAACCCTTGTTAGTTGATTTATGGGGTGTGTTGTTGATGTGACATGGATTTGAGGAAGGATTCATAAGCACTTCCAAATTTAAATTATAAATATAAATTGATTCATGAATTTAAGAACTCATTTTAATATTAATTACTAATATTTGATCCATGAAATATTTATTTTTAAATGGTATGTGGAAATATCATCCTTTATTAATGTAAATTAGACTTGTTTTGTAAAATGTTGCACACTATGTGTTTGGTTATATGACCGATTGGATTTGGAATCTGTTATGTGACATCAAAATCATGGATATGTAATTTGAGTATATTTTTTATATTTAGGTTCCATGTATTGGTTTCCAATGTGGATTTGGGGTTACAAAGGCATGTGCATAAGATTTCAATGTGGTTTGGCATGTGGTGATGGATAATGTATAATTTAGTATTTATATAGATATTGATATAGATTAAATAAGTGATGTGAAAGTTTTAACGAAGTTTTGTAAAATAATTGGAATATAAAATGGTTGATGGTTTTCTGTAAATTTCAAAACAACCATTTAGAGAATTTTTTCAAAAATTATCAGAGTGTTTATTATGAAAACCTCCCATGGATTATTATTATGACTTGTTTTTCATTAATGAATCTTATGTCCTCTCAATAGAATAATTTTGATATATTATGATAATTTGATATTTTTAGTGGGAACTCTGGGAGTACTGTTTCTTCTATGCAATGTGATTCAACCATGGGGGTTACTCGACGATAGACTTGTTATTGAATTATGCATGTGATTCGATTCTAGGTTGTAACTGTTTAGCTCGCCCCCATTATAGATTATATATGGGAACAAGAAATAATGAGAGATTTGTTTGAGAATGATAACTACATTGAATTGATTTTGATGTATATAGAGGCCAATAGTTATTGGGTATAATTGGTTTGTTACTGTGGTATTTTTCCCAAAGTTAATCATGAGTTTGGGTGGTTGAGAATATTTAGAGTGAAATGATTTAATTGGGCGCGGAATGATAATGGATATGGGTACCAAGTATTTTTATGTGATTTATTATTGATGATATTATAGTTTAACCCATTTCTATCGTTACTTAACTGCTTTCATGATGATTGAGATTATTTGTTACTTGTATATTTTTAATTTCAATTACCATTAATATGTGACAATTATAGTTATATCGTATGTTTTTGTCCATGTAATGTTATGACATTATTAAATAATTTTTATATGAAAAATAAATCTTAATGTGTTAAATATCATATTTTACTGATTTGAAATAAATTCACACATTTCTCTTGATAACGTCAATGTGTATCTAATGGAAACAAACCTAGTTTCGAACTGATATAGGGTAATGGACCATAGTTTTGTTCATGTAAAATGTGTAGATAATATTATTAATATATATTATATTTCAAACATGAAGTTAATTTATTTTATATTTTTATGTAACTGAATTGGTAATAGAATATATGGCTATCCAACAGAGTTTTAATAGCCACACATATTTTTACTTTCTGTTATTTGACCCATTCGTAGATGTTTCAGCTTATTTCTGATAATCTGTGTTGATGAATTATATTTTTATTAGTAGTTAACCCCAAAGTCCACATGGAGAGAACATAGTCATATATATTTTTTTGGATTTTTTATACAGTATTTCTAAATTTTCCCATATGTAAAATAATTATTTTTTTACTGTTAAATGTATTGGGTTATTGGGATTCATTATGCTATTCACAATGTTTATTTATTTTTTGGTTAAATAACTCCATTATTATACTTTAATAATTCATAACCATATTTTTAATTCCAAAGGGATCTAGAACAACCTTCTATCCATTTATTAGATCATCTCGATTTACCTGTTCGGGGTCAACCCATGTGGGTTCATTACGAAATTGTATCCAAATAGTTGTGATGTTCAAGGGAATTTAGTTTACATTGATCCATTTATTACATAGGGATGTCAAGGTATATGTAGTATGATATTTTAGAGTTGATATTAAATAACAATATGGATTTCATGAACCATTTCTCATTCAGATATTTATTTTTCAAAAGGATGATGGGCTTTCATGGATTCATTTGATGTTGTTGATTGTTTGGTTTTTAGGATATAAAATCGAAGTTTGTTGAGTTGTCTATATAGGCTCCATGGGTATAAAAACCATTTGGAGTTGGGGGAATTGTTCTTTAAGGATCTCTATACTGGTGGGGCATTTGGTATACGTCCAACAACTATATGGTGATGTCACTCATTTAAACTAATTTCTCTCATGTTATTTATCTTATATCTACATTGTGTTCTGAATATTGTTATGAACAACCATGTATTAGAATTGTTAAAATAGGGTTTTAGTGATATTTTTTATCTTTTTGAATGTGTGGAAAATTATTTTCCAAGTCAATATTAGAGATGAAATTAGAAAAAAAATATTATCATAAAATAACCTCCTTAGAAATAATGGAAATGAGTTAACATGATTGTACTTTATTAATGAAAACAATGTATTTATAGAAAATGCTTATTTGATAGAGAATTATTTTTATGGAATTTATTTAAAATTTAATGGAACAGACATTGAATCAAATGGTTTTGGGTATAATGAGACTTCATGAGATTCTAGAAACTATTTTGAATGAAATAAAATTTAATATTGATAGAAATTAATAGTATTTCATATTCATGATTAACAAAATGATTTTTCTATTGAATCTATAAATTTTCTATGACTTGGTGGTTAGATATCATTCGGAAGGTCTTATGAAATTTTTTAATCATGTTGAATGAATTTTTTGTGTAAATTGTTTTATGTTTTGTTTTAGTTTTTGGTGTTCTCATGGGTGATCAAATGCATGGTTTTATATGAAAATGTTGATGGGTGTCCGGTAAGGCATGGTTGATGGGTTCCTAGGGTGTAATGTAAATGTGCATGTGTTTGAGATATAAATAGATAAAGATGGATGATGTTTATCCCACAAGACTTGTTTAAAATTAGAAAGGATTTTAAAGGAATTTTTTTATGCTGATTGTAGATAGTTTTCCTACATTAAACATTTCCATGTAAAATGTGCCTATAGAATGGGAATTTTTTAGATGAAATGGCCTTCATTTAAAATATTTATTTTAATTTTCCCATCAGTTTTCCCCACAGTGCATCGATGGACGATTAAGGGGAAACTACGTGTGATTCCATGTTTGGAGGATTTCCAGTTAATCAACCTATGGATTTTGTTCATGATCTTCAAAATCTAAATCCAACATTATTTTATGGGAAAAAAATCCTCTCAAAGTGTTTTAGTATAAGTAAGAGATCAAAAGTAAATTTTTCCATAATGAGTTCTAGAGTCGTTTAAGGATATGTTTTCATATTTCGTGATTGATGACTCAAACTATAATTACTGGAAGTCAGTATCCTGGAAAAGGCCACGTGAAGATCTTACATCAGAGTTATTCAACTGTTCATTCATCCATTATTATTTTTATAACAATGAAATGATAACAAAGGATATTGAAATGTGGTTTTTTCACTAAGTTCATTTATTGGAATTGATGTATTTTCATCGATTCAGGGACTTAATTCCTTACATTTTGTTCCATGTTTTAGAAAATCCTATAAAGGTTTTCCATTTCGAGTTTGGGATTCATCCCAATTTGTAGTCAACGGTGTCAAAGCATACACTAAAGTTGTTCGATGATGAGGTGAGGAATTTTATTAATGTTGATGCCATGAATAAAGGAGTTCATGTGGTCGTCCCCACTCATTCAATCCTCTAATGAATTGAGTGGAATCCAATCAAATAGGTAGGGGTGAGGCATAAAGATATTGGTGATGCTATTGGAATTAAAAGGCCTCGGGATCATTCAACAACATCTTATGGGATTGAGATCCAGGTGTGTTAATTGAGTTTCAATATGGGTCATAATAAGAAGTTGTGTCCATGTTATCCACGACCCTTCCAAGAGAGTGTATGCTTAGGTAACATGCAACGGTATTGTTGGGGTGTTTCTAGAAAATGTAATGTATCATATTTATAAAAATGATGTGTTGATTGGAAAAAATTAATCATTTCCTTTTTGTAAGTGTACTTCTATTTTGTTGAGATATTTTTTTTTTGGAGGATGTTGTAGTTGTGTATTCTTTTATTCAAAATGTAATGGAATGTTTTGAGTCCTATAATGAACTCTTGTTTCTAATGGAAGTGTGGTTTACATTTTAAAATATCTGGGGTTTTTTATCTAATCAGATTGTGCATGTTATTTGTTGGGTATATCATTTCCTAACTTTTATGGAGTGGATACTATAAGAATCATGGCTCTATCCAAAGGTCTTGGAGTGATGTTGGCACATATATAGTAATTCTAGGGATGTTTCGTCGTGGGATATCTTTCAGTTGTGGTTTTTGTGTTCAAATAATTATCCCTCGTCCCTCCCCTTCCATGATTGTGGGAGTTATTGGTCCATATGGGGAAGTTATCATGATTGTATAATCTTATTATTTTTTAATGGTGGGTATACCCATTGTGGGTCAAATTTAAATTATTCTTTGGGAAATGATTACTTTGTTGATTAAAATGGTGGTGTGTCATTTTGTGACCTCCATATTGGTGATTTGTTCTGTTTAGGTTATGTATTAAACTATTTAAGGTGTCATCCTTTTAATGAGTTTGTTTTCAATGTTTCTATAGATGTGGGTGGAAATTTCGAATTTATGTTCTCTCAATTATCATTTTTTGGGCATGGTTGAAAATGTTGTGGCTATAATATCCCATTGATTCATGGGACGTGGTTCTTGTTTGTCGATCTATTTTGGCAACATGCATATGTTCTATAGCTAGGGGATGAGATGTCAATGGATTATGAGTATGGATCATGTGGTTGTGGATTAATTAGTCATTGATCAATCAACTAAAATGTTTTGTGGATTTTTGGTGTGGATAGTGATAATAGTGGGGGAATTGTAACACATTATTTTTTTCATGTTATGTTCTCCATCATTTGGAATCCTCAACATTCACTCAAAATATCAAATTTTTAGGGTAATATTATGATGTCGTTATTTTTCTAGTTAATTCCTAATGGTTAATCCTCATATAGTTTGGGAGTTTTTGGGAAATTTTTTAAATTTTAGTTTAGATCTAGTTTTCACAAAGTCAATGTATGGTTTTGTAAACATATTAGTAAATCCTAGGTAAGTATTCAACAGATATTTGTTTTGGAGAGAACCTAAAACATGATTTGAACATGAGTTAGTAAACTATGCATCCAATCTCATGTAACTATGTTGTGGATGGTGGGGTTGGGAATAACCTAACACAATGTCTATGCGTGGTATATGAAATCATGTGAGCTATTCATGTTATCGATATTCTCTCAGGTAGATGCTACTATATAGTTGATACACCATTTTTAATCCATGTGATTTTCCCAGATCTAAAAATTCATGAACGTCTATCTTTCCCCTCTTATGATTTTAAATCAAAAACACATCCTCCTCTCATATCGTGGTTAATTTGTCCCTAAGGGGATCCCCCATTTCACTTCAAGCCTCTGTCTCTCTCATATGATTTAGATCAAGAGATTCTTCATGTGTTTCAGATAGTTCATCGTGGTAAACCATCTTCTCTCTTCACCCACATCCATGTTCTTTCACTTTCACATGGATTCCTTTACAATTATGGTAACGTTGACCTAGGGTTTTTGTTTCAATAGATTTTTTTGGGTTTTTATTTTTCTAGGGATCCTCTTCATATATCGTTGAATTTGGAACCATCATGTGATGATTTATGGGGGTGCGTCGTTGAAGCAGCATGAATTTTATGTATGATTCTCATGCATGTTGCCTTTAATTTTATATTTCTTTTGTTTAATTACTTTATCACCTCGTTCAAATATTATTTATTTAAATTTTTTACTTAAAATATTTATTGAGTAAATAGATATTTGTTCTATCTTTATCATTAAATAAAATTTATTATGAAAAGTTTCACGTGATGTGTTAAATACAATTCCCTACTACATTTTCCATTTTTCATGTTACATTTAAATTATAGTAAGACTTTTTGAATGTATTTTTTATTAGAAAAATAATTTTTTTGGTTAATTGTTTAGGTTTACCAATTAGTTTATGTTTAAAAAAATAATGTGTATTTGTGTTTAAAGTTGTATAGGACCTGATGATGGATAATGAAAAGTATTTTATATTTATATAAATTGATATTTCTATAATGATTTATGGTAATGTTATAAAAATATTTAATTGACATTGAAATGGAAAATGGTTGATGGCTTTGTGGAAAATGCTTAATTTCCAATTTGTAAATTTATTAAAATTGTGATAGTGTGTTTCAAGAAAGCCTCCATATTATGAATAACATACCTATTAATGTTTAATGGATGGGGTGTTTTTACTGTGTAATCCTTTTGATGATTTATGATATTTGGAGATCCGTAGTACAAAATCCTTGAGTTCATTTTGTTCTACGTAATGTGAATGGATCATTAGGGTGACTCAAGGTGTGGAATGTTGTTGAATTATTATTACTATATATTCAAGTGATTGTATTCTCTGTTAGAATAGGTTTTCTCCCCACCGTTATACCTGAGACATTAGAAACTAGCATTGTGAGAGAATGTTTTGATAAAAAATTATTCCAATATATAAATTATGTATAATCTTGTGGCCCATTGTAGGTTTATATATTGGGATTATTACTATGTTATTTTCCACTCAATCTATCTAGAGTTAGAGGGGATGGGATTATTTAGGGAAAATTTATTTCATCCTATTTGGCATGCTACCAAGGATAGGTCTCATGTATTAGTATGTTCTATATCATTTATGATCTCATAAGTTCAACCATGTCGATTACCACATATATTCTGCAATGATGAATTATGGTTGGTTACTCATGTTAGATAAATTTCTATTTCTTTTATTATTTGACTATTATAGTTCCCTCTTGTGAGGTGTTTTCTTTGAAAGTGATGAATTGCATTTAATGATTAATGAAAATAGAATTTAAGTTAAATGTTCTAATACATTGTTGTGATGTTTTAAAATGAATGCATCTATTTCCCTTACAAAATGATAACATATCATTAATGGAAATGAACATGGTTTTGAAATGAAGTATGTAAATAAACAATACATTTCATTCAAGTAAAATGTGATAAAATGATTACATTTATATATTGAATTTCAAATATGAAGTTGATGTTTCTTTATTTCAATCGATGTTCATTGGGAATAGACTATCGATATATACAACAGAGTTTCAATAATAATAACTATAGTTTATTCTTTCCAAACATTGGTTCAGGATTCCATTTTAGTTTGATCGTTGTGGGAGATAGTTGATCATTATGTGTGATAGTGGCATGTGGGGTCACATGGAGACAAGGTAGTCATATTTTTTTGGTCAGTTTTATTGTATTGTTTTTGTATATTTCATAAGTACCTAAAAAACTACTTTTTAAGAATTTAATATGTATTTGGATGTTCAGGATCATTCAAATATTCTGATTATTTATTTATTGTTAGGAGAAACCATTTCCTTATTGTTCTCAATTTATTCCAGACACTATTTTCCTGTAAATGGGGATTGTGAATACCCTTCATTCCATGTCATAGATCATCTAAGGTGACTGGTTTGAGGTTGAATGAGTTCAATTTGAGAAAATATCATTATACCATCTAGTGTATCCTTATATAACATTCTCAGTACACATCATGAAATCATATGTAATAGAAACATAGTAATGGTGATAAAAATTGATTAGTAATTGTAATGTAATGTTTAATTAATAATGAATCAATGGGAATAATGATTATTCTGTGGTATATAACTGATCCCACATAGCATCTAATCATCAATCTATGAAATAAGTGCATAAAAATAGGTAAATGATTGTAGTAGAAACAAATTCCATTAAATTAATAAATTATGAATGAAATATATCAATATACATTTTCATAATGAAAATATAATATAGAATAAATATTTAATCATAATGAAATCGTTTCTTAATTTATTGGATGTCATGCATCATGAACATGGACAACTATACCATAATGATATATCCTCAAGATTGAGAGTCTATGTGGTGAGAAACACTCTATTCATCATAGAAATAGAATCTATGTATTTTTACCACATTATTTTATCTCATTAGAGTAATGATTCATCAATGGTGTATATTATGTCTATGACCCACCGAATAATTCATGTCCAAGGCATTTATCACATAACAAATAGTTAATATAATTGAAAAAAATTTGCTTTATCAAATATCTATATTAATTAAAGGATACATGTTTTTCAATATTATTGAAAATAATAAATTAACATTCAGTGTATTAACCATTTGAAAAATGTAATATGGTTCATGTAATAACCATACACATGAAAAAATGATTTAAGTGAAATTCAATGTCAAATGATCATATGAAATAGAATATTTTAGGGGGGGACTAAAAGGTATCAAATATGTGAATTTCAGTATTATCCCATGAAAAATTAATCATAAACCACACAAAGGAGTAATACATATTGTATAAATAAAGCATACTACACTGGATTAAAAATACAGTGTTTTATATTAATTAAAATAAATAATACAGAAAAATATTTTAATGAAAATCATGATGAAAATATACAATTGTTTTGAAGAACCATTTAAAACCAAAAATGGGTAAAAACATATTTAATAAATAATTTATGAAGGGATAAAAACATTTTCAGAATATTTAAAAAAATAAAGCATTTTATAAGAAAACAATTTTTCTGACAAAATATATAATTGAAGATGATATTTCATAAAAACCATTACCAAAAATCATTTCAAATCCATAGAGATTAAAAATTAAACAAATACGTAAAAATAGTCATGAATAACCAATTTATATGAAACATAATGGTTTTATATAACAATTAAAATATAATATTCCTTAATATAAATTAAATATCATTAAAATTATTCATGAGTAAAATAATATATACACTCTCCAAAGTGTCTAAACCCACTTTTTAAAATTTTAAATAATAATTATCATGAAGGATAAAATTAAATAAATAATTAAAATACCATGAATATTAATGGATTAAGTGAATAATCTATCAATATGGGATGTAGATAGATCATAACATATGTAAGCAGTTAGTATGACATTTATCTCAATGTTTTTAAATATGAGATTAAAATTTCTTACATTAAGTACGAATTTTCTAATCAATCATTATATTCCTTATTAATAATCACATATTAATTACATATTTTTTTCATAACATTTATCTTGTTTACCAAAAATATTATTTCACTTTTAGACAAGATTTTTATGATTACTTAAATTTTATTTTATTACCTAAGTTGTTTTGACTTAATTCCGTTTATGCATCAAAAAACAACAATACCAAGTCAACTATGGTCAAACAATTCATTATATATCATCAGTATAATTATAATCCTGACATAATTATCATATTTATAGATCGATTAAACTTGTAAATCAATCATTAAAAATGAATAATAAAAATGAACTAATTGTACTATTATATAGATGGTATTTTAAGGAAAATTATATAAATTATATTTCTAGATATGATATTATCTCATTAATGTGATATTTACGTTTTTTATGAAACATGAGTTTAATTTAAATGACCATTTATTCATTCCATATATTTTGTGATTGAATCACATCACTTTTCGGAGCTAGTAGAACAACATTCCCCCAACGATGTTATCATATATATAAAAAATGGAAAACATAAATGCATGTTGTATATAGAAATTAATGAAAGAAACATGACTTTTAAAATTCATATATAAAAATTGTTTACATCCTAATTACACCCATGAGAGTTCATAATGAAATAAGTAAAAATAATCATTTTGTGAGTTGGTAGTTTATCATACACATAAAGAGTATGTTTGTTAACCATTAGATGGAGTTATGTGTATGTGTAAGTTGATCCATTAAAACAATTATCATATCAGTTTATATATTATATTATTTTTGTAATTTAAACATATAATAATAATAAATGTATGAGTAGAGAGTTAAAAAAACTAAAGATATTTATGAAATATGTTACCACTTCTTCAGGTGACTCTTTTTAGATTGCACCAAATGTCTTCCATGTCTTGATTTATGGAATAGATGTGGATTTATGATGATTGTTGGAATGTTGAGAATGAAATATGGTAGATAATGGTTTATCTAATTCTTCTTTAGATGTGTGTGGATGTTATAGGGGTGAGTTTAATTTTATAGTGGAGGAGGAGTGGCACTCTTGTATTTTTTTTAGTAGAGAATTCCACACATTTTTTTAAAAAATTATAATTGGTCTAATAATGGACTAATGTTGAGACAATAGATTATATGGTCAAAATAGTTCTATATTATGAATTTTGGATAAATTTCATATCCATTTGGGCCATTAATATTGTGGTTTAGTTGTATGTTATTCTTTTTTTCTATTAATCATTTTAATTGATTTTAATAATATTATTGTTAAAAAAATATGTTAAAATTATTTGAATTTAAAATTATTATTATTATAAATAATAAATCCATTTTTACGTATCCCAATCATATATGTGATAGAAATAAATACAAATTTATTATACCTATAGGACGACAATGCAGATATTAAATATAAAAATATTGAATATATGTATATTTTTTAATATTAAATATCAACTTTTAATTGATTACTAATTCCTAAATTTGATTAAGATTTTATTAATTGATCTAATTAATTTTTAATACTATTTGAAATAAAAATTTATCCTTGTATCAAAATTAGACCAATATCTAGTTTGAAATTAAAATTTATTATATTCATTTATTCATTAAAAGATGAAACATCATTGAAAATTACTAAAAATAGAACATAATAAAATTTTTAAATAACTATATCAATGATTATGTTTTATTTTATGTATAATAATTTTTAAATTTTAAAAAAAAATTGGATTTTAAATAGGTTCCCCATTAAATGGTTGTAAATGTTACTTTATTAAAATTTTGGATTATGTTTGTAATATTAGGATTGTTCTTATCTTATTTTTGTCAAATATATTAGATAAATAAAAAAAATATTATTTAATAAATAACCTATATATTAAATTAATATCATTCACTAATTTTAATTAATTTAATTTTTAGTATAAATTATCATTGTGCTCATAAAAATAGCATTCAATAAAAACAATCCATTTACATTCAATTTGTTCTTATATTATAATTTCTAATAATTTGTAGCCAAATAATTTATCCTATATTTTCTATCCTATATAATTTTATAATATTTTTAATAATATTCATAACGTCTAATTTAATGGCTATGTTTTATTTTATCATAATATTTTAGTAAAATATTTTTCTTTTGTAAAACATGGGCTTATGTTTGAAATAATTCATCGAAGGATCCCATTATTGTGTTCTAAACACACCTACTTAGTATCATGTCAACTGAAATATATATAAAAGATATAATTTATTTGAAATATTAATATATTTTAATGTTTTAGCTTATCTTATCACCTTATGTACCTTGTGTTTCGTGTTATAGACGCTCTCAAAATCAAAGTTGATATGTTAAATTTTTAGTGTGGTACATTCTCCCTAGAATAATTAAATTGGGTACTCAATGTTTATTATCTAATATGGTGAAATATTCATTTATATTTCATACACCTAAAATAACATATCTTGTGATTGGTTTTTAAAAACTCCTCTAGAAATTAGAGAATGTGATTTAAAAAGGTCACATGGACATATATATAACTAGGTCTCACTGTAGAAGATCATTAGTAGCATGTAATGAAATATACAATTAGAAAAAGAATTTATACAAATGAGTAGTGATTGAGTTCATAAATCACAATCTAGTAAATCATAAATTCAATTTTCACTACTTTAAATACAAAAAAACTAAGAGGATTTAATATACCATAAGTTCTAAAAAACATTAATGTATTATGAAAACATTTTTATATACATCAGTTTCCTAAATATGTGTAATTAATTCTCTAGCTAATAATAAAAGGACATATAAATACTAGATATATTTATATAAACACAATTTAATCTGTTGGTTTTTATTTGATCAATTTCCAATTCATCCATTACATCTTGTAATGGATATCAAAAATTTATCTTGGATGCCTAAAGTACTAAAATTTTCTTCTAAGAGATGATAACCCACATACCATGTAATCAATATACAAAGAATGTTGTTCATAATAAAAATGAAAATGCAATAAACTGAATCACATTCCATTCAATCTATTATGTGAGAATTAAATACATCTTTATAATTATTAATACAAAAAATATATTGGATAACAAATATTTAAAAAAATTATGTCAATGATTAATTTATTGGATGTCATGTATCATTAACATTAACCAATATAACGTCAAAATCTATCCTCAATATAGTTAATGTATAGTAGTTGAAACCAATCTATTCTAAATGAAAACAAATGAGTTGTGTTTTTCTCCTAATAAATTCATCTTTTGAGACTTCTGTTGCATCGAGGGATTATATAAATTATTGGCCCCACCCATCCCTTCATTTCAAAATTAATCCTCACATATTGAACAATCAATTTAAATAAAATACAATATTTCTTATCAAAAAGTTATATTAAATAAAAGATGCATATTTATCAATATCCCCAAAAATACCCTAATAAATTTAAATATAAAAACCTTATGAAATGTGGAATATTATTTATTCAATAATCGTATCCATGAAATATGATTTGAATGTTTATGGGAAATTAAATGCCAAATGATCATAGGAAATCAAATATTTCAATGGGAATTAAATGAATCAATGATGTGAATATCAATAATATCCGAGGCTAAATAAATAATAATCTATAAAATGGAGGAATAAGGATTATATCAGTACAAAAAATATTATGTTGAGTAATAATGAATGGTTTTTTGGGAAAAAAATACTATAAAAAGATATATAAAAAAGGTTTTTTTGGAAAATATTCTATTTTTTTAAAAAAATTAATTTACAATAAATTTTGAAATAATTTTATTAAAAAATAAATATATATTTTATGAAAAGTATTCTTCATTGATAGGAATATAGGTAAATTCATACATGTCTTATGAGGTAATTGGTTTTTCTATTTTTAGGGTAAAATTGTTAGTATCATGACTTATTTAATAATAGATAAAATCATGCCTTTAAAATAATTGATAAAAAATAGTAAAAATGACATAAATTAATCATTTAGTAATTTTAAACCTAATTTTTTTATACACTTTTAGAAAATAGAGGTTTAATAACATAATATGTTATTCGACTGAAGAGTGAAATAGTGTAGTGATGTGGTAAAAAAATTTGTACTAATGAGTGGGAAAATGGTACTAATACTTGATGAATATCATAAATAACCATATAAATATAAAATGAATGGGTATATAGAACATTGGTCATATAATATTCATTAGTGGTTATGAAATATTTCTAAAATTATTCTTGAGGAAAATAATGATTAAAAATTCTAAAATGTCCCATACGACATCATGACATTTTAAATTACAATCCTCATAGAGGAATGATAACAAATGAATGTTTTAAATACCATTAATATAAAATTATTAATGATATAATATAGGATATTGATTTTTTGATACACTAAAATAGAATTATGTGGTGAATATTGCATTAGTCTCTAATACGTAAAAAGTGAGATGTAAATTCCTTTAATGTGATCAAATTGACTATTATTTCAATATATTCATATATAATAATAAAAAATTAATTATTTACATGATTTATAATCATTTTCACTTATTTTATAAATTTTTTGCTCGTATTCCTATTTTTTTTACAACTACTTAAACAACTATGACTATGTCAGTTTTGTTGACCAAATAGAGATTATGTTTAAAAGAAGAACATTTTTCAGTAATCTATGGCCAAGGATGTCATTATATTAAATTTTCCAAATAATATTTATTACCTTATTATTAAAATTATAGGTCAATTTTTCTTTTTAAACTAGTAATTAAATAAGGTCATGAGAAATGAAGCAATGATACAATCATAGAGACAGTTTCATGTAAAACACATGAGTAATGTTTCCATTATTCAATGATAATTATAGAAAAAATATAATAACATTAATATGTAATGAATAATAATTATTTCACCCATACCATATTTTTTAATTACATATACATACACTTATAATTTTTTATATGTAAAAGGATTCACCTAGTGTCAAATAGGCAGTTGTCCACAATTCAACGATTGACATTATAATCATTTAGTGAGTGAATGGGTAATAAATAAAATGTTATATATTATATAACCAAATAATTTAATATTTAATCAATATATATATATATATATTATGTCAAATAATTTCAATTTAAACTTTTTTCTATACAATCTATGTATCGTTTGATCGAATCACATCAGGATATTTAGTAATTTATGAACAAAAAATCATTGTTCCATGAGATGATATTTGACCTTACACATAAATAGTAATCTCACGAACCATTATATGGATGTGAATATTAGATTGGGTGAAAAAATTAATATAGAAATATATCATAATATTCATTATACTATTTTTGTTAAATAATTTTACAAGGATTAATTATAGATTAGATAATAAAAAAATATTAATAACGTGATGAATGATGTTACCCCTTCATTGGGTAACTCCGTTTTTTTTATCCAATGTCCTTCCAATGTCCATCCTTGTTGGGTGCCTTTTTTATATTAGTTGAGGAGTGACACTCTTGTAATATTTGAAAGTAGAATACCCAAAAAACAATTATTATGATACGTTCCAAAAATAATGAAAGAAAATTTATATAAGCACGGATTGGGTTCATATATGGGCATCCAAGTGATTTTGGGTATGTTTATAAGTAATTTTCGCTCTTACATATATGGTTTTGCTCTTTGTTAATCTAATTTGTATTTTAATCATTGTAGAATAAATTTATTGCATTTGCGAGTAATTTTGGTAAAAATTTAATTTGAACATATTTAAAATTATATATTATTTTTAATCAATAATTGGAATAAATTTCTAAAAATATCAATCATTCATGTGAAAGAAAATAATATAAATTTAATCCCACTAAATGGCATCAATTAGAGTTTTTAATGTAAAGAAATATCAATAGTTATCTATGGATTTATATTAAATTTAGAAGTGAAAATTATTACAATGTCATAGATTGGATTAACTGATGTAAATTATTTTTATTTTCCTTTATTATAATTAATAAATTAATTTAACCTTATAAATAATCTATAATGAAAAATAGTTTTTAATGAAAGTTCATTATTTTCCTCTCCACATTAATATATGAAATGCACTAAAAAAAATTACCCTTAGATATATTTAATTCACATAATAAAATTATTAATTTTATTTTTAAATACATGATTTATAATTGTTCCAAAATTAATATTTATAATATGTCCTCCATTATATGGTAGTAAAAGTACCTTAATAAAAAATATAAGTTTTTTTGTTAAATATTGGGTTTGTTCTTATCATTTGTCCATAAAATAAATTGGTTGATTTTAACAAATATTTCATTGAATATATAAAATATATATTTCATTATTATCATTCATTAAATATAATTAATATAAATTATTATTGTAAAACATCTTGATGGGCATATAAATATTTATACATAAAAACATTCCACTTATACTGAATTGCTTCAAATATTTTCATTTATAATTATTTGGTAACTAATGAAAAAATATTATATTTTTTAAACAATATTTTTTTATGTTATAAAATAATTTTCAAAATTACAATTTTAATGGATAGGTTATATCTTATAATAATATTTTAATATCATATTGTTTTTCAAAAAATCATGATATTGCATGTAACGTAACTCATGAATGGAAATATTTGATGTTTACTAAACAGACTAACTATGTATCATGTGCATTGAAAGATATATTAATGAATAATTTATTTTAAAATATGAATTATTTTGTAATTTTTTGGGATATTTTATCATCTTATAATGTTGGTGTTGTGTGTTATTTCAAATATTGAATACAATGTTTATACTTTAGATTATTGTGGCATTACATTTATCCTTAACTATGTTAAAATATATTTCAATATTATATGTTTATAATCATACAAATATTGTTAATTTTTTTCAAAATTTTACTATGGATGAAATTTTAGACCATATAGAATCCTCACCTCCTTCATCAAATAATATAGTAATTTCAAAATAATATTATTAATCATGAATTTCATAAAATCAGAATAATATATTTTAAAAAAGAATTGATATATTATTTCATTAACGAATAAATGAAATATATGAATTTTAAATCCAATACATTTCACAAATATATAATATATCCCAATTGTCTACAATATTTGTTGAAAAAAATAATTAACTTGAATTGTTTAACCTTCAATACATTTAAATCCATTTACATTTTATAGTTAATTGAATAAATATTGTTATGACGTTCTCATGTATTTAAGGTAATTATTTAATTACTAAATATTATAAATAATTCACTATGACATGATATTTATTTATTTTTAAAATATTAATTTGTAACAAAACATATCCTCTTTCTATCCTTATTTTTAAATATTTGATATATTATATTTAACAGAGTGACATATTATATTTATTATTTTATTATATTAATATAAAATTTATAATAAAATAAGTATTAAATAATGTACAAATATATATTTGAGGCTTATATGGAAATGGATTCACTCCAATAATCAAATAAGTTAGAGGTTAGATTTTAAGCCTTTTTTAGTTTTTATCATATTATGAATAACCATAATAACTCGATTCACCCTTATTGTGGGGGAAAATATTTACTAAGATTAATATTAATATTAAATAAATATAAAATGTATAAATTTACAAACATTTTTCTTCATGATTCCAAATATTAAATCAATTTTACTGAATATGATTCCTAGTAGTGGAAGTAAAAAAATCATAAGAAAATAAAAAACCCAACGAAAAATTGTATTCTGTAGAAAAATATCGTTATATGTTTAAGAATTTCATTATACTTAATTTTACAATTTAATAATTTATGTTGATCTAAATTGGTTTAGTCATAATATAATATAATTATATTTTCTATAAAATAAATATGATACAAAATTATACTTTTTAAATGTTTGGAAAAAAAATAGGTTACATAAAATATCAATATTTTTCACTAATGAATAGAAAATATATATTTTACAAATAAAAACTATATCACCATAATCTAAATATGATATGGTGTAAAAAGAAATTTTAAATAAAATATCATATAAAATTTATAAAAGTATCATAAATTATCTCTAATATTTTCTCAGAATGAAAATTAAATATAATTTTAAAAGAATTAGTATTTTTAGAATAAAATATCTATACTAAAATATAACTACTTATTTACCTAGAATTATTCAATGAATATATATTTAAAAATACACATATAAATAATATCATTTATCACGTTCTATTTATATCTTCCAATTTAATAGAAAGTTTATATCAATAATAATAGTTCATGGTTAGTTTATGTTTGGTCTTCTATATTGTATATGTTATCAAATATATTATACATTTAAAATATAGGGGTGTTACAAAATGACTTGATAAATTGTTGATATTATTTTGGAATTTAGTTGATTTTTTTATAATAATCAATTTATAACATCACCTAATTCAGAGTTTTGAGAGTGATTTGGGAATTTTCCATAATTTACTACCCACACAAATTAGAAATAATACTAATTGGATTTGATAACTAAAAATTTAACATTGACAATCACAACCACAACATGATGAGAGAGATTGAATTATAGATTCAATAAATGGTAAAATTTAAATTGGGGATTAATCAATTTTATTTTAGGATTTTTTATAAAATATTAATTCAATCCCTAAACAAGTCTCATAATATATCACATGAAATAATCTAATTTATTTACTTCTCAATAGTACATTATGTTTCCTAAAAAATTAAATTCCCAATTTTTTATTTTTCTAATTGTTAAAAAAACACCGCCCCATGAAGACTACATTTGGCCTCCAATATAATATATTGAGACGTAGATATATTTTTTAACACATTTTTATTTGGTTCGAGAAACATTCAATCTTTTTCTAAGAGGATGTTTTATATTTACTTACACTAATTTTCATTATCCTTTCTAACACTAACCATGTTAGCTCTATTGATCTAATTTTTTTGTTATCATTATAACTACAAGAATAAAACTAAAAATAAAATATGATATTCAAAACATAATATTATTATCCACAGTGAAACATCATGTTTTTGTGTGAATCTGAGACCATGGATACAAATATTAAACCCAACATGTAGAGATACTTATACTCCATATTTCATTAATAAAATAAAATAAATTATAATGAAATTGTTAAATTTTATTATAAATAAAAAATAGATTGAATTAGCTCTTCCATATTTTCAATGACATATAGATGATAATCCAAATAGACACACAAAGGAATTATCCATGGTGTCTTCTACACATAATCTAGGGGGATTAGTTAAAGCACAAGTAAAATAGAGGCCATTTAAAAAAAATTATTCAAGGGTGGAAAATTAATGTATATTCCCTATATGATATGGATAATTTATTGATTAGGAATAAATCGTTTTAATTTTTCACATGGTATTCTTTTTAAAGTCATGTATCATGACTATACATGTATATAATATATCATATGAAATTCAATATAATAAATATACAATTAGTAATATAAAATATTAAATAAGTTATTTTGTAATATTTACAACATTTAATTAGGGTACAATATTTTATGGTTAATTTAAATCATATATTTCATTATAGTTGTAAAAAAAAAATTTGTCGAACCATCTATTATCGTATTGATAGATATGACGTCTATTGAAGACACATTAATTACATAAATGATTCTCCATGATTACAATTGTTCAGTACAATAAAAACTAGTCCAAAAGTATTCCATGAGTTATTCTATACTAAATCACATTTACTAGTGTATAAACATGTTGAACTAATGTATTTTTTTTAGGAGATCGCACATATAATGTCCACTAATAAACTCACAAAAGTATATATATGTTTTCATAATTATTCTAAAATAATTATACAAAAAATCATAACGAGTAAGAATTTATTTTTTTCATTTTATGTAAGTATGTTTTAATATATTTATCCACGATGGAGAAATACACCCCATATATGATATGGATTTAGAAACAAAATAAAGTATGTAACACCAATATTTCAATAATAATATAATCAACCACTATCATTTCATATAACCCATAATAATTATTACAATCAAAAATCATTATAATCAATAATTATTGAGAAAAATTAATAAATATAATAAACAACATCTTGTTTACAATCCCATATTAATAAAATATCAGAACCCAGTATTAATTGAATATTAAATTACATTGAAAATTATAATAATAATTTAATATTACATTAAAAAATAATTTCAATACATCAAATACAATTTATAGTTCAACTTATTATGAAACTAAAGAGAAATGTATGATGGGAAACAACCATGATTGTTATAGAGACCCACTGTAACACCAAATTAGATCTATAATATCCCAAGGCTATAAATGTGGATTAATAAGACTAAATTTATAAGATTATTATGAAGACATAAAACCCTTTACAAAAAATAACATATTTAAAAAAGATTTCTATAATACCAATTCCTATAATTATTTATTAATATTATAATATTAGCATCGAATAAATCCAAATATAGATTTTGAATACATTTAAAGAGGTTATAATCATTATACCTTTTCTGGTATCCTAGAAAAAAATTCTTCAAAATTTTATGTCACTTGAGGTTCATTGAACGATTAAAATAAGTCATCTTGAAATTATTAGAGTGAAATTTTTTACAAACGTTTTCTCCTATAATTTCACTACTACATCCAAATAATTTTCAATATATTTCAAAATTTTAATTTCATTATACAAATATATATTTTTATTTTTTAGATTCATTATGTGATAAAGGTGATTTTATTGGTTTCTTTCCACATTAATTATTTTATTCTTCACAATTGTAAGATAAAAATCATAAAATATCTGATGAAATGTAAAATAATATATCCAGGAAATTAGTATTAAGAATAATTAATGTTGTTTTGGTTATATAATAGAATTTGACCATCAATGCAAAAATTTATTTGTTTAACATGGAAGAGGGAAGAAAACCAGCATAGTCTCCAATCAATTTTGGATGATAATTCATAAAAATGTTAATGGTACATAATAAATAGTAATTATGATTCTATAGTAATGCATTATTTTATAATTACAACCAATTTAATTTTTTCTTCATAGAAATTTCCATTAGAGGAGTACTCCCCATTTACAATGTCATATAGTATAGAATATTATAAATTTTCGAAAACTAGTTTTGTAGATAAAATTTTTATTTTAGGAGACCAAATAATATTTTAATATTATATATGAATCAATTGGTATAAATTTGGAAATCATGTAAACCCATTTATAGATAGGATAAGTTATAATTTATTAGAATGAATTTCGGGATTCATCAATGATAAATAGTATGATAATATATTTCTTTTATATGATATCTATGTCCCTAATCATGGGAAACTAAATATCATGACATATGTAGGATATCCCCTAAATCAATGATTGAGTCAATTTATATATGAATTGTATTTTTTACTTATAATAGAGGGAGAATATACTCATGAAACATTTCTCCAAATAAAGAGAAAATATTATATGTCATATTATAGTAAATGTGTGATTTTTAAGATGAAATTATTGAGACATTCATGGAATATATTAAAAAATACTTATACATGGAAATCTACTTGAAAATTATTCAAAACATATTCTAATATCAATGAATATACATTACCAAACAATGATGGATGATTTTTATAAAAAATTCATGATGTTGTTATAAGATTGAATTATTTACCAAATTTCTTATTAATAATGGTTGGACATAAAATATATTTTTCCCAAACAATTGTTCCTACACATTGTGAAAAAATAATTAATTCATCTATGATTTTAAAATATTTGGAATATTTGATATAATAAAAAAATCCAATTTTGGTCAAACAAATTCCATTTAAACATACAATTTATTAACCAATATATATAAATTCAATATAAAAAATCCTATTCTTATATATATTTTGAAGATACATTTATTTTATTATTAAATTTGTAGACCAGGAAAAGAAAACAATATTTATAAAAAATAATATTTTTACCAATAAGAGAATTTCATCTTGATCATACAATAGACAAGATTCATTTAAATTATTCAAATAGAGGATTATAAATTTCTATCAATTTTATTAGAAATAGAAAGATTTTTATATTTATTATATTACTATTATTGGAGACACATTTGATCACAATTTTGAAAATTTATATAACCCATATAAATCAGGTTATGAATTGAGCCATGTTTTTAATTTTTAAAAAATGTTTCATTTCATTGTTTAAAAAATTACTACAGATATATATTTTTTTTAAAAATGGACCCATGATGAGAAATGTAAAAATAAAAATCTCAATTAATTATCATACATAAATTTTGATAAACCTATGAGATATATTTGATAACAAGTGGTCTTTTATATAAGGTTCATCATTTATTATGTTTAAATTATATTTTTTATATCAGGACTACATTGAAATGATTGTGATATTATTTTGTTTTTATCATTGAATAGATATTGGTTATGATTTAATGTACAAACTAACAACACCCACAGTCATATAAACTCAAAATTGATAGAATCCATTTGCCCTATTAGGTGATGATTTGAACTATAAATTTAGAGTGGTTGTATCTAATAATTTTTTTTAATAAATCGTGTTATATATATTTATTAATAAACTTTAGATGTTCTATCTATCCATTTAACACAACTAGAATGGAGAACATAGTAACAATTTTTTCATTGCATACATTTAGATTATATAAATATTGTCTTAATGTGTTTGTTTTCTATTACAATGTATCCCATATATACATTTTAATGAATGTATAATAAAATACATGACATGAATGATGGAACCCCCTTATATATAAGTTTTATATAAAGATGGAGTATAAAATAAAACCTTAAAATTTAAAAAAATCACTTTTGAATTATACCATACATAGTCACTGTAGATATTATAAGTAATGATCTATTTAGTGACATTATAATCTGTGAAAAAAACTTATTTACATAAAGGATATTTATAAAGGATATATTATATGGTATATTTTATTATAAATTTTCATGTGAAATCATTTCTGAGATGACCCAATGGTTTTCAACCCATTGAAAATTTAATTTTCTATATTTCAGATTATTAATATCATAAAAAATGTTTCTACTGATCCAATTATCAAGATATTTTTTCTGGGAATTATGGAATGGTGTTTAATATATATTTCCAAAACATTATATTATAAAGATGGAATTTGGTCCTTAAATAATATCAATAAAATAATTGTAATTTTTAAATTACTATCCCACACTATTTAAATATGTTAATTAATTTGTTATACAATCTCAGTAAATCAATGAACATGAAATTAGTTAATATGAAAAAATATTTTCTAAAGGATAATAAATTTTAATAAAATAATTTAATTATGGGGAAGATATTTTGTGAGAGGTAATGTCATCATGGTATTTCACACACCTTGTTAGTCATAAATAGTATTTTAAAACTGAAAGAGGATAAATCCACCATGAAAAAAGATTCCATTGTAGATTTTACTTTTATCATGAATAATATTTTTATTATATTTGTTTTATGAATTGAAATCATAATTAAATAGAAAAACCACATTTCTAAAATGACCATTGAGGATTAATGAGAAAGTATACAGTCACCCAAAAATTTACATGCCCTAACCATAAACCAAGGGACACACTGATATTTCCAATATGGATCTTAATTGAATTAAAAGAACATATATATCATGAAAATTAATATATTAAATATAAAATATAGAACAATCATTGATGGATTAGAAACTAAATATGGGTATACAACTCATAGACTATTGAGTAATCATGTTAATTAATTATGATATATGATAAACTATATAGAAAAACAATCATAAAATTCCATAATTTTAAAAAGGATTGAAATGGTAAATCAATATTTAAAATATATATATTAAATGGAAATAAGATCTGAGGACTGAGACAATATTATTCTATAATAAAAAAATTACCATCGTAGAAAATAGATTCTTTATAACTCAAGACTCAAAATGATTACAACTATAATTCAATTTAAATGGGGAGAATCATGTAAAAAATAATTTTTATCTACATAGTGATGTTAATATTACTAATTATACTTAAATTAAAACATTCATTGAAATTAGATACAGAATAAAGATATGTTACAAAACATTTTCTTGATCACTAGTAGAGGATATTACACTTCTCGAATTATTATACTATTAAACTCCAAAAATTTTACATACATCTCAATTTTTTATTATTATCAATATTTTTAATATTCTTAATCTTATACATATGTTAATGAAAAATGAGTACATTTATTTATTCGTGTGTGATATATGTTAATCCCTTTTAGAGATTAATAATTTTAGTTTTTAGGTGTTTTTTTGTTTGTTTCTATTTTTATTAAAATATATTGAAAAAAATATAGAACAAATTTAATTGCATTCTGATTTTTTAACCTATATAAATTATGATTAACTTGTTTAACATTTGATAATGGATGCATATAAATATTTGATGGAAATTATTTTTTATTTCATATTTTTGTAAATCCACGAAAAGACATCTAATTAAATATATTGATACTATCGATTATATCTTATATTTGAAATAAATATCCTATGGGGATTATAATACACACATTGAATTTTATATTAATTTACCTTAATTATTTATACAACTATGTCATACATTATTAACTATAGTATTTTCTGAATTCTACTGAGATCATTGTTGAAATATTTGAATATAGTTAAAAATAATTATGAAATTGTTTTAATCAAAAATAAACTTTTAAAATAAAATTCAATCCATGAATTCCCTTGTGTGTGAATATTTTTATCTCATAGGAACCATGAATAACCATGATAAAAATGTATATTATAATCCTAAATATCTAAAAAACCTTGATTATTAGTAAATTCGTGATCATAGTTGAACTTTTTGTTGTGGAGAGAGTTGAGTAATTTATTTTAAATTAATTGAGTTTGGAAGAAATACGAATGAGATGCATGTTTTATCAGTTATGTGAAAATTTAATAATATACATCAATTATAAAAGGATGTTGAGGACAATATCTTAAAAATATATTAAATTTGGTTCATATAACTACATTATGAACTAATATTATTCTCTAACATAGGAATATTAATGGCTACGAAGACTGTAAATCATACAGAAATATTATAGTACGTCTAACATATGAAGAGAGAATAAAAAAATAATTATCAGAAATAGACAAATTATTTATATTTGGTATTGAATGATTGTGCATTCATTGAATATTTAAAATTAGTTGTACGTTAAATTTTTAAAATTAATGGAAATAATGTTAACATTCTTATGTGTAAATAAGTCATAATAAATTATTATTAATTTTGGAACAAAAATTTTATCATTAAATATAATTTTTTTATTCAAATATACTATTACAAAGTCATTAAAAAAACCTGAAATGTTCTCATGAGAAACACAATGACTCTGCTCATTGGGTGGATATTTAGAAGATGAAAATTTTTATATTGACCCATAAAAGGGTTTCATAAATCGATAAATATTACATGAAATCCATACATAGAACAAAAATTATATTAATTTGATTTCTTGGTAATAAATTTGTATGTTAAAATGACATAATTTAAATGAATTTAATATACATCATACAGTTAATAGAGTTTTGGGAAAATAAGAGACTATATATTCTTGAGTGATATTGTTTATGGAATAGAAACATAGATTGGTTGTTGTTTCAAATTTTAAAGCAAAATATTAAAAATAGTCACATATCCAAGAGTCTATGTTTATTACCTTTTGATTGTATAGAATCATTATGTATGTTTGTTTTTACCACATGCAACTCCATGTTAAATGAACCATATAATAATGTTATTTTTAAATATTATTATTAATACAATTCATTTAAAATTTGGAGAATTAGTGAGATTAAAAATCATTATATATATTGTTTATACATAAAAATGTTTCTTAATTTATTCATAATAAATAATAATTCAATTTTCAATAAAATAATAATATCCATGAAATATACATTTCATATAAAAATTATTTTTAATTATGTTGATGATATAAAAATTATTTATTTTTGTCAAAATGAATTTCATTATATGAATTCCAAATTTTATGTCATTATATCACAATTGTTTCTGGGTTTGATATTTGTATTTTTATGAAAATATTGACTTCTAGATAATAATGAAAATTTTGATTTTTTTCAGAATTTTGTTTTTGATCATGAATGTAAAAATTAAATTTACTTTTCTAATAATGTTAAATTATTATTTTTAAAATAATATAATAGATAATATAATTATGTGCATTTGACGTAGTTTTATTGATCAATTTTGTGTTTAAATATTTTTAATCATAAAAATTGAATGTATATGAAAAATATTTTTTGTTTCAATTTTTTTTATCCAATAAATAGTTTTACCTCTTATTGAAATGGTATCATGTTAAATGGTTAAAATATATGTAATCAAAAAGTTTATATTTGGAAAATAGATCAATTTTTTCAATTTGATTAGAAACCATGAATTTTTTTTGTAACCATATTATTAGTACAATCGGTAAAATAGTGGTAAAAAATTTGTTATATGGTATCCAAATTTACCAAAAAAACAAAAATTTATTTCATTTTATGGATTATATGCGACTGTAATCATCTAAAATTTGAATATATATAATTTTGTATCCATCTCATCATTGTAATAAATTTTAGATAATACTATGGGATGAAAATTCCAAATTTTTAGTTTATAAACTTCAATATAACAAAAAATTTATCACAAATATTAAAATAATCAATCTTTGATTATATATATTTATTTGAAATATCATCTATTATTATTTTTTATAGTAAATTTTTTTAGTGATTTTGAATAATTACACTTAATATGAATGAAATGCTAACTCAATATTTCATCGATTAATAAGAAAATATAAACAGTTATTTTACAAATAGGAAAATTAATACAATTTAGAATAATTAATATATTAAAATAATTTTTCTTGAAAAATTTGACAAATTATTTATTTATGAGGTTATTATATTCTTATTTCGCAATTTTTTTAGTTTCTTTAAAGTGAAATTAAATTAATAGTGCAAAATGACATTAATAGTAGTTTATAAAAATAAAATAATATTAAATAATTTAAAAATCATAAAAAATTGAAATAGAAATATTTTGGTGATATTTTGTATAAAATTTAATACCATATCCATGTGTGATGAAATTTTACCCTTATAAAATAAATTGAATCTCTATAAGTGTCGAAAGGACATTATCGTGGTTGTAGTTTATATTGATTAACAATGAGACTATATAAAAAAATAATGTTTAAGAATATAGTTAAACCTCTTATAAAATTATTGTTTGATTGTATGTCAACCACATAAATTCTTATGATCTAATTATTTTTCCAATTGGAATCACTTTTTTTGATAATATATAATTTATATTTTATCTTTTTTTGTAATTCCATGTGTACCCTTCGCCTCACTTATAAAAGGAAAATCCTCAATAATCATAGTTAAAACCACCTAGGCATTATATTTAGACCAAAACATTGTAAACTATATTATTCACTACTATATCAATGAAATATCTATTCTGTTCTTCAGAAAATACCATAGCAATTTTCATTTAGAAGGGATCTAAATGAGGCCTTCCAAGGAATATGTAATCATCTTAATTGACCTCATTAAATTTGTATGTTATTTTACCTCCAATAAATATATGGAATTTATCATAAATTAATAAATCCATATTCATATGTAGACATAAATTTTACCATGAATATGCATTCTCCTATGTTCATCATCCAATCTATCCAATGGAATATCAAAATATTTTTCATGTGTACATACTGCTCTTGTTCTCCACTTTGTGATATAGTTAATTTTCTATTACCATCCATCATAGATTATTATGACCATGGGTATAAAATTTTTATATGAAAGTACATAAAATTTATTACTTATGTTATTATATTTTCACATCCACATTCATACATTCTAATGTCTTCGAAAATTATAATGTCTCTCATGTTTCATGTAACGACTACCACCACGACGAAATGTGGGTTTTTCATCTTGGGTGTATTAAATAGATAGTAATACATAAATATTTAACAAATTTAGTTGATAAATATTAAATAAAAATAATTATATATGAACCAATTATTATTTTCCCTTATTTTATTCCATCCATCAAGAATTAAAATTACATTCTTGCATGCATACAGTTTATCATCTACATGAACAGTGTAATTAATTTTATATCTCTAATATTTATGGACACACAAAATAAATTTATAAAGATTATATATTATATTTATATCCATATTAAAATTTTGGATATGATGGAACCAATATCTAATTAAAAGGACTAATGCTACCAAATGGAAATAAGATTAAACAACAAATAATTTATCATCGAAAATAATGACATTAAAAAATGTTAATAATATGTGATAAGTTATCCTAATTATATCATAAATTGTATCATTGATATGTTTACGTTTCTATAATACCTAAAAAATATGACTATATTTTTTATACGTGATATAATAATGAGTGTGAACAATGTAGAGACATGAGGAAAGAACATTCAATCTCAAATTATCGTCTTTGGGACATATGTTATGTTAGACACCTATATTATTTTTTGAAGTGTATATAAATATCATTAAGCATGTTATATCTATTATTTCCCTATATTCATTATATCATTATATTAATTTTATGTCATTCTTTCATGGGGATTTTGATTCAAATATTACCAATGTGGTAAGGGAACTATGTCACAACCCTTTTATAATTAGGGCTTTTATTCTAGTATTTTCCTTAAATAAATTAGATTATAATTATTCTATAAATACATATAATATTATTCTAAAATTTTAATTTCTAAAAAATTAATTATTTTATATATTATTCTTCACATTATGTAATCTTGATATCATAATGATGATTTTAAGGAAAACAAATTATTTTTTTCTACTCGATCGAGAATATTTTTCATCCATAACCATATTTTCATCTAAATATGTTCAGAATATTTTTACTAGAATAATATAGATTATTAAATACTTTTTTAACAATATAAATATTTTAAAATATTATAATAAGGAACTTCCTATCATTTTATGAATATTTTATATTTTTACTTTTTATACAATATTGTTAAAGGAATGTCATTTTTAATTAATATACATGAGACAAATTACACAATATAATAAATGATAAATGTTTTGAAGACAAATTTATAATTTCCCATGTTTAGTTTTGATAAAAATGATTTCATTAATATTTGTTAAATTTTTTACATTTCAAATAAGTTGTTGGAAAGGGAAAATGTTATTTTTCTCAACAAATGTCCAATGTATTCATTAAAAATAATTTTCATATACGATGAAATACATTGATGTCATATTGTCCTTAATGAGTTCATTATAAAATTTTTCCATCGTTATTATTTTTCTAAATGTTTTATCATTATAATGAAAAAATGATTATGAAACCCATTTAATTTCCATGTGTTATTCCATGGTGAAATGTTTAAATAATATATAATTATAAAAATTTTAATATGATTAATGTTTTAAGATATTTTGACACTCATATATATAATTTTAATTATTTGAAATGTTTTCCCATAATTATGAATCACACTAATTAATTTTTTATAGATTAATAAATCATGATTTATTAATTATATTCATGAACCTATCTATTTGATCATGATTTTAAGAATGGTCCAAGATTTCATATCAATATTCTTATGGGTGGACCTAGTATTAATGCAATAAGACTATGAGTGAATCATACATTCATATAAATCAATATATATTTGGCTAACATTTTATTCCAAGATTATTATATGATAAATATGTTTTGTATTATTAATCTTTTTTGTTGTCTTGATTTAATTTTTGTAACCCATTTAGTATATATGTTTATATTTATTAATGTTTATAATATTGTGGTATTATGTTTTACAATATTTCAAATCCAATATTATTATAATAAATTTTATCATCATTTATTTCATTATGATTCCTATCTGATAAATTCAATGATTAATTAACTGCATCACAATTATAATATAGTATATGATGGTTTTGCTTTTTTGAAATTTTATTATCATGTACTCATACACATATAAAGATTTTATGCTTATGTGATAATGGAAATCGACAAATTATTCCCTTATTAAGAACATTATATCACACAATGTTATATTTCTTATAATGACTTAGTTTTTATTAATTTCTTATTCTAAGAAATTTTTGGAAAAATTCTGAGACTATGCGCTGAGAGGACATGTGATTCCAAGTCCTAGTGTAATGGTTGTTTTTTCAAAAAAATGATAATATTTTTAATATTGTGAATGTTTAGTTTTTTTCAGAAGTGTGTTATAACATTGAAACAGTTTCCCAAATAAGAAGTCTAGGGGCACTATTGTATAATGTGATGTTTTATTAACTTATTTGAGGACTACCCTTGACTTGTGCAGGATAAGGGAGGAAGATAAAATTTAAATTTAATCCTCATTAAAATATTTTTTATGAATACTTTAAATTAATGAAAAATCATATTTTTGTTGATAATTTTCAAAAATATTTTGTTATTTCCATAAGACTAGAAATCTCCTGAGGTACGAAAATTGATCTTTTTCTGAAAAACACCAACCGAATCAGGAATCAGGATCTCGAAATAGATCTAATGAGTGATGCATTATCAACACCATAAATTAACTCTACATCAGTGATCAAATAGAATCTAGTTTTGTTGATCATTTTTTCCTTTCCCAAATCATTAATCTCATTAAAAACGCATTCCAATAAACAGAAGATTGGCATTCTGAACAATCATTGTTTGTGGTTGGTACTATTGGTGTGGAGTATATGGATGAAGGACAATAGATTTTCTGTTGTATTAGAATTTCTGTTATGAAAAAAAGTATCCCTATTCAACACAAATATAAATCCAGTTTTTTTAATTATTGTTGATTAATTATTTTCTCCATATGATCTTTATTTTTCATGGGGCTTCATCATTTGTAACCTGAATCGATAATTTCACAATGGATCAATCATTGGGTAGCTAATTCTTTTCTCAATAATCTCATATCGTGGATCAGAGATGGACAGGACACCCTGGAGATGAGGCGGAAACGGAAACAGACAGATCAATGTGGCATGGGAGATACTATCACTAGAGAGTTTTCTGAAAAAATAGGTTTCAACATGGATTCCAACCGATGGAGATTAAAAATGTGACCCACAGATTAATGAAAATCTTCCTGATTGGAAAATAGGTCACATGAGTGTGTCTAGTGGCCTGCAGAAGTTGGAACTAGCATACTGGTGCCAATGGCAGCATGCAACAACATGCAATTTCCACCCCATGATGTAGCGGTGGGGATCAATTGCCTGTAGAGGAGGTCATGAGGACCCACGACGAGTGATACTAGATGGCGAGATGTGATGGTATCACATGAATATATGCATGTGGCTGAGCTGTGTGTGATGTTTTTTGACCATGTGAGCAAACCGGCTATACAGGGGCGACACACACATTTTCATCAGGTGATGCATAAAGTGTCTGAGGCAAGTGGTGGAGAAGGTCAGCCTAAAAAATGTTGGATAAACGTAGTGAAATAGCTTATGAGGCGATATGGCTGGATGAAATTTTCCGCCCAACCGGTTGAGTCCGTGAAAAGATGATAGGTCGGGACACATCTAATTTTTCGGTTTTAGTCGTCAATCCCCATCCCTAGTCCTGATGGATCTGTCCTACTAAGGCAGCCCAGGACGGGCCCCAACCAGCCCTTCTTTTATAATATAACCTTAACTCCCATATATATCATTCTTTTGAAAATATTTCATCTGAGTTCATGCCCTTGAAAAGAGATGGTAATTTTGCGATTCACCAAGAAGTTATTATTGATGATGGAAGATAGAATAATGTTTTGAAGAATAGGTCATCCCGGTAAAATAATACCATGAGAATAATCAGTGTTTTTCATGTTGACAGAATCAAGGATGGTACTATATGAATATTCTACGACATATGTATTCATACCTCTATAACTAGGTGGAGACGGAACTCTCCATATTGTCGGAGCAGGTTCATCACCTTTGTGTAGTATTTCGACTTATGTATATAAAGGTTGAATATATACTCCCTTATCCGACCTGGGATCAAGTCCAAATTTATTGATGTATCAATATAGTAGGTACTCCCCAACTGGGTTGGGTGTGAGTCCACTATTATAGGAATTGGTAATCTGATGTCATTCCAGGGTGGGGGCCTCCATAAGTGATTTTTTGAAGAGTCGGTACTCTTCTATTATTAAATGCAGTGTGTTATCATGCGTGGGTGAATTCTCCCTTAACGTACAAAGGTGTGGGTCTATTATAACAAATGAAATTATAGAGTACGTAATCCCATATAATTCATGGTTGTGGGTCCCTTAGTTATTAAGTATGACTTCCCTATAGGTTAGGGTGCAGGTCCCAAATATACAAAGTCAATCTTTTCTATGGGACTAGGGTGTGGGTCCTTCATGAGTCATATTCTCTTGTAGGATATGGGTGTGGGTCCACACATATGGATTTTCCCTCTACTGTTCATTGTAGAGGTATAGATCAAGACATTCCTTATTGTTGGATCTCCCTCTGCTATTGGACACGGTTGTGAGGACTTGGCCCATCATCATTAATAGAATGATACCTAGATGAGATCTAGTGATCCCTAAATGGACAATGATTTGGGACACACGTTATAGTATCGATAGAGGATTCATGAAATGTTTAAGAGTTGGTCTCCCTCATATGTGTACTATTGTGATGGTTGTCCTCTCCACTTGGGTTTCCTTAGTCTAATATTGTCCATAAGACATCGATGAGTAAAACTATGATGTTGAGAACAATATATGAACGTACATAGATGTTCCAAATGGAGTGTACCTCATAAAAGGGAGATATCATGGATGATAGATCTCAGGGAGCATGTTCTCTTGGATTTATGTGTTACATTTAGATCCTTTGATGAGAATCCTATTGCTGGATATGTGGTTGGAACCTTATGATTCTTAGTATCTGAGAAGAGTATTTCAAGATGTTCTTGGTATATGTATGGGAATATTCTTATTTAAGGGTAATTGTAACATGCATATTTTTGTACTGTTTGTTTTCCATTGTGGGTTTAAGGGTTCCCTACTTAGTATTTTTACAATCAACAATCCACGATTATTTCATGCATGTGTCATGTATTGTGCATATGATCGATGTGTTGATGGAGACCTATGTGGGCCAAGACGTGGTGTGGTTTAACAAGGTCAAGACAACCGAGGTGCATTGTAGTGATATTTTAGATGACAATCCTAGTATAACTTTTCATTATAGATCGGACATGTACTACATTTCTCTTTTCTTTTTTGGGTATGTGTTATGTTGTAGTTCTGATTATTGAAATTAACATCCCTATTTTTTGTGAGTGGTATCATTGTTGTATGTGTATATGTATATGTTGTGTTTTTTAATTTTTAGAAGTTTTTTCATCGATATGTGTGAGTTTTTATAGTTTTATATGATAATTTCTTTTATATGTGGGATATATCTTACTTAGTTCTTATTTCTATCCCCTGGCCTATTGGTGGCATTCTTGTGGTAGTCACAGCATGGGCCCCATGTGATGGGTAAAGACAGAGTTGTAGTAGACCCATGTTTGTTTCTACATTGTGATATGTAGTCTTTACATTTGGATTGGGATGCATTGCGGCAGTGTTATGATGTTTCAATTTCTTAACTAAGGATAGAAATTCATGTGTTAATATGGATTCCAACGTATCCATTCACTTGTACTCTAATAACAATCGTTTTGACCCAGTACAAAGGAAAACTAGTCTTTATGAAATAAGAGTCACATGAATTTCATAGGAATAGATTGTTTTTTCAATTTCTTTCATGATTCTGATCTCCATATATAATATATTAATAATTATTCATCTTAATTCAAATTATAATTCATCCACAATTACAACTAGATGGGATTATAATGAATGATCATGATGATTTTCAATCCCATGAGTAAACATCAGTGCAGGACATGAGTTATGTGTCTTTGCCTCTAGGTGTTTTGGTAATGGTTCTAGCACCCGTAGAGCATCATGATTTATCATATGTCAAGTCGAATGATTCACAATGTATGAGTAAATTACACGAGTTCTAGAAGTAGTGACCTTTGAAATATTTGGGTGATCCAGACTCCCAGGAAGTAGATTACATGATTGAGTAATCCACATGGGTTTTTTATTAGTTTAGACCCATCCAAATCTGATGGTGGTATTTGCAACAATCCTTCATTTGGGATCATTAAGTTGATGATGGATCTTGGTGTTATAGTCATATTATGATGTGACATTCACATGGGATAAGTTCATGTGATGATTGATGGGATAGATTTACACAGCCATATAGAGGTCAGTGTGTATTTAAAATCTTTTGGAACATCGATGGGGAAAAATGATAGTGGTAGAGCTTGTGAGGAAGTTTATAGAATTTTCATGGTAGTCATTTTTCATGGCCCAATACCAATTTTTTAGTGCTCAGACCTTAGATTAGGTCTTACACCTAGAGATTAGGGAATCAATAATTCCACTAAGTATTCCTACCTATTTTGGCATTCTGGAGTGAGTCATGGTGGTTAAGAGATTTCTAGATGAGGATTAAAAGTATGTGACCACCGGAAGTGGTAGTGTGACTAATGCATCTCCATGTGATAGTTTATAAAAATTGATAGGATCACAGTGTAGGAGGCATATACATTCCCGAACTCAAATGCATGTGTCTGTGGTACAGTAGCATTGTAAATGACTTGATCAACCATTGGAGAATCAATATTATGCATGCAACGACAGTGGTGCATCTCTTTAGAGATTTCTTATCCCAGAGTGTTGTTGAGAGGGGGACATCTGATGAGACTCCATGTCATATTAATCACTTGGAGAAAAGAGTTCAAAATGATTATAGGTGAGGAAGAGGATCTTGGAGAGATACATGAGGTGGATGTCAGTGGTGGGGTAATGTTAGTATATGCATCATGTTAGTGAGGAAGTGAGCCGCTAGACACCATCCCATCAGATAGACCATGATTCATGCTTATTTCCAACTTTTTGACGCTAAATTGGACATGTGTCCATTATCACATAATGTTTTCATGGTAGAATATGGACGTTAGAGTGGTTGATGTGAGTGTTTTTCCTCTGAGTGTGTGGCCATAAGCATCACATGTACCCTGGGAGATCATGATGGAATGGATGTCCAATAAAGAGCTCAGTTTTCATCCATTTTTGGTATGATTTTTTTTGAGGTACAATAATACTTATGGTGGGGATAATGTAATTACTCATTTTATCATGATTTTTATTTTAGAAACTAGTTGGGAAATTTTCCATACATGTTGCTGATAAGGTGTGTGATTTTGAGGCACAATGTTCTTGGAAGTGTTTATCAAAAAATAGTATCAATTTTAATAGTACACATGAGTTGTCTAATCAAAATTCATGGAATAAATTTAAAATAGTTTCTTGGATCAGAAATATGAGAAAACCATTGCATTAAGAGTAGTGGTTTTCAATGATGTGAGGCTTATTCTTGATCAGCATGGGTTGGGGGTAGAAATTAAAATTATGTTATAGACGCCATTATAATAATCAATAATTTGTCTTATTGATGAAATGTTAGATATCATTTTTTCTTTATTGTTAAAATTCAATGTTTATTTCCACAACCATTAAAATTCTCTTAGTAAAGAAGAAGGAGCCACATTTGATGAATGAAAATGGATTGGAATATCTCGATTGGGACATGGATCAGAAGAAATGTGGATCGAAAATTGATAAATAAGTAGCTTCACTCATCACTAACTATCAACCAAATTAGGGTAGGGTGCTCATGATTTGTTTTCCTTTCCCCGTTCTTGAATATCATGATGAACACAGACCTATCAACTAACATATTATCACATTGACATGTCGTTACTATGGTATGAGTTTTATTCTTGTGGTGTTTATGGGTGAATCAACATAGAAATGTTTTCGGATTAAGTTACCCTTCTAAAAACAATTAATATCAATAAACAAGATTGTCAATCAAGGATTGTTCTTATTTTTTTCATTATTTAATCCCATTGTTCTTCGTTCATCACGGGAATTTTTCATTTAGCCAGTGACTCGACAAGTAAATGATCAATTAATCATTTCAACCTAAATTCATGGTGCAATGATCTGATATCATGGATCAGATATGTACAAGACATGATGAAGGTGAGACGAAGATAGAGTTGGATGGATCAGCGTGGCATGTGAGATACCATCACTCAAGCATTTTATGGAGGAATGTATTTTTGTGTGGATAAGAGAAAATGGTGATGAATAAAATGACCATTGGCCTATGAAAAATCATATGAATTGGAAAATGTACCACCAGAGCACTGGAACATACACTGGAAAGTAGAGATGTCCATGTGTCGGTGTGTCGATAATCGGGTGCCCATGGAAACATCACTGGGAAACTGTGGTTGGTGTCTTGGGTTGGTGAGACATGGTGGTTCCACATGGCAAGAATCATCTGTCTATCCCATAAGTGAAATTCATGGCCAAAATTATTGGATTATCTAGATAGGGGTGGTTCACCCCTTTGGGATGTATGACGTTGCACGTGGTTGAGCAATGTGCTACAAGAGGCCATCCCAGACGTTACTGGCCAAACCGGTGAACACCTCAGCCATGGCTGGGTGGGATGTGCTGACATATTCAGTCAATCCCATAGGTCCAGGCCAACCTAATGGGTCAAGTTAAAATCAATGGGTCGGTTCGGGCCCTACGTGTTGGGATAGACCCGGCCGGGACTCAACCATTCCATTTTTCACTAAAACACCTGTAACTCCCAATAATAGATTTTTTTTGTTGAGTCATCTTTAGCATTAGGACCAATGTCCTGAGATGGTACTTTTGAGATGCTTTAAGTGAATTTTTATGGAATTTGGTAGATGACCTAATGGTTTGAATATTATTTCATCATAATATAATAAGAACTTCAATGGAATCAGTGTTGTTCATAAAGAGAGATGCTATGATGGTACTCCCCATTTGTACTCCCTTAATGGGTACGGTATGGATCCTATATTATAGGATTTTGTACTACACTATCATTATCAGGTCAGGTCCGTCCATATGGTATGTTATAAAATATTCAGTAATCCTATGTTCTGCTATAGAGTTGGTCATCTACATGTGGTTAGTACTCCCCTGACCTATAACGGTGAGGGTACCCCATAAAACCTGAACTGAAAGTGTCAGCACTCACCTATCATGCATGGGTGTTGATCCACTAGACACTAGGAAGTTCACCCATAATGAGTAGGGTTAGGTGCTTGATATATGATGTCATACTCTCTTAATGGATTAGGGTGCAATTCCATCAAGAGTCATACACCCCTGTAAGATTAGAGTGTGGGTCCTCACTAATGGAGTGGTAAAATCCCATCCCAAGAATATGCGGGGATAAGGTCCTCCCATAGTGTTTCTCCCTCGGTTGCCAATCGTAGATTTGAGGAGTGACCCCATCAATAATTTTAGATTGATACAATGATTGAAGCTAGTCCATCCTTTATAAATTGATGGTCGGTACACTCCTTATATAGGTCGTATAGGGTTCGTGGGATGGTTAGGAGAAGGTATCCCTCTTCTATATACAGTGGTGATGGTGGGAATATCCACATTAGATTCTATTGAATTTCATTCGGTGAATGTCATCATTGGTTGAATCTTGGGTGGTGAAAACTGGAGATGGACCTAGAAAGATTTATTTAATAGAGTGTACCTCTTAGACGGGAGCCATCTAGGATGGGTGAGCTCATGGAACATGTACTCTATATTTTTTGTGTTTCCTTCCAAATCTATTATTAGAATCATGTTGTTGGCTATGATGTTTTAACAATTTCATTCTTAGTATATAATAAGAGTATATTTGGATATTCTAGGTATATGAATGGGAATAAACCATTTCAGAGATGATTGTACCTTGAATATTTTATCCTTATGTTTTTTCTTTGAGGTTTTAAAGATTTCATTTTGATTATTTTTTTACTCACCCATGCACTGGCTTTTCCATTATACATCACGTATTGTTAATATTATTGATTCTTTGATGATTTCCTAGGTAGGTGATGACTAAGAGGTTCTTAGCGAGGGACAAACAGATATAGGTCTGTTCTGGCGACTCATCAGATGACATTCTCAGAATTTTGGTTCTTTATAGGTTGGACTTTTACTAGATTTATCTTTTCTCCTATGGGTTTTTATTCTAACACATTTCACATTGTTTCACTACTATTTCCGGTAAAACTATGTGTGGGGTCATAGTGTTTTAAATACTTGTTTACTTAGTTCTATAAAATTTCATCATTTTTTACTTCGAGATGTGTGTGTGGGTACAGGTACTTATGTTAATGCCTCCAATTTGTGGGATATCTTTTCTCGGTGCTAGTCACCATCCCCTAGCCTATTAGAGGTAGGCATAGAGTACTCATAGAATGATCCTAGTGGTATGGGTCATAATATTTCCATTCTCCTAGTGATGAGTAATTTTATATGATGGTTATGTATTAGAAGTATTCATTTTGGGAATATAGTTATGGGTGATATTGAATATTTCTTATTAACTAAAAATATTTTTATATCTAGTATATCGAGATTCTAATCAATTAGGGTCCAAATATTTGTATTTTTCTATTATATTGAATATCAATATAAAATGATAATAATATATATACAGTATTATTGGGTCATAATAATTTGTATCTAATAAAATTTTTTGTCATTATTTGAATATTTATGTTAGAAAATGTTGGGTAAATCCAAAGGATTTTCCATGTAAAGGATAACATTCAAAAGTATATGTATGGAATATATTAGGTTTTTCTCCTAGATATAAATCTCATTATAGATAATATATGTATAATTAATTTTTGAACATAAGTATATATGGTTTATAACCCCAAATAATTATGTTGAGTATATCTCAATCATCACTCAAGGGCATGGTGAGTGTGCCCTCACTATGCACCAGGTCTGACATTCATATGAGATGTTCATAACATAATTCAAATATTATTTTAGGTAAATTATGAATAATTTGAAAAAATATATTAATAATATATGACCAAGGAGTAGACTATCATGTCATATATTGAAAATATTTATCCACGATTTAGACATACTAAAATTGATTTTTCATGATTATTGGGTTTCCCACAATTAATATAATTGTTCATGTTATAATTTCTTGTATTAGTCAACAAATGAGAATAGGAAGAATTTTATTACAATTAATTTCAATGATATTAGAATTATATTCCTCATGTGAAACCAATTCAAATGGGAACTATAATGTGTAATCATCTGATTATGACTCATCGTCTATCTCATTATATTATTAACAACAACAAATTGGATCAGAATCCTGTCAGTCCTAATAAGTGGAAAATTGAGTTTCATGATGAAATTAGAGGTAAGAAGATTAAATTTCCTATATTTCTTGTATTTGGGAAGAAGAACCCATGGATATTTGACATTGTAATGAGAATATGTTTTTTGTGTGAAAATAAAGATATAGATGAATAATCTACAGAGGAAAAATGAAATGTTTATTTAATGAAATGTATAATAATAATGGATTCTCCATTGAATCATATATGGTTGTATTTTCTAAATATGATATGTTTATGCATTATAAAATTTTATTTAATTGGGGGGAATGATGAAGAAGATGATCAGAAATGTTTTACAAGTAAATGTTTTTCTATTTAATTGACTACAAATAACATATGAATAAATAATAATTTTATAAGAATATTATAAAACCCATTAAATGGATTTAGATAGATTGGGTGATTTAATTTTTTATATATATTTATTTTAGAATTATGTGTTGGATTTATTTTCACAAAATGAAATATGGATATATGAATCATTTAAACCTTATGGATATTTTCACATTAGTTTTTCATTATGGAATTTCATAAAATGTTGAATGGTTGTAGTATTCTTTAAATGTGATTTAATTTCTATCAATATATTATTGAAAACACATTATTTTTGGATATATAACACTAAATTTATTTTTTGTCTTGATATATGAATTTTATGATAGGATAAAATAGATGATTGGTATTGATTATATAAATGATATAGTATTGAAGTCTGTGGAACTGAACTATTGTTTAATGAAAAAATATTTTATTTTATATTTGATAGATATTACATTATTAACAAATTTAATGAAAACATTCATGTAATATATAAATAAATTTTGTGATGATATTTCATTTTCATAGATTCTCTATGGTTATTTGTGGTATTATAATGATTCCTAAGAATATATGATCAAGGTATTCAAAAATTAGATATGTGACATTTAGAGAAAACATAGGTTGACTAGGCAATTAATGTTTTGTTTATTTTTGATTTTAATGTCAATATTTATAAATTTTTATTTCACATTTTGAAAATAATTTTTCTTTTTCAGGGTCATTCTTCTATCCATTCATGGAATATGTTAATTTAATCTCTTATTTTTATTGTTATTTATTTTCATATTAATATACATGCTATACATATTAGAAAACTAATGGAATCCATTTTTGTTTTTCTAAATATCACAATAGATTATAAATGAAATCTATTTAAATTATCCATAACATGTCCCATTAAAATTAAATATCAGTGCTTCTAGATTGAAAAATAAATATTTATTATTTATTTTCTAGATTATGAGAAAATGATGAAATTGATTAAAGTTCATAAAAAGATATCATTTTTGTATGATAAAGAAATATATCAGATTTTTTTCAATTATTCTATATTTTTATCTTAAAAATAATCCCTCAAAATTTAGTATATTTTCTTGAAATAATATGGTTCACTTTTATCTTCTTTTTTTATGAATTGATGGTCTTTTCGTCTATCATAGATTTTTAGATTTATTATTGTTAACATTATGATAAACATCTTCAATTTTACTTTTTATGAATCCATAAGAAATATTTTCCTCTAATGTGTCTATATTTTTAAATCCCACAATTTATCTCTAATATAAAAACATATTTCTGTGCTACATCATAAAATATTTTTATTTCCAATTCGATTTATTGGAGATGATGTTTTATTAATCCTATTTACGATATGGGTTTTAATGAAAGTGGTTTTCAAATATAAAACACCTAATTATAAAAACAATTTTCAAATTAAGATGATATAATTTATTAATTTTGGGAAAACTTTACACACTGATATTTTAAAATTTCAATATTTTCGATATAATATACAACAAGCAACACTATGTCAAGAAAACCTTGATGTATTTTTTTCAATGTTTTATTTATAACCCAACTATTAAATAAGTTGGTATGTCTGTGAATTACTATATTATGATATATATATATATATATATATTTATATATATATATATATATATATATTCTAAACAAATATAAACAAATTGATTAATTCTTAAAAGATAAGAATTTATTTTTATTAATGTTATATTATGCATAAAAATGAATTTCCAAAAAAAGTATTTATATTTCATATTTATAGAAGTTTTTATCTTTTATTAAAAATATCACGATAATATTGATTCCTAATATTGAAAAAAAAAATATTTATCTTTGGATGAATTTTTAGGATATTTCAAAAAAAAATGATTTTTTGATAAATAATGAAAAAACTGATTTATATTTAAAATATTGCATTTTTTAAGAATTTGTAATGCTAAACATTTTTATAAACTATTCTAAAAGAACTATTAGTTATATTATGTCATTAATATCAACATTAATACATTTTGAATTAATTATATTGTTAAATTCGTTATAAACATTTTTTGACTGGAAAAAAAATATTTTCTGTAATTTTTTTTTTGTCATTGTGGTTTTTATATTTATATTAAATTAATTTATGCCAATTTTAGATATTGAATATAGAAAAATTAATACATAACATAAAATCATGAGGATAAAAGTATTAATATAGGTCCCTTATTTTTGTTTAATAAGAATAATAAACATGGTTAAAAAATTAAAAAGCTATATGTAAAATGTGTTAGTTAGGGTACAGTCTAATGTGATAAGGTATAAAAATAAATAAAAAACTTATATTTTTACAATTTAATGGATGAAATAATACCCCAACATTTTTAAATTAAAATATATTATATTCTGGATCAATTTTCTCATGATAATGTCATTTAAATTATTTTATGTAAAAAAATTAAAAAATGACATTCATATTACTTTAATATATCAAATATTTTATCATAATGTAAAAAGATATTTCATTTTCATATATAAACATTTTCTTTAAATTCAACCAAATTTTTTTTACCATATTAATTTATTTTGTTTTAACATTTTTTTAATAAATACCATGAATACTTACACACCACTAATATATCATTTATTTAATAAAAAAATATATTAAATAAATTTAAAAATAATTAATATTTTAAAATATTTATATATAATTATGTTACATTATTTCTTAATATATATTCAAAATATTACAGTTTTTTAAAATTATTATCTTCTAATTATATCCTTGTATTAGGTTCATTAGTATCAATTTAAATGAATAATGTCAAAATAAAATTAAGGATATTTTATGAAAATAAAATTTAATTAAAATATTTTCCAATCATAAAAACATGAATGGTGATAATGTGGATAAAATATTGACTTAACTTTTATATATAGGAAATTTATGTTCCAATTTGGACCTTATATTTAAAATCATTACAAATTAGGAGTGGCAATTTCCATACCATGCTTTATGTTAAAATAGAATGATTAAGGTGTTAATAAAAATAAAACAGTTTAATAAACCACTAAAAAATCCATGATTCATTTTATGATGTTATTTAAACAAAATTCTTTTATATAATCACATATAATTACATTTGGAAAAAATTTAATATGGAATTTTTTATCATATAAAATTTTAAAAAATTGCACGACTTCATCTCTCATCCCGTAAAATAGAGAACAAATCCATTATATTACATACACCAAATATTGTTTAATAGTTTTATTAAATCGTGATAAATTATCATATAAACATTTCAACCAATGGATTATATGTTCTTGTGTTTTTAAATGGCCCTTCAATGGGTCCTTAAGAGGGGATATAAAAGAGGCATAATGATGAAGAAGTAATCATCTTACCCAAACTCCATCAATTTTATCTCCATTATCCATATCAAAATATAAGAAATATATCCTAAAATAATAAATCTATTTTCATAAATATTGGTAAATTTTAAAAATTTTATAAAACCACCTTTATTCATTATATTTCCCATTTAATGGGAAGTAAAAGTATTGTAGACGTGTATGTAAATATTATTATATCCATGTAGAGTATATAATTAATGTTCCATCAACGTCATTAATTTATGGTCATTATTATGGGTATTATATGTATGTATCTTATTTAAGAAATAATTATAATTAGTCAATTATAATATAACATATACCTTCAAACATTCATATCTATTTAGAAATAAAAAAATTACATTGGCATAAGTGTGGACTAAAACATCATCAAATGATGTGATTTGTTCTTAATATCAATTTTAATTAAATTATACTGAGGATATATTAAATTAGTTTATATGAAGTATATTATATAATAATTATTCGAAAGGGGTAAATTTTTATTTACCGTTATTTCATTCAATCCATCAAAAAAATAAAGAGTAAATAATTTTTTTAACCATCTATTTTATAGATGACTCCAAATATATTTATAATGAAAATAAGTTATAATTATTTAATTATTAACATTATTGTAATGATGATAGCATGATTAATGTACAAGGAATGAGAATTTCAAACTAAAAAATTCATAAGAGAATGAAAAAGTTACCATAGAAAAAGTTATTTTAATGAATATTTTTAATAAATGAGTCATATGAATTCACAAGAAAATAATAAACAATATGATTGATTTGAAAATTGTTTGATAATAAATTTACAACAAATATATATTTATTATATAGGATGATCAATCATGTAATATGATTAATTATTCTTCAGGTTATTATCAGTCGTCTGAAATTTTCTTCTTTAGAACATATGTTATATAATTCACATATCATCATATATGTGGGGTATGTACATAATAATTGAAATTTTATATCCTGATAATCTATATTTTCATGACTTTTAAATATTCAATTGAATTTATTCATTTATCTGGATTACAATTATAATGTTATCTAAGAGTTTTGGGGTATATGTTTTAATACTATTATAATTAGAATAATTTATTATTTTGTTATCATTGATGAAATTCTATGATAAATTATTGATGAATACTACTAATTTTAATTTCCTCTATCTATTTTTATCGATTACATATTTTTCATTCATTTTCCTCTCATTGTGTACTCAATAGTTCAAATGAATGTTCCTCTAGAAAAATTATAATGTTTTAATACTCTGTTGGGAATCATTTTCTTCTATATCCATATTTTAATTAAAATATTTGAAATAATATTTTTACTATTTTGAAATGATTAATTAAATGATTTTCTTCCAGTTTTTTACTTTCATGAAATTGCGTAAAAGAAATCATTCTATCAATTTCAAAACGCAGTACATTTTGATTTTTTTAATCAATTTTGAAGTAAATGTCATTTAAAAATAATAAATCCAAAATATGATTTCTTTTTTCATGAACACTCAATTATTTGAAGTTTAAATTATAATAGTACATGTTTCCTAACAAATAAAATCGTTTCCTCAATATTTGGAAAAAATTAGATTTTAAATCTGTGATTTTTCTGTGAAAACAACATTTTCCAAATAAAATGATCCTAGTGATATTTTATTGGAAGCACTATCAAAAATATATTCATTTCCTATATCCTAATAATTAAAAGGGATACGATTAAATAATATATTCCTTATTACTTATCTATATAGTTTGTGTTTATAATGGAAAAAAATATGAAACTCATTTCATTTCGATGGGTTATGCTTTGGTGAAATGAATAAAAAACCCATTTCACTTTCATGGGTCATGATATGATGAATGATTATTGATATTATGTCAAAAAAATATGATTTTAGTTATGTTATATATGTCTATAATTCAATATCCAACAAATGAATTTGTTAATCATAAATATCTCATGAATATATTAGGTTACCTACATCTTTTCATGATAGTTATTTTATGCATGGATTTAAATTTCATGTCCCTAAGATTTCATGTTGAATTATTTTCTGTCTTAATATATTTTTGATTCGACTCAACTTTCAGGCCCATTATTTATTTATGGACAATGAATTAAAGTCCTTGTAATTATTTTTAATTATTATTTCATGTCTATTAGATTATAAATTTTCATGATATGATGTCCTTAACTAAATGTGTGAGCCTATTTCTCTTTATAATAGTTTACAATTATGTAAGATCATATTTTTACAAATTTATAGGTATAATTTATGCTCTCATGTTTCGTGTTCATTTATTCCTTTAAGATTCATTTCATATGAACTTCCAAGATTTTATCCTTCAACTGTGTTTATAATCTATGATAGTTTTGGTATTTTTTTAAAAATAATAATCACATGTTCACATACACTTAAGCATATTTTTTATTAATTGATCATTTATAATTCCCATGTTTATCTTTATTAGAATTTGATATCCCCCAATTATTATTTTTCCATTTCTCATGTAAATAATATTTTTTTAATAGTTCACATTTGAAAATATTACTACAAGGCATGAAATTTATCTAAGATATTTAATATCATTTATTGAATAATAAGATTATGTATCCAATATTCAATAACAGTAAGCCTTCAGTATATATACACCTGTTTTATTGACATGTATTTACTATTCACAATATATATATATATACAATTTTAAATAAAAACGTGTTTTCACTGTACAAGGATTAAATTAGTGTGACTTGATAGATGCGATAAATTATGTTCATTTACCTCATAATATGTTTATTTTCTTCCATCACATTTATTGATTAATTTAGTTTTTAGTGATTCTCATGTGAGAAGTAATTTTAATTGATTATATAAATGTATCTTGAAATATTTAAATCCTGAATTTATTAAATTATTTAAATTTATGTGTAAAATGAATATCAATCTCTTAATATAAATTTAAATTTTATTTTGAAGGTGATGAATATTTTTGTTCATGATAGTTATTATAAAATTTGAACTAATCCAAAAATAATTCATTGTCGAAAATATCATTTTATAAATTTAAAAATGATATTTTTCTTACGAATGAAAATAATGTTAAATATTTTTTGGAATTCATTAATTAGTGGACTATTATTGTGGATGATGAATTGTGTTGAAAATAAATTCATAAAAAAGTATATTCTTCTATATGATTTATAAAGTGGCACATAAGGACAATTAATAAATTTGGTGGAGAAACTCGAGGAATATTATTAATGTAATCATAATAATTATAAGTAATATATAATATAATTTTATATAATCAGGAATACTATATGAATTTGAAATATTTTCAAAATATGTATTATACATTCCCCAATGTCTATGGAAATGTTATTTGACACTATATTAAACATAATAAATTCAATGAGGCCAACATTGGTGATGTGTAATATGTTTTTGACATGTAAGAAACACTTCATGTATGATATTATATATAAAAAATTCATATACCAATATAGTTTACATGAAATTTACTAATTTATGTATTGTATTTAGACATGTGTATTATTTATTTATTTATATAGATTTTATATATAATATATTTTTTATACATAATGTTTTCTGAGGCTTAATATTGTTTGATATGATTTTGGGAATCAAATTTATGATTTTTAGATAGTAAATTACATATTAATGATTAATATTTTGTGGATGATGAATATTATTATTTTATCATAGTCTTGATAACAAATATGTACTATTTTTTTCAAGTAAACTAAATTTTTTCTCAAAATAAAATTTTATATTATGAATAATATTTCAAAAAAATCACGAGTTATTTTTATCATGATTATCATATCAATGATAAATATAGGTTATGTATACTATAGGTATAATGAGAATATATTCATATTTGAGATCTTTTCAAAATTGAGTGATAATGAAGTCCATTTACAACATTTAAATGGATAAATGGAGGTCTGAATTCAAGCTAGATATTTTTAGTGAATCTAGATAATTAGGGAGAAATTTTAAATGAATGTTTGGGAAATATTAAAATGTTTTATACATGTGGACTGATACCAAGAACTAAGTACAAAATGTAGATCTATTTAAGTGGATGGAATGTTTTAAATGATTTTTTGATGGAATGAGTTTCAATGTATTATTTATTTTCAAGTATCTATTACAAAGATTGTGTACATCTAATCTAAATATACAAATAGATGAAAAACTAATTTATTATTTGGATAGTTTTATGGTAAACTTTTTACCATCACATTTTTTTATTATCAATAATAAATTCATATTCTGATATTTTATTTCAACAGTATTTAAAAATTTGGATTGAATATAATTCTATATGATTTAAATATTCGTCTACATTTTTTATTTTTGTTGTTAACTTATTTTCTCCATGAACATAATTATTCCCAAATATGATAATATTACAATGGTTCACTATATTTGCATCATGTCATTATAGATAATATTGTATAAGATATTTGTTATTTAATGTTTTTTAAAGAATAGATACAGATAATTAGATGTTTATTGGGTAAATTATAGATCACTCAATAGGATATTTTCAATCTAATAAAGTGTATGAAATTGAATTAATAACTATTCATTCACAACACACACATAATACTATTCCTTTATGAGATATTATTTATGATGAGTTACATCATTAAAACTATTTACATAGGGGTTAAATATATTTCAGACTATAAAATTATTCATTTTGTAATACAACCACTTAACCATTCACATAATATATCCCTAGAATTGTTCACCATTATTTATAATTGAATTCTTAATAGTTTTTACATGTCAAATGAATCATCAAATTTTCAATTTACAAATTATGATAAAATTACATGTAAGAACTCGATAATGATTATCATTTGTCCCCACTGTATTATGGTTAAAACATAATTAATTTATATTTCCTACCATATTGAGATAGGTGTGAAAATGTCTTTAAATATTACAATTAATATGTTTGACTGAATAAAATTTTGTTTTAGAAGTTGGTTGATAAGATTCCATAATTGAATAATGATGTAGAATTCATTAACATGACATTGATTGAGTACACCCGATCTATGTTGGTTATAGATTTATTTCCCCTGGCATTTTGGGTGGAGTTAAGAAATATGAAAACCTAGTAGATAACTAAATTATTATCTTTAAAACATATTGTGGAAATTATTAATGTAGAATGAATTAGAAATAACATAAATTTATAATAATTAAAATTAATTGTTTGTTTTTATTATATTTGGGTTTATTTCAATTGAAAGGAGAAGTTATATATTAAATACATTAAAAACTATATGTTGTGGTTATTATGAGTTTTGATTTTACAACTATGATATCAAAATTAAGAAAATCATAAGAAAAATATTTATATTTATGGGATATGTTTTTTGTAATGAAGGAATTTTTTTTTATTAAAATAGTTGAAGAAAATATACCATTTATCATTTAATTGTGGATCTTGAATGTATTCCAATTGAGGATATTGATCGTCAATTTGTTTATTAAGAATGGATATAAGTGAAAAAAAATTTAAAATTTATCCAAATAATCACATTCCACAATAGTAATAAACTAAAGATTAATGATTGAATAAATTATTTGAATTATCATTGCATTATTATTAATAATGTTTGCAAGCCTAAATTTTTTAAATTGGAAATTAATTTTATTAATAAAATAAATATATATTGTATAAATAAACTATATAATATTATAATTTATAAAAATAATACTTGGGTGATGATATATTTAATATGATAAAATAAATTATTTCATAAAAAATTAAGATTATCTTGTCACATAAAAATATAACTATTTACAAATGATTAAGGATAACTTGGCTGGGAAAGAGATATCAATATAAGTAGTTCATTTGTTACAGTGAATATTTTCTAGTATTATAAAATAAACCAATACAAAAGTTTTATTGATAATTGAATCTTGAGAAATATTATATTTGATGTGTATAAATATGATAACTATCATTCTTTATGATAACACTGATGGACGAATATAAAATGATTTAAATAGAAATATTTATTTAGACTTTAAAATAAGATCATATTTTCAAATAAAAAATTTGATTATACATAATGAAGGATACACTAAATCAGTGGATTGAATGATTTAATGAATACATTGGAATGATAGATTATAAGACATATTACATAAAAAATATTTTAATTTAAAATCATTTAGTAACTATTATGTCAATAATTTTTTGTTATATGGATGATATTATAATAATAGGTTTCAGATAACTACAAATAAATGTGTTGAAGAAGTATTAATACACAAAATTTTACATAAAAATTTATACGTGGAATTAATTAATCATTGGATGAGTATCTTATGAATAATGTTAAATGAACCATGGCGATTTTATAAATTAAATATGTTTATAAGAAATAATTATTTTTATAATGTTTGATATGAATAAACTTTTCCATTCCTCTTATAAACACTCATTATACAGAAACCATAGTTATTTTGATATATGACTTTGTGTACACTCAACTAAATATAAGACATTTAATGGGTGTTTTGGTATACACGAAGAAATTAAGTAAAAAGGTATTAATAGGTAGTTAAGTAGGTTATTATATATCTAAATGAAAATTGGGGCTTGTATATGTAAATCAAAAATTTATTCCATTTTTTGTATATGTTGATTTTGATGTGAATAGATAGCTAGATATATATATATATATATATATGAAAAACCAAAATAGAATATGTCTATTTGAATGTAGGTATAACTATGAGGTTGGATTCATATTTTAAAAAGGTAGTGGAATTATATATAATGAATTAAAATATATTATTTTTATGTAAGAAATAAATGAGATGATATAGATGAGGAATTCCCTAAATGAATTGGAAAATGATGAAGCTGTATTTTTTTATAATAATTCCCAAGGTATAATATATTATCTAGAAATTACTTATCATCATTCCAGGACCATGCATATTCAGTTAATTCACTTTTTACTAGGGGTTTAATATAGAATTGATCTCTTTACTAGGAGAATATTCATAAAAGCCTAAAACAACCAATCCCAACGACCAATATAGTTTTCATAAAAATATATTGAACAGAGTATTCATATGATGGGATTTAATGATGGTGATGTATCCAAGGGAGAAAAATAATTAGAGGAAAAGAGTACAGCAGAATATTATCTCTGAAATCAATCATTAGATTGGAGGTTAATAAGATATTTGGAGACTAATTAGAGGTTATACGTAACATACTGTGGGGTTGAATGATATTTATTTTCTAAACCAAATTCAAATATGTATATATTTATATTGAATATGTCGACTATGAAATATAGTTTGATTACATGATTATATTTAGTTACTAAAACATTAATAATTTATAAACTATTGTTCCAAGTAGGAAATGAAAGATTGGGGTGAATTGAGTTCTTGTAAAAACATTTATCTTAATTTATATATTTATAAGTCCCCAATTTAATATAAAATACATATCATTTAAAAAATGTAGTACATTTATAAAATATTTCATTGTTTTAATGATTTATAAAATATTAATTAGTTCCCAATTAAAATTGTTATCTTACCTTTTTAAATCTATCTACTAAACTAAATTTAATACAATAACCATCTAAGATCAACTACCAAACTAAAGTAAGGCTTTATGGATGAAATGAAAAAAAAGGAAAAAGATTTGAAATAGAACAATGTATTTAAAAAAAAGTTTTAGTCTTAATATGATACTTAGTTCTCCCCACAAGGTTACTATTTAACACAAATAAAATTATAAAGATAAACCTTATAAAAACATGGATCAGGGTACATGAAAATATACATTACATTCCAAGTCAATAGACATCATCCGCGGTTTTTTTGATGTGCTAATTACTAAAGGTCATTAAAGGACCTCTTTAATTATTAAATGCAGGATTTATAGGTGTAAAAATGACCATTTTATGAAGATATATATGTACCTTCCATTTCGGTGTCGGACATTGTCTCTGTGTTCTTATAACAGATAGATACACAATAATCACATTTTAGATAATGTACACAAACATAGATAAAATATAAAGAATGTTGTTGGAAGGAACTTTGTTTTTTTATTTTCTCTATTGAGACTCAATGACTATAGCATGAAGTGATTCCGGAGTCATCCATTGAGAATAGAAAAAAAAACAAAGGTTCAAGAGGTATTATTTATTATATTCATAGTGTGTTACATATTTTCTCAAAGTATTCTTATCTTGTCTTGTATTTTTCTATATAACTTCTTAAATTTGGTTTCTCGGCAATATTACTAATTTTTACATTTGGATATTCATGACCTATTATTGAATTATATTGTTCTCAATTCTCCATTTTTGATTAGGTGGTCTATTAATACACATCAAGATCAATATGAAGGATAACCTCGATCATGTGTTGATACCTCATACATCAAACTCAACTCCTAATATTATTTTAATGTTTTCTTCAAATGGATATTAATTTACATAGTATCAATAAATAAAACAAATAATATCATTAGTAATATTTTCGAATTTAATTAATAGATTGGAAATTTCTCTAAATAGTGAATAGTAGCACATATTAGTAGGATATACATTCGTCGTCTTAGTTTTTTGGTGTCCAAGTCATTTCGGTGTCTCAGACATGTTGTTTTACAATGATTGGTATGCCATTTAGTTAATAACTGATGCATCAGTGAATCATATATCAGTATCATATATATAGAAATATAATTATTCTCAGTCAGTAACATTTTTGGTGGGTCAAGCTATCAGTGACTCATTTCATTGGTAAATTAGACTTCATCGGTGACTCGTCTTTGAGAAAAATCTGGGATATAGTGTGTAACATGATGCAATGGTGTCTCATATGACGGTATTTCAAACATCGGTGACATATCAAAATCTGTGGATTATACATATCAATGAATTAAACATATACAATATTTATTAAACTATCTTACATTGAAAACACTATCAACATAGGTTAAGGATATATGTAAATAAGCTTAATCATTATTTAACATACTAAAACATTATTAAGCATAATTTTTTAATATTAATTATAGAGGAGGTCAAAAATCTCCCCCATTTGATGATAACAAATCATGGCATTATATAGAAAAAAAATTGAATTAAAATGATCAAATATATGGTTTGTATAATAATTAATAGGGATCAGAAGTGATGAAATTTTAATTAAATCACAAATACTATAAAGATCACATAATATATAAACAAATATTATATTGATCACTATATAGTGATATTTTAATATAATTCTCTCCCTGTGACATATTCCATAAACATTCTACCCCTATTGGGATCATCAAAATCGCATCAAATAATTTTGTTAATTAATAAAAAATGGAATCAAATGATAATATATATTACATTAAATAATAAACACAAGAGAAAACAAAACTTCTATAAAAAATCCCTATCAAATATCCATCCAATTACTCCTTATCTATTGTAGAATCCTTCACCCCTTTTCCCTTATCAGTAATGTTTGTAGTAGGAATAGTTTGTGTAGAATAAGTAGAGGTCAGAAACAAAGTGGGGGTATTGGCTTGGAGAAGAGGAGCACAAGTTAACACAGAATGGTCAAGGATTGGCATAAATGGTCTAGGAGGTCTTGAATGTTCCCGATTAATGATAGTTCTTATTTTTCTTATAGGATGATCAAGATTCATCAAAAAGAAAGTTAGATAAGGAGGGGAAGGGTGGTGTTTAGGTTTTAGCGGAGAGGATACATGAATGAAAATCATATTACAATCATGATGTATATAGGTATTTAATAAAATTATGACATCTATTATTATCTAGCCACTATGGTCTATAGCCTATGCAAAATTATTTTTTTTCACAAACTACTATTTAGTATGAGGGAATTAATTAAGCCATTGGACTTATTCATTGTCGACATCAATGAATGAAATAGTCTAAAATTTTCAACTATATAACTAAAATGACAATCCATGTTATTCTAAGTATACTTATTCTTAAATTATATTTATACATTATTTTTAATATGTTCTAGAATATTATAATAACTGTCAGTGTTTAATATTACAATATAATAGACATGATAATTATTTTGACTTATGTAATTGAGGATTTACTAATCGGATCTACACATAATTGTATGAATCTATAATTTTATTATAGTACTGATCATCTCAACATTAAGAATATGAATTTTAGGATCAGTTGAGCTAGTTGAAAATTTAAATACATCATGGTGATATAATTGCAACTATTTAATATCAAGTGTTGGAATATGTGGAGTAGCAATCATATAATATACATACTCAAGGCATGGAACCTCCTTGTCTATTGATATCATATAATCAATGGTCATACTATTAATTGAAGATACTATAAAAACCATATCATCCTTTTTTTTTGTATGACACAACAGCTTCAAGAATTAAAATCATAGCAGGTTCAAATTGAGAAAAAAAATCTCCATTATCCCAGTTCCATAATATTTTTTAAGACTCAACACATGAGTTGGCTAATGTGAAAGGAAATATCTAACTACTAATCACAACAATTATTTAATAATTATGAGTTTGGACATAGTCATGTAATCTGTATTCACTAGTATAGACAATGAAATAGAAGCAGAAGCTACTATTGGATCAATTTCAAGAATATTTTCTCCCTAATACCACAATTATCTAAGGATGAGTTTTATCATCATATAAATCAATATAATCCAATCCCAAGGACATATACCATGGATCTATGTTCCATTCAGTCACATCTATATCATCACAGGGAGTAAGAATATTAACTCTCAACCTTTTTGGAATCCTCTCCCCCATAATAGATTCATTCTTTGTAAATAAACTATCTCTTACATTAGTGTTACTAAAACATCTTATACAACCTGAACACCATCATTCATATGAAAATAATGAACTATTTCCACAACCACTACTAACATATGAGATTCATGTGGCTCTAAAAGTGGTGCATGTTCCACTAAAGTAGTATGATTAGGAACAATAGGCTCAATATTATATAGATTAAGATCAATAGGTTCTATAATAAGACCTTCATCATCATCAATTTGGTCTGATCCACTATCACATTCACCACTTCCATCTTCATCCTCATAATTTTCATCATTGTACTTTTTTTTCACTAAATACATTAACATCCACTTCATTCTATTTACTATCTCTATCACCATTATCCTCTTATTTTTACTCAATTACACCTTAATCATCTTCACCATTTGACTCCTCGTCTTCTTCACTACTATTTAATCATTAATACTAAAAATTTTATAATTCATCTGTCTCCTTGTCATCATCTTAATCTTGGAGAGGTTCCTTTCAAGGGATATTACTGGGAGGGTTAGTAGTTCCAAAGGTTATACATTTTGGATAACCAAATATATCTAGGTCAGTTCTATCATCAATAGGTGAACTATTTCCTTGGTTTGTTTCATCTCAATAATTTTATTTAGAATACTGACCAAAAATATAAAGTCATGAACAAGTTTAACCATGCCAATGAGCATTTTAGGGTGTTCAAAAGATTTTGATAACTCCTAAATATTATCATTTTCATCATCAAAATGTTTCTTTCTGGGATTCCTATATATTTTCAATCACATAAAAATATTTTTGGTGACAAAAAATCAATCACATCCCATTACTGATTCATCACAATCATTTACCAAAACATTATCTTCAGGTATTGCAAAAAAAACATCGAATAAGTCATCTAATGTTTACTGAAGTATAGTATAAGCATCTCATTTATATAAAAATTAAATACATGAATTATTTAATCTTATGACTCTTCTACAAAAAATATAGTCAATACACATCATGGTATTCTAAAGAGTAAAATTTCTATTTCCTTGGAAATTACTTATGTTTAATGAACTTAATCAAAAACAAACATTCACCATCCAGATCTATTGTTATTTTCATTCTATGATCTCCATTATTAGTAAGATAAGACAAAGATTTCTCAAAATTTTGAAAATCACTAGGTAGATGTGATATTAACTAATGATAATCATGAACTCCCTTGATGGGTACCTTCAGACATTATTCCCATTAAATAAATGAAACAAAATTCTACCATTATTAACTATATGATTTATTCTAAATTCATCTAAGGATTTATGATGTAATTCTACATACATATTGAACTTGTGCACTAGACCAATGTAAAAAATTCCTTCTGATGTAGGAAAACCACTCTAACCATTTTTTTCATTATAACAATTTTAAAAATAGAGACTTATGTGACAAAAACCATTCAAATTCCAATTCATTTTTGGTGTGATGACTCTGTTTGTCACTTTCAGGTGGATAATTTTCATTTTAGGTTCAATAGGTACTTTTTATGCTATGTAGAAGGATGAGACTCATGAAAATACATCACACATACACACTTATCATTATACATTATTTCAATTCTAATGTTGCTGGTTCAAGGTAGAGAGGTTGCAGTTCATGAGAGAATGTTTTAAATAAAAGCAGGAAAGAACAGATGCATGAGAGAATGTAAAAGAGATGGATCAACTCTAGTTTTCTCATTTATGGATCTAAATCATAAAATATAAAATGAGGATTAAAATAAAATGAATATAAATCAACCACATTTTTACATCAACATATAAAAATGACAATTTATATATCAGTGAGACACATCAGTGTGTCCTATCGATGGGTAATCATCAGTGAGTTATCTTCAATGACACATAAATGATGATATATCAACTGTTAGATATCAATAGTCAGTCATCAATAGTGAGTCATCAATGGTGAGATATAAATTTTGAGACATCAATGGTGAGACATCAATAGCGAGTCATTCAATGTTGATCTTCCCCAACTCATGTCTAATGTACTCATTATTTTATAATTCAATGGTATAATAACAATATCAGAATGATAATGTTTATTTACAATGAATATTAATTATATATAATGTTTTTGATAATGAAATCTCAAAAATTAAAGTCTGACATCAATATTTCATGTTCTAGAATGAGAAATTAAATTCTTGGAAATGATAACTTCACTTGTGTTGTCATGGTTTATGGAGACATGCCTAAATTGATATCCATAGTCTAGTATTGTGTGTTTTATCCATAAAATATGTTCACAATAACTTGAACCATCTATGTATTAATCATTTATTATAGAAAATATATCATAATTTGTTTACCACACCATGAATATATAGACATTAAAAAAATTACATATTCCAGATGTTCTTATTTATCTAACATTCAACAAACAATGTTAGCCTCATAATAACTAAGTAACATGTATTTTATCTAGGATAGAAATATCTAATGTTTGGTAGTACACATGAGGTATTTGGATTTGATTTTTAAAATAGGTTGGTGTTACTCTAAAAGAGTTTCTTTAAAACAACATTACATAGACACACTAAACATAATGTTAGGTTGGCTTGTAGTATAGTGAAGAAAAATCCCAATCATCACTATGTATTTCATTTTATCAACTGATTTTCCATTTTTATTAGGATCCAATTTATAAATTGAAATTAAATTCCAGCATTATTTCATACTACAGTTCTATAATGAACTACTTTTGTCTCAACACCAACATAGTTCCAATGATAAAGGTGTTCATGGGTCAATCAACAATATTTAAAACAGTGTTTCTATCAAACTATTTAAATTATTATTACATATACATCACCTATAATTCATCATTTATTTAATAATTATTGTTCATAGTTTCATTATATGACAAAATGATTATTTTTAAACATTGTTTCTTAGAGAATCTCTATTATGTGTTTCCATATCTATGTATATGACTAAATAATATAAGTAATGGTTCATAAGGGATATAATTTTCCTATAAAAATTGAATAGTTATATTCGGTTCTTGTATATGTTCATATTAATTTTTATTAGAATCAATAAATTTTACTAAACATTATAATTTTGATTCTTTTATAATAGTAGATCCAAAAGGTTTAGAATTCATGTCAATATTGGATAGGTAAACCTCAATATTTTCTAAGGATGGTTTGGGTTCATGTGGATAAGTTTTATAAAAGTTTACATGTAAGAATTCATCTAGAAAATAGTTTCGTCTATTGAAGACCCAACATTCTTTGTAAGAGATTGAATAACCAATGAAAATTCCTTCACATCTCTTGGATTCAAATTTTTAATGATTATAATTCTTATTATGGATAAATAATTTGAATCCAAATACATTGAAGTAATTAAAATTATGATTCCTATTATTAAATGAATCATATCCGGGATTCTTAATGATTGTTATAATTTAAAATATATTGACAATATTCAAAGATATATTTATATATTCTTTCTAAAACAAAAGGTATATCTTATTCATTATCTATACTTTGAGATATTTATTATATGGTTATAATTCTAATTTCTATTACTCCATTCTACTGGGGTGTCCAAGGAGAATATATGTTATGACTAAATAACTTTTGTGGTACTTTTTTTTCAAAATATAGATTTTCAAACTCCTGGATATTGTCACTTATTAATGTTTTTATTCTGAGACAACATAAGGTTCCAACTAATCTATCATACCTAGTAAAATAAGAACATGGTTCTATCTTATTATGTAATATAGTGTTAAAGTATAACTTGAAAATTAATCACATAGTACAAAACTATAGCTCATACAATTTATACATGAATCTCTAGAAGGCGCAAATAAATCCTTGTAATTCAACACAAGATGTTGTGATGTTGAAACATATTTTTTGTCTTGTAAAATATTTTATGTTTCATTACATTTTTAAAATTATTACATACATTATCATCATAAATGTTTAGTTTAGGTAGATACTTGAATATTGATTACTTAGTAAGCTTTATAAGTGAGTGAATGTTACAATGTACAAGTCTCAAATTCTATATCCATGAATCATTATTAATGGAAAATAAGAATGATATTTTTGGTGAAACTAATGAATCCATATTTGCAACAAAATAATATTCATTTATAATATAACTACATACTAATTTTTTTAATTAAAAAGATTAAGAGGCTCAATTTCAAATTAAAAATTAAAAAAATATTATTATAATTTTGATATGATAATAATATTGTTCATTAGATAATAAAAAATAACATTAGAAATTTAAATTGAATTAGTGTTTAAGATATGGCCAAGGACAATTGTTTTAACACATATTCACTAAAGGTGACATTTCCACCATCTATCTTGATATGATTAATTATGAATGAATATTCTTATTTCATGAGTCTTGAAAACCCAATGTCCACGTACCATAAGCATATGTAGGATCACATCAACTATATTTCATATGACAATTTTATGCTAGAATAGAATTTGGTAACCAAATTTTACTGGGTCCAATAACATAAGAAATGAAATAGTTGGGAACCCAAAATAGAATTATAAGTTTCATATAAAAAAATTAAATTTTTTAAAAAAATTAATATTTATTTGATTATGTGAAACTAGAAGCTGTAGTGGATTTTTTATTGCTAGAACATTCTGCAAATTTTTTAAATCTAGGCATATAACCACATATTATAAATTTAAATGAAATTTTTTTTAATAAAATTTCTTTTCCAATGTTAATAACCAATACAAATAAAATATTTAGGAGAAAATTATTTAAAAAGAATTTGAGAAAAGGTATATTTACAATTTTTAATTCTATCATCAACCATCATTAACTACTCATTAGACTGTTTCAGTTCATTATTATCATTAACAAATCGATCATCTGATTTCTTTTCAAATGAATTTTCTGATTCAATATTTGTAGAAAGTGATTTTTACTCTTTCAGAGACTTATACTTATAGTTCAGACCATTTCATGTATCTCAATAAATTTCAATTATTCAAAAATATCCTTATTTTACTTATTTTTTATAATTTTAATAATAGGATTCATCATCTTAATATTAAGAATTCTATACATGAGATTCTAGGGTTACCTAATATTTTCACATAAAACACATATTACCTTTGATAGATTTATCATTATTTGAAGACTCTAATACATTGTAGTTATTCTCAGAAGAACTCCAGGTGGCATTCATAACCTTCATTTATTTTCTCTCTTATAAATCACAATTATTTTAATAATCTATTTTTGGACAACATATCTTTACAGGTCATTTTCTCTTGCACTCATAATAGACTGTCAAAATATTATTATCACTTCTATTCTATTTTTTTTATATTTCCCTAGTTTTTATATATTCATCTATTTCTAGGAATACTATATAACATCTTTTTTCTATATATGTATTTTAATCTTTTGGATAGTTGATCCATTTCTTCATCATTATCTGATGGTGTGGCATCAATGATGGTACTATCAGCATGACCTTTAATTTTCATAAATTATTAGTATACCAATAATCTCATTTACATGTATTGAATCAATGTCACGAGATTCACTAATGGATATTGATATCCCAATCCAACATTCTTGAAGACAATTGAAAATTAGTATGATCTATTCCATTGCAACAATTGTCATTCCCAAGGAGATCATCATATTCATAGTCTCATTTAACATGAGATACATATCGAAATTAGTATCATAATTCCTCATTTTTATCTTATCATATTTAATGGTATATGTGTTCTGCCTTTGTTCCTTAACATTAGGGGTTTCTTCATACAAAATGGCTAATTTATCCAAAATATCAGAGGTTGTTTTACATGCCAAAATCATATTAATATCTTCATCACCTATTGTATTTTGTAATGTACTTGTATCATTGAAATTTCTGTTTTATGATGTCTTAGTGTAATTATCCCATGTGTTTATAGCAGTAGAAAAAATCATATACTAATCAAAATTGACATATTAGACATCAAATCCATGATTTCTATATATATTTAAATTTTTATTTTCCACTAGGAATAATTAGTACCATTAATGTTGGGAGGTCAATTAGTAGTAGTAACTTCATATTTTTTATCCACTTAAAAACATTTTAATGAAACGAAAAATATGAGCTGATAAAAATTCTGAGATCATGAAAATACACAACGAAAATAAAAGGTGGTAACATTTTTTAAAAATATTTTAAACAGTTATAATAATAGATATCGGTCCTAGTAGGACACTATATAGGGGGTAAATTGAGGCCCCATAAAAATTTACTTCTTAAAACAGTTATTTAAACGTACTCAATTAAAAATTTTCGATGATAACCAAATTATAATATATATATATATATATATATAATATGTAATTATATCAAGTATTTATCAATTATTTCATAGTTATCAGAAAAAATATTTATTTTATCATTTTTAATCAATTTATAATTCCAAATTAAAAAACAAACAATATCTAATATTGATGATCAATTTATGGTAAGGTTTTCAGGTTCAAATGAAAATAAACAAGGGAAAAAAACCTCCAAATAACATAGTAAATTTAAAACAAAATTTTTACCCTCATCTTGAGACATAGTCTCTCTAATTGAGATCAAATTATTCTAGGAAATTTATAAAAATTATCGTTATCTATACTTTGGATTGAAGAAAACAACATCATACAAAGATATCTAGGTCAACTAACCCCTTTTAACGATTTTGGGGGACAGAAAAATACAAAACAACATGCAGGGACCTCTTCAACCATAACTTGTTGGAGTGTAATGGGAAAAAAGTTTTTAATGATATCATTGTGTCTTCCAGATTAGTGTTAGAGTTTGTGTGTGATTATATTACAGATTGAAACACGTTGATTGTATTGTATTGAATTTACAGAAACATAAATAAAATATTGAGAAGGGTGTTATAAGATTATATGTGTTTTTATTTTCATCTTTTAAATTTCTAAATTATATCTTGATATGAATATGGAGTAAACTTTCATGATCAAATAAATAAATAATGGTTTTTGAGGCCTTCTATCTTCACTTCATAGTGAGGAAATGATTTTCTCCATGGTTTCTTCTAAACTATTCAATTATTTCTATATATTTTCTATAATTCGGGTGCACATCAATCTTCCTGTTTTTTAGTACATGTAATTTGCGACTTATTATGATATTATTTGGTTCTCACATAAAAATTTTCGATCAGTTGTTCTCATTATACACTACAGTTATGATAAAGAGCATGATACTGGTCATGATATAATACCTTATTCCTCATACTATACTCTAATAATTCTTTTAATATTTTCTATGAAAATTTATTAATTTACACAATATCATTAAATAAAAAAAATAGAACTGTTATTATTAAATTTGTTTTTATGTGATAGATGAGAAATTTTTCATGGTCTTGAATGGTATCTATGTTTGGTAAGTCATTCTGTTGATTTCTAAATCTTTTGGTGTCTTAGAATTCATGGTTTTGTAGACTTTTCTATGTCTCAGGATTTGTAGGTCATTATGTTGATTAGTGATGCGTTGGTGACTCATCTATTTGAAGAGTATATTTAGATAAACTATGTATCGGTCAGTCTCTCAAATGTTCGGTCAAGTTTTCAGTGATAGGTGACATCAGTAACTCAAAATTCATTAGTGATTTGTCATAGATAAAATTTGGTGATGCTATTAGTAACTTGATGCAACGGTGTATCATCTATTCATAGGTCAACCGTTGGTGACATATCATTATCAGTGACTTATTCTTAATAGTAAATTGTTCTGATCCATATTCTATTGACATTTATTATGTTGTAGACACTATAAGAAGAGATTAATGATATATAAAAACATGATTAAATCATATAAATCTTAATAAATCATATTTAATTATAAATTTTGAACATTAAAACTAGAGGAATTCAACAAAAACAACTGATCAATGGTTATTGTAATTTTATTTTAAATTTGGAAAATTATGGAACTCTATAACAAGGTAATTAAAAAAGTTTCATGTTGATAGAGAATAATTTGATCCTAGTAATAAATATTGTATTGATGTAAATGGAATTATAACTAAAAAAATGTGTGTTTCATTAATTAGGAAAACTGTTTTTAAATTTGAAGAAGTTATCTTTGATGAAAGAGAAAATGAATGAATTATAGACAAAAATGTCATCATATAATATTATTTCATGACCGTCACAAAAACACCAAAATATAAAGACCTATTTCTTAAAAGATAATTATTAGTAGATGGAACATTAACCCAAAATTAGAAATTTTATTTTCCATATAAAGAGATATAAGTATGTCATGATTCCACGAAAAAATATATCATGGTGGTTCTTGATTCCGATATCTCTATATATTAGTAAAAATTTGATAAATTAAATTAAATTTATAAATATATAAATATTTAATCTAAAAATATATAAAGTTTTGAAGATTTGATTCTAATAAATATCATTGTTTTAGATCATTCAATGATCATTGATCAATTAAATAATATAGTGAGGGTTAGACATAAGATAAATGAAGAGCTCATATGAGTATTCATTGGTATATGATCACATTTTTAATATCAAGGGAAACTATTGACTCCAACTATTTCACTAATATATTAGATTACAAATTATATGGAAATGTGTAATAAAAAAACGATGATCTGAATTTTCTATTAAAAAATTTTCAATATTAGAAAATGATATATAAATAAGAAAAATTCAGCCTGGGGATTGATATAAACTTTTTTATTTGAAAAAAGTAATAAGAAACCAATAAATAATTAATGATAGATTTGGGTGGTGTAATATGAATCTAATGATGAAATAGTGAATAAACATAATAATACAAAACAAGTTATATATTATTAATTTTCAAATATAGGATTTACCAAATATGTTTCTCTATATGTTTCCATAATGTTAATAATTATATGATTGCATTTTGGTGAAAATATAACTCCAAAATGTATTTATTAATTATATTTATATAAGGAATAGTAGATAACATGAAATATTTGATTGGATAATCCTAATAAGAATTTTTTTGAATTGGATGATTAATAATGAATTGTTTATAGTTTTGGACGCTCTAGGTTCTAAGAAAGTATCATGATAAGTTGTATCAATGTCATAGTGTAGACCAGTTTTGATGTTGGTGGAATCTCACTAAAACTATATGTAAATGATAATTATGCTTTAGTTTAAGCATGTGGATAAATGGTGGTTACTTTTTTAAAAATTCTTATGGATAATAGTTTTTAGGACACATTTATTGGTGATGAAAAATTGTGCTGACATTTTGATGGTATAAGTAAATTTATGTTGATGATATGGCATGAATGCATGGTCGCTAGTTTTAAGGTATGATAATTCAATGAAAACCCAATCACATACTAGTTTATGTATGTATAAATGGATAACATAGAATATTTTATGTGATACCCATCCTATCAAAAATATGTATTATTATAAAAATCCATAATGGATTATTTGTTAAAAACTAATGATTTGCATTAGAGGAATGGATCATTACATTTCAGCTAAATGAGATAAAATCATTGAGTGCGGTTAAAGAATAATTATGTAAATTTTATATTTTAGTTATTTTTGTTGAATTAATATTTTCATACAAAATAACAATAAATATCAAATCACATTATCAAATAGGTTATTAGCTATATTGTTTTTTGGTTAATTTTAAGATTTTTATATTTAGATAAATTAATGATCAATTTGTTGTTTTTGTTATTATGTGGTGTTGTACATAAAATATGAATTTAAACAAATATTTTATTGGATATCATTTTATTAAAACCCTATTTATTACATATTTCATGTATCATGTGAACGTAGATTGGATGATTAATTTAATCATTGAATTCATTATCTTATATAGGTTGGTATTTGTTAAAATATATTGTTGTAGTTTTGAACCGTCAGAAAAATAATATTAAATAAAATCTCCATTTAAGATTAATGTTTTTAAGAAAATATCATCATAGAAAATGTGTTATGTAGTATTATAGAGATGATGAAATTAAAAAATAAATAAATTTAAATTAAAAAGTGGTGTCCAAACCACATATACAATGGTTAATCCAAGAATTATGTTCCTATAAAATGATGAAAAATCAATATAATCACGATCCTACACAAGTTTGTAGGATATTTTACAAATAAGGTTCAGATTCATTATGATGTGGTTTCCAATGATATTCTAATAATATTGTCACATATTATTGTTTTATGATATTTTGGAAGGTGTTATAGATTCGAGAATATTTATAAAATTATGAGATAATATTCCTAGAGTTTCATACTTGATTTTCAAAGGATTTTAAATATCTATATTGTAATTAAATAGAATTCCAAAATGAATGTCTCGTCATAAAATTATGTTTTAAAATGATTGATATCATGCCTCAATGATGATAATAATATGATGGATGCTTAGATTAATAGATCTTTTCTCGTTTTAAATGTAATTATCATGTTTGGAATATTAAATTATTCCTTATTTAATGAAGTTGTCTCAAATTTAATCGTGGTAAAATTTATATATTCCACCATGACCATGGGGGTATATTTATCATTAAAAAGTGGAATATGTTTGATATAGATTAACGGTTTTCAATGATATCATAAAATAGTATAATTAAATATCAATATTATTAAATAAGGAAGGAAGAATCATTATAAATTTGATGAAGGATCTAATATCTACAACAGAATTGGTTTAATTTTCATTCACTTTCTATTTAGATAATAATTTATTCATTTGGAGAAGTGATTATTTAGTTATTATGAAGATAAAATGGAAATATTTGTTATAATTTGAGACAAAAAACAAAAAGGATCAGTGAGGAAACACTAATATTTAATAAATAATCTGCGTAAATAGTATACTTTAGTACATGTTCACATCATCATTTTACACTCTGTGTATGTAGTCTAGTAACGGTGATGAATGTAAGTTTTCATGCTTCTATTTTACATGGATTATCACATTATAAATTTTTTTATGAATATAATAGATTTCTTAAAACATTTTGACTGATTTCACTAGAATCGGTAATTCTAGAAATACATAGTATGGTTTATCCCACCGAGGCTATATTCTAGGAATAAGACCACCTTTTATGTTCATAAATATTTATAATTATCCCTTAAAAAAGGCCATGATCATTTTAGATTTCATTACAAGCAAATTATATGATGTTGCACTCACCTATGGTATGGTTTATTTCATTATTTCATGGTGGACTTGTGGAATCATATAATACAAAAACATTACTATATCAATTTATTTCAAGGTCATGACTATTTTAAGAAGTAATTTTGAGAAACAATGAGTCACTGTTTCCAAATTTTTGGTCTACCCTAATGGTGGATACATAGAAGGACATTGTGGTTAGTAAACTATAATTTAGTGAGGTCAAACTATTGAGCATAAATTTTTTTATTAAAAAAATAAATGCACATGAAATGAGAAATTTTCAAATAATTATTATAAAACAATTCATATATTATTAATATAAATAAATATAATATAAATTTGAACTATATATTTTTTCATTTTTAATATAGTATTAGTTTTTCTAGAAGTTATCATTTATTACTTTTATCCATTTTATTGAGGAAAAAATAAAAAATAATTAGATGTAGAACTGATACTAGTTTATGGTTTTGGAGAGGATGAAACATAACCAATGGAATTGAAAACATCAACCGAAACATATATAAACAACATCATCTTAACATTATAATAATACTAAATATATAATGTTATAATGACATGTATTTTTTACTTTGATTATATGGAATGTATAAGCTTATCTTTACATTCCTGATAAATTTCAAAATTAAGAGTCTAACAAAATCCATCCACAAATGGTATCCATGGGATATATCAATATCCCTATGCATGGTAATAGTCTCCATTATTCCTTTTCCGTTAATGAAAGTTATTAAGGGATTGATAAAAATGATATATAGAATTCTATAACAAGATTAAATTCATGGATTTTTTATAAATGTGTGAACACCATCCACAAACATAGAGGCTATTAATATAGGCCATTTATAGACCCTACATAAATGTTAAATATAATCCTATTAAGTACAATGTTTTAAAAATGATTCATGTGTTATTACTCTTTATTATCAATGGGTTAATTAACGGTTCATTATGAAAATTATTCAATTGATTGGAAATGATGAATATGTCTTATTGTGGTTGTCAAATTTTTTTAAAGTTATAATGAATCATTGAAATCTATTTATATTTATTTTTTTGAAAATCTTTTTGATTTTAGTTGGAGTGGAGGATAAATATATGTGAAAATATGATAATATTCAAATAAATATTAGGGTTTTATTATTTTAGTGATATTTTTATATATTAAGTACTTCGTTGGGTTTTTTCTTATGATATTCTATGGTTCCTCTAGGTACATGTTTGAAAATTCTAAAAAATTGTTTTTTTCAGGTTAAATTAATATTATTGTAGGACTAGATAAGAAAAATAGATACTAAAAACATTCTAAGATTATTTCAGTTAATGTGGATGAACTATATTATCTTCATATGATTCAACAACAATGTATGGCGAATTATTTTTTGAAAAACAAACATCAATATATTGTATAAAATGATAATAAAGACAAATATTGGAACAACCTGAGGTTTATTGAATTTTATAAGTTTATTAATGTTAATATGTTTTTAGAATAGTAATATTAATTGTACATTCATTCATTATATGGTTTTTAGGATGAGTTTATTGATTCTAGTAAAGTATTAAATTTATTGAAGGACATAATAAGTGATATTAAAATTACATACAGTTGAGATATTTTATATTGTAATTTTTCTTAACTGATTATGGTTGAATGTTTTGTTTCGTGAAACTTCATAATATTAATACCCTCAAAAAGATCATAACATTGTGGACATAGGGGTTTTTCTTAACTATATAATCTATAAACTAAAATATATACATGTTATAATGAAAAATTAATTCGGAGATGAATGGTTTATTATATAGTTAAATAAATACATAAAAATTATTATTTAATCTATATTATATGGTAATTACACTCATCACATTGTTTTTTAAAAATTAATACATTTATTTATTTATTAATATATAATTCTACTAGTGATTAATGTAGTGGAATGAGCTGAGTTTCCTATGTCTTCCACAGTAATAAGATGACCCAAATATCAAGATGATTAGATATGATATAATAAATATGATCATATAGGATTGTGAATAAGATATTATTTCATTCATATTTGGTAATTCACAAGTAATTTATTTGTGAATTATTTTCTTATGATATTTTCTAGTTACATGATTACATAAAAAGATATAGATTACTATATGAATTGAACATCAGATATTGGTTAAATAAATAAGTGAAAATATGTTTATTGTGGGAGTACAAACATATTTTAGACTATTGAGGAAATGACTAGTGCATTTTCATTATATAATTCATGAAATGGGTTCTAATATGGGGAGTTTAAATTGATATCTAGAATTTATTTATTTTTATAATATTTTTTCTTTCAGGTCTATTGGATAAAATTTATAGAGAACTAAAAGGAAATATGGCTATAAGAATAATTTTAAGATAATGATAAATATTTATGATATGTATTTTTTAAGAGATTAGAATTTGGAATTCTAAGAATTCAGTAATCAAGAAGTAGATCATTGTTTAATTCACCTGGATTTGAAAAACAATAATACTTTTCATCTACAAAATATTTACCTAGAATTAAGGATCATTAAAATTTTATTTTAATGTGATCAAAGTATATGTAAGGATAAATTAGTATGATTATTAATAGTTTCTAGACCATTCTGAACAATATTATAATCAAAATTTATTGGTTATATTAGATACACAACTAATACACATCAATGACATCTAGAATTTTGTTGTGTTTGTGATGGGAAGGATTGGGTTATAGGATGATATCTATCTATAAACCAAGTTATTTATAACAATATTATAGTAGATAATTTAAAAATTATATCCTAATAATTAATTAAAGGACTAATTCACCCACATTGGGGTTAATCCTTGTAAAAATTAAAGATCGTGTACCAATTTATTTATAATTTCAACCGTGTAAGGTAGATTTTAATATCTAATATGCTATTCCTTAACGTGTATTACATGTTTCATTTACTATATATTGAATTTTAAAATATTATGAACCACTAATTCATCCTTTCATCTATGTGGATGGATTATTATTGGGGAACATCAATTGGTAAAAATTAAATTTGGTTCCATCGATGAGAGCCAACATTATTATAAGAATTAGTGTTATTAATTATATTAATAGAAGTCTAATTCAAATCATTGGTAGAAATAACTAACATGTGTGGATGAAAGTAAGGATATCATATATATTATTTCAATTCATGGAGGTTTTTGATTTTCAATAGGGGGATTTCACCAAATGAATGAAAAATACATAAATTTGTGTAAAATCAAAGATTATTATATAATTAAAAAATATAAATGAAGGTTATAATAATTTATACTTCAAAAGATACTTAGGTCTAGTTATATAAATGATATAATGTGGCTAACAATGTTAAAATCTAAAAAAATAAGGCTTGGTGAATCATATTTACCAATATTAAACTATGGTAAAATAAAATCATTGAGTATTATTTTATATGAATAAAACATATAGTGGTAATTTAGAAAAATTAGTTAAACATAAGAGTATTTAACAACTATATATATGGTAATTGGGAACATCAATGATTTATTTAATCATATGAACACCGAACTAAACATAGATGGGACCTCATAGATGAAGAACTATATAACATCATTGTTGATGATTAAATTTAAATGTTACCACTATCCAAAGACAATGACAAAGAATATATAAATTTCGGAGGCATTGTGAATCTCTATATTCATTTTCGGTAAATTAATGAATATGGTTATTATGATGAAGAGGATGATAAAGATAATAGTTATTAATGATTCATGAAATTAATCCCCAATATAATAAGAAAAGGAGAAGGAAAATAAAAAAGAAAAATTTCCACTCAAATGGTATAAATGTGTTATTGTTGGAAACTATTCTATAAACTATCCAAAGGAAAGGAATGATAAACATGAGTTATATTATCTAATTTACAAAAAATAAAATAAATATTTGATTCAGAATTATGATGATTTAAGTAAATATGGTAAATATAAAATGATAATTACTTGAATAATGAGAAGAAATGTTCTTAGAAAATAATATGAAGAACACTATATATCATGTAGAAAATGAGTCTTTTAATCTCATGGAAAATTTATAAACTGCATTTTTCATGTTTATAATCATTAATAAAAATAAATGACTAATTAATGATGATGTGAATTCAATTTCATAGAGTATATGTTCAGAGATTAACATGAATAATGTAATGAGAAAATTAAATTGATCCATAAAAAATAAAAATTATAAGCATGAATTTTTAATGAAGAATAATGGGGTGAAAGTCATTGTCAAAACAGAAGTATAACTAATTAATGAAACAAATAAATCCATAAAAAATTTCAAATAAGGTGAAAATTATGAATGGTTTTGATGAAAAAAAATTGAAAGAATAATACCTTAAGAAATCACAATATAAATTTCATACATCTCAGAAAGAATTGAATAATATACAAAAATATCAACAGTGATATTGAGATCATTTGTTATTCATTAGTGGTTGTAAAATTAAAGATTATAAATAAACATATTAAATCACTATATACGAAATATAATAATAAACATATTTTACATATTTTGAAGTTTCATATTTAAAATATAATAAATTATTGGTTAATATAAATGGTGAGAAAAAAATTTCCCTATCAATTGAAGGTCAGAGTGTGTCCTAAAGAACATCCTTCCCAAGGAAGAAGAAATCATAACACATAGCTATCCATCATAAAAAAAATTATTGATAAAATTTACTCAATTATACAAAATTCAGATATATGGGAAGTAATAGTGTAATGGAATGTTATGGAACAAAAATCATTCATATATGCATAACATGACTCTTATAGAGATAAGGAATGAAGAAATGGTGATTACATAAAAGAAGATAATAAAAGATTCATAGTTGAAGATAAGTTTGAGTAAGAAATTGATAAATATATATACAGAAATAGCATTATGTTTGTGAATGAAATATGTGTTAGTTGGGACCAACATGTTTATTATTCATGGAAATTCATGAAAATTATTCCATGATTGATATCGAATAAATAAAAGAGAAATCCTACAAAATTTTATAAATTGATGTAGGATGAAAAGTAGTTAGTTATAGATGTTTGCTTATAGGCATATAAAATCGAAAACCAAAGAGTCGTGTTATTTTTTAATCTTCTACCAAAACAAGTAACCTAAAAAAATGTATAATTTAGAATAACATCATGTTGGTGTAATAATATTTTGAGATAATGGTTCTATAAGTATAAAAGGTGTTGGTTTTACATATATTGAATCAAATAAGCTCATTTTCAATGATATTATTTAGACAAATTGTATTATTCTAAATATATTAGGTGTGATTTTATTATAAAATTTTGGAAATAAAATTTTTTTCCTAAAAAATCATTTCACAAGAGAATATTCAAATGAATAATGAATCATTATGAAACATTATATGAAATGGGAAAATATTTTAAAAATGGTGATCTGTAAAATATATGGTCAATGACCTCTAACTGAGAAGATAAATTATTTATTATATTTAATTTATATTTTATCCTAAGGAAACAATATAGAATATCAAATCATGAAATTGTTTTAGACTTTACGTAGATAAAGATAGATGGAGAATATTTTTTTGAATGCTTGGAAAGGTGGGAAATCATCCAAGATACTCATAATTGTGTATAAATTTACCATATGAGGAATATCATATTAATTTATACATAATATAAAAACATATTAGTTGTGGTTTATATTTTATTATATTAATTTATGATTCCTCTTATTTAAAAATTATCCTATTAGAAAAATAAAATCATTAACAATTGATATGACCAAATATATAGATTTATTATTGAAAAATATATTGGAGGTTAATTGAAAGGTTGAGAAGAGATAATGGTATGGAATATATATATATATATATATATATAATTCTTTTCAATATTTATTTATATCTCATTGAATCAAGAATCAATAATGTTCACTATATACAACCTAATAGAATGTGATTTTTGGAATTTAGATCATGAGTTTTATATTAATTGGATATGAAATGTATTCTAAGAATAAAATCTATTCTTTTTTGGCATAAAAAATATAGTCAGTACAATTCACATTTAGAAAAAGGGGTATCTATGACTTAAGAAATATATATGAATCCTTCTAATGATTGGTTTCCTAAAAACATAATATTGAAACAGATTGGATATTTTTGTATTCCAATCTACATGAATATCAAGAACATGAATCTTGGATTTTTAATAAAAAATTGAATGAACATTAAATGGATACCCATCCAATTTATGATATTATTTGGTCTATAAAAATGGATTTATATAAATATTAAATTATTTTATGTAAAGGTGGTTACAAATCAAGAAATACATGATTTGTTGGATGAATTAGTTTATGAAATTCTATATGTGAACTATTTGATTGTTTTTAAAAAAATTAATGATGATGTTTGAAATAAGAAGATTTATACTAAAGATAATTTTCAATTGTTCAGTGATGAATGTGATTCATAAGAAAAAAATCAAGAATCACCAATAACTAAATAAATATGTCGATTAATATAATATTTTTGGATAATCAGCAGAATATATTAATATAATAATACTGATTAGGCTAAAAAATATTATATTCTAGGTGGAGGCATAATATGTAGTTTAATTATTTCTGAATAATGTATATATTAAAAACATAATATTGAATCGAATTAGATTTATTATTACGTATCTTGGGGGATTGTTGTAATACCAGAAAAAAAAAATATTGTTTTTAGCACCCAATGGTTCTTTTGAAACACAGTAAATGTTAAATGATGGGTAATAAGAATAAAATAATGTATATTTTCAAAATTGTAATCAAAATTTGAGGCAATTGATTTGGAAGAAATTTTCTCATAATCTTCATGGATTTAATAAATATAAATATTTTTTATTGTAGAATATCAAATAAATTATACAGTATAAAAATTTATATAAATTAAATATTTTTGGATAGACAGATAGTGGAAGAATTTTTTATAGAAAAACCTGAGAACATAAATATACTTAATAATTGTTGTGTAGTTTATATATTGAAAATGACATTTTATATATAGAAATTAGATCCTAGGGACAGAAATTGAAAATTAGATGGCTACATGTGTGATGAATTTTATTAAGGGACACATTGATAAAAACGTATATACACAATATATTTCATCATGTACATTTATTTATAATATATTTATATATATATATATCATTATAATTATTGGTAAATCGGATATATGTACAAATATGTTTTGAATAAAATGATGATGAAATATGAGATTCCATTATTTGAAGAGACCAATTTTTTTATAGTCATTTTGATATTTAAATTTATTATTTAATTATCAATCATAAAATATGTTTTGTAGAAACGTGTTGAAATATTTTTGATTTGGGAATTCTATGTAAGTATATACTCTATTTATAATTGTAAAAAATTACAATATAAATGAAATTAGAAATTCTATTAATCTTATATTTGTTAGGAATGTTTTTCGATATCTTAGTTATCTATCAGCTTCATGAAAAAATATAACATTTTAATTGATTATTTTTGTTGTATATAATAGATATCTAAAATATTCTCATATATGGTTAGCTAAATGATTTTGGATAAATATAAAGTGTACATTGAATCTTGGGATGTTTTTCATAAATAGATCTTAATTAAAATAGTTGAGATTCACTAATGCATACTACATTAGAGACTACACATATATGAGAACCACTTTCATATTGTATTCATGCTACATAAGAGTTTTCATAGCTTCTAATATAAAAATTATCTTATATTTTCTTCAATAATAACTATAAATGAGTTTATTATATTAAAAGGTGAATATACATAGATGTTTTGGATACCAGTGTAAGTTGTATATTTGAAAGTAAATATTGATAGACCCATCATAATTCCTTAAGAAAATAAAAATACCATAATTTTATCAATAGATCTAATTAAATAGTCAATATTAAAGTGTATTAACATTATTGTGAATTTATAGAGCAATGAGTGTCCTTGGATGATGTAAAACATTATTAGTATTTTTAATAATATATTAATATCACATGGTAATCCTTCCCATTTCACCAAAATCTGTGTGGATAAAAACCCTAATATAATTTAGATTTTATTTATTGTAGGATAAGTGTGTCACTTCAATTATCAAAATATAATAATAATCAAAGCTGGATATTAACTTTTAATCAAATATTTATAAAGGGGTTGAGGTATATATTTTTGTTATCCAGTTACTTCATATGTAAGTATATTGAAAGTAAGGGATTGATAAATATGATTTAAAATTTACAATAAAATCATCTAATTCACATATAACCACTTTTTACTAGAATTATTGATTTATATAAAAAAATAACATTATACGATAATCTTGTTTTAAACTCTTCTCATTTGAAGAAATTACCAGTATTTTTTAATTTTTTTTGTTGATATATTATATATTTTATCTATTATTAAAATAATAATTGAAAAAATATATGATTTAATTTCCCCTTATTGTCATAATTTTAAATTTTTTATAGAAATATTTGACATTATAACATCAGTAGATAATGTTAAGATGAAATCTAGAATGTAAGGATTTTTTTTCTATATTAACAAAAATGGACATTGAAATGCTAACACCCCACACCCAAATGCCTAGTGTCAGTGCATTATTTAAATATGTTGGATTCATTATAGAGAAATAAATCCGGATGGACTAGGTGGTTTATTAGTTTGGGAAAACCAGATACATACCTATGTTCAACAAAACAACTTGAATACAATAACAACATATATGTTTTATTGGGAACATCCACCACTCTATGATTATATCTGTAGGTCAATCATAACAAATGTCATCACGTATTGAAAAAATGATGACTAAGAAAGTGGTGACCTAAATTGATTGATAAGGGTTAAAAATATATAAATCATGAATCAATAATAACTAAATAATAAATAATTAGGTGTAGTCAATATAAAATATAGAATAAATGAAAACCCCACACCATTAAGAAACAGAATGAAACTACATCTATAGATTTTTTCAAAGTGAAAACATCATGGATAATAATAAATAAATATAAATAATGATATATGTTATTAATTGGACATCATTCTACTCGATCAGGACGCAACTATTCAATGGAATCTGTTTATGCATGTGGGTATACACCATTTGATTTTTGGAAAGAAACTCGAAATGTTTATCGCTAGTTGATTCGTCTAATGAGGCATGTCAATTTATTGAGGGGTTTTAGAGGTAGAAAATCATCACAGAATTTAAAATTAAATATTTATAAATATATTTTTTATATATAAAATATTTTTTCAATATATCTTTGTAGATTATAGTACACGAATTCATCAATATTTCCATATTTAAAACAACATTCCAAATAAACAACACATGTAAATGGGTTTATGGCTAAAGTCACAAATAATATCAATTAAACAAAAATATGTATATCTAAAATATATAAAAATTTTAATGAAAAATAATTTGAACTGGGATGTGGTTATAATTCATATGAATTATTAGATGAACAATACCAAGGATGTCTCAATGAAATGGAAATTGAAACAGAGTCCCTTAACACATGGTTATCAATTGAGTTGTATGACCAATAATTTATTACCACCAAATAAATGATATAATAAAATTAATATAAATAAAATAATGTTTAATTATATCAAATTGTAATACACAATAACCACATGAATGAAATATCTGGTGAAAAATGGAAATATCATGTAATTAAATGTTTTATTAGATACCCCTTAAGTTAAGCCCGAATTTGTTCTTTATTTGATATTAATGACCCCAATAGTTAAATTTATAATCATCAATTAATATTTAAATAACATATAATAAATTAAATTGTCTTTTTATAACCTTATTAGGTTCATTTAGATCATTTTTACAGGATTAATATGATCGATTTTATTGTTTTGGATGCATTTTCGTCCAAGGTTTTCATCATCAGTTTTCATGTACTCATGAATAGAAGTACATTTGTAATTTGGATAAGCATACAGAATTGTTAATATATATTATTAGTAAAATTACAGATATATTAAGGATCTTATAATGATTATGGATAAATTCTAGGAGGATCCCTTTATTGATAAAGGATAATGATAAATGCTTGGATTGCATGGTGGTTTATTGTATAACGAACTTTTTTTTTTATTATTAATTTATATTTTGTGTGTATAATGATTCTAAACAAATTGAATAGGATGAAATACATATATTCTGATATTTTTCAACTATAAAAATTGTTTCATCACCAGAATTAATGAGGGTAATAAAAATTGAGAAACTTTCATCGATGAATGTTATAAATTAACACATCTCGGATAGTGTTTTCATTTTTAGTATAAGAATAGGGGGAGTTGGGATGATGCTGAAATATTACAATAGAATAATAAAATTAAATTTTCATCTAAGGAAATGTAATTATCATATATTTTGGGTTAGTTTATATGATTAATTATAACGAAAAGAATGAAAATCTTAATAAAATAAATGTTGTAAAATCCCATAAGATAAATCAACAGCATAATTGTGTCACCTTAAAATTAATAAAATATTTTAATGAGTGAAAATGAAATATAACAATTAATAAATAATATGGAAATAAATATGTATATGTAATGAAAAATTCTTGAATTAGCCAATTTAAATTGAACGATTCTAATATATAAAGATTGCTTGAAAAAGAGAGAGATTTTGGGATATAAATTTTACAACATAACAAAATTGAAAAATGGTTTTAGAAATCAATAAAATGAAATGAGTAAAATGGTCACTCATTAATAAAATAAACCTAATATATTATAAAGACATTATAATATTTAAAAAAGAACATGGTATAAAAACGTGAAATATATAACGTATAAAAGAGAACGTGATTGGAAAATAGATGTTAGTAATTCTCTTACCATGTAGAGTAACTCATATGACTTGATGGTTTGTACTTTAGGTTCCTGATGAAACCTTGGAAAGGATTATAGGTATTTAAATCTACTATATATTTTAGGATTATGAGTTTTTAATGAAATAAAATTAATGAATTAGTTGATTTTTCTAGTAAACTAGAAAAATAGTTTTACTAAATTCAAACAAAAACCTCATTAGTGGTTTTTGCAAAACCATGGGCTTTACAATTTTATTATCCACATGAGACACCACACATAATTATTTATTATTAAAAAGATAACGAAAATATTATATTAATTATTAAATTAATATGATGTCATTAATAATACTGAAAACTCAAAACTGTTGTATTACTATTCACAAAAAAAATTCTATTATTTTTGAAAAATCACAAAAATTAACCCCAACCATATTTCGATGTGTAGAATTTAAAAATGAATTCAAATTGTAAAATTTTTTTATAAATATATGTTTTTAAAATAAAATCATTATTTATTGCAAAAAAACATCATTAAAACTATAACTTATTTTATAACACATTGAGACATTAATCAACGTCCTATATAATTATATTATAACCATATTATAAAAATGTATCATATTTTGAATAAATTTTATGATAATAAATTTCAATTTTAAATTATTAAATTAATCATAAAATTATTATTAAAATATTTACACCATAAAAATTACCAATACATACACTATGATAATTTTTTCACTTATAAGATTTCAAAATTGTATTAATACATTCAATGTTGGTGTTTCTATTTTATTGGACGATTTATTATTTATTAATATTAATTACTATTCATAAGATTATGTTACTATTAAAAACGTTTTTCTTATATTCCTCAAAAAATAATTTTTCCTTATCAGACTCAAAATATAATATATAACACAACTATATAACTTAGTTTTTTGAAATTAAAATTAAAAAAGTTGAAAAAATATGATTTTTTGTTATGTTATAAAAAAGTGTTTCTTTGTAGAGAATTAGTGTTTCATGCATTCGATACTAAATATATGTTTAAATTCATGGGGGTTATATTATTCCCACCAAAACAATCATTTTTTCTCGCAATTCGAAACTAAACTTAGAAACATAAAGTTTGATGTTTTGAAAGTTCTCATGTGGAAAAAACACATCGTAAATAGGGATAATAATATATCATCCATAAATGTGGTTATGTTAAATTTAGAGGTCATGAAAAAATATTCTTTTTAATGTGGTATCATTGGATGTATGTAAACACCTTAAAATTGATGAAAAAACTAACTATGATGTTCCGATGGAACATGATTGAGAAAATGTTTAGATGATAGTTGATTTCAAAAAACTATAAAATACTACAAATTTAATAGAAAAGATTTCATAAAATATTTTAATAAATATTGTTGAATGAATGGGGGAATATCAATGTGAATAATTAAATGACATTATTTTATTGTATCTATTACATATTATTCTAATGTTTAAATTTAAATGTCTTATGTTTTATTCTTATACATTGCCATAAATGTTGATTCTTATTCAATAATGTTTCTTCTACATTGTTATCCTTACTTAGAATCTGAGATCACCCCTTTCTTATGTTTTATTTTCCTAGGATTCCAAGAAGTGTATTATGATTGATAAGGAGTGTAACACCCCAAGCTTCTACGGTACGTTTCCCTTCGAATAATGCGATAGCGTGTGTTGTACGCAACCTCGAGTTCTAACACACACCACAACTAATTAAACTAGCCGTTGTGAATAGTAATACCTAATTTTTGAAATTATATATATTTTATATTTGAAAATGGACTTCATTTTTGGACTCGGAATATCGAATTTAGCCTAAGGTGAAATTTTGGTACTTTTCGGATAACTTTCATATTTTGATGAATAGTGAAAATTACTAAATTTTAATTAAAAACAACTTTTTTAATCAAAATAATTAATAGTGATAAATTATGAATTTTAGTAGTTTTAAAGTATATTTAGAATATATTTTTACCATTTAATATAATGTTGGTCATTGGACATAATTTTACAATTAAACCGAACATAAACAAGTGTCAATCTTTTGATAGTTATTATCTCTTAAAAACACGCTTTTTGTTTTGACAGCGGGAATTAATTTTAAATTAATTTCTGCCACTTCTGTGTTTTGAATTTAGAAAAATGGATTCCATATTTAGAATCAGGATGTTCAAATTGTGTAAATAGGTAACTTTTATTTTTACACATTTTGAATAATTACTGCAGTAAATATTTTATTTACCATGGTTAAGGGTAAATCCGGTAAATAAGGGTTAAAAAAATAATATTATAATAATACTAAATTACCCTAAAAACGTGTCTTAACCCTATTGGTTGATAGATAGTCGACCATGGGCATCTTTGTGTCAATTTTGGGACCCCATGGATCCACTTGTAAGTGATAATGACACTTTATTTTAATTTAGTCAAAATGAATACAAAAATGACACAAGAATATATCTTTTAGAACAACAATTTTTACATAGGGTTATATATGTTGGATTTTAGATTATAAATATTCATTAGAAAGCTAAAAAGATTTCCTACATAATGATATTTTATTTATAATTTTTAGACATTAAATAATGTTTTTTATTTATGACACAATGATGATGAAGTAATTACTATAATAGTGAAAAATTAAAATAATTGATATTATAAATACCCAAACAAATATAATATGAAACTTTTAATGAATTAAACTAATTTTCTAGGATAATATGATATATTAGGATTGATTTAATTGACTTTTTTCGAAGTAATCAATCTGTTATGAGTTTCACAAAAATCAACTATTGAATAGTGTCAAAATTGACATAAAAGAGTTCTTAAAACAAATATTATATTATTAATTGATATTAAATTCCTAAAAATCTAAGGTTCGGCCAAGAGACTTATATTATGATAGGTTAATCATTAATGGACCACTTGGGGGTCGATTGGATGTATATAGTAAGTTTATTAACCATATAATATAAAAATACAAAGAGACATTGTAAAAGTGAAACTAATTAACTTAGAGTTAATACTTAAAGATAAGGTTAATATAAGTACCCAAACCTGTCTAAATTCTATTGGTTGAGTTGTTTTAGACCTATCCCCACCTTAACCTTTGAATAGTAAATTTTGGAGCCATTAGAAACCGAATATGAATTTATTATAAATTAATATTTCTAGCTTTTCCAAAGGTGCCCCTCACCCCTCTTATAAAAGGGCACTCCTCCTTCTCATTTCTTCACACCTTCAAAGCCTTTTGGTTCGGCCAAACTCTGCCCAAATAATCTCCCAACATCCCTCACTACAACATAGAGGCCTTAGTTTGATCAGAAAGCCAACCTAAGGAACCCTTTTGATCAAATCAAAAGGAAGAACCCGAAGAAGAGGTAATGATTTCACCACCCTTTTCTAAGTTCATTTCTTATTCCACTTCTTCTTCCTTTGTTCTTACCATTCTAAAATAATAACTCCAGTATCTCACATATACTGTGATGTTATTATAAGTATGGTACAACCATATTCAGTATTCTATCCACCCTTTGAATAACATGTCACCATACGTGCGTACGTACGGCTTACCGTCTCCACGTCGTGGTGTAATTGTTATTCAATATAATATTATTTGGATGGGTATAATAATGATGTTTAACTCATGTAAATAATAAATATAACATGTTAATGATTCTGTATATATGATATACCATTCATTTATATATTATTTTAATATCAAAAGAATGATATTGTCGCTCGTGCGTACGTACGGACTACCGTCTCCACGAACGCGATGAGATTCATTCTCCATCGTAACCATTCAAGTATAATTATCATTTGATGATTTAAAAATTATGTTTAAGGACTAGATATCATTCTGGATATGAATAAGATACAACAACCATGGCTTATGTAACAAAACATATAAAGAAAATGAGTAAGTTAACACCTGAAACGACGATAATTCTAAGATATTATTAACAAATCAATGTTAAAAGATCATATATGATATCATATTAATATATATGATTCTTGTATAATTTAATAACAATTATTTCACCATTATACAGGAGGTTAACCTACCCCAACCAAGGAAAAGTACAAGGTAAGGGTTATTTCACAATCTCTTCATTATCCGAGGTTGTATTATACGTAATAATCTACTGGGATCTCTTTATCATCCACATCCATGTTTCTTTGAAATGAATTTCAAAACATTTTTACTATTTACAAGAATATGGGTTAAAGTCATTTATACCCTTGTTTGACTTTTTATAATAGGTTTATAAAGGAATCTTTCTGTCGTTTTCAAAACAAGGTCCTTTTTAACCTTTTCGACTGAATTGAGGTAAGAATGTTTTTTTTAACTTATACGGCGGGTGCGGTTATTTTCCGCCGTTATAAAATCGTCGAAGCTTTCCATACAAGATTATAAGAATATTTTCAAAGAAAATGTTTTATTTTATATGGATCTTAAATGATTTCAAAATAAAAGGAGATACTTCTTTAAAAAGAATTTTGATTTCATCTATGTCAACATCCTTTGATGGATTTTAAGATTATTTGAAGTTGATTTATTATGATACAAAACTTCTATATTGTATTGAAGGTTTTGTGATATGTTTGACTGTGGATGTGCTATTTTTATACCATTCATAGTTTATGGTGAAATTATTGACATTTCGTATGCTAGTTCTAATACGAATGTTTATGTTATGTTTAAACCTTTTCATATGGGAATGCATTGGACTTAATAAGTGACGGGTGGAGCCCGCTATAGCTCCTCGATGCATCGGTAGGTCTCATGAGACAAACTAGTGTCTTGGCACAAGGCCTTGACAAAATCTTATTTGTAGTCTTGGCACGAGGCCTTGGCTATGTGGTTATGATAGTCTGGCATTATGCATTCCAACATTATGAAAGTGGTTATTGATATTGCATGTGATTATTCGATTAGTAGAATATCCATGTGAACAAGTAAATGGCATTATTTCATTTTAATTTTGCCATACTATGTTGAAGTTCAATTTTAAAAGGCTTTTGTTTTAGTAATTCATTGCCTTAAATGTTTATGCTTATTTTGAATGTTCCGCTATATTGTTATCCTTACTGGGCATTTGAGCTCACCCCTTTTCTATGTTTTATTTTTCCCAGGTAGTGAAGAAGTAATTTATGAATGACTTGCAGGGATATTATGAGGGGTTAATAGTGTGGATATGAAGACTTTGTTGTTGTAGTAGTTTTTCACTTTGAAATGTAATGTAAAACTTTATGATTATATCTAGTGTTTCCAAGGCTACTAAACCAATCGGTCTTTCGAGATTTGATCTTTCTTGTGATTATGCCAATGTTACGAAGTAATGCACCGACTCTGGGTAGCTGGGGTCGGGGCGTTACAGTCGGTATCAGAGGAAGTTTAGTACAAACCTTGGAAGCTAGATTTAGATAAACTCTGATTAGAGCACGTAGACTTAAGATGAACTTTGAGGATTAGTATAGAAGAACTTCCTAGAATTTTGGTATTGTAGAGACTTTGTGAGTTTTCCGAGCAATACATCCCTGTCTGGATACGAGCAGGTAGAGGCGGCTCTGGCACAGATGTACCTAGGGGTAAAACCCGAAAACACCGCTTTGAGCTAGACTCGAACGGGAACTGGTGCACGACAACGAGCCTTGCTGCACTCTTGGTTACGACACTCCCGGGGGATATGCTTAGGATAACTCTCACTTTCTTTAGAAATCATTATGAAGGGTTTATGAGTATATACTTCCTCAAAGAAAACATATTTATGATTATGGATTATATCCATAAATAGTTCAATTTATGTTAAGTGTTTTATAAGTATGGGATTATGTATTTTGATTCATAAACTGATCTAGTTTATGCCATTGTTTAGAAATGGCGCCTAGTGGAAGAAATGGAAACCGTATCAATGCACGCACTCCATGTAGGGATTGCCCTCCTGCTCAAGATAATTATAGTGGGGCTGGTGCTGATCAGCTAATCACCGTACTGGGACAACTTACTCAGGTTATGAATAATAACCTTACCCGTATGGAGCACCCTGATCCGCAGCGTGGAGGATCAATGTTAGATAGATTCATGAGACAACAACCACCAACGTTCAATGGGAGTACAAATCCCTTAGTAGCTGAGCAATGGATATTTTCCCTAGAGAAAATATTTCAGGCTTTGGGGAGTAGTGAAAGGGAAAAAGTTACCATGGCAGTTTACCGCCTCACTGGAGATGCTGATCAATGGTGGTCATTGATTCAAAACATGAAGGAATATGATGAAGTATCAAACATGGAATGGAGGGAGTTCAAAGATCTGTTTTTAGAAAAATACTTTCCTCGCGACCATCGAGCAGATATGGAAAGGCAATTTCTGAGTCTGAGACAAAAGGAGGATGATAATGTCACAAAGTATGAGGATAACTTTACAAGGTTAGCGAGGTATGCTGGAGATTATATTCGCAACCCAAGAAGTAAGATTGATCGTTTCTTTGATGGGTTAAAACCATTTCTCCGTCGAGCATTAGTCTCACAATCATTTTCGTCGTACGAAGACATTGTCTCATGTGCTATCAAGACCGAAAAAGAATTCTCTAAGTCTTATGACTTTAAAGAGAATCAAGAGAAGAAGAGACCTGCTGATCAATCTGGGAATGGAAATAAGGGGAAGAAGGGAAAGGTTGAATATCCATCTTGTGGTAAATGCGGGAAGAAACATCCTGGTACTTGCTTGAAGGGAATGGGAGTCTGTTACAAGTGTGGTGAAAAAGGCCACCAAGCTCATGATTGCAAGGGGAAGAAGGAAGCTACCAACGTTCAGTGCTACAATTGCAGGGAGATGGGGCATTATGCAAATGCATGTCCTAAGCGTCAGGAGAACTTACCTCAGAAAAGGCCAAGGGATCAAGGCCAGGCTTATGCTATCACTACTGCTGAGGTAGAAGCTCCGAAAGACGTGGTGGCAGGTAATTTAATGGTTTCCTCAAGTTTAGCAAATGCATTATTTGATTCTGGATCATCGCATTGTTTCATATCTTCCCAGTTTGCTAAGAAAATTAGATATTTCCAATTTGATTTAATAAGGGAGTTGTCAGTTAAAACTCCTAAGGGAAGTATCGTTGCAACAAAGTTTTGCGAATCAGTCCCCATTAGAGCACATAAATTTTCTTTATCTGCTGATCTCATCGTCATACCTATGATTGAGTTTGATATAATCCTCGGTATGGACTGGCTTTCGGACTATGATGCGAAGATTTATTGTAAGAAGAAAGAGGTTACGATTCTTGATGATAATGATAAGGAACACCTTATTTTTAGAGAAGAATCGTCACCACCTAATTCTTATTTAGATCCACCCCCAGTAGCTCAACTTAATTCAATTATTGGGGAGGAAGAGAATGAAATAACTGTCGGTGAGGAAAGGAATGTTCAAATAGAGGATGTACCTGTTGTGAAAGAATTTGTAGATGTATTTCCAGAAGATTTACCTGGACATCCTCCAGAACGAGAAGTTGAGTTTTCTATTGATTTGATTCCTGGATCAAGGCCTATATCGAAGACCCCTTATAGAATGGCCACTGTAGAGTTAGTCGAACTAAAGAAACAACTAGAGGAATTGAGTAATAAGGGATTTATTCGCCCTAGTGTTTCTCCATGGGGAGCCCCTGTTCTTTTTGTTAAAAAGAAAGATGGATCTATGAGGTTATGTATCGACTACAGGGAGATCAATGCTATAACGGTAAAGAACATGTATCCCCTACCTCGTATTGATGATATATTTGACCAACTACATGGAGCTCAATACTTTTCAAAGATTGACCTTCGATCTGGATACCATCAGTTGTGTGTGAAGAAGGAAGACATTCCGAAAACAGCATTTCGAACCAGGTACGGGCATTACGAGTTTACTGTAATGCCGTTTGGATTGACTAATGCACCCTCTGTATTCATGGATCTGATGAATAGAGTCTTCAAGGAGTATCTCGATGAATTTGTGGTGGTATTTATTGATGATATCTTGGTATACTCCAAAACCTATGAAGATCATGAAAATCACTTGCGCATTATCTTGAAGACTCTGAGGAGGCATGAATTATATGGGAAGTTTAGCAAGTGTGAATTCTGGCTTCAGGAGATTTCTTTTCTTGGCCATATTGTCTCTAAAGATGGAATCTCTGTTGATCCTTCTAAGACCAAGGCAATCCAAGAATGGCCAGCACCTACGAGTATAACTGAGGTACGTAGTTTTATTGGTTTGGCAGGTTATTATCGACGTTTCGTCCAGAATTTTGCCCGATTGGATAACCCATTAACGAAGCTCACACGTAAAGGGGTTAAATTTGTTTGGAAAAAAGAGTGTGAAGAATGTTTTGAAGAACTGAAGAGAAGATTAGTCAATGCTCCTATATTGACTCTACCATCGGGGAATGATGGGTTCGTTATTTATAGTGATGCATCAAAGAAAGGACTTGGTTGTGTCCTTATGCAGAATGATAGAGTTATTGCCTATGCATCACGACAGTTGAAAATTCATGAACAAAACTATCCTACTCATGATCTTGAGTTAGCAGCTGTGATCTTTGCTTTGAAGATATGGAGGCACTACCTCTATGGTGAAAAATGTGAGATTTATACTGATCACAAGAGTTTGAAGTATATTTTCTCACAAAAAGAACTCAACATGAGGCAAAGGAGATGGCTTGAATTACTCAAGGATTATGATTGTACGATACACTACCACCCGGGGAAGGCAAACAAGTTGGCAGATGCTTTGAGTAGAAAAGACCATGGAGTTTTGAACAATATGAGAATTGAAAGGGATCCAATTTTCATGGATCTAGTGAAAATGGACATGGGAATAACCAGGGAAGGTGAAACATCAATGCTTTTTCAAATGGTTGCCAAACCATCTTTACTAGAAAGGATTAAGAGTTCTCAGACCGATGATGACGAATTCCAAAAGAAGATTAAAGCTGTGAATGATGGGAGATTGAGAGACTTTGTGTATGAAGATGGAATTTTGAAATTCGGGAAGAGACTTTGTGTTCCCAATATACCTGATCTAAAAAGGGAATTGCTGGATGATGCTCATAGTTCCAATTTCTCTATACACCCTGGGAGCACCAAAATGTATAGAGATTTGAAGGAACATTTTTGGTGGGACAACATGAAGAGGGAGATTGCTGATTTTGTGTCAAGATGTATGGTTTGTCAACAAGTGAAAGCTGGAAGGCAACAGCCTGGAGGAGTCATGCAACCTCTTCCCATACCGGAGTGGAAATGGGACAATGTTACGATGGACTTTGTCATGGGGCTACCGAAGACTCCTAGAAGGAACGATGCAATATGGGTTATTGTTGATCGTCTTACCAAGTCAGCACATTTTCTTGCTATAAGAGAATATCTACCCCTGGAACGTCTAGCAAGACTATATATTAATGAAGTTGTGAGACTTCATGGAGTACCCTTATTGATTGTTTCTGATCGTGATCCCCGTTTTACTTCAAGATTTTGGAAAAGTCTTCAGAAATCCCTGGATACTGAACTTCATTTGAGCACTGCTTACCACCCTCAGACAGACGGACAATCAGAACGGACTATTCAGACCTTAGAAGACATGTTGAGATCTTGCTCACTTGATTTTCAGGGTATGTGGGATCAATATTTACCACTAGTAGAATTTTCCTATAACAATAGCTTCCATTCGAGTATTCAGATGGCACCATATGAAGCGTTATACGGAAAGAGATGTCGTACACCAACCTGTTGGGATGACGTTGGTGAAAGAAAACTTGTAGGCCCAGAACTGGTGGAGGAAACGGTGGAAAAGGTGAAGGTAATCCAAAATCACATTAAAGCAGCTCAAAGTAGGCAGAATAGCTATGCCGATAATCGAAGGAAGGATTTGGAATTTCAAGTCGGTGATCATGTTTTCCTGAAGGTATCTCCGTGGAAGGGAGTCATACGTTTTGGTAAGAAAGGAAAATTGAGTCCCAGGTACATCGGACCTTTCGAAATTCTAGAACGAATTGGGGTTGTAGCTTACCGATTGGCAATGCCGCCAAGTCTCTCCAAAGTTCACGATGTGTTCCACGTATCTCTGTTGAGGAAATACATGCCTGACCCAACGCATGTACTCACCTATGAAGAATTAGAACTGGAACCCGATCTTTCCTATTGCGAAGAGCCCATCAAGATTCTTGATACGAGAGAACAAGTGCTGAGAAACCGGACGACGCGTCTGGTAAAAGTTTTGTGGAGAAATCATAAGATGGAAGAGGCAACGTGGGAACCCGAGGAACTTATGATGAAGAACCACCCGATTCTTTTTATGCAGTAATACCCTAGAAATTGCGAGGATGCAATTATTTGAAGGAGGGGAGAATGTAACACCCCAAGCTTCTACGGTACGTTTCCCTTCGAATAATGTGATAGCGTGTGTTGTACGCAACCTCGAGTTCTAACACACACCACAACTAATTAAACTAGCCGTTGTGAATAGTAATACCTAATTTTTGAAATTATATATATTTTATATTTGAAAATGGACTTCATTTTTGGACTCGGAATATCGAATTTAGCCTAAGGTGAAATTTTGGTACTTTTCGGATAACTTTCATATTTTGATGAATAGTGAAAATTACTAAATTTTAATTAAAAACAACTTTTTTAATCAAAATAATTAATAGTGATAAATTATGAATTTTATTAGTTTTAAAGTATATTTAGAATATATTTTTACCATTTAATATAATGTTGGTCATTGGAAATAATTTTACAATTTAACCGAACATAAACAAGTGTCAATCTTTTGATAGTTATTATCTCTTAAAAACACGCTTTTTGTTTTGACAGCGGGAATTAATTTTAAATTAATTTCTGCCACTTCTGTGTTTTGAATTTAGAAAAATGGATTCCATATTTGGAATCAGGATGTTCAAATTGTGTAAATAGGTAACTTTTATTTTTACACATTTTGAATAATTACTGCGGTAAATATTTTATTTACCATGGTTAAGGGTAAATCCGGTAAATAAGGGTTAAAAAAATAATATTATAATAATACTAAATTACCCTAAAAACGTGTCTTAACCCTATTGGTTGATAGATAGTCGACCATGGGCATCTTTGTGTCAATTTTGGGACCCCATGGATCCACTTGTAAGTGATAATGACACTTTATTTTAATTTAGTCAAAATGAATACAAAAATGACACAAGCATATATCTTTTAGAACAACAATTTTTACATAGGGTTATATATGTTGGATTTTAGATTATAAATATTCATTAGAAAGATAAAAAGATTTCATACATAATGATATTTTATTTATAATTTTTAGACATTAAATAATTTATTTTATTTATGACACAATGATGATGCAGTAATTACTATAATAGTGAAAAATTAAAATAATTGATATTATAAATACCCAAAAAAATATAATATGAAACTTTTAATGAATTAAACTAATTTTCTAGGATAATATGATATATTAGGATTTATTTAATTGACTTTTTTCGAAGTAATCAATCTGTTATGAGTTTCACAAAAATCAACTATTGAATAGTGTCAAAATTGATATAAAAGAGTTCTTAAAACAAATATTATATTATTAATTGATATTAAATTCCTAAAAATCTAAGGTTCGGCCAAGAGACTTATATTATGATAGGTTAATCATTAATGGACCACTTGGGGGTCGATTGGATGTATATAGTAAGTTTATTAACCATATAATATAAAAATACAAAGAGACATTGTAAAAGTGAAACTAATTAACTTAGAGTTAATACTTAAAGATAAGGTTAATATAAGTACCCAAACCTGTCTAAATTCTATTGGTTGAGTTGTTTTCGACCTATCCCCACCTTAACCTTTGAATAGTCAATTTTGGAGCCATTAGAAACCGAATATGAATTTATTATAAATTAATATTTCTAGCTTTTCCAAAGGTGCCCCTCACCCCTCTTATAAAAGGGCACTCCTCCTTCTCATTTCTTCACACCTTCAAAGCCTTTTGGTTCGGCCAAACTCTGCCCAAATAATCTCCCAACATCCCTCACTACAACCTAGAGGCCATAGTTTGATCAGAAAGCCAACCTAAGGAACCCTTTTGATCAAATCAAAAGGAAGAACCCGAAGAAGAGGTAATGATTTCACCACCCTTTTCTAAGTTCATTTCTTCTTCCACTTCTTCTTCCTTTGTTCTTACCATTCTAAAATAATAACTCCAGTATATCACATATACTGTGATGTTATTATAAGTATGGTACAACCATATTCAGTATTCTATCCACCCTTTGAATAACATGTCACCATACGTGCGTACGTACGGCTTACCGTCTCCACGTCGTGGTGTAATTGTTATTCAATATAATATTATTTGGATGGGTATAATAATGATGTTTAACTCATGTAAATAATAAATATAACATGTTAATGATTCTGTATATATGATATACCATTCATTTATATATTATTTTAATATCAAAAGAATGATATTGTCGCTCGTGCGTACGTACGGACTACCGTCTCCACGAACGCGATGAGATTCATTCTCCATCGTAACCATTCAAGTATAATTATCATTTGATGATTTAAAAATGATTTTTAAGGACTAGATATCATTCTGGATATGAATAAGATACAACAACCATGGCTTATGTAACAAAACATATAAAGAAAATGAGTAAGTTAACACCCGAAACGACGATAATTCTAAGATATTATTAACAAATCAATGTTAAAAGATCATATATGATATCATATTAATATATATGATTCTTGTATAATTTAATAACAATTATTTCACCATTATACAGGAGGTTAACCTACCCCAACCAAGGAAAAGTACAAGGTAAGGGTTATTTCACAATCTCTTCATTATCCGAGGTTGTATTATACGTAATGATCTACTGGGATCTCTTTATCATCCACATCCATGTTTCATTGAAATGTATTTCAAAACATTTTTACTATTTACAAGAATATGGGTTAAAGTCATTTATACCCTTGTTTGAATTTTTATAAGAGGTTTATAAAGGAATCTTTCCATCGTTTTCAAAACAAGGTCCTTTTTAACCTTTTCGACTGAATTGAGGTAAGAATGTTTTTTTTAACTTATACGGCAGGTGCGGTTATTTTCCGCCGTTATAAAATCGTCGAAGCTTTCCATACAAGATTATAAGAATATTTTCAAAGAAAATGTTTTATTTTATATGTATCTTAAATGATTTCAAAATAAAAGGATATACTTCTTTAAAAATAATTTTGATTTCATCTATGTCAACATCCTTTGATGGATTTTAAGATTATTTGAAGTTGATTTATTATGATACAAAACTTCTATATTGTATTGAAGGTTTTGTGATATGTTTGACTGTGGATGTGCTATTTTTATACCATTCATAGTTTATGGTGAAATTATTGACATTTCGTATGCTAGTTCTAATACGAATGTTTATGTTATGTTTAAACCTTTTCATATGGGAATGCATTGGACTTAATAAGTGACGGGTGGAGCCCGCTATAGCTCCTCGATGCATCGGTAGGTCTCATGAGACAAACTAGTGTCTTGGCACAAGGCCTTGACAAAATCTTATTTGTAGTCTTGGCACGAGGCCTTGGATATGTGGTTATGATAGTCTGGCATTATGCATTCCAACATTATGAAAGTGGTTATTGATATTGCATGTGATTATTCGATTAGTAGAATATCCATGTGAACAAGTAAATGGAATTATTTCATTTTACTTTTTCCATACTATGTTGAAGTTCAATTTTAAAAGGCTTTTGTTTTAGTAATTCATTGCCTTAAATTTTTATGCTTATTTTGAATGTTCCGCTATATTGTTATCCTTACTGGGCATTTGAGCTCACCCCTTTTCTATGTTTTATTTTTCCCAGGTAGTGAAGAAGTAATTTATGAATGACTTGCAGGGATATTATGAGGGGTTAATAGTGTGGATATGAAGACTTTGTTGTTGTAGTAGTTTTTCACTTTGAAATGTAATGTAAAACTTTATGATTATATCTATTGTTTCCAAGGCTACTAAACCAATCGGTCTTTCGAGATTTGATCTTTCTTGTGATTATGCCAATGTTACGAAGTAATGCACCGACTCTGGGTAGCTGGGGTCGGGGCGTTACAAGGAGGGTTAATATAGGGGAGTAATGGAGGTCACCGATGGAAATATATGTGGTTGTTTATTTTCTAATGTGTATTATGAAATTCATGTATGAAATCTAATTTCCAAGAATACTAAATTGATCTGTCATTTGGGAAGTGATTCGTTCTAATCATGCCAATGTATAAAAATAATTAACTAACTGTGGGTAACTGGGGTCAGGGAATTTCTAGAATCACCAATGGCATAAGGATCTATTAAATGAATAACATTAATTGATCCAAAGATCAATTCTTTATCTGAAGAAGATCCCTCTTGAAAGGTGAATTCAGGTTGCACTGTTTGGTGGTGTGGTGCCCGTGCTTTTGAAACTGATGGCATAAAACCAACCATGGTCAAGGATAAAAGTTTTCCATCATACGAGATCATCAACGTATGTCTGCTTTTTTATTTTTTATCATTTCTTTTCACTTAGGAATGACCTCTTGATGATGATGGTTTTTTATGGAAATATTGGTTGAAAGCACAATTGGTTGTTACAACTTTGTTCATAAAACATCCTGAGTCAAATTGATCAATTTCCTTATAAACCAATCATCATATTTTTGCACATTTTTACTTTTAACCTATTTCTATTCATTCTTTTCCAATAGATTGGTAGCAGTAATAGATTATACTTGAGCTGATGAATTTTTTAATTTCACTTGTATGGAGTCTACAATCATTAGAAAAAGGCATTTGCAAAAAAGCACTCTTGAATGGGGTGTCCCAAAATTTCATGAATGGGAAAATAATTCATATGATCTTTATCTCCATTATTATTTTGATTTTTCGGCCTTAACAGCTGAACCAAATTGTTTTCTAAGGCTGAGATGTAGTAGCCAAGAATATGCATATTCCTGAAATAATAATCGTTATTCTTCATTTCCACAAAATTTTTCAATCGTTGATCACTTTGATCCTCTTAATGAGCTTCTTTATGATGGGGGTCTCTTTGTAGATGTAGGTACAAGTGCCTATTTTAGTGTAATTGTAGATGCTTCTACCTTTCAAATTCTCTTTCCTAGAACTAATGGAATTACGCCTTTTGGCCATAGATTCTATAATAGAGTATTCAATCTGCTGAACGATTGAAGTAAGGTCGTGAAACCTCCAGTGTATTTCCTAGGGATCAATGCATGCATAATTCATCAAAAAAAATTTCCACACAATTTAGTTGCAACTCTTCTTGAGGTAGTACTAAACATAATGAATAGGATAATCCCTTCCACCGAGTAATGAAATCTCAAACTCTTTAATTCTCCAATTTTCTATAATTTTTATGATAAAAAACTACTGTTTTTGGTATTTTTTAGAAAAAATTGAAGAAGGAATTTCTGACATTGATCCTCCCATCAAGTAATTCATCAAGATTGCAAACTGGTATACTAGAAAAAAAGCTGGTCCTTTTAATGACATCACAAAACATCTGTGCTTAACTAATTCTGGTTGTTGATAAGTTCCCTTCATAGGATCACAATGAGAAAGAAAATGTGTTAAATGTTTTTCTGGATCTCCTAAACCATTAAATATTGGAAATGTAGTATTCACAATTTTTGGTGGCGGAGGAATTGAATCCACCCATTCAGGGTAAGCTCTCCTTTCCAGCTGAAATGGTGCACGCCGTTCTTCTATAGCTTTCAATCGAGTTGTTAATGCCTTAATTGTGTTCATAAGAACTTGTGTAATATTTGAATGAGATGGATTCTATGTAGGTATAGAAACTGGATCTTGAGATGGTGCAATGACCGGTAAAACCAAGGATGGTGTGGTTGATATATTCCTTGGATAACCCACAATAATAGGTCTATCATGATGTATATATTATTGCCTTGATTGTGTACCCAATGGAGGAAATTCATTATCCAAATAAATAGTTAACACAAATCCTATTTATTGGGGAGCTCCTACAAGATTTTCAAGTTGAGGACTTGCCTGGTGAGTACGTCTAATAGAAATATTTTTTCGATGTAACCAATTATTGAGTCTTTTCAACTTTTTCATTACCTCTTTATGCTGTGAAAAACTATCATTATGTGAAAGTGATTGACCTCCTCCAGCAGAAAAATGAGGTGAAATATGACTTTTTTCCATTCACCTTATTAGATGATTTTCAAAGAGGGGGTAGTTGGTTATTTGAAGGCATACCTAGATTTTGTGTATGGATTTATTTTGGCTACGCACACCTTCTTCATTACCTTGGTGTGTAACGTATTATGGACAAGAACATCATCTTATGATTCCCCATATCATTAATTATTTTCTGTAGGATCTTATACAATGGAATTGACGACATTCACTGACTTATAAGGAATTAATTTCATTATATCAGTGTTTCTACTAGATAATATTACTTTTTGTATTTCATAAGACTCTGTTCTCCTATATGAATAATTCCTTGGAATTGTATGGATGATAGTAACATGAATGAAATTAATGGATTTTTCGGTTGTACGCTTTTCTTGTGACTCTTACCTGATTGGGATAAAATTGACTTCGGTTTAGAAGGAGATTGAAAATGTGAAAAATCCCTAATCCCTACAGGTTGGGGTTGTTCATGTCCATGTTCTTCAAATCTTTGAACATTGTCTAATGAATATTATTGATGAATTAACTGAGCCCGAGAGTAGCAAGCAGGGGTGATTCTTGAACTACTATAGCTGAAATTCAAGCAACTAATATTTTGATTTTTCTGATTTTGGTTCAAACATTATATTGGTGCATAATCTGAAAAATTACACTAATCATCTGTTTCAGAATATCAATGTACTATTTTAGAAATTTTAATACTATGATGCCTGACATCCTCTAAAAAGGACGCTTGATTAATATTCTAAAAGGCATTATATAAAAGTAACATGACAACTTCTTTTCATTGGGCCTAATTTTGATGGGAACTGGTTGTGACATGTTCTTGGGTGTACATTTTATTATGTAAATAACCTACTAATTGTGGCCTAATGTGGGCAATAACATTGCATGAAACCACTTTTGTCTTACTTTGATTATTTTGAAGTTCAGAGAAATGAAATGATCCATATTCACCCCATCCTAGGATTTGAACATTAGATGATGAATTCCAAATTGATTTTTGTAGCCTCTATAGAGTATTTAGAAATGCATGGTGAAGGATTATCTGTTATTTTTCAACCATTGGATGTTGGAAAACTAAGAAAGACGCCATTACAATTTGGCACTACAACCCTTGTATGACCTTTATTTGATTTTGATATTCATCATATGGTAATACATTTGTATTCACATGACGTAGATCTTTCTATTAGTTGATACAAATGTATGGAATGCAGTATTATATCATAAATTATGGAAAATCATACTATGAATTTTCCAATGGCCAGAATAGGACTGGTAATTCTCTTTTAGCCAATTTTTTCCTCATGTTTAATATATCATTGTCATCTTATACTAGAGGTTTCAAAATTTGTTCTGACCCAGGTGATGTTCTGTATTGGAAGAAAAAAGTCCCAAGGGAGGTATAGAGAATTACGGTTCACATAATATGTCATATAGTTGAGATAGTGTTTGACCTTTAAATAACAAGGCATCAGACATGAGTGGCCTTGTGTTTGCAAGTCCCTCGAGATATGATGGAAATCTTGTTGCAATATTTTCAATTATGGAATTGTTTTGACAATGAGAAATACTAATGCAGAGAGGACATTCATAGTGAATTCCATAAAAGGGATGATCACCATGGTGTATTACATTAAGGGATTAATATTTTTGCTCCATGGACTTCTGGCCAGACGGAGGGTTGTCGTGGAACTCATTCTAAGATATGAACTCTTGACTGATAAAATTTTCCTGAATAAAGCCTTCAGGTTTAAGTGTTTGATGAGAAACATCATAATTAAATCTACAACTCCAAAAATTTGGTAATGAGAGGGTATGATTTTGAGCAGAAACAGATAAATGTCTGAGGACTTCAAAAACTCCATCATTAAGAGGAGCTAAATCCCAACTTGACAATTGATTTTTCAACGGTTTTTGCAGTGATTTCTTTTTTTATGTTATCTTGTACTTATTCAGGGCGACCTTCTGGGGGAAGTTGTTATAATGGGTAGGTGTATGTTCATGCCTTGGAGTATTTACTGGAACAGAACAATTAACTCAAATAGGAAATGTGTATGTTCCAAATATTATTGTATGTTTGATATGGGGGAATATTCCCCATGACCATCCTGGACACGAACATATGAGTGTTTCTGCTCCGGGAAAGCATGTCGATCTGTCATCCCTTGTTTAGGGACAAATTTATGTGTCTCTTCCCCTGAAATTGATGAATTAGTTGTTAAAATATCTTGGCATGCTTCCAAAATATGGGATGGGGTGTGCATATACCCATTCATCATTGATAAGATGTGTTTGGGTACATCAGCAGCAGGAATGGGAATATACGCCCATTCTGTATCTGGAGTAGGTGTATGTTCCTACTCCTATCCTCTTTTTCATATCAGTTGGTATTTATAATACTCATGTATAGTGGTAGAGAGTTGAGTCTACTCAAAATTTGTGGTTGGAGCATTCTGACCGACTTATCCGGGCACTACCAAATGATATTGTTGGCAGACTTGATGAACATTGGCAGGATTATGTGCCTTCTTGCTTTTATTGGACAAGTATTGTTGAAGGAATTCCTTCAATTCATGAAGACAATACTACTGATAAAATTGGGGATTGTAAATAGGTGTATATTCCTATTTACCAGTTTCCACCATATTAGACTGATAAGATTCCTTAAATGCAGTCAGACGAGACTAATGACTGGATGATAACTGGTAAGTAGGTGTAAGGTCCTGTTCATGGTACTTAATTGGGTTAATCTGGTGGGATTGTTGGGTTTCTGTTAGATTGTCCAACTGAGCAAAAAAAATATGACGGACGGGTGATTGTGCCCACTTTTTTTTCAATCGATTTTGATTGATGGACTTCTCTAGAAGAGGAAGAGGTGAGAACCTGCTCCTTGATGACCAGACGTTGTCCCTATCAATTCATCATGGATTCTCATATCTGAGAGTCCATGGATGAATGTCCAGAGGCAACACCCCCACCAAGTTGGAGGTTCACTAATGTGTGATTCTGGAGGTGATTGCTAATGTGAGTCCTCAAGAAGGACTGTTGCATTCTCAAATTGATGCCTTGTGTGTCCTCTTGATCTAAATTACTATCATACGAGAGGAACATATTATTGTGTTCTCGGGATAAGGACCTGAAAAAGTTAGAGATGTTTGTTTGCACTGTTTTCTTCTTCATCATTTTTCATCATTGGCCAAATGATTGGGGATTGATGTTGACCTAGAGGACCTATAAAGCAAACTCCAATGGAGAGATTGTACCATGCAGGGGATATTCCATCACCATCACATTAGAGACCCAGCATTGAAGACGTAGGGTTCATGATAATGTCCTTACCATGGATGGAGATCCACCTTGAGTTGTAGTTGGGAATTTCATAGATGTTGTATTTGAGAAATCCATTCTTTTTTGAATGAAATTCTATGTATAACTAAGATCAACAACAAGATCTATTAATGTGCCATCATTTCATATGGATACATGCGTTATAAATACCATTGCATGTCCTTCTATTATCAATTGATAGGGGTCTAACATGTATGTAACCTTATTTATCCTAGTTAAGGATTCATGTTGTGTTAACCATTTTGGATTCATAGTTCCTTGAATCATATTTCATAACTATAGGAATCACTGTTTCTAGGAAGTTTCCAATGGATTTATTCATTGAACAAGAAACATCCAATAGTTCATTATCCAAAGAATACCTACTTTATAAAGGCATGAGTTCGTTACGTTTTTAATATTACAATACATAAAAACATGCATTGGTTGAGAGGATGGGAGGTCGAACTCATCACACCCTTTTGGGGGGAATCATTGTCTTTTCAGGGACTCTCTTTTTAAAACTAAAATATTTCCATGAATATTTATTAATTCTCCATGTATATCATATGTATCCCTTGGAATTTATAATCACTTATTAACATGAGTAAATCTTTAGAATCATCAGTATGTATTCATGGTTTCCCATCAATGGTATCCTCTAATATACTGATTAAACATTCATTTAATCATTATTGTGATGATACTATTTTTTAAGCCACGCAATGGGGAAATCTGTAATTTATTTACATCTAGTTAGACAAAGTATTGTTTTCATCTTTGGATCATTCTCGTAAAATAGACTTCCTATGTATCCTTGTGAAAGAAATCAGAACCCTTATAGTTCGGTGTCGCTTAATAGGACACATCATACCTTTTAATTTCACGTGAAATAGATCTCTAAGAGAAAGGTTTTTAGTTTCAACATAGTCTTGGACGTGTGTTGAAACATACCAAGAAACATTGAAATGATATGGGTTTCCATGTAAGATCAGACCCAGTGAGGAATATGGCCCTATAAAAATGGGTTGATTTGTAATTTTTGGTTTGAACCTCAAAGAGGCATTTTGCATATCCCATATTGATGTGCATTGTGTTGAATTTGTTGTCAATAAGGTATGTTGTTGTCAGTGAGGTGTCATGGAATGAATGGATGACAAGGAGTGGTAATGTGTGAATGACAAAGGATGTGTTGGTGTTGGTGTTGAATAAAGAATGGCCATTGTACATTAAAGAATTTCACTTAGGAGATTCACTTAGTGACATGGGACGTTATGGTTGAAACATTCTCCATATTAAATCAGACGATTCTATATCTATTCGTAAGTTCAATGAACTTGTATCAAGAGGATACAATGTCACAACAGTGATTGAAGACCATTCATTGTCTTCATAATGCATGAGGAGATAAAAGAAAGATATCCATCCACAACTACTAAGTGGATGAAGTGGATTGAAGAAGTTCATGCACTATCTCTTAGTGCATGTGAATTAGAAGATGATCCAACTTGATCCCTGATTGGATTAATGAAGAATGTTGAAAAATTATTTGATTCAGGAGCACCGGTTGAAGAAGAATCTTCAGGAATTCCATCAAATGTAAAGATTACATGTTGTAGAGAAGTTGATGAATTCTAAAGAATGTAGTTCTTATGGAGATGAGGAATGATGAAGAAGAATTAAGAAATTCATAAGAAGAAGAAGAATGGAGATGATAAGTAGAATGGCTTGGCATTTGGCATTTAAACATGGTTACATTGTTTTTAAACAAATTACTTATTCTATACTTTAGCAAAAAATAGGCCACCAAGGAGGCAAGCCGAGGGTCATCACTGCAAGCACATGCGGGACCTGAGTGTCAACCATGCTCAAGGGAACCCTCAAGGCTAGGGCACACCCTGAGGCAAGGTCGGGGCTATCTGTAAGCCCCGAGGCTACGCGTTGGTGAAGCCCACATAGTGTGGGCGCCAAAGCGCGCACCCGCGAGGAGCATAGTGGGCACATAGCGCGCCCATAGGAGGCAAGAGTGGGCGCAGAGCGCACCTGCAGAGAGAACATGGTGTGGGGCGGCACCGTGAGGGAGGAAGTTCAATCGAGGGATTTCTAGGAGCGGAACTTTGATAAACCGCGGAAAATCTGCTAGACGATTCGACGTGGGGCACGATATTTTTACCGGGGATCTAATCATGGTCGTCCAAGTGATCTTGCGGCCGATCTGCGCCGCTCATCTCATCTGCCGCGGTATGATCTAATCATAGGAATTGGAGATCATTAATTCACCGATCCAACGGTTGAGGGCATCGTCTTCAACCTCGCGATGAGTCAAGGACATCCGCAACGCCACCTTCAAACCAGGTGACTCCCGAGTAGTGCAAATGATTCTCTTGGCCAGCTCTGATCAATCTAAAGGCTCCATTGTGTTCACCTCATCAAAATTAACTCATACATGAAATAAAATATGCATGCATGCAATGTAGTGATGATTTCGAACAAGGCTGAGGCAAACGATGTTTCCATGGTCACATGGTTGCATGGATCAGCCTTAAAGGAAGCCATGCATGCGTTTTAAGACGCATGCACGTGAAGAAGTCCGAAGATAACGAAACCCGCATTTGACAGAAGAGAAAAACAAGATTTGGAAAATCTTGATATACCGAATCCTTCGAGAATTCACGTTTTATCCTCTCGGAAGATACGAGGCACTCTCTGCCTATGAAAAGAGAGCCCGATATCATGGATAAGCTTGATGATTTTTTGAGAAGTCCTCCAAGCACCTTTGTGCCTCATGATGTTGAAGCCTCCACGCACCACTTGCGTGGCAGTGCAGCCAAAGCCACCCTTGGCTTCGTGAGGATCCATTCGTGCACCCCTTGCATGATAGAAGAGAAGGGAAGGACCCCTGCACGCCTCCCCTTGCGCGGTAGGAAGAACCCGAGCCGTGTGACACTGGCGCGCTCAAGGTTGGCACCCTTTCTGCCCGCGTACTCGCGCGGCAGGAGGAAGACACCGCGCCCCCTGGGTGGTAGGAAGTTGTTGCCGTACCTGCGTAGTAGTAGGGTGTTACACCGTGCGCGCCCACGACCCTCACCTTGTTCCCCCACGGTTGAAGCACCCTGCACACCGTGGCCCTTGCACCTTGCACCGTGTGCGATTGAAGTGAGAAGTGGACGCATACTTGCACGCCCTTCTTTGTGTTGGTGTTTGGGTGTGAGAATAAATAAGGCCAAACACACTTGAGTTTGTGTGTGTGCAAAAAGAAGGCAGGACAACCATAACCTACGGGTTGTGTGTGTGCATGAAATGGAAGAAGGCCTAGTGTGTGTGCAGTGTGAAGGTCGAGGCTTAGTGTTCTTATCAATTGAAAAGGCCAAAGCATTGTGTGTGCTAAAAAAAGAAAGAACAAGGCCACGACTTGCACCTTGTGTGTGAAAAGTAGAGAAGATAGTGTGTGCACACTTTGAAGAAAATTAAAAGAACAAGTTGAGTATTTGAAAACAAGAACAAAGAGGTCAAGCCTTTCTGTGTGCTCAAGAGAAGTGTACACACTAAGAAGAAGAAGGAGAGAATACCCACACTAAAGAAAGACCCACATTTAAGTTTGTAAGAAAAAAAGAACAAATTCTGTGAAGAAAGTGAGACGGTTTGTGTGCAAAAAGAGACTACATTCTTTGTGGGTTTATCACACCATGAACTAAAGGGAAGTGCATTCTTGCATGCATGCACGTGCACACGAGAACAATGACTAAATCAGGTTGTGTGCATCTGAGAAGACCAAGAACAATGGATCTTGAAGATATTTGAGAAGCCATGCAACAAGTGAATGAAGAGTCAGATATGCATGCAATCAGTGCATGAAGTTGTTTTGAAGAGAGACAGAATCCAGACTGAAGTTAAAGACATCATTTGTCTGAGTTCTTAGTATTTGAAGATAGAGTCCAGGTCATCCTTAGAAGAAGGTGATAAAGCCCGAGAAAAGAAGAGGAGTCATGTTTACCACAAGTGATCAGAAGAAGATAGCTAGGCCAGCAGTCTTTATCCCAGACTATTGAAGACACTTGAAGACCTTGAAGAGAAGAAGAGCTACTCGTGTGATTCGAGGAGCCAGAAAAAGATCCCTGTGGGACTCAGGGAGAAGAAGTCTTCAGTGGGATTCTAGAGCAGGCCAGTGGGACTCTGGTAACACTGTGTTAAGCAGTATAAAGACCCTCCTGTGGGACTCAGGAGAGATATAGTGGGACTCTGTATCGACCATTGTAATTATAACAAGTTATAATGGAGAATCCATATCGGGGCATTTAACCAACATTTCAAGGACGTAGGCCTTTGGTGGAGAACCATATAAATCCTTGTGTCTAGTGCCTTTACATTTACTGCACCATTCGAAGAAAGGGTGAGAGATACAAGAAGAGTGGATCGATGCTTTAACCAGCCATAGATGTGTAATTGATAAGGAATCAATTAGTAAATTTTTTTAAGGGATCATTGATTCACCCATCCCCATCTCAGTGATTCACATTGATCTGGGCACTCCAATTGGTATCAGAGGGGAGGTTACATCTAAAAGATCCAAGGGAGTATTTATGAAGTGCATATTTGAGGAAATGATTGAACGACCTCAAATGTAAATAGCTGCCAAGACTCAGAAAAATAGAAAGAAGAAACATGCCAGAAATATGAAGAAGGTTGCTATTCAAAGAGAAACAGCTTCCATTGAATGTAATGAGAAAGTCACAACAAATGAAAATTCCTTTTATCACTCATATGAAGATGCCTTCTCTAGCTGTGATGCTGATGGAACAATCACTAATCTTCTAAAAGAACTCAAGTATGTTCAGAAGATAGTCCCCAGGGATGTGTCAATGAGTATTACTACAAGATTCAATGATCTTCATGAAGAAAAATTACAGCTAGAATAAGAATCTAATGCCATGGAAGAAGCATTGGAAAAAAGGGTTGGTATAACCAACAGTCTCCTAAAGCTGGTGAAGGACAAAAATGAATCAATATACCTTTGCAATGAAATATTTTACGATACTAGTGAAGAATTTCAAAAAAGATTTTGAGAGAATGAATTCTTTAAGAGAATCCTCAAAGAAGATTTCCATGCACTAGAAAAGAGCCACAGAGTGTCAATGCTTCTCAAAGATGCTCAACGTGAAGACAAAGTAAAAAGGGTGAAAGAGCTTGACAATTCATTGCTTGAAATGAAGAAGGTGCATGAAGACCAGTTGGAACAGCTGAAACAGAATTGGGAAGGTAAGCAAAGATTAGTTGAGGATGTGAAAAACTCCCTCAACATGAATTTCTTAGAACTAGGTGTGATATTGAAAAATCAGCAATCACCCAAAGTCGAAACCTCCAAGTCAGCTGAAAGAAGAAATGTTTCTACTCTAGTATGCATTAAGAAGGATGATTCCAAAAGAAGGAAATACTCTAATAAAAGGGAAACATATTCTAAAATGAAGGTACCATCCATACCATCTTTTAAACAAGCTTCTAAATGTGTTTCTACAAATAGTGCAAGATGGAAGAATAACTCTTGAAATGTATGGGTGAAGAAGCTGAAGAAAGAGAGCTCTCCTGAAACAAAATAGCAAGTCAAGAAAAATACCCAATAACCAGAAGAACTCAAGAAGTAACGATTTTTGGGTCAGGGTTGGTGTTGTAACAAGTATGGGCATTGTGAAAAGGATTGTTGGTACAATCCACTGAATGTAAAAGCAAAAAGGAAGCCCGTGCCAAGGGGTGAAAGCCAGAGAGAAAGAAGCATCATCCCCAGGTCCACAAACATCTGTTTACTGCAAATAGATTTGTATTTCTTGATAACATTTGGGATGTTTGTAAATGTGGTCAAAATGATACATGTAAATCTCCAACTGTATCCAATGCTGAAAATAAAAGAAAATCACAGAACCTGGCTCAGAGAGATTCCTTGGGAAGCAAGCAAAAGAAATATGAAGATGCTCCCAAGATGATTTTGAAAAATGAAGTGAATTTCATGGATTTGAAATCCAAGAAGGGTGATGCATACAGAAGGACCACCAAGAAAACATGCATCTACTGTGGAAATAAAGGTCATACCATAGATCTTTGTAAACAAGCCATGGAATTCAATAGAGGCAGACTAGACTCAAAAGGACAATCAATTCAGAAGAAGAAGAAGGGATTGATTGAAAACATGTTTCCTAATAAAGGCAGCCTGAAAGCATCAAAAGAACCATGTGGAATATCCAAAACTAAGGCCTCACTTCAAAATGATTTATTAGTCATATGGCCTAATCAGTTGTAACGTGAAAGAGAACTTCAAAGAGCCGAAGATGAAGAACTAAAGGCAAAAGGGAAACAAAAGATTTTACATGAAGATGAGGTTCTGTGTGTGAGGTGAAATAAAGCTGGTCATACTAGTAATGTATGCATGACACTTGTTCCATCTCAAAAAGAATTCTTCAAAGCAATAAAGATTTTACCAGGAGACTCTAGTGCTCAGAAAGCACCTAGAAATAAAGGAGTCACACACAAAGAAGTTGAATATGTGATGAGATCCACACCAGCACAAACATCATTGAAGATCAAATGTGCAAGTGTGAAGAATGGAGGAAATGAGACTTCTCATTTGAGAGAATCTTCTCAACCTTGTTGTTCACATTGATGAACCAAGGAGGTTCCATCTTATTCCCTAATAATTGGTATTTACATGTGCTATCATTTCAGGGAATTGAAGATGATGATCTTTCTCTACTGGAGAATGGTTTGGATAGAATGGAGTGCATCCCTTCAGGGGAATCCAATCTGTAGAAGATGATGTTTTGATATTCATATCATCTTTAGAAAAAAATGAAGGTATTCTAAACATACTTTCATCCACTATTTCTTAATTGTATTTATCTTGTCAATTAAGGGTGAGTATTGATTGAAGGCAAATGGATGAAAGGGTGTGCTTTATCTTTGCACCTGAACTTTCAAATGAATTTGGTGAAGTATGTGCAGGATTTAGAAAATTCATTGATATATCTGAAAAATTTCAACCCCTTGAAGCCTAAGCATGATCTCAAATGTATTGTGAATTGTGGACAACATTGAATTACATGGTTACATCACTCTTGTTTTCTACACCGGGTTAGCCCATGTAGACTTAGAGTTGATTTACTAAATGCTCATTGCTCAAGTGAACATGTGACATCATCTCTCTCTTAGTGATTTTCAAGAAGATTCTATTCAAAGGGAGGAAGAGATATTTTGAAGAGAACCACACCACACCTTTGCATTTAGTTGCCAAAATGGGGGAGAAAAGCTTACATATTGTCCCAGAAAAGTGTGGCACACATATTGACCCATTCACATGTGCTCTGATGATTTGACAAACAATATGTGCTCTAGTGATATTGACAACAAATACAAAGGGGGAGATTAATGTGCACTATGTTGCATTTGTTGTAAATAAGGTATGTTGTTGTCAATGAGGTGTCATGGAATGAATGGATGACAAGGATTGTTAATGTGTGAATGAAAAATGATGTGTTGGTGTTGGTGATGAATGGAGAATGGCCAGTGTACATTAAAGAATGTCACTTAAGAGATTCACTTAGTGACATAGGAAGTTATGGATGAAACATTCTCCATATTAAATCAGATGATTGTAGAGTTGTTCTTATGTTCAAAGAAATTGTATCAAGATGATACAATGTCCCAACAGTGATTGAAGACCATGCATTGTCTTCACAATGCATGAGGAGAGAAAAGAAAGAGATCTATCCACAACTACTAAGTGGATGAAGTTGATTGAAGAAGTCCATGCACTATCTCTTAGTGCATGCGAATTAGAAGATGATCCAACATGATCCCTGATTGGATCAGTGTATAATGTTGAAGAATTATTTGATTCAGGTGAACCGGTTGAAGACGAACCTTCAGGAATTCCATCCTAAGTAAAGATTACATGTTGTAGAGAAGTTGAGGAATTCTATAGAATGAAGTTCTTAAAGATATGAGGAATGATGAAGAGGAATTGTGAAATTCTTAAGAAGAAGAAGAATGGAGTTGATAAGAAGAATGGCATGTCATTTGGCATTTGAACATGGTTACTTTGTTTTTAAACAAATTACTTGTTATATACATTAGCAAAACATTGGCCACCAAGGAGGCCAGCTGAGGGTCATCACCTCAAGCACATGAGGGACCTGAGGGTCAACCGTGCTCAAGAGAACCCTCAAGGGTAGGGCACACCCTGAGGCATGGTCGAGGCCTTGTGTAAGCCCCGAGGCTACGCGGTGGTGAAGCCCACGCAGCGTGGGCACTGGAGTGTGTGCCCGCGAGGAGCATAGTGGGCGCATAGCGCGCCCGCAGGAGGCAAGAGTTGGCGCAGAGCGCGCCCGCAGAGAGATCGCGGTGCGGGGCGACACCGTGAGGGAGGAAGTTTAATCAAGGGATTTCTGGGAGCGGAACATTGATAAACCACAGAAAATCCACTCGGTGTTTCGATGTGGGACGTGATATTTTTATCGGGGATCTAATCGTGGTCGTCCAAGTGATCTCGTGGCCGATCTGCACCGCTCATCTCATCCCCCACGGTATGATCTAATCAAAGCCGTTGGAGATCATTTATTCGCCGATGCAACGGCTGCGGGCATGGACTTCAACCTCGCGACGAGCCGAGGACATCCGCGACGCCACCTTTGAACCAGGTGACTCTCGAGCAGTGAAAATGATGCTCTCGGCCACCTACGATCAATCTAAAGGCTCCCTTTTGTTCATCTCATCAAACTGAACACATACATGCAATAAAATATACATGCATGCAATGTAGTGAAGATTTCGAACAAGGCCGAGGAAAATGAAGTTTCCAAGGCCACGTGGTTGCATGGATCAGCCTTAATGGAAGCCATGCATGTGTTTTAAGATTCCTGCACATGGAGAAGGCCGAAGATAAAGAAACCCATGTTTGACAGAAGAGAAAAACAAGATTTGGAAAATCTTGAAATCCAGAATCCTTCAGGATTTCAAGTTTTATCCTCGCGGAAGATACGAGGAACTCTCTGCCTATAAAAAGAGAGCCCGAGCTCATGGAGAAGCTTTCTGAATTTTTTAGAAGTCCCGCGAGCACCTTTGTGCCTCATGAAGTTGAAGCCTCCACGCACCACTTGTGTGGCAGTGCAGCCCGAAGCTACCATAGGATTCGTGATGATCATTTGGCGCACCCCTTGCGTGAAAGAAGAGAAGGGAAGGACCCATGAGTTCCACCCCTTGCACGGAAAAAAGAACCCGAGCCACGTGACACTTGCGTGCTTGAGGTTGGCACCCTCTTTTCCCGCGTACTCACGCAGAAGGAGGATGACATTGTGCCCCATGAGTGGTAGGAAGGTGCTGCCGCACTTGCACGGCAGTAGGGTGTTACACCCTACGTGGCCATGACCCTCACCTTGCGTGCCCGCAGTTGAAGCACCCTGTGCGCCCTGGCCCTTTCACTTTGCACCTTGTGCAATTGAAGTGAGAAGTGGCCGCATACATGTGAACCCTTCTATGTGTTGGTGTTCGGGTGTGAGAAAAAATAACGCCAAACACGATTGAGTTTGTGTGTTTGCAAAAAGGAGGAAGGCCAACCATACCCTACAGGTTGTGTGTGTGCAAGAAAAGGAGGAAGGCCTAGTGTGTGTACAAAGTGAAGGTAGAGGCTTAGTGTGCTTATCAAGTGAAAAGGACAAAGATTTTTGTGTGCTGAACAAAGAATGAAGAAGTCCAAGACTTGCACCTTGTGTGTGCATTGTGGAGAACATAGTGTGTGCACACTTTGAAGAAAATTAAATGAACATGTTGAGTATGTGCAAACAAGAAAAAAGAGGCTGAGCCTTTGTGTGTGCTCAAGAGAAGTGTACACACTAAGAAGAAGAAGGAAATGATACCCACACTAAAGAAAGACAAACATTTAAGTGTGCAAGAAAAAAGAAAAAAGTGTTTGAAGAAAGTGAGAAGGTGCGTGTGCAAAAAGAGACTACACCTTTTGTGGGTTTATAACACCAAGAACAAAAGGGAAGTCCATGCTTGCATGCATGCACGTGCACATGTGAACAAAGACTAAATCAGGTTGTCTGCATCTGAGAAGACCAAGAACAAAGGTTCATGAAGATATTTGAGAATCCATTCAACAAGTGCATGAAGAGTAATAGATTCCATGCACTCAGTGCATGAAGATGTTTTGAAGAGAGACTGAAGCCAGACTGAAGTTAAAGACATCATTTGTCTGAGTTCCCAGTAATTGAAGAGAGAGCCCGGTCATCCTTAGAATAAGGTGATAAAGCCTGAGCAAGGAAGTGGAGTCATGTTCACCACAAGTGATCAGAAGAAGAGATAAAGTCCAGCAGTCTTTATCCCAGGCTGTTGAAGACACTTGAAGATCTTGAAGAGAAGAGGAGCTACTCGTGTGATTCGAGGAGCCAGAAGAAGATCCATGTGGCACTCAGGGAGAAGAAGTCTTCAGTAGGGTTATCGAGAAGGCCAGTGGGACTCTAGTAACACTACGTGAAGCAGTATAAAGACCCTCCTATGGGAATCAAGAGATATAAAGTGGTACAATGTATCGACCATTGTAATTCTAACAAGTTATAATGGAGAATCCATGTTGGGGCGTTTAACCAACATTGTAAAGACGTAGGCCTTTGGTGTCAAACCTTGTAAATCCTTTTGTCCAGTGCCTTTACATTTACTGCATCATTCAATGAAAGGTTGTGAGATACCAGAAGAGTGGATCAAGGAATTTACCAGCCATAGAGGTTTAATTGATAAAGAATAAATTAGTAAAATGTTTTAAGGGATCACTGATTCACCCCCTCCTCCTTTAAGTGATTCAAACTGATCTAGGAACTTCACATATGGATGAGAATCAAAGCCCATGTAGTTTGATAAGTCTCATAGGATTGTAAGGTCCCTTGAGAGAAATGATTTTGGGATTACTTCATGAAAAGGATTCCTTGATGATTTGAAGATTGAATTTTGGTCTAATTTCTTAATGGGGATGACCAAATTGGGAAAATTAGGGTTGGATTCTAGAAGAGGATATACAGTGAGATCGGGCTTTGAGAAAGCTTCCTATGTATCCATGACTTATATTGGAATCAATGTTCTTGTAGTTCCTTTAAATGTGTGTTTGTGATCATGATGTAACCATCACATATCTCTAAGCTAACGTGAGTCATGATAGGTGTGAGAAACGAGAGGTTGTGAAAGATGTAACTATGACACTTCACACATTCAAAATTTTCCTCCATGTTGATGGAGGAGAGAGAACCTACGATGGTGATGGTGGATGAGGGTGAGGTGACAAGCATTTCCACTATTCTCTTCTCATTGGGTAAGGGTATAAATGGAAGGAATGAGGGGTGAATGTGAGGGGATTATACCAGAATGGCTACCCTAAAATTGATCTTGGTAAGAGAGGGAGACTCTTCCTATGATTGCGTGAAATGGAAAGTGGTTAGTGTACCATCTCTACCAGATACATATATTTTCAGGTCATCTATTAATGAAGGGAGATGTCTGGACCCAAACCGTGAACTTCCCAACACTATTCCAGGGTGAATGGCCCATGTGACTGTGGATATATAAGCCCACAAACATCCCATTAATCTTAACCCTATTATGAAACAAATGTGGGAAACCTATGACTATGGATATTGAAACCCAAATAAGAGAAACGATGATGTTCCTAACCTAAATGTTTAAGAAGTCACGAGGTATTGGTGGAGGTTTAAACATAGCCCATTTCAGATAAGGGAAACAATGAAGGAGATACCTTGCCATGAAAGGCCTTTAAGAAGGGTATTTTAATTGGTAGTGTAGGTACCTCATGCATGTATTCTGCGTAGGTACCCAATGTTTCTCTATCATGCAGGTATGGCATCCAGGTGTCCCATGCACGTGTACATCACATATATGTGTGATGAATAAAGAATGTTATTTACATTAAGGTATGACTATACTCTTTAAATATCTAATATATCCTATTTTAGAGAGGTACCTGAGATGATTTGGGAGATCATGGAGAAAGAGCTACACAATAGAAGCTTTATAGAGACTTTCACTTATTTCAGTCCTGAAATGGGGAGTCCAAGGGCTATATTTATAGGAACAGACGAGGCCTAGCCAAAGAAACTTTTCTTGAGAAGGTACATCAAGTAGGTCTACAACATAGGTGATCTATGTAGGGACATAAAAATTGTTAGGGTGCGTAGCTCGGTCATGTAGCACAGCCGTGAAGAATGATCATGAAGCTCAGTCATGATGTTCGTTCGCAAAGCTCCCGGATGATACTATGTCGTGTAGAGCTTTGGGAGCATTTATTTATTTTCAACTGTATTATTTGAATCTTGTTTTTGGGATTTGAAATATCTGGACTTCTATTTAGAAACTTTTTTTGCTAATTGTTCAAGTACTGTCAAGATGGGGTTAGAATGTGCTTAATTATATTTCAAAATTTAGAAGCATTTTGGTTCAATGATTCAAATGAGAGTTTATACATATATTTTACTATAAAAGAACAAGAAATTTATTAACATTAATAGAGGATATCTATTCCCACATTCCTAGAAAAAGTATTATTCAAAGGGAGTTTTTGTCTGTCAAATTAAACCAAGATCCTAGATTTTCAAAACACCATCCATTTTTGTCATTATTGGACAAGGATAAAAACATTGTATTTTCAAAACTAGAAATAAAAAGAGAACTATCCATGGATAAATTTTCATCAACTAGGATTTGGTCCTTCCAATTCTCTACACTAGCCCCATCACCAATCCCCTAGAAGATTCCCCTATTTAGTAGATCATGTGACCACCATTTGATTCCCCAGAAAAATATGGGGTAAGGTATTTGATTTGATCCATAGAAATATTATTGTGGAATAATTTTGGCATGAAGGAATAAAGCACCCAAAGTAATATGATTCCCTAGAATACACCAAATATTCATGTAAATAATGGTTTCACTAAAGTGACAAAAGATTCAAAAACCCAGGCCCCTAACTTCTTTTGGGATGCATAGTTCATCCTATGCTATCCAATGTATCATAATATTTTCTTTATTGGGGATCCACTAGATATTATCTAATTGGGAGTGTCATTAGTGAATAAGTTAAACATGAATTTTGAAAAGGGACATAACATAATAAGGAATTGACTAGACCTTTTCTTTAATTAGGGTTTCCTTTCCCATATTAGTAAGCCTTTTTTACACTTCCCCTATATTATTTATTGTAACCCTATACAAAATGCTAGAAAAATATCTTTTTTTAATTTCCCAACAATGTTATGGATTCCATGGTATTTTTGATGCTTCACAACTATCCAGATACTAGAATATTTTTACAAGTCATCCTTTCGACTTAGGGGAATGACTATATTGAATGAAATTTCTAATTTGGATAGTTATCCAACTACTTGGATTCTCTTTCATGCTGGTGAATAACTCGGAAAATACAATCACATTATTTTACAGTGTCCCTTGAAATGAGATAACAATAATTAGAAAAAAGGAGATAAGAAATGAGAGGTAATTTACATAACAACTTCACCCCATGAATATGTTTCCCCTTGGATGCCATAAAAAGATGATTATCATCCACCATAATAAATATGAAAGGTGAATGAGGACTCCCTCTTAGAGTCCTAGATATGGGGAAAAACACCAAGTGATCATTTAATTAATCTAAATCCAGTAATATACTGATGTAACACACAACATAAAAATATCAATCCATTTGGAGAATAAAACCATTTTACTTATGAAATATTAAGGAAAATATCACTCCACACTATCATAGGCTTTTATCATGTCACAGTTCCATGCAATTATCCTTTTTTGGAAGTATATTGTAATTTAATGGAAGGATAAAATTCATGAGAAATAATATAATTACCAAAAATATGAATCTTGGGAACAATCACCCTTTAAATCTCATATAAAATAGATCGAAACATACTATATAGAAAGTTTCCCATAATCTTTGTGAAGATTTTATAGGTAACAACGAAAATACTATCCTGATTGATGTTTGAATCCATGGAAATCCTTTTAGACTTAAGAATAATTTCTGAAACATTTTTGTAATTATTATGTTTTATTTCCATACAAATTTCATCATTTCTGATATCTAGAACAAGCTGATGGTTCATGTTATCTGTAACCATCGGAGTAATGCATGAATCAATATCTGAAGAGATATATTTCTCCCCAACAAAATAAAACATCTGGAAAATATAAATTATACTATCGTGGACATCCTCTCAATAATTTATGATCTTCCCTCTAGTGAATTGAGACAATAAATATAATTCATTATCAATAACATAAGCCTTTTGATGAAATTAAATCATATTGGAGCCTCATTATTTAATATCATTCTCACTCACACACATAAAAAATTATTTCTTTAATCCAATTAACTACATCTATATTAATTTTAGGGGTTGAAATTTAGGAGATAATGGTTTTTTATAAGGTATGGGAATAAATTTCTTTCAGCCTTATCTCAATATATTTTCACTTGAGATCATGATTGAAAAACATGTTGTCCCTCCATAGCATAAAATTTAAAGACACCTGCTGATTTGTAGTTATAAAATCAGACTCCCCATCCATCCATAATGGTTAAACCACCACTTCACATTCCTTCTCCCATGTCCAAAAAAATTCAATCCACAAAGTCCATGTTTTCTTCGATAACAAAAAATCACAAGAAAAGGAAATAAGAATGGGGAAATGGTCTATCGTGATAGGATAAAAGTGTGACACCAAGAAGAGTTCTAAGAGGGAGATCTATTCTATTAATCTGTAAAACCTAAATAACAACTCCATGATGAGAGTGGATTATTAAATCCCATTAAACTAATTAATTGGGTTAATTGGGCACCCCATGTCTGAGATATCCATCGTATGTACTACTTGAAAAAAGACCCTCATCGGGCCACAAGGTCTATTGGCCCCATATTTTTTCCATATTAAAACATAATTACATTAAAATATTCAACGATTACTTAGGGAATATGAATACCATCACACCCAAATGTAAGGAGATTCCATGATCTCTAATTATCCCTATGATATTTCTACCTATAGAATCACATTAATTATTAGATAAGAACACCATGATGGTGAATAAGTGCAACAATATGATTCAAAAAAAATTTATTGATCTTGAATTTTTTGTGTTCCTTCCATATAATAAAAAGGACCTCATAATGACCTTGTTAGGACACTGATTGATAGACTTGAGAACCCAATTTTGTTTTAACTTTTACCTTCCATTTCTATCCAACATGTTTTTAGACAATAAAACCATTTTTGAGGAATTTTTGGTGCTTCAATATTTATAAATTAATACTATTCATGGAGTTTCAAGACCATAGAAGTTATAGGATAATATTTTCATTGGAATAGTTGGGGATAGGTCATACCAACCCCTCCTCTTAACACACAATAATGGAACCATCCCTAACTATTTTGAAGTTTTTATAATATTGATTATTCACTTGAAAAGATTCCATAACTCTCTTAGAGATCTACGTTCCAGAGTAAGAAGATATGTGTCACTATCACCTATAATTTTCCTCCTCTAAGACCTTTGTTTAGTTGGGTCCACCATCGCAATTTTAGAAATATCATTTCCAAGAAGAGTGGAGACTAATGTATGGTTGATATATAAATGAATATAATATTTAAGCGGATCCAAACAGATCCTATTATTTCTAGGATGAGTTTTGATGATATCCTCAGGGGTCATAGGGGTGATTATGGGAGAGGATCATGCTTCCATATTGGAGAATTTTTAAGCTCCACTCGACCATTCTAGGTATTCTGTAACAACAACGGTGTCCTAGATCATTAATCCCTCAATGCATATAAGGTTGCATTAATCAGCTCCTAAATCTGGTGGGCCTAGTATAATGATGTTAATATGATTGAGAGTAGACTATACAGACATCTCCTTAGAAATATTATCCCATTACTTTGGTCTATCTACCTCAAGGATAAAAGATGTTCGAAGATTTTTTTTCATATAGTCATGTCCAATATTTCATAATGATATTACCTTCCTCATCCTGATTTTTTAAACCATAGTCTTTCTCCATGTGTTTGAAGAATCTATAAGGGAATAAAAATATTGACAGTTTCTCTTATTTGAACAGTATCCAAGTTCCTGAGTTGTCCATAAAAAGTAATGTGCCCCTCATATGTGGATAAGTGGTGCTAAGAAGAAACTTTTTCCCCTATGTTTTCCCCTAACGAATAGTATTTGAGTAGTCTCATTCAATAAACTCATTGATGAACCCAAAATTATCAATTCTAATTCATTACAATCATCATAAAAGGAAATACCTTTGAGATGGGTCTAAATTGGAGGATTCAAAAAAATTATATTATAAATACCACTTTTGTTCCTTAGATACTCTATTATAATGAGGTGTTTATCAAAGGACTATGTCCAACGAAGGAGTACCTTCCATTTTTTATTTTCATTGAATAATGTTTATACTTTCAGCCCTAAACATATTTCAACAATTTCCATACCATCATGTAATCTCTATACAGTATTCAACATATTTTTCAAGGCATTCAAATTGAAATGGTCAATTAAAAATGAATTTTCTCGTTCTGAGAAAACACATGTGATGAACCTAAAATCCATCTCAATTATTTCTAGAAATGAGTAATGATTTTTTTCTTATTATTTATTTTAAAATTCTGCCATTGATTTAACCAATCACCCTCTATTTTACCAAGCAGTGAGATTGGAATAATTAGTGAAAAATGAAACCAACGATGTTAGTGAGCCTATAATACAAAAAACAAATGAAACCGAATGATGCAAGAAGGTCCTTGAATATGAAAAAGAAAAACTAAAAATATTTTGGAGTCAATTACAAAGTCTAATAGAAATCCCAAAAACCATAATACCTTGGAAGAACCTAGGAATCACCAAACCCTAAGAAAGCATAGTAGTGAACTCTTAATGTATTGTAACACTAGAAACGTGTTTATGATAATCTCATAACAATGATAACTCATATTGATGTTTTTTTAGTTTATACATTTCAAAAATAAATCTATTGCCATTTTCATATGATTCTAGTTCCATACGACACCATTCTCTTAGTTTTGACCACCTATCACACATATTTAATGACTTGGGTATTTCTTAAAACAACATATTTAGTTATTCAAAGCACACCGCACATCATATGGATATTTATTTTCGTGTAAACATTATATATAATTCAAAGATCTTTTATCCTTCATTTCTCATCAATATTAGTTTTTTTATTCTGTTTTGATAGTCACCACATGTTTTAGTGTATAAAAATGCTAAAAACGTGTTTATGAGAATCTATAGAAAATTATAACTAGAATTGACATGCATTCAGTTCTGTTATTTCATAAATAATCCTAAATTTTATTTAATATTATTTTACATCCATATAATATCATTTCACTGGTTTTTACCCCCTCACACATGCCTTCAATGACTTTGGTACCTTTTAAAAAAGCTATTTCTGTCATTTTGAGAATACCACACATTGTATAGAAGTTTTAACTACACATAAACATAAAAAATAATTTAGTGGTGGTCTTATAATGATTTCAAACTAATATGAGGTTGTTTTATATGGTTTTTAATGTTACACGAGCATTTTAATTTTTCAAAACACTAAAAATGTGCTTATAGGAATCCTAGAAAAAATTAAACTCAGAATATTTTTTTTTAATTTCATACATTAACAAAATAATTATATTATATTTTTATTATGATCTTAAGACTATCCAATATGGATTTCCTATTTTTTTACCCTGATCCACATTTTTAAAAACTATTATATCTTTTAAAGCATCTTATTTTGTCATTCTGATGACATTGTATTTTTAATGGATGTGTTCTTTATGTGTACACATAAAATATATTTCAAATATGTCTTCACCCTAATTCCATGTTAATATGGGTTAATTTTATATGGTTTTGATTATTACATTCACATTTTAGAGTTTTCAAATACTATGAATGCTTTTATGCGCATCGTGAAAAAACATTAACTCTAATAGACATTATGTTACTTCATTCACATCAATAATTAATCTATGATAGTTATATTCTGATTTCATAGACATTTAATTAAATTATATATGTTTTTACTATCTAATAAACATTTTTAATGACAGTGGATTTTTTAAAATTTCTTATTTTTTTATTATGAGATCCTCATATGTCATATGTACATGTTGCCTATGAATACAAATGAAAAATAATTCATTGGTGGGTTTCCCTTGATTTCACACTAATTTGAGGTCTTTTTCTATGTTTTTTTACCATTACACACACATTTATGTATATCAAACCCCTAAAAACTCATTTGCGGGTATCCAAGTAAAACAATAACCCAGATTGACTTGTCATAAGTTCCCAAATTTTGGAAATAAATACATTATTGTTGAACTAATATTTTATGACCATTCGACACCATTTTCATGATTTTGACCCCTTAAAATATGTTTTTAATGAATTTGGTATCTTATATAACAACATATTGATTCATTCTGAGTGAAATTCCTGCCAGATATATGTGTTTTCTATATATACATGCCAAATATAATTCAATGGTGGTATTACAAACATTTAATGATAATTTGAGGACATTTTCTAGCATTTTGACCATCACATGCTCATTTTAGTGTTTTGAAAATAATAAAATCGATTTTATTGGCATCATGAGAAAACCATAACATAGATTTACATTACATTAGTTACTACATTTCCAAAATAAATCAATGGTCACTGTCTTGTTATTTTAGGGTTATATGTTGTCATTTTCTTGGCTTTGAACCACTAACAAATGTATTTAATGAATTTGGTATCTTTTAAAACAACTTATTAAATCATTCGATGAGAACCACACTGTTTCCACACTAGAATTGGGAATGACCTCATTGATTTGAGATTCAAACGTTCCAATCGGTATCTAACGGGTTTATTCGTGGAACCGGAAACACCCAATGATTTCATATCCTGTTGGACCTACTTTCCAAAGGTAGGCGCCCATTAGCTGCGGACTGATGAGGCTTAGGAATTTTCATTGGTCGAGAGGATGGGAGGTCGGACTCATCTCACCTTTTTGAGGGGAATTATTGTCCACTCTGGGACTCTCTTTGTAGATTTAAGTTATGTTCGTGAATCCTTATTAAAGTACCGTGTATAAGAATGATCTTTTCCTTAGAACTTGCAATCAATGATTGATGTGAAGAAACTTAGAGAATCTTTTTATATGTATTCGAGGTTCTGCATTGATAGAGAATCATCTTTATTTCAACAGAGATCCTTAGCCAATTGTATCCTTCGAAACATTATATAGAAGTCTCCTGGTCAAGATGATGACCATGATGGTTTTAAGCTACTCAGTGAGGCACTTGAAGTTTATTGTCATTCAGGAAGACATTGATTATTTCATACATGGGATCGTACCTGCAGAGGGGCTACCTACGTATCCTTGTTTAGAGAAGGAATCAGAACCCACGTAGTTCGAGATGGTGTATGATGTTATGCATGATTGATGGCCCAATTAAAGATGTCATAATTACTTTTACACTATAAGCCCACGTGAGTCTTGCTCAGTGTGAGAAACAAGAGGTATTGGTAAAACATAGACAATTGTGCCAAGAAAGATGCAATCATGAGAAATATAATGGGGCTTATGTATGTATGACTGCCCAGATATTTGAATAGTAGGATTTAATTCAGGGAATAAAACCCGGGAATGATGTCCATAAAGGTATATGTGCTTCATGGAAATTTGAATGCTCTAACTTGGGGCTAACTCCTGAGGAAGATGCCCAAATTAGGAGGGGACTTATGATTAGGTTTTATTCTTGAGAAGCAGACCCAGATTAGAAGGAAATTAGGACTTAATTCTGAAAAGGAGGCCAAGGTTAACAAGGGATTTGGGGCTTACTCCTATGGAGGATGCCCAAAAAATATGAGGGACTGGATTGGGACTTACTCATGAGAAGGAGGCCCAGACTATAGGAGAACTTTTCAAGACTGGGACTTACTCTTAAAGAGGAGGCCCAAGTTGAAGGAAATTATGTGTGGGGCTTACTCCTAAAGAGGATGCCCAGAATTAAGGGACTTATTACTTACTCCTGAGAAGGAGGCCTAGATTGAGAAATTAGACTGGGGCTTACTCTTAAGGAGGATGCCCAAAATTTGGGATTATCTCATTTTTAAGGGATGAGGTTGGAATGAATGAAAGTTTAGATTGGGGATTACTCTTGAAAAGGAAGCCTAGGTGAGGGGGACTAGACATAGGACTTACTCCTGAGAAGGAGGCCTAAATCTAGGAATTTGATAATTGAGGACTGGGACTTACTCTTGAAAAGGAGGCCCATGTTAAGGGAACTTTGGATTAGGGATTACTCCTAAGTAGGAGGCCTAAATTATAGATTCTCTCATCTTTTGAATGATGAGGTTGAATGGAATCTTCCACAAAATTCCTTTCAGATAAGGATGTCAACCAAGAAAACATGCCAAAGATGGCATTGAAGAGTCTCTTGATGATTGTGTCCTGAATAGAAGAGGTGGAATGGCATCAAGGAGGAGAATTGGGCAAGAAAGGCACCCAAAACCTTTTGGGCGCGCAAGTGCACCGGCGGCGCGCAAGTTCCCTGGCGGCGCGCAAGTCACAGGAGGCGTGCAAGTGTTAGGCAGCGTGAAAGCAGACAGGCGGCGCGCAAGTGGCTAATAGGCGCGCAAGTGTTTAAGTTGCGCAAGTGTACCAGTAGGGTATTACTTGGATGATATGAAAACACTTAGAATAATCTCCTTGAGTTTTAGAAGATAGGCGTGCAAGTCTTGGGAGGCGCGCAAGTCTTGGTCGCGCAAGTGTACTTGCGTGACTCAAAGGGACTTGCGCAGAATTCTTCCTTTAGGGAGGAATTTGGGAAAGCATTGGCTCAAGCCCTTGGTTCAATCCCAAGGGTCTTCCAGATAGAAGGCGTGCAAGTATTGATGGACAGATCAATTAGGCGTGCAAGTGGAGCATAGGCGTGCAAGTCTTTTAATATGCATGCAAGTATTAGTGAAATCTAACACTTAGGCATTGTTTCTCTTGTTTAGAGCTTCCATTCTAGGTAAGGAATTACCTTAGAAATGTTTGGAAGACTTGAAGAGAAGACTAGGGTGCCAGGAGCTCAAATCTGGTTCTCAGAAATTTTCCGTCATCAAATGGGGGCCCCACCAGTGGTATATATAGGCTGGAGGAGACCTCGGGTGAATTTCACCTTGGGGGCGCACGTACCTGCACGACCACAGGCGCGCAGGTACCTGCGCGGCCACATTTGGGCGCGCAAGTATACTTGCACGCCTACTTTAGAACTTGAGCGACCATAGTTTTTCCTTCTCATCTTCTTCCCTTTGCCATATTTTTGACATTTCTTCGATGATTGAACCACTTTGAATTCATATATTCACCTTATCCAATCATGAGATGATTTTGACGAAAGGAGCTTCAACAAAAGTCCCCCCTCAGAGTTGGGTCCGGAGAGAAAATATGATTTAACTCTGAGGAAAATCAAAACATCTAAGGAACTGGGGTGCGCAAGGTAGGGCGCGTAAGTAGACATTGGGCGTGCAGGGTACGGTGCGCAGTGGTGGTTTCTGGTGCGCAATGGTGCGGCGCGCAGGCTTCGGCCGCACCTATAAATAAGGTGCCTTCATTTCGCGAAAAGCACTTGGTGCGTGCTTCTTTTTTCTCTCGATGCGCAAGTAGCCAAGCGGTTTTCTCCTTCCTCGCTAGTTGAGTCACGCTATTTGATTTCAGGCGTCGCGCAAGTGTCAAGGTATTCTGGACTTGCGCGTTTGTAACCTGTGCATCCCAGACATGCGCGACCACAGTGCACTTGCGCGACCACAGTGCACTTGCGCGCCCATTGGGGACTTGCGCGCCCATTGGGGACTTGCTCTCCCAATGGGACATAGACAAATTTTCGACATTCCTTGAAAAAATTTATGAATAATTAACTTAATTAAAAAGATAATTATCCATATTTTGTGCAGATCCAATGGCACCTAAGAGAATGGGAATAGCTGACGAACAGGAAAGCAAAGGATTGATGAGATGATGGTGATTTTAGGTCCTGATTATTATACAGTCTGCAACATCACTCTTCCAGACGTGGCCAAACATCCGAGGAAATATCATCGAGATTATCCACATAGAATTTATCTGCCATTGATTGGGCATGGTCATCTGCAAGATGTCAACATTCCAGAAGCCAAGAACTATACATCTGAGATGAAGATTGTTGGTGAAGAGAAGACCATCATGACTTTAGCACAATATCTAAAAAGAGTACTCTCTCCAAATGGATCTTTACTTCCAATGCTCCATTCTCAAATCTAGGTATCCATCTTTCAAGTCTATTGGATAGAAACAGAGTCACTGTTTGATCAGCATAAAATTTTCTCAAACCACACTCAAGAACATTCTTTTACATTTGTTCTAAGAAGAGCTGGTATCATTGCTTCTCTTATTGTATCCAGTTGAATGAATGAACTCCAGGTGGCTGCTGATGAAGCTTTGGATGTTGTACATCAAGTGAAAAATTATGTTGACAGCCATTTGTAATCTTTGAATAAGATAAAAGAATCCAATCTGTGGATATCCTTCTAATCCCTGTGCATCAATGAGAAATACAACTTCATTCTCAACCTTTATGTATGGTTTCTTCCAATTACTTGCTTTAATTTTACCTATGCCAATGGGCCTAGTAAGCATAGTGTTATTTTTACTAGGATTATTATAAATAACCCTACAAACTTTGAATCTCTTAATTGCTCAATATTACCTAAATCACACAAAATTCATGTTTAGTGAGCTGGGACTTGACTTTTATCCAAATCTCCCTTGTCTTTTGTGGGTAGTTTAAAGTCATGCACACAGACATTAAAAAGGCTAATGTTTAAGGTCGAAATAGATTTAACCAAATGGATGAGAAATGACTCAATTCCTTGATAATTAATCTAAAAACATATTACCATATTCAAGTATGAAGGGAAATGTGTAAACCATGACTTAACAAATTTTGAATCCGAGGAATGATATGGAAAAGAGATAAAAGGCATTAGAGGAAGTAGTTTCCAAGAATGAAGTTACTATGATTTGACAAACCCATTAGGGGGTTGAATTATGCAGGGCCACCTAAAGTCATTGGCTGCTTAGTCAAATAAATAGTATCTTTTGGCTGATAGGTCTGTTATGTAGACAACTTTATGCAAGGCTGCATATGGGCACGTGCTGCATAGTTAGGCAAACGAACTCTCAGAAATTTACTTTTCTAGTGCTAGAAAGACAATGAATGTTTATGGAGATTAAAATTTTCCAAAGCATAGAGTTTGCTGTATGGAAAGAGGTACTTGAATATGGAGAAAATATTTTCACACAAGATTATTTAGGAATTGGATGAGTGTTGCTCCTACGATGGTCTGACCCAAGCATAGGGAAGAAAATTATAAATCATGAACTTAAAAACCATCAAATCATGAAAAGGGAATATGATACATATATGTTGAGGAAGGCTATTTGTGCGAATCCTTACATATTATCATTAAGACCAATAAGGGAAAAAGATGTTTTCCTCCCAAGAATAAAATTACCATGATTTGACAAACCCGTTAGGGGGTTGAATTATGCAGGGCCACCTAAGGTCTTTGGCTGCATAGTCAAATAAATAGTATCTTTTGGCTGACAGGTCTGTTATGTAGACAACTTTATGTAAGGCCGCCTATGGGCACATACTGCGTAGTCAAGAAAAAAAAACTCTTAGGTATCAAACGTTTTACGGCCAGAAGTCAATAGAAGAGATATGAAGATCTGAAGATATTTTAAGGTTAAAGTTCTGAAACATAAAAAATGGGTATTGTCCAATGTATGTGAAGATACACAGACAAATATAACCAAAATCATGTGATGGATGGGTCCTGAATTTAGGTGTTGGACTTCACTACATATCCCATAAGGATGGGAATCAAGCCATACGTAGTTCTTGAAATACATTTTAACGTTATGTGGGACGATATTGTTGAAGATCTTAGTTTATGGTCGTAGATCTCGGACCATGATAAGGAATACACAATGTGTATTTTATGGGGACTTTTCAGCTAAGGGACTGAAAGTAGAATTTGGGGTTAGGCCCAAATACTTGGGGCTGGATTCGAGGGATGCTCGAACGTTCCTACATATCCCATAAGGATGGGAATCAAGCCCACGTAGTTCTAGAAATACCCTCTGTACAGATTTAGTTCGTACATGTGAAGGGTGACAAGAAGACTTTAGTGCAATGATGGTTTGACCCAAGATAAAAAGATTGGGTGTTACCATGTATGCACGTAATCTTTGGAATATGATTAAAAATCAAGGTAAAGAATGATTCCCTCTCAGGTGAGGGTATCAAAGAATGTCGTAGTGTATTGTCATACTGGACAAAAAATGTTGTATAGTTTAATGTCATATAGCAAGGACAAAGGTGAACTAATATGAGGATATTAGTTCTGGGAGCGGTTTCACAAGTCAAAATTGTATGAGAAGTGAACCGATGTGAAAATATATGTTTTGGGCTTGAACCTTAGTTGGTTGCCTATGTACCCAGCCTAGAAGGAAAGGATCAAAGTCCGCGTAGTTCAATTAAAGAAAGAAGTGTTATGGTTGAAGTTTTCTCTAAGCTCATGTGAGTTATACTCAGTGTGAGAAATAAGAGGTAACAACAACCCTAATGATGCACAGTTTAATGTCATGTAGGACACAAAAAGGGACTGTGCAGTTTAAAGTCATACAGTGAGGACTATTGGTGCTACACTGTTTAATGTCATGTAGCAGGGACAAAATCTAGTTTAATGTCATTTCGTACATAAGGAACTTCTGTACAGTTTAATGTCATGTAGATAGGACGATAGGACACAGTTTATCGTCATGTTGGATGTAAAGGGGACTGTGCAGTTTAGTGTCATGCAGTAAGGACAAAAGAGGAAACAGTTTATCGTCATGTTAGACGAAAGAACATGTGAACAGTTTAAGGTCATATACCTGGACCAGAAGCAGTGTAGTTTAATGTCATTCCAAAAAATTAAGGGAACAGATATAGTTTAGCGTCATTTCGGACAAATTGGAGAAAAGACAGTTTAACGTCATGTAGGACAAAAGACATTATTGTACAGTTTAATGTCATGTAGCTAGGACTAAGTTGAACCAACATGAGAATATCAGTTCTGGGGTCATTTGCAGTTTAACGTCATGCTGGACATAATATAGATTAATGTCATTCCGGACAAAACACAGTTTAGTGTCATGTAGGACAATGAGAACAATATTGTTCATTTATACAAAATACTTCTTCAGAAATCTGGCATTGGTTGGAGTCGTGATGAGTTCTCCATCCATTGAGATTAAAGAATATGATCCATTGGAGTAGACCTTATGTATTGAATATGGTCTTTCCCATTTTGGTTCCAGCTTGGGAGGTTTCTTTCCTGGTATCATTGGTGTTCTGAGAACCAATACCAATTCTCCCAGAACGAAGGAACAAAGACGAACTTTTTTGTTGAAAGCTCGTGTAATTCGGTTCTGATAGACTTCCAAGTGATGCAGAGTGCATAATATTTTCTCATCTAATCATTCCAACTCATCCAACCACTTCTGAGATTGTTCATCTATAGATGACTGGTCACAAATAGCAACTCTGAGTGAAGGTAACTGAACCTCAATGGGAAAAACTGCTTCTGTTCCATATATCAGTGAATATGGAGTCGACCGCGTTGCAGTGCGGGCGGTGGTTCGATAAGCCCATAAAGCATGAAAAAGTCTTTCAGGCCATGATTTCTTATCTTTATCCACCATCTTTTGTAGTATGTTTGATAGAGTCTTGTTAAAGGCTTCTATCTGGCCATTATCCGCTACATTATACCGAGATGAATGATTGGATTTGATGTTGTATTCTTGATACAATTTCTTCACCTCAGATGAACAGAAGTTGGTTCCATTGTCCGTCAAAATGGTATGAGGGACACCAAATCTAGTGATGATGTTAGACTTGATGAAGCTAACAATGATTTTGGAACTGACTTCTTTGAGAGGTATTGCCTCTGCCCATTTGGATAAGAAGTCAGTAGCAGTAAGGATGTACTTGAACTACTTAGCCGTAGCGAAAGGGTAAGGTCCCACCACATCCATTCCCCACGTGGAAAATGGCCATGAGTATTTAGCTGTATGAAGCAACTCTGGGGGTTGATGAATGAAGTTGGCATGTACCTGGAATGAATGAAATTTCTTGGTAAAATCAATACAATCTTGTATCATTGTAGGCCAAAAGTACCCAAGCCTTCAAATCTGATCAGACAATTGATGTCCTGCCTGGTGGGCACCACATACTCCTGCATGCACTTCTTTCATGACAACCATTGTCTCTTCACCATCAATGCATCTGAAGAGAACTTCATCAAAACCACACTTATAGAGAACATTATCTAGGTGGTCTGGGCTATCATAAAGAGTAAAATTGACCACACGTCGCCGGATTTGCTCCTTCTCGGCCCTATCAGGTGGAAGTATTCCATTTTGAAGGTATTCCCTGATAGGTGTTATCCATCCTGTAGTATGACCATATGGTTCAGGAATGGGACTAATTTCATTTATTTCGTCTGTTCTGGTTCGAACATAAGGTGAAATTGTATGACAGTGGGAAATGCTGATGCTCGTATCATCTCGATATGGATCTACTAGAGTTGTGGCTATGTTAGCCAATGCATTAGCTTGGGCATTCTGTGATCAAGGGACATAAGAAAATGTCGGCTCTGTAGGGAATTCTGCCATTAACTCTCTGACATAATCATACAAAGGGATCAGTTCTTCTTTTCTAATTTCATAATCCCCATTGATTTGCTTGATTACCAGGTCTGAATCACCTTTCACTTTCAAGTGATTCACTTGTGCCTGAAGTGCTAATTCCAAGCTTGTAATGAGAGCTTGGTATTCTGCTTCATTGTTGGTTCCACCTTCCTGCAATAAAAAGGAGTAAGGTAACACTGCCTTTTTCGGGGAAATGAGAACCACTCCTAATCCAACTTTGTTGAATTTAGGGTCTTCCATCTTCTTCCATGTTGGGCTTCTGCAAGAACCATCAAAGTACACTTCCCAGACTTGAGGACTTTCCTGAATAGAGAAAACTTCTTCATCAGGGAGTTCAATATCTGCAGATGTATCTTCTACTGAAGGGTGTTCCGCCAGGAAATCAGCCAAAGCTTGGCCCTTTATTGCTTTCTGAGACACGTACTGAATGTCAAATTGCTGTAGAATAACTGCCCACCTTGCCAGACGTCCTGTAAGCATTGGAAGACTAAGGATGAATTTGAGCCGATTATTGCGAGATACCAATTGGACCTCGTGATGTTGCAGATAGTGTCTCAACTTCTGAACTGCAAAGATTAATGCAAGGCAGCACTTCTCAATACTCGAATATCGGGTTTCTGCTTCCAACATAGTCTGACTGAGGTAGTAGAGGCTGTTTTCATTCCCAACATCATTCTTCTGAGCAAGAAAGGCTCCCAATGATCGCTCTAAGGCTGTTACATAGAGGATAAGTGGTCTTCCTTCAACAGGTGACATTAATACCGGTGGACTCAGGAGGTATTTTTTTAGAATGTAAAATGCTTCCTGAAAATATTCATTCCACTGGTATGTGACTCCCTTCTTCATTAATTTAGTGAAGGGTAGACTTTTGCCAGCCAAATTGGCGATGAACCGCCGAATATAGGCTAAGTGTCCCTGGAGCCCTCTCAATTTTTTCAAATTTCGAGGAGGGAAAAAACCAAGGATTGACTTGGTCTTCTCAGGATCGACTTCAATACCATGATGGCATACAACAAAACCAAGGAATTTTACTGAGGTAACCCCAAAAGCACATTTTAAGGGGTTCATCTTCAAATTATGCTGTTGAAGCTTGCAGAATATGGTCTCCAGATCAGCCAAGTGATTAAATCGTTGCTTGGATTTGACTACCAAATTATCCACATAGAATTCAATGAACTTCTCTAAAAAGGGTTTGAAGATGCGATGCATGGCACGCTGATATGTTGCGCCAGCATTCTTAAGGCCAAAGGGCATCACCCGATAGCAAAACACACCCTGAGGGTCTCTGAAGGCTATAGACTCTTTATCTTCTGGAGCCATCCGAATTTGATTATATCCAGAATATCCATCCATGAAAGAAAGTGCTTCATAGCCTGCTGTTGCATCAATCAGGAGTTCTGTAATCGGAACTGGAAAGTCATCTTAGGACAATGCCGATTAAGATCTCTAAAATCAATGCAAACTCTAAATTTACCGTTCATCTTCTTCACTAGGACAATATTTTCCAACCATTTGGTATATTGAACTTCTCTGAAGATGTTATCTTTGATAAGCTTATCCACTTCAGTCTTAATTTTGGAAGCATAGGTTGGGTGTGTTCTTCTCGCGGCTTGCTTAAATCCTCAATGTTCTTCTGGAAAACCCAAATGATGGGTAGCAACATCAGGATCTATCCCTGGCATCTCTGTATAATTCCAATCAAATATGTCTCTATTTTTCCTATGAAAAGAAATATACATCTCTTGTTCTTCAAGAGTCATGGCCGCACTGATTAAACTGGGGCGTGGATCTTCTTCAGTGCCCAGATTTATCTCTCTGAGTGTATCCATGGTAGTAGAGATGCCTTCCTCAAATGATGGGGGAGCATCCCTGAGGTCCTCTTCTTCTTCTTCTTCACTATGTACTATCTCCTCTGTTTCCATTTGCATTGTAGATGATGAAGCAGAATTTCCACAATCAGAAGAATTGTTAAAATTTGAACATTTTGAAGAAGAAGCTTCCATTTCCGACTCGTTTAATGATGGAGAGTCGTCCTTGGGTATTATAGAGGTGATGATGGATAGAGAATCGACATCATTGCGCACCTCAGATGTTTCTATAACTTCTTCTGGCCTGATTAGCGAAGCATAGACTTGTTGAATTTTAGTAGACGAAACAAAGACATCTCCATTCGGTCTTTCGTCACTGTTTGGTGGATCACCAACTTCTCCCATGTTTCCTGGCTCAATTGCCGTGATAGACATTATGGATATTTCCATAAGAGTATTTTGATTTGTGTCTACCCTGTCAATTTGAATGATAGGCAGCACATAATCTGAACTCACATGTGCAAATGGATTTACTGGAACCTTTTCCAAACCAAACGGAGCATTAATCTTGGTAACCTCTTTCATTGTGGATTTCCCCTCTCCCTTTGTGTGATAGAATTCCGCCTCAATGTACTGAGATTCACATGTCTTGAACGGAAATTTATCACCATACAATGTCCCAATCTTACCATTAAAAAAATACTTAAGACATTGATGGTATGATGAAGGGATAGCTGCATGTTGATGTAGCCAGGGTTTTCCAAGAAAGATATTGAAAGCTGTGTCATGGTCAACCACCATGAAATCTGAATTGGATACAATATCACCAAACTAGGTTCTGAGTGTAATCTCACCTAGTGGTTCTTGCTCATTTTTATCATACCCTTGAAACATTAAAGTGGAGGGAGATAAATCATATTCAGTGTGTCCCAATCGTCAAAGTGTACGAATGGGAATGAGGTTAACTCCTGAGCCATTGTCAATAAAAGCTCTTCGGATATCCACACCATTGACTTTTCTAGATAAGTACAATGGTCTGATATGCCCATGCACGACATCATCTTCATCTTTATCTGTGAATGATATCACTGCATGACATTCCGCAGGACTGTTATCCACATGATAGACTTCAGCAGAAGCAATTTCAGTTTCGAACTCCTGAGGACTTGACAAAGCCTCAATGAGTTCCTCTCGAAGATCCTTCGACAGATTCAGTGCCTCCAGAATTGATAACTTGGCCGGTACATGGGACAAGTGTTTCAATACATCATACTTTTCAGCCAGAGGTCTGCGTTTCCCAATAGGAATATATTGTTTAGCAGGTGCCTTGGAAGTTGATGCTTCTTGCAACTGAATAGAAGTTGGCAATACTCCTGGCTTCGGATGATCAGACTGACTGGGTCCATTTTATCGTTGAGAGGATGAAGGTGGAACATCCAATCGATCATCCAAAATTACTGTACTAGGACTGAATCTGTTACTGGTGGAAGAACTTTCCTGTTCTTGCTGAGCGCGCTGAAGAGCTTTTCCACGAGTTTCTGCAGCATACACAGTTCTGGCAGGGGTTGAATTAGAATAGTGGTTTCTGGGATATCCACATCTTCCTCTGTATCCCCTACCTCTGGAGTTTCCTCTAATTCCTCTATTTGATACAGGGAATTCAGGCTCATCGAAATCAAAACCACAACTGGCATAAGGATGTGTTAAGCTAATCATATTAACAGAACCGAAAATCAACTCTTCATCAGATGAAGACTATGTCTGATAGGCCAACTGAGGCTGTGCGGTTTGGTGGGGCGGTGCCCATTGCATTGAAGTAGATGGCATGAAATCTGCTAGAGTCAACGACAACTTGGGATTTGATACATACACATCTTCTTCTGATTCCTCCTTTTTCTTTGAATTACGCTGCCCTTCTGAGGATTTTTGTTTTTCTGGAGGTTTCACTGCAGCATTAGTGGAAGATGCAATTGGCTTCTTCAATTGCATTCGCAAAATGGCATGATTCCGATTCATTATCTTTCTGACCATCCAATCATCATATTTTTGCGCACCTTTTCTTTTCACTTCCTGCCACACGCCTCCTTCCTCAGGATCTGTAGCAGTAACACATGCTACCTGAGCTGAAGAACCCTTCAATTTAACTTGCCCTGAGTCGGCCATCTTTTGCAGAAGGTCCTTGAAGACAAAACAATCCTGAATGGGATGCCCCAACATCTGATGAAACGGGCAATAATTGTGACGGTCTTCATATCCTTCCTTGTATGGCCTTTTGGTCCTTGGCAGCTGAACCAAATTATTCTCCAGAGCTGAAATGAAGAATCCAGGAAATTGTTCATTTCTGAAAGAATAAACTTTTCTTTTCATTTCATCAAACTGTTTACGTCTTTGATCTATTTAATCATTTTGACAAAACGTTCTCTGTTACTGATACTCAGGAGGCGTATCCCTTCGAGAAGATGAAGGCTTTGAGGTAGAAACAGGTACAGGTGCTTGCTTGAGCGTAACTGTAGCAGTCTCTGCTCTACCCATTCTCTTTCCTGGAGCTGGTGGAATTACATGAGATTTGTCCTTAGTCTTTACAAGAGAATCCACAATTTGTTGAGCAATTGAAGTAAGGTCTCGAAACCCTCATGTGTATTTCACAAGGATCAATGGTGTGCGTAATTCATCATGCAAATTTTCCACACAGATCGGCAACAGTTCTTCCTGAGGGAGTGCCAGACTTAGGGAATATGTTAACCCCTTATAGCGAGCAATGAAATCTGAAACCCTTTCATGCTCCCCTTGATTACAATTTGTAAGATCGAACACTGTTGTCTTTGGCAACGTGGAACTGAACTGAAGCTGAAATTGTTGATGAAGATCTTCTCATCCGGTAATTGACCGGGATTGCAATTTTGTGAACCAGACAAAAGCAGGTCCTCGTAATGACTATACGAAGCACCGGAGCTTAACTGCTTCTTGTTTCTGAGAAGTTCCCATCATAGGATCGCAATGAGAAACAAAATGTGTTAAGTTCTCCTCTGGATCTCCCGAACCGTTAAAGATTGGGAATTTAATACTTTCAAAATTGGATGGGGGAGTAATATCGTCAACCCATTCACGATAAGCTCTCTTCTATGGTTCAATTTGATATTTCTTTCCTTCCATAGCCTCCAAACAAGCTTTCAATGACTCAATAGTGGTTATCAACTTTTGAGAGACATCTGGTTGGGCTTGGACCTGAACAGGTGCAGTGACTGGAGCTTGGATGGGTACAGTGGTTGGTACTGTAACTGATGATAGTACCACTGGCTGTTGTTGCACATGACCCGTGGGATTATACCTGTTAGGGTGTACTGGAAGAGGATGATAATCTTGATCCATCTTAGTAGCGGAAACAAATTCCCTTGGATGACTGGCTCCAGCACGCTTAGGAGGAAGACTACCTTGGAGTAGTTCTGCATTCATCCTCCTAAGTTCGTTCATTTCCTCTTCCTTCGGCGCAAACCTTTGCTCTAATGAGAGTGATTGGCCTTCTTCAGAGGAAGGATGCGAAGTAACCTGATTCATTCCTTTCCCTTTGTTAGGTCCTTTTTGGAGAAGGGGAAGTGGGTTACTTGAAGGAATACCCAGATTTTGGGTAAGCCTCTGATTACGTGTGTGCACACCTTCTTCATTTGGGTCTGTGTGCACAACTTCCTGAAAAAGAACCTCTTCATCTAATCCCTCAGAATTAGCCTCATCTGGTAGATCAGTAGCAACGAAATTAATGACATTAATGGATTCATAATGCATGGAACCCCTTTTATCAGCATTTCTGTGATACTGTCTTTTTCCATGCCCTTGATGAGACATAACCTTCCGCTGACTTGATCCCTCAGGAACATCTTGATGAACTGTTATTTGGAGAGAATCTCCTGATAACTTGGCTCTTCATTCCTCTTGGGGATTCTTCCCTAATCGAGAGAAGACTGACTTTCTATGATGGAGGGAATGAGGATTTGAAAAAGTCCCCAGTCCGGTGGACTGGGGCTGTTCCTTCTATTCCCGCTCAACCTCTCGAATCCTATTTGATGACTCCGAGGGTTGGTTTGAATGATTCCCCAGTCTAGCAAGCTGGGGTGGTTCCTGACATGCAATTTCTAAGACTTTCTTAAAAGTCCTTTTGATTTTTCGGATCTTGGTCCGGAAGTTAGCGGTATGCATCAATCGATATCCGCTTTTATCACCTGGTTCATAAGACCGTTGGATGATTTCTGAAACTTCCGTAACCTGATGATGTGATTTCTCCAAACAAGATGTCTGTTCAATATTCTTTTTTGCCTTATGTAGGAGCATTTCAATGACTTCTTCTCTGTACACTTGATTCTGAGAAGAACTCGTTGAGGCCTGATCTCGGGCAAGCCTTTGATTACAAGCAAATCCCATTGACTGAGGTCGGCCATGGGCAATAACATTGCATGAGACCATTTTCAGTGGGCTTTGCTGATTGGAAAGCACAGTGAAATGCAATGCTCCATGAACGCCCCATCCTCTGATATGAATTCCAGATGGGGCATTGGCAATTAACTGGCACAATATTCTCATTGCGCCAAGGTATGAACGCTGAAGGGATCTCTGCTGCTTTTCAGCCTTCGGATATCGAGAGGCTGATAGAGACGCCAAATCAATATGGCGTTGTAACCCTTCTATTATCTTGATATGATTTTCATAATAACCATAAAATAATACTTTCTTCTTCAATTGACAAATAGTCTTCCATATGTTGAGACGAAAGTCATGAATTCCATCTTCCGTCAACATGTCTGGAATATTGTACTGAGAATCGGCCAATGGCCAGAACATAACTGGCACTTCACCTTTCGCCAGTTGCTTTCTCATGTTCAGCACTTCCTCTTTATCATTTACTGAGGATTATTCTAACTGTTTGGACCAGAGTTGGTGCTTCCTTGTTGCTTCATCGGATTCACCAAGATTGGTAGAGAGTCTGCTGTTCATGCTGGAAGATGAATGACCCGGGGATGGCTCGGAGAATAACCGGAACCCCATGATATCTTTTGATGGAGAAAGAGTTTCACCTACCGATGGTAACACATCAGACATGACTGGCTTTACATTTGCATGTGCCTCGATATTAGAGGTCTTTCTCGTCTCTACATTTTCTTCTGAGTAAATTCCCAGACAATGCGAATCACTACTGCGGAGAGGACTTTCACAACGAAATTCATCACCATGGGGAGGACCAACATGATGGGTTATAACAAAAGATGAAATCTCTTGTTCGTTGATCTTCTGACCTCATAGAGGGTTGTTGTGGCTCTCATCTGAAGGTGAATCTTCAAGATCGATCAAACTGTTATGAAGCAAGCCTTCATGAGGAAGAGTCTGGTGCAGACCTTCGGAATTAACGTTCCCACTATTGGGAACTAAGAGAGTAGAATCTTGAACCCCAACAGATAATTGTCTAAGGGCTTCAAGAACTTTAGCATCGAGTGAGGCCTAATCCCCGATGGGCCCCTTGTTTCATGACTGTGCTGGGCGGGTCTTCTTTTTAGACGCCTTCTTACTCGCCTTGGCAGGTGTATGTGCCTGCACAGGAGGAATGGTCGGGTTAGGCTGATTACCTCTGCTCAAACCAGGTGTATGTGCCTAGCTTGGATGTCCGTATGATATGGGGGAGTACGCCCCATAATCCTCTTGGACTGGAACAGATGTATGTGTCTGTTCTGGAGTGAGATGTTGATACGTCACTCCACTGGTAGGGAAAGATTTGTGTGTCTGTTCCTGAGATGAGTCTTAAGATGTTATGATATCTTGACAGCCATCCAGGATATAAGCAGGGATTTGTTTCTGCTCTTTCACCATTGACAAAATGTGCTTGGTGACTTCAGCCGCTGGAACGGGGATATACGTCCATTCCGAGCTTGGAGTAGGTGTGTGTTCCTGCTCCTGTCCTCCTTTTCCTGCCAGTGAATCTTGACAGTACTCAAGTGTGGGGGCAGAGAGTTTGGTCTACCTCCTACTTGTCATCAGAGCTTTCTGACTGACTTCTCCGGTTGCTACCAAGCGAGACTATTGGTAGACTTCATTAATGCCAGCAGGTGTATGTGTCTGCTGATTGTACTCTGCCAAAGGTGATTGATGGGATCCACCACATGTAGTCAGACGAGCCTGCTGACTGGCTGATGGATTATAAGCAGGTGTAGGTTCCTGCCTATAGTACTCCGCTGGAATTGCCGGGCGGGACTGGCGTGGTGTTGCCAGACGAGTCTGCTGGACAGCTGGATTAAAACGGGCAGGTGTATGTGCCTGCTCGTTGCTCTCCACCAAGTTAGGTTGGTGGGTTTCTCCGGAAATATCAAAGACGAGGAGATGCTCACTATTCACCGGGTTCCGCCTCTAACGGTTCGTCTTGCCTGCCCAGGTTCGAGGACCCTGGGCCGTACGCCTGGAGACGGTGTCCTCAGCATGTTGAGGACGCACGGCCGCACGAGTCTGCCGGCGATTGTTGATTGGAGCCCTCGGGAAGGACTCCTGCCTCTTTGAATTCAGGCCTTGAGAGACCTTCTCATTCACTTCCCCAGCATATGGGAGTGAATGGTGATTGCATTCCGGGGATAACGACCTGAAACGGTTGAATACGGTTGTAGGCACCACCTTCTTCTTGAGCACTGGTCGCCATTGTCCGGACGACCAGGTGGAACTATTGACCTGGAGGGCTTGACGAGCGGCCTCTAGAGTTGGGATAGTACCGTTCTAACGGTACTCCTTAACCAGCGCATTGGAAACCCAGCGTTGAAGACGCTGAGTTGGTTATGTCATCCTCAGAGCGGACGACGATCCAGCAGGTGCAGCAGCATTGGTTTTCACGGTAGCAGACCTCATAGTAGAGGTGTTCACAGCTGTAGAATTTGCAGGGGTGAACTTCAGGAAAGCCATTCTTGAAAATTCGGGAGATCATGAAAGAAAGAGTGTATGTTTCATATAACAGACGTAATCAAGATGAATCCAGCCACTACATCTTTTGGATGAGCACATACGTCAATGATTTCTTTGTTGGCCCACTCATTGCGTTAAAATAGGGGTCTAACAAAATATGAAGAACGTCATTTTTAACTTGGTTAAGGATTCACGTCGGGTTCACCATTTCTATTTCCACACTAGAATCGGGAATAACCTCGTTGATTTGAGATTCAAACGTTCCAGTCGGTATCTAACGGGTTTATTCGTAGAACTGGAAACACCCAATGATTCCATATCCTGCTGGACCTACTTTCCAAAGGTAGGCGCCCATTAGCTGCGGACTGATGAGGCTTAGGAATTTTCATTGGTCGAGAGGATGGGAGGTCGGACCCATCACACCTTTTTTAGGGGAATTATTGTCAACTCCGGGACTCTCTTTGTAGATTTAAGTTATGTTCGTGAATCCTTATTAAAGTATCAAGTATAAGAATGAGCTTTTCCTTAGAACTTGCAATCAATGATTGATGTGTAGAAACTTAGAGAATCTTTTTATATGTATTCGAGGTTCTTCATCGATAGAGAATCATCTGTATTTCAACAGAGATCCGTAGCCAATGGTATCCTTCGAAACATTATATAGAAGTCTCCTGGTCAAGATGATGACCATGCTGGTTTTAAGCCACTCAGTGAGGCACTTGATGTTTATTGTCATTCAGGAGGACATTGATTATTTCATACTTGGTATCGTACCCGCAGAGGGGCTACCTACGTATCCTTATTTAGAGAAGGAATCAGAACCCACGTAGTTCGAGATGGTGTATGAAGTTATGCATGATTGATGGCCCAATGAAATATGTCATAATTACTTTTACACTCTATGCCCACGAGAGTCATGCTCGATGTGAGAAACAATAGGTATTTGTAAAACATAGACAATTATACCAAGAAAGATGCAATCATGAGAAATATGATGGGGCTTATGTATGTATGGCTACCCAGATATTTGAAGAGTAGGATTTAATTCAGGGAGGAAAACCCGAGAAGGATGTCCATAAAGGTATATGTGCTTCATGGAAATTTGAATGCTCTAACTTGGGGCTTACTCATGAGGAAGATTCCCAAATTAGGAGGGGACTTATGATTAGGTTTTATTCTTGAGAAGGAGACCCAGATCAGAAAGAAATTAGGACATAATCCTGAAAAGGAGGCCATGGTTAACAAGGGATTTGGGGCTTACTCCTATGGAGGATGCCCAAAAAATATGAGGGACTGGACTTGGACTTACTCCTGAGAAGGAGGCCCCGATTATAGGAGAACTTTTCAAAACTGGGACTTACTCCTAAAGAGGAGGCCCAAGTTGAAGGAAATTATGTGTGGGGCTTACTCCTAAGGAGGATGCCCAGAATTAAGGGACTTAGGACTTACTCCTGAGAAGGCGGCCTAGATTGAGAAATTAGACTGTGGCTTACTCCTAAGGAGGATGCCCAAAATTTTGGATTCTCTCATCTTTAAGGGATGAGGTTGGAATGAATGAAAGTTTAGATTGGGGCTTACTCCTTAAAAGGAAGCCTAGGTGAGGGGGAGTAGACTTAGGACTTACTCTTGAGAAGGAGGCCTAAATCTAGGAATTTGATAATTGAGAACTGGGACTTACTCCTGAAAAGGAGGCCCTGGTTAAGGGAACATTGTATTAGGGCTTACTCCTAAGTAGGAGGACTAAATTATAGATTCTCTCATCTTTTGAATGATGAGGTTGAATGGAATCTTCAACAAAAATCCTTTTAGATAAGGAAGTCAACCAAGAACACATGCCAAATATGGCATTGAAGAGTGTCTTGATGATTGTGTCTTGAATAGAAGAGATGGAATGGCATCAAGGAGGAGAATTGGGCAAGAAAGGCACCCAAAACCTTTTGGGCGCGCAAGTGCACCGGTGGCACGCAAGTGCCCTGGCGGCGCGCAAGTCAGAGGCAGCGCGCAAGTGTTAGGCAGCGCGCAAGCAGGCAGGTGGCGCCCAAGTGGCTAATAGGCACGCAAGTGTTTAAGTCACGCAAGTGTACCAGTAGGGTATTACATGGATGATAGGCGCGCAAGTGTACTTGCGTGACTCAAAGGGACTTCCGCGGCATTCTGCCTTTAGGGAGGAATTTGGGCAAGCATTGGCTCAAGCCCTTGGTTCAATCCCAAGGGTCTTCCAAATAGAAGGTGTGCAAGTATTGATGGACATATCAATTAGGTGCGCAAGTGGAGCATAGGCGCACAAGTCTTTTAATAGGCGCACAAGTATTAGTGAAATCCAACACTTAGGCCTTGTTTCTCTTGTTTAGAGCTTCCATTCTAGGTAAGGAATTACCTTAGAAATGTTTGGAAGTCTTGAAGAGAAGACTAGAGCACCGGGAGCTCAAATCTGGTTCTCGGAAATTTTTCGTCGTCAAATGGGGGGCCCACCAGGGGTATATATTGGCTGGAGGAGACCTCGGGCGAATTTCACCTTGGGCATGCACGTACTTGCGCTACCACAGGCGCGCAGGTACCTGCACGACCACATTTGGGCGCGCAGGTAAACGTGCACGCCTACTTTAGAACTTGCACGACCATAGTTCTTCCATCTCCTCTTCTTCCCTTTGTCATATTTTTGACATTTCTTCGATGATTGAACCACTTTGAATTCAGATATTCACCTTCTCCAATCTTGAGATGATTGTGACGAAAGGAGAGTCAACACACACATTAGATGAATGTATTTTCTTCATGTATGAATAAAAAATAATTAAATAGTGTGTTTTTCATGATTAAATGTCAATATTAGGATATATTCTTCAGTTTTTTCAATTATATGCATGTTTAGTGTTTTATAACCCTATAAATGCATTTACAAGCATCCGAAGAAAAAAGTAACATGAATTTATGTTCCATCCATTGTGAATTTTACAAATTAATATATGTGCATTTTATTATAATTTCATTACTATCAAACACTTGATGTGCATGGTATGACTCGATGTGCAAGTATTCAATATAAAAGTGTAATTTTACTTTAAAACTACAGTCGAATATCCAAAACCAATTAACTATGATTATATTGTTTTAAAAATTTATTAAAATTTATAATTATTTTATTTTTTATTTTTAGTAATTGACTACCTTCAATCTGACACATGAAGCGGTCAGAATGACTCAAAGTGAATGTTTCAAATATGAACGTGTCATTTTACTTTAAGACATATTTCACTCCATAAAAACTAATAAAAGTATCTTATAATGTTTTGAAACATTATATAAACATTTTATAATTCATATTTTATGTTTAATAATCAACTGCAATTCAATCAGATAGATAAAGTGGGTGGTATGACTTTCATTGTGTGTTTTCAATATTAGTGTCATTTTACATTAAAACACCAATCATATAGAATAAACATATCAAATGATCATAGTTTATTTTTAAATATTATTTAAATGTTTAGTAATTTTTTTTTACATGTAGGGATTGACTACACATCAACCCAAAACCTAATTTGGTCGGTATGATTCAAATTTCATGTTTTCAATTTAAAATTTTAATTTTAGATTAAAACATTTATGACATTTTCAAAACCTAGAAAATGAGATCACATTGTTTTCAAACATTAGGAAAATAATATATAATTCATTTTTGATGTGTATGAATCAATCACATAGTAATCAAACACATGAAGTGTGTTGTATGACTCAAAGTTCATGTTTTCAATATAAGATTCATTTGAATTAAAAATGAATGTCACATAGAAAAAAATCATGAAAACGAGCATGGTTTGTTTTCAAAATTTATGAAATAAAATAGAATTTCATTTTTAACATATAAAAATTGACCATACATCAATCTGAGACACAATTTGGTTTCTATGACTTCGACTTATTTCAATTTTACTCTTTCCATTTGTAATTTATTTTCATGTAATTACCTATTACACAATTTCTTCACCTCATTATGTTTTTATTGAATCCCAAACATCCTATCATCATGTAATTCCTTAAAATATCATATAATTTATATCAAGATGATTTAATATATTTAATTTCATTCCTGTAAGCCTTCAATATATAAATATACTTGACAACTATACCCTTCCAAGATTATTTTCATGGGATGATCATTGAGATGATAAATAAAATAAATAAGCTTTATGAATGTTTTGGGACAATGTATGATTTTTTTAATAATGCATGAATGATCTATGGAGATTAGAATATACCTTGACAAGATTAGTTATAAGAATAAAATTTTTCTCAAGGTTTGTTCCTATCATCCTCTAAAATATAGATACTAAATCATTTTCCATTTTCAACATCCATTTATCATATGTTTTAATATAAGATTAATGTTTGTTAAATTTTTAATTGAACATTTAAATTTATATTTGTGCTTCAAAATCAATGACACTACTTGAACACCCACTGTGTGTATTTGTAAATGATGATGACACCCTACCAAATAGAGATGATGAAGTAGTCCCATAACAAAACCCACATACACACCTGGGGTTCTCCTTCCCAAAACCATTTTCAACTACATCGTTATAGGAAACCAATTATGATTGTGAAGGGTTCACATCCTATCCTTATTTAATTTTAACATGTTAATAAAACTATATTAACAATGATTTCTAAATTATAAAAACATTATATTATAATATGATCTGTAAATTTTCATTACTATTGAATCTTATATCATAATTATAATAAAATAATATTGAAAAATAAATTAAAAAAACAAGTTTTAAACTCAATTAATTTTAGCTAACTACATGGATCAAATGAAAACAATAGAGACAATTTTCATAGTTTGATCCATGTATATGACCTCATTTAATTTAATTTAAGTATTGTTTGTTGATATAATTTTTTTTCATTATTATGTTTTTATGCATAGAAAATAACCTCAAATAGTAATGAAAAGTACATACACCCGCATCTTTGGGGGGTTCAATCACAAAGCTATCATCAAGTTTCTTATAAACAGTAAGACACATCATTGTTTATCCAACAAATAGACTTAATTCATTATCCATTAACAAATATTATAGTTAGGATAAAACATTGAACTATAATATGATAATATAAATAATAATGGATAAAATAAAACCAATACTGTTTTTTTCTTGAATAACTCTTATTCCCAATGATATGAGAAATGAATTTGTGTTCACAATTCAAAATATTTTTTAGATAAGTCCCGAAAAAATATAAATATTTATAAATATAATATGTTTATATTTTATATTATTTGGATACTAGAAAATATGAAATTACCTCATGAGAAGAATCTCTATTAATATCAACAAATACATTCCTCTACTCAAATGAATCACCTTTAGGACCACTCTCATTTATATTTTTGAGAGCATAGAAATGTGTCATTAATCTCATGTCATAATATTCCTTTAAAATCTCTTTATTTATTAACCAAAATTTGCAAAGTTCGTGGGTGTGAAATGAAGTTAGTGACACAAAAATGAAATGAAACTATAAATTAAAAAACATAACACTTTATAATCATATTAATTATTTTACACATACATTCAGTAATACAAGATATTAATTTAACAGCGCTGGAATCCACTTTCATCGGTGCTAGAGAAGCACTGACTACATTAATGTAGTTTAAAGTCCATGGCATTTATTAGCACTAAAAAGAACTGATAATGGATATATTTAAAAGAAAAAATAAAAGCACTGAAAAAAATATCTCATTTATCAGCACTTTTATTCATCACTGATAAATGGTGTCTATTATCATCACATTTAAAACTGATGATAAAATTATGATTTATCAGTACATTTATTTGTGCTGATAAAAGTATGAATTAACTTCTCATTTATTTTCACTGCTAAAAGTATAATTTAACTATTCTTTTATTTGTGCTGATAATGATAGACTTTTTCAGCTCCTATATAGGCATTGATAATGTTGTTGGTAATCAACTCTTATAAAATTTAAACTAAAGGACATATTTATTAGCACATTTATTGGCACTGATAAAAGTGAAACTACAATGTGATGTTGTAGCACACTGCATCACTAAAAACAGGTGTAGTGTGCTGCAAAAAGACACTGTATCAGCAAAAACAAAAAATAATTACCAAAATACGATAAAAATACTGAATTTAAATGAAATAATATTTTAACACAAATACAAGAAAAAACTATCATAGATTATGTTAGTTTTTTTTTCTAAAATTAATGTGAATTTTGCATAAAATGACCCACTTGGAGTCATATAATTTGACCGTGTGTCAAATTGTGGTGTAAAATATTTCTACACATCAAAATGACATATGGATTGTTTCTAAAGCACTAAACCAATTGTAATGTGTTTTCATAGTTATGAGATTATGAGTTGTTTCTTTGAATAAAATTAATGTTAGTTTTGAATAAAAAGACGCACATGGTGTCATACCAGTCACACAATGCTTTTTATTGAGGTGAGGATGATCCCTACACATCAAAAAAGAAAAATGGATCATTTTCCTTAAGTACCAAAACAATCAAAATGTGTTTTCTCGGTTTTGAGAAAGTTATTTGTTTTTTTTGTGAAACTAATGTCAATTTTGAATGAAAAAGTTGTTCTTGGAGTCATAACGATCACACCGTGCTTCAGATTGAGGCGAGGATGAATGAATCATGTCCTATATTATGCATGGATCATTTTCATAATGTATTAAAACAACCGTAATAAATTTACATTGTTTTGATTGTGCCACATGTGTTTTTACTAAGATGTAATTTTAAACTAGAAACACACACATTGAGACATATAGGTGGCATCATGTATGGGTTTGACATGATATTGAATCATACACATCCAAAATGAATAATGAATCATTATCCCACAATATTACATGAATCCATATATGTTTTCTCATTTTGATTCTGTGACACATTTTTGTGAAAATGTAAATTTTAAACTGATAACGGACACTTAGAGTCATACCAGTCACACTATGCATCAAATTAAGGTTTGGTTGATCCCTAAACATCCCAAATGAGCTGTGGTTCATTTTAAAAAATTATCAATACAAATGGAATGTTTTTTGTTACTTTTGAGTATGTTAGTTGTTTTTTTATTAAAATTAATGTCATTTTTGAATAAAAAGATGCACTTAATTGCATATCAGACACACTATGTATCATATTGAGGAGAGGATGATATCTACATGTCACAAATTATGTACGAATTATTTTAATAATGAACCAAAACTATCATAATGTGTTGGATTAGTTTTGAGTATGTTGTTTATTTCTACTACTTAAATTAATATCAATATTGAATAAAAAAGATTCACATGGAGTCATACCGGTCACACTGTGTATTGGATTGTAGCGTGGATAAATGATATATTTACCATATAACTTATGGATCGTTGTACTAACATTTCATAACAATCAAAATGAGTTTACTCAGTTTTGTTTACACCACATATATTTTTAATAAAATTTCATTTTAAAATGGAAACATACACTTTGAGCTATACAGGTCACACTATGCATCAGATTGAGGTGAGTATAGTCACTACACATCAAAAATGATATATAGATTGTTTTACTAAATTAATAAATGTATTTAAATCCATTTTCAGAGTTTACAGTATGAAACATGTGATTTTTTACTTAAATGCCATTTTAAACAGAAAAGATGCACAATGGTTCTTATCTTATGTGAAAAGTGTTGTGTGAACTTTTAAACAGTATTTCACGAAAACAATAATGTTATGATACTTATTTTACTTCATTTCAGACAAATTTTATTATTTTTAAGCTAGATCTTCTTATCCTCTTCCGCCTAGGTCTCCACCTCTATAATTGCCTCTACCTCCTCCTACACATCAGTCTCTGACTCTGAATATACCTCCTCCTTCTCCTCCACCTCTGCCATTTCTTTTTCCTCTATCTCCACCTATACCTCAATGTTTTTTCCAACTATTTTATTATTTTTAGATCAGATCATATTAAAAAATTGATTTCATCTATTAATCTTCTCCATGATAAAGAGATATAAAATTATATATAAGCATTCTGATACTAATTCTTCTCACCCCAAATATATTTCAAAGGTCATAGAACATACTAGACCACAAAAATAGCATGTAATCACCTAAATGTGTTGTCATCATACATTCTGAAATTTTTTTCAGAAATCTCGATATTACTGAGAAAATATAAACAAAAAAATGATTATGAAATATCATTATGGAAATTGTAATTTTCTTCAGAAATTTTTTTTGTGGTGATGCTGATATTTTCATGCTTTATAATTTTTCTCAAAAATTTGTAAACATAATATCCACAATTGATTGAATTATCTTATTCTGAAACTACATAAGAAATATCCAAAATAATTATATTGTTATGAAACGTTTTTTTAGTTAAATATTTATATATATAACATAATTTGTTTCCATTTTTAGTAATCTATAGTCTTTAACTTTAAAGACATAGACTTCATTCCATGTTATAACCTATATTGTGAGACCACCCTATCAAACAAAATTCTCTTTAAAACACAGACCAAACATATAATTTGATGTTTATCTATAAAATTTTGATTCTAGTGTATTACATATTCAAAATACACATCATGTGTGGTCTGTTGGTTACAAATCCACACACTGAATTTAAAAAAAAATTCAGGGTGTCTTTGTTTACTGCTATCAACATCAATTTCATCCTAAAAAAGGTAAAACTAGTAAGTATTGACAAATTTAAAAATCCATTTTATGTGATTAGATAATAGTGTTTTAACTTTGACTTATAGGTATAAAACGTGCCTATTATCTGATGTATTTTTATTAATCTCTATGAGTTAATTGTCATTCTTATTCCTTATTTCTTTGTTATTTTATGTAATTTCTAGCATAGAAATGATATAGGGATTAATGAATCAAAATCAATTTTTTCATGATATACCCTTTATATAGTTGTAACATAAATGCATGTAAAAAATATGAATAGTTATTAAATTTAATAAACATATTTATCTCAATATTAAGATATACATATTATGAAAATGTACCTTATGAATGTATTCAGAACTGAGATGCTTACCATTCATGATTTGAGAATTTCATTTATAATCTCGAGACCAATTCCATCTGTTAAGGAAGATCCATATATTTCTTCTTCATAGTCAATGTAAGACATAAATTTATCTTAAAATGTGGTTTCTGCAAGAAGTCGTAATGTAAATAAATGTTTCTCTAGATTTGGCGGAGAGAAGGTACTCTCAAAATTCATTTTTTTTCTTGGTATATTCAATAGATTTTCATGATTCAATCTTTTTTTCTCTAACACTTCATCTATTTGTATTAACATACTTCACTTTAGACATTTTATCATAAACTATTACAAGTTTTTTGTATGAAACAAATTGTTAAAGAAGTACTTTGTGTATCTTTATAAATTTAGATATTTATGCTATGAAATAACCAATAATAGCTTTGACCATTGTAATATCCAGACCATCAAGTGGAATATGAAACATAGTATTTATCTCATAAGGTATCTTAGTCAACACTGTCATGTGATTTCTTTTGGAGGGTTTGACTGTGTAGCTAGTCTCCGAAGATATTATACCCTATACCCATAACAACATAGAGGTACGTGGGTGTAGATAGATAAGGATCATGTACAACTATACCCTTTAGAATTTTAGTAATAAAAATGTATTGACTGTTTTTTTATTCAAATTTAGGATAAAAATTAATGAAAAAATCAATTACCCTAAGTTTGGTTTGGAGGGAATGACAAGACTCAAATTTGGAGGGATCATTTGGTTCAGGTGTAGATACTTTATCCACTACCTGTTCGCTTTGATATTATCTTATAAATTTATAAGGCCCCAGCCTTAAACATGACTTAATCTTGAGATATTTCAAGAATACACATGGAGAATCTATTCAGGTTTAGAGTTCAAGAGAATTAGGGCATAACTATTACATCTCAAAAGATTACAAAGTAGACACATCTACTCAGTATCCATTTTTTCACCAGATTAAATCACTTTAACAAAAGAGTCATGTCTAGTTACATGTTTAGGTAGCATGACATTTTCTTGATCTCATCCTTGACCCTATTCCACTTCATGTCCTGTGAAGAATATTTCAAAAACTTGGGATGAGCATAAAAAGCTCATTAAGGGATATAAAAGTACAGATTGAAAACATTAGTCCATGTATGAAAACGTACTTACTCATAAAACATAATCATTTTAACATACCTCATAAAAACATAAGTTTTATGAATAACTCATAGAAAAAAAAAAGACATAAAGGTAACTTGGGGCATTCATAACATTCTTGCATAGGGAGTAACCCTCTTGGTTACTTTTGGAATACCCATCACATTATTCCCTTAAATCTCTTCGTAGAAACCTTAACGTTTAACTCCTTTGTGTTACCCAATGCATTGGAGAGCTATAATGGGCTCACCCACCCATATTTTATCACGGAACCACCCGTCTTCATAAACAATGCCCAAGAACCATAATATAATCGTATCACATAAAACATGCATAAAGGAAACATAACATTTTCACATCACAATCACAAGATATACAATCACATTGATATAATAAAAACATTAGAAGGACCATTTTCAATACCAAAATAAAAGATAAGTGAAACTTGTTATTTATTTTTCATTTAAAATTAAGTTATGGCTTGTAGAGGAATCCAAAACTCAAATAATGGTCACGGCGGCGGAGAAGTCGTTGACGCCACATACGTAAAACAAAAACATTCCTTTTGTCATTTAGTAAAACGCTTCGTATAAAAAATATTCCTTTTGGAAAAATGTAAAAGTCAAAGGGTTTTATACACCGTATAAAATAAAGGTGTGTATAAAACAAAATATGCCTCAATGAAAGGAGATTGAGACGAAGTCCCGTACAAAGACGGTATCCTTAGATTAAGGATAAATCAATTACATGATTATGTGTGAAAAATATAAATACACCCAATATAGAAGGATATTAAGTGTAAAACAATCAGATTTCATCCACACATATTCATAGTACGACATAATCATGAATTATAGCTTTATCCCAAAGAAAATGAAATTAGGTTAAGAAGTTCTCTTACAAAAAGTTGACAGCCTAACGTCGTCATTATGAAATTCATTAAATGAGACGATGAGAGATAAAAAGAGTATCTCATCACTTGGAAATATAATTTACAGAAATAAATATATATAAGAACATATACCAACATAATAAGATGTAAATTAAAATACATGACAAAAATAAGTCTTTTAAATAGAGGAGGGTGAAAGAATCCCTTACTGATTTGGGAATCTTTCGAAACGTGCACCCATTGAAAGAATATTCAAACATTGATTATGTAAATAACCATAAATGGGATTGTATTACAAAAAGAATACAATAATGGCCAGTACATAAACCACACAAAAGTAAATAGTGGAAAATGTATCAAGAATCGTACGGGAATGAAAGTGAGACGAAAAATCCCCTTATGAAAATTCGGCATCCTAACGGCGCCACTTAAATCTCCCAAAAATGGATTGTTGAGATCAAATAGGGTATACCATCATATGAACATAATTGTACAGTAGAATTAATATAAAATAGCATCCTCCAACATAATAACATGGAGCATAAAAGGAATGACATAAAAGAGAGTACTTGAAAATAAAGAGACAGGTAGGGTCCCTTACCTTCAGTCCAACTTGTCTTGTTCGTTTCTTCATATTCCTGAATAATAAACTTTGGTCAATTAATAATTGCTTAAGGAACTCATTTAATGTTTATTATTCAGTTCATATCACATATTATAATGTTATAATAATTATATTATTATGTTAGTTCATATCAGAAATTTGTGTCGATGTTCGGTACATGAGTCAAAAGTGAACCTGTTTGAAAAGAATTGTCCATGAAGTAATAATTACATCATCTCCAGAATAGTATTAATAATTTTAATATCATATATATCCAGTATATATTCATTTTATACTATTCCATAACATTTGGAGATAAAAAGAAATGAAAGGCACCGTTCATGGAGATGGTAGACCGTACGTACGCATGAAAGCTACTTCCATCTCTTTGTCATTTTAATGGAATTAAAAGTAATAGATATATATATATATATATATATTAATTCCAGAATAATATTCAACATTTATATATAATATATATAATATATAACCATTTCATAAATGTACTTATACTATTACATAACATATGGAGATAAGAAATGAAAGGCACCGTTCATGGAGACGGTAATCCGTACGTACGCATGAACGCTACTTTCATTTACATTTCATACTTTAATAGAATGAAAACATATTGATACATTAATATATTATAATTACAGTATAAAATCATATATAATATTATTAACTTTATCCTTTATACGTCCCACATATGGCATTAACAAATCAAATCACTTTGAGGGGGCAGTAGTCCGCACTTCCTTAAATGAAGATATCGCGTTTACCCATAATGGAAACCATAAAGGAGTGCCATAAATGAAAAATACATAAGCTTAAAGAATGAACAAACATATTTTATATCATATATAAAAATAGTGACATCATAATGGCCACCTTTGAAGGTGTTAGATGAGTATTGAACAATCATCATTTCGGGAGGCAGAATTTCGCCATCCACGGAAACATTATGTTCATTAACCATTAGACATAGGTGTGTGAGATTGTAGCTCGAATCCTTATTATAACAACATCCTAGTATATTTAATATAGTGTATTAGTTACAAAATAAATGAATAAGAAGAGTTTAGGGGGTTGGAGATGCAAAATAAAACAAATGAACACAATAGGAAGCAATACCTTTAAAAAGGGTAACTCATTTGGATTGAGCACAAAGGCTTCCTTGGAAAGGATTCTGCCCAAATTTAATCCTCTAGGATGAGTAGAGGGATGTTTAGAGAGTAAATGGGTAGGGGATGGCCGAGAAAAAGGATTGAGGAGTGTGGAAAATGAGGTAGAGGTGGGGGCCTTTTATAAGAGGAGAGGAGGGCACTTTTGGAAATCATGAAACTATTATTTTATTTTCAAAAGTGTTTCGAATTTTTAAGGTCCCATATTGATATATTTCAAAGATAAGATGATACGGATACTACATATACCCATACAATAGTTTTTGGATAAGTTTAGGTCTTAGATTTTATATTATCTTTTCATTTTCTTTTAAACCTTTCCTTAATGAGGTCATCGTTGCATCATCATGATGTCATACTTAAATTAATTTATTTAATGTCTAAAAATTATAACAAAAATATCATGATGTAGGAAATATTTTTATCTTTCCAAAGAGTATTTATAGTCAAAAATATAATTATCATAACCCCTTCTAAATATTGTTTTAGTAAAACAATTTATGTTTGTGTCAATTTCACCTTTACTTTAAATAAAAGGCTTTGAAGTCATTATCCCACCCAAGTGGCTCCATGGGGTCCCCTAAATCGACCCATGGGTTGTCTTGGTCGGCCATGACTCACCCAATAGGTGTAGGACAAGTTTCATGGTGTCCCAATATTATATTAACATCATTTTTACCTTAAATCACACTAATTACCTCTAATCGTGATTAATGAAAAAAGTTACTATTCACCATAAAATTATTTTCATCCCAATGAACCAAATTTTACATACTAATTACAACCATGTATGTCGTATTTTAGAAATTCCATACACATTAGTGGTAAACTTTTATTTAACTGAAAAATCAGGTTTGCTTGATTACCACTTAGTGGTTTCACTATTCATCAAAAATTGAAGTTTTTCAGAAAATTACAAAAAATTCACTCCAAGATATATTCGATATTCCAAATTCAAAAATGATGTTTATTTTACCTAATTCAAATAATATAAGGAGAAGTAATTAATTTAACAAATAACTCCCTTTGTCAAAACAAATAGCGTGTTTTTAAGAAACAAAATATATCAAAAGATTGATATTTGTTTAAATTGAATTTGAAAGTGAAATCAATTCCAAAGTCCACCATTATATTAAATGGTAAAAATATTTTATGGTTTCACTTTAAAACCAATTAAAAAGATAATCTAATAATATAAACAAATTATATTAAAAGAGGTTTTGAATTAAAATACAACATTTTCCACATATTCATAAAAAATGAACTTTATCGGAAAAATAACAAAAACATACACAAACGAAATTTTGATGTCCCAATTATAAAGAAGGATTTTATTTGGTCCAAAATAATGTATAAGAGTGACCAAAACTATATTTAAAGAGGGTTTTCCATCAAAAGGAGATAAATCAATCTTTTAGTGAATATTAAAGTATTTATGCATAAAATTGAATTCCTTTCTTATTTTAAGCCTTTATCTTTTATTAGATAAATATAGCAACATTTAGAAAACATATATATTCATATTTTAGTTATTTCTATTCATTCCCGCCAGTACAACGGCTACGCATTAACTACCATTTGAAATAATATTGTTATATTAATAGCGTGTAACGTAAGATTTCAAAGAAACTCATTGTTGCGTATCGGGTACGCTATCGAACATAGAAACCCCGTCAAAAAAAATTAATATTTAATTCAAAAATATTAATAAATATGAATATGTCTTGATCATTATTTACCTGGGATGTTACATCCTACCACCCTTTTGGCAATTGCATCCTCGCAATTTTAAAATTGGGCTCGGAAACTTCATTGAAAGTCCCACATTGGAAAAGGAGTCAATTAAACTATCACTTTAAAAGAAATAAAGAGAAGTACCATGGTCACCCGAGACAACATATACTAGGATTCCATGAAAATATGAATATGGAGAAAAAAACAAACCATCAAGGTCTGATGGAGAGTGATTGAAAACATGATTAGGAGAAAGTTAACAACGAGAAAATCAGAAACTTGTGATGGGTTAAACGGTATTGGATTCCCCAGTAAGAAAAGCTAACAGACAACTTTTTTTTTCTAAGTTACTTATCATTGAGGAATTTATTTATGAGCTTAACTAAAACAAGAGGAAACATACTTAGTTATCATGTTGAATTTCAACTCTTACTTGATTTACACAAACTCATATTTTTCCAAAGGACGAGTATTTAGGAAGACTTTTTCATACTAAGACTACTATGATCATCTTCGTGAGAATCACCTAATCCCCAAAAGAGAAAAATATACTTCCCATGTCATTATACCTTAACCAAAACCAAAAAGGTTAGTACAAGATTAAATAATCCAAAAAATGGATAATCCTTTTTAAAAAGAAAATCTATTCTTAATCTCCAAAATTTCCTGACAAAACCCAATGTTCAACAAAGACAATTCGATAACAAATTGTCCTTAAAATTCAAAAAATAAGATTGAAACAAAAATCAGTGTAGGATTTAATCACATAGTCTTCCAAGATAAATCTTAACATTTATCTCCAAAATAACATCAGTTACTCTCAAAGACTCGTGCTGAAAAGTAACTAACCTAATCACATATCCTCCATGATCAGTTAATCATTTCCATTGATAATCCAAAAATAAACTTACTATTGATTCATAAAACCATCTAACTAAAAATAATTAGTCAAACTTACCAGGGACATCACGTAGTCCAGTGGTAGGCGATAAATACCAGTTGCGCTTTGGTTGTGGGTTCGATTCCTGCAGCTTTGTCCGATGCGACGGGTTGTCACACGGTCTACGTGTTGTCCCTTTTCCAAAACTATATAATTCTTAAAACATTCCCTAAAGAGAGATAAATCATCAAGAATAACCATAACATAATTTAACCTCAAGTTTATCTCATGCCTTTCATTTTCCACCAAAATATATAGTAACCCATAATTACCTCAAAAGTAAGGATCATATAAACCCTGATGGTTACCTTTATAATTATTACCTGAGCTTCTACATCGAGTTGGTTCTCTCATACATGTTGCATTAGAGAACTCACCATGGTTCTAGTGGTAAATCATGACTCCTTGATTGTTGGTTTAGAACAACCACGAGATTCCTCATTGGATCACCAATTTCGCCCAGTTTCTTAATCAGAAAACCTCCACAGTTTCCTTCAAACCCATTGTCTCATTGGTTCTTGTTAGGTCCAGCCATTTACTAAAACCAAAAAGGTCAGTGTGAGTATATCAATAAAATAATCATGTATTAAAGAGGAATATAAACACTATGTTATTCTTATCCCACTTATCTCAAACTCATTCTAATAACAAAGACTCAATCAAATATACTAACCATTGTTGTTATACACAACTTGTCAATTATGCTTAAACAACACCCTAACCTCTAAAGTTATCTAAACCGACCTCTGATACCAACTATAAGGCCCTTAATCTTGAGATATTTCAAGAATACACATGGAGAATCTTTTCAGGCTTAGAGTTATAGAGAATTAGGACATAACTATTACATCTCAAAAGATTACAAAGTAGACACATCTACTCAGTATCCATTTTTTCACCAGATAAAATCACTTTAACAAAAGAGTCATGTCTAGTTCCATGTTTAGGTAGCATGAAATTTCCTTTATCTCATCCTTGACCCTATTCCACTTCATGTCCTATGAAAAATATTCCAAAAACTTGGGTTGAGCATAAAAAGATCAGTAAAGGATATAAAAGTACAGATTGAAAACATTAGTCCATGTATGAAAATGTAATCACTCATAAAACATAATCATTTTAACATACCTCATAAAAACATAAGTTTTATGAATAACTCATAGAAAACATAAGACATAAAGGTAACTTGGGGCATTCATAACATTCTTGCATTGGGAGTAACCCTCTTGGTTACTTTTGGAATACCCATCACATTATTCCCTTAAATCTCTTCGTAGAAACCTTAATGTTTAACTCCTTCGTGTTACCCAATGCATTGGAGAGCTATAACGGGCTCACCCGCCCTTATTTTATCACGGAACCACCCTTCTTCATAAACAATGCCCAAGAACCATTATATAATCGTATCACATAAAACATGCATAAAGGAAACATAACATTTCCACATCACAATCACAAGATATCAAATCACATTGATATAATAAAAACATTAGAAAAACCATTTTCAATACCAAAATAAAATAGATATAAAACATGGTATTTATTTTTCATTTAAAAATAAGTTATGGCTTGTAGAGGAAGCCGAAATTCAAATAATGGTCACGGCGGCGGAGAAGTCGTTGTCGCCGCATACGTAAAACAATAACATTCCTTTTGTCATTTAGTAAAATGCTTCGTATAAAAAAGATTCCTTTTGGAAAAATGTAAATGTCAAAGGGGTTTATACACCGTATAAAAGGAAGGTGTGTATAAAACAAAATATGCCTCAATGAAAGGAGATTGAGACGAAGTCCCGTACAAAGTTGGTATCCTTAGATTAAGGATAAATCAATTACATGATTATGTGTGACAAATATAAATACACCCAATATAGAAGGATATTAGGTGTAAAACAATCAGAGTTAATCCACACATATTCATAGTACGACATAATCAGAAGTATAGGTTTAACACAAAGAAAATGAAATTAGGTTAAGAAGTTCTCTTACAAAAAGTTGACAGCCTAACGGTGTCATTATGAAATTCATTAAATGAGACGATGAGAGATAAAAAGTGTATCTCATCACTTGGAAATATAATTTACAGAAATAAGGATATATAAGAACATATCCCAACATAATAAGATGTAAATTAAAAGACATAACAAAAAGAAGTCTTTTAAAAAGAGGAGGGTGAAAGAATCCCTTACTGATTTGGGAATCTTTCGAAACGTGCACCCCATGAAAGAAGGGTCATACAATGATTATGTAAATAAACATAAATGAGATTATATTACACAAAGAATACAATAATGGCCAGTACATAAACCACAAAAAAGTAAATAGTTCCAAATGTATCAAGAATCTTACGGGAATGAAAGTGAGACGAAAAATCCCCTTTTGAAAATTCGGCAGCCTAACGGCACCACTTAAAACACCCAAAAATGGATTGTTGAGATCAAATAGGGTATCCCATCATATGAACATAATTTTACAGTATTATTAATAAAAAAGAACATCCTCGAACATAAGAACATGGAGCATAAAAGGAATGACATAAAAGAGAGTACTTGAAAATAAAGAGATAGGTAGGGTCCCTTACCTTCAGTCCAACTTGTCTTGTTCGTTTCTTTATATTCCTGAATAATAAACTTTGGTAAATTAATAATTGCTTAAGGAACTCATTTAATGTTTATTATTCAGTTCATATCACATATTATAATGTTATAATAATTATATTATTATGTTAGTTCATATCAGACATTTTTGTCGATGTTCGGTACATGAGTCAAAAGTGAACCTGTTTGAAAAGAATTATCCATGAAGTAAAAATTACATCATCTCCAGAATAGTATTAATGATTTTAATATCATATATATCCATTATATATTCATTTTATACTATTCCATAACATTTAGAGATAAAAAGAAATGAAAGGCACTGTACATGGAGACGGTAGACCGTACGTACGCATGAACGCTACTTCCATCTCTTTGTCATATTAATGGAATTAAAAGCAATATATATATATATATATTAATTACGGAATGATATTAAACATTTACATATAATATATATAATATATAACCATTTCATAAATGTACTTATACTATTACATAACATTTGGAGATAAGAAATGAAAGGCACCATTCATGGAGACGGTCATCCGTACGTATGCATGAACGCTGCATTCATTTCCATTTCATACTTTAATAGAATGAAAACATATTGATACATAGGTATATTATAATTACAGTATAATATCATATATAATATTATTAACTTTATCCTTTATACGTCCCACATATGGCATTAACGAATCAAATCACTTTTGTCACGACCCGCCCTCGGGGTCCGTGCCGTGACTACCCCAAGCCCGCCTTCCATAGGCCAGGGGCTGGCGACTAGCACCAAGGCGTAAATCCCGGTAAAAAGGGAAGGAATTTCCTTTGTAAAGTAAACAAACACCACAGAGTAAGAAAGCTGAAAGTAAACTCTAAGCAAAAGCAGAGTACAACTGAAAGTGTGGAAAAGTAAATGGGCCAGTATACAAACCCAAACTGAAAGTAAAGTACAACTTGAAAGGGAAAACAGCAACTGAAAAGTAAAATCCGCTACACCGAGCTGTCCAGTGGAAATCCCACCTGAAGGGTGGGTACAGATAGCTCCACTGCTCCACGGGTCCGCCGTCCGCTCCGAGCACGTCCCGCCCAGTGGTCCACCTCCAAGTACTGTCCTGCTCTGCAAGCCTCAGCTAAGATCAACGTTGTCCGTCTTCTGCAACCAACACAACGTAGTGCGGGAAAAGCCCGTGCAGGGGTGAGTATAAGCTACTCATTAGGGACCCCGAGACCCCTGAAGGTCTCTCAAATCCACAAAGGATAATCCACGAAGAAAGGTACAATCACGAAGTAACAACCGACACTGCTTAGGTATATGCCCATACATATACCTAAGTCATCAATTTCAAATACGCTCCAACCTCCGAGCCCAAGTACAACTCAGTCCACACAGGAAAGTAAACATATTCCACACAGGAAAGAAAAAAGTAATCCACACAGGATAGCACAACACAATCCACACAGGAAAGCAACAGGATTCAGCTCACACAGGTATACTTCTTCAAAGGACGATAAAGATGATCTCTGATCCATCTAAGTCGTCGGACCCAAAAAGGATCGATAGGTAACTAAACCTCGCAAAAGACCCACACAGGATCGGGCCCACATAGGACTTGTAGGCGCTGGTTCATACAGGACCGCTGAGCGCAAGGACCCACACAGGATCGGACCCACACAGGATCGGTAGGCGCTGGTTCACACAGGACCGCTGAGCGCAAAGACCCACACAGGATCAGACCCACACAAGATCGGGCCCACACAGGGCCTGTAACATTAATCCACGTAGGATCGCTGAGTGTTGTAGTCATCGTCGTCGAATCCACACAGGATCTCTGTACTGTCGTCGTCGCAGTCACAGTAGCAGTAGTAGCAGTAGTAGTCACAGTAACAGTCGCAGCCAGCACTAGGGTTCCCGCACACAGCAAGCTCGTTCGGAGGGTCTGCTCCACGAGCCGAGAGGCTGATACATCAACTGTCACAAAGTCCAGAGTTGATGTATCCAAAAGTTCCGTATCGTCAACAGGAACTCAACGCAACAGACGGCGCGTTGATCGGACGCCCGGTCTGAGAGTTATTGGCATTTTCGTCCCCGGGGCCCGGTTGGTTTTTAAGGCAAAACCAACCTGACCATACTCCACCTACGTCCAAACCTCGGGTGGATTATTCAAAAAGATCCGTCTCACTAAGAGGAACACAACAAAGCTGACGGTACGTCAATCGGACGTCCGTAGCTCAAGATATGAGTGTTTCCGCTCCGAAGGCCCGGTTGGTTTCGTGAACGAACCAACCCGGCCGACCTCAAAGTGTTCCAAAACTTTGAGTGCGATATACCAGAACGACCGTCTCGATCCAAGGATCGCAATGCCGCTGACGGTTCGTCGATCGGAGGTCCGTGGCTCAAGTTATGGCCAAAAGACCGAAACTGATTCGAAACGGGGGGTCCGGGTCCGGGCCGACCCGGCCCGACACCCCCTGGGTCGGCCCGAACCGGGTCGACCCGACCCGGGTCCGACCCGGTCCGACCGGCCGGCCGGCGGCGCGGCGGCGCGGCAGCCTGGCGGCGTGGCGGCCTGGCGCCGCACGGAGGCAGCGCGCGGGGGGCTAGGCCCCCACTTCCAGCAAGAGGCGGTGCGGCTTTTAGCCGCGCCTTTTGGAAACCCCCCCCCCCTACTCATGGGGGGCCTGCTTTGAAGAGGACCGGGGGGCCGCCTGCCCCCCTCAAGGAAACCGCCCCCCCAATTAAATGGGGGGGCTTTTGGGCGCTGGCCGGGGGAATTAATTTCCCCCAGATTTTGACCATCCGGTCGGCCACCTGGTCGGCCGGTTTTTCTCCAACGGGACCGGCGAACCGGTCCTCTTTCCGGCTTCCGACGCCGGCGGCCCGGCCACCGGTCTTCTCGTCCCGCCGCGGCCCAGAACCGGCCACGGTGTTCGTCGTCCGGCACGGTGTGACGGCACCACGCCCCTCCACTGCGCCTTCGTTTCCCTTCGACGCGGCGCGACGGCGTCGTGTTCTTGATGATCCTTCCACGGTGCGGCGCGACGGCACCGCACAATATAATCGGGCGAATAACCGCGTGGTGCGACGGCACCACGCCATCTTGTTTCATCCGGAATATAAAACATCAAGAACAAAGGAGGGGGTTCGGCCGTGTTCATGCGGTCCGGCCCCCTCACGTTAAACAATAACACATATTTGAAATCCTCACGTTAGTCATGCTAGAACCACGAACAAGGATAAATAAATAAACAATTAACATCAACCCCTACCTTGGGTTCAAGCTCGAAGATTGTCAACGACCCGCGGAAGACAACATCGCGGAGGTCGGGCGTCGCGGTAAACGTTCGTCAAATCTGATGACGAGGAGGTACGTCCGAAGAGGTACGTCGTTGGCGAATCTTTGTATGCCGACGAAGGGAGTCCGAGGAGGAAGCGGCATTCCCTTTCATTGTCACGGAAGACGAAGAAGAGAGAAGCGGCGTTCTTCGTCGGAGCTTGAGCGTTCTTCGTCAAGCTTGAGCATTCTTCGTCAAGGTTTGAAGAAGAAGGATAAAAGCTCTCAAACCTCTCAAGATGGCTTAACAAATCTAACCAAATAAAATAAGATAAGAGCTTATTTTATTAACTCAACCAAACCATTTTGAATTTCAAAGGTTTGAAAAAGTTTAAACAACTCAATCTCATTAATAAGCTAAGTTGTCAAAACAATTAAAGAGGGGTTAAAGGGAGTTTTGAGAGAAGTTGAAAAGTTGGGTTTCGTGTGGGCCCCACCACACTTAATCCTCCCAAAAATTAACTTTCGTCCCGCAAAAAACGCAACTTCGGAAAAGGTATCCTTAAGAGAATATCGGCGCTGCGAGTTCATTGGTGCCCTCGGATTTCAATTCCGAGCACCGGATCAAAAGTTAGGAATTCCCGCTCGTTCGTTCACTGAACGTACCCGAGCCAAACTTCGGAAATTGATTCCGGGCACACTGGGCCTCGGAATCAGGTGCCGTCAGAAACCGCGCTCTTGTAAAATTCCAAAGAAAATTAAGAAAAAATTTCCCTTGAATTTTACGGGTCTTTACATTACTCCCACCTCAGGGCTTTACGTCCCTATAAAGATACATCAAAAACTAGGGAAACAAATGAGGGTACTGAGCACGCATCTGAGACTCCCGCTCCCATGTACTCTCCTGGAGATTCTCGTGCTGCCATCTGATGCGCACAAGAGGAATCAATAGCCCACGCAGGACCCGCTCCTGTCGATCCTCTGTCTCCACCGGGACCTCCGTAAAAGTCGCCCCATCGTCAACGTCAAGCTCCCCATGGTCAATGATGTGCGTCGGGTCGTGCACGTATCTCCTCAGCTGAGATACGTGGAAGACGTCGTGCACCCGGTGCAACTGAGGTGGCAGAGCCAGGCGATAAGCCACCTCGCCAATCCTGCTGAGGACATGGAAGTGTCCGATGAAGCGCGGAGATAACTTGTCGCCTCGGCCAAATCTCCGAATACCACGTCGGGGTGAGACCCGCAAAAAGACGTGGTCACCATCCTCGAACTCCAGTGGCCTCCGCCTCCTGTCAGCATATGACTTCTGCCGGCTCTGAGCTATCCTCATCCACTCCTGGATGTCCTGGACCTTCTCTGTCGTGGCCTGGACCATCTCCGGTCCCACCAGTGCTGACTCTCCAGGGTCTGTCCAGCACAAAGGATATCTACAAGGTCGGCCGTACAACGCCTCGTACGGTGCCATCCCGATCGTGGAGTGGTAGCTGTTGTTGTACGCAAACTCCACCAAGGGTAGGTGGTCCTCCCAGCTACGACCAAAGTCGAGGACACCTGCGCGGAGCATGTCCTCGAGAGTCTGAATGGTCCTCTCCGTCTGACCATCCGTCTGAGGGTGGAAGGCTGTGCTCAGACGTAGCTGCGTCCCAAACGCCTCCTGCAACCCCTTCCAAAGCCGGGAAGTAAAGAGATCATCTCGATCAGAGATGATAGATGATGGCACACCGTGGAGCCGCACAATCTCCTGAACGTAGAGACGTCCTAAGCTCTCCACTGAGCCCTGCTCTCTAATGGGTAAGAAGTGTGCCAACTTGGTGAGTCGATCAACAATCACCCAGATGGAGTCGTGACCTCTGGAAGTACGTGGTAGTCCAGTCACGAAGTCCATAGATATGCCGTCCCACTTCCACTCTGGAACCTCCAAGGGTTGTACCAAGCCTGCTGGTACCTGATGCTCTGCCTTCACCTGCTGACAGGTGAGGCATCGAGAAACGAACTCTGCCACTGCCTTCTTCATGCCCGGCTACCAGTGCTATCGTCTGAGATCCTGGTACATCTTCACCACTCCAGGCTGTACCGCCAAAGGAGAAGTGTGAAACTCTCTCAGCACCTCCTCTCGCAAAGCGACTGGTACCATGGTACGTCCTCTCAAAAGGATGTCGTGCTCTGCTCCAAGGGAGAAACCATCAGGTGCCTGTCCCGAGGATATCTGTGCACGCAGTGTTTTTAGAGCGAAGACCGCTGCTGCTAACTCCAGGTCATGGGTAGCGTAGTTCTGCTCATGCGGCCTCAACTGACGTGATCCGTAGGCGATCACTGCTCGCTCCTATATCAGTACGTAACCGAGTCTGGTCCCTGATGCATCGCAGGAAACTACATACCCTACTCCCTCCTCAGGAAACCTCAAGATAGGTGCGCTAGTCAACCTCTGTCTCAGCTCCTGGAAGCTCTGCTGACATCTGTCTGACCACGCGAAGGTTTTCCCCTTCCTCCTTAACGTACGGAAAAGCTGCAAAGACTTCTCCTTTTCTAAAAAGTGAAATCCGGTCTCATCCCTGGATGAACCACGTTCCTTGCCTAATATAGTCAATCCCATCATGATTAGTTAATTCATGGCATGGATGACGTCGTAAGGCCTCGACGCTGCTACCAAGAGATCCAACCGTTACTCTCGCCTCCAAGGGTTGAGTCACACTGTCGGCATCAGTGTGTGGTCACTGGGTTTCCTCCAGTAAGAATCTCGCAAGTGAGGGTCAAGTCAACAGTTTTTAACTGGCACCTCTTAGTAAAAACAAACAAAAGACAAGAAAACAAAAGTCACCAAGGCAAGTGTCTTTTATTACTTCAACTTAAAGAAAAAGGTCACAAAGCAACACAAACTACGAAGCTAGAGGCATTATGGGCAAAGGCCTCTATGCCTGGAGCTACTCCCGCACTAGTCCACCCGCTTCCGGAGCTCCATGATCGTAAGCTTCAGCTGCCTGAAGCTGTGCTCTCCCCTGAGGTCGGGGTGGACCTCCTGGTGGTGGTGGTGGTGGTAGAGCCTCAAAGTGTCTCCCACCACCTGCTGCTCGACCAGCTCCTCTGCCTCGTCCGCCTCCTCCCTGCGGACCGCCACGGTCGAACCTCTGCCTCTGCCTAGGTGGTTTCTCAACCGTCTGCTGCTCCTCGGCACGGCGGGTCGGGAAGTCACGAGCCATGTGGCCTTGCCCGCCGCACGAGTAGCACTGTCTGCCTCTCGAAAGACTGGCTCCGCGCTGTGTGCTCCGCACTGCTGAGCCAGTGTCCTGAGGTCGTCTGCCCGAAGGTCTGGTCTGCCTGGACCCCTGAGTCATTCGTCGACTGCTTGCTGCAGATGACTCTGCCACGTGACGCCCTGCGGTGGGTTGCTGTGCTGGTGTAGACTCGGCAAGGAATCTCTCGATCAGAAGGCCCCGCTCCAGTACTCCTGTCTGAGTTGGTATGCTGAGGGAGATCAGCGATGCCCTGATCTCGTGTCTCAAACCCTGCTCGAAGGTCTGGGCCCGGAAGAATGGGTCTCGTACCATGTCAGTCGAGTAGCACGAGAGATCGGTAAATCTCACCGAGTACTGAGCGACCGTCATGCTGCCCTGCCGCAGCAGAAGAAGCTCCTGGATATGCACCGCACGAAGGGTGGCTGGGACGATCTCCGAGCGAAAGAGGCTCTCAAATTCCGTCCATAGAAGAGATGCATCATCGTGCACCTGGAGCATCAAGCTCCACCATCGTCCTGCTGCTGCGTGTAGTAGGCTCGCAGCGAGGATCCCCATGAGGTCTGCTGGTGTCCTCACTAGCCTAAACACACGTACTACTGCCTCCAGCCAGTCCTCGGCTGCCTGGGGATCCGTCTCCCCGCGAAACCTGGGTGGTCGCTGGCGCTGAAACTCATGCAGTGCGCTGAGGCGATGTGCATCGTCAGCGGCTGGTGCTGGAAGCATCGGGGGGCTCGGCGGGTAGTGCTACCGCCGGTGCCACTGCTGACAAAGGGCCCTGCACTGAGGCCTCGTCACTCGGTGGACTGTCATCACGCTCGACTCTCGGAACCCTAGCTGGCTGCCGTCGTGGGGCAATCCCGAATAGGAAACAGGTGCGCCACGGTCAAAAAATATACCTGGTGAGCTGACACAAAGAAATCACAAAGGAAACTTTGAAACACACATGCAATCAATGTTTTCATGCATTAAGTCGGAAATCAGAAGTCAGGGTCCTGGTGTATGGATACGTCGGCCGCCGCACCAACACTGGACTCCCTGGACTGATAACCACACTCAATACGCTAAACATTATTGCTTCACATAGAAAAGATCAGAGTTCGCGGTAGAACCGAACTCCTCTGATACCAATTTGTCACGACCCGCCCTCGGGGTCCGTGCCGTGACTACCCCAAGCCCGCCTTCCATAGGCCAGGGGCTGGCGACTAGCACCAAGGCGTAAATCCCGGTAAAAAGGGAAGGCATTGCCTTTGTAAAGTAAACAAACACCACAGAGTAAGCAAGCGGAAAGTAAACACTAAGCAAAAGCAGAGTACAACTGAAAGTGCGGAAAAGTAAATGGGCCAGTATACAAACCCAAACAGAAAGTAAAGTACAACTCGAAAGGGAAAATAGCAACTGAAAAGTAAAAGCCGCTACACCGAGCTGTCCATTGGAAATCCCACCTGAAGGGTGGGTACAGATAGCTCCACTGCTCCACGGGTCCGCCGTCCGCTCCGAGCACGTCCCGCCCAGTGGTCTACCTCTAGGTACCGTCCTGCTCTGCAAGACTCAGCTAAGATCAACGCTGTCCGTCGTCTGCAACCAACACAACGTAGTGCGGGCAAATCCCGTGCAGGGGTGAGTATAAGCTACTCAGTAGGGACCCCGAGGCCCCTGAAGGTCTCTCAAATCCACAAAGGATAAACCACGAAGAAAGGTACAATCACGAAGTAACAACCGACACTGCTTAGGTATATGCCCATACATATACCTAAGTCATCAATTTCAAATATGCTCCAACCTCCGAGCCCAAGTACAACTCAGTCCACACAGGAAAGTAAACGTATTCCACACAGGAAAGCAAAACGTAATCCACACAGGATAGCACAACACAATCCACACAGGAAAGCAACAGGATTTAGCTCACACAGGTAAACTTTTTCAAAGGACGATAAAGATGATCTCTGATCCATCTAAGTCGTCGGACCCACGAAGGATCGATAGGTAACTAACCCCCGCAAAAGACCCACACAGGATCGGGCCCACATAGGACCTGTAGGCGTTGGTTCATACAGGACCGCTGAGCGCAAGGACCCACACAGGATCGGACCCACACAGGATCGGTAGGCGCTGGTTCACACAGGACCGCTGAGCGCAAAGACCCACACAGGATCGGACCCACACAGGATCGGGCCCACACAGGACATGTAGCACTGATCCACGTAGGATCGCTGAGTGTTGTAGTCGTCGTCGTCAAATCCACACAGGATCTCTGTACTGTCTTCGTCGCGGTCACAGTAGCAGTAGTAGCAGTAGTAGTCACAGTAACAGTCGCAGCCAGCACTAGGGTTCCCGCACACAGCAAGCTCGTTCGGAGGGTCCGCTCCCCGAGCTGAGAGGCTGATACATCAACTGTCACAAAGTCCAGAGTTGATGTATCTAAAAGTTCCGTATCGTCAACAGGAACTCAACGCAACAGACGACGCGTCGATCGGACGCCCGGTCTGAGAGTTATGGGCATTTTCGTCCCCGGGGACCGGTTGGTTTTTAAGGCAAAACCAACCCGACCGTACTCCACCTGCGTCCAAACCTCGGTCGGAGTATGCCAAAAGATCCGTCTCACTAAGAGGAACACAACAAAGCTGATGGAACGTCAATCGGACGTCCGTAGCTCAAGATATGAGCGTTTCCGCTCCAAAGGCCCGGTTGGTTTCGTGAACGAACCAACCCGGCCGAACTCAAAGTGTTCCAAAACTTTGAGTGCGATATACCGAAACGACCGTCTCGATCCAAGGATCGCAATGCCGCTGACGGTTCATCGATCGGAGGTCCGTGGCTCAAGTTATGTCCAAAAGACCGAAACTGATTCGAAACGGGGGGTCCGGGTCCGGGCCGACCCGGCCCGACCGGCCGGCCGGCGGCCTGGCGCCGCATGGAGGCAGCGCGCGGGGGGCAAGGCCCCCGCTTCCAGCAAGAGGCGGCGCGGCTTTTAGCCGCGCCTTTTGGAAACCCCCCCCCCCTCGTGGGGGGCCTGCTTTGAAGAGGACCGGGGGGCCGCCTGCCCCCCCTCAAGGAAACCGCCCCCCCAATTAAATGGGGGGGGGCTTTTGGGCGCTGGCCAGGGGAATTAATTTCCCCCGGATTTTGACCATCCGTCCGGCCACCTGGCCGGCCGGTTTTTCTCCAACGGGACCGGCGAACCGGTCCCCTTTCCGGCTTCCGACGCCGGCGGCCCGGCCGCCGGTCTTCTCGTCCCGTCGCGGCCCGGAACCGGCCGCGGTGTTCTTCGTCCGGCGCGGTGCGACGGTACCGCGGCCCTCCGCCGCGCCTTCGTTTCCCTTCGACGCGGCGCGACGGCGTCGCGTTCTTGATGATCCTTCCACGGCGCCGCGCAATATAATCGGGCGAATAACCGCGTGGTGCGACGGCACCACGCCATCTTGTTTCATCCGCAATATAAAACATCAAGAACAAAGGAGGGGGTTCGGCCATGTTCATGCGGTCCGGCCCCCTCACGTTAAACAATAACACATATTTAAAATCCTCACGTTAGTCATGCTAGAACCACGAACAAGGATAAATAAATAAACAATTAACAACAACCCCTACCTTGGGTTCAAGCTCGAAGATTGTCAACGACCCGCGGAAGACAACGTCGCGGAGGTCGGGCGTCACAGTAAACGTTCGTCAAATCCGATGACGAGGAGGTACGTCCGAAGAGGTACGTCGTTGGCGAATCTTCGTATGTCGACGAAGGGAGTCCGAGGAGGAAGCGGTGTTCCCTTTCGTTGACACGGAAGACGAAGAAGAGAGGAGCGACGTTCTTCGTTGGAGCTTGAGTGTTCTTCGTCAAGCTTGAGCGTTCTTCGTCAAGGTTTGAAGAAGAAGAAGGAGAAAAGCTCTCAAACCTCTCAAGATGGCTAAACAAATCTAACCAAATAAAATAAGCTAAGAGCTTATTTTATTAACTCAACAAAACCTTTTTGAATTTCAAAGGTTTGAAAAAGTTTAAACAACTCAATCTCATTAATAAGCTAAGTTGTCAAAACAATTAAAGAGGGGTTAAAGGGAGTTTTGAGAGAAGTTGAAATGTTGGGTTTCGTGTGGGCCCCACCACACTTAATCCTCCCAAAAATTAACTTTCGTCCTGCAAAAAACGCAACTTCGGAAAAGGTCTCCTTAAGCGAATACTGGCGCTGCGAGTTCATCGGTGCCCTCGGATTTCAATTCCGAGCACCGGATCAAAAGTTTGGAATTCCCGCTCGTTCGTTCACTGAACGTACCCGAGACAAACTTCGGAAATTGATTCCGGGCACACCGGGCCTTGGAATCAGGTGTCGTCAGAAACCGCACTCTTGTAAAATTCCAAAGAAAATTAAGAAAAAATTTCCCTTGAATTTTACGGGTCTTTACAACTTTGAGGGGGAGGTAGTCCGCACTTCCTTAAATGAAGATATCGCCTTTACCAATAATGGAATCAATAAAGGAGTGCAATAAATGAAAAATACAGAAGCTTAAAGAATGAACAAACATATTATATATCATATATAAATATAGTGACATCATAATGGCCACCTTTGAAGGTGTTAGATGAGTATTGAACAATCATCGTTTTGGGAGGCAGAATTTCACCATCCATGGAAACATTATGTTAATTAACCATTAGACATAGGTGTGTGAGAGTGTAGCTCGAATCCTTATTATAACAATATCCTAGTACATTGAAGATACTGGAGTTGTTACAAAATAAATGAATAAAAATAGTTTAGGGCATTGGAGATGCAAAATAAAATAAATGAACACAAGAGAAAGCAATACCTTTAAAAAGGGTAACTATTTTGGTTTGAGCACAAAGGCTTCCTTGGAAAGGATTCTTCCCAAAGTGAATCCTCTAGGATGAGGAGAGGGATTTTGAGAGAGGAAATGGGCAGGGGATGGATGTGCCAAAGGCCTGAGGAGTGTGTAAAATGAGGTAGAGGTGGGGGCCTTTTATAAGAGGAGAGGAGGGCACTTTTGGAAATCATGAAACTATTATTTTATTTTCAAAAGTGATTCGAATTTTTAAGGTCCCACATTGATATATTTAAAATATAAGATGATAATACTTCGAAATATACCCATCCAATAGTTTTTGGACAAGTGTAGGTCTTATATTTTATATTATCTTTTCATTTTATTTTAAACCTTTCATTAATGAGGTCATCGTTGCATCATCATGATGTCATAATTAAATTAATTTATATAATGTCTAAAAGTTATAACAAAACTATCATGATATAGGAAATTTTATTATCTTTTCAAGGAGTATTTATAGTCAAAAATCGGATTAGCATAACCCCTTCTAAATTTTTTTTTAGTAAAACAATTTATGTTAGTGTCATTTTCACCTTTACTTTAAATAAAAGGCTTTAAAGTCATTATCCCACCCAACTGGCTCCATGGGGTCCCCTAAATCTACCCATTGGTTTTCTTGGTCGGCCATGACTCACCAAATAGGTGTAGGACAAGTTTCATGGTGTTCCCATATTATATTAACATCATTTTTACCTTAAATCACACTAATTACCTCTAATCGCGATTAATGAAAAAAAGTTACTATTCACCAAAAAAATATTTTCATCCCAATGAACCACATTTTACATACTAATGACAACCATGTATGTCGGATTTTCGAAATTAAATACACATTAGTGGTAAACTTTTATTTAACTGAAAAATCAGGTTTGCTTGATTACCACTTAGTGGTTTCACTATTCATCAAAAATTGAAGTTTTTCAGAAAATTACAAAAAATTCACTCCAAGCTATATTTGATATTCCAAATTCAAAAATGATGTTTATTTTACCTAATTCAAAGAATATAAGGAGAATTAATTAATTTAATAAATAACTCCTGCTGTCAAAACAAATAGAGTGTTTTTATGAAACAAAATATATCAAAAGATTGATATTTGTTTATGTCGAATTTCAAAGTGAAATCAATTCCAAAGTCCACCATTGTATTAAATAGTAAAAATATTTTATGGTTTCACTTTAAAACCAATTCAAAAGATAATCTAATCATATAAACAAATATGATTAAAAGAGGTTTTGAATTAAAACACAACATTTTCCACTTATTCATAAAAAATGAACTTTATCGAAAAAATAACAAAAACATACAAAAACTAAATTTTGATGTCCCAATTATAAAGAAGGATTTTATTTGGTCCAAAATAATGTATATGAGTGGACAAAACTATATTTAAAGAGTGTTCTCCATCAAAAGGTGATAAATCAACCTTTTTGTGAATATTAAAGTATTTATTCTTAAAATTGAATTCCTTTCTTATTTTAAGCCTTTATCTTTTATTGGATAAATGTAGAAACATTTAGAAAACATATATATTCATATTTCAGTTATTTCTATTCATTCCCGCCAGTACAATGGCTACGCGTTAACTACCATTTGAAATAATATTTTTATATTATTAGCATGTAACGTAAGATTTCAAAGAAACTCATCGTTGCGTATCGGGTACGCTATCGAACATAGAAACCCCGTAAAAATAAAATTAATATTTAATTCAAAAATATTAATAAATATGAATATATCTTATTCTTTATTTACCTGGGATGTTACAACATTGGTCTGCCAATCCAAAATAAAAAATAATATCTTACAGTGTGTCTATTTTTGTCTACATTAATCAAATTATATTATAGGTATCTTAATTTGTTTTTATCTTCTCGAATTATGTTTTAGGTGAGACTAAAAATCCAACTCCTTTAACAAGACCATTTTGTTTAGTCCGTTTCAATGATACTAAAAGTCGCTTTTTTTGTACAACCATTTCAGATTCTTGTTCGTATACCATATATAAAATATGAACATATTTATTTTTATGTAAAATTTTCATAAATTATAATGTATTACAATTATTTAATACTTATACTTTCTTTCCATAATTATTTTCTGTTTTCATCAATTAATATACAATCCTTATTTGCATGAGACTCCTTCCATAGAACATGATGTGGGATGGAAGTAGATTTTGGTTTTAATTCATCAATATATATATATAAATAAAGTAAATTTTGTTTTTTCATATCAAATAATTAATCATCTATTGTTGATTTAAAATATATACGAATTTTGTCTCTAATGAAGTGTACCTCATCATTTCATTAGGATAAAAGTATGATGGTTTTGATGCACATTCTTAATTTTCAACAATCTTTTTATATTTCATAAATTAACAATTTTTTATCAAGATGGATAAAATAAATAATGTCAAATAATATATTATCAAGCTCAATTTAACTGAAATGATTTCTCATTATGATTATTTTTGATATCAATCCATGTTTCCTTCTTTATAGAAAAAAATTTTCAAGATATTGGAAAAGATTGTTCCAAACAAAATTTAATTAATATAAAAAAATTTATATTTATAAAGAGTTTTACATAAAAAATAATTTAAGATACCGTGCATTTTAGATTCAAAAAAATTTGGAAAAAAATTAGGTGAGATGAATGACCATCTCATGATGGTTTCATGAATTTACCATTTGGATAGAGCATACACCACATGGTTGTATTCCCTTTATTCATGGTTGACATCTAGTTATATTTTGTTAGTTAGATGAAGACATTCAATCCAAAATGGGAACACTCACCATTGGATACCTTAGGATTGAGTCATTAAGAAGTGCACAAAAGTGGTGGAATTAGATTCCACCCAAATATGTCTTTACTTATGTTGGATTTCATATTTTATGGCCTCAGTAATTTCTCATAATTCTACATCAATAGTAAAACCAATGCTAATATAATGATAATAGTTGCCATTTACAAAGCCCCAATGCATTAGAAGACTTCACCATTGCCTGATGGACATGCTGAACCGGATGTCACATCGTTTACATTAACTTGTAACCAAGATGAATTTTGAGGTATACATCTAATATACATTATAACCAATGGTTTCATGATCCTACTCATAACACAAAAATTTTTCATAATAACATGTTCAGAGAGATAATTGTTCATGGTACTTATTTGGACCTTGGAGGTAGCGTGAACATACCAGTAGATAGCCATGATTCCAGCATGCAGTGACATACATTGATTATCAAAACCAAGATCATTTTTTACTCTTAATATGTTGGAAATATGGTATGAAGATTATATATGCAACATGTCATGCATTTGTTTTTCTGCAGTCTAGTTCGCAAAATTCCAATATTTTGTCTTCAAGGCTATTGGTCCTCAACTTAACATGAAAAATATTATGAATATGAAACAATAATTGGTGCGAGAGTGTGTAGGAAGTGAAGACATGGTCAATTGTTTCATCCATGGACAAGAAAATGATGAATATAGGTCAAAAAATGATATCTAAATCACTATAATTACACTTGTAGTGGTAGCCTTAATCTCTAGATTCTATTTAGGAGTAACACTTTGGGTTGTGTGATAAAGCGTTTTAGGAAATTTCTTAGACATAATGTGACAAAATGCCTTCAATACATTTGTTCCTATATAATCCCACAATAGAGAAGAGTCTGACATTATCGGGATCCCACCTTAACATGTCATAATCCAAACATAAATACCTCTTTACTTCCAAAATAATAGAATGAGAAAAATAGGCCCACACATTTTCATCCAAAAAATCCTTCTGAATACAAAAATGCTTTATGTGACCAGGAGCTCGGAGACTTCACTTATCGGCATACTCAACCATGGTGTGTTTGAAAAATTGAAGGATGATTTCTGAAAAACAACCCATTTTGTGAACTTCATGATCACTTTATAATGGTATTTAAGGGATAACCATATTGATGATGGAATATATGATTCATAATCACTATGAAGTTTCAATGTAAATCTACGGGAGAGGAATTCCAAGGAGATGGAATTTGATGTTAATAGATTCAAAGGGAACATACTGAGAAGGGCCTCATTGAAAAGCCCCATATCCTTGATACCAAAGACTCCCATATCAAATGGATTTATACAATACTTCCATTACATAGTTACAAGATTCCATTCATATATTTATCTATTCCGCAATATATTTTTGATCAATGCCTGAACTTCCTTAATGATGGATTTCGGCCATTTGTAAAGAGATAAGGAACAAACTAACATTGAGGTTATAACTGAATTAACAAAGAAAATTCTTATAGATTGTGCCATTATCATTCCTTTCTAGGTTTACATCTGATTTATAATTTATGGATATAATTTTTTCCAGGTAACACATTTTGACCCTACCCTAAAAAAGAGGCACTCCATGATTGGTGAAGGGGAGAGTTCCTCTTTTCACTCTAGCAATTTTGGCCTCCTTTTTCTTTTTTGAGGCAATTATTCCATCAACAAACACTAAGAAAGACATTCTCCAACTATAAATGTAGCCAGATACCACTTCTTAATGATAAAAGATTATATGGATGTAATATTTTATGCTTTATATTGTGTGCATAACAAAGTGGAGGGAGGCTCTTTATTTTTTCCTCAACATCCATAAGATATAAGTTCATCATAAGAGTCTAGAAGCCTCATGGAGATTCTCTAGTGTCCATTATGAACAATTTATTATGACAATATTCTAAAATAAATGAATTATGTAAGGAACAATGAAAACTAAATCAATGTTTTATTCTATAATTTTTCAACAAAATAGATAAACTATATTACAACATTACCATTATATCATTCCAAAGGATTTCCTTTGTTACATGTTAGACGTAGAGACATGAGTCAATATCAATCGGCACATTCATCCTCTTTGTAAACCCCTGATAACTATTGAATTTTGACTTGTTGGGGTCAAAATGGTTGGCTACATTGATTCTTACCATCCAAAAATTTTACACCCTATCATTTTGCCTTGATAATTTTATTCTAAATCGTGATGCTACATTGTTCTTGTTTTTTTAATTTTATTCATCAACTTGTTGTTGATATCATAATTATTCAAATGTTTCACCATCAACTGTCTTCTCTTGCTCGATATTGAAAAAATCATCATGTTCATAAGACATTTTTTTCATGCGTAGTAAAATATTTAATTTTTCTTGAATAACTAAAATGCAATACACTCCATGAATAAACGTTCATTTTTTAATCCATCATGCATAAAAATTGTTACTCTCTTGAATAGAAATATTATACATCAATAAAATAGTAGAACTAAACATCACTAACTTTATTTTATCCTCCCTCATATGATTGATTATCTTCCATCTTTTTATAATTGTAAGAAGGCTATTTTGTATGATGGTGTCCAATCCATCATCAAGAGATAGTATAAAATAAAGTGTCTAAGGATTAAAGTGTCCTAGAAGTATACTCTAATGGACTAACTCAAAAAGTATCTTCAATTGATGATGAATTGGAATGCCTCAACTCTAATTCTCTTGAAGAAAGGTATCTCATTCTACTAACATTGGACATAACCTTTTTCTACTCAAGGATACATCACCTTATAACTTTGGATATTTTTATATTCCACTATAAGAACCCTCCAAAAAACTAGATCCCTTTAAAGTGTATGTTTTTAAAATTATTCTCCATATTGATCTATAATTTATTTACTCTTATAAATGAATATAATTTATTCAATGCAATCCAAAATTTATTATTATGATATATTGCCATAAAATATTCGAGGGACCATAGATACTTACCATCACTGAAAATTATACAACCTAGCTTAATGTAGATCTACAATTAACTCATGTAATGTCCTACTTTATAAATTATGATGATATTATCGGTTTAAAATATACTATTAGTAAGATGTATATCTACAACTTAATCATATTCTATGATGAAACATTAATCATACATAATGACTGGTCTCACCAAATATGATTGGAGTTGTCATATTTATTTTTATCATATTTATCAATTGAGGTGATATTGTATTTTGGATTTGATCCTCTATTTTCACAATAACAATAGATAGAGTGAAATTTTATGATATCATAAATTGAATGATAAAACATAGTTCAAATATTTATATTTATTATATGTCTTAAAACATGATATATAATATTCATATGATATGGTTGTACAAAGAAATACTTCATATCATAATATATGATATTGAAATAATAGAATATGACACTTATTTATTTGAAAAACTAATAGATTATTACATTTTTTCATTGAATAACAACTCTCGGATACCACTTTTTAGTTTTAGTGTAGTATCTTATGATCATTATAGGGATAAAAAACCTAAAAAAGGGAAGACATATCTCAAGGATATGTGTGAATGGAAATAAAGAAAAAAACAACTACGGAATAATTGTAATATTGATTGAGTGGAAAACATATTTAATATTCAATTTAATATGTTTGATTTATAACACTGAAGTAGAAAACAATGTATTCTAGAATTTAATGAGATTACACTGGCCTTTAATAATTGAAATATTTTTTAAGACCCTAGATCACTGAATAAGTGATAACACCTTAACCTAGTGATAAATAGTTATCAATGTATAAGATATGTTTGAAAATGGAATGCAACAGAGGGTTAACTTCAATAGGGGGATCATATGTCTATTTGTTTTATTTATTAAAAGAAGAAAAAATTACATGACTTTTAGGACATAAAGATTCAAACCATCAAAATTATAATTTAAACAATTTTTATTCTATATAATGTTATTCACCATCTTAGATGGCTTTTAAAATAAATTTTTATTTGATAAATTGATTATCTATATATATTTTTATTAGTAAATATATTAATAAATCACATCGTATAATTTTATTGATCAACCATCCAATATTGGATAACTAACATACATTTGGAAAATACACTCGTTATATGTTATTGTATTTGTATAAGTCCATTTACCCAATGATTTATCAACACTACATAATCTAGAGAATTTTTTTAAAAAAAATGAGCAAACTTTTCTCACAATGGAAATTTTCCATCTCTCTTTGTAACCCGTGGTGAAATTAGATATTAATAATAAATTAGTTTAAAAAACAAAACTCTCAAAATATGCATTTTAAAAATAATTTTTAGAAATTGAATGATTAATTCCATATTTTTTTGAATTGAATAAAAAATTATTCATCAAAATCATAAATATAAATAACACATTTCATCTGTTTAACAAGTTACATGAATAACAGAAATCCACTAAATGTGTTTTAATTATTTTTACACTTACCTTGGTCCATATATGTTCATCAACCATATATGAGAGCCACAACTTGGTATCCCCTAATCCTTAAATACACTCATAATTACTCCTTTAGAATCCTTAATCCAGTATATATGATGAATTAAATTTATGATATTACCTATATTTTGGAACCCTGTATTATTCAAATGATGAGAAAACCAAGGGGGATGCTATGTCTTCTTCCTACTTTCTAGAGTTGAGTAAACCATATATGTGTGTCTCGAGGAAAAAACTTGCAGGCCACTCAAAAATATATGAATTTAGAGGAAGAAATAAAAGAACACTTGTTTTATTTCAGTAGTGATGAGCGGAGATGTTGGGTTTTCCATTTTTAACAACAAATTAGAATTTCAAAAAGTGGAATCAAAAACATCATATAATAATTGAGTAAGAGTATAAAATTACATACATTAGATTCTAGCCTTAAATAATAAGATAAAACGTAGAGGAGTCATGCTGACTGTGGAGGAGATCCACAAGAGCATGAGAATCATGAGTAATTGAGTCATGGTCAGGGGTGTTTTAAATATGCTAGGGACACTTTCAACAATGCATAATTTATAATCACTGATAAAAGAAGTATTTATCAGCACTTTTTTATCATTGATAAAAGACATATTTATCTACAGTATGAAAGCAATGTTAAATTTTTTCTAACTGTAAATTTTTAAATAAATTTATTATAATATTATTTTTATTTAAACAAAATTATAATAATTTATAACTATTTATTCTTATAATGGTTTATATAAAATTATATAAAAACTTATTTAAAAATTAATACTTATTTGTTTATAATAATTATAAATATAGTTAATATACATTTATCGATATATTAATTTTTAAATATTTATTTACATATATATTTTAAGCACTATTAATATATATATAATCATAAATACATACATTTTAGAAATGAGTGAAATATAATAATTCTAATTGAGTACACTTTAAATAAATTGAATAAATAGATAAAATTTATTAATTAAATATAAGTTATTAAATATATAAATATATATATATATATATATATTGAAGTGGATGAATACATGTTTAAAATACTAAAACATAGTATATAAATAAATTTAAATAAATAATAGAAAATGATCAAATTGGAAAATAAAATAAAAAAATTAAAAAAATTAAAAATGAAATTGTAGTAATGAAAATAAAAAAATAAAATTAACCGATTAAAAAAATATTATATATTAATTGTATCATGTTATCAAGAAACTCTGAAATATACTTGAATAAATTACATAAATATTAGTTGTATGTGTTTCTATATATTGTGTATTTGTGTGTGACTTTATATAAAAATATATTACCACACACACACACACATATATATAAATATAAAAGTGAAATAAAAGCAAAACATGAGGTTTTATGTAGGCTATATTGAAAAATCAAGCATCATTAAAAAATAATTAAGTCATTAATATGTTATTAATTAACATTATATATATTATACTTATTCATTTTATATATCATTATTTAATCTGTTCTATTTATTAATACTTATAATATATATGAATATTAAATTTATTAATTTTTATCAATAATTATTTAATTAATAAAATGATTCAAATTATTCATTTATTATTCATTTTATTTTTATTTGTTTAATTTTTCTTTTTATTCATTAACATCATCAGTGCTAAAAAAGAACTAATAAAGGGAAAATTCTATCAGTGCAAAAAAACATTTTGATAAAGACCACCTTTTTTCAGTTCTAAAAATAATGGGATGATAAAATATTAATTTATCAGTGCTAAAGTAAATTTCTTATATAGGATACCATTTATCAATAATAAAAAAAGTGTTGACAAACGGTGCCCTTTATCATTGCATAATTTAGTGCTGATAAATTTGGACATTATCAATGGTGTTTTATATAACTAATAAATATCAGTGTGGTTAAACACTTGTTTTTTAGTAGTGATTTCAAATTATATAACAATTATTATTCAATTTATATTAGCTTTACATGGTTTTGAAAGACCACATTTTTTCAATCTTCGATAATACACCTCTAATATTTATAATTAATAAGAATACTCGGCATCTTTCAAGAAATATGCTTAACAATATGATCATAGATTCCAATTTCATCACTATTAGGCACCAAAACACATCAAATAAAATGACACTACAACATAAACAGTATTTAGCGGCGGTTTTGTGGCGGCGGTTCACAAAACCGCCGCTAAACGTTATCCGTGAAAGATTTCACGGCGGTTTTTAACAAACCGCCGCGAAGCCCAATCTATTTTGAAAAGCCGCGACGCTTTCCCCTCCCCTATCGCATACCCGTCTTCCCCGATCCCCCTCACAAACCCTCCCCTCTTCCCCGATCCCCGTCCCGCTACCTCCGGCGATACCCGCGCCCTCCGGCGACACCCGCGCCCTCCGACGACACCCGCGCCCTCTGGCGGCCGCCGCGGCCCCCGAGCCCCCCGGCGAACCCTGCACCCCCCCCCCCCCCACTCGACCGCCGGTGACCCCCGCGCCCCCGCGCCCCCCACGCCCTCCGGCGACCGCCACACCCCCCGCGGCCTCCGGCAACCCCCGCACCATAATTTCAGTCCTCCCACCATAATTTTCAGGTTTATTTATATATAATTTTTATTTTTTCCACATTTTAATTAGGGATATTGTGATTTTTATATTCCAAATATCGTTGTAGTGTGTTTTGGTCTTCATTTTGGCAGGTTTGAGCTGTCATCATCAAAGGATTACATGTGTATTCATAATTAAGAATCTATATATAAGTTCTCCATTTATATATATTCAACCTTGAAAGTATTAATATATATCATGGGGCTATATGTGCTTATATGTGTATATGAAAATGAATATGTGTATCATTGAAAATGGGTATATGAAAGTATAGTCAAATATGTATAGATCCCTTATACATATTTGTACACCTTAATATGTATATATGGACTATGTATCATTACATATAAGTTAAGGTGAATATGTGTGCATTTGAAAATATTAAAATTTGAGATTCCATCATCTATTTTAGCATGGCTTGAGTTTTAGGTAGTTTCCATATTCATGTTACCATTATTTGAATTCCATGATAGCATGGATGTTTTTTAATCTGTTATTCATTATTTTATCAATTGAATATTGTATATATTTTTATATATATTATTGGTTTTATTTCTCGGAATGTATCTCCCAATGTGGTTGATATAAATTATCCTAAACATTTAAAATGTGTTTTAAGGTGTAAAGAATGATTTCAAAGTGAGTTTTCTATCGTGTGATTTTCTATTTAGAGATAATGTTTTGAAAAAATGGTAAGATGGTGTCAAGCGTTTTGAGTAATGTGTTGTGAAGAGGATCGGGCTGATAGGGAATATATTGGATATTCCATGATGGTATGACTTTATGTGAATTATTTCTTTATGTTTCATTTTAGGTTATGTTTCCTAGACTTCTCTATAGAGTCCATGTGGCTGAATTTTTGTTGGAGGCCGAATCATCCTTTAAGAGAATCTAGTTCATTTTATGGATCACAATGGGATGGTTTTGCATGGTAGTATTGTACCTTTTGTTCTAGTTTTATTACTACATAGTACCATTAAAGAAGAGACATGGGAGGGGAGATGAATATGTAGGCATAGTGGTCCAATCTCTTTTTTAACAAAGCTTTTATTACTATATAGTACCATTAAAGAAGAGACATGGGAGGGGAGATGAATATGTAGGCATAGTGGTTCAATCTCTTTTCTGACAAAGCTTAGTGATACTTTGAAATGTGGCTCAAAGCTAAGACATTTCATGTTAGGGAGGGTATGATATTCTATGATTTTTTCAGGTACTTTCTCATTTCAATTTTACTTTAAATAGATAATTTTGGGATATCAAAATGTTTACTGGATGTATGAACAGTTTTTGGGGTGTCTAGGGTTTTTAGGACACAAAAGGTTGAAAAAGTGCCTATCCAGCTCAAGTAATACGATCAGAGCCCAGTTAGTAGTTATTGTGTTCCCTAACCATGATTTACAATAGGTGGGGTAAATTCAATGAAAAAATAAGGAAAGGGGGAGAATAAAACAAGTGGAAATGGATAACCCATTCCTCATGGTTATAGCATGACTTAACAAACCATACAGGCTTTATCGAAGATCATGTGACTAGCCCGCATTTCTATCCAACAGTCCAGCATTTCTAAAATATTACTTTTGAATAGCATGAATTGTCTTTAAAGTTTCCACATGATGAACTTTTTTCCAGAAATACTCATACACTGATCCTTTCTTTTCAGCTTCATTCCATCTCTCATAAATCAGATGAAGTGCCAAACAATCACTGTAATCCTTTGCAGAAAATCTAGATTTTACCATTACAGCTAAAGCGCTTTTTATCTTGAGGAAGAACTAAAGTATCCATGACGCTACGTCCGACCACAGTGGTAAGTACAGGATCGTAGCAATGAAAAATGGCACCCATAATTAGTACTTTCCGCAGTTTAGGATCCACTAGAAGGATTGACTGGGCACACCGGCTGGCCGGTGGTGTCTCACCAGCTGGCCGGTGGTCATCCACCGGCTGGCCTGTGACACCAGGCAATGGGAAGGCCTACTGCCTGGCTCCTCCGGCTGGCCGGTGGGTAGGAACCGGCTGGCCGGTGCCCATACCGGCTGGCCGGTGGAAATCCACCGGTTGGCCGGTAGACTTAGTCAATCCATTTTCAGCTTTCTTGGGCGAGCTCCTAGGAAATCTTTTTCCTAACATCAAAAACACTTGAAAACAAGTTAGAACACAAATAGAGTGATTGTGATCATTAAAATCCAAGAGAGAGGGGTACAACAACTATTGTTTGTTTTATATTCATAGACTAGATTATGCATTAGAAACCATTAGTGGTGGCCTACTTAATTTACCTCACACACCATATCGAAGTTCCACCTGGCCTTCCCTAAGAACCCCCAAACATGTCCCTTATAGGTTTCTATTTGGAACCTTGATTCCTCTACATCCACTCTACAGTTTTCTCCACATTTCCATGACTAACATAATTCTCTCCACCTTAGGAGGGTCATTATCACTAATTTATTCAAGAAATTCAAACACCATGTCTCATGCTTCCATCACAAGATGAACCCCAAAACTTAAATGTGGCCATTTAGATTTCCCTAGAACAATAAAACAAACATTACCCATTGTGAAAATGGTTTCAGTGAATGTAGTTAACTTGATTTAAAATGCATTATGATCAGTTTCGATCACACATCAAAGGGGTGTTGTTTGAGGCAACATAAATGTGTGATCGATGGTGTTATGATAAGTGTGTATCCCGATATTCTTATTGCTCCTCAATGAGGTGTTCACGTTGTCTCCTATGGACCAGACTTGTTCAGTTAGTCTGAAATGGTAAATGTGGTCAATGAATCATCTTTATTATATTATGCATACTTTATGGTCAATGGTTCATCTTTATTATATTATGTTTCTGTAATCTTACACTATCGTATATTTTGTGTAGGCACATTGTGATATACATGGATAAAAGCTGGATCACATTACCGAGGAACACATCTCAATATGTTAAGGGTTTGAATGGGTTTTTAGATTTTGCAATTTCTAATCGATCCGTTGAAGGGAGAATAAGATGTCCATGTCCTAAATATAAATTTAGAACATGGTTGAAGAGAGATGAAGTTTATGAACATTTAATACTGAAGCAATTCCCTGAGCAATATTTGTGTTGGATTTGGCATGGAGAATCAAACAATACAGAAAGATTGAGGACTGATGTTAATCTACAGAATGAGGTCCCAAGTTCTTCGACAATGGAAAATGAAATGCAAAACCTCATAAATGATGCATTCGGCACTGCAAGACACCACTATGAGCATCAAAACATATCAGAACAACCAGAAGAGGGTGCTACAAATTGCAACGTGACAAGTGATGTTTTTGAGACTGTAACACAAGCAGATCAAGATTGTAACATAACATTGGATCCTCTTTATTCTGTGGAGCCAAATGTAAGGGAAAACTTCAGTGAGGAAAATGCATTTCATGATTTAGTTGACGATGTAAATCAAGAGTTGTATAGTGGGTGTTTGAAATATTCAAAGCTTTCATTTCTACTGAAGTTGTACCATATCAAATGTCTATGTGGAATTACAAATAAGGCAATGTCCATGTTATTGGAATTGATTCGTGATGCATTTCCTGAAGCAAAAATCCCAGAATCGTTTTATGATATGAAAAAAGTTGTTAACAAGCTTGGTCTGAATTATACAAAAATACATGCGTGTCCCAATGATTGTATGATTTACTGGGGAGAGGATTCAAGTAGACAGAATTGTAAGAAATGTTCTTCTTCTAGATGGCAGTCAAAGGGTGATGTTGTAAGTATGACTGAACATAATTTCACGGAGAAGAAGAAAAGGAACACACCTGCAAAAGTTTTGCGTTACTTTCCTTTGAAGCCTCGATTGCAAAGATTATTCATGTCATCAAAAACCGCCGAACACATGAAGTGGCATGCTGTAGATAATAACAATGATGGGTTAATGAGACATCCACGAGATTCCCAATCGTGGAAGAAATTTGATTCATTATATCCAGATTTCTCAGCTGATCCTAGGAATGTTCGATTGGCATTGGCTGCCGATGGATTCAACCCATTTGGGACTTTGAGTACGAGTTATAGCATTTGGCCAGTTGTTTTGATCCCTTATAATCTGCCTTCGTGGATGTGTATGCAACAAAAATCTTTTATCATTTCGATGATTATTCCTGGAAAACAAATGCCTGGAAATGATATTGATGTATACCTGCAGCCTTTGATTGAAGAATTGCAGGAGTTATGGAGCAACGGTGTTGAGACATTTGTGGGAATTAATTTAATATTATATGAATTTAGTTATTGTTTCACTTTGACCACATGAAACTTAGTTTTCAACTATCTCCCAATAAGAATACAACATCATATCCCATCCCTCCCAAATCCACCAATAAATACACCAACATATTGTCATATATTTTAGAACAAACAAAAAATCTTGTATTAGGGAACTAGGGAAGTATGATATAATTAATTCATAGGATATCCACCTAATAAAACCATCCCTAAATGCGTTATACCAATCCTTATGTAATCATCCTCTACTTGTATCAATGAAAGATACTAATATAGGGGGAGTATAAGAGATGTGGTGGTCTTCAATACATATCCTCCCCATCCATGATTTTAATGAACACATTCTATGGTTATCTAAGAGTTGGATTTTAATCCAACTCGAGTGGGGTGTGTAGAATATTCTTAATGATTACATGTATATATTAGTCTCTAAATAACCCAAGATTTATGTTATCATGTTGGGATATTTTCTATAGGACTATGATGGAAATTCATGTGTCATTTATAAGAAACATAGTAGGACCCATTCATATATTATTTTTTATGATTTCATGTTAATGGGGGGGTGGATGATTTTCTTCCATTCAAGAGAGATGAGAGGGATTCCTCATTCATATCAGGTGCATGCATAGAGGAGTTTATTTTCAAAGAGATAAAAAGAAAGGTTATCTCCTGGGTAAGATCAGTTGTGATTGTATCATCCACACATATTGGATTATGACTTGTTCCATCTATAGTGGGGATATAAAAATTTTGGTATCTTGAAGATTGAATTTCCATTTCACATTCCCTTTCTTATTCATCAACAAGGGAAACCCATGTTTTACCCTTCATTGTTTTGAAGTTAAGGGAATTAGAATGCTTCCTAACCAATTTGGTTGAATCATTATTCTTTGAGGGCTCACCTATATCAATGGAAGTGATTTTCTTTTATTTTATGTTTTAACCTCTTTCAAAGAGTTATAATCAATGGGTGTATTTTTGCACTTGTGAATTACTCTTCAGTTTGAAACAGAGTGTCCCAAAATCCTGTATAAATCCCAAAAAGGTGGAGTATATTCATAATTAATTTTAACTTAAATGTTATGATAATTGACATTAAAATTAATCATTTATAGGAACATATATTCAGTGATAGAATCAACTAGAATTATAGAATATATACCACACTCCCTAGATATATTCATATAATCTAACTTCATCAGTATACCAATACAGGATGACATATCACAAAGATTTTTTAGTTTCTAGTATACCCAGTTTAAACCATGTAGTCTTACCTAGACATGAGTGGTGGAGTTGCATTGGTTTACGGGATTTAAATTTATATCCCATTCATAAATTTGAAGAGTGACTAGTTTCAAGTTAATTATTCTAATTCTTCATACCAAATACTGGTCCTCGTTCCATCTCACAAGAAGATGAAAAGACATATTCCTCTTAGAATCATTCTCCATCCTTGAATACCCCATCGATGATCAATTCTATTATTTAGATCTGGAATGGGCCAAGGTTTATCTCTCCTAGAGTATGAAATCCTTAAAAAATGGATAATTTATAAAATTCCAATCATTAGTGAAGGGCATATGGGTCTTTGAAAACTAAGAAACTATAAGAACATGATTCTTCATTTGAGGTATGAATATGTCCTTTTTAAGGTTATTCTTAAGTAAGTGGAGGAAAAAGAGGTCTAAATGCCGTGTAACCTAGTTGCATGTTGTGTAATTGGGTTTACATGACTATAATCTTAATACACACCGTATAGTGTTCTGGCTAGGAACTGTATAGAAACATACACTACACGACAAGTAGTTTCAAGTACACACCGTGTACTTTTTTTAAAATTAGGCATTAGCTTCGTTTTTCTTAGATGGACAGAAACTCACCCCTTAATTCGATGAATAACATGCCCAAGAAATATGAGGACAGGGTGGTTGGGATCATGAAGACTATTAAATTCCGAGAGAATCTTGATTCCAATGAGGGACACCAAAGATGGTCTCTATTGGAAACCATTTATATGTCATGATTTGACATTTAATTATAATTAAATATTGAATTTTAATGAATTATGATGCGTCTACCAAGCCATAGCTCAATCTTGGATTCAGTCTTCACTTACACTTGTTTAGATAGTCTTTTGAGGCATCGACTGTGCTTAATTTGTTTGCAGGGATTTGGAAAATTTAGCGCAGTGGTGGAGCAGATCCAACATATTTTTTTTTCCAGTTCAACATTTAGCGGCGGTTTTAACCGCCGCTAATTCCATACCTGTGAGCATTTAGCGGCGGTTAAAACCGCCGCTAAATGATGAACTGGGCAGTATTTAGCGGCGGTTTTAACCGCCGCTAAATATATTATGTTGATATGTAGCGGCGGTTTTCACCGCCGCAGAATAGGCGCATCAAACGCCTGAATTTAGCGGCGGTTAAAACCGCCGCGAATAAAAAATATCAGATACCCATATAACCGCCGCTAAATGAAGAGAAACCGCCGCTAAATGACGGATCTACGACACATTTCTAAAACCGCCGCAGAATCGAAAAAACCGCCGCTAATAGATTGCTGACGCCAAACCTAGCGGTGGTTTTTGTAAACCACCGCCACACTATATAGCGGTGGTTTAAACCGCCGCTAAACAGGAAAAAAACCTCCGCTAGGACCGGCTTTTGTTGTAGTGTGATAATCATTACATCTTTTAGGTACCATAAATTAATTGTGTTCATATTTATATCTCGACTTTTGTTTTCTTTAACTGTTTGAAAATTACATTAAAAAATTAATAAAAAATATATTTTTGTAGAATTTAATACATACTGGTAATGGTAACTCACCAATATCCACTTGAAAACTGTGTGAAAAACTACTCCACCATTAGTGGTGCATCAGATGGTAGTTTATCAACAACATCTAGGGAGAATGTTGGCTCCCTAGAAGTATTTCGTACAATGGAATGACTCAGATCCACTGATGATGGAAGTAGTTTTGGTGTTCTCTATGATATTTTCCTCCTAGGTTATTAATTTTTTTCTCAAAATGTTGGTAATTTGAATAGTTCAAAATATATTCAATGTATAAAAAATTCATAAATTTTTTTAAAAAAAATTGAAAAAAATAGAACAGTATATATATGAACAAAGAACATAGATATGATAAATTGTATTACAGTTTCATTATTAATTTATACACTCAATTATCATCAACATCATTGTCTCCATTGATACCGACTTCCACTATTTTCATTGTTTCCAACATCATTTTAAACCTATCTTGTATGTTCTATTATTTCATTTTTTATGAATTTTTTTTTCAATGTTTTGTGGTTGATGAGGTCCTCTGTAACAATGTTGAAATTATCCTTCATCACCCATATCATAAATGTATATATATTTAATGTGTACAAAAAAACCCTCTAACATTTATGTATTTTATCATCCATATAATAAACCCTATTTTCCTGTATATCCAATTTAAATAGATTATGTTCTACACACTCACTGGAATGGATCAACCGGGAGAAGTTGATACAAGTAAAATGTAATTAATATTTTATTATACCACTATCTATGTTGACCCACTTTCATTTTAATGAGATAACTAAAAATTAACTATGAAGTATTAATTAAATTATATCAATCAGTTTTCTATTGTATTCTACCTCTACAAGTGTAAATACACTACTATTTTGAATTTTTAAATCTTATTCATTATAAATTTTGTGAACCTTGAAGCCATGAATAGTATAGGCATCAAATCTCTCAACCTACATTAGTGGACCTCGAGCCAAATCATCAATTCATTTAATATTTCTTCTGGATTCTAAAAATTCAATACCTGTGAAAGAATATATATTGCGCAACTTTTAACATAGATGAAATAACTACACATCAATAATATGAAAATGAGTATATACATACATGATAGTTGAACCAATCAACAACCTCCTTGTCAATAAATATTGTTAATTACAACTCATTTTGAGCATAACCCTTTAGTCACCTATTTTTTTGCAATCTAAATTATTCAATAAATGTATCTTTAATATGACTATTGAGAAGCACGTATCCATGTGCTTGTAATAAATCCAATTCAGCCGATGTAAAAATTTACCCCTTTAAATCTAGTCATTTAATAGTTGGAAACACTGATGACCAGTTTATAGAATGAGAATTGGTGGTGGAATTGACAACTCATACAACATGATTGAATCTACTCTCAATCCCATTCAAATACATAGAATAGAGGAAAAGTTACTCATCGACTATGTAACCTTTAACAATAGATCCTTCTGTATATGCATTATTCCTCATATATGATTTAAAATGAAATTTGTGCCTAATGAAAAACATAATAAACATATTAAAAAAATTTACACAATTAATTGATAATATTGAATTCATAAATAAAAATTAAAAAAATATAAATGTAAATCATAATTGGATACATCAACTGATTATGTACCGGTCCACATTATTTAGCTTCGTCAACTAAATGAATAATCAAATTAATGAAGACTATGAAAAATAAAGGGGAAAATTTTCTCCAAATGAATAAGTGTCCCAAAATTCATTATTAATGTTTATCATTCTCAATTGGACTTAGATTCCCCCCACCCCCATAAAAACTATCAACATGGGGTCCATAACTCAACTAGAACCATGATTACTTTTTTAGGTAACATATTACACAATGCCAATGGAAACAACTGATCCATCAGAATATGTGAGTCATTACATTTCAATCCATGTAACTTGTGAGTTGATAAGTCAATGAATTTTGAAATGTTACTTAAATAACCATATGAAACATTGATATTCATTAATGTTTGAAGCAATATGTCTTTCTCATGATTGTTTATTATAAAATATCCAAAATACACATTCTATTCACATTTTCCCATAATCCACGTTTTATATTTATTGATTCCAAATCCTTAATGTAATTAAAGTGATCCTTCAATTTACCATTCGCATTAAAAAATGTAAAAATTACATTATTATATAAGTTATACTCAATAGGCATTATGTTATGATTCAGACATGTGAAATTAAATTCCCTATATTGACGTTTGAAAAAAAACTCATTTCATTTCATCATTGTGTTCTTGTTTCATCAGATATTATACCTCATATTGATTACCCCTTCATTTAACTGATTACATTTTATAATTTCTATAATGAACATCATTAATTGTCACATTATTTTTGAACATAATAACAGCTTAAGTAGATTTCTCAATTTAATGTCTCCATTGAATTGTTCCTTTTTAAAACATTAATTTATGTGAATCATCATGAAATTGATAATGAAACATAAAACAAAATTTTCTAACTAATGGAAACCGTTGAGGTTCAAAATAAATATTTACAAAATAAACAATCCAAACTTGTATAATTGTTCCAACTAGATTAGTTTCATTGTCTAGGAAAATTATTTATTATCGTCATTAATACAACATTCATTTTTAATTGTTTTCTCATTGAATCATCATATTATTTCATTCCATCATCCAATAATTCTTTCAATTCATTAATTAGAGGTTGAAGGAATTAATCATATTTGTTTACATGCATTTTATTTCGAGGAATAATAATTGAATTAATGACGTAATTTTTCTTCATAAAAATCCAAGGAGGTAGATTATAGGGGGTCAGAACTACTAACCATATGCTGTAATTAGTACATAAATAAAAAAAATGGCTAGAACCATTATAAGGAAATAAAAAACATACATTCTTGGGATATGAATAAAAAATTTGATATTATAAATCAAACATGTTCCATGATGTTGAATATTTTGGATGTCACATTAAGCTATCAATGTTAATTTCCTAATAATTAAACATTATTTAGTATAAAGTGTTAGATGAAATGAATAATATTTGTAACCATGGTTTCATTTGAAAGTAATGTAATACCATTTTATGAGTTTTATTTTTCTACCACTTCCTTATATTTTTTTATTTTTAATTTCATTATTTCTCATTTACTACCATATACTTCAATGAAATCGTATGAATTCTTGTTTATTGAACTCTTTTCCCCAGTAAAGAGAGCAATCATTAGGGAATGAATGCATATTTATATAAGCAAGCCCAAGATTATTAATGATTTTTGTCATCTTATTGAATGCTACTTTCATATTATATTCAATAAATGCATAATGATGAAATTATAAAATCAGGAATAGTTTTTTATTAGTTACACATAGAAAATTTATATGATACAAATTATGTAGAAAATAAAACTTCAAATGCTAGTCACACACATCATACAGTTCTTGTTGTTTATCTTCAACTAATTCATAATAATAATTTTATAGGTCACTAAAGATCATTGTATGATTTACATACATAGAATAATATTATGTATTTTTTTGATCTATTAAAAAAAATTACATTGTATTCTGAAAAATCGAAATGCTTCGGTTTCAATGATTCAAACAGAATTATCCTCTAGCATGCCACTTTTTGTTTTATTGACAATTTAGTCATTATTTTTTACATTCCATTAAAATCATCTTTCAATTCCAATTACAACATACATATCAAAAAGGAAACTATTTCAATATAAAGTTTCATTTACTTCATTTCTATTTATCCATTTAATGAATTTACAATTAAAATGCAAACATTTTATTCTATCATCCACATATCTGTTTGAAAATGCATAATCTAAAAATTCATTGAAACACATGGTATAAAGATGTGTGTTTCAAGGTTAATAGATCCAAATTTTATTTCTATGTATTATATTTCAACTCTTTTACATATCAAATCATATATAATGATATTTTTTTTGTTAAAAAGTACAATCAATTTTTGACATCACATAATTTGTTAATTAACCATGTTAGGGTCTTAATATAAAAAAAACAAAAAATTATTAACAAAATAATTTATTTCAATATAGAAATATATAAACATAAATGGATAAATTTTACCCCTCAAAATGATAGGGTTGGATGTCGTGGAAGAATGAAACTGAGGTGAGGAGAGGGAAACATACAACATGAAGGTCTAGGATGAAATCCTGACAACATCAAAATCGAAAACAATTATGGGAAATCAGTGAGGTAGGGAGGATTACAAGGTAGGGGAAGTGGTTAGGGCATGGAATCCATTTGGGTTAGTGGTCACTAGGATATAGGTATGACTGGTTGAAATCATAGGATAAGAGACATTGGGGGTGGGGCATCGCCACGGTCAGTGTCAAGGGAGTGAGGTCTGGGATCAATGGTGGTTGGTAGTTTTTAATGATGTTGGCAGGTCAGGTGTCTGTATGGGGGGGGGGGTCGTCAGTTGACATTGAGTGTTGGGTGCTCATGGGGGTTGAGGTTCTGGGTCATGGGTGTTGTGGTGGGGGTGGGGGAAAGGTAGGGTTTAGTTAGTATTTCCAAAATGGATATAGTGTCAGATTTGAGAAAATGACCACAAAATCTAAAAATCAGGGTTTGTTTTATGAAACTAACTCCATCTTTAAAATAATATTCAATTAAAAATTAATTAGTGGTCATTATAGAAGGTTATTTTAATATGAATATGTTAAAGAATCATATTTTTTTAGTGAACCTTCATCCACAAGCATACTGGATCTACTCTTCTTGTGTACAACTTCATGTATGATTATAAACCACTAATTAGGTATGTCAGTCTCTCTCAATAATTCTGATAGTAAATTTATAGATATTTTACTCGGTGAAACTATGAGCAAAGAAATATAAATTTAAATCTAGAATTCCCGACCTCACATATTTAATAACATTATGAATGTATAAAAAACTTTCTAATCATGCACATTTGAAAACTCCAATTTGAATTATTATTGAAACAATGATCGAAATTATATATCATCTTTAGTCTCCCAAAAACTACACACTGTTCATGAATTGTATATTTCATGTGTTTCTAAAAACCACATCTATGGCCTTCTCAAATTACTCATTCATTATTTCATTTACATGAAAAATTCCTTATTTAAATATTCCCTAGCGCATTTGTTGCACACTTCCTTTAAATCAAACATAAATAGTATTTCTTCATGATACCCTTAACCAACTAAAACACTATTTCACTTTTTAATAGTCACATAGTACTTCTTTTATGTATGGAAACACATCATAAAACAAAAATATAAGATATTAAGATTATATCCTTCAATTTTATCACGCGATGTCTGCTTCATTGGGTATCTCACTCCCCTGAATGCATGTATATTATTACATCCATGAATATGAATCTTCTTTGTGAAAAAGATTATGTGAAATCCTTTTCTTTATTTATTTTAAACCAATCCATATACATGGTGTCTTTTCATCATAAATCTTTGAATCTCATGGAACTCTTATTGTAGCTAAGTGAATGGGCTTTTCAAATACATGAGCTTGTGGCATCACAACATTCTTTATGTTGTCATGAATGCTTAAAAACAACATCACAATAATGAATGATGTTCTATTCATGAATATAGAATACTTCTTCTACAACTTTCTTCACTCAATATACTATCCCATAATTATATTCGACACATACTATAAATTATAATTGATAGGGTATTTATTGAAAACTCCCACTGACTAAGCTCCATTTCCTCAACCGATATGTGCAATGACTTTATTCTCTGTGCATCAACATTATTCTGTACATGATAATGAGAAGTCCTCATTTTCACTCACCAATGTATCTATATATTGGATAAAACTTCATTATTTTATAAAAATGATGTTTTATGCAAATAATGATCTCATTGGATCTTATCCATAGTTTTGTCAAAGCTACAATATTTTGGTTTGATCATCAGTGGTTGCATCATTCATAAGACCTAATGCATAGTAAAACACCCAAAACGAACGAAGAAGACGACATAATACTGATCAAATAGTATAGGATGAATGAATTAGATTGTTTTTATTCTATATATATATTTAATGAAGGATTAACGTTGACCGACATAGGAATGTCTCATATCGAAATTACTTCTAGTTGAATGTTTCTTAATTAGTAAATGTGTTCCATTCCTCTATTGTGTGTTCCCATATGGTACCACCAATCTTTTCCCCATTGAACCCCCATTTACGTACACGCCAACCTACATATTCATGTTGTCACCCATACCTATAAGGGGATTTTTTGAGTTAACCACATACATGATTCTATACATATAATTTTTAATATAGTTCACAATATTATATGTGTCCAAATACAAATTACACCATAAAATACCAATCCAAAACAATAAACAAATGAATATACCTCATGGAAATTAGGGAATTCCACATGAATTTATCTTCTTCCTTCTTATAAACAATATATCATCTTAAAAAAAACACATGTATTTAAATGGTTAGTTCAAAAATCATAACATTTGAAATTCCATGCATGTGTTTCTTAATATATACTATAAAAAACATGGAAAAATAAAAATTCCCCATAAACTACCAAACCAAATTACACAAGTTATCAATATCCTGTATTATAATAATTGAATTTTGCATGACCATGGATTATTCCATATTATAAAAAATATATCATCATAACACAAATAAATGTCTTTCAATGGCCCGTTAAACTATTATCACTTTTGAAATTGCTTTCATGTGTTTTTTAATATAGGCCATCAAAAAATACATGACCTAGAAAAAATTTCACCATAAAATTCCATGCCAAAATACTCAACATATTAATATACCTCATTAGAATAATACTATATTACATGATGATGGTGCTATAGTCACCAAACTTATAGGGTTTATATATATAACATTTTCAAAATCGATGATATTTTTCTGTGATTTTCCAATCTCAGTAGTTTCAGTAGTTCCACTGCATCTCGATGGAAATGGAAGGGATATTTTCCCACTCATCTTGACTTATATTCTCATTAAGTATAATTTCTCAATCATGTTTGGCGCATCTTCTTCTCTCCCTAATTTATGTTTTTCTTTATTTTATTTGTTTCAGATCTAGTGTTTTATCTCAGATATGATCATTGGTCCTTAGTTTATTGATGTTGGAAATTGAGGTGGTGGTATCATCATTGGGTGTTGGTGTTGGTGGTGAGTGATGGTGTCCTTTATGGTGTTTGAATTGGGTATTGATTCTTGTGGGGGGAGAGGTAGACCTGAATATAAGTCGGAAGGTAATCCCCAAAAGGGGTCCAAACTAGTTTATTGATAATAGAAATCAAAATACATATAACCAATACATTAATAGAAATAAAGTTAAAGAATTAATACGAACCCAAATATTTATGTTCTTCATTCCCAAGGGGAAATATGTGAATGGAAACACCACCACCTAGTAAAAAGATGTTTTATTAAGCTCAAGAAACAAAAACATATTTACAGTATAAATATATCTAGAAACTTCAATAGTTACATAAAAGATATAACTGATATAACCAAATCATTGAAAAGAAATAATTATTAACATTCAGTGCCAGATGCAAATAGTCTAGGATGTCTTGATCACTTAACATCTATGACTCACTATTATGAATAATCAATGCTCTTGGAAGAACATGAAGCTCGTAATAGTTACCTCACTAGACTAGATGGTCTCCACTTGGCTACAATGCCTAGCATATGAATAGTTTCATTGATGATACACTATGATAAGTACACCAGTAGTGTACTATGGTGTTTGATAGTCCTATAGATTCACCACTGAAGATCAAAAGACACACAATTAGGGTTTGAGAACTTGAGATCAGAGCTTGATAGAACCACCGGGTCAAAAGATCAAGAATGAATCTCATTCAACAGAACATGTGTAGGGGTGATCAATTCACCCAACACAAGCTAGTGCCTAAAAACAGAATTTCCAATCAACACTCTCCACACACACACCACTAAAACAAATAAAAAATAAATTATTATCCATTGGGATAGATGAAAGAAGAAGATATAGGTGGTGGGGAGACTTATCAACAACAAGGGAATAAGGGACACCACAAATCTCCATGTATGAAGGCACACGTGAGCATCAGGTTGACTGATGTTCAAGGACCAAATATAATTAAAATAACCCGAAAAACATAAAGGCGTATAACATATTAATTTTGAAACATAAACATATAAATGAATTTTTTTTCATGTATTGTAATTAATAAAAGCAATGATATTGGCAGAATGATCAAGTAATAATTTTATGATAGAAAACAATATAAATGAATACAGTATTTCACCATTATTCTTCATTTTTCATTAAAATTGATTGTTTTGTTGAATTTATGGTTATATAATCAAAACCAAATACAACTTATCTAGAATAAATTTTAATTTAGAGAAAACCATGACTTTAGATTAACTAAATTCATGGTTTATGTTGGTGTGTATCTTGTTGACACACACGATTCCAAATTCTACAACATCTCTAATAAAATGGCGTCTAATATCATTTTTTTATTTACCATGGAAATATAAATATCTATAAAAATTTATAAATGATTGAAAATCCGAATAGACATTAAGAACATAATTTTTTGGTTTTGTTTAGAAGACAAACCCTTCATCCATAATGATTATTTCACTAAATTTGTCATGAAAATATACTTGAACTCCATGGTTAACAGTGCAACAATGGAATGCATGTTTAACTTCCATAAAATGGGTCCAAAATAGGAAGTGAACACAAACTAGTGAGAGACTTTTTGGTATCTATATTACCAATATATTCAGTATCTACATATCTAGTAATAAATTCATGAGTATCCATATCATTACCATAACACAATGATAGACATGAGCTATATGATATATTTCCTAGAATCCACATAAGGGCAGGATAATGTTGATTATTTGGTGTATTAATAATTTTTATTAAAGAGAATATTGTATGAGAAATATCAAGTCTAGCGCAAATTATAGAGTACATAATGAAACCAACAATATTAACATATGTAATTTTAGATCTAAATTGAATATCATCAGAAACTTTGGGTGCATGTTTCAAAGAATGTATTATGTGATGTCAAAGATGTATACTAATAGGTTTGAGTGATTGAAATATACATCTCTTGAGAATTTCTAATATGTAAGCATTATGATATAAGTAAATAAATTTATTTGGTCAATCACTATTGATTAAAACACCTGATATTTTGTTAGAAATACCTATGTAACTCATTTAAAATGCCCCATTTTAATGATATTTTATGAAATGATTAAAATAATAATTTTACAAATGTTAATAATGACATCAATATAAAGAAAAAAATAACTTATGTAGTTTATAGTTGAGTTAAAATAAACACATGAATTATATAGACTCTTGGAAAATTTCTTATCTAACATGAATAAATAAAATTTCATATATTATTTCTTAGTGGTATGTTTTAAGCCATAATGAGATTTATTCTGTCGGTAGACATTCCATATTAAAAATTTCATTGAATAACCAACAAGAGGTTTTATAGTGAGATTCTATTTCAAATAAACATGAAAGAATATATTTTTAAGATCCTTTTGTTCAATTTGAAGATCATTATAGGTATAATAGGAATGTAAAATCATAATATAAAAAATAAATAACAATGGAAAAAAATAATTAGAGTAATTAATACCTTCACTTTGAAGAAAACCCTTGACAAATAATCTTTCTTTGTATTTAGTCTTATTTTCCAAATTTTTATCTTCTTTTATCTTATAAATCTATATAGAACCAATTAATACCTCATTTTATGGTTTATTAGAAATAGGAAAAGTATGATTCTTTTAGAGATTGCATTTATTCATCCATAGAAAAGACCAACTACTTTGAGTCTTTTTCATTTAGGGATTTTTTGTAGGTTTAAGGATCATAATCTATAAAATCTAGGGAAACATAGAAACCATAAGAAGCCATGTAATATGGGATGAAATAAGTAGGAGTTCTATGGACCCTTCATTCTCTATCTCGGGTGAATAGTTAATCCTTATTAGTGGAAGGAGGTTCAAATTCAGAATATGAACCTGATGAAGACATAGAATCATCCCCAATATGGGGCTATGGTTATGGTGGAGTATGATGCACAGAAACTCAAAATGTTTCATAGTATCATCTTTATCAGCATGTTTTAAGTATGGCTTAGTGCTATCAGATGTGGTAGACATAGTTTTAATAGAAAAAGACTCATGTAAAAAACAAACCTTACTATTATGTACTTTTGGTGTCATGGTTTATCCACCCAGATTTTATACCCCTTAACTGCCTCGGAATACCCAATAAAATTGAATTTGAGAGCTATTGGTTACTATTTATCAGTCATAAAATAATCATATGTTGTTAAATCAAAGACTCTTAAGTAGGTATAAGAAGGGGGATTACAATTCCATAATTTATTAGGTTTTATGAATTGATTAATAGTTGAAGGACACCAATTTATTAGGAAAAATAAGTGTGGAAAGTCTCTTCCCAAAAGTATTTGGAGATTGTTGAGCATGTAACCATGCTTAAAACTCTATCTAGGGTAGTTTTATTCATCATTTCTTCCAATCAATTTTGATTGGGAGTTTACATAAATGTTATATTCTTTTTAAAGCCTTCATATAAATAATTACTAAATTATTTCAGTGGACAAGTATTCAAGACAATTGTTAGTTCTCATGGTTTTGATATTCTTTCAAATTTAGTTTCTAAACAAATTTTCTGTGTTTTAAATGTTTGGAAAACAACATATTTATTTTGATGAATATAAATCAAATAATTTTTTGATAATTAATCTATAAAAGTTAATAATTAGAAGCCTCTACCATGAAAGTTAGTCCCAAATTGTCCCAAAATATTAGAAAGTAATATTCTAAGGGGTTGTTTTCATTAAATCTATACCTATTGAAGGTAATTTTCTTATACTTTACCATTATACTATCTTTAAAAAATAGAATATTAGAAGTTGTGATTTCACTCATCAACCCCTTCATATTGAGTTCTTCTAGGCCCTTAGAGATTACATGCCCCAATTTTTATGCCAAAGAATAATGATATCAGTTTTGGTGGAATAGACACTACCCAACTACCTAGAATGTGTCATTTTCATAAGTCATTCAACCCATTGATTAAAGACACTTCAAGAGAGGTTTTTTAATGTATAGTGAATTTAAGACAACCTTTTATGAACCTAAAAGAAAATCTATGTTGGTCCAACATGCCTAAGGTAATTCGGTGTCTATATAGGTTGGGAATCCACCTTATATAAAGTAAAGTGATGATAGAATTTAATCTTTTTCAATAAAAAAATAATTTTACCTCAACTGTAAACCTCATATTATCAACTAAGAGGACATCTCTTTCATTCCATTCAACCAAATCATGGAATGACTCTCTAAAGGGACACATATGAAAAGGACATACTATGTTTAAGACCCAATCTTCATTTAGTGCATGGCTTTTCAAATTAATAACTTCAGTAGTGTCATATCTAATGTCAACTAAGATGGACTGGTTAGCGTCCTGTTTACACTCTAACTCAAATTTTAGTTTCTTTTATTTAGGCTTAATATTACACGGTTTTCTACAAAAAAAAATATGACTTTTATTTCATTATAATCAGATCTAGGTTTATGGTTCTTATTATTTGATTTTATTTTTACTTAATTGATTATTTTTCCCTTTTGATTAATATATACCACTATTGAATAATCAATCCACCACACCTTTAATTTTAGTTTTAGATTAATGTAATTTTTAAATAAGGGATGACATGACTTCTTCAATTGTTAGAGAGTCTCTACCATACATCAAGGATTCTATTAATGTACTATAAGTATTATCTACAGTATCTAAGTGGATCATTTCGTAATAATTATAATTAACAGAATAATTAATGTTGGCTAAATCTAATATAAGCTTGTTAAATTCATCAAGATGGGAATTAATAGAACAACCTGGTTTTATTCTTAAATGTAAACTAGCTATGTTTTTTTATAAATCCTACCAATAATTGAATCATTCATGTATATCATATCTAGAATACTCCAAATACCAGTAGTAGTAGACACCTTAGAAACTTATATTAGATCATTGTCATCTAATGAAAGCAGTAAATAGATATGTTATATAACCAAATCATCAAGGAAAACTTCTTTGTATTCATTGGTGGGATGTTCAGTTTTACTTAATGCAATAACAAGTTTATTAGGCCCAAAATGTTCATCAAATAGGCCATGTTTTACAAACTAGGATCTCATATTAATTATTCAAAGGTTAAATTAAAAGACCCCATGAAATTTATTGATTTCATATCTCTTTATTGACATGTTTTTCAGTAGAGTTGATGTGGAGTTGTTGTAGAAAATGTTATGTGTACACCGCAAACAACTGACCAATCTCTTGGTTAAACATTGTTTATCCAAATGGATACAAAAAGTGGGGGAATTATAGATGAGACATAGTCTAAAAAAGAAAATAGTAGTCAATAAATGGAAATTTAAAAATATAATAATTTGAAGAAAATAAATAGATTTCAGAACAATAAATTCAGAAATAAGAATTTGAAAATTCACAACAACAAAAAAGCCTGTTTTGTCTATGATTCCACTTTGTGAGGTGAGAGATAAAAATGAATATAAGTAGAGATCCAAACCCCAAATGAGGAACAAATTGGTTTTTTTAAATAGAAATCGAAATCGGAAATCATTCAACTAATACGAAAAATTAATGAATGGGAAATAATGAATTGGAACAATGATATTTACGTGCTTCAGTCCTATGGATACCTACGTGCCTGAAAAGATTAACATCTGGTATGCACCCAAATTATTATTCCCTATAAAATAGGAATGGATTTATAGTATAAATATATGATGAAAAATCAATACAAGCATCAACTATATAAATTCTACAATCGTGAATCAGGATAGAAATCATAACAAACATACCATGCTAGATGATAATAGTTTTGAACATCTTGATCTCTTCACATCTCATCCTGACAGTTATAAATCATCAATGATCATGGGAGATCTCACTTCCTACAACTTCTTCCTTCCATGATTGGATTTTCATCACTCAACTACATGGATTAGTGTAGGAATGATGTTATCAATGCTCTAACAGAAGTGGTACACCAACAGTATACTGTAGAGTTTATAGGAATGAGTATTCCCCATGAGAGATCAATAGACACTAGATTTGGGTTTTACAACCATAGAATAGAGCTGAAGTGAACCACCAGGGAAAAAGAACCAGTATGAATGTCATTGAACTGAATGTGAGTAGGGATGATCAATGTCCCTAACACAATCCAAGGTCTCAAAGCATAATGACAAATCAACGACCACCACACACATGCCCTATAACCAATGAATGAATGAATAATTTATCCATTTAGTTATATTGATGGTTAATATGCAGTGTGTAGAAAGACTTATCAACAATAAGGGAACAAAGGACACAATGGATCACTATGTAGATAGGTGTGCACAGGAATAATGATGACCAAATGCTAATGGAAAAATATATGGGACGAAGTAGAATGAAGAGAATCTGAGAAACATAAAGGGGAACAAAAAATATTTGCAAAAAATATATATATATATATATTTGAAAAAAAATAATTCACGGTTATCAACAAAAACAATGATATTTTCATAATTATCAAGGCATAATTTTAAGTAAAAAAATCTAAATAAATACCATATTTTACTGGTCTGAAGTGTGATAGTGGTGGTGGAACAATTATTGGATTTGGGAGGCTACGGTGGTGATGAATTGGATAATGTTGGATGGTTATTCTTGGTATGTGTGATTATAGATCAGTGGAGATGACTGAGGCTACAGTATGTGTTGATGAAGTGATTGTGGGTTTTGGTGGCATCAGAGGAGTAACTATGGGCTGACAATAATGGATTCTTAGTGTATGAGTATTTCTGGGAGAATGTGGTAGCATTGGATCATACTTTGAGTATTTTATAAGTTTTGTTTTATTATTTAATTAAATAATCCTATGTTATTTTTTTAATGTAATCCACAAAGGCAGCATCAAGGATGCCACTTTTTGGTTACCTTGATTGGTGGTAAGGGCGATGCCACCTTTTATACTCATTGACCCACATCGATGACATTGAATTGAAAGCAAGGGTGATTCATGCTTTTCTACCCATTGACCTGGATCAATGACATGGAAAATGTGGTATTTCCAGAGATCCCTTTTACTAAAATTAAGTGGAATGGAAGAATCAATGAAGCCACCTTTCCCCAACCCCTTATTAATATCACCCACTCCCCCCCCCCTTCACCTCACTCATTTAACCCTTCTCTCTATCTCATTCAACTTTCTATCTATCACTATGATTTCCCCAGTGGTTCCCCCTTTGGGCGTAGTTTTATTGGTTGTCTAAAAGGAGTGGTGAATTTTTCAAAGCATCATTTAGCGGTATTTTTTCCTTTTTTAATTTAATCATATATATTAATTTTATTTATTTCATCTATAGTTATTTTTAAATATGTTATTTACTTTATATTTTAGTTAGTTTTATAGAGTATAGAAATAATAGTTAATATTAGTAATGGAAATATTATTATTTATTAATGATTTTTTTGTAACAAATTTATAATTAGTCTATATAATGGTGTTAATATTATAATAAAATTATAATTTTTCATAACATAGTAGTTTTTTAAAATTAGTGAAATAATTTAAAATTAATATTAATGATTCCATGAAAAAATATTAGTGAAATAATTGTTTACTAATAATTAACTATTAAATAACTGATGGTTAACTAATTGTAAAATAATGATTATGTATTTATTAAAAATGAATAAAATAGGATTAATGAATGAGTAAATAATTAATAAGATAATATTAATTTTAAAGTAATAAGTTCAAGTATTGAAAAATTAATTATTAATTAGTGATTAACTAATATCTAAATAACAATGAATAATAATTAAAAAATAAAACCTATAAATTACATATTAATTAATTAATTAATGATTAATGGGAGATTAACAAATCAATAAGGCATAATGAATTTAGGATTAAGTAATGTTAAAATAATGAATAGATAATAATTAAAAAATGAATAAAAAATGATTAACAAATTTTTAATGAATGATTAACTACTAATTAATTATTTATTTACTATTAATTAAAGAGATAATTTTTGATAATGTAACTTCATAATATCTATTAATTAGTCAATGATTAATGAGTGATTAATGAATGATTAAGGAATAATTAATTTATGATTAACTTATGTTTAACTAATAAATAGATAATAACTAAATAATAAAAATGACTAAATAATGATTGAGTAAAAAGTACTGAATGATTAATTATTATTTAACCACTAAATGATAAAAATTTAATAAATGAATATCAATTAATTAATTAATTATTTATTATTTATTAATTAATGATTAATGTAGAATTAATTTAAGATTAATTAATGCTTAACTAATGATTATCATATAATTAACTAATGGATAAGAAATAGTTAACCACAGATTAAATAACAATTCACTTATTATTACTTAATGATTAAATATTAATAAAATAACTATTAACAATAATCTAATTACTAAATATGTATTAATTATGTAATGATTGATGATTGATTATGTAATACTTAAGGAAAAATTAATTTAGTATCAACTGATGATTAGATAATGATTTACTATAGATTAGTTAATGATTAATGAATGGAAAAATAATGATTAACTAGTGATTAAATATTTATTAATAAATAATTAATGAATGATTATCATGGGATTATTTAAGGACGAAATAATGATTAATGAAAAATTAAGTAATGATTAACTTTTAATTAAATACATTTTAACTACTCAAATAATGATAACATAAAAATTAACAAATAATTAACGTTAATGTAACTACTTAATATCAATTATTTAAAGATTGAATGATGACTGTTTAACAAATATATAATGTATAGATAACATAGAATTAACTAATATATAATGAATGATTAAATAATGGATAACTAATTATTAACAAATGATTAACGAATGTTTTAATTATTATTGACTAATGATTAAAAATTATTAATCATTGATAAAGGTATTATTATTCAATAATTATGGAATGAATACCTTACCAATAAATAATAATGAATAAATTATTAAATAATAAGTAGTTAATAATTAACAAATAATTATCTTTAAACTAACTACTTAATAAATAATAATTAATGAATGCATAACTACTAATATAGTAATTATTTACTATGGATTAAATTATTATTCATTATTTATCATTTGTTTATTAACATCAAATTAACATATAAATAACATTGTTTCAAAGATGTTTAACTACATGAAAAATTGGATTAACTACATACCTGATTTTTTACTCCCACAATTTATATGATTCATACCTTATTTCTCACCTGGTTTGATAATCGGGGTGGATATGTTAGAACCCGTGTTTTGAGCCTATATGACTTTGAAATTTTCATGATGTTATTCCAGAGTAGGTCATTCAGACAGTGTGTGATTCTATGCCCCTATTTGGTCAGAATTAAATTTTATGTGCATTCACATTGGACATGCCAAATAAATAGAATAACTCCTAAATAGTTTCTCAGATGAGAAACATGATGAAACTGTTGAGTCTGGAGCATTCTGTTTACCCTAGGACAGGTGTAGCATTCGTAGGTGGGACCATTCTAGGGAAAAAGCCACTTGGGGCGTTTTTGTAAATTGGAGGCCCTGAGCGTGAACATTACACCATCTGAACGGAGGAATGAATTTGAATTTAGAGACTTCCATTGCACTCAGAACGTGGTTTTTACCTAGTGGTGGCTTAACCCCATCACCTTCAAAATTTCTTGTGTGAGGCCTACTGGCGGGGGTTTAAGCATTTCTATACATAAACACTTCTCCACCCTCCATCTTCCCCATTTCCTCTCCTTTCATAAATCCCTCTCAACTATCCACAAAGAACCTTTTATCACCTCTACAAAACACGGCGGCTGTAGTGGATCGTCAGTGATGCTATGTTCTACACCCAACGAGGTAGGAGTTGCATTTCCGTTTTTTAATTCTACAAATACATTTAAACTCAAATTCATGCATCAAAATGTTTTCCAATCAACGATTTAAGACCATTGTTGCGTTGTATTTGATCTGAGATTTACAATGCTCTCCTCATATCGTAAATACAACTACCAGGGTGGCCCCAAAAAATTTTCCAGCCAAACCATGGGTTTTTCTACAGTTCCAGGGTTATCTGGTCGTCGGTGTGGTAGTCCTGTGATTCCCAGGCAGCGGTGGTCCCAGGCAGTGGAAGACCCAATCTTCAGCGGTCACAGGTGGTGGTGTTCCCAGGAGGCGGCGGTCCCAGGGGGCGGCGTCTGTTGGAGGTCATCAGCACCGGTGGACCAGGGGTCACAACGCGGGACCCCGTTGGGGAGACCGTGATCAGACTTCGGCGGGTCCCCATGCAGGCCAACGACAGGCCATGAGGGATGGTCAATGTAAGAGGACCACTGGTCCACAACTGGGCCATGAATAAGGGTCGTGGGCAGGCACTGTGGGCCAGGCCGGCCGTTGTGGGCCATCCCAAGGTGGTGTACCAACTGCACCGGGCTGGTCCCGCCCTAAGGGGGAGATTTCCCCTTTTCTTCAGACACCATTATCTTTCACTACAAATGTTATTTTTGAGCACCACCTACAGTAGCGTGATCCTCAAATTGAGTCGGAGTTTATGAGATGGTCTCGGTGGCATGACACACTCGTTAAGTACCTCACCGAGATTCTACATTCATATGGCACGAACACATATAGAGTCCATTTAAGGCGATGTATTTGGCATTGTGACCCGAGCATTGAGATGATGTAAACCAGAGTGGTTTCAGGCATTGAAGCTGGAGTTTAGGCATGGGCTCCATGGGCCATCTTTAATACTGTGGGCATCGTTTTGCGACTTTTTCATTAGACATTTGTTCAGGGAGAATTAATAGTCCTATAGGTGTGTTTTTTCGAGAGCATCATGATAGTGCAGTTTGCCCAAACTATTTTTGGACATAGGTGTGAGCCCCATGAGAGACCTTATGAGCATAAAGCATTACTGAATAATGTTTCCATCGAGATTCCATTTCCAATGAGTAAGTAGACTATCTCGCGTGTTTTTCCATGAGGATCACAACAGTGTAATCTTTTTGGTTGTGAAATGAATATTTCGAGAACTCATTAAATGTGGAAACATAAAAGGGAATTTTTTGTAGGTTCCTTTGACGAACTACAAACCAACGCACAGTAGCAATGTTAATGATACCCAGTGATGGAATGTGTAGCGTGAAGTGATCAGACCGAATCCAAGATTACCCTCCAGTGGGGCTAGGAAGTGGGCTACCAACTGGTGTTTTAGGGATTACCCTCCAGCGGGGCTGGGCAGTGGGATACCCATTGAATTTTGGGTTTACCCTCCAACAGCACTGGGAAGTGGATTACCCGATGACCTTTTAGGGCTTACCCTCTAGTAGGGCTGGGTAGTGGGTCACCCGAAATTCTTTTGGGGTTTACCCTTCAATTGGGTTGGGCAGTGGGTTACATGATGAATTCATTCATACTCAGCCCGTTTTGATGAGGCTAGTTGGTGGCTTTTCTTCATGATTAATGGAGAGGGACTTTTGTTTGTACGGTTTAGCGATTAGGCAGCTTTGACATGCAGGACTGTTGGGAATCTGTGATAGCTATCCATATAACTGTTGGTGAATTATCTTGGTCTGAGAATAGTGATTGAGATCCCATTACGTAGTCATTCGAGTTTCTTGTTGTTCATATATATATACACCCTACTTTTGTTCACACCCATTGGGTTCAGTTACAGTGCTTCTAGGAGGGTCAAAGACATGCAGGGTATGTCACGTTCTTTCCATGTCTAGCTCCTCATGGTTGGGACAAGTCTAATTCCTTTTTTTAGTTTGGCTGAGATGCACTCTCTCTATTGTACTCATACACAATTCATTGTTCTATTTACTGCTAACCATTTTAGTGCCTCCTTTGTTGCTCCCTCAAGCTTTCAGTTCATCCTACTGAGTATCTTTATACTCACCCCTACTTGGGCTTTGCCCTTACGTGGTGTTCCCTTAAAGAAAATGGACAGGTCGATCGAGACTATAGAGGAGCGTAGAGAACACAAGAGTTTGGGATGCGATATGTGGTTATAGAAGGAAATTCAAGTGTGAGACTCACCGGCTATTTACTTTTCTTAAATGTTGCTTGGATGTGGCACTATTCAGTTTGGGCACGTGTTTTGCCCTTTTTATGTTCAGTATCTTGTCGGTACTTTTCAATACATAATTTTTTTTATTTATAGGATGATGCATGACTATGGTTGGGTTATTGTTGTTTTTCCAATGGTTTTATTTTTTCTCTACAATTCTACAATGATTGGGATGTGTGTGTGTGTGTTCAGGTACGTAGGCAATGGACTCCCTGATATTTTTATTCCTTCGGCGCTTTCCCCCATTTCCTGCCCAATGGATGCAGGATTGGGGTAGTTTCATCTCGATATAGGACTGGTCGGGTCATGAAAAAGTGGTATTAGAGGAGGTTCGTTCACAGGGGCATTGCTCAGACGTCCCTAAAAAGGAATTGGCTGGGATTTAGGGCAATAGTGTCGATGTGACTCGAGAGTGTCTCTCAGGCCAGGGAGTCCAGTGATTGTACGGGCGGCTGCCATATTCATTCAACAGGACCCTGGTAACCCGCTTGTCGACTCGGTATACTGAGACATTTTTTATAGGGAACTTTGTAAAATGCATCCATTAGGATTGAGTATTAGACGGTCCTTTTTGAGTCAGCTCCCCTTTTGGATTACTGTTATATGTATGTGCTCATATAATCGTGGAACTCCTTGATAATTTATAGGATGCCCCTATGATAGAATCCAACCATGTTACCCTCTCCATTTCGTGATGACGACCTAACGAGCAATGGGGCATTAGTTCAGGGACCCTCATGTGATCCTCATCCACCCACTACTTCAGCAGTTGCCCCTCCACCGTGTGAGTGATATTTAGTAATGGAAGCACATACCAAGGTTGATTGCAGTCTAAGTGTGCTCTGAGACTTCCAGGGTCAGTGGCCATAGATGTTACACGGGGGCATGGATACACAAGCAGTGGAAACTGGCTAGTGTCCATGGACTGACTTTTCATGCCAGTACAGACACCTGCAGACCAGATGGTCACCCTAGCTTCTAGCCTTTTCCTCAAGACAACTGGGTGTTGGTGGGGGTGGGTTACGAAGATCCATGACGAGTCGTCTCTCGCATGGGATAACTTCCAGCATCTCTTCTTCGATGTGTACCCCCCCCCCCTCTTTTTTAGGATTCATTTGGATTCAGGAGATTCTAGGGATGAAGTAGAGGGGATGACCATGGCATAGTACTCAGCCTGGTTTATCGATCAGACATGCTACTCGCAGGATATGATCCGCGACAGTTACTTCCAGGCCTGTAAGATTGAGTCGGGTCTTCCTAAGTAGATCTGTGCTAGTGTAGTACCCCTGTGCATTTCTACAAATGGCAGGTTGCTAGAGAGGTCACTTGTGTTAGAGAGCCTCTTGGTTGAGGGACTCCAGTTCACAGGTCCTAGCGGTGGCCACTTCAGAGAAAAGTCTTCGGTAGTAGGCATGTGGCTTAGGGTTAGATCATTAGTTGAGGATACTCATCTGCGAGTAGACTTAGGGGCAGGGTCATACACCACAATGGAACTATAGAGCACCAGAGATGTCATGAGATAGTTAGAGTTGTCCTTGTGATGGATGGGGTCAGCTAGCACAGGACTGCCCGACCAGGCGTACTAAGCAGCCATGGCATGCAGTGGGCGCACCGTAGCAGAATAGGAAGCATCATGAATAGGGATCTCCCAGGTGAGGAATGGGTGGTCCTCTGGGAGCCATCACAGGAAAAGTGGTAAGAGATGGTGGTCCAAGAAGATGTATTTAGGTTCTTCCACCACCACCACCTGGCTGCCCATGGCTGGCATAGGGTGCTGGCATTAGGGGTCGCTAGCAGCTTCATGCTATGGGTGTTCATGATCTGACAACACATGAGATGGTCGAGGTATGCTCTGTATTTACTCTATGCTTGCTTCGATAATAGAAGACCCAAGCACCAGCCACTACTTTATATCATTTATTTTGGTACAAGACATGGAATTTCCAGTATAGGTTCTGGCACATGCACTTATGCACTAGGTTCCTACCGTATGTGCCTCAATGGAGACCTTTATCTATAGATAGTGTGAACTATCATTCGGAGGATAGAGTTTCACATGTGACCTACTCTTCATCACTATGGAACCTTAAGACATCATCCTGGGCATGGATTGGCATTCTATAGTTCATGCCCAGATCGACTTTCATCATAGACGATTCAAAGGCATGTATACTGGTGTGACTACATTCACCATTCTAGATGAACGAGACCTTATGGCAGAGCAGTCAAGTACTCTGAGCAGGATACCACGACCTTTTTATCAATAGTTAGAGAGCATGGCTCTAAGAGAAGTAGATGCTATAAGAACCTGGATCACTACCATTGTAGAGGACTACATAGATATCATTCTAGTGGATATCCTGGGACTACCTCTAAGGCGAGATATGGAGATCCGCATTGACTTGATGTTGGGGACAGCACAGATATCATGTGCGGCATATCATATGGCACCCACAGAGAGTTGGGATTTATGAATTCATCTGTATGACTTTCGTCATAAGGGATTTATCAGGCCTAGTGTGTCTCCCTAGGCAGCTCCTGTTTTGTTTTTAAAAAAGGTAGATGAGAGTCACTAGGTTTGTGTGGATTATCGTCACCTGAATTTGGCCATGATAAAGTACAAGTAACCTTTGCCGAGGATCAATGACCTCTTGGAACAGTTTAGTACTACAAAGTGGTTCTCTATGATTTATCTTCAATCCATCTACCACCATTTTCAGGTTCGTGAGGCTAACACTTTGATGTTGGCATTCCATTGTCATTATGGGCATCATGAGTTTCTTGTGATTCTCTTTGATGTGTCGAATTCCCCCTCCATTTTCATGTATATGATGAACCTGATCATCTAGTTGTACTTGAGCCAGTTTGTGGTTGTCTTTACTGACGACATACTCATCTACTCTGTGATAGCATTGGAGCCCGTAGAGCATTTGAGGATGGTCCTAGACTTACTCTGAGAGCACTAGCTATATGGGAAGCTATCGATGTGTCAGTTTTGGATTCATGAGGTTCACATTCTTGGGAATGTCATTACAGAGCATGGATTGGATCTATATCTTACAACGATAAAGGCGATTCATTCTTGAGATCCACCCAATAATGCATCAGAGTTGCGGAGCATCCTTGGTTTGGCAGGGTACTACAAGAGTTTTATGGAAGATTTCTCCAGGTTTGTTTCCCTTTTGACCTCATTGACATGGAATTCATGACCATTTACATGGACTAATCAGTGCCAAAATGTTTTCGAGGAGTTGAGACAAAGGATGACTAGTGCTTCAAGAGCTGGGCTCGGGTGCGTGCTGATGCAGTAGGGGTAGTGATTGCATATGGGTCGAGGTAGTAGAGGCCCCATGAGAAAAATTATCTGACTCACGATTTGTTTCTGGTAGCGGTGGTCTTCACCATTTGGTTTTGGAGGAACTACCTTCAGGGTGAGCATTTTTTGGTCTACTTAGACCACCAGAGCCTCAAGTACATCTTCACTCAGACAGATTTGAATCTAAGGCGGAGTCGCTGGTTGAGGTTTCTATAGGAATATGATTTCTAGATTGTCTACACTACGAGGAAGGTAAATGTTGTAGTATATTCACTTAGAGGGATCTCCCATGCTCATTTATTGTGGGATGCATCAGAGTTGTTGGCTTCCCTATGGATGAGCTAGGTAGAACATGATGGTATGACTTTCTTGCAGTTGATGGTGTTGACTCCTTTGCTCCTTGAGCGTGTGAGAGTGTCGCGGCTGGGGGATGTATACCACGAGGTATTTCATGATCAGAAATCCATAGGCGATGCAACCAATGTGTATTCTGAGGGAGGTAATCACGAGATCTTGTCTAGGAGAGATCTGTAGTACCGGTGGAGATGCTGGAGGAGGTGATGCGGGAGTTCAACACTTCTACCTTTGATGTACATCTCAGTGTGTGGAAGATTACAGAGACCTTCTGTAGCTATTTTGGTGGTCTGTCATTAAGCATAACATAGTTGAGTTCATTTCATGGTGTCTTACCTATCAGTAGGTGAAGGTAGAGCATCTGGTTCTGGCAGGGTTATTGCTGTCCATTGATATCCCATAGTGGAAGTGGGATGGAATATCTATTTACTTCGTCACAGGGCTTCTGTGCGCAGCGATGTTCCATGACTCCATTTGGGTGATAGTGGACGGACTGATGATGTCATCACACTTCCTTTCCATCAAAGAGAAGAGTTTGGTTGAGATTATAGGGCTGCTGTATGTTTGGATATTGTCCACCATCACAGAGTACCCTCATCGATCATCTCCGACCGTGACATGTGGTTTACATCGCGATTGTGTCAAGGCCTATAGAAGGCATTCATGACTATGCTGTGGATGACTATAGCTTTTCAATCCATACTAAAAGGCAGAAAGAGCGCAGTATCTGGGTGTTGGAGGATATGCTCAGGGAGTGAGTGTTAGACATCGGCATGAGGTGGAAGGATAACCTTCCCTTGGTGGAGTTCGCGTAAAAAAATTGTTACCACTTTACTATCGACATTTCACCTTTTAAGGCCCTCTATGGGAGACCTTCCAGGTCACCTTTATGCTGGACGGAGGTTGGGGAGACCTCCCTCATGGGCCCAGAGTTGGTGCATGTGATGAGAGATAAGGTTCATGTCATATGTGAGCAGATGAGGATGGCATAGAATAGACATGAGTCCTACACAGATCGTCATCGCTTGCCTTTGGAGTTCGAGCAGGTGGGACATGTCTTTTTTAAAGTCTCTCCATGGCGTGGGACATGGAGGTTCGGCTGGGGAAGCAAGCTATCTCCAAGGTTCAATGGGCACTTTGAGATCGTGCGCAGGGTTGGTGAGGTGGCCGACCGTCTTTCTCTACCCACACAGCTAGAGAGGGTTAATGGTGTCTTCAATGTGTCACAAATGAGGAAATATGTTCATGACCCCATGCATGTTATTGACTAGGTTGATCTAGATATCGAGGATGCAGACACCGTTACGGAGAACCTGGTGGCGATTGGGGACTGGTAGAAGTGGAAACTGTGTGGACGGACCATTCCTTTGGTTCGTGTGATGTGGCAGCATGAGAGGGTGCTTGACAGCACCTGGGAACAGGAGAGCTAGATGTGGGATCAGTATCCCATGTTGTTATTGTAGTTATGTTTTTTGGGGATGACATACATGAAGGAGGGAATGATGTAAGAACATGGGTTTTGATCCTATATGACATTGAATTTTTTTTATGTTATTCCAGAGATGGGTGTTTAGAAGGTGTGTGATTCTGAGCCACGGTGTGGTCAGAAATAAATTTTAAGTGTGTTCACATAGGACACACAAAATAAATAGAATAACTCTTAAACAGTTTCTCGGAATGGAAAACCCTTGGAACCAGTGAGTAAAGAGCTTGTCGTTTACCACAAGAGGGGTGTAACTTTTGCGGGCACAAACGTTCTGTTGAAAACCCCACCAGATGAGTTTTCTTAATTTGAAGGCCCTGGGTGTGAACTTTACAACAACTGAACAAAGGATCGAATTAGAATTATGAGACCGCTTTTGCGCTCAGAACAAGGATTTTACCCAAGAGGCGGCTTAACTCCGACCCTGCTAAAAGATCTGGTACGGGTCCTACTGGCGAGGGTTTAAGTGTTTCTTTAATTAAACACATTTCCCCCTCCTCCTTTATCCCTATTTCCTCTCCTTGGTGAAATCCCTATCAACAAGCCTCATTCCCATCTCCCACCTCTCCAAGACAAGACAACTCCAGCGGATCATCGGTGAACTTACAGGCCACGCCCAACGAGGTAGAAGTAGAATATTCTATTTTTTAAATTCCGCATATACCTTTAAACACAAATTATGGGATCAAAATGCTATCTAATATTTTATTTAAGGCCATAGTTATGTATTTTTCGCTCCTAGATTTCCAACGCTCTTCTCTGATAGAAAATCTGAGTCACGGGCCGCGTGGGGTGGCCTCATGATGTTTTCTGTCCAATCATAGGGTTTTCTGGTGGTTCTAGGGCTGTTCGGTGGTCTGAGTGAGGGTTCGGTGGTTCCCGGGTAGCAACATTCCAAGGCGGCGGCAGTCTTAGGCGGTAGCTGTCCCAGGAGGCGGCGACTGACGAAGGTTGTCAGCGCGTGTGGAACGGGGGTCGGGCGCGCGACCCAGTGCGGGAGACCGAGACCCGCCTTCTGCGGGTCTCTGTGTGGGGAAACCACCAGCCACAAGGTCCGTTCAGCACGAGCGGACCACAGGTCTGCGGTTGGGCTGTGCAGAAGGCCCGCGGGATGGCCCAGGCCGAGGGGGACCGGCCAGACCGGGCCTGTCCAGCTCAAAGGGAGGGTTAGCCTTCTTGTTTTCAGACACCCGTATCATTCAATACGGGTGTCAGTTTGGCACATTATCTATGGAAGCGTGATCTTCGGATAGAGTAGATGTTTTGGAGATTGTCTCATTGATTTTTAAATTCCTAATATGGGGGCTCAGTGGCACGACACACTTGTTGAGTACCTCATTGGGATTCTTCTTTCGGATGGTGCGAACACATCTGGAGTCCGTTTAAGGTGCCTTCAGCGGCATTGTGACCCTGGTTTCGAGACGATGTTGACCAGGTTTGTTATAGACACTGAAGCCAGAGATGAGGAATGGGCCCCATGGGGTGTCTTTTAAGCTGTGAGTAGTGTTATACTGCTTTTTCATCAGATGTCTGCTCGGGGTGAATGAGTAGTTGTTTTGGTGTGTTTTTTTGAGAGCATGGCGATAGCATAGTTTGCCTGACCTATTTTGGGACTGAGGTGAGGGACCCATGAGATTCCTTTTTGGAATAAAGTGGTCTTGAATAACCTTTTCTTCAAAAATCTGTTTCCAGTGAGTAAGTAGTCTATCTCGAGTGTTTTCCGTGAGGATCATAATAGTGTAATCTGTTTGGGCATGAAAATCCTCTTTTGAAATGTCATTAAATGTGGAAACATGAAAAGGGGGTTTGTCGGAGGTTCCTTTGACACACTTCAAACTGACACATGGTACCGTCGTTAGTGACACCCAGTGACGGCACATGCAACGTTGAGTGATCAGACCAGTTCTGGGTTTACCCTCATGCGGGGCAGGGCAGTGGGTTTCCCAACGGTGTATCCGGTTTTACTCTCTAGCGGGGCTAAGTAGTGGGTTAGACAATAAATTTAGGGGTTACCCTCTTGTAGGGATAGGGAGTGGGTTACACGATGACCTTTAAGGATTTACCCTATATTAGGGCTGGGCAGTGGGTCACTCATCAACCTTTTGTGTTTACCCTCTAGTAGGGCTGGGAAATGGGTAACCTGACAACATCTTTCAGACTCATCCCCTTTCGTGTATGAATAACAGTAGATTTTCTATATGATTACCGGAGCAGGTCATTTGGTGGTACAGTTTAGCGATGAGGCAACATTGATGTGAAGCATTATTGGGCATCAATGATATCTACCCTTAAAACTGATGCCGACTTATCCAGGGAATATCTTGGAGATAGAGATCTCCTTACGAACTTCTTCAAGTTTCATGTTTAGAATATATATATATATATATATATATATATATATACCCTACCTTTTTCCCACTCCTTGGGATCAGTTACTCTCTTTCTAGGAGGGGCGAAGACACATGGGGTATGCCACATGCTTTCCTTGTCTAGCTCTTCTTCGTTGGGACGATTATACTTCCTTTATATTGTTGGATTGAGTAGTACTATTTCTATTTTACTCATACACTGTTCTTTGATCTGTCTATTGCTCACCGGTTTAGTACCTCCTTTGTTTCTCCCTCGAGCATCTGGTGTTTCCTACTGAGCATCATTATACTCAACCCTTATTGGGATTTTCCCTTACATGATGTGCCCTAGAAGATGACTGACAGGTCAATCGTGACAACGAATGAGCATAGACGACACCTGATCTTTGGCTGCAATTAGTCATCATATTAGGATTTTCAGGTTTGATACTCACAAGTAGATTACTTTTGTTTACCTGTTGTCGGGTTGTGGAACCATTCGGGTTGGGCGCATGTTTTTCCTTTTTTCTCTTCAGTATCTTGTCAGTACTTTTCAGAACTTTACATCATTTCTATTTAGATGTTGGCGCATGACTGTGGTTGGGTTGTAGTTGTTTGTCCTTTGGTCTTCTTTTTACTGTACACTTCTACATTGAGTGGGTTGTGTCTGTGTATAGGTACGTAGTCATAGGCCTCCCCGATATTGTTATGCCTTCGGTGCTTATCACCAGCCCTTGGAATATGGAGTTAGTCTCGGGGTAGTTGCGGCTTGAGACTGGTAGGTTCAGGTCGTGATAGGATATATTTTAGATGAGTAACATTCTCCTTATAGAACACTAAATATGACATTAGGTAGATTAAAAACTACAACTATGAGATAATGGTGTCATATTTTAGGATATAAGAAGATGCTCTAAAATATATGTAAAATAATGATTATGTGGTTATCTATGAAATGAAATCACATTCTGTATAATACAAGTAGATTTGTATCTAGCTATGATATACCTAGGGGTAACTACCTCGAAAACACTGAATTGAGATACACTCAATTTGGAACCAGTGCACGACAAAAGGCCATGCTATATTCATCGTTTGAAACTACCATGTGATATGAATTAGATGATTCATATATCTTTATACACTACTAAAATCGTTTAGGATGATTAAAATTTGTACTACGAAACATTAGTTTCATGTTTTAGGATATAAGAAATCATTCTAAAATTTTGTTAATCTAAATATCATATTGTTATATAAGAAATGAAATCCATATTTGGATATTAGTACTGGATGGGGCACTAGCATAGATGTACCTAGGGGTAACAACCTCAAAAAATCATATTGATCTATACTCAATCAGGAACTGGTGCATGATAATGTGTCGTACTGCACACCTAGTTTGATACTCTTTGTGTATATGCATTAGATGATTCACATTAAATTTTTAATCCACTAAAAATACCATTAGAATGATTAAAAACTATACTATATAACATTAATGTAATATTTTAGTATATAATATGAAGTTCAAAAAGTTCAGGAAAATAAATATTGTGTGGTCAATGATTCATGATTATTCATCTTTTTAAATATTATTTACACTGTCATAATATCATTCAAAAAACATTTTCACATATTGAATACTGTTTTCCTATTTTTACTTATATGGATAGGTTATTCAAACTTATCAAGGATCTTATTATAGTAAAAAATTTGTAACAATGGTTAGAACATCTGATAGTGAAACCCTAAGAGAACATCAAGATTTAATTCAAGGTCATTTAAAATTGGGACCTGAGGATGAGATACATTGTGTTATCTATAGACATTTTCAATTCCTGGATGTTATATTTCATCTATCTTGTTTATTGGGTGCTGATGAGGAATGGGTCCATGTGACAACATTATTTTCACAATAGTTAGATAGATCTGTGATGGAGTTATTTGTTGTGGTTTCTAGTATACAAAAACAATGCACTATTATATGAAGACATATACATACAATATTGGATTATAACAGTCCATTCTAGGAAAATGAGGCTCTTCCTTATGATGTGTTAGAAGAAAACCTAATTGACCGCCTGTATATACTACATACTTATTTGGACGATGAGGACGTTTATAATGATGTGATAGATGGAGATAAACATACCGATGGGGATGAAATTTCAGAAGTTGGGTAGAAAATTTCTACAAATTTAGTATCTATACAGTAGTCTTGATACTCAATAAATCATACACCACTCTTCACATCTTCCATAGAAGCAATGACACATTTTCCTGAATTAGACTATAATATTATAAAACCGACGACTGAGATGCTTGGAGTTGTAGTGGATTGATTTAGTGATCTAGAAAAAACATAATATGTTGGAATAAATTTTTGTTTTAAATATTCAAAGAAATAAATAATGAAAATATTAAATATTTAGAAACACTATAGTTATTTATTTCAAGATTCAAGCTATTAAAATACATCGTATGATGTGAAAAATATGGGGATGATTATAGATTTTATTTGAAGGAGATTCTAGACATCACATTTGGATGTTGGAGAAGTTATATTATTAAGATAGCACATATGTGCGTTCATCCATACCTTAAATTAGATCATACATCATCATATTCTGAATTTTTTCCATTTATTTTCATTGATAATATTATGACCTACAAATATGTTCCTATACCCCTTTTGCAGGAGGGGATAAAAAAAACATTTGATTATAATAGTTCATATAATAAGGCATTGATGGTGAAACAGGAGAAAATTTTCAATGTCTATGTTGATTTAGATGACCTTTATCGGGTGTTTTTGTAATTTATATCAATACCAATACACATCAACCAAGTTGATTAATATTTTGATATAAATGATCATGTGTCTCAAGATATCAGACTTGATTGATCCCATGTAAAGTTGTGTATGTTTCTCTAGGAGTTCCTTCCCTATATTTCTGCATATCATTCAACAAATATTTCTGAGAAAATGACATGAATTATCTATATAGAAAATACACAAGTGTATTTTTTCTTGTGGCATACCCAAATGGATACCATTCACCGATTCCAATTTCATTTTCCATTATGTATAATGGAACTCTTGAATCATTGATTTTGTTTTTATCATGAATCAAATACTATTTCAACTATGTTCCGAGTGTCTTTTTGATATCTAATCATAAACTAAAAATCAATGATCCGATCAATGTTGATCCTGTTATATGATGACCCACAAATACACATCATAAAAACAACATCAAACCAATTTCTAGATACATGTTAATGAAATCCATGATGAAACTATAAAAAATGAAATCATGATGACTAGTATAAAATCTATTTCTTATTTTTACAATTTTATAGTAATGATAACATTAATTCATTTGTAATATCATCACTTTTTGTATCATATTATATAGCACGATAAATGTTTGAAAACTGATTAGAAGAAATCATTAGATGTATTCAGGTATTCTATGATTATATGATGCCGAATCTAAAAAATAGACATTAGTATATTATGGGGGGAAGAGGTACGAACATATCACCTCATATAATCATATAATCCCTGATTAGTGAAATTGATTTCTACTATCATTTTTCTAACCTTAGTTGATTCATATCATATTCTATAAAAATGTTCTAGAAATGTTGTGATGTTCATAAATTGTGTCTTCAAGGGGTTTCACAAGTTACCTATAACCGACCTAGTTCAAATGACACTTTATCATTGTGTCACAAACATCATTGAAAGATAAAAATAGTATTCAAAAAATATACATCAGGGGTTATGGTAAAAATAACACTTTCAATGAGAAAATGAAAAGAACATTTAGGAATTTTTTTCTTATCAAGTGTGAATTTTTTATAGATAAGACTTTCAATATGGTGTGAATGTGTGTCTAGAACCTATCACATGTAGCAGGGGTCGAGTAATTGTAGAATTACTAGAATCAAGGCATTTTATATGTGGAAACTTACATGCATACACAATATTGAAGCATACACCACTGTGTACATATCTTAAAAATTATATGTTGATCCAGTGTACTGATTGGACAACATTTCTAACTGTTTTGTTTCACCCTGAATACCTATTTGAGATTTTCTACATTTCCCAGTTCCTGATGACTTGCTGATATTGATACCTGACGTCAACTAGTTATTATTGTGTAAGATACTGAAGTCCAATAGGATATGTAATAATAAGGGATGGAATCAGGAACAATGGTAGTGTTTAAGTTACAATATATGTCACAAGGATGATCATAATATGAAAATATTCCCTAACATTTCTGGATCAAGTTCACACTCTCATCCACAATTACTTTTTGACTCTAATGTAAACTATTCATATTATCAATTACATAGTGTTAATATAAAATACTTCTTTTTTTAGAACACTATGACATTTCCAAATTATTTTACTATCAATTATTAATGAGTTGATAAATTATAAAACCATTTACATAACTCAAACATAAGCTACACAATCCTAAATGTTACATCATTTCAATAAATAAAACATTCTTCTACATAATTCCCTTCATGTTACAATTATTTTTCACCTGATGTAACAATCTTGTAAATCAAAATTTTGTTTTCATAATAATCCATTAATAATCACAATACAAGGAATATGACAAGTATATCTGATATGATATATAAGTATAATCAAACTATCCATGGATACACCATAAAGTAAGAATGTGATAAAATAACAATAGAATATTCTATCTTCAGAAAAATCATACATAAATGACAAATCAAACAATTTGGGATCTAACTGATCGGTATACATGATATGTAACAACTTTTACCCCAGTAGCCCAAATATGGTTCCTTACTTTATTACATTGAAATATATACAAGTTTTGAATTGCCAAGGGTCATTCAATGTAACTATTTTGGAAAACAAATTACATACATGATCCTTACATTATAATAAAAAACATAAAATACAACATAGATAATCCTTTGAGAATGCAATTAATATCCTAGATTAACCTTGAATATCAGTCATAATACACATCTTGTCATACTAGAAATATAAAACATAAGAAATGGGTGAGATAATATGCTTAATAAGGGTGAGTGTAGAATGGAAGCTATTGTAAATAATAAGAATAAACATTAAGGTAAGTTGTATGACAGGAGCATAATCCTTTTATTCATAACCATGTTCATAATGTATAAATAATAAATAATATGACATTAAATAATAACATGATCTAGAAAACATAACTACGAATATTCTACTAGTCTAATAATCACTTGAAATATCAATAACTAAATTTATAATGAGGGAATGCATAATACTAGGCATAAACACACCATCATGGCTTCAACCAAGAGACAATATATAAATGGGTAAAAATCCAAACTAGTTTGTCTGATGAGACCTAACGATGCATCGCAGGGCTAGAGCTTGTCTCACTATTCACTTACTTGTTCAATGCATTCCTCACATGAAATGGGTGATAATGCAATATTAACATAAATATTCCTATTAACAATTTCAAATAATATTTGAATACATAAAACAAAAAACCACGAATTGTATAAAAATAGAACATCCAAAGTCAAAATATATCAGAAACCATTCAATTAAAAATGGTAAATGATATAATAAGATATCAACCTTTATCATGCATAAGATACAACAAAGGATGTTGACATGGATGAAAATACTCTAATAAAATAATTACAAATTTCATTCGAGAAATAACCATTTTTACAGTTGAAATAATTTTTTTAAAATGAATTCAATTATGAAATAAAATACATCCTTTGAAAAACCTTTTATGATTATAATTTTAGCTTATAAATGATAAGGCATCATGATAGAGGGAAAACATGCTCACACTAGAAAATTTATAAATAGCATCCCTTCAATCAAAAAATCCATAATGTACCTTGTTTGAAGATGAAAATAAAATCCTATTAAAATTGTTTTATAAAAATTAAAAAATAGATAAAATAGTTTAGAAACATGTAGTATAATAGTTAAAATATTTTGGAATTTTTTAAAAAACAAGTACAAAGATGTAAAATATTTCCATGAAAATACATAAATATAAATTATATTGGATAATAAAGTGATTGTTAAATGACCCTTACCTTAGGACTGATTCCTTCTATACAAGGCCAACACTCAGGTATACTTGTTTCAAACATAATATTATCTTATACTAGAATCATAATAATATTAATTATATCATATATGATTTAATTATGACATTATATTACACATTTAGTAACGATTCCATGTCAAATCAACAATTCAGGGAACAACCAAAATATTTTTCGTAAATGTTTTTTTTGTTATTATTGATCCTATTACATAGATCATGATTCACTTACATCCAGAATGTATAAAATGATATATATATATATATATATCATATATATTTAATTAATAAATATATATAATATATACATATTAAATGGAATACAAAAATTATGGAGACGGTATGTCGTACGTACACTTGAACGATGTTTTCATTGTCTTATCGTACTAAATGGATGAAGTTAAATGAAATATACGTATATATATATTATTAAATTAGAATAATTTTGTCATATATTTCATATTTATTCATTATATATATTTATTTATTTATTCATGAATGGTAAATGTGAATATGACTATCATCGCGTCGTGGAGATGGTAGGCCGTACATATGCATGTGTGACGATATCATTCCTTCAGTTATAAAAGGGTAAGGGATTAGATGGTATATTAATTATAAAAAATCAATATATTGTAATATTTTATATTTATATATATTATATCCATCATTATACTAATCAAAATAATGTGTTGTTGAAAAATAGATTACACCACAACATGGACACAGTTGGCCATACACATGTACACACAATGAATTTAATTTTTATACGATGGATAAAAGGTAGAATGTGGTTGTAAAAAATTAATAATAACATTTATTCTTATATACTATACTATATTACTTAATTTATAAGAGAAACACCACATAATATTGATGTATAAGATGAAATAATCTTAATGGATGTGGTAAATATGGTTACTTATTCTTTAGAGAATCTATATTGGATTTCCTCTTAGGGACAATAGGGGTGGACTTTTTAGAAGAGCAGGACCTCTAAAAAATAACTAAGAATTGATGGAGAAGAAATGGTATGGTTTTGGTCTATCTATAAATCTCAATTTGGCATGATGAATTGAGGGAGGAGGTTCTTTTTTATAAGAGATGAGTGGGGACTCCTATAATCCATTAAAATATTAAATTAATCTAAATCAATTCTCAATTTCAAATAGTTCCAAGGTGATTAATTTAGAATATAAGATGAGTATGGGTAAAAATAAACTCAAACATTAATTTTTATATTTATTTAGGTCAAAATATTATACATCTCTTTTGGATTTAACCCTTAGTTAAACCCTTAAACTCTTACCGTGGAATCATGGATTTTTACTCTTTAGGGTTAATATAGAAATTATAAGATGCCAAACAAAACGAAAATGGTTCATTGATATCATATTTAACCTTATTATAGTTATTTCAATGAAATTTATTTTTTTATGAATTTTAAATCATTTAATATAATTTTATTTATTTTAAATTATTATTTATATCGTTTTGACACTATCAATTTTTTGTCTTTTAAAAATATAAAAAAATGATATATTTGAATAAAATGAATTAATATATCACTAATATGTAAATTTTATCTATGAAACTATATTATTTCATTAATTATGTAAAATTATATTTATTTGAATATTACTAAAATCATTTATTTGAAATTTCCATTAGTAAAACAATTACCACATCATCATTATGAAAGCATTTAATTAATTAAATTATTATCTAAAAATTAAAACAAATATCACAATGAAAATAAATTTATTAAAATGAAATGACTAATTACAGTTGAATTTACCTTTTTTATAATCCTATATTAAAAATTATTGAGTTATTAAAAAAATAAGTATATCATTTTTAACTTATATTTATGTAAAACATAAAAAATTAAATGTTTTTAACCAGGTGGAATTAAAAGGTTATATTTTAAGCCTAATTTTTTTTCAATGAATCACACAATGAAAGTGAAATTAAGAAATGTGTTAATGTAATTTATTAATATTATAATTTTATTGCTATGTTTAACTACATAATTTTCCATCAACTATGATAATTACAAATTTACAAAAATTAATATTATTAATATATTTAAATTTTAGTTGATTATATTAGACTCTAAATTTTATAATTTTTACATGTTTTTGTTCCTATTTTTCTAATTTCAATTCACATAATTTTCACGTGACTTGATTAAGAGATATGATGTTCGATGAATCAGTGTGCAAAGAGAAAACAATTATCATCATATTCCACCTCCAACAACCATTATACCATACCTAAGACATAATGGATTATATGGAATTAATGTATCTGATTTTACATTCCTTGATTTCATCCTCCATTCTTCCTTCAATGAGAGATAAAGACCTGACAGACACACGTTCCACTTTCTTGAGGGATTGTTAACTATCAACCTTGAGGATGTGGCAGTTCTTCTTGGTCTTCTTATCTAGGGGGATGCAGTTATATGCCCCACCAATAGAGACTGTCTTATGCTTGTACAATGATTCCTACACCTCAATATTATGTGGGATAATGATTCTACATGTGGCAGTTCAATATCAATGTGATGGATTGAGATTCTCTTTTCATAGTTACCCGCATATGATAATGAGCCTATTGTCATGTAGTTTGCTATGCATATATATTATAGCTCATTAGAGGGACATGATGAATTAATCGTTGTAGTATGATTTTTATAATGATGTATATTGGGATATTGGATGATTTTGGTTGGGTTGAGAGATACAACTTGAGATTTTCATTCATGGAAAACACTAGTATAAATTTATGCACAACATGCCGATAAGATCAAAAATATCTCTGGAAATTTTTCAGACTAATTTAGATGTAGGAATTAGAACACATCCATCCCCTCTCACCTATTATTGCTAGTTCTTAGCTGTATATAGATGTGATCCATGATTCTCCATGTAGATTCTAGTTCAGTCACTAATCATTACGGTTTTCAAATGCTACTATGATTTATTAGTTATAATTTTTTATTATTAGTCACATTCTATGTTGTATGTCATAGGTAGAGTCAGTAACACCACCTTTTAAGGATGCTGAGACACAAATTGTGTGAATATTGTCTAATATTTGATAATTTTGTACCCACTGATACATGTACGTACAATATTTCCTTGAATAGTCAATTTTTTAATATAATATTTTTTGGTTTTTAGTTACAATTTTGTCAACAAGTGTCACATGTCATTTCAGTTTTCATGGTTTACAAACTTGGATATATTATACAAGCTACCTATATAATGCACTTATGGGATTCATGATGCTATGACTATAGTCCCTCTCATTCAATTTCATATTTATGAATGGAACCAGCCTGATATAGTCATGTTCCTATTTGGATTATTTCTGTGTATTCATTTTATAACATTGTGTTCAGCATTGCTTCATTCTTTCAAACAGATAAAGAGGAAGGATGATGAATGGAACCAATGAAATAAGAAGTATATGGACCCATGGGATTTATGATCAACATTTTCTATCAAGGGTAAGAGTACGATGTGATACCTTATAGTTGAGAAACTTGAGTATGACCCATGGTATATATTGACATCTATACAATAGGTTACTCCACATGGAAGAGGATATCATAATCTGGTAAGTTAATAAATTTCCATTAGTTTGTTTTATTTTTATTTTTATTAAATATTTTTTAATATCTCTATAGAATAATCAACTACATAAGATTATCCACGTATGTGATCCATAGGAGGGGGATTTTCTATCTAAGTAGCTTTCCATGTTGTAGCGTAGGGGATTGTGTCATTATATCAGATTATACATGATATTATCTATTATTTTCCAACATATGGTGATACAATTCCAGCCCAGGGAGAATAGGATCCTACATAGAAAAATCTTACATCATCTGATGGTGTTGAGGATCCAAGACAAGGATGATGTAGACCGCACCATGATACATGTGAGGTCTCACATGTTCCATAGGCAGAGGTCAATCCTTGTGAATCTAGCCTTATATTGTTGGGGATGTGCTTCAAGAGGCATGTGATCCCTTTATATTGTCAGGATATCTGTAGTTGTTTCCATATACGTCTGATCATAGACTATATCAAGGATCATTTCCCATACCTCTATATTTTATGCATGAGCCTTTACAGGCCATATGGTTTACCCAGTAGATATTAGAAAGGTCCTTCCACTTATAAAATGGGAGAAGGATCAGGTGCCCAAGATGACAATCATATGCCACCACCTCCTGATGATTCACTTGTAGAGCATAATAAATTTGATGTTCTAGTACTAGAGTTAAATCCCGATCCAACTCATCACATTCTACCCAACACAGATGTCATATATCTTGATACAGTTATCTCATTCGCATGCTAGATTGTGGGATGGGTCCTCATGATAGTAAGGGAATACACCAACTAATTTATATACTTTCTCGTGACATAAATAATTTTATAAATCAATATATTTTATCCACAATATAATTTTATTTTTATTAAATTGATGAAATAATTTTTATTATCAATCCATTTTTACATGTTTACCTACTATTTTAATTTTAATTTTTATTTTAATATAATTATAAATTTTATAATTTCTAAATGTTGAATTTGTGATATATAATAAAACTTATAATTTATATATAGGTAACATTAATATATTATAAAATATAATGTTTAAAAACAATCTAAATAAAAAAATATATAGCCTAATAAAATTATTGAAAATAATTTGAATTTCATTATTCTAATAAACCAAAATTAATTTATAGGATATAAATATAATTTATTAAATATATAATATCAATACATTAAAAAATAAATTACCATAAATTATAGTATAATTATAATCTAAATGTGTCACACCCCAACCTTGTTGGTTAATTATTTTAAATTATTTTATTTATTATATTATGTTTTGGTAGATGACGGGTCGAGTTTTAAAGTTTCAGAAGAATTTTTTTTGTTTGTGTGGTCAGCCCACACAGTTAGGGGTGATCATTCAGTCGCCCAAGTTTAAAATAATAAAATAAAATAAATAAATAAATGCATTCGATGAAGATAAAATGAGAAGTAAAAAAAGAATGAATAAATAAATTAAATGAATCCTCAACACTAATAGTAGTGTATATATATATAATGTTATTACTATTTTTATTAATAATAATATTTTAAGTGTAGAGTCTTTATCTTATTTTATTCTATCATTCTAAATATTTTTTTAATTTTTTTTAGGAGGAAACCCTAGGAGGGGAGTCCCACCCCTCTCTTCCCTCTCGTGGTGATGCGCACCCCTTTGGTGCGGCGCGGTCAAGCCCTTCCCACCACCCAGCTTTTTTTAGCGCACCACTCCTCACTACTCCACCCATCTACTTCTCTCTCGTTGTAGTAGCGCTACGCCATGCTCCTCCCTCAGTGCACTAGCACTCCGCCGTACACCTCCTCCCGATCTGCACCATCCGCCAATTCCCTCTACCCCACTGATGCCGCCACATGATTTTTCCTCTCACCCTTGGCCTCCTTCTGTATGCATCCTACTCTAGCATTAATGGCCTCGTCGGACCCCAGATGAGCTCCCCCTTCCTTCTGGCCTCACCGCACACCTCCCGGCCTTCCCACAGCACACGGGACCACCACTAATGCCTTTGTTTTCTTCTCCAGGGCACCATACATCACTGCTCTGCCAACCATTCTTCTAGATTCACTTCGCAACCCCTCACTGAATGATCTCCACTTGCTGAGGAAACATCCGGTAATCACCCACAACTTCCGACGATGACCCGCAACTTTCGGCGATGACCTGTGACCTCCGGCGCAACTCCCCAAGGAAGGCTTCCACATTAATAGCTTGACTATTTTGGTTTTGGATTGGTATGATGTTCATTTTAGTGTTCAATTTAGATTCATTATGGTTCACATTATTGATATAGGATTCAAATTGGATTCCTTGTGTGTTTTTGGTGTGAATGGAGTTTGGCACCATGTTTTGATGGCTCTTGGCACCTGATGTAAGTTTTTATATCAATAAAATTGATTTGGGTGAATTGTTTGTTTGTGTGAATAATTTATTATGATTATGATCTTATAAAAGTGTCCTTTTGTATCCGTTTTGTGGTGTTAATGGTATTTTATAATGACTGGTGTGTTATCTGGTTAAAAAAATTAATCTTTGATTAAGGGTATGTCAATGTTTTGTTTTGTTTTGTTTTGGTGTAATGTTTTCAAAAGGGTTTTTTGGGATGTTTGGATTGTGAGAAGATTAGTTTTTTAAAAAAATCTAACTTGTTTTATGTTTAATATTTTGTAGCATGCTCATGGGAATTAGAGTACGTTCTTATAGAATTCAGTTGTGTGCTGTTTAGTAGTTTTTTTAAAAAATTTACAGTTTATCAGTTTAACTATTAAATTAAATCACGTACTGACATGGTTTGTTGAGAGTGCACATTTAAATATAAAAATTGGTTTTGAAAAGGTTTTGGGTGTGTAAATCTATGGTTTCTATTTATATCTATTTAAAAAATTTTAAATTGGATCACTAAATAGTGTTGAAGGTGAGAGTTTTGTTTTGAAAATGTGTTAATGTGGTTCTTTCATGGTGTTTTCTTGTTTGTATTGTTCTATGTTTTTATTTGTGTAATTTTAGTTTATGTGCATTTTTTGCAGTGCGTTTGTGAGGTAACCTCGAGATACTGTCGTCGTCGACTTTCTCGTGTTTGTGCATATGTGTGAGGCAAGACACACCTTTGTGTTTGTACAGCGAGCCAAGGTAAGTCCCCCACTACACTCACCTTTAAATTTATTATTTATTAATTTCTTGATATATTATTATTTTTAATAAATTTGAAATAATATAAGTTAATAAATCATTAAATTGTTATTTGGTTTAAAAAGAGCTGTTTATTTTATACACGGTGCTTAAAACATTTTGATGACGAGCGAACACGCATTATTGAAATATTGCTCATCTGTCCTTTAAACATAATTCACAGGATTTAAAATGTACTTCTAGTTTAAAAGATAAATGAATTATTCTATACAATTGTTTTGGGTTTTCTCAAGAAATGATGGTTTTCTTTAAAAATGGTGAAGGCCCATTTAGCACTTTAATAAAATAAATTATATTGGAAAACCTATTCAGGGGTGATCTTGGGTGTGCGTTGATTGTGTGAGCTGTATGTTTTGTTTTTTCATTGTGACTGATTGATTTATATTGTGGATTCACCCCTTTTAATTGCTTGTGTTGACATGAAATCCTGGTACAGTGAGTGGATCTTTTGATTAAGATTAATGTTCATGTTTAGAATATGCACTGGATAGTGGCCCCATAGCAGGGGAAAACTGAGTTATTACTACTATGGGGATTGGGCACCTCGGTTAGGCCATGCATGGCTATACCGTGTAGTAGTATGGGCGTTATGACGTCATCGAGTTAGGGCATGCCTTCAGGATGAGTGACATGAATAGTTTGTTCTGGATTGTTCATGATCTCCTAGGTTCAACCCACGTTTCCAATAGTTTTTATTTTTATGTGGTGGACGATTGATAGGTCTAGTTCGGTTACTGCCCCATGAGTTCCAATTTTCTTTTCCATTTCCCTTAGCGTGTGTTGTGTGGTTTGTGTGGTTTTTCAACATTGACTAACAACGGAACATTGAATTTCTAACGTGTTCCCAGAAATGTTTTAAAATGAAATGCACCTATTCCGTTCAAACAATAAAGGTGTTTTTAAATTACAAAGGGCAATGGACTGTTACTTGTCATTGAAATGGAAGAGTGTGTGTGAAAATCAATATTTTTTATGTGTAGTTCAAACCTGGAATTAGTAAAAAAAATTATCTAAAGGTAGTTCTTTGTGAATAGATTTACCAAGCAAGCCTCCTGAGTTTTAATTCTCACGCTGATAGTGTTTTTCATGTTTTAGTTCTCATGTAGGTTCCATATTCAGTTGTTCACCTTGAGCGATGTAGGTCGTGGTATTAGAGGGTGACTTATGGGGTAATGTGGAGTTTTGGTCGTGGTTAGGTCAGTTGCGTTGTTGGTTTTTCTTTCATTATTTTCATTTGTTATATTTATTGTCCGCTTCTTATTTTATTTTCTTTTGGGCCAAATCGTTCCCACTTGTTTGACTTTGATGCCCGGAACTAGTTGCCAGCCCGTGGGGATCTGGAACGCCCCTCGAGCCATGTCGCAGTTCAGCTCGGGTGACAGGTTCAGGGTCGACATGGGTTGGATCGTGACAAAATGGTATCAAAGGGCAGGTTTGCACTTAGCAGACCTTGTTTTTTAGATCTCCCTTTGTTATATGGGATTTCTAGTAGATGGAGATTATGATTGTCATGGATTAAGAGGTAGGTTACGGTTTGGTGCCTGACGACAACCGCTCGTGACGAGACCTGAGTTACCAATGGTAGTCCGGGTTTTGAGTCTTTTGTCTTTGTTTTGGATTGAGGGATGACAATAGAGTGGGCTCGGTGTCACTCTATGACCCCACATGGAGTAGTTACCCATGTGAGCCCAGGTTCCCAATTAATGATCCTCTGGGGTTATGTCTTACATGGGGCATGGCTCACTACCATGTCACCAGGTTGGGCATAAGCACTAGTTCTTCATTATGGATGTCCATTGTTGGTTGTTCATTGTCTTGATTTTGGTTGGTGTTAAAGTGTATTTGGAAATGAAGGTAGTTTTGAATTGAAAATGATCTTTCTCTAATGGTTTTAAAATAATAAAAGGGGGTTTCTTTCAAGTTGTTTTGAAATTGGTGAAGTGGGATTTTTTTAATGAGTAAGTGCATTGATTTTGAAAATTCTTGCTTATGTTTGGATTTGGTAATGGAATGGAATGTGCAACTCTTGGTATCCCTTTGTATCGTTCGCATATGTGTGGGTAGACGCGTGAAGTTCACATTGTCACATATGTACGGGTGAATTGGGTAAATAGGGATGAAGGGTTATGCGATTGTTCTTCGGATGCCATTGGTGGGGTTTTGGAATTTATGGCTTGGCTTAATTGTTCTAAAATTGACTTGAATGAAAAAAAATGATTTCGACACATGGGTTTTCTTCAATAGTGGGTTTTTGTATTTTGAAATGATGATTTCACCTGTGTTTGTGTAAGATTGATTTATGAGTCTATGAGCCTTGGCATGTGGTGTTTATTTTGTTGAGTTTAAGATTGGTTGGGATTCTGGGACAGTTGTCTTGGCTTGGGGTTTTTCTTTTCATTGATTATTGGCGTGATTCCATTTACGATTTTTTTCATTCTTTTTCATGTTGTTTTGAATAAGCAACCCAGGAATGTCCTCAGAAGTTGTTAATAATTCATGCCCAATTCTAGTTTCTATTGATTGTTGCTTGTCATTCAATGAATTTAAGGTTCTTTAGTGGCAGTGAAGAGACTTGAGGGGAGTGGATATTGTCTTTAGGTGGTTGGGAACACATGAGTTTTTTAGAGTGTGTATTTTCTTGGGTTTAGTGAATGGTCCAGCTTTGGACCAATGTGGGTGGATGGATCATCATACATGGAGTTGGGATGATGTGAGAGGTGTTAATTTTTTTCAACATCTAATGGATAATACCTTAGGAAGTGAAATTGAAAAGAGGTGAGAGCTCATCTGAAGTTAATAAGGCCAGTGGTTGGTGAAGGCTTGTGTTGGTAACTTTAAGGAGTCGACATTTGGAGCACAATACCTAGAATATCTGGCACCTTTCATTGTTTTTAAGGGTTCCCCTTTTTGTGAGCAGTTTGTACAAGAAAAAACTACCCCTGAAGAAATCTATTTTTGTCGGTGTCGACTCCTAGTTCATCAGACTATGTTCTAATGATCCATTTTTGTGGCTGGATTGAGCATCCTAATACATCATGTCTCATCCCTCCAATGACATGATGTGGTTTGACCGTTCGAATCACTGGGAATAGTTCCAAAATAATTGTTGATAAAATGAGTTCTTATCAGTGGATGTTCATGTCTGTCTGTGATGCATCAGATGCTTCAGCCATCAGGACCCCAAGCTCAGGTCTCGGGGTGAATCACGCACACAATCAGGGCGTCAGAGGAAAGTGAGAACATTTCTTGGTTCATTATCTTTCATCTTGAAATAGAGATGTTTAGGTTTCCTATTCATTGTTTTCCCGATGTTTTTTGTTAATCTGTTGTAGTAATAGTGTGATGAACTTATTCTTTCCTGATCAAAGAAGTTGTGTTCTTCTGATTGTGGCCTCTAGAAATGTTTTTTGTTAAAAGGGTATTTGTCCTTGTGTGGGTTGGTTTTTGATTTCATGAGTGATCGTTTGGATATGTGAGTGTTATGGGATTTTGGTCTTGAGACAAGAGAGTATTGGGTTTCAGTGGAAGATTTGTCTCACTTGTACTAAGGGAGTTGGATGTGTAGTGAGTTTTTATTCAATTTGGGGAATTCATAGTTCCAGTGGTGTTGTTATAGGGAGTTTATTGTTCTGGTTCCCTGATATGTCGGGTTGCGATGTAGAGGTATTCCCTTTAAGTGTCAGCGGTCTCGCTCAACTCAAGTGGATAAGTCGGTATGTTCGGATTGGGAGTTCCCGCATTAGCCCCTCCTTGTGTTTGTGTTCATGGGTTTTAATGTTTCTGTGTTATTCGAGCCCTTATGGTGGGGACAACCCTCTCGTGTTCTACCCTTGTTTAATGTCATGGTTTCTTCATGATCGGTTGGGTGTTACATGTCGGGTGAATCGCCAACCTGAGGTTCTCGACATTCCTTTTTGGCTTTGTTCTGGTATGGACTCAAACATCAGCTATCTTTTGGTTTGGGGAATTTATGGGGGCATAATGTGTCTGTGGTTGGGGGATTTTTCACACCCCGACCATGTTGGTTATTTATTTTAAATTATTTTAATTATTATATTATGTTTCATTAGAAGACGGGTCGAGTTTTAATGTTCCGGGAGCCTTTTTTTTATGTGGTAATCCCGCACAGTTGGGGGTGATCATGTTATCGCTGTAACGCCCTGACCCCAGTTACCCAGAGTTGATGCATTATTTTAATACATTGGCATGATTATAAGGAATCAAGTCTCGAAGGACCGATCAGTTTAGCAGTCATTGAAAATAGATTACATACATGAACATTACATTAAAATTTTAATCATTGAATACAATATAGATAGTGGGTTGAGAACGCCACTATTCCCGTTTCTTATCCCTGCATATCTATCAAAATACACTTCTTGGAATCCTGGGAAAAATAAAACATTGAAAAGGGTGAGCTCAGATGCTCAGTAAGGATCATAATACAGCGGAAACTTTCATAAGTAAACATAAACATTTAAGACAATGTATAACTAAAACAAAATCCTTTTAAACCTGAACATCATCATAATATGGAAAAGATAAAATCAAATAATGCCATTTACTTACTCACTTGGATATTCTACTAGTTGAATAATCACATGCAATATCAATAACCACTTTCATATTAAGGGAATGCATAATGCCAGACTATCATCACCACGTAGCCAAGGCCTCGTGCCAAGACTACAAATAAACTTTTGTCAAGGCCTTGTGCCAAGACACTAGTTTGTCTCATGAGACATACTGATGCATCGAGAAGCTATAGCGGGCTCCACCCGTCACTTATTAAGTCCAATGCATTCCTCATATGAATAGGTTTAAACATTACATAAACTTTTGTATTAAAACTAGCATACAAAATGTCAATACTTTCTCCATAAACCATGAATGGTATAAAAATAACACATCCACAGTCAAACATATCATAACTCATTCAATACAATAAGTAATATTGTAATCAACCTCAATCCAAAATAAAATCTAGTATAGGATACTGACATAGTTGAAAATGATGAGTAAAACTTTTTGAGAGAAATATCCCTTTTGTAAAATCATTTAAAAGTCTCACATTTATAAAGGAAGTAAATTAAAATATATTTTTGAATCAAAGTGTCCCATACCACTTTGAAACTTTTGAAAAGAATTATCATTTCAAAACATTCATGTCCATATAAATAAATCCTTAAAATCATTTTGAAAACATTAACATTAATTAAAAGATTTAGAAAGATAAATCTTTAAAACATTTGAAATTCTGATCTTGATAAAGAGTTCCTTTCAAAATCCTTAAAATCTTCATTTTGAAAACATTTTTATGAAAAATGGTCATGGATGGAAAAAATGTCTCAGTAAATACTTACACATAAACAATCTCGGATAATAATGAGATTGAGGAATTAACCCTTACCAATTAGGTAACTTATGAAACATACAACCCATGAAAGAGGTATCATACAATGAATATGCAAATACACATAAGGTAAGGTTTATTACAAAAAGAATACAATTATAGGCAGTACATACACCACACCAAAGGTAATAGTGGATATATGGCATGAATCTCACGGAAATAAAGAGTGAGACAAAAACCCCTTACCTTGCCCTTTCCTTTAGTCGAGGGTACGTTTAACTTCCTGTACGAAGATCGTAGTATGTTATTAAATTATACCATAACCATATTAATATGTATGATATCATACATGATTCATTTATGACTTTATACTACCATTTTAATAATAATTTCCATGTTAAATTAACATTTCGGGAAATAATCGTTTTCTTTATCGTACGTGTTTTAACTTGTTACTCTTGATTGTATCACTTAGATAATGATTTAAATACATCCAGAATATAAAACATGATAAATATATAATATATATTTAGAATATAAATATGAATAATAGACATATATATGGAATGGAAAACATTGTTTATGGAGACGGTAGTCCGTACGTACGCATAAACGTTGTTTCTGTTTTCATATAGTATTGAACGGAAGTAAGTGAATAAGATATATGTAAGTACATAAATAATTATATATATAAATATATATATCTCCAGTATCATTATTATGTCATATATTACATAATTATTAGTAATATATATTTTTATAATCATCGATGAATGGTGAACTTGGAAATGAATCTCATCGCGTCGTGGAGATGGTAATCCGTACGTACGCATGAGCAAAAATATCATTCTTTTGATATTAAAATAATATATAATTAGATGGTGTATCATATATACAGAATCATTATCATGTTATATTTATCATTTACATGAATTAAACATCATTATTATACCCATCAAAATAATAGTGTATTGAATAACAATTACACCACGACGTGGAGACGGTAGGTCGTGCGTACGCACGTATGGTGACATGCCATTCAAGGAATGGATAGAATAATGAATTTCTTTATTCCATAATTATAATAACATCTCAGTATATATAAGATACTGGATTTATTATTTTATAATGGAAATAATAACGAAATAAGAAGTTGAAGAAGAAAGGAACATTAAAGTGGGTGGTGAAAACATTACCTCTTCTTCGGGTTCTTCCTTTTGATTTGATCAAAAGGGCTCCTTAAGATGGCTTTCTAATTGAACTAAAGCCTCTAAGTTGAAGTGAGGGATGTTGAGATAGTATTTTGGCAGATGTTGTCTGAACCAAAAGGCTTTGAAAGTGTGAATTAATGTGAAGGGGGAGTTCCCTTTTATAAGAGAGGTGAGGGGCTCTTTAGCAAAAACATAAAATATTATATTATAATAAAATCATTTTCAGTTTCTAATGGCTCCAAAGTTGATTATTCAAATTATAAGTTGGGTATGGGTCTAAATCCATTCAACCAATAGATTTTAGACAGGTTTGGTTCATTACATTAACCTTACCTTTTAGTTTTAACTCTAGGTTAATTAGTTTAACACTTACCATGTCACTTTGTATTTTATAATATATAGTTAATAAACTTACTATATACATCCAAGCGACCCCAAAGTGGTCCATTAATAATATACCAATAATAATATGAGTCATTTGGCCGAATCCTAGATTTTTAGGAATAGAATATAAATTAATAATATAATATTTGTTTTAAAAAATCATTTATGTCAATTCTGACACTACTCAATAATTGATTTTTGCGAAATTTATAACTGAATTATATGTTAGAAGAAAGTTAATTAAATCAATAATAACATGTCATATTCACTTATAAAATTTGTTTAATTCATAAAATGTCTCAAATTATATTCATTTGGGTATTTATAATATCAATTATCATGATTTGTCACTATTATGGTAATTTCTGCATCACCATTGTGTCATAAATAAATTAAATTATATAATGTCTAAAAATTATAAATAAATTATCATTATGTAGGAAATCTTTTTATATTTCTAATGATTATTTATAATCTAAAATCCAACATATATAACCTTATGTAAAAATAGTTTTTCTAAAAGATATAAGCTTTTGTCATTTTTGTATTCACTTTAACTTAATTAATATAAAGTGTCACTATCACATATAAGTGGTCCCAAAATCGACCCAAATATGCCCATGTTCGGACATGTATCAACCAATAGGGTTAGGACACGTTTTAGGGTAAATAAATATTATTATAATATTATTTTGTTACCCTTATTTACCGGATTTACCCTTTAACCATGGTAAATAAAATATTTACCGAAGTAATTATTCAAAATGTGTAAAAATAAAAGTTACCTATTTACACAATTTGGACATCCTGATTCCAAATTTGGAATCCATTTTTTCAAATTCAAAACATAGAAGTGGTAGAAATTAATTTAAAATTAATTTCCGCTGTCAAAACAAAAGGCGTGTTTTTAGGATAAAATAACTATCAAAAGATTGACACTTGTTTATGTCCAATTTAATTGTGAAATTATGTCCAACGACCAAAATTGTATTAAATGGTAAAAATATATTCTAAATATACTTAAAAATCACTCAATTTCATAATTTATCACCATTAATTATTTTGATTAAAGAAGTTGTTTTTAATTAGAATTTAGTAATTTTTCACTATTCATAAAAAATGAACTTTATCAGAAAAAGACGAAAAAATTACCCAAAGTAAATTTTGATGTCCCCATTCTAATGAATGATTTTATATGTTCATATATAATGTATTAAAGTGACCAAAACTAGATTTAAAAAGGGTTCTCCATTAAAAGGCGGTAAATCAGCCTTTTAATGTAAATTATGCTTAAAATTAGATTCATTCACATTTTAAGCCTCTAACTTGTAAATACATGTATAATCATATTGTAGTTAGTTTTGTTCAGTCCGCAAATACAACGGCTAGGATTTAATGACCATTTAAAATAATAATATTATATTATTACTGTACGACGTAAGATTTCAAAGAAACATGTTGTTGCGTATCGGGTACGCTATCAAACATAGCGACCCCTTTAAACTAAAATTAATATTTAATTCACAAATATTAATAAATATGTAAATCTATTATTCTTTATTTACCTAGGATGTTACATCCGACTTGTTTGGTAAGTCATGGTGCACTTGAACTCGGTGTTGCGTGTAGTGAAGGTTATTGATTTATTTTGAAGAAGTAACACACTATGAAATCTTGGGGTGTTACAATCTTCCCTCCTTCAATAAATTGCATCCTCAAAATTTGATATTCTTCTTCGAAAATAAAGGTTGAATTTTAGAAAATATCTTTGTGGGAAAACCCACATCGGAAATTGTGTTAATAAAATTTAGTCTTAATAAGAGGAAAAGAGAAATGAAAGGGTCGCCACCAAATCATGATCTCGATTAGGAGAACATTGGTGGCAATTAGAGACGTATAATTGGAGGAAAAACGTAAATATTTATAGGTAATGATTGAGATCATCAATCACAAACAAGTGTAAAATTGAGGGACTTAAATTCATCAATCTATGATGATTTAAAATACCATCGGTTCAACAAAACATATGGTATTAGGATAACACATTTTTTGTTTTAAAAACCCTTTACTAAGGTATAAGAATTAATTTCATCATTGAATAAGAGAAAAAGAAAAATACATAGTTGACACGTAGAGTCCTTTCCTTTAACTAAGTTCTACCACAAACACAACTTTTACTCTAAATAGAAATAGAACATAAAAATAATATTCTATTTATCCTATTCTTATGAGGTTAAAAATGAATTTATAATTCTTCTAGAAGAAAATTACTACATTATTCAATCCAGGACATAACGTGGGTCAGTGGTAGGTCATACACCCTTGTCGCCCTTCAGTTGTGGGTTCAAGTCTCGCAGCCTTTCCGAACGCGACGGGTTGCCGCCCGACTTCCGGGTTGTCCTTTTTACAAAATAATATCAAACTTATCTACAATATTTATGTCCAAACTCATAGTCCAAAATTTATATGAAATTTAATCACAATGAAGATCCTTTTTTCCGCGTAATAACATGTGAACGCCATCATCATGTATCCTTTTAAAACACTGCAACATCCTGAATTACCATAAAACCTTATTGATTACATTCATGATCCCTTATTCCTTATAGAATACTAGATATATTCCTTATATCCAAAAATTTTGAATACTACAACAATGATGAAATAAATAAACCATTAATCAGTTCCAAGGTTGTCAACAATATCCGATGTAATTTATCCAAATCAACCATTACTCTCTTAGTATCAGGATCATATTAAGGATTACCATTCCTTCAACCATGTATTTTCAAAAAAAAGTGTAGCTTACTATTAAGTCACTTTTCATAGAACCATATAATCTCAAATGCTCAATAAAATAGTCCTGCAATACAATCCTTATTTATCTCCATAATTCATGTAACCAGTATAATGTTGATACAACACTCAAATAAAACAACATAAGAAATCTAGTCATTCCTCTTCATTTGTGGTAGAATCAAAACTTGTTTATTATCCAATACCATCATTTTCCGCATAGTCTGATGATTTGAACATTGATTTGCGTAGTGTCTGAACTCCTTGCAGATGAAGCATTGCACATTTAAAATCTTTTCCATATCTTTGCAGTCACGTACTTTGTGTCCTTTTTCTCCACACTTATAACAAACTTCAGTTCCCTTCAGGAATTTACCAAGGTGATTCTTTCCACAATTATCACATATGGTAAAATCGTTCTTTCCCATATTCCCTTTATCTATCTTTCTCTTTTTCATCCTTTTCCTCCCTTTCATCCCTTCAAATCCATAGGACTCAGAGAATTCTTTACTTATCTTCTTGACACATGACATTATTTCTTCATATGATGAGAGTATGTGGGAGACTATTTCCCTTCTTAATTCTGGTTTAAGACCATGAAAGATATGATCCTTCTTACTCGTTGGATCATAGGTATTGTTGGAGTTCTCATTTCTTCTACTAGGCGCCATTTCTATACAATGGCATACACTAGGTAAATTTATGAATCACAATTCATAATTCCAAACATGTAAAATACCTAACGTAAATTGAACAGTTTATGGATATAATCCATAATAATAATAAAATATTTTCTTTGAGTAAGTATATACTCATGATCCCTTCATAATGGTTTGTAAATAAAATGAGAATTATCCTAAGCATATCCCCTGGGAGTGTCTTAACCAAGAGTGCAGCAATGCCAGTTGTCGTGCACTAGTTCCCGTTCGAGTCTAGCTTAAAGCGGTGTTTTCGGGTTTTACCCCTAGGTACATCTGTGCCAGAGCCGCCTCTACCCGCTCGTATCCAGACAGAGATGTATTGCTCGGAAAACTCACAAAATCTCTACAATACCAAAATTCTAGAAAGTTCTTCTATACTAATCCTCAAAGTCTAACTTAGGGCTATGTGCTCTAATCAGAGTTTATCTAAATCTAGTTTCCAAGGTTATTGCTAAACTTCCTCTGATACCAACTATAACGCCCTGACCCCAGTTACTCAGAGTCGGTGCATTATTTTAATACATTGGGATGATTAAAGAAATCAAGTCCCGAAGGACCGATCAGTTTAGCAGTCTTGGAAAATAGATTACATACATGAACATCACATTACAATTTTAATCATTGAATAATAAATATATAATGCATTGAGAACACCACTATTCTCTTGTCTTATCCCTGCATATCTATCACAATACACTTCTTGGAATCCTGGGGAAAATAAAACATTGAAAAGGGTGAGCTCAGATGCTCAGTAAGGATAATAATATAGCGGAAACTTTCATAAGTAAACATAAACATTTAAGACAATGTACAACTAAAACAAAAGCTTTTTAAACCTGAACATCATCATAATATGGAAAAGATAAAATCAAATAATTCCATTTACTTACATGGATATTCTTCTAGTCGAATAATCACATGCAATATCAATAACCACTTTCATATTAAGGGAATGCATAATGTCATACTATCATCACCACGTAGCCAAGGCCTCGTGCCAAGACTACAAATAAAATTTTGTCAAGGCCTTGTGCCAAGACACTATTTTGTCTCAAGAGACCTACCGATGCATCGAGGAGCTATAGCGGGCTCCACCCGTCACTTATTAAGTCCAATGCATTCCTTATATGAATAGGTTTAAACATTACATAAACATTCGTATTAAAACTAGCATACGAAATATCAATACTTTCTCCATAAACCATGAATGGTATAAAAATAACACATCCACAGTCAAACATATCATAACTCATTCAATACAATAAGGAATATTGTAATCAACCTCAATCCAAAATAATATCTAGTAGAGGATACTGACATAGTTGAAAATGATGAGTAAAACTTTTTGAGAGAAATATCCATTTGGTAAAATCATTTAAAAGTCTCACATTTATAAAGGAAGTAATTTAAAAGAGATTTTTGAATCAAAGTGTCCCATACCACTTTGAAACTTTTGAAAAGAATTATCATTTCAAAACATTCATGTCCATATAAATATATCCTTAAAATCATTTTGAAAACATGGACATTAATTAAAAGATTTAGAAAGATAAATCTTTAAAACATTTGAAATTCTGATCTTGATAAAGAGTACCTTTCAAAATCCTTAAAATCTTCATTTTGAAAACATTTTTATGAAAAATGGTCATGGATGGTAAAAATGTCCCAGTAAATACTTACACATAAACAATCTCGGATAATAATGAGATTGAGGAATTAACCCTTATCAATTTGGTAACTTATGAAACATACAACCCATGAAAGAGGTATCATACAATGAATATGTAAATACACATAAGGTAAGGTGTATTACACGGAGAATACAATTATGGGCAGTACATACACCACACAAACGGTAATAGTGGATATATGGCATGAATCTCATGGAAATAAAGAGTGAGATGAAAACCCCTTACCTTGCACTTTCCTTTAGTCGAGGGTACGTTTAACTTTCTATACGAAGATAGTAGTATGTTAATAAATTATACCAGAACCATATTTATATGTATGATATCATACATGATTCATTTATGACTTTATACTACCCTTTTAATAATAATTTCCTTGTTAAAGTAACATTTCGGGTAATATTCGTTTTCTTTATCGTACGTGTTTTAACTTGTTACTCTTGATTGTATCACTTAGATAATGATTTAAATACTTCCAGAATATAAAACATGATAAATATATAATATATATTTAGAATATAAATATGAATAATAGACATATATATGGAATGGAAAACATTGTTTATTGAGACGGTAGTCCGTACGTACGCATAAACGTTGTTTATGTTTTCATATAGTACTGAACGGAAGTAAGTGAATAAGATATATATAAGTACATAAATACTAATATATATAAATATATATATCTCTAGTATCATTATTATGACATATATTACATACTTATTAGTAATATAAATTTTTATAATCATCGATGAATGGTGAACTTGGAAATGAATCTCATCGCATCGTGGAGGTGGTAATCCGTACGTACGCACGAGCGAAAATATCATTCTTTTGATATTAAAATAATATATAATTAGATGGTATATCATATATACAGAATAATTATCATGTTATATTTATCATTTACATAAATTAAACATCATTATTATACCCATCAAAATAATAGTGTATTGAATAACAATTACACCACGATGTGGAGACGGTAGGCCGTACGTACACACGTATGGTGACATGTCATTCAAGGAATGGATAGAATAATGAATTTCTTTATTCCATAATTATAATAACATCTCAGTATATATAATATACTAGAGTTATTATTTTATAATGTAAATAATAAGGAAGGAAGAAGTTGAAGAAGAAAGGAACTTTAAAGTGGGTGGTGAAAACATTACCTCTTCTTCGGGTTCTTCCTTTTGATTTGATCAAAAGGGCTTCATCGGATGGCTTTCTGATCTAAATAAGGCCTCTTAGTTGAATTGAGGGATGTTGAGAGAGTATTTGGGTAGAGGTTGGGCGAACCAAAAGGCTTTGAAAGTGTGAATTAATGAGAAGGGGGAGTGCGCTTTTATAAGAGGGGTGAGGGGCTCTTTAGGAAAAACTTAAAATATTATTTAATAATAAAATTATTTTCGGTTTCTAATGGCTCCAAAGATTATTATTCAAATTATAAGGTATTTATGGGTCGAAATCCATTCAACCAATAGATTTTAGACAGGTTTGGTTCATTACATTAACCGTACCTTTTAGTTTTAACTCGTGGTTAATTAGTTTAACACTTACCATGTCACTTTGTATTTTATAATATATAGTTAATAACCTTACTATATACATCCAAGACACCCCAAAGTGGTCCATTAATGATATAACAATAATGATATGAGTCATTTGGAAGAATCCTAGATTTTTAGGAATAGAATATAAATTAATAATATAATATTTGTTTTAAAAACACATTTATGTCAATTTTGACACTACTCAATAATTGATTTTTTAGAAAAACATAACATAATGATAAGTTAGAACAAAGTTAATTAAATCTATAATAACATGTCATATTAACTTATAAAATTAGTTTAATTCATAAAAAGTCTCAAATTATATTCATTTGGGTATTTATAATATAAATTATCCTGATTTTTTACTATTATGTTAATTACTGCATCACCATTGTGTCATAAATAAATTACATTATTTAATTTCTAAAAATTATACATAAAATATCACTATGTAGTAAATCTTTTTTTCTTTCTAATGAATATTTATAATCTAAAATCCAACATATATAACCCTATGTAAAAATTATTTTTTTAAAAGATATAAGCTTTTGTCATTTTTGTATTCACATCAACTTAATTAATATAAAGTGTCACTATCACATATAAGTGGTCCCCAAATCGACCCAAATATGCCCATGGTCGGACATGTATCAAACAATAGGGTTAGGACACGTTTTAGGGTAAATTAATATTATTATAATATTATTTTGTTACCCTTATTTACCGGATTTAACCTTTAACCATGGTAAATAAAATATTTACCGAAGTAATTATTCAAAATGTGTAAAAATAAAAGTTACCTATTTACACAATTTGGATATCCTGATTCCAAATATGGAATCCATTTTTCCAAATTCATTACACAGAAGTGGCAGAAATTAATTTAAAATTAATTCCCGCTGTCAAAACAAAAAACGTGTTTTTAGGATAAAATAACTATCAAAAGATTGACACTTGTTTATGTCCAAATTAATTGTGAAATTATGTCCAATGACCAAAATTGTATTAAATGGTAAAAATATATTCTAAATATACTTCAAAATCACTCAATTTCATAATTTATCACCATTAATTATTTTGATTACAAAAGTTGTTTTTAATTAGAATTTAGTAATTTTTCACTATTCATAAAAAATGAACTTTATCTGAAAAATACCAAAAAATTACCAAAATTAAATTTTGATGTTTTCATTCTAAAGAATGACTTTATTTGTGCATATTTAATCTATTAAAGTGACCAAAACTAGATTTAAAAAGGGTTCGCCATTAAAAGGCGGTAAATCGGCCTTTTAATGTAAATTATACTTAAAATTAGATTCATTCACATTTTAAGCCTCTAACTTGTAAATACATGTATAATAATATTGTAGTCAGTTTTCTTCAGTCCGACAATACAATGGCTAGGAGTTAACGACCATTTAAAATAATAATATTATATTATTAGTGTACGACGTAAGATTTCAAAGAAACTCGTTGTTGCGTATCGGGTACGCTATCGAACATAGCGACCCCTTTAAACTAAAATTAATATTTAATTCACAAATATTAATAAATATGAAAATCTCTTATTCTTTATTTACCAATGATGTTACATCCGGCATGTTTGGTAAGTCATGGTGCACTTGAACTCGTAGTTGCGTGTAGGGAAGGTTATTGATTTATTTTGAAGAAGTAACACACTATGAAATATTGGGTTGTTAGAATCGCCCAAGTTTAAAAAAAATGAAATAAAATAAATAAATAAATAAATTTGATGAAGATAAAATGAGATGTAAAACAACAATGAATAAATTAATTAATTGAATCCTCAACACTAATAGTACTGTGTATATATATAATGTTATAACTATTTATATTAATAATAATATCATAAGTGTAGAGTCTTTATCTTATTTTATTAATTCTATCAAAATATTTTTATTTTTTTAATTTTTTTTATGGTGGAAAGCCAAGGAGGGGCGTCGCCCCCTGTCGATCGTCCCTCTCGTGGTGTTGTGCACCCCTTTGGTGTGGCGCGGTCGAGCCCTTCCCACCACCTAGCTTCTCTTTTTCTGTCGCACAACTAATCACTGCTCCGCCCATCTGCTTCTTCCTTGGTGCTGTAGCGCTCCACCATGCTACACCCTCGGCGCACCAGCACTCCACTGTCCTCCTCCTCCCGATCTGAACCAGCCTCCTATTCCCTCTACCCCGCTCACACCTCCACATAGTTTCTCCCCTCGCCATCAGCCTCCACCCATGTCCATCCTGATTCGGCATCAATGGCCTCGAAAGACCCTAGGTGACCTCCCCCTTCCTGTTGGCCTCACCGCGCACCTCTCGGCCTTCCCTCAACACAACAGAACACCACCCAGGCCTTTGTTTTCTTCTCAAGCACACCATACATCCCCTCTCCGCACACCTTTCTTCTGGATTCCCTGCTCAACCCCTAGCGGCATGATCTCTACTAGCCGAGGAAACTTCTTATGATTACCCGCAACTTCCGGCGATGACCCATAACTTCCAGATGACTCGTGACATCCGGTGCAACACCCTCGGGAAGGGTTCCCCTTTTTTCCTTGTTTTTTTTTGGTTTTTTATGGTTATGATGTTCATTTTAGTGTTCTATTTGGATTCATTTTGGTTTGCATTCTGGATATAAGATCCAAATTGGATTCCATGTGTGTTTATGGAGTGATTGGAGTTTGGCACCATGTTTTGAGAGTTCTGGGCACCTAATGTAAGTTGTTCTATCGATAAAAAATATATGGGTGAATTATTTGTTTGTGTTATTAAATTATTATGATATTTAGTTTATTAATGTGTTTTTTAGTATACTTTTTGCGATGTGGATGGTATTTTTGAATGATTGGTGTGTTAACTGGTTAAAAAAATGAATTTTTTATTAAGGATATGTAAATGTTATGTTTTCTTTTGGTACGATATTTTCAAAAAGGTTTTTCTGCGATGTTTGGTTTGTGTGAAGTATAATTTTTTATAAAATTAAGATGGTTTATGTTTAATATTTTGTAGTCGGCTCAGGTGAATTAGAGTACATTCTTATGGAAGCCAGCTGTGTGATGTTTAATAGTTATTTTTAAAATTTGTAGTTTATAAATTTAACTACGCAAGTGGTGGATGTTCTCACATGGATTTTTTAGAGTGTACTATTAAATATAAAAAGTGGTTTTGAAAATTTTGTGTGTGTGTAAGGCAATGGTTTCTATTTAGATCTGTATAATAAATTTTAAAGTGATTTAGTAAATAGTGTTGAAGGTGCGAGTTGTGTTTTGAAAATGTGTCAATGTGGTTCTTTCATTTAGTTTACTTTTTTTGTTTTATGTTTGTGGTTGTGTAATTTTAGTTTTTGGGAATTTGTTGTAGTGCGTTTGTGAGGTAACCTCGTGATACTATGGTCGTCGACTAGCGCGTGTTTGTGCGACGGTGTGAGGCATGGCATGCCTTTGTGTTTGTACAGTAAGCTGAGTTAGGTCCCCTACTACACTCGCCATTAAATTTATAATTTATTAATTGCTTGGTATTTTATTAATTTTAATAGATTGGAAATAATATCAGATGATTAATTTCTAAATGGTTATTTGGTGTAAAAAGAGAAGTTTATTTTATACCAAACACTTAAAACATTTTCTTGATGAGAGGACACCCAGTATTGAAAGAATGCTCGTTTCTCTTTTCAACATAGTTCGTGAGATTTCAAATGATCTTCTAGTTTTAATGATAAATGATTTATTCTAAACATGTTTTTTGGATTTTCTCGAGAAATGAGGTTTTGATTTAAAATTGGTGAAGGCCCATTTGGCACTATAATAAAATAAATTATTTTGGATAACTCATTCAGGGGTGATCTTTGGTGTGAGTGGAATGTGTGAGCTGTATGTGATGTTTGTGCATCGTGATTGATTGATTTACATTGTGTACACACCCCTTTTTATTTCTTGTGATGACATGGGAACCTGGCATTATGAGTGAATCTTCTGAGAATGATTACTGCACTAGTTTAGAATACGCACTGCCTTGTGGCCCCATATTAGGAGAATACTGAGTTATTGCTGCTTTGGGGATTGGGCCCCTCAGTTAGGCCACGTAGGGCTATACAGTGTAGTATTATGGGCTTTAAGATGTCATCGAGTTAGGGCATGCCTTCAAGACGAGTCACATTTATAGTATGTTCTGGATTGATCGCGATCTCTTAGGTTCTACCCATGTTTCCTTTAGTGTTTTTTTATGTGGTGGACGATTGAGAGGTCTAGTTCGGTTATTGACCCATTTGTGCCACTTTTCTTTTCCATTTCACTTATTTTATGCTGTGTGCTATGTGTGGTTTTTCCCCATTGACAAACAACTTAAATTTGAATTTATAACTTGTTCATAGAAATGTATTGAAATGCAATGCACCTGTTCCTTTCAAACAATAAAATTGTTTTTAAATTGAAAAGGGAAATGGACTGTTACTTGTCTTAGAAATGGAAGAGTGTGTGTGAATACCAATATTTTGTATGATTAGTTCAAAACTAGAATTAGTAAATTTCATTATTTAATGTTAGTGCTTTGGGAATAGATTTACCCGGATTGCCTACTGAGTTTTAATACTAATGCTTATAGTGTTTTTCTTGTTTTAGTTCTCTTGCAGGTTCCAGCATCAGATGTTCTACTTGAGCGACGTAGGTCGTGGTATTGGAGGGTGACCCAAGGGGTCACATGGAGTTTTGTCTGTGGGCAGGTTAGTTGCGTTGTTGGTTGCCCTTTATTTATTTTCATTTGTTCTATTTATTTTTCGCTGCTTAGTTGATATTCATTTAGGCCAAATCGTTCCCACATGTTTGATTTTGATGCCCGACACTAGTTGTCAGCCCGTGGGGATCTAGAACGCCCCTCAGGCCATGTCTTGGGTCGGCTCAGGTGACCGGTTCAGGGTCGACCCGGGTTTGTTCGTGACAAAATGAAATCTATAACATTGACTAAACATATAAAACATTATTTGAAATGAAATGAATGTAATGAAATATTATAAGTAGAAAAGTAATGTTTTAAAATAACTATATATTGTTCCACTAAAATTACTTTTAATTGATGTTTTATGGATTTATTTATACTTTATTATGTTTTACATGTTCAATAATTTGGTTAAATTTAATTTATATTATATTTCAAATTTTTAATTTATAGACATTCAAATCCATTAAGTTGAAACATGATTATGTTTCATGTCGGTGAGTTTCAAAGTGTATAAATTATAAAATTTAAATTTAATATAAATGAAATTTGACAAATTTAATCAACATAAAAACATATTTGAAAATAAAAAATCATAAATATAATATAAAAGCTAATTTACATGTCACAACATCTATTTCTTTAAAACATGACATTTTCACTTTATAATATGAGTGGAAATAATTTTAATGATGTATTATATTATTAATAACGTTATTATGATGTATTAATATTGTTTTTATTATAATTAAATTTATGTAATTACATTATAAAAATATATTAATTAAAACATTAAATATTTTCAATAATTAAAATAATAAATCTTAATAATGATGTATATAATATAATTATTAACACACCTAATATGGTACTTAATAATATATTTTCAAATAAATATTAATTATATTAGTAATATAAATATATTAATTACCAACAATAATGGCATTATTAATAGAATGTTTGTATATAAATGTATCTAAATAAATGAAAACAAAAACAATATATATACTAAGAAAAAAAAATATATTTATAAAATTTTTATTATTTTTTTGTTTATTTGGAAAAAGGTGTCATCGAACATGCATCCTTTATACTAAAACCCAATGGAGGAATGGTAAATTCCCCCTTTCAAAATTATTTTTTAAAACATTACTATATGATTATTTAAAAAATTTCATTTAAAAAAATGTATAAAAAACTCCCACCCTTGTGATATAATTTTGATTTTCATTAACTATTTAGGAATTTAGGCCATTTGTTTTGGTCTTTTGGTATTAAGAATATTGATTAATTTTGAGTTTCAGGCCTCATGATGAGTTCATACCATTACCATTCTACATATTGAATGAATTTTTGCACATTCTACCTAAACTCCCGGGTGAGTGGCCTCGAAAGAGGGATGAGTGTCCTCACACCCATATTTCAACTATCATTTTCTCTTTTGATTGATTGATTGGTTCTCAGTATCAAGGATTCTACACAATGATTTATATGGATTTCATAGATATTGAAATAGTTGGTTCCCTAGACCCAACTATTCCATACTTTTGATTACCATATTTTGTATACAGTTAGATAAACATGATGTATTTATACCATTATAGTGTATACTTTTCTACATCCACTATTTAATGGTAATTTCCTAGATTTATTGGCACATCTAAATGTTATAGTAGATCCCATTCTATAATGAGAAACTAGAGATACTATGACATTAATCGTAAACCAAGGTCATATGATCTAGATATATATTATAGACTAGACATAGTAGATGTATTACTATTGGGTTTTGTAGGATCAATAGCATTGAGACATATTGTCATGAACATCGTACTTGGTGATCTCTAGTAGTGAAATAATAAGGACCAACCCACAAATAAAAACACCAAATGTTTTGGGTGTTATTGTTAGTTCCTATCAACGAACATGATTATTGGTTTCCGGACCTGATATCATTAACAATGTGTGACTTTAGATTGCATACATTGATTCCAGTGAAAAATGATATTTATAACAGGTATAGGTAGCTTTTTTTGGGCGCATCATTGGTGGTATGAAATTATTTTAATGGTCATGAACTGATTTGTCGATACCAAGTTTAGGTAGTTGTATATATCATGCCAAGTTGATCAGAATGGTTCTATCTTCATAATTATTTGGACAATATAGTAGATAGGTAAATCGATATTGATAGATTGGTAAAGAATAAATCAAGAAAAGTATAATGACACATTTGTGCATCCTTCATTGTGAGATATTTAAATACAAAGAGATTATAACCCATTTTTAGTGTTTATAGGTTGGTAGTCATTTCTATGACTATCCTTATCTCTTTAGGGGACTTTATGGGTTGCTAGACCATTCTCTTGGTCTATAAATTTTATTCAATGCAATCTATATAAGGGCCTAGAGGGTCACACACATAGAGTATTTTAGAATCTTCCCTATTCAGTTGAATAGGTATATTGGACAAGGTTAGACCCACTACAGGGTACGAGTGTTGTCCCTGGTTTCGATCAAAAAATAAATAAATTAATTCATTATTATTCATGTTATGAATAATTGGGATTGAATATGTTTAAAGTATTTACATGTTAAGTAAATATGGGAAAGTATTATTCAAATGCCTATTATTTTAATTTATAATGTTTGTTTAACATTAAAGGGTATTTTTTTGCCGATTTAATTGAATCAGGATTATTACCTAATATATATTAAATATATTTCAGGTATGTGATAAAATAATAAATAATATTGATGCAGATTAGTTCATCATAATTATCTAAATAGTGTTCATTTTAATAAAGGGTGGTTGGGGAACCTGACCTAGTATTTTTGAAACTCTACTATAAAATGAGAGACATGCCCTCTACCAATGAAAGATTAATTCAATTGTGAATGTGAGAATATCTCTCCTCTTGATTTCTAGAGAGTGTGTCTATCCCTCTCAAGTGGCAATCTATGTTCTGCATTCAAGAATCGACGATAGTAGATTATAATGATTGTCGGGACATTGAAGATATCATTATATTTCCATGATTTTACTCGAAACTCAGTAATCAGATCCCCTGAGGATTTTTAATGAATGTGTTGATGATCTACAGGGATCCTTCTATGGATACTTCAAGTGACTATTTCCAATGAAGAGTTATAGTCGACCAAAAATTCATATCTGTAAAGGAATGTTTACAATTATATTTTTGTGATCTTTTATTTTATGTGAGATCCTAATACAACACTAGGGCTCAGGTTTTTAGCAATAAAAAGTTTTGTCATCATATCAATGAAATGTTTTAAAATCCTTGGCCCTCTTGCTTCCACTGTGGGACCCTGTGCCTTTAACAGAGAATCTGTTTGATGTTTTAGTGGTCATGTAATCATTTCTGGGAGGACTAATATAATGAGTGATGGGTGTGCTGGAATTCATCATCTACTACTCTTCCATATTACAATGTAGAATAGAAGAGTTCTCTAGCTCATTGTGCATGTCCTTCATGACGTATATCTAATAAGGGGTAACACATCATCCTCTACTAGCGGAATAGGTGGAGTAGATTTGAAATAGGTGGTGAAATGATGGTCCCATTCTCATTATATTTACTATTTATTTTTATACCTGTAGGTATTCTTCTAGTTGAGGTATGTTTTCATGGCATCTTTGTCACTAGTTGCAATGAGAAATATAATGAAATTTATGTATTCATGCCTATGGGTCATGTATTGGGTTAGCTCTTAAAAATTTTTAAAATGGGGTTTCATTTTTCATTTTTTAATTAAAGGGGGATTGAAACTAAACCACTTTTAAATAATATAATTTTTCATGACCGACACTTATTCCTTGTTATAAACAATGTGTCAAAGTAACACAATCAACACATGTCTTTGAAATACTAGTTAAAAATCTTCACATTTGAAACTCATTAATCATTCAACTTGTCCACATATTGAAAAAAACCTCATCTTAAATAAATCACTCATGTTGTTCAATATCAAAACGATTAATTATAATAATAAATGTAACATTAATAAATCATTATAATAATTGTTGAAACCAAGTGTTTATGTATTGGATTTGTTGAAATATTTAGTGAGATTCATTATAGGAGTTATTGAATTGATTTAATGTAGATATTAGTGAAACATAACATGTTTTTATTTTGAAAAAGGAAATTGTAGTTGTTAAAAAAATTGAAACAAACAATGTTGGAGGGTTGAAGTCAATTGATTACAACACCGCTTTTGTACAATAGTTTAAATATATTGACCAAAATTATGACATTTGAAAGTCATTTAATTTTCATCTTCTCAATTTATTTATGAAAAATTCAACTTTAATAAATCACTGGGTTTCGTTAATATTAAGAACATTAATACAAATAGTAATTAATGCAACATTAAGACTTAATTATAAAAAATTTCTTCATCCAAGAGATTATTAATTTAATTTGATAAAATATTTAGAAATATTCATTGAGAATGTTTTATAATTTATTTCATCAAGATATTAATGATACATATCATGTTTGTATTTTGACAATGGGTATTGTAAGTGTTAAAAAAATAGATCCAAACAAGGGTGGGTGGATAAATTCAACTATTTTCAAGACCCACTAATCATAATAGTTTATACTTATTGACAATGATCATCAAATTTTAAACTCATTAACTTTTCATATTATCAAAATACTAACAACAAATTATTTGGATTTTTTAATATAAAAAATGTTAACAAAATTAATAAATTTAACTCTAATACTTCATTATAATAATTATTTCGAAAAAGAGTTTATATATTGTATTTTTTATAATATATAACCACACTCATTGATGGATTTATTGAATTTTTGTGACACTCACATAAGACAAGGAATTTGAATAGTTTCATGGCTTGGGTGTGTGTGTGGTGGCCTATATAGAGGACCAGAACTACTATGGGTGGAAAAAGTGGACCATTGGATTAGGTTGACCCCACTTGGATTTCACATTGGCTTAATGGAGTGCGAATGATTTTAATAAAATTATATTCAAAATATATATTTTATGTGGGACTCACATCCTCATGTGCACCATTAATCTATTTAAAAATAAAACACACACACAATACATGATCAAAATGATATCATTTGGTTATTCTCCTACGTCATCCACTTAGGGATTCAGCATGCAAAGTGGTGTCACATCCTGATTTCTATGTTCATGTTAATACCATGAATATGATATGATCCATCCCAAGAGATTATAATAAGATCATTCTATTTTTTTGACGATTGTGTTTCAGTATTTAAATGAAATTATAAGGACTACAAAACTAATTAATATGATATTTACATTGAGGATACATTAAGATGTTATTGTGTGATGCTGTGAATTCTGTCAGTTGAGTGAGTACATGAAATTTTTTGAAGGAGGTAGAGCACATATGTGTAATTCACTGAAATTATTTTAAATAAATAATATTTTGTTTGAATCCTATTTTTAAGTTTATTAGATTTTCAGAAATTATTTGGTGGATTAGAGAAGCTAATGGAGATTAAAAGTGGTGTTTTGGCTAGCATGATACTAAAAAAAGTTCTCAACATGATCACTCTTAGGACCATGGAAAAATGGAAGAGGTTGTTCCATAATGGAAAACGATACATTATAGAGTGTTATATAGAAGGGGATACATGGAAGATATCATCATTGATGATAGGATCAATGATACTATGTTGTAGCTTCTTAAAACATCTCATATTGATCCTTTCCATTGTAGGATGGCCCAACCTAGAGGTCTTTAGTCTTCTTGGGTAATAAAATTTAATTTCATTTTGGGTTTGGAGAGGTTAAAAGTATCTAATGTGTTGAATATGTTGTTTCTTTTTTATTTTGAATTGATTTACTATCCAAAAGAAAAGAGGATAATTTATTAGTCTTAAACATATCAGGTTAGAACTAACGAACCCCCTACAAGTAATCTTTTTCTTCCACCGATCGACATTGTAATAGAACACCGAATGGAAAAAATATATGCCTCCATGCCACATACGTATATTTCAGGCCACAATGGGATGAGGTTCCAAACTAATTCACACATCAGTACCATTCCTTATACCATGATGTTTCCATGTATGATTGTTCTATGTCTGTAACTATACACCATATGTTGTATTGACAATATCAAAGGGAACCTTATGAAATGGTTCACCCTTCTTACACTGTGGTCTATGTTCCATCACAATTCCATGCCATTTCCTCTGCCTTTCACCATAGAGACCACCAATTTAATCATAAGCACATATTCTCTATTCATAGAAAAACCTTTTGGATCCCTTTTGATGGATATCAACCAAGGGAATGTTTGGATCGACAAATTTTTGGACATGATTATTCATTAAGATTATATAGAACATATTTCATATTTGATTGATCGGTTCTAGGATATCTTGGAGTATAATCATTCGTTGATTAGCATGTGAGAATGTTTCAGGTAATGACTCACTCAGAAAGACTAAATATAGACAATGACAACATTTTTATGAAATTGATTAAATTTTTGGGGTCTCGTTATGCATGATTCCATTATATGATTTATGTGTTGGAATATTTGATACAATGATTAGTTTTTATAACATGTGTTTGTGTAGCCCATGATATCCGTTGTGATACATGATTTCATGAGTGAAATTTGTGTAGTTGGTTTCCATGTTTGATTTAGTTAACATGATGTCATTTTTTCTTCTTTATAGTCATGATGATATTCTATGATTTCTTTTGTTCGTCACACTATTGTGTATTACCATGAAAGCACTTATCAGTGGTACATGATATAGGTGTACCTTCACTATATTTATCTCATAGTGGGGGAGTGATCTTGATTTTATAGTGTTAGTTATAATGTTCCTAATAAAAGGGAGGAGGTATGAGGTATCCATCATATCTTTTTAGGGTGCACTCATGGAATCCCTGATCATCCATGGGACATGAAACATGATGTAGACTAGATGATACTAGAGGTCAGTGAGTGACAATGTCCTAATGAGCGATAGATGACACTACGTAGCATGAACACATGTCACATTGAAGAGGATATATAGATGATTGTTTGGTTACCACTAACTTGTTACATTATCATCCAACAGAGAGCCGAAGTAGGTACAACTAGGGGTTTGTGGTGAATTGGTGAGCAGATGACCAGATAGTATGGATTGTATATTTATTCCATTAAAAATTTACTAATATTATTTCTTTATCTTGTTATAATTGAGAACACCATTTTAAGGACCCAATTATGGTGCCCTTCTAAGTCTTGCACTCGCACCATAATCAGAAATTTCAATGTGCTAATAGATGTAACATCCCAGATCAAGGTGCCCCAAACCTGGTTCGCCACATGACCTCAAGAACATTTCTCTAAATTCCAGAGGCTGCCGACTAGCAGTGTGGGCCCAGGTCTGATAGTGGGGAAGCATCGCCTTCATTTGAAAAAGTGCAGCGCAATGGAATATAAATATAAACATACAACAACAGCGGAAGCAGCAAAACATACACACTGAAATAAACGACTACATTGGATATAACAAACAGTATATAGAAATGATGCGGCATGCCTCAAGTTCTAAGAAAACACCAGAACATGTTATACATCAATATAGTATAGCAAACGTAGAGTACAATAAAATAGAACAACCAGCTGGCAGCATCGCGAGCCTAAGCCCGGTCCCCTACTCCCCTACACCTCAGCAGCAATCAAGTACCTGTATAGGGAATCTTTCCCTTATCTACATCTGAAGCAACGTAATCTGTTTGGGTCGAAAAGCAGGACCCAAACAGGGTGTGAGAAATATATCTCAGTAGGCACCCACCAAAGGCCCGTGCTCAATTGTGTGTAAAACATGCAATGACAGAGTGCAGTAGAAAAAATGAAACATGGTAAGCAGTACTAAAAAGTAACTAACTACCAGTTCTATTTCCATTTTAATATCCATTTAATCATTTTAATTTTAGATATCACCACAGTGAATATTCTAAGCAAACATCTAATGTCCTCAGACAAGTAAATTCCTACCCTCAGGTAAAGAGTATCCAACACAAGAATCTGCCCTGGGGAATAATAGTGTTTTCTCTCAGGCATAGGTAGTGTCGCCCACTGCACAGAATCAGCAGCCCTCAAGCACGAAAGAAGATTCCCTCAGGCTAGGTAGTACTACGCCCACCGGACAATCACAACACTGACCTCAGGCTAAAACTGGGAAACGGGCCATGCCCAACACGTAAGTAAAAAATGCACAACAATTCCTCTCATGGATAAATTAATGCATAATTTAAATATGGCATACCCTCGGGTATCCTGGGAAAACATATAAATAGTAGAACACACCCTCGGGGTGGTCCTGGATCCAAGAAACAATCCCACACAACAGTGTTACAATTTCATTTTATTACCTATACAGTTTTAGGTAGTAAAAATAGCTATGGCCTCACCCACACAACACCCCAACATGGGTTCGTGAAAAAAATGCACAAAACACATGTCATTTGGAAAAGTAAACACCATGACACCTTACCTTATACGCCAACAATCGTTATACCCGAACATCGCTTCCAGAAATTCCCAAGAACGACGTAGATCTGACAAAAACAAAAACTCACTTAAACCCAAATAACTTCTATTAGGTGATGAATTGGAAAGAATGTCTTAAGGAGATGAGAGGGCTTACTCGTGTGGTTCCAACGGGATCTCCCGAGGCTGAAATGGATTCCAAACGCGCGCCTGGATGATCTCTGAAGGTTCGGCCGACTAAAAACACTCCTCCTTCCGGTTCTAAGCCTTCCCTATGAACAGGGGTGGCTACTACCCATTTTAGGCGAAAAAAACAATCTACACGGTGTGTACTTCCTAAGTACATGACGTGTACTCCCATCATTTAACTGTTCATTTGGCGGCACCGCCACACTGTTCATCCGTTGACATGAGTACATGACATGAACTTCTGAGTACACGGCGTGTACTGTCACCCAACTGGCGGCTGTTCCACCACCATATGTTTTGTCCTGCCGACTAACTACATGGCGTGTAAGGTACCACTACACGGCATTTAGTCGGTTCCTACACCCTTTTTCACCGACATGGCCACACACTATGTGTACTCATTTCCACATGGCCAAAAGTACATGGATTATGGAAAAGGTAGATGGCGTGTAGTTCCAAATTTTATGATTTCCTCAATTTTCCTTATTTTCATAAAAAAACTTAAGGAAAAGAGAAAAGAGAATCCCGTGCCTCAAAAATAAGAACCGGGTTCTAACAAACTTCCCCCCTTAAAGCAATTCGTCCCCGAATTTCCCTTCCAAGGGTGATGAAGATAAGGCCGTAAATAACTCCGGCCACTAACCACGTACATCGGTCTCCCGCTCCCAAATTTCATCCTGCACTCAGCTGTGCTGCCATAGCACCCGTACGAGAAGAACTGACTGGCCCCGGAGAACCTTCGTGCTCCTGTCAACAATACGAATCAGATGCTCCTCGAAGGATGTGTCTACTTCCAGCTCAAACTCCTCAGGATGAAAGATGTGAGATGGGTCTGAATGATAGCGAGGCAACTAAGACACATGGAAGACGTCGTGCATGGCTTGATACCGCTGCGGTAACTGCAATCTGTAGGAAACCCTCCAGACTCTTTACAGAATCCCAAATGGCCCCCATACCTAAGTGAAAGTTTACCCTCTTTCCTGATCCTCTTGTGTCCCAGCCTCGGCGAAACACGCAAGAAAACCTGATCCCCGACCACGAACTCCAAAGGTCGTCTGCGGCGATCAGCAAAAGATTTATGACGAGACAACATGGTAGACATCCGCTTCTGAATCAACTGAACCTTCTTATAAGTCTCATGCAAGAGTTGTGGCCCTAGTAAATATGCCTCACCTACCTCTAACCAGCACAAGGGTTATAGGAATGGCCTACTATATAAAGCTTGTTATAGTGCCATCTCAATAGTCGACTGAAAACTATTGTTATAGGTAAACTCGACCAAGGGAATATGCTTCTCTCAAGAGCCCCCAAAGTCTAAGATTCATGCACGTAGAATGTCCTCAAGCACTTGTATCGTACGCTCTGACAGGCCATCTGTCTGAGTGTGGTAAGTTGTGCTCAGAAGCACCTGTGTACCCAGTGCCCTCTAAAAACTCTTCTAGAAACGAGACGTAAAACGGGCGTCCATATATGAAATGATAGAATGAGGGACCCCATGAAGGTGTACGATCTCTCTGATATATAGCTTCCCGAGATCGTCCACTCCCACAGTATACTTGATCGGAAAAAAGTGATCTACCTTTGTGAGTTTGTCCACAACGACCCCCAAGGCATCGTTGCCTCTAGGTGACCTCGGTAACCCAGTCACGAAATCCATCACGACATCATCCCACTTCCACTCTAGGATGGGTAACTGTTGTAATAGCCCAGCTGGTCTCTGATGCTCTACCTTCACCTGCTGACAGGTGGAACACCTTGTAACAAAACCAGCTATCTCTCTCTTCATTCCCGGCCACCAGTACTAATGTATCACGTCGCGGTACATCATGGTAACCCCGGGATGAACTGCCCAAACTAAAGCATAAAACTCCCACATCATCTCATCGTGTATATCCTCTAGAACCCATACTCGTCCATGGAAATGCAGAACAAGATCATCGCCTATCGTCCATCCAGGAGGAGGGTCCTCACATGCCACCGACTCCCATAGAACTAGGCCATCTGAATCAGAAAGCTGTCTCATCTTCACACTATCCAGGAGGGTAGAAGTCACAGCTAAAGAAGACAGATAAGTCTATCCTTGACTTTCGTGCACCTCCAAATGCATCTCAAAGAACAAATCCATAAGCTTCCACTCACCACTGGCCTCCTGCAATGCCTGTATCTGAGTCCTTCTGCTCAATGCATCAGTTACTGCATTACCTTTACCAGGTGTATAAGCAAGCTCAAAATCAAAGGACTGTAGGTACTTGACCCACCTTCTCTGCCTCAGATTCATGTCACAGTGAGTAAATATATACTTGAGGATTTTGTGGTCGGTGAAAACCACAAAACGCTCTCCCAAGAGATAACGTCTCCAACAGCGCAATGTATGAAAAACTGCGACTAACTCGAGATCATGCGTCGGGTAATTCCTCTCATGTGGCCTCAACTGCCGAGACCTGTATGCAATAACTCGATCACCATGCATCAACACTACTCCCAGCCCAATCCCTAATACATCGCAGTAAACTGTATAGTTTTCCCCTCCTCTGGGAGTATCGGGACTACTGTTGATGTCAACCTTCCCTTCAAGTCCTGAAAAGCTGTCTCGCAAGCTTCTGACCAAATGAACTTCACACCCTTCTTAGTCAAACCCGTCAACGGCGCTGCTAAGTGGGAGAAGTCTTGTATAAAGAATATATAGTAACCAGCCAGCCCTAAGAAACTCTGTATCTCAAACACGTTCATAGGTTGCTCCCAGGATACAACTGCTCTCACCTTCTCTAGGACTACTGCATCTCTTGCCTCTGAGATGATATGACCCAGAATGTGTATCTGGTCTATCCTAAAGTGGCACTTTGTGAGCTTAACATATAGCCGATGCTTCCTCAGTGTACTCAATACGATCTCAAGATGGGTGGCATGGTCATGTCGAGTGTGAGATTACACCAAGATTTCGTCGACGAATACTACCACAAAAAAATCGAGATAAGGATTGAACACACGATTATCAGAGCCATGAAAACCGCTGGCGCGTTTTTGAGTCCGAACGACATAACCAAGTACTCGTACAGAGCATATATGCTTCGAAAAGCAGTAAGCGGTATATCCTATGGTCTCACGCATAGCTGATGATATACAGATGTCAAGTCAATCGTTGAGAACACTCGTGCCCCACGATGTTTATCAAAAAGATCATCTATCCATGGAAAAGGATATCGGTTCATAACCATCAACTGGTTTAGCTTCCGATAATCCACACAATGTCTGAGAGTACCATCTTCCATCATCACGAAAAGGAATGGAGAACCCCACAGAGAAGTACTGGGTCGGATAAAACCCTTAGACTATAACTCCTCTAACTGCCTCTTGAGCTCCTGTAACTCAGGTGTAGCTATCCTATAAGGAGGAATGGACACAGGTGCCACTCATCACACAAGCTCAATGGGGAAATCCACCTCACGCTCTGGAAATAGACCTGAAAATTCGTCTGGGAAGACATCCCCGAAACGATCCACCACTGGAGGGAAATCCGTCTGATGAGTCCCCTGATCATCAAGATACAAACTCGCAATCTGGGCTGCGACTCCACCTCGCCCATAATGCTCTGGCCCAACTCGACTCGCCTGAACATACCACTCGCCCTTGTATAGAAACTCCTCGGCCTCTGGTGACGTCAAACGCACCCTGCGACGATAGCAGTCTACAAAGGCTCGAAAGGGAACCAACCAGTCCATCCTTAGAATGATGTCATAAGATTTCATCTTCAAGACATAGAGGTCCCAAAGGAAGTGACACCCAATAACATCTAGGGGGAACCCCTTGCACTGATGCACATCAGCCGTTCTAGTTCCCAATGGAGTGTCTAGCATCATAACATCAGAAGAAGAAGAAACACAGAGCCCAAGGCTTTCCACAATAGTTACAGATATTAAACTATATGTAGAACCCGTATCAAAAAGTACTAAGGACAAAATAGAAGCTACTAGAATAGTACCTCTAACTGTATATTGTCTAGGATCCTGTTCATGTTGGGTCAGATCTACTGCATATGCCTGCCCAGTGCCGCGGCCTTGTGACACAGCCTGACTACCCTGAGCTGTCTCACCCTACTACTTCTGAGATCCTGGTGTCTGTCTACCACGACCACGACCACCATCTCTTCCTGCACGCCCTGACGTATTCCAGTTCCCCAACTGGTAATAAGCCACTGGTCCTACTCCCACACACAGAGTCTGTACAAAACCCCTCTCACTAGCCACTGGTAGAAACACCCTACAAAAGCATTACAAATGACCCATCCCGTCGCATGCTTGGAACTCCACTGGGTCTCGTGGAGACTATGGCCTCTTGTGCCCCTCTCTACCGCATTGGTAGCACATGACCAGGCCACATGAAGAATTTTTCTGACTGGTACTGCTACCCTGAGAGAAATCCAGCTGTCTCTTCATCTTGCAAACATAAATAGTACCAGTAACTGGTGTTGAGCCTCCCTGGCCCACACCACTAGATTCTCATAGGTTCCTCTCTGTAATCAGTTCCTAATTCACAATAGCATGTACATTATGAACCAGAAAACATTCACCATTGCTCGGATGTCGTACCGAAGACCAACCTCAAAACATCTGGCTCTCAGCGTCTCATCACCCAACTGTATGGGTGCAAAGAACTGAAGCTCAGTGAAATGAGTAGAATAGTCCATCAATGACATAGTGCCCCTGCTGCAGATTCATGAACTCTTGAGCTCTATTTTCCCTCAGCGTCTCTGGGAAAAAGAATTCATAGAAGACTGCCTGAAAATCTTCCCACGACATTTCTCTATGATGCTCTGATTGGGTGGTAACATCCCACCACCTCTTGGTGAAATCACACAGCATGTAAGTCGTGAGCTTGACCCTCCACCCTGGAGGCATATCTCAATGCTTGAAAATGGTTTGCATCGATCCTAGCCAAGACTCCGCAGCCTGAGGTCCGCTATCCCTTGCGAATGTAGGCGGATGCTGCTGCTGGATGATACGAGTCAGCTCAGCCATAGATATAGCACCCTGCAGTGCTCCCTGAAAAGCTTGCATGAACCGCATAAAGCCTTAACGGAACTGTGCCTCCGTGCCTGTTTCTGGTATAGCAGCTGGTGCTGCATCTGGCTCTGCTGGAGGATCAACTTGTATCCCATGGCCCACCATCTCTGATGTATACTCGTCACCGCTCTCCTGGAAAACAACGTAAGGTCGCCTAGGTGGCATGACATCACAAGGTCAAACGCACACCTTTAGAACAAGAGTATCAAAAGCCGGAAATGATGAAACCCCAAAGGGAATAGTAGAGGAAGAAGGCATTTAAAATTTCGCAAAACAAGACTACCCGGTGTGTATGCTGACTACACAGTGTGTACTTGACTCCCCTTCCCCTACCCAGGTCCTTCCATAGGGCTAAGCCACACGGCTCCCGTTCAACTAAACTACACGGCGTGTGTAACCATCACACAACGTGTGTGGTGTTATTTCCATCAACCCATGTCGTTTGTGACATGACCGATTACTTGGATAAAAACTACATGGCGTGTTACACCCACACAAGGCGTGTACACGACCCCATCTCCAGGTCAAATGGTTATGTCCACACGGTCTGTCCTCATACAAGACTACATGGCGTGTCCCACAGGTTCACGACGTGTTCAAGGAACGATGAAACCGACCCGTGTTGATAGTTACACGACCGAGCACCTAGGTCACACTACACGATGTGTACGTCATTGACATGACGTGTTCTCGAAAAGAGTTCACCGACCCATGTTGTTAGTTACATGGCCGGACTACGGGTTTACACTACACGGCGTGTATCTCAAACACACAGCATGTTTTACCCAAGAATTTTCCTTTCCCCGTGTCACCGCCCACACGGTTTGTGACATGGGAAGATACTACACGACGTTTACTCAAGAGTACACGACATGTACTTGAAAAATTTATTTTTCTTCCTAAATAGAAGAACATACACGGTGTGTTTGGTATACTACACGGCATGTATCCTGGTTTTCCAGATTGTATGCCTCAGAAACTTCTCCGGAACCCAGAAAATTCTAAAAACCAACACCTAAGTGAAAAATTTCAACCCGTGAGGGCCCATACTCCCCACGAATCAAAGTTTGACATCTCTTCTATGTTATAACAAGGTAAACAGTCAATGATCCACCAAATTCTGATTGATGGGGGCCCATAGACCCCAAAAACCAAAGTTTGGCATCCCTTCAATAACAGTTCACTCAGCAAGTATTCTACAAAAGCAACTATCACAAAAAACATGCTTCTCTAGCACAACAACTATCACAACAGCATGCAGTTCAAATGCACCTACATGGCATGGAGCTATGCATGGCATGTGATTCTAGCATGTGCCTAAATGATGCATGAGATGGCATACCCTCATCTCATCGGGTTGCAACTAAATAGAACCCAAAGATAAAATATAATAGCATAATCACAAGTGAATCACCAAACGGTGAAAATAAAATCATCTATAAATTGAAAAATTAGTAAAATTGCAATACAAGGTCGACTGAAATTTCCCTGTACACTGGTTAGCTACACCCGAGCACAACTAATAACCAACTACCGTTTCGTCCTATCCCGGTCTATGGCTCCAAACAGTAAGTCAAAGAAAAGAAAAGAAACCTCCTCTGATACCACTTTGTAACATCCTGGATCCAGGTGCCCTGAACCTGGTTTTCCACATGACCTCAAGCGCATTTCCCTAAATGCCAGAGGCTGCCGACTAGTAGCGAGGGCCCGGGTATGATAGTGGGGAAACTATGCCCTCATTTGTCAAAGTGTAACACAATGGAATATAAATATAAACATACAACAACAGCGGAAGCAGTAAAACATACACTCCGAAATAAACGACTACAGTGGATATAAAAACCAGTATATAGAAATGATGAAACATGCCTCAAGTTCTATGAAAATAGCAGAACATGTTAAATATCAATATAGTACAGCAAACGCAGAGTACAGTAAAACAGAACAAACAGCTGGCAGCATCGCGAGCCTAATCCCGGTCCCATACACCCATACTCCTCAGCAACAATCAAGTAAATGTATAGGGACTCTTGCCCCAATCTACACCTGTAGCAACGTAATCTATTTGGGCCAAAAAGCAGGACCCAAACAGGGTGTGCGAAATATATCTCAGTAGGCACCCACCAAAAGCCCGTGCTCAACTGTGTGTAAAACATGAAACAGTAGTGTGAAGTAGCAAAATGCAACAAGGTAAGCAGTACTAAAATGTAACTAACTACCAGTTCTATTGCTATTTTAATATCCATTTAATCATTTTAATTTTAGATATCACCACAATGAATATTATAAGCAAACAACTAATTTACTCGAACATGTAAACTCCTACCCTCAGGTAAAGAGTATCCAACACAAGAATTTTCCATCAGGCATAACAAAGTCTTCCCTCTGGCATAGGTAGTGTCGCCCACAGGCACAGAATCAGCAGCCCTCAGGCATGGAAGAAGATGCCCTCAGGCTAGGTTGTACAACGACCACAGGCAAATCACAACACTTCCCTAAGGCTAAAACTGGGAAACGGGCCATTCCCAACATGTATGTAAATAATGCACAACAATTCATCTCAAGGCAAAAGTAATGCATAATATAAATATGGCATACCCTCGGGTATCCTGGCCAAATGGCTAGCAGTAGAACACACCCCCGGGGTGGTCCTGGATCCATGCAACGATCCCACACAACAATTATACAATTTCATTTAATTACCTATACAGTTCTTGGTAGTTAAAATAGCTACGGACTCAGCCACAAGACACCCCAACATGGGTTCGTGGCACAAAAATGCACAAAACACATGATAGTTGGAAAAGTAAACACCAAGTCACCTACCTTATACGCCAACGATCATTATACCTGAACGCCGTTTCCAGAAACGCCCAAGAACGATGTAGATCTGACAAAAACATAAACTCTCTAAAAACCAAAAAACTTCCATCAGGGGAAGAATTGGCAAGAACATCTTAAAGAGATGAGAGGGCTTACCCGTGCAGTTCCAACGAGATCTCCCGAGGCAGAAACGGATTCCAAACGCACACCTGACGGATCTCTGAATGTTCGGTCAACTAAAAACACTCCTCCTTCTTATTCTAAGCCTTCCCTGTGAACAGGGGAGGCTACCGCCCATTTTAATCAAAAAACACAAACTACACAGCATGTACATCCTAAGTACACGACGTGTACTCCCATCATATAACTGTTCATTTGGCGGCACCGCCACACTGTACATCTGTCGACATGAGTACACAACTTGTACTTCTGAGTACACGACGTGTACTATCACCCACCTGGCAGCTGTTCCACCACCATACTATTTGTCCTGCCGACTAACTACATGGCTTGTAAGGTACCACTACACGACGTGTAGTCAGTTCCTACACCCTTTGTCGCCAACATGGCCACACACCCTGTGTACTCATTCTCACATGGCCAAAAGTACACGGCGTGTAGTTAAAAAATTTACGATTTCCTCATTTTTACTTATTATCTTAAAAACACATAAGGAAAATAGAAAAGAGAAGCTCGTACCTCAAAAATAATAACCTGGTTCTTACAAACTTCTCCCCTTAAAGCAATTCGTCCCTGAATTGCCCTTCCAAGGGTGATGAAGATAAGGTCGTAAATAACTCTGGCCACTGAGCACATACATCGGTCTCCCTCTCCCAGTTTACATCCTGCACTCGGCCGTGCTGCCATAGCACCCATACGAGAGGAACAGACCTACCCTAGAGAACCTTCGTGCTCCTGTAAACAATACTAATTAGATGCTCCTTGTAGGATGCGTCTACTTCCAGCTCAACCTCCTCAGGCTGAAAGATGTGAGATGGGTCTGAATGATAGCGACGAAACTGAGACACAAGGAAGACGTCGTGCATGGCTCGATACCGCTGCGGTAACTGCAATCGATAGGCAACCCACCCTACTCTTTCCAGAATCCCAACTGGCACCACATACCTCGGTGAATGTTTACCCTGTCTCTTGGTCCGATTGTGTCCCAGCCTCGGCGAAACACGCAAGAAAACCTGATCCCTGGCCACGAACTCCAAAGGTCGTCTGCGGAGATCATCATAATATTTCTGACGATACTGCGTGGTAGCCATCCGCTCTTGAATCAATTGGACCTGCTCTGAAGTCTCATGCACGAGCTGTGGCCCCAATAAAGCTGCCCCACCCGCCTTTAACCAGCACAAGGGTGATCAGCATTACCTACCATATAAAGCCTCGTATAGTGCCATCTAAATAGTCGCCTGAAAACTATTTTTATAGGAAAACTCAACCAAGGGTATATGCTTCTCCCAATAGCCCCCAAGGTCTAGGACACATGCACGTAGCATTTCCTCAAGCACCTGTGTCATACGCTCTGACTGGCCATCGGTCTGAGGGTGGTAGGTTGTGCTCAGAAGCACCTGTGTACCCAGTGCCCTCTGAAAACTCTGCCAGAAACGAGACGTATAACGGGTGTCCATATCTGAAATGATAGAATGAGGGACCCCATGAAGACGTACGATCTCTCGGATATACATCTACCTGAGCTCGTCAACTCTGAAAGACTACTTGATCGGCAAAAAGTGAGCTACCTTTGTGAGTCTGTCCACAATGACCCACACGGCATCATTGCCTCTAGGTGACCTTGGTACCCCAGTCACGAAATCCATGGCGACATCATCCATCTTCCACTCTGGGATAGGTAACTGCTGTAACAGCCCAACTGGTCTCTAATGCTCTGCCTTCACCTGCTGATAGGTGGAACACCTTTTAACAAATCCAGCTATCTCTCTCTTCATTCCTGGCCACCAGTACTGACGTCTCAAGTTGCGGTACATCTTGGTAACCCCGGGATGAACTTCCCCAACTGAAGCATGAAACACCCACATCAGCTCCTCACTTATATCCCTTGGAACCCATACTCATCCATTGAAACGCAGAACCAGATCATCGCCTATCGTCCATCCAAGAGGAGGGTGCTCACTTGCCACCGACTCCCGTAGAACTAGGCCTTATGAATCAGATAGTTGTCTCATCCTCACTCTATCCGGGAGGGTAGAAGTCACAGCTAAAGAAGAAAGATATGTCTGTCCCTGACTGTCGTGCACCTCCAAATGCATCTGAGAGAACAAATACATAAGCTGCCACTCACCACTGGCCTCCTACAATGCCTGTATCTGAGTCCATATGCTCAGTGCATCAACTACTACATTACCTTTACCAGGTGTATAGGAAAGCTCGAAGTCAAAGGACTGTAGGTACTCGACCCACCTTCTCTGCCTTAGATTCAAGTCACGCTGAGTAAATATATACTTGAGGATTTTTTGGTTGGTGAAAACCACAAAACGCTCTCCCAAGAGATAATGTCTCCAATAGCGAAACGCATGAACAACTGCGGCTAACTCGAGATCATGCGTCGAGAAATTCCTCTCATGTGGCCTCAAATGCCGAGACCCATATGCAACAACTCGATCTCCCTTCATCAACACTGCTCCCAGCACAATCCCTGATACATCGCAGTAAACTGTATAGTTTTTCCCCTGGTCTGGGAGTATTAGGACTGGTGCTGATGTAAACCTTCCCTCGAGGTCCTGAAAATCTGTCTCGCAAGCTTCCGACCAAACGAACATCACACCCTTCTTAGTCAAACCTGTCAACGGCGCTGCTATGCGGGAGAAGTCCTGTATAAAGCAACTATAGTAACTAGCCAGCCCGAAGAAACTCTGTATCTCAAACAAGTTCTTAGGTTGCTCCCTGGAAACTACTGCTCTCACCTTCTCTGGGTCTACTACAACTCCTGCCTCTGAGATGATATGACCCAGAAAGTGTATCTGGTCCATCCAAATGTGGCACTTTGAGAGATTAGCATATAGTCGATGCTCTCTCAGTGTACTCAATATGATCTCAAGATGGGTGGCATGGTCGTGTCGAGTGTGAGAGTACAAAATTATGTCGTCCACAAATACTACCACAAAAGAATTAAGATAAGGATGGAACACATGATTCATATGATCCATGAAAACCGCTGGAGCGTTCGTGAGTCCGAATAGCATAACCAAGTACTTGTACGGATCATATCTTATCTGAAAAGCTGTAAGCAGTATATCTAATGGTCTCACGAGCAGCTGATGATATACAAGTCACAAGTCAATTTTTGATAACCCTCATGTCCCCATGAAGTTGAAAAAAAAGATCATATATCCTTGGAAAATGATATCGGTTCATAACCGTCAACTGGTTCAGCTTCTGATAATCCACACAAAGTCTGAGAGTACCATCTGCTTTTTTCACAAAAAGGACCGGAGAACCCCACATAGAAGTACTGGGTCAGATAAAACCCTTAGCCTATAACTCCTCTAACTGCCTCTTGAGCTTCTGCAACTCAGGTGTAGCCATCCTATAAGGAGGAATGGACCCTGGTGCCTCTCCTGGCACAAGCTCAATGGAGAAATCCACCTCACACTCTAAAGGTAGACATGAAAAGTCGTCTGGGAAGACATCCCCAAAACTATCCACCATTGGAGGGAAATCCGTCTGATGAGTCCCCTGATCATCCAGATACAAACTAACAATCTGGGCTATGACTCCGTCTCACCCATGATGCTCTGGTCCAACTCGACTCGCCTGAACATCCCACTCGACCTTGTATAGAAACTCCCCTCCCTCTGGTGATGTGAAACGCACCCTGCGACGATAGCAGTCTACAATGGCTTGAAAGGGAACCAACCAGTCCATCTCGAGAATGACGTCATAAGATGTCATCATCAAGACATATGGGTCCCAAAAGATGTGACACCCACAAACATCTATGGGGAACCCCTTGCACTGACGCACACCAGTAGTTCTAGACCCCAACAAGTGTATAACGTCATAACATCGGAAGAAGAAGAAACACAGAGCCCAAGGCTCTCCACAACGATTATAGATATGAAACTACGTGTAGCGCTTGTATAAAAAAGTGCTGAGGACAAAACAGAAGATGAATAGTACCTCTGACTGTAGATGGTCCGAGATCCTGTTCCTGCTGGGTCTGATGTACTGCATATGCCTGCCCAGTGCCGCGGCCCAGCGACACAGTCTGACTACCCTGAGCTATCCCGTCCTACTGCCTCTGAGATACGGGTTTCTGGCTACCATAGCCCCGACCACCATCTCTGCTTACACGCCCTGATGTATTCCAGTTCCCCGACTGGTAAGAAGCCACTGGTCCTGCTCCCGCACGTGAAGTCTATACAGAACCCCTCTCACTAGCCACTAGTAGAAACGCCCTGCAGAAGCATTGCAGATGACCCATCCTGCCACAAGCTCGCCACTCCACTGGGTCTCGTGGACACTTTGGCCTCTTGTGCCCCTCTCTACCGCACTGGTAGCACATGACCAGGCCACCTGAAGCATTCTTCTAACTGGTACTGCTACCCTGAGAGAATTCCAGCTGTCTCTTCCTCTTTCCAACACAAATAGTACCAGTAACTAGTGCTGAGCCGCCCTAGCCCACACCACTAGATTCCCGCAGGTTCCTCTCTGTAATCAGCGCCTGATTCACAATAGCATATACAATAGGCAACCTGAAAACATTCACCAGTGCTCGGATGTCATAAAGAAGACCATCTTCTAAATGTCTTGCACTTAGTGTTTCATCACCCACCAGTACAGGTGCAAAGCGCTGAAGCTCTTTGAAATGAGCAGAATAGTCCATCACCGACATAGCGCCCTGCTGCAGATTCATGAACTCTTGAGCTCTATCTACCCTCTTCGTCTTTGGGAAAAAGAAGTCATAGAAGACTGCCTGAAAATCTTCCCACACCATTTCTCTGTGATGCTTTGATTGGGTGGTAAAATCCCACCACCTCTTGGCGGAATCACGCAACATGTAAGTCGCAAGCTTGACCCTCAGCCCTGGAGGCATCTCTAAATGCTCGAAAATTTTCTGCATCGAACCTAGCCAAGACACTGCAGCCTAAGGTCTGCCATCCCCTGAGAATGTAGGCGGATGCTGCTGCTGGAAGATACGAGTCCACTCAGCCAAAGATATAGCAGCTTGCAGTGCTCCCTGAAAGGTCTGCATGAACCGCAAAAAGACAACACGGAAATGCGCCTCCACGCCTGTGTCCGATATAGCAGCTGGTCCCGCATCTGGCTCTACTGGATGATCAACTGGTAGCCCATTTTCCACCATTTTTGGAGTATACTCGTTGCCGCTCTCCTGGCGAACAACGCGTGGTCGTCTATGTGGCGTGACACTTCAAGGTCAAATGCACACCTTTAGAACAAGAGTATCAAAATCCAGAAACGATGAAACCCCAATGAGAACAGGAGGAAGAAGGCATTTAAAATTTCTCAAAAAAAGACTACACGGCGTGTATGATGACTACACGGCATGTAGATGACTCCCCTTCCCCTACCCAGGTCCTTCCACACGGCCAAGCCACACGGCCCCCGTTCAACTAAACTACACGGCGTGCGCAACCATCACACGACGTGCATGGTGTTATTTCCAACTGCCCATGCCGTTTGTAACTCGGCTGATTACTTGGCTAAAAACTACATGGCGTGTTACACCCGCACACGGAGTGTACACCACCCCGTCTCCCGATCACACGGTTAAGTCCACACGGTCTATCATCGGAAAAGACTACATGGCGTGTCCCACAGGTACACGGCGTTTTCATGGAACGGTGACACCAACTCGTGTTGTTAGTTACAAGGCCAGACTACGAGTTTACACTACACGACGTGTATCTCAAGAACACGACATGTTTTACCCATGCATTTTCCTTTCCCTGTGTCACCGCCCACACAGTTTGTGACACGGGAAGAGACTACAAGGTGTGTACTCGAAAAATTTATTTTTCTTCCCGAACAGAAGAACATACACGGAGTGTCTGGTATACTACACGACATGAATTCTGGGTTTCCAGACAGTATGCCTCGGAAACTTCTCTGGAACCCATAAAATATTGAAAACCAACACCTAAGTGTCAAATTCAGACCCGTGAGGGCCCATACTCCCCATGAATCAAAGTTTGACATATCATCTGTGTTATAACAAGGTAAACAGTCAATGATCCACCAAATTCCGGTTGATGGGGTCCCATATTCCCAAAAAAACAAAGTTTGGCGTCGCTTCCATTACAGTTCACTCAACAATTATTCTACCAAAGAAACTATCACAACAGAATGCTTCTCTAGTACAACAACTATCACAACAACATGCAGTTCTAATGCACTTACATGTCATGGAGCTATGCATGGCATGTGATTCTAGCATGTGCCTATATGATGCATGAGATGGCATACCCTCATCTAATCGGGTTGCAACTAAATAGAACCCAGAGATAAAATATAACAGCATAATCACAAGTGTGTCACCCAACGGTGAAAATCAAATCAACTGTATATTGCAAAATCAGTAAAATTGCAATACGAGGTAGACTGGCTTTTCCCTGTAAATGGGTTAGCTATGCCCAAGCACAGCTTATTACAAACAACTGTTTCATCCTATCCCTGTCTATGGATCCAAACAGTAAGTCAAAGAAAAGAAAAGAAACCACCTCTGATACCTCTCTGTAACATCCTGGATCCAGGTGCCCCGATCCCGGTTCACCACATGACCTCAAGCGCATTTCCCAAAACTCGAGAGGCTGCAGACTAGCAGCGAGGTCCCGGGTATGATTATAGGGAAACTATGCCCTCATTTGTCAAAGTGTAGCGCAACAGAATTTAAATATAAACATACAACAACAACGGAAGCAGTAAAACATACACACCGAAATAAACGACTGCAGTGGATATAACAACTAGTATATAGAAATGATGCAACATGCCTTAAGTTCTATGAAAATAGCAGAACATGATATACATCAATATAGTACAGCAAATGCAGAGTATAGTAAAATAGAACAAATAGCTTGCAGCATCGAGAGCCTAAGCCCGGTCCCATACTCCCCTACTCCTTAGTAGCAATCAAGTACCTGTATAGGGACTCTTGCCCCAATCTACACCTGCAGCAACATAATCTGTTTGGGCCGAAAAGAAGGACCCAAACAGGGTGTGAGAAATATATCTCAGTAGGAACCCACCAAATGCCCGTGGCCAACTGTGATTAAAACATTCAACAGCAGTGTGCAGTAGCAAAATGCAACATTGTAAGAAGTACTAAAAAGTAACTAACTACCAGTTCTATTGCCATTTTAATATCCATTTAATCATTTTAATTTTAGATATCACTACAGTGAATATTATAAGCAAACAACTAATGTCCTCGGACATGTAAACTCGTACCCTCAGGTAAAGAGTATCCAACACAATAAACATCCCTCAGGCATAACAGAGTTTTCCCTCAGGCGTAGGTAGTGTCGCCCACAGGTATAGAATCAGCACCTCTCAGGCACAAAAGAAGTTTCCCTCAGGCTAGGTAGTACAACGACCACATGCCAATCACAACACTACCCTCAGGCTAAAATTGGGAAACGGGCCATGCCCAACACGTATGTAAATAATGAACAACAATTCCTTTCAAGGAAAAATTAATGTATAATTTAAATATGGCATACCCTCGGGTATCCTGGCCAAATGGCTAAACAGTAGAACACACACCCGGGGTGGTCCTGGATCCAAGAAACGATCCCACACAATAGTTTTACAATTTTATTTAATTATCTATACAGTTCTAGGTAGTTTAAATTGCTACGACCTCAGCCACACGACACCCCAACATGGGATCGTGGCACAAAAATTCACAAAACACACAACATTTGGAAAAGTAAACACCAAACCACCTACCTTATACGCCAACGATCGTTATACTCGAACATCGCTTCCAGAAACACCCAAGAACAATGTAGATCTGACAAAATCAAAAACTCTCATAAACCCAAATAACATCCATTAGGGGATGAATTGGTAAGAACGGCCTAAGGAGATGAGAGGGCTTACTCGTGCGGTTCCAACGAGATCTCCCGAGGCAGAAACAGATTCGAAACGCCCGCCTGGTGGATCTCCGAAGGTTCAGTCGACTAAAAACGCTCCTCCTTCCCATTCTATGACTTTACTATGAACAGGGGAGGCTACCGCCCATTTATGCGAAAAACACAAACTACATAGAATTTACTTCCTAAGTACATGGCGTGTACTCCCATCATTTAACTGTTCATTTGGCGGCACAAGTCCACTGTTCATCCGTCGACATGAGTAAACGACTTGTACTTCTAAGTACACGGCGTGTACTGTCACCCAGCTGGCGGCTGTTCCACCACCTTACTTTTTGTCCTGCCGACTGACTACACAGCATGTAAGGTACCACTACACGGAGTGTAGTCGGTTCCTACACCCTTTTTCACTGACATGGCCACACACCCCCTGTACTCATTCCCACACGGCCAAAAGTACACAGTGTGTGGAAAAAGTACATGGCGTGTAGTTCAAAAATTTACAATTTCCTCATTTTTCCTTATTTTCTTAAAAACATTTAAGGAAAAGAGAAAAGAGAAGCCCGTACCTCAAAAATAAGAACCGGGTTCTTACAATAGATTTTATGAGATACCTGATGATGGTCATGGGAACTATGGTGGATAGATGATAAGAGGATCATATTGAGAGTGGTAGAAAAGATGGATTATAGTGAAAGAACATTTATTCCTTAATTTAGATAATTGTATAACTTTAGAAAGTCTTACAACATTGTCGGTGTTTTATTAGTATGAAATTCATGAAATATTTTGATTACATAATGTTTCTGTGATTAATTTATTATTATTATTATTATTAATCCCCTAAAATTATACATAGGTTATAGTATCCCCATCGATGTACATAGACAATCAATGCAATTCATAAGCCTCTTGCGTACTAGGAGGCTAGAATGTGGTCATGTGGAACTCAAGATTAAAATTGGTGATTTAGGTCTGTGCATTACAAAATGGTATTAGAGCACCATGATTTAACAAAGTTGTTTTTTCACTTTCCTTGATTTGGGAATATATATACACGTGGTAATAATGTTTGGACTTGGGAAAAATAACCATGCTAGTGCTTGGCTAGAACTATATAATGGACCATAGAGTTTTCATAAACATGAAAATTTATGTACTTTTCTATTACTATTGACTAAAATCAACTTTGAGGATGCACTTGCTATTTATATTTGAGTAATAAAAGTTATCATGTGTTCATGCATTATTACGAGGAATATAGGTTCACATTCCATATATATATATATATACTTGTTGTTTTGATTCATAGTAGTTCATTAATTGAATTCCTTGACTTTTTCTATCTATTTGAGAAACTTTCATTATATATTGATATATTGGGGTTGTTGTATAATTTTATCTTAATTGGTATTGATTATTTTAACTATTAATGTTCTTGGGTTAGTATATATATGATTATTATGACTAATGTGTTAGGATGGAGACTAGATTTAGTGCTAAGAGAGTTACACCTTTGGTTGAGGGAAGAATACTAAGAGATAATTTTTTGCTCCCCAACACTGGTTAGGAAATGTTAATGTTACTAAATTTCATTTTTTTGGAGAAGATACAACCTAATAAATGTTTGATTGTTCTGCCAGTTAATAAATCTACTCTTAAGCGTGTTTCTAAACCATCAATAGTGGTTCTGGAAGTAGTCCCTTTCTAACAACCACAATGATCCATGGAAAACTATGATAAGTATTACTAGCTCTACAATACATCCAAAATGTTGGGAAACAATGTAATATAGGATGATGTGGACTATTTGGTCACTATAGAGAGCATCGTTGATATTGTCGAGGCACCTTTAAATTAGAAGGTGATGATGATAGTGTTCGTGCTATAGGGACCTTCTAGGTATTGGTGAGGAGTTATGGGCTATGACGATATATTTCAAGGACTCTTATGGGAATTCATCCAAGAATTTTTAGGGATTTATTTCCAAACACACTAAATATTGACTAAGAAAAGGAGTGTAACGAACTTCAATCGGGCTCTATGAAACTGTCAAACTAATCCAGTTAATTTACAAAACTAATTAATTTTACTATTTATGGCTAGTAATGAGGTTCAGAAGGCCCAGAAGTTCCAAATATAAATTTTACCTAACCTTATATAGCATGTCGCCAGCTTCGACCAAAAATTCAACTCAGATGTTCTCAAGAAGTGCCTGACTTTTGAGAGGATGATGGAGGATGAAAAAGATGTTGGACTTTTCCAACAATTCACTAATTAAATGGGTGGACCTTCTACTTCTACTATGAGTAATTTATATAGTGGAAAGAAGAGGAAGATCGTGGACATGTAGTGGACAAGTGACATACATGTGCAGTAGAGTTTAGTGTCTTTTTTCCTATCTGGTGGTGACCTAGAATGTATCAACTATGGGATATACAAAAACATTATTCAGGTATTGAAATCGCCATAGATTCAGTGCTAGAAATGTTGCAGAATAGAACACCGTTGTTTCCGACGCTTTCACTGGGGCGCGCGCGTCCGTTCGTGTGGAGGTCGTGCGGCTTTGTTGCCCCACATTCCCACTTTCCAATGGTGGGCGGCATTCGTTCCTTGTTCAGGGACGTCTGCTCCTTGATCGAAACGAGATTATGGGATGTCGGTTCTTCCCCCTGAGGATCCCTCCTCAGAGCTCGTCACCTAGTCCGGGTCTCCCTTATAGATTTAATATGTCGTTCGTGAAACTTTTTCTAGTGCCATATTCATGGACACCGGTTAATTATGCTGCTTCTAGCAGGACATTCCAAGGGGTCCGGTCAGGGCGAAAACCTTCGGTTGGGAGAGTAGTCACGTCGAGGCATCATTGATATGTCTGAGCGCTGGGGATTGGCGTGTCTATCTTCAGTCCCTTATTATAGGGCCTCTCGAGGGCGCGGAAGCCCGAGGCATCCCACATCGAACGCAGGGAATTCGCATGCCATAGGCATGTCTCTGAGGTTTTCCTCATCTTCCCATGTTTAACACGGGGAATGACTCAAGTTTAACGTCCAGCGGGGATGGATCAGCTTGATCAGAACACCAACTAGGGTGGATCGGATTAGAGAACCCCTTAGAGGGAACGCCGATGTTGGGGACAGCACGTGGGCGGCTTCCCGAGTATTGTGGAAGGGGAAAGAGTGGCATGATCTCACCGGGATGTGGCGACCCGGGTGAAGATCTGGATAGATGATGGTGGTGATGGGGTGAAGTGGGGCTTACACTCTGAAGTGGCCCACTATGGATTTGGACGTCAAAGGGGAGACATCAAAGCGACCCCAGGGGGGTCCACAGAAGATGGTCTTGGACCTCATGGAAGCTTCCTACGTACCGTGCCTTAGCACGGATCAAAGATCCCGTAGTTCTGGTATACATTTTAACGTCATGAGGGACAAAAGTGAACAGTTTAATGTCATGAGGGAAGAAAGTGAATAGTTTAACGTCATGAGGGACGAGACGGACGATTTAACGTCTTGCCGGACGAAGCGGACTGTTTAACATCTTGCCGGAAGAAGCGTACGGTTTAACGTATTGCCGGATGAAGCGGAACAGTTTATCGTCGTGAGGGACGAGAGTGCTCGACGTGAAGAGATGACCGAGTTGTTGGGACCAGGGGTCCATGTGGGCTTGAACCTCATGGAGGTGTCTTACGTACCATGCTTTGACATGGATCAAAGTCCACGTAGTTCGGAAGGGGTTTCGTCGGTGAACCGACGTGAAGGTGAACCCCAAGGGGGTCCACTGGTGGTGATGGAAGAACCGACATGAAGGTGGTCGGAACGACCAGAAGGTTTTGAACCTCATAGAGGCGTCCTACGTACCATGCATAGCACGGATCAAAGACCACATAGTTCCAGTGTGGGGCTTATTCTCTAAGGCGGCCCATGATGTTGTCATGGTCGGTGCACACTCTAAGCCCACGTGAGTCATGCTCGGTGTGGGAAACAAGAGGCAGCATGGACTAGATGATCACGTCGCGAAGGGTACGTCCGTGAGAAATGAGGAGGGGCTTACGCAGTAGGCGGCCCATGACGTTGGGACTTACTCCAGGGTGGAGGCCCAAGGTGCGACAAATCACAATGGGAGAGGGGCTTTACTGGCTCTGGCACCGAGGAAGTGAGGAGGTGCGTGGGTGCAACCTTCCTCAAGAGGGGATAAGGGGCTCACACTGAGGTGGCTACCCTTCTACCCAACGGACAAATGCCACTCTAAGAAGGAGGATCTCATCCCATGTGGGGACTAGGGGAGGCGTGTAGAGTGTCCAACGTGGGGGGCACCCGCCATGAGAGGCACGGGGCGATGCCACAGTTTAACGTCATGTGTTGAGGACGCGGTGCTTGGAAGTTTAACGTCTTGCAGCTCGAACGAGGTGGGATTACTCTGCACCCCTAGTACTTACATAACCGATGCCTTCTACCCCTTATGGGAGGGAAGGCATTGGCAAGTCCATGGAAAAGGGGGGTCGCAGAGCGAACCATCGAGGGGCCCACGTTAGCGTGGCTATGAGAAGAAGCAATAGCCATTAGCATGCCTATGCGAAGAAGCATTAGGCGATGCAGCGGTACGGGAGGTGTTGTCCAGTGGACTTTGAAATCACATCGTGTAAGCCTGGAGGGCCGCACGAGAAGAAAGATTGCCAAAAAAAAAGGTCCACAGGCGAAGGCCATGCGGAGCTCAGTTGCTTTGCGTAAGGGAGGGCACATGCGATCGAAGGGTGCTTTGCGAAGTGGCGTGCCTCGACCTTAGCATGGGAAAAGGGTGTGGTTGTAAGGTGCTTCGTGAAGTAGAAGTGTACTCATGGAGCACTGCTTCGTGGAGCTTAGGTACTTCGCGGAGTAGGGTGTCGCTAAGCAATGTGCTTCGTGAAGTGCAGTGTCCCTGCCTTAGCAAGTGGATCACGTGTACAAGATGGGTGTTTCAAGAAGCATAAACCCTCTGCGGCTGACCGGGTCCCTTAAGGGATTCCCCTTCCTTCGCTAATTCCCTTAGGCTTCGCGAAGGGAATCCCTCTCGAAAGAGGGGCTCAAGACGAGACAAGATGATGCCATCTCGTGAAGTAAGTGTACCTCGCGGAGCTCATCCTTCCCAGGGCGCAGATGCTTCGCGATTTGGGATTTGAGAAGCCGAAAGGTCAGATTGTCCGTCCGGAGAGCTCGGGGGAGAGCTCTATATTTATAGGCAAGAGGCATCTCGGAGCAGGGCTCACGCGGTGGAAAAAGGGGGGCATGGGGCTTCGCGCCGCGTTCGCAAACGTCAAGGAGTTTCGCGAAGGATTACCACCTCGGGCCTCCGCAGCGGGAGCGAACGTCAAATCGGTTCGCGGAGCCTTCCGCCTCCTCTGCTCGGCGGCGATCGCGAACATCAGAGGGGTTCGCGGAGCCTTCCGCCTCCATTCTTTGCAAGGCAGCATCCTAGTGGGTTTTCTCTATTCCTCCTTGTGCTTCCAATATTTTGGCGCCTACAAATGACCCCCCTCTGACTTGGAGCTGTAGAGGAATCAAGGGTCGGAGTCTAAGGGAAAATCTCCAAAATGAACGGCGGTTCGCGATGATGGCTCGCGAAGAGGGTGCGCGGAGCGGCAAGGGCCGCGCTCCGCGGACGCGCCGCGAAGCTCCATGCGGGCCGACGCGCTGTGATGCTTCAGGTCGCCGCCTATATATATTCAGGCACTGACCATTCTTTTGTCTTCATTCATATTCACGCCTTTGCTTTTTTCTCTCGATTTCGCGAAGCTCTGCGTACTCCGCGTCTGCTCATCGCGAATCGAACTTCGCGGCGAACGCGAGTCTCCGACTCCATGACTGCGCCAAGCGACCATTTGTGCTCTAGCCGAGTCCAGACTCCGCGCCCTGTCTTCGTGAAAGGGCTTTGCGAGGAACCTTTTAGGCTGACCTTCGTGATTCGGTCAAAGCTTTTTTCATGTCTCTACACTGTGATGGCCCACCAAGGAGATGCACTAGGGGTTATTGCTGATGCTGCTTGAAGGGGTGAAATGGCTGATAGACTGGGCCTGGGAGATCTGATCCGAAGCAGCTCAGATCATGGTTCATTGACGGAACTTCTGTCTGAGGGCCAGAAAAACTACCCACTGTGCAAGAGACTGCCTCTGTACGGCTTTGGGCTGAGGGACGATGTCTTCATCCCGGAGGTGAGCAGGGACGAACCAGTCAGCTGGTTCAGGAGCACGCCATGCCAACGTCAATGGTTCAGGGCCGCTGATGGTCATGCACAGGAGGACTTCACACCTGTGACTGCAGACTTCTTGTTCAATCATCTGAACAACCTTGATGGGGAGCCGCTGCAACCAGAGACGTCCCCACCCATGTACCGCACCATCCTGAAGACGACTCTGGGGAATCCGAGGAAGGGGTGGTCCGATGAATGGGACCTGCGCCAGGGCGGCAATTTCACCGATGACTGGGCATGGGCATACTGGGTAGGTGCGTCATGCGAGGAGTTCGGGGCCGAGCTAAGGTGAGTCGGCCTGTATGAGGCAGCATGGGCCTCTCAATTCCACATTTATCAGCCGAAGTAGCTAATTCTAGAGTTGCTGAGCAGATGGTCGTCTGGGACCAACACGTTCTACTTGCATCACGAGGAGGTGGGAATCAGTCTGTGGGATGTCCACCAGATTTCGGGGGTCCCGATCCTAGGGGCCATGTATGACGAATACCTTCCTGCCATGGGCGCATGGGAGGATCCAGAGCAGATGCCGCAGCTGGCGTGGGCACTGATGAATTTTGTCCCCGGGGAGGACAAGGAAGCGGTGAGAGACGTCCACTTCAAGTGGTGGTTCAAGAGCTTCCTCAATTTCCCAGAGGGCAGAGAGTTTCCTCCGAGGCCTCAAACTTTTCCCAAGGGGGATCATCGAGGCAAGGAGCGCTCGTACTGGCGGCTTCTAGAAGACAGCCAGTAGAAGACTTGGGGCATCAGTTTCAGCACCATGTAGCAGCCGATAGTCAGGATGGCGGCTTTCATCGCGACCCTTTATCTGTGGTTGGATCCTTCCGGTGAGGGATACCAACATGGGGGTGCGGCCTAGATCGTTCCTCATGGCATCCATGTTGTCCATGGGGCAGCGGGTCAACCTGGTAATCCCCATTCTTGCCATGCTATACGGCATGCTGCGGCATGTGAGCGGGGGCAAGAAGCCGCTGAGGATATGCAGGCCTTTCCACCTTCTGCACGGGTGGGGCGCAGCGCACATCAGGGGGGTGTATGAATACCCAAACCCTATCTCGCCACCGGGGTCGAATTTTCGAACTTCCATTTTGTATGCCGTCAGGAGATTTCCAACCAAGCTGACCGTACCGATGGTGCTAAACCGAGTGTGGAAGGCAGATGAGTTCATATTCCACCCGTTCCCATTGCCGACGGGGGTGCTTACTGACAATGGTCAGGGGAGAGAGGATCACTAGGAATATCTCTTGTCCTTTCGAGGAGATGTTTTGGTGGCGCGGGTGGACCTCAAGCCGATCTGCGAACCGTATACCCCACATCGGTTCACGAGGCAATTCTGGTGCCTGCAACGGCTGACTCCGCATGTCTACCAGGGGGTGCATCATGAGGAGTACTCGTGCGTGATGAGATAGTTATGGCTCATGTTCACGCAAGAGGACGGGAAGATGCAAATGATTCTGCCTCCGCCGACTACCGCCTTTGGGCTGGTGAGAGACTACACCATCAGCTGGGAGGCGGCGTACCCCGGGGAAATGCTGAAGCAACCAACCGTTCGAGCGGGCGACGGTGGACCTCTCTCATCCCGATGTCGGGGTCGGAGGGCGACGAGGGATTCTTGTAGTGGCCGGGCCATTGTGGCGGTGAGGGACGCACCATTTGAGGAGGGGGGAGCAGCGGCGGATCCGGTGGTCCCGGACGAACAAAGCCATCCAGAGGGGTGACCACCAAGGGGCTTCTGCTGGATATCGATTCAGGCTCCGGGAAAGCGGTTGTGCCACATTGACCTGGAGGAGAATGTCTTCTTCCTGGAATCTTGGGACATCTGGGACGTCATCCGGCAGTTCCTCAGCCCACCTGAGATGTGGGCACACTTGAATCGCCTCGGGATGGAGGTGTCGGGGATAGGCCCAGTCCAGGCCGGCTTCACAGTGTCTCCTGTGGAGGCAGAGCAGTACCTGAATGAGCTGGAGGACTACATTCATTCCCGCGGCGTCCCGCGTCCGCTGACAGATCGGGTGAAGGTGCTACTGAATCGAACGGTTCCTCCGCAGCCGTCAGCCTCTGATCTGAGGGAGCGTTTCCCCCTATCGGTAGACTCGGAGGAATCCTCCTGGGGTAACGAGGCCGGCAGAGGGAGTCCACTAGAGGAGGGAAAAGTCGGTACTCAGGGCTCGGACTCCGATTACTTCGCAAAGATCCTCGACATAGAATTATGAGCCTCTTTCCCCACGGTCCGTTCTCAGGCCACTACAGGTTTCTTACGAATGCGTGAACAGTGCAGGAGGAACTTGTGCGCCAGCTGCGCTCGCGCTCGGCGGGTGATGACGCAGGGCCTTCGGGATCTGATCCTGTGGTCGCGTCCGGTTCGGTGTCTGGCGGGGCTGGGGCACCTGAGGTGGCTCTCCCAGAACCTTCAGATCTTCCGACAATATACGGGGGGGCCTCATGTATGGGCCTTGTGAGCATCGGCTCGGGAGCAGCACCAAGGGTTTGACTTTTGTAAATCTCCTTCCATGGATTCATTTCCGCTGTGCACAGGTCGTGCTTAACTGATGTCCATGTTCTTCCAAGTTGAGAGCAGTTCTTCGAATGGCGTGGGTTGCTGCGGCGAGACTGGTCGGGATGTCTGGCGGTATCCCTCCCAGGGGCATTCCGGTGATGGTGGGGATAATCACTTCACCTACCCGCCCGGCAGCACTTCCTGTTGCTGGTTGAACCGCTGATAGGGTCGTCCCTGAGGTCATTGAGGTGGGATCCGATGGTGAAGATCAACCAACCACCTCAAGTCCTGCTGCATCTGCTCCGGTGCCGGGCGTCGCGTCGGGTTCAACGCCAGACGCGGATCCTGCCGAGGACTTCTTGCGGGCGTATCCAGCATACGTGCCCGCCGCTCGGGCGGACTGGGACGAAACGACCTCCGATGAAGAGGACAGAAAAATCGTCTGTGGCCGATCGTGGAAGTTAATCAGGCGCTTCATTGAGAAAACCCCCATGAGCTATGGCTGGGTGAGATGGGAAGGCTCCGCTCACGACTGCGCGAGTTGTGTGCCGGTGGAGTGGATGCCCATCGTCCTCATGCGCTCATCTAGGATCTTATGGCTTAGAAGATCCGGGAGTATGATCGTGGGCTCAGCGTGGGCTGGCAAAGGAAGAAGGAGACCAATATCAAGAAGCTCCAGGAGGCTGAGAGTGAGGTCCGACTACTACAAATCTGCGAGGATGAGCACTCGTCCACTCTTAAAGAAAATTCCGATCTAATCTCGCGACTGAAGGCCCAGCTGGCAGAGGAGAGGAGGGCCTGAAGTGGGCTTCTGAAGAGATGGCCATTATCCGGGTCGCCGTACAGCGGGCCCGAACTGAGGCTGATGAATTGCGCCCCGTCACCGCTGAAGAAGAGCAGGAGCTGGGTCAACGGCAGCAATTCTTAGACACCACAAGTCAGAGGGTGGCGGAGCTGCAATGCTCTTTCAACGGGGTCAATCCATCCATGGGGGGAGTTGACCCTCGAGTACTGTAACAATTGAAAACCATTTAGTGGTACTCTCATGCTTCGATTCTTTTTTCAAATGTCGTAGCATGCACGATTTCCACTGTTTGCACCAGTTTTTTACTCCCTTACATAGGAGTGTACACCGGGATTCGGGCCTCCGGGGTTTGGGTAACCTGTCCAGATTTCTGGGGAGTATGAGGGACCTGACTAGAGAAACGAGTTCACAGAACAGCCGAATTACCGTTTCTTGCGTGCTCTTGCGCACGAATGGTGCAACGCCAGGGGCGCTGAAATCGGTCCGAACATATAGGGGTGGGAAGTGTGCATCACGATACCCACGATTCGGAACGTTGTGAGGGTGGCGTGACAATGAAGAACAATCGTTAACCTTGGCAGAAAAACGATGTCCCTACTGCGTTATCCTGAAACGGGGACATCAAATCAGGGTTGAATGTTGACCGTGTTCGAAACACAGGACCATGTCACAAATTTTGTCGCTCTGTCTTCCGGGAAGTTGGCCCAGGACAGCAGGCAGACCAGGGGACAGGCCTTGAAACTGTTAGGGGGTTCCTTGGAACGTCGGCCCAGGACAACAGGCAGACCATAGGTCAGGCCTTAAAACTATTGGGGGGGGGGGGGTTCCTCCAGACATGGAAAAGGATGAGAGTCCGAATATCGGGGGAACTCAAAGCGTGGAATGTGGAGTGAGGGTTTGTTCAGACAGAGTCCAACACTCAGGAAACTACACCACCGTGGTGGGAGTACGCCAAATGGGCGCATTGGTTTGATCGTGGATCATTCCTTCTTTCAGACAGGGCCTCTCTGATGAGAGAGTCTGTTGCTTCCCAGTATTTGGGGCATCCTAAATTCATCCAGGGCGGTGTTGTGGATGTTCGATTCCTTATGAGGGGTCCGACCAAGGGGCTGGAAAGGGGAAGAACAGGTTTTGCAACTCCTGGGGGCTGGACCTTGGGTAAAGTACCGGGGTGTCCCTACGTATCCCATGAGGATGGGAATCAAGCCACACGTAGTTCTGGAGGTACAATTTAACTTCATGTAGGACGAAATGCCTTCTTGCGCCGGTACACATTCCACCAAAACTACTAAACCCACGTGAGTCATACTCGGTGTGGGAAACAAGAAGTAGTGAAGAAATTTCCCTGACACAAGTGGGGGTATTCTAGGGTGATGGGACGCTCGGAGAATACCGGCCCAACGATGCTAACACACCCATATGGCGCACTCAGACGCGCGAAGAGACAAAGCCGAGCGTGTCAGAATTCCACTTGAACATGAGGAAGTGGAGATGTGGGAATCATGACACTCGATATTTGGATGGTAGTGGTGGTGGAGTAACGATATTGGAGTACTACTAACCATGGTGGAGAAGCAGCATCAATATCGCAATGCCCAAGAATGGAGACAAACAAATGAGGGTCGACCGTTGACCATGTTCGAAACACGGGACCTTGTCGCAAATGTCGTCTGAAGTCTTTTGGGGCATTGGCCCAGGACAGAGGGCGGATCTTAGATCAGGCCAGGACTGTTAGGGGGTCCCCTCAGACATGGAAGCAGGCGATTATCCAAATGGTGAGCCCACAAATCTTGGACATGGAACGAGGGGATGTCCCCGTGAAGATTTCATACTCCGGGATTTTGTCTAAACGCATAAGGATGCGCTGATGGGGGTACTAGACAGAGAGGGTCGAGTCCCTTTCCCATAGGGGGGATCTTAGTTTTAAGGTCATAGAATTCAGACCAAGGATGATCTTATTTTAGGGTCGTAGAATTCGGACCAGGATGATCTTAGTTTAGGTTCGTAGAATTCGGACCAGGGTAGATCTTAGTTTTAGGTCGTAGAGCTCAGACCATGGAAGGGGGAATTGGGGCGTGCACGGCACGGTGAACAACCCGACGTGAATGAGGACACAATCCCACAATGTACTATATAATCCCCTTGAAGATGGTCCTGAGAAAAGTGCAAAGGCGTTCCTACGTATCTCATAAGGATGAGAATCAAGCTGAACGTAGTTCTGAGGATGATCTTAGTTTAAGGTCTTAGAGCTTGGACCATGGGCGATCTTAGTTTACGGTCGTAGAGCTCGGATCAGGGGAGAGAATGAGAGGCACATGATGGGGTAACTATAAGGCCCGACGTGAATGGGGGCTTACGTCCCTCTCACCACGTGTTCTCTGTTCTCTGGAAGGGTGCTTGAGTCAAGGGACTGAACACGAGGATGAGGTTGGGCTCATGGGGAATACCCAGCCGTTCCTACGTATATCATAAAGATGAGAATCAAGTCGTACGTAGATCTGGAGATGGCACAGTACAGTGAGGTAATAGTTCCATGGATGGAAGGGACACGGGGTCTGGCCCACGCGCCGAGAGAAGCGGTATTTGATATATCTCATTTGTCCTTTGAGGTTAATGGTTTTTTGTGTGAAACGACAGACCTAGGGTAGAAAGTCCTGGTGTCGCCACAATAATCAAGCCATAGCAGGCATTGACAAATGGTATGGAAGATAACCAATACCCAACGTGATGTCCTCCATGATGAGGTCAACACAATGCGGCACCATTTTTCATCGTGCGGCCAGAACGATAGTGTCATAGTTTAGGGTCGCGTGATAGGACTCGACATGCATTTTAACGTCATGCAGCGCAGACGTAGCAGAAACGATGCTAGACGGGGAATGTGTACAGTGTTGCGAAACACCATCGACGTGAATGAGGACATAATCCCATGATTACATCGTACACCATTCCGAGAGGGAATCCTCAGGCCGAGAGGACAAAGAGGTGAAACTGGGGGGAGAGGTTGGCTCCCCAAACTGGCTGGGCCCGAAGACAAGATGTCCGGGCGGTCCTACGCTTCCCATTAAGGTGGGAATCATGCTGTACGTAGTTCTGGGGATGCAGTTTAACATCATGTGGGACGAAGAGGGGGCTAATTCTCACAACGATGTGTGCGTGGAGCAGTCATTGCAAGCCCGACGTGAATGGGGATATGATCCCAGGCTTACGTCACACAGTCCCGGAGTCGGGGTCCTGAAGGTAGGACCGAAGATTAGCTGAACTCGAGCTAGGCCCAAAGACAGGAGGTCTGGGCATTCCTACGTATCCCATTGAGGTGGGAATCAAGCTGCACGTAGTTCTGGGGAGATCCTAGTTTAGGGTCTTAGAGCTCAGACTGTGGGAGATCTTACTTTAGGGTCATAGAGCTCGAACCCGGGGAGATCTTAGTTTAGGGTCATAGAGCTCGGACCAGGGTAGATCTTAGTTTAGGTTCATAGAGCTCGGACCGGGGTAGATCTTAGTTTATGGTCGTAGAGCTCAGACCGTGGGCTGATACCTCTCCATGTAACTGCGGACCTCAACCCAATCCCTAAGCCCACGTGAGTTAAACACATTGTAGGAAACAAGGGGGGAAGATCCTCATAACAATACTTGGGAAAGCCACCCGAGGGAAGTCGGCGAATGGTCTCGAAGGACACCTTGACACGGATTCGTTCCCCGACACACGGATGCGCACCGAGGAATAGTGCCAAGAGGGTTGAGACTCTCCTTGGACCTGATGGAGTGAAGAAAGGTGTGAATCACACAACCAACACTTCGGGCTTAATAAGGATTTTAGGCGTAATGACATAGGGGTACTGTTGACCGTGTTCGAAACGCAGCACCGATGTCACACTGACCCATAGTGGAGACGAACAAATGAGGACCAACCATATACCATGTTCGAAACACGGGGCCCTGTCGCAAATGTCGTCCAAGACCCTGGGAAACATTAGACCAGGACAACAGGCGGACTGTGGGTCAGGCCTTGAAACTGTTAGGGGGGTTCCTTGGAATGTTGGCCCAGGACAGTAGGCGGACCATAGGTCAGGCCTTGATTGTTAGGGTGTTCCCCCGGGTGTGGAAGGTAACGAAAGCCCTGATGAAAGGAAGAACGATGCCTAAAAAGTGGTAGGAACATGTCCTGAGCAGAGTCCGACATTCCAGGTAATAACCAGAGTGACCTTAGGCACATTGGTGAGCTTCCGAAAAGGGTCGGCATGACAACTCCGAGGGGAGAATCGGCCAAGGGGCCAAAGCGGGACAGAAATTCCCGGAAATTGGGGCTGGACCTGAAGCCTAGGCATTCAAGCGATCCTACGTATCCCATGAGGATGGGAATGAAGCCACAAGTAGTTCTAAAGGGGGCAGTTTAACATCATGCAGGATGAAAGAGGGAGTAAGGCATTCCTAAACGGGAGGCGCATGGTGCGGTAAATAAACCGACGTGAATAGGGACATAATCCCGTGCTCACACCATACGTCTCGCACAAAGGGGGAACTTGGGCCAGGGGCCCAAATCAGGGTATAGATTCCTGGAAGGTGGGGTTGGACCTGAAGCCTAGGCATTCAAGAGATCCTACGTATCCCATAAGGATGGGAATCAATCCATACGTAGTTCTCGAATAGCAGTTTAATGTCATGCGGGATGAGGTAATGTTTTAACGTCATGCAGGACGAAGTGAACAGTTTTACGTCATTCGGGAAGAAGAAGGGGCATTCCCAAACATGAGGCATATGGTGCGGTAAGCAAACTGACGTGAACAAGGACATGATCCCATATCACACCATGCGTTTCGTACAAAGGGGAAACTTGGGCCAGGGGCCCGGAGCATGATAGAGACTCCCGGAAGGTGGGGATGGACCTGAAGCCTAGGAATTAAAGCAATCCTACATATCCCATAAGGATGGGAATCAAGCCATACGTAGTTCTAAAGGCGCAGTTTAACGTCATGAAGGACGAGATGCAGTTTAACGTCGTGCGGGACGAAGTGAACCATGGGCCCAAAAAGGGGCAAGGGGCCTAAGAAGGCCCTGATCGGGAGATGTGTGTGTGGCATAGATGGTAACCTGATGTGGATGGGGACATGAACCCATGCTCCCATCACACACTTTCCCTTTTGTAGAGGATCTGGGCCGGAGGCCCAAAAAGGCCAAGGGGCCTAAGGCTGATTCCGGGTCAGGGGGTGGGTATGGCTTAGCCAGCAACCCGACGCGAATGAGAACATGATCCCATGCTTATGCCGTACACCTTCCCCCTCCTGTAGAGGATGACCGGGGCCGGAGCCCGACTGCTAATACCACTTGGAGGAAAGTTGTAACTCCAGGATGGGTTGGGTGCGTCATTGGTCTTGGGGTGAACCCAAAGACCCAGGGCACTGTTGACCATGTTCGAAAACATAGCATCCCTATGATGACCGGTTGAGAGCTACCTGACTTGAGTTGGGGCAAGTGCGCACCCTGCTATATGTCTTGACCAGAAGGGAAGATTTTGGCTTTTGGGCTGGGCTGACAGATGAAATGTCCGGGCATTCCTACGTATCCCATAAGAATGGGAATCAAGCCGTACGTAGTTCTTGAAGGCCATGCAGCTTTATGTCGTGCGGTAAAGACATGGGGGAATAGAAGAACAGAGGTGGGCGCGTGATGCGACCGCCATAATCCTCGTTCGAGTGGGGCCAAGAAAGCCTATTACAGAACACGTGAGGACCCTCCATGGAATCTATACCCAGATGGGGATAGTCGAAAGGGGAGAGACCGGGGACGGGCTCCAGACGGGACGTCTGAGCGTTCCTATGTATCCCATATGGATGGGAATCAAGCCACACGTAGTTCTAATGGTGCAGTTTAACGTAATGCAGGATGAGATGCAGTTTAACGTCGTACATGACAGAATGCAATTTAACGTCGTGCAGGATGGGATGCAGTTTAACGTCGTGCTGGACGGAGACACACCTTGCCGGGGAATTTGTATGGTACAGAGGGTAACCCAACGTGAATGAGGAAATAACCCCATGCTCGCATCATAAAATCTCACAGGAGGGTCTGAGTAGTGGAAGTCCACGAGGCTTCGGTCAGGGAGGATTGACCGGCATGCAGTTTATCGTCTTGCAGGGAGGATGGGGACCATGGGCCTGGAAAAGGAGGCCAAGAGGCCTGGAAGTAATCCTTGATCATGGGGTATGTACGGCATGGACAGTAACCCGACGTGAATGAGGAAATAACCCCATGCTACACCGTACAATCCCACATAGATCTTGGGACAGGGGCCCGAAAAGGCCAAGGGGCCATGAAAAGGATGTCTCTATTTCGGAAACGTGTACGGCATGGCCAATAATCTGGCGTGAATGGGGAGATGGTCCCATACCACACCGTGCAATCCCAAAGAGATCCTGGGCCAGAGGCCCGAAAAGGCCATAGGGCCTGGAAAAAACGTGGGGGTTGAAGCGGGACTTCGGTCAAGAGAGGTGTTTGACACGGCGAGTAGCCTGACATGAATGGGGACAGGGTCCCATACTACGTTGTACAATCCCTGACATGAACTTGGGTTAGGATCCCGAAGAGGCCAGGGGGCCTTGGTCAGAGAGGTCTGACCAGCTTGTAGTTTAACGTCTTACAGTGGGGACGAGTGTGCAGTTTTGAGGTCGTGCGGGACCGTACAGTTTAAGGTCATGCCAGACCATACAGTTTAAGGTCGTGCCGGACCAGAACGCGCAGTTTAATGTCATGCGAGACCATGAAAAGATCTTAGTTTTAGGTCTTAGAGCATGGACCATAGGGCAGTTTAGGGTCGTACGGGACCATGTACAGTTTAAGGTCGTGTGGGACCATATAGTTTAAGGTCGTGCCGGACCAGAACGCGCAGTTTAAGGTCATGCAGGACCATGAAAAGATCTTAGTTTTAGGTTTTAGAGCTTGGACCATAGGGCAGTTTAGGGTCGTATGGGACCATGTACAGTTTAAGTTCATGAGGGACCAAGTGTATTTTAACGTCATACAGGACGAGGGCAGTCAGGAAATGTATCGCTTGAGGAACTTGGCGTTGGTGGGAGGAGTTATACGCTCACCATCCGTGGTCACCAGGGAGTATGCTCCATTGGGGTAAACCCTGTGAACGACATATGGTCCTTCCCATTTGGGTTCTAGCTTAGGTGGTTTCCAATAGGGGATCATTGGCGCTCGGGGGGGCCAACACCAGGTCACCTTGCAGAAAAGAGTGAAGATGAACATTCTTGTTGAAGGCTCTGACTATCTTGTTCTGATTCCTTTCCAGGCTGTGCAGGGCACGAAGCCTGTTCTCGTCCAATGCTTCCAACTCAGCCAGACGGACCTCAGCCTCTTTATCGGGCGTTTTCCGGTCGTAGACTGCCGTGCGCAAGGACGACAGCTGGATTTCGATGGGCAGAACAGACTCAGCCCCATACACCAGGGAATATGGTGTCACCTGGGTGGAATTGCGAGTCGTCGTCCTGTAGGCCCAGAGGGCATTGGGGAGCTTGTCCGGACAACTTTTCTTGTTCAGACCAACCATCTTCTGCAGAATGTTAGAGAGGGTCTTGTTGAATACCTCGATCTGTCCATTTTCCTACGCATGATAGAGAGAGTTATGGTTTGAGGGGATGTTTTACTTGGCGTACAATTTCTTAAGCTTAGATGCTCGGAAGTTGGTGCCGTTATCGGTGAGGACAGCATGACGAACTCCAAACCTGTGGATGATATTGGAGCTTAAGAAGTTGACGATAGTGAGGGCCTTGACTTCTTTGAGTGGAACAGCTTCTGCCCACTTGGAGAAGAAGTCTGTAGCAGTTAGGATGAATCTGCACTGACGAGCTCTCACTGATGGGTATGGCCCCATGACATCAAGTACCCATACATAAAATGGCCAGGAGTACATGGTGGAGTGAAGAGGCTCCGGTGGTCGATGTAGGAAATTAGCATGCAGTTGGCATGCGCGAAATCTCTTGGAAAACTCAATACAATCATAGATCATAGAGGGCCAGAAATATCCCAATATCCGGATTTGATGGGACAACTTTGGCCCAACCTGGTGGGCACCACAGGAACCGGTATGAACCTCTTGCATAACCTGAGAAATCTCGACTCCGTGAATGCACCGGAGGAGAACACCATCGAAGCTCCGCTTGTAAAGGATCCATTCAAGGCTGGGACCACTCTGGAGAGTAAACTGTAGTGCGCGGCATCGAATCCGCTCGCGCTCGACCTGATCATCTGAGAGGCAACTGCTTTTGAGATACTCGACAAAAGGTGCCCTCTAGTCGGGGGTGGCCTCAGCTATTGCATCTAGAGACCCTGGTGCTCCTGAGGTGGAGGGTCCGGCGATAAGATGGCTTACCCGCAGACCGTCATCATCCCCTCGGGTGGCGGGAGCGATAACTCTTCGGTGCGCCACCTGTATGATCAGGTCATCCTGCTCGGGTTCTGTGAGTGACGTAGCCAAGCTGGACAAGGCGTCTGCTCGACCATTCTACGACCGAGGGACATGGGTGACCTCTGGTCGAGAAGGGAACTGGGCCATTAGGCAGAGGGTGCACTCCAACAATGGCACGAGCTATGTCTTCATGACGACATAATCATCGTTGACCTGCCTGATGACTAATTCGGAATCCCCTTTCATGTGTAAGTGGGGGACATCGATTTCAAGGGCCAGCTCAAGGCCGGTGATGAGAGCCTGATACTCTGCCTCGTTGTTAGTGCAGCCTTCTGACAACAGGAATGAGTATGGCAGGACAACTTGTGCTGGGGTGATGAATACGACATTTATACCCACTCTGTTGAGCTTAGGGTCGTTGAGCCTTCTACCGGTGGGACTCCGGGAGGCACCATCAAAGTGCATTTGCCAACATGACAAGGTATGGTCGACTGAGAGGATAGCCTCATCAGGAAAATCCAGGTCTAGGGATTGATCCGCAGGGGCTAGATGGGCAGCTAGAATGTCTGCCAACGCCTGCCCTTTGATGGCCTTCTGAGGCACAAACCTGATGTCAAACTGCTGGAGAATCACCACCCACCGTGCTAGTCGGCCAGTCAACATGGGACGGTTCAGAATGTACTTTAGCGGGTCTACTCGAGAGGCCAACTATACCTCATGGTGCTGCAAGTAATGCCGCAATTTCTGGATGGCAAATACGAGTGCAAGACATCTCTTCTCAATGGGAAAGTATCTGGTCTTCGTGCCGAGGAGCATGCGGCTGAGGTAGTAGAGACTTTTATCCGTACCCTCATTGTTCTTCTGGGTGAGAAGCATGCCCATGGATCATTCCAAGGCGGTCATGTAGAGGACCAGCGGCTTGCCGGGGACGGGTGGCTTCAGGACCGGAGGTTAGAGCAGATACTACTTGATCTCCTCAAAAGCGGTTTGGCACTCTTCATCCCACTCATAGGTGGAGCCTTTCTTCATGAGCCTAGAAAAGGTCTTACACTTGCCAGCCAAATTCACAATGAACCGGCATATATAGGCTAAGTGGCCTTGGAGTCCTCGAAGCTTCCGAATATTACTCGGGGGAGGCATCTGGCTGATGGCCTTGATCTTCCCCGGGTCGATCTCGATGCCTTAGTATCTGAACACGAAGCCGAGGAACTTCCCAGAGGTGACCCCGAAGGCGCACTTCAGTGGGTTTATCTTTAAGTGGCGGGAACGGAGGAAGTCGAACCCTTTTTCAAGGTCCTTGAGATGGTACTGGAATTGGCGGGATTTAACCACCAGTTCGTCTACGTAGCATTCCACCAATGTCCCGAGAATCGGCTTGAATATGCGATGCATGACCCTCTGATAAGTGGCACCTGCATTTTTCTAGCCGAAGGGCATGAATCGGTAACAAAACGTACCTTGGGGAGCCCTAAAAGCGGTGGACTCCTCATCCTCAGGGGCCATCCGGATTTGGTTGTACCCGGAATACCCATCCATGAAGGAGAGAGCCTGGAACGCGGCTGTGGCATCGATCAACAATTCTATCACTGGAAGGGGAAAATCATCCTTCGGGCAGTAGCAGTTGAGATCACGGAAGTCGATGCAGACTCTGATCTGTCCGTTCTTCTTCCTGACTAGCACAATGCTCGCTAGCCACTTGGGGTACTAGACCTCCTTGACTATGTTGGCTTTGATTAGCTTATCAACCTCGGCCTCGACCATAGCACCGTGAGAAGGGTGCATTCTTCTGTGAGGTTGTTTGAACCCGCGATGGTTCGTCGGAAGACCAAGGCAGTGGAAGGCTACCTAAGGATCTAGTCCCGACATCTCATCGTAATTCCAGGAAAACACGTCACGGTGCCGCTTATGGAAGTCCACGTACTACTGTTGTTCCTCAAGGGACAAGGCGACGCTGATCAATGTGGGCCTCGGGTCTGCCTCACTATCAAGGTTCACCTGCACCAGTTCATCGACCGTGGTGGCAACGCCTTCTTCAAAGGTGGGGGAGCATCCTCCAAATCCTCTTCTGTGCCCGTGGTCGGGTCTTCCGCAAGGGAAATTGCTTCCGAGCTACCAGACTCCGATGGAGGGGTGGTGCCAGCTTGAGCGGCCGTGGTTCTCACATCAACAGGCTCCTGCACCACTGAGACCATGTCGACGAAGGCGGTTGACCCGATTCCATCCGGCCTTCGGCCCAAGGGGCCACGCTTGATGATATCAAAGAAGTGGTGGCACGTCGGTTCAAACCGGTCGATTACTACTCGACGGAAGAGGCATGTATGGTGTACTGTCGTCGCCATGCACCTAACGTTCCTGTACTGCACAGGAGTGGGAGGTTCTGGAATGAACTGAGCTTGATCGGTGTAGGAGTACGAGGTGATTTCCCAACGTTGCTTGGATTTGAGAACATGCCTTACTTTAGTACACGAAACAATGAATCACTGCCCCATGTCGGGGGTCGTGGCCTCCAACCGATGGATTGGGAATATGTAAGCGTCATCCAGTCCCATCCCGGGACCTCTCGCAGCCGGAGCGGGTTCATCATCATCCAACAGGACTTTCTTGTCCTTGCTCTTGTAATAGTCGGCGTCTAGATAACGGGCTTCACAAGTGGAAAAAGGAGACGAGTCTCTTTGGAGCACGCCTACTCGACCGTTTAGGGAGTATTTGAGGCACTGGTGATATGATGAAGGGACCGCTGCATGCAGATGGAGCCATGGTCTGCCCATCAATGCATTGTACGCGGTGTCCTGGGAGACAACCATAAATTCGGTGCTGGAAACCAGGCCGCCGAACTGGGTCTTCAAGTGGATCTTACCGACCGGGGTCTGCTCGGTCCTGTCATACCCCTGGATTCTAATATCGGAGGGAGTTAAATCATCCTCTGACAGGCCCAGCTTCCGCAGTGTCCGAGTCAGGATTAGGTTGATCCCCGAACCCGTGTCAACGATACAACGGCGGACTTCCACACCGTTGAACTATCCAGTGATGTACAGTGGGAGAATGTGTCCCTGTATGAGAGGGTCTTCATCTTAACCATAGAACGAGATAATCACCTGACATTCGGCGTCCTCAATCGTCTCAGAGTGGAAATCTTCTGCAGCTGCTACCTCTGTCTCGAACTGGGGGGGGGGGATATTTAGGGCCTCGGAAAGCGCCTCATGCATTTCGGACGATAAGCGGAGAGCCTCAAGGATAGACAGTCTTGCTGGAATACAGGAAAGATGCTTCAAGACATCGTACTTCCGTGCCAGGCGTGGGCCTCTGCCTGCGGGCGGTTGCTCTGCAAGTGGAGGCGCGGCGAGCCCTACTGGATGGACCCGCGGCTGACTGGCACTTGGTGCATCCCGTCGTCTGCTAGTCGATGCCTGATGGGTGTCGGTCGGACGATCAGACAACTGTGGTCGGCCCGCGGTATGGCGAGACTGCTCTGCCAGATCCAATAGCACAAACGGTGGTGGAGGTAAATCTAAGGGCACCGGATGAGGTTGTGCGTGCTGAGATCTGCGCTGAGCCTGTTGTCTGGTTTCAGTAGCATGCACGGTCTTGCTGACAGTGCCTCGATGACCCACGCGGTTGTGTCCCGCCGACGTTGATGTCGACTGGGGACGTTGGGGAGGTCTGTATAGCATTCCCCATCATCGGGAGTCATGTAGGGACTTACCAGCTCAACGGTGTTAACCGAAGCGCACCCTTGACTGTCACTCGACGAGTCATCTACCACTGGGCGGATTATGGGAGGGATCCCCATTTTAGGGGGAATGAAGTCACCAAGAGTGTGGGATGAGGATGGAAATGGCGGAGCGTACTCTTTCTTCTTACGCTGGCGCTGCTTACTCTTTGTAGAAGGGGTCGGCTGAGATGATGACGTGGAGGCATCAGCTGCTTCCCCCGAAGGCTCTGGATGATTCAGGCGTGCCCGAATGATACCATGGTCAAGAGAAACTGTTTTACGAGCCATCCAGCCTAAGACCCGCGAATGGGAACCTGCTGCCACTCGCCTTCATCGTCACTACCACCTTCTGGTCTCGTAGAGTCACCCGCCACTTGTGCCGGAGCCGGGATGAGCCTGACTATGTTGTTATTGACCTGGTCTTGGAGCCAGTCTTTAAAAACAAAGCACTTCTTGAGGGTATTCCCCAGGAACCAGTGGTAGGAGCAGTAGTCAGGGCGATTGGTGAGGTGTGCCTCTGCCGGCCTTCTGCACTCAGGAAAATGTACGATACCCTGCTCGAGGGCACTTCGGAAGTAACCAAGGACCTGATCCTCGTTGAACTAGTAAGTAGGGTGCCTTCTTACCGGATATGGGGATCTGGGAGCCTGGCCCTGATGAGGGGCCTGAGGGGCCTTCCGGGGAGGCGGCTCCTGATTGTCTCGCCTTGGTGGTGGTGGTGCATTGCGTGGGGAACCTGTCGGTTTTGAGGCGGTCTCTACTGAGCGGGAAGCTGCGCCTGGGGTGGAGGATCCCTACGGGGTTGCGGAGATGACGCTACTAGTAGCAACTCTAGCTGTTGGGGGGCCTCTACTTGGGCCACCGTAGTGGGTTCGGCTCTGGCTCTCCTTGCCGGGATTACAGAGGGCGGCAGGCGCGCCTGACTTGCCTATTGCAGAGCTTCTTCGAGGCGCTGGACCTTGTCCGAGAAGTCCCGAAATCCTCCAGGTTAGTTCTGGGTAATCAGGGAAGGAACCAGTTCAGTCTTGACGTTCCCTACACACATCGTCAGTAATTTCTCTTGAGTCAGTGGCAGATCCAGGGAGTATGTCATCCCTTTCCACCGGGCGATGAAGTCCGCGACTCGCTCATCAGGCCTTTGTTTTCACTTCAAGAGGTCTGTGATACTGGTCTTTCACGTGGTGGAGCTGAACTTGTACAAGAACTACCGACGGAGATCCTCCCAACAGGTCACTGATCTGATGGGTAGCTGGCTGTACCAGACAAATGACGGGCCCTCCAATGTTTGTACGAAACATCAGAGATTGGCAGCTTCTTGCTGCGCCGGGGTTCCCAACATGGGGAAAACCTAGAGGTGAAGTGGGCCAAGTGCTGAGGAGGATCCCCCGTCCCATTGAAGGGTGAGAAAGTGGGGCTCCTAAACCCAGGAGGTGAGGCATATCATCTACCCATGCGGGATACTGCTTTCCATCTGGTGGAACTGCCACTACCACATCTCCAACGCCTAGAGACGGGAGATAAGTGCTGCTATAAGATGATCCGGATGGGGGGCCCTGTCCTGACGGGGATCCATGAGTACAAGTGAATTACCGGGTTCTTCAACACAGTAGTCGTCTTCAGCGGCTCGTGGAGCGGCTGGTGGAAAGGCCCGTGGGGCGGTTGGCGGATCCCGGGCTGGATTCCTCGGATTGCAACGCCATTCAGGAGGGTTTGGCGAGATATACCGCGCCCTCTTGCCGTATGCTCCGGCTTCCTCCCTGTATGTGGGAACATCATGACTAGGGTTGCCTGGAGGCATCTCGGTAGGGGGAAACTGTTCCAGCCCCTGCTGCCCCTGCCTAGGGTCACCATAATCAGGTCGCCACTCCGCAGCTCATTCGGCCAGGAGTTCATCGACTAGCCTCTTCTGCTCTGTGAGCTGCTGGCATAGCGTGACCTTATCAGGTTCTTCGTCCGCCTTCTTCACCGAAGTGGACGGGTCGGAGCTCTTAGCAGCTCCGACGTGCTCCTTGCCTTTAACGACATTCCGACTGAGCACCAACGATTCGGTCGACACAGGGAGTCCCAGCACACTTCTCTGAAGATGGGTAACCCTCCCTAATATATCCGGCAATGGCGGTACACCCACAGGGTGAAAATATTCGTCGAGAAGATCCAACTCATCTTCCTCGTCTACTACGTCAGCCATGTGGACTGCTACCCTTCTTGGGGGAATGTCCTCGATATCGCATAGAGAATTAGGTTGCTGAAGGATGGGATCAAAGAGGAGGGCAACGTACTGTCCCCAGCCACGGACTTGAAAATGGGGGGAAGCTTCCCTAATAACTCTGCGGAGTTCTTTGAAACTCTGTACGCATTTTCATTGCAGCGCGCTTTGGCGACCCGGAGACTCAGGGCACTGGGCCACGGGGAGTGCAGTCAAGTCAACCAAACGGCATTGCTTGCCAATTTCCTCGTGGTGCTGGTGGCTTCTAGGGTACGTCACCGGCTCATAGCGTACGCGGAAGTGCGTCGCCCACAGGGTTTGGCGGAAGCATCCTACCTCCTCCTGGGTGAGGGATTCCGGTGCGCGGAAACCCGGCTTCGCCGCAGGCCAGAACATATCCGGGAAGTGATCCGCTGTGAGATATTTAAGAAGCTCCTAGGTTCGGATTCAAGGTCAGGCCCTGTGTTGCCCCACTCGTTGACCGGAGGCAGCTGAGGAACCAGTAGTGGCACCGAGGAGAACCGCTGGTACAGTATGCTGGGCAGTGGAGAATACGGCGTGCGAGCTGACTTTCCACCGAACTCTGGGCCATCATCTGAAGAGTGAGGTGACCTGATCATGATGTCCCGGTAGGATGGGCAGATGATCACAGCTTCTAGTGCAGGGGTTTCGGTTACCAGGGGTGGGTTGCACCGTTGGTCAACCGACACTGGCCCCCAAAATAGCTCTCCATGATCCCTGGTAGAGGTAGAAGGTGTTTCTGGCGGCGACAGTGGTGACTGCACGGTCATAACCTGCAGGTTTCCCACAATTTCTTCCTCCTAGATGTACCGACGGAGGGAGGCGGGAATCCGATAGACCTCGCCTTCAGGGAGGATGAGGTTGACACGCCTTGTTCCTGCCTTGGTCTTGGATGGGGAGGAGCGGGGAGAATATTCCATCGCTAAGTCGCATTTCGGTTCAGAATCCGAGAAGAGGACTGGTTTGATCTCCACCCGGGCCTTCCCAGGGTTCTTCTTTTGGTGGTGACGACCTGCTCTCCTGCCCCAGGATTGTTCTTCGGGACAGGGCTGAGTCTCGGCAGGTAGCCTCGGGGCCGCGTTGGTGCTGGGGCGGAGAGGACTTCCACCCGAGAAGGCCGGAGTGTGAGGGGCACCGGGGAAGATGTCAAAGGGTACATGGGGAGGGCCTCCACGTACTGCACCTATGCGGGCAGGGCCCCTGTTGGAACCGGCATGAGCATGGGGAGGACCTCCATGATTGGTGCGGGCGGAGTGAGGCTGACCTTCACCCTTGTGGTTTCTAGGGCGAGGAGGACCTTCTCCCGTCGCATATAGGCCGTAGGGAGGATCCCCAGGTTGGTGAGGGACCGGATGTATGGTAGCTTCGCATCGACGGTCGGGGGCTGAAGGGATTCCATGCCCAGCTTGGTGGGCGCGGGAAATGCTTCCGCCCCGGGTGTCGCTGCCTCGGGGCAGGACTTCATTCGAGATGGGGGTAGCGCGAGGAATACCTCCATGGAGAGCATCAGAGTGGGGAAGGCCCACGCCCGGTGAAGTGGTAGTACAGGGAAGGTCTCCGTACGGGGCGACATCACCGCGAATTGGTTCGCGGCGGTCACCAATCGGGCCTACGACCCGGGGAGTCGGGCCTGCGACCCGGGGAGTCAACCCAGCTGGCCCATGGGGCGGTTGGGGTCTCAATCCCGGACGGGCATAGAAGCGTCCCGACACAGCATGTACAGGGATCTCGTAACCCTCGTCGACTGTGGCTGGGGCCACAATAGCTGTTGACGTGGACGCCCCTTGGTCGACATCCTTGGCTCGGGCCCGGCATTGACGTCGGGTCGAGCGGGCTGGTGCAGGCGGTGCAGAGGCATATCCTTCCTGCTCCTCTAGTAGGGCCTAGAGGCAGCGTTGACGCGGCCGAGTGGGGGCCCTTTCCTAGAGCCCTTGAACCGGAGCCTGATCGGGCGGTGACAGACATTACCCACCTCATTGGCGTGAGGCAGGAAATCGTCGGAGTGTTCTAGGGACAGACTACCGAAACGGTTGGATGTCGGAATGGGGAGCAGGGGCTCCCTACGCGGCCCTTGGAGGCGGCATTGGTGATGGGGCCTGAATGCCTCTAGGTCTATGCAAGCCATATCCCGAGTCGGGATGACCCCTTCCTCCTCGTATTTTCATACAAGGCTGTTGATCACCCACCGTTGGATAACCTCCGACGGGGAGAGGGGACGTGGGCGTCCCACGTGCATGGATGCCGTTGCCGTGGTGGTCGTGGTGAAGCCACTTGGTACGGCTAGACCTGCATTTCCCCCGCCCCTGCGTGGGCGAGCGGGCGGCGATCTCGTCTTTGTAGTAGCAACCTGATTCCTGGGAAACAGGGAGATTGGCTCATCAGTACTGCGAGAGGAGATATTGACAACCAGTGCCCCAGCGTTCCTACGTCTTCCATGATCGGTAAGAGGGATCCACGCCGACAATGTCGCAGAACGGAATGCTACACATTCTACTTTCCCAACTGTTGGTGAGTTTCACGCCAGGCACACTATTTTCTCAGCGGGACCCATGGCCGGATATCTAGATCCGGTAACATGTCAATCTACTGATGCCTCGAATGTTACTAGTCTCCATATTGAGGAGAAGGATTTCACGCCGAGTTCACCATTTCTGTTTCCGAGGCTTTCGCCGGGGCGCGCACGTCGGCCCATGTGGAGGTCGTGCGGCTTTGTTGCCCCGCATTCCCGCTTTCCAAAGGCGGGCGACATTCTTTCCTTGTTCAGGGATGTCTGCTCCTTGATCGAAACTGGATGATGGGATGTCGGTTCTTCCCCCTGAGGATCCCTCCTCAGATCTCATCACCTAGTCCGGGTCTCCCTTGTAGATTTAATACGTTGTTCGTGAAACTCTTTCCAGCGCCATATTCATGGACGCCGGTTAATTACGCTGCTTCTGGTAGGACATTTCAAGGGGTCCGGTCAGGGCGGCAACCTCTGGTTGGGAGAGCAGTCACGTCGAGGAATCATTGACATGTCTGAGCGCTGGGGATTGGCGTGTCTGTCTTCAGTCCCCTATTATAGGGCTTCTCGAGGGTGAGGAATCCCGAGGCATCCCACATCGAATGTAGGGAATTCACAACCAATACGCATGTCTCTGAGGTTTTCCTCAGCTTCCCATGTTTAACACACGGCATGCCGCAAGTTTAACGTCCAGTGGGGACGGATCGGCTTGATCAGAACACCAACTAGGGTGGATCGGATTAGAGAACCCCTTAGAGGGAATGCGTATGTTGGGGCCAGCACGTGGGCGGCTTCCCGAATATTGTGGAAGGGGAAAGAGTGGCATGATCTCACCAGGACGTGGCGACCTGGGTGAAGATCAGGATGGATGATGGCGGTGATGGGGTGAAGTGGGGATTACACTCTGAAGTGGCCCACTATGGATTTGGATGTCAAAGAGAACCTAGGGGGGGTCCACAAAAGATGGGCTTGGACCTCATGGAGGCTTCTTACGTACCGTGCCTTAGCACGGATCAAAGATCCCGTAGTTCTGGTATATAGTTTAATGTCATGAGAGATGAAAGTGAACAGTTTAATGTCATGAGGGACGAAAGTGAACAGTTTAACATCATGAGGGACGAGATGGACAGTTTAACGTCTTTCCGGACGAAGCGGATGGTTTAACGTCTTGCCGGACGAAGCAGACAGTTTAACGTCTTGCCGGACGAAGCAGAACAGTTTAACGTCGTGAGGGACGAGAGTGCTCGACGTGAAGAGATGACTGAGTTGTTGGGACCAGGGTTCCAGGTGGGCTTGAACCTCATGGAGGTGTCCTACGTACCATGCTTTGACACGGATCAATGTCCATGTAGTTAAGAAGGGCTTTTGTCAGTGAACCGATGTGAAGGTGAACCCTGAGGGGGTCCACTGGTGGTGATGGAAGAACCGACGTGAAGGTGGTCAGAACGAACAGAAGGTTTTGAACCTCATAGAGGCGTCCTACGTACCATGCATAGCACGTATCAAAGACCACGTAGTTCCAGTGTGGGGCTTATGCTCTAAGGCGGCCCATGATGTTGTCATAGTCGGTGAGCACTCTAAGCCCAAGTGAGTCATGCTCGGTGTGGGAAACAAGAGGCAACATGGACCAGACGATCACGTCACGAAGGGTGCGTCCTTGAGAAACGAGGAGGGGCTTATGCGTTAGGCGGCACATGACGTTGGGACTTACTCCAGGGTGGAGGCCCAAGGTGCGACAAAGCACAGTGGGAGAGGGGCTTCACTGGCTCTGGCACCGAGGAAGTGAGGAGGTGTGTGGGTGCAACCTTCCTCAGGAGGGGCTAAGGGGCTCACACTGAGGTGGCTACCCTTCTTCCCAACAGACAAACGCCACTCCAAGAAGGAGGATCTCATCCCATGTGGGGACCAGGGGAGGCGTGTAGAATGTCCAAGGTGGGGGGCACCCGGTGTGAGAGGCACGAGGCGATGCCACAGTTTAACGTCGTGTGTTGAGGACGAGGTGGTTGGCAGCTTAACGTCCTACAGCTCGGACGAGGTGGGTTTACTCCGCACCCCTAGGACATACATAACCGATGCCTTCTACCCCTTATGGGATGGAAGGCATTGTCAAGGCCATGGAAAAGGGGGGTCGTAGAGTGAACCATCGAGGGGCCCATGTTAGCGTGACTATGCGAAGAAGAAATAGCCATTAGCGTGCCTATGTGAAGAAGCATTAGGTGAAGCAGCGCTACAAGAGGTGTTGTCCGGGGGACTTTGAAATCACATCGTGTAATCCTGGAGGGCTACATGGGAAGAAAGATTTCCAAAAAAAAAGGTCCACATGCGAAGGCCATGCAGAGCTCAGTTGCTTTGCGTAAGGGAGGGCACTTGCGAGCGAAGGGTGCTTCGCGAAGTGGCGTGCCTCGACCTTAGTGTGGGGAAAGGGTGTGGTTGGAAGGTGCTTTGCGAATTAGAAGTGTACTCGCAGAGCACTGCTTCGCTGAGCTTAGGTACTTCGCGGAGCAGGGTGTCGCTAAGCAATGTGCTTCGCGAAGTGCAGTGTCCCTGCCTTAGCAAGTGGATCACGTGTACAAGATGGGTGTTTCGCGAAGCATAAATGATCCGTGGCTGCTCGGGTCCCTTAAGGGATTCAAATTCCTTCTCTAATTCCCTTATTCTTTGAGAAGGGAATCTCTCTCGAAATAGGGGCTCAAGACAAGACAAGATGAAGCCATCTCGCGAAGTAAGTGTACATCACGGAGCTCATCCTTCCCAGGGCGGCAGATGCTTCGCGATTTGGGATTTGAGAAGCCGAAAGGTCGGATTGTCCATCCAGAGAGCTTGGGGGGAGCTCTATATTTATAGTCAAGAGGATCCGCGGAGCATGTCTCACACGGTGGAAAATGGGGGGCGCGGGGCTTCGCGCCGCATTCGCGAATGTCAATGCGTTTTGCGAAGGATTATCGCCTCGGGCCTCCGCGGCAGGCGCGAACGTCAAATCGGTTCGCGGAGCCTTCCGCCTCCTCTGCTCGGCGGCGATCGCGAATTTCAGAGGGGTTCGCAGAGCCTTCCGCCTCCTCTGCTCTGCGGCGGTCGCGAATGTCAGAGGGGTTCGTGGAGCCTTCCGCCTCCGTGCTTCGCGAGGCAGCGTCCTTGTGGATTTTCTCCCTTCCTCCTTGTGCTTCCAATATTATGGCGCCTACAACCGTCAATAATTTTTATCCAGATCGTTGTTTAGGAGGTGGAGACAGCCATGAAAAGGGTGTTCTAGGAGTAGCCATGGTTTTTATTAGCAAACTCAGACTAGATATAAAACTCAGGGAAAGGGTTTTAAGGATAAGGCTAGTCACGTCAGTTATATTAATCATATCCTATTAGATAGTGGAGGGTGTCCATTTTTAATTCAATTCTTGGCCTTGATGACATACACTCCCACTATTTTTGTGTTTGATATAAGTGATCCCCATACCTTGATAGCCTCACAACTAGTTGTTGGACTTGACCCACCAGTTATGTTTCCCTATATTTTAGTCTCCTTTAACACACTATTGGGGATGCTTGTGGACCACCTCCAACAATGCCCATATTTTCCCATAGTTTTCTTCATCAATGAGAATATGTAGGAGTTCACGATTCATTAGATGATGACGTCCAATGTGATTCTTGACAAGGATTGGCTGACCAACTATTGATCTCACATAGACACTTTTTGGAGCCATTCTTTTTTTCATAAAAAAATGTAGGGAAGCTATTGAAGACCATGTAGTGGTAACTGGGAGTAAGAGTATTTAGACTGAACATGACTGATTTTATGAAAATTATAGAATATATGGGTGTCTTGGCTCTTTCAGTAGCATCAACAACAAGCCACACATCTTTTCTTATAGTGATGGATCTCTATTAGGACATCTCGCATTATTTTTTACGAATCTCTCCTAATAAGGGATTTGAATTTGAGTTAGAACTCATACAGTTTGAGAAACCCATTTTGATAAACCCATTTCTTATGAAAATAACTAAAATGAAGGATATCACTGTAAAATTGGATGAATTTTAGAGAAAATACTTTATCAAGATAAGTACTTCACCATGGGGTGAGCTGATGATATACTCCCATAAGGAATATTGTAATCTTTGACTTTATAATCATTACCAGAAGCTAAACCTGGTTATCATGAATACATGATATCATTTTTCTAGGATCAATGATATTTTTGATTGGTTTTGGAGAGCCTAGTGGTTTCTTATGATTGATCTCCATCTGGTCTATAACCAAATGTGAGATAAAGACAATGCATTTTGTATATGCTGTTTCAAATAATGTGTGGATTTTATTGAAAACATAGTAATGAAATTCATTTTGAATAATGCACTGATAGTGTTCATATCACTCATGAATTGTACCTTCCATATATAATAGGAAATATTCTTCACTGTGTTTTTTAAAAATATATTCTTTTACTCACTGAGACGAGAGAATAATGCTACGAACCTAAATATAGTAAAATGTACACATTGAGAACATCATATTTATGAAAATATGCAATGTGTGACCTATTGATTTTAGAGGTTAACTTTCTATGATATGTGGTTTATGATACTAGTATATTTGTAGACCTAGAGATTGTTTAGGAAGTCAAGTACTATATATGTCTCTAAATGTGTTTGAGATAAAGATCATTCATTGATTAGTAGGATATAATTGATGGTTTACTAAGGAATATTCATAACTATGAAAAACCATGATAAGGATAATGAATAAGTGATTGAATTACCAATGAATAGATCTATTTCAAGAGGAATTCCATAAGCTAATGATATTGTTGATGATATCTGATGTACTAGTAATCCATGATCCTCTGATTGGATATACGGTGTATTGTGATGCATCAAGTATTGTATTGGGAGTCGTGTTAATACAATGATAGTATGTAGTATAATATTGGTCATGTTAAATTCAAACCCATGAGTAGAACTAACCTATACATTAATTGGAGCTGGCATCATTTGTTCATGAACTAATGTGTCACTGATTCCATCTATATAGTGATGGATTTATTTTAAAAAAATACCATTAGAGTCTTCACTACATATTCACATAGGGGTACATGAACATGAGAATGATTATCTAGGTTTATTATATATATAAATTCAATTTTTAGATTAATTATTCTCCTAGTAAGTGTAAGGTCATTTATGATTCACTTAGTCATAAGATGTACGTTGAGAAGGTGCCTGGTGAGAGACCCTAAGTGGTGAAATGAAACATGATGACCATGTTGTATGAATATATGACTGAAGATTATGAGCATCATGGGTCTATGAATTGTACTCCCTTGGTTATCACATCCTCACTTGTGGATAAGTTGAATTATAGTTTAGATTCAAACCCATAGTGTGTTGTGATGTGGGAACAACTAGATGGCGATGATCAAATTCCTGGATGATTTATGGATTATGACAATGTGATATTGGTTCATGGGAGAGTAGTAGTCATTAATTTCATCTTAGAGGTGAAGATTGGAGATTACCATACCTCCTGATTTATAATACATCATATTGTGACCAAGTTGTTTCTGGAATTTATATGCTACTTCCTGTGGATAGAGATGAAGAAGGATATTGCTAGTTTCATCTCAAGATGCCTTACCTATCAAAGGGTGAAGGTAAATCACCCATGACCTGGTAGTATACATCATCCACTTCTGATACCCATATGGAAATGGGAAAAAACATGATAGATTTTTTGATGAGATTTCACAATAACCTAAATAGTTAGGTTATAGTTTGTGTGTTTTTTGATCGGCTAAAAAGAATAATCACATCTTAATGTTTAGAGAGACTCCCTAAATAGAAGAGTTAGGGATTCCCTTTTTCTATGAGATCTTATGCATGAATGGAATTCCATTTAGAATAGTAGTAGATAAAGACACAAGAATTATGTCACAGTTTTGGAAGTTCTTATAAAAATACCTTGTGACATAATTGAAATTGAGCACAACATACCATCCCAAGATAGTAAATTCTACGAATACTATACACATATTAGATGATGTGATTTAGGATTGCATCTTGGACTTTAGTGGAACATGTGATGATCGCCTAGACAAGGTTGAGTTTTCATAAAACAATAGTATCTATAATTTTATTTTGATGGACCATTACAAGGATATTTATGGGTTACCATATCCTTCACCACTCTGTTGGAATAACGTGGATGAGGTAGAAATTTTGAGCCCTAATATGGTACATGAAAAAGAGAAGAGTTTGTAGGTGATTCATAATAGATTGATCATTGCTTTAAGTGGAAATAGATCATATTATGACCATAGGAGGTGTCCTTTGAAGTTTTATGTGGGTGATTGTTTATTGTTTGGAGTGAATCCTTGGTCTTGGAATTGATGTCTGTTAAAGAAATGCAAGATAACACCATATTATGTGATTCCCATTGAGATCACTGGGTGGATAAGAGAAGTGTTACAACCTCTATATATTAATTATCTCTATTAAGGTATGAATGATGTGTTTCATGTGTCACATATCTATGGATACATGGTCAACCCTACACATGTAATTGATTATGAGAATGTAGAGTTAGAAACTGAATCATCATATGGACAGTGATTAGTGAAAATTATTTAGTAGAGCTATAATGTCCTTTTTTATAATTTGGTACCACATTTATGAATTCAGTGGCAACATTGGTGGTCCCATTACAAGACATGATAATGAGTGGCTAATGTTAGAGCTCAGTGTCCTGATCTATTTGTGCAGGAATCTAAGAGACACTTCTTAATTGAGATATGTCTTTAGAGGGGGAGAACATTAAATCCCTAAAATTATTGTAGATAAATTATATTCCACTTTACACCCCTTTTTATGTTGAGTCGTTCTTTATAAATGACGTTTTGGTATATATAATATAATGGTGGATAAAATGGTTGTTTTGGAAACCATTCATCCAAAAAAGTCAATTTATCAATAGATATTAGGACCATGACACATAATAGGAGACCATGTTATAATTGAAATGACCACACCATACTAAATTATGCAGAAGTGGATGCACCATATTTATCACCATGGAGTTCGGGATCAAGGAAACTATTCAATATTTTCATGGACCATGCCAAAGAACTCTGTTCTCACATATATTGGCCAAACCTATTTATCATTGATATTAGAGTTTAATTCTTTTAAATTTAAAAAAAAATTTAGAGATTGTGAAAGCCTTACATTAATTTAATCTGGGTTTCGCTTTCATTTTGAATAGACTTATTGTCCCATAATTAAGAGGATATTTAATGAGACTTAAACAAGTATGGTTTAAATCTATGAGACCCCCTACAAACACTATTCTTAATCCATTGATCGATATTGTTATAGAACTCAAAAGGAATTTATATGTACCTCCACAACATTGTCCCAACCTCTGTGTTTCATTAGGTCAAGGTGTTAAACAACTTCACACTACAGTCCCCACTTCATACACTAAAATTGTTCCTAACATGGTTGTTCCAGAACCATAATCATATCAATTGTAGCATAGTGACCATCTCCAAGAGCACCCTATACCATTATGTATCCATCCACAAATATGGTATCTATTCCCTGACACCTCCACTACATAACCAATGCCTCTTGCCCTGGAAGCCACCTATTTTTCTATAATATTTTCTCTTACCTTTTTAGACTGGCCACGTGGATTCCATTTGATGGATATGGACATAGGGTGTGTTTGATATGAACTCTTTTTGGTCATGATTCCTTTTTACCATTCTCCAAAAAATGTTACATATCTGATTAACTTTTTCTAGGAGACATCAAAATATGATCATACTCTGGTTGGTGCGCTTTCACGGTTCGAGTGAAGACACTTCTGGTGGTCCTATACCTAAATATTGACAAAATTGGTTTTATGTTTCTTAAATTTTTGGGCTCTAATTACAAATTATTTCATAATATAAATTATGTGTTGGAATTTTTGATGTTATGCTTTATTTTGATCGAATATGTGTGTAAGTGAATCCCATGAGATCCATTGTGATACTTGATTCCATGAGTGATATTTTAGTATCTAATTTATGTGTTTTATTATTTTTATATGATTATATATATGATACTTTATACTAAATATGATATGTTTTGACTACATATGTGTTTCTTCATATTTGTGTATTTCCACACCTTTAGATTTCGGTGGTACATGACGTAAGTGGACCATCATGACATAATTTCTTAAGTGGGGGAGTGAAATTTGTTTTGTGATGATGGAGATGATGGACTTATGATCAAGGTTGATGTGTGAAGTATCCATGGTGCTATGTGGATTTTTATCAGAAGTTAACATTTATATTCAATGGGATATGCACATAAGGAAGCCTAATATCAACTGAAAGTGGTACAATGACAAGGTCATATTATGAGATAGTTAATGTCAGGTACCATATACACATGAAAAATTGAGGACTCCTTATAGACGTTGATTTGGTTACTAATGATTTTTTTAGTAATCTTCCAGTATGGATCTAAAACCGGTACAGACGAGGGTTTGTGGCGGCTTGTTTAGTGCACAACCTATCAGTTTTGTAATTTATGTTTATTTCAATATAAATTAAATATTATTATGAAATTATGTTATTAAACTTGAGTACAAAAGGTTAAGATTGAATTGTTGGTGTCCTACTAAGTTTATTACTCACACACTACTCTAGATTTTTGTGTGCTTCTAGATTTCATGAGAGACCTAATAAAGGGATTGGGACATATGGTGGATAGTTTAGCAGTGGAGCATAATTTTAGTAGAAGACATGAGGGATTAGGTTGGAACCACAATTTATCCATTATTTATCTACATTTATTACTCTAGATAGGCTTTCTACATTGGGAGTCTTTTATTCTTATGACATGTGTTCCATTTTAGTCTTCATTATGTTACTATAATTATTTATTTATTAAATTGTTTATTTTTGTTAGTACACATCCCATGACATGATACATAGGGTATAGTCTCCCAAGGATAAACATAGACCCTCAATACTAGTCGTATCATATTGCTTATACAGAGGAACACATGAGTTAATGTGGCTCTCTATCTCGGACTCGGTGGTTCGGGTTATGGTGTGAAAATATTCTTGTTTATTTCTATGTTTAATAGTCATTTTTTATATTATTATTACAGTGATATGATGTTGACATTATAGGGATAATTTAAAAATTAAATCCCCATAGTATATGATACATGATTATTTAAGAAGAGTTGAGGAGTTTTTTAGCATTATGTTTTTTATTTTCAATTTCCCAAACAAATACATATGAATATCAAATTTGTTGTATCAGGCTGAGTAAATTTTTCCATGAGAAATAATTCAATAGAAATGAATGGTTATTAATGATTATTTAAGTAACTAAGGTGATGTAAACATAATATAAATACATGCAACCAAATAATTTGTCCGTGAGGGCATGAACTAGAGGATGATCGCAACCATGACCACGTGGGATAAAATACTAAGGGAAACCCGAACATAGAGTCTATATATTTTTCATAGAGATAATTACGACCATAAAAGACTCTATTCCAACATGATGACATAAAAAGTTTCTAACAGAAAGCAGTGTTTATTAAGGATAAGTTATTAATGTCATAATGTTAACGTGAAATAAAATTATGCATTATAGCTTTTACGAAAAGGCCATGCAATTTAAGAAAAGGAAAATCACTTTATATGATTACATGGTCACTCACATGGTCACTAAAAGATTATAGTATTATGGATTTTATACATTAAAACTAATAAACTAGTTTTGAAAAAATATATCATAACAAAACCACTTAAAAACAATTGAATGTCACTTGGTATTCCCTCTGAGGCTCACACAGTCACTGATACAAACATCTCACTCACACCCTAGTTAAACCATGTTTTACTCTTTAAAACACATAATAATAAAATTTTCATATCAACAAATCCATAACACAAGATATTTAATATACAAAATAGTCGTAAATTAACAAAACACTCTTTTCTTTTGGCAAGAAAAAATCCATAAAATAATTTGAATAAGCATGTTATATTATAAAAATCATAACATTATCTTTACCATACAATTTTATTTATATTATACACTTACATAAGATATATTTCAGATTTATATGTAGAGATGGAGTGTACTACTATAATCACTGAGCAGTTTAGTCATGTTTCAGACAACCAGTTATTGTGCCATGGGGATGGCTGAATCAGAATGCGTATAGCAAACCATTATCTTAAAATTCAACCTCCAAACCCCATTATATCAACCCCAAGCCATGATGGATTCTATGGTGTTGATGTATTATATTTTACATTCCTTGATCATCACCTCATTACTTCCCTCACAGAGAGATAGAGACATGAGACACACACATTCCACTAGCTCGAGGGAGAGATGACCATCACACATAAGGATGTACTTGTTCTTCTTGGTCATCCTATCTAGGGGGATACAGTTATAAGACCCACCCATGGAGACTATCTTGATATTATATAGTTATTTTTATTCCTCAAAATTATGGGGGATAATGATGCTATATATGGTATATTGATATATATGACATGGATTTAGATTCACTTTTCAATGTTGTTCTATGATGCTAATGAGGATACTGTTATGTGTCATGCCCATGCATATACCTTACGGCTCATTGGATAGACACTATGCACTGATAACTCTAGTATTCATGTGTAAATGATGTATCTATTATTACTAGAATTTTTTTATCTGGATCGGAGAAACATCTGGGGATCTACATACTTGGAATACATAAAAAGATCATTATACATGTAATACTGATCAAATCACATATATCTTATGAAATTTTTTATCCTAATTAAGATGTTGTCATGGGAGTGCATCATTCATATCTCCCCAATTTTTAATGGTCATGGGATTTATAATGATGTACTTCTTGATGCTCCACATGGATTGTAGTAGGATCACTCATGTTTTCTAATGAAACATTGAGTTACTAAATTTAATATATTAATATTTATAACTTTTCATGTTATACGTTACATGTGGATATCGGAACACCACTATTTCACGATTTTGAGAAAGAACTGGGTACATATAGCATCATGTTTACAATTTAGTACAAACTGATGTAAGTATATACAAGCTATAATTGAATTATTAATTTCATAATAATCTATTTGTTGGATTTTAGTATCATTTGATTAATAATTTTCACATGCAATTTCAGATTTCATGGTTACCATAATGGTCTCTATTAGGCCAGCTACATGCATACTGCAATAATGGGATACATGATGCTATGAATTTAGTGCCTCTCATTCACTTTCAATTTCATAAGTGGAACTAGGCTAATAAATTCATGTGTTAGTTTGGATTTGTTCAGCGTATTCCCTTTCCAACATGAAAATCAGCAATACATCATTATGTGAATCCAATACGGATGATTGATGTTAAATGGAACTGATGGCATGTAATGTATCTAGACCCTTGTGATAAACAATCATAATTTCATATCGATGGTATGCGTACAATGTGATTCCCTCTAGAATAAATACTTATGTATGACCCAGGATAAATATTAATGTCAATATTGTATATTACATCACATGGTACAGGGCATCGAGATCTAGAATATTAATAAATTTACATTAGTTTTTTTATTTTTAATATTTTTTAATTAATTTTGAATGTCTTTACAAAATACTCAACTAAAACATATTATCCGCATGTTTTATCAAGATTAGGGGGATGTATTTATCAAGGTAGAGTACCATGCTGAACCAGATGGGTTGATTCTAGTTTATTTTGTTCTAAATGATAGTATATTTAATTTTTCACCTCAGGGAGATGTTAATCTGGAGCATGTATAGGAGGTTCCTACTAAGGAACCCCCTTTAGCAGCTGTCGATGTTGATGAACCATGATGGTGATGATGTAGACTACGTCATGCTACAAGTGGGGCCTCACTTATCCCATTGGAGGATGTCACACCTCTAGAAGTCCTGCCTCAGCTGATTGGGGATGTGAATCAATATACATGTGATCCATTTATGTTTTAAAGATTTCCATAGTTTTTCAAAGGTACACATTATTTTAAATTGTATTAGGGGTCATTTCTCATGCCTCCAAATTTCAAAACCGAGCCTTCACAGGACTTATGGTTCATCTCGCAGATGATGGGGTGTCCTTTAACTTATGCAGTGGGAGAAGGATTAGGTTCACATAATGAAACCTAGATGATTACTCTTCTTAACGAGACCTAAAAAGCTATATGGTGTTCTAGGTTTCAGTTTCTATGGATGATCTATCGCTAGCTCATCCTACCACATCCTAGAACATAGGTCAGAGATCTCAATATTGGAATCCCATTTTCATGTCAAATTATGGGACATGGACAAATGATAGAAATCTATTATTCTCGTTAATTTATATAATTTCTATTGAAATAAATTATTTGAAATAACAATGTATTCTATCCTCTATATTATTGTCTCTATATTAAATTGATGAATGTTTTTTATTATCAACCAATTTTACATGATTATCCAGTGTTTTAATTTTAATTTAAATTTTACTTACTATTTAAATTTTATAATCACTCAAAGTAGTTGGATTGAAAAATAGGATAAAGGTATAAATTTAATGTAGTTACCATTAAATGTTTATAATATTTAACCATTAAATATAATCTAAATAAAACATAAAACAAAGAATAAACATCTAATTGATTTTTAAAATAAGAATAATGTCATCATTATAATAATATATATATATATATAAATGACCTAAATACAATTTATTAACAATATAATAATTAAAAATTAAAAAATAAATGAAAAAAAATCATAGTATAATTAAATTCTAAATGAAATTTAAAACCTTGAATAATCCTATAAAAAATAATTAAAAGCAAATAGAATGTAAATTTTTTTATTAATAAAAATTAAATGTTTTAAAATTAATGATTATTATTCCTCTAAAACTAATTTTAATTGATTGTTTTTATTAACTTATATTAATTTTAAATTTTTTATATGTTTGGTAACTGTATCAATTTTAATTTATATAATATTTCAAATTTATTATTTATAGACTTTTGAAGCCACTAACATGAAACATTATTATGTTTTATGTAGGAGAATCTGAATGATAAAAATTATTATGTTTAAATTAAATCTAAATAAAATTTGAATAATTGAATCAATATATAAAATATTATTGAAATCAAAAGGAATCATAAATACAATAAATAAAAATAATTATCATGTCACAAAATTTATTTCATGAAAACATAAAAATTTCACTTTCAAATATGATTGTACATAATTCTTATGAAGTATTACATTATTAATTATCTAATGATGAATTATTATTAATTATTTTATTATAATTAATGTTAGTAATTAAATAATTAGAATATATTAATTATAACATTATGTATTTTCAATAATTAAAATAATATATTTTAAGAATGGTTTAAATAATATAATTATCAACATAACAAATAAAGTTTATACAAATATATCTTTAAATAAATCATAATTATATTAGTCATATAAAATATTAAATTACTGAAAACAGTGGTATTATTAACATATTGTTTGTATATATATGTATCTAAAGATAATAAAAGATGAAAAATATATTTACTAAATATGCAAACATTTATATTTTCGACATTTTAATTGTTTTTTTAATTTTGTTAAAGGAGATAATGTACTTTCCACCTTTGAACTAAAATGTAATGGTGTTATGTCCGTTGTCTTCTTTGTAGATTTTTTTTAAAAAATCAACCTCAGAATATTTAAATAATTTTTTAAAAAACATATAAAAAACACTCACACTTATGATCTCATTAATGTTTTTGTAACTATCTAGGTATTCTGGAAATTCATTTGTGCATTTTGGTTTTGGGCCTCTTGACCACATTTGATTTTTATGTCTCATGACGATTTCAGGCCTCTGTATTTCCAAATTTAAAGGGCTTACAACATTTTGGGAATGCACAACTGGGTGGGTAGCCATGAAAGAGGAATGAGTTTCCTCACACCCATAATTATGCATTATTTCTTTTACTCTGAGGGATGGATGGGTTTAGAGCCTTATAAATTCTATAAAATTATTTAGTTCGATGTCATAAACCATTAGTTTTATGTTTCACCACTCATTCAAGCTTCATCAGGTGGGAGTCTCGAAAGTGTGATGGGTGTGTTGGAACCCATTTTCTGATCCTTCTCCATATTGGAATGTGGGACAAAGGATTTTCCTACCACATTATGTAATTTCATCATGATTTAGATTTAAGTAGGAGGAACACATCATCCTTTACTATTAACACATGTGTAGTTCCTTTGATAGGGGTGGTGATATGTTGGTCTCGTTCATTCATGTTTTCTATTTCTTTTCAACTTTTAAATATTCTAATTCTAGAGATGTTTTCATGGGCCTTTGGTTATTTGGGTCCTCTTGGCATTATTTTAAACTTTATTCCTCTTGGCCTATGAGTCATGTATTAGGTTCCATCCTATAAAAGTTTAAATGTGGTTTTCCATTTTTTAATAAAATGTGGAATGACAATAACTAAGTTTAAAAAATAGAATATTTCTTGAGCATAACTTCATTCTTGTTATAAACAATGTGTCATCTTAATCATTTAACAGATGTATTTGAATGACCAGTTCAAAAATCATCACATTTGAAACTCGTTGAGATTCATTATCCTCAAATAATTGACAATAAAAATAGATTCAATAAATCATATGGGTTCTTTCAGTATCAAAAATTTAACAATAATAATACATGTAACATTAATACATCATTAAAATAATTGTTGCAACAATGAGTCTTTTATTACATTTGTTACAATATATAGTGAGATTAATTAAGGGATTTATTGAATTGATTGCATGGATATAATAATTAAATATTACAGGTTTGTATTTTGAAAATTGATATTATAAGTGTTAGGAATTTAGAACCATCAAATATCGGATGGATATAGTCAACTATGCACAACTACCACTTAGTATATTGTTTAAAATTTATTAACAATAATCGTCACATTTGAAACTCATTTAATTTTCATATTCACAATTTATTGAAAAAACTCAACTTCAAAAAATGACTTGGGTTCTTCAATATCGAATACAATATCAATAATAATAAATGTATCATTAAGAATTCATTAGAACAATTTATTCAACCCGGAGTATATATATTGGATTTTTTACAATATATGTAAAGATTCATTGATGGAATTATTGAATTGATTGCATGGAGATATTAATGAGACATATCAAGTTTCTATTGAGACAAAGTCTATAATAAGTGTGAGAAATAGAACAAAACATGGTTGGATATCTGAAGTTGAATGAGTATAACACCATCTTAGAATAAGAGTTTTAACATATTGATAATTTTTTTTTTCACATTTGAAACTTATTGAATTTTCTTATTTTCAACTTATTGAAAAAAATTTAACATCAATAGATTACATGGTTTCTTAAATCTCAAATATAATAATAATAATAATAATAATAACAAATGTAAAATTAATACTAAATTATATTAATTGTTGAAATAAAAGAGTTTATATATTGGATTTGTTACAATATATGACTAGATTTATTGGATGAGTTATTGGATTCATTTTTACACCCACTTAGTAGAAGGTGTTTGAATAGATCTATGACTAGAGGATGTGTGGGGTGGCCTATAGGGAGGACCAGAGCACCATATGCGGTGGAAAAATTACACCACCAGAGTAGGGAGGCCCTTATAGGTTTTAAATATAACTTATTGTAGTGTGAATGATTATATATAAATGTAATCCTAAATATATATTTTATATGGGGCTCACTTCATCATGTTAACTGTTCATCCATTTAAAAAATATGAACACATAAAATACCTAATCAATATTGATTATTGGTGATCATATCCTAACTCATCCACTTATGATTTTAGCATGAAAGGAGGTACAACATTGATATTACTGTGTTCATGTTGATCCCATGAAAATTATACGATCCATCATGTGAGATCATATGAAGCTCATTTTATGTTTTAGAATATTGATTTGCAACATTTAAAAGAAATTCCAAGGACTATAAAATAGATGAAGAAGAGATTTTCATTGAGGATACAGTATGTTGTTCATGTGTGATGTTGTGAAAACTATCGGTTGAGAGAGCACATGAAATTTATTGATGGAGATAAATAATATATGTGTAATTCCGGGAAATTATTGCACATAAATAAAAATATTTTTCCATACTATTTATGAGTTATTTCATGATTCGAAAAGGTCTTTGGGGATTAGAGAAGACAAGGGAGGATGGAAGGTGCGTTTAACCTTACATGATTCCAAAAAATTGGTATGAACCTCATCTATCATATGACAACAACATTAGGGAGGAGGTTTTTCCATATTGGAAAATGTTACACCATAGAATTTTATGCAGTAGGGGCTACAATGAAGCTATCACTGTGGAGTATAGGATAGAGGAGACTACATCAAAAATGCATGAAACATGCTGAAGGGATGCTTGACTAAATACTCTTCCAACCTAGTAGTATTTGGTCTTCCAGGGTAATAACAATAAATTTCATTTAGGTATTTTAGATGTTCAAATACGTTAATTGATTGATTATGGGGTTTCCTTCTCTTTTAAATTGATTCACCATTCCAAAGATTTGTGTTTAATTGATGAGGATTAAACACCATTATTTTGAACCAATGAAAACTCATGACAATATTTTTCCACCTCCACGGATCAAAATTATTATAGAACTATGAAAGGAAAAATTTGTACCTCCATGCCACAGACCCATCCTTCATACCACTGTGGGTATAGGTGAAGATCATCTTCACTCCGCAATTCCATTCCTTACATCATGGAAGTTCCTTAAATGGTGGTTCTACAGTTGCATCTATATTCCGTGTTCCATAGTGACCCTATCATATTATACCCTATTCTATTGTGCACCCTACATGAATTGTGGTTTCTGATCTATCACACCTCCATGCCATAGCCTCTGCCTTATGTTATGAAGACCCCCAGTTTTTCCAAAATTACCTCTTCTCCCTTCATGGACTGTCTTTGTAGATTATTTTGATGGATATCAACCAAGCTTAGGTTTGGATTGACCCATTTTAGGTCTTTATTCTCCCTTTCCATACTCTAGAAAAAATTTCTTGTTTTATTGATCAATTATAACAGATCTTGGAGGATTATCATACTCGAGTTATTGTGTGAGCACCGTTCGGGAAATGACACACTCAATGAGCCTCAACATAGACATTGACACATTTAGTAAGAATTTCGTTCCCATTTTGGGATCTTGTTATGAATTAATACATAATTTAATATATGTATTAGAATTTTTAATAATGATCTTGATTTTTATTACATGTGGGTGTGTGTTTTAACCATGATACCCATTGTGATAAATAATTTAATGAGTGATATTGGAGTATCTGATTTACATGTTTTATTTTGATCACATGTTGTTATGTGTTCTACTAACTCATGATGATATGTTATGATTTACTTTTTTCTTCTCACATTTTGTCTATTTCTATGGCTTATCTAGTTAGCGGTAGTTGATATAGATGGCAATTCATGATAATAATCCCTTAGTGGGGGGGGGGGGTGTACTTGACTTTATGATGATTCCGATGATGGACCTAAGGTTAAAGTGGAGGTATGAGGTAGTTGCGGTGTCTCGTTAGGGATACACTAAAGGAATACATGATATTGGATAGGACATTCACCATAAGGTATGATAGTTTTAACTAGATATTAATGAGTGACAAGGTAATCTTAAGAGATATATGATGTTGGGTGGCATGTACACATACCACCATGAATGTTCCATATAGATTCTTGTTCGGTTACTATATATTTTTTCTGTTATCTTCAAGAATGGAGTTAAATAAGGCACAACTGATGGATTTTTGTTGAATAGTTAGTGATGGAATACTCAGTTATGTATTATATGTTTATGCCATGTCATATTTTTATTTATTATGTAATTATATTTTTCCACTTGAGCACACTAGGTTACTGAAACATTGACGATTTCTTACTAATTATTATAACCAAACCATACTCATGAATTTTTGTTTTTGTATAGATTTTATGAGATAAATAGTCATGTTCATAAGCCTTGTGGTGGATAGTTGAGAAGAAAACCATTTTTCATGTGGTAAAGAAGATGGATTCTAGTGAAACCAAAGTACCGCCTTCATTTATCTTCTTTTATTACTTTGTACTGGATTGAAAATTTTGTAGTCATTTTTTATTATGTTTTTTCCCATATTTAGTTTTCTTTATGATACATTGATGATTTATTTATTATATTTTTATTGGTGTTATTAATCATCCCATGACATGATATTGAGGGTATAGTCTCCCCGTGTATGGACCTATACCCTAAGAGCTAGTCGGAAGCCCGTTGTGTATATAGAGTCTTGCATTTGGCCATGTGGCACTATGGATCAAAATTGGTGGTTTAGGTCATTGTATTAGAATATGGTATCAGAGAGAAAGTATTTTACTAGTTTATCATTTCTCTTGACATTATTTTGGATATTCTAGATAAAAGTATTGATTTTTGGGACTCGTGTAGAGAATCTATGTGAGTTCATGGATAACACTATATATTGGACCTTAAGTTTCCATAAAAGTTATAATTTATGTATTACACTATTACCATTGACTAATGTCACATTGGTTGATGCACACTCTATTGATATGTGATTCAAAAAATTTCATGTATGTTCATGCATCATGACTAGGCACATAGGTTCACATGCCATATATAAATTTATACAGGTTGTTGTACTGCATAGTAGTTCATTAATCGAATTCCCTGACCTTTAATATCTGTTTTGAATATTTTCTCTACAATTTGACATATATGTGTTGTTGTACTATTATATCCTAGTTGGAATTAGTTATTTTAATTTAGAATGTCATTTTTTGTTATATATATTATTATTATGATGAATTTTTATGGATTAAGACTAATGTTAGTTCTAGGAGGGTTATACCTTTGGTCGAGGGATGAATCCTTGGAAAAAATTGTGTGATACCTAATATTTTTTAGGGAATGATAATGTTACTAATATTTCATTTGTTTGAGAAGATACCTCTTCAAAGATATTTGGCATTATTTTCGGTTGATAAAGATCCCCTCGAGCACATTTATACACATGCCCAAGCGGTGTTGGTAGTGGTCCCTTTCTATCCAAAACCAAGATCCATGGTACACTATGATATGTATTTATAGCTCTAAATTTCCCCATAATATCATTGAAATAATGGAATATAGGATGTTGAGGACGATGTGGAATCTATAGAGATAATCTCTGAACATATTGAGGCACCTTCAGATGAGAAGGTGAAGCTAGCAGTGTTAATGTTGTTAAGGCCATCCTGGCATTGGTATGGAGTTATGGGTCATGCTGGAATACTTGAAGTAATATTTTGGAAATCCTTTAAGATATTTTTTAGTGAGTAATTTCCAAATACACAAAATATTGACTGATAAAAAGAGTTAATGGAACAACAGTAGGGCTCTATGAAATTGACCGCATATTCCAATTGTGTTATTTAACTTCTACTTTTTTCACTATTTCTGGTTTGTAATGAGGATTAGAATGCCAAGAAGTTTAAAATATCACTTTTACCCAACCATAGATAGTATGTCAGTATATTCTAAATAGATTTCTTATCAAATGTTTTATAGAAGGCCCTGACCATTGAGCTAATTCTAGAGGATGAACAAGTAGTTAGTCTTCTCCAATATTTCACTACACAGTTGGGTGAACCTTCTAATATTACTATGAGGTCCTAGTCTAATAGATGTAGTAAGAAGACTAGGGACATGAATTGGGATAGATGAATACATTAATTTTATAGTTTAGTCTCATTTCTTTTATCTGGAGGTGACCCACATTTTTTCTACTATGGGATGTTCAGAAAATATAGCCAGGTATGGCCAACACCCCAGAGATATTTACATCAGTGTAGTAGGACATAACGACTTTGATGATTTTAAGCCATATCTTTATATAGGTGGGGGAAATATCCATGAATAGGGTTCCACAAATATATTTAGGGTTCACAACAGCATACCCAGAATAGATATGAACCTCAGGGAAAAGGTTGTGAGGTTGAGGCTAATCATGTCTATGCTATGGATAATACCTCAACAGATAGTGAAGTGGTTCCATCTATAGTAAAAGGCATGGTCTTGATCACATACACACCTTCCTTTTCATTGTTTTATATTGATTCCCGATTCCATTTTATACTCAGTAGTAGATGATGGAATTCACCTAAATATTATTTTTTCTTATGAGTAAGTCTCCCTTAACACACCATTGAGAATAAAATTTGACCATCTCTAGTGATGCCCATATTTTTCTATAGTTTTATCCATATATGGGAATCTGTGGGAGTTCAGAATTCTTGCGATAATAATGTTAGAAGTGATTATCATCATAGATTGGATGAAATACTTTTGAGATCACATTTACACTTTTAAGAGATAATTTATGTTCACTTCAAAAAGGTAGAAAAGTTCATAAATACCAATGAGTGTAGACTGGGAGAAAGAAGAGATATATTGAACATGAGTTATCTTAATAAAATCCTATAACATATGGATGACTTAGATATTTTAGTATAATAAACAATAGTACCCACATATTTTTATATAGTTGTGGTTGTCAATCCGGATTTATTACATGAAAAATTTATAAGGATCTATCATAATAGAGGAGTTCAATTTGAGTTAGAATTAATAATGTGTGTAAATCACATTTTGATACCCCCATATCATATGGAACCAATTGATTTTAAGGAGATCAATATGCAGTTGGATGACTTTGAGTGGAATGGATTTATCAGGCTGAGTACCTCCCCATGGTGCGATCTTGTGTTATTATCCAAGAAGTCATAGGACAATCTTATAATTTTCATTGATTATCTGAATATGGACCTAGTGATGATGAATAAACTACATTATTTTTTATGATAAATGTTCTTCATAAAAAAATTATGTGGATCCTGATAGTTCTCCAAATCTGATCATCAATCACGCTATCACCAATTGTGAGTTATAGAAGATGTCATTCAAAATATGGTGTTTTAGAGAAGGTATGGATTGTAATGAGTACATGGTAATGTCATTAAGTGTAAAGAATATATAAATATTATTCATGGAACTCATGATAATATATTCCATCTATACTAGTAATCATTCATCATAGTTTTTGTTGATGACATCCTCTTCTAATCACTGAAACCAGAACAACATGCTTGACAACATTATATAGGGTTGTGTAAACTTTTAGCATATCATCTTTATGCAAATATTTCTAAGTGTGACCTTTGGATTTGAGAGGTGAAGTTCCTAATACATGTGGTGTATTATATTAATATATATATATACCCAATGAAAGTTTATGAAATATTGTCTTTGACATATCTCTAGATTTTGCTTTAGATCAAAATATTTCAAATATTAGTAGGATATTAGAGATGGATTATCTAAGAAATCTCCTAACTATATAAACCTATTATAGAGAAAATGATGAAGTGAGTGAATTAATAGTGATCAGATCAGTGTGAAGAGGAATTACATAAGTGAAATATAATTTTGATTATAGCTCAAGTACACATAATTTCTGTGGGTCTGATTGGATATGGTGTGTACTATGATACATCATGTCCTGGATTTGGAGACCTATTTATAGAGAGAGATCTGTAGTATCATATGGGTCATGTTAGATATGAACCCAAGGGAAGAACCACCCTATGCATGACATGGAGTAAGAATCTTTTGTCCATGCAATGAACTGTCAGTGATACAATCTAATTGGTGATATATTACCTATCTACATGGACCATCAGAGCCATTAGTACATCTTCACATAGATAGAACTAATCCTAATATTGTGGTTATATATTTATTTAATATAGATGTTAAATTTGTTATGGATTATGCACCTATTAAGTGTGATGTTGTTAACTATTCAAGAAATATGATATAGGATGATAATTATATTTGTGAGAAACCCTCAGAGGGGCAATGGCGCTAGTTGATCTTGTTGGATGATTTTATGATCAATGATTCCGAACGTCATGGTTCTGTGAGTTTTAATCCCTTGTTGAACACATCATCACTTGTTTATTGGTTGAAGACTAGTTAGGATTTGGACCTAGAGTGTGTTGTGATGAGGGAAAAACTAGATGGTTGTTACTCAATGCTCTAATGATCGATGGATTATGACAATGTGATCATTATACATTGGATACTATTAATCCCTACTACCATTAGAGAGGAGCATATTATTGATTACAATACCTATAGATTGATAGTATATCCTATATCGAATAATATGTATAATGTCATTAGATAAATGTTCTTTTGGTCATGGATGAAGTTGAATTTTTCTAGTATAATATCTATATGCCTTACCTATCAAATGGTGAAGGTTTATCGCTAGTGACATTGTTTTCTACTTCATCCAATTTTAATACCCATATGGAAATGGGAATGCATCACGATAGATTTTTTAATGAAATCACACAAGGCCCTAAGGGGTTGTGACATAGTATGGGTGATTGTTGATTGAGTAATAAAGACTACTCACTTCATTCTAATTAGATATAATCACTCAATGGATGAGATGGGGATGCTCTATATCCATGAGATCCTATGCCTATATGGAGTACCCCTGAGAATTTTTTTAGATGGAAACACATGATTTATGTCATAGTTTTTGTAGGTATGGTAGAAATCCACAGGGACATAATTGATATTGAGATTGACATAGCATCCCTAGACCTAAATAATGTACGTTACGACTATATGCATATTAGAGGATATGCTTTGGGCTTGAATCCTGGAATTTGGTGGAACATGGGACATTCACTAATAATAGGTTGAGTATGTGTAAAAAAACATTTTATATGGTTTTATTCATATAAACCCTTAAAAGGCTATTTATAGGAGGCCGTTTCATTCATCACTCTGTTGGAAAAATGTGTTGAGGTTGAAATTGTTTTCACTGATATGGTTTAGGAATCCTCCAAGAGAGTGCAAATAATTTAGAAGAGGTTGATCACCAATAATAGATGACAAATATATTATGATATCTAATGGAGGATTCCATTGGCGTTCAATGTGGGTGGTTAGTTTTTCTTGAGAGGGACTCCATATTTTTAGAGAAATGGCATAAAAATCAAGGAAAATTTTCACTACATTTTGTTGGACCCTTTAAAATCATTGAGCTGATAAGGCATGGTTGTATTGACTAGATCATCTTTCTCACTACTGAGGTATGAATGACATGATTCATTTATAAAATCTCTAAAGATACATTATTGATCCTACACATGTCATTGATTTTTAGGATGGGGATTTAGAGACTGACTCGTCATAGGAAGAGTTACTGGTGCACATTATATATCAGAGTGAGAAAGTGATTTCAATGAAGATGGTATGAATTTATGGGTTTAGTGGAAGCATGAGTGAAACATTTAGGATACTTGGAAATGAGATGATGATTTTTGATATCAATGACCTGATTTATTTGAGAAGGATCCCAAGATACACTTCTTAAGGGAGAGAAGTATTTAGAGGGTTATAATCATAAATACCTGAAATTATCATAACTAAATAAAAGTATATTTTTTTATATGTTTTATTTGATTCATGATTCAGAAATTAAATAGCTACTTCATAGAGAATTTTGTTGTAGTGGTTGTGTCACAACTGTCACAGTGGAGGTTCAGATCATGGAATATATTCCATAATGACTTGGACTATACCATAGTGATCCTTTCCCACATATATTGGCTTAACTAGACTGTCTTAGATCTTCTAGGGTAATTTATTTAAATTCATTTTTTTATTAGAGATGGTATACGATTTCAATTAGTTGAATATAGTTTTCAATTCTATTTTGAATTGATTTATCATCCAATAGTTTAGAAGAGAATTGATGAGTCTTAAACACACATTGTTTTGATCCTAAGAGAACCCATACAAATACAATTCTTCCTTCAATGATCGAAATTTTTAAAAAATAATATGGAGTGCATTTGTAACTCCACACCACAAATATAGCCCCCATGTTGCAGCGAGTCAAGGTACCAAGCCGCTTAATGCTTTAGTCCCCCTCCTAACTCTACATTAGTGCCTTACACAATTGTTCTACGGCCACAAACATATGACTTGTGTTGTATTGGCCCTCTCCCAGCACACTATACAACATGGTGAACCCTTCCACCAACATGTTATCTATTTCATAATACCTCCTTGATGTATCCTCTTCCATATTTCTTGGAACCCCCTATTTTTTATTAAGCTCATCATCTCCCATTGTATACTAACCTTGTGGATCCCATTTTATGGATATCAAACAAGGTTATGTTTGGCACAACCTTATTTTTTCATTGACCCCTTCTTGAGTTTCTCTAGAACATGGAATGTATTTGATTAAATGATTATAGAATATATTTCAATATAATCATAATCTTGCTGGTGTTCAAGAATGATTTGGTAAACGATATCATCACTGGTCCTCAACATCAGTGCTAATGAATTTGGGTGGAATTTATTTACCATTTTGGGATCTCATTACATATGATTCCATATTATGATTTTTTATTTGGAATTTTTAATATCGTAATTGATTTTGATTGAATGAGGATGTGTGTGTATCCTGTGAGAACCATTGTGATACTTGATGCCATGAGTTATATTGGAGTAGCATATTTCCATGTTTTATTGTGTTCATATGATTTTATCTATGCAACATTATACTCAAGATGATATTTTATGACTACATATGTGTTTGTCCCTATTTTTGTGCTACTATGCCTATGATTGTTAGTGGTACTTGAGATTGGTAGACCAGCATGACATTATTCTATTAGAGGGGGTGTGTGATTGATTTTTTGATGATGGTGATGATGGACCTGAGGTCAAGGTGGATGTACAATGTATCCATATTGCGGTGTTGATGTTGTACTCGAGGTAGCCTTGATTTTCCATGGGACATGCAACACAAGGTAGACTATTTTCAACTAGAGGTAATTTAGTTACATGTTCATATTAATAAATAGATGATTCCATGTTATATGCATGAAACATTAATGAAGCTGTGTAGAGGCTGGTTTGGTTAACACCAACTTGTTCTGTTAACTTTTTTCATAGAGCTAAAAGAGGAACAACTGATGGTTTGTTGTGACTTGGTTTGTGCATGACCACTCAGTTTTGGTTTGTATGTTTTTGATTCTACAAATTTAATATTATTATGAAATACACTTGTGACACATGAGAACAATAGGTTTAGGGTACATTATTGTTAATTTTCTAATTCTTGTACTCACACCCTACTCAGGATTTTTGGTGTGATAGTTGATTTACAGAGTGACCCAGTGAAGGGAAAGGAAACTATAGAAGATAGTTTAGAAGTGGATCATAGAGCTAGTAGTAGAAATGATGGATTCTAATGGACCCAAATTTTTTTCTATATTTATCTACTTTTATTACTCTAGACAAAATTTCCATATTGGGAGTTGTTTATTCTTATGAAATGTTTTCTATATTAAGTTTTACTTATGTTATTATGATTATTTATTTATTATAATTTTTATTTTTGTACATACTCAACCCATGATATGCCATATAGTGTATAGTTTCCCTATTGATAGAAAAATACCCTCACTGCTAGTTAGCAGCCTCTCGCATATGTGGAGGCACACATGAGTTCATGTTGTACTCCAGCTTTTCTCGGTGTTTTGGGTTATGTTGTTACAAAATGACTGTTCATTTTTTTAATGGAGATTCTAAAGGTGTTGTTCCCTATTATATAATGATGAAATGACAGGACAATGTGAAAATGTATATCCCTATATAGGATTATACGTGATTGGTTAAAAATAGGTGATTCATTTTTTATCATTAATTTTTTTGATGACCCATACGAATAGGGATGAATTACAATGTTGTTGTATCGAGTTTGGTTAATGTGTCAATGAAAAGTAATTTAGTAGAAATGGATGGTTCTTCATGATATTTTGAGTCACTAATGTGATGGAACCCATCAATAAATACTTGTGACAACAACATTTGTAAGGGAGATTAAGAACTATAGGAAGATTACAAACCAAGATCGTGCAGGTGAGAATGCTGAGAGAAATTCAAACAAAGACTTTTCATTTTTTCATAGAGATATTGTAAACCATGAAAGAATAATTTTTTCAAAAGGATTTGGAAATTATATAATAAAAATTAGTGTGGATTATAGATATGTTCTCAATGATTTAATGTTCACATGAAAAGTAATGATGCATTATTGTGATTATGTAAGTCCATAGAATGTATGAATAGTGAGAGTCCCAAAAACTAGGTTTTTTGTTATGTGGAGCATAGAAGTGGTTTTCTAGAAATATATAATGAATTGGGTGTTTCAAAAAATTATTGCACAATACTATATTGAAAATACAGAAGAACATATTCAGAATATTAGTTTCAAAAATCAAAATATAAGTTAAATTAAATTGAAAATATTGAAGATCCATGATAGGGAGTGAATATTAAATGATCCTAGAATTGGAGAAGATGACAAGGAATGTCACATAGTAGAAATTATTAACATATATTATTTAGTGTAACAGAATGCTCATAAAATAAGGGAAGAATTATCATCACTTTATCTAGGTATAGATGGAGTGTATAAGGTGATAATTTAAATCACTGAATTTTCACTATCTAGAAGATGGTGTTTCAGTAATTAGAGAAATGGTTTAGACTCAACACTAATTAATAAGGTGTTGGGTTCATTTGGTTTGAATAAAGAGGTGAGAATCATATTAGATTTCATGGTACATCTCTATTGAGATAGTGATTCAAAACATTTATGATTTTAATGATAAAATAGAAGTGAACCTTGTGTCTATAAACTAAACATATCATTCATATAAGCGGTGAGTGGAGTTATTAAGATGAAGTTACAATTAAGTTAATTTTTACCAAACCATAAATATTGTCTATGCGTATTTTTTAGCATTAAGTGACCCTCGGAAAAACATTATATCTATAAAAGTTGTGATACATAGTAGATATTGGCACATCAATACACCATTGGTGTGTTCTACATGTAAATATTCATTTGTGGTGAACTATGTAAAATATCTATGTTCTATGCATGATTTACTTTCATGTATACTACTATTTGTTTCAGTTATTTCAACATCAAGAGTTATTGATTGAACATTATTTTTGTTGACACGAGTGATATATAGCACACTCTCTTATATTTTTTACTGATCAAAAACCTCATTTATGATTTTGTACTTTTTAGTAGATGTTATTTTTGTTACTATGTTTGGACACCATCTTAGGTAGTAAATTAGTCATTTAATGGGTACTAAAGGAGTGCGTGGAGCCATTTTGAAGGCTTTCACCAGGTAAAGCCAATGGCTAGTTGAAAAAATCCACCAGCTGACCAATAGGTAATGAAAGTACCACTTTCTATTGTTTAGAACCACCATAAAAAATTGGAGCCCCCACCAGCTAGTTGGAGGAGTCTAATAATGGATCTTTTACTAGCCAAAATTCACCAACCAAATGGTGGTTCCCTGATTCTAGTATGTAGTTCCATTCTAGAAAGTCAAACAAGCCATTGTATATAGTCCACACCAACATCTCATAACACCAAAGGGATCTATTGGCTTCCCAACACCTGATGAATTATCATTTGAATTCAAGAGGCTATAAATACACCACCATGAAGCCTTGGAAAATACCGTTAACTATTGTGCCTACATTTGAGCTTGATTTTGATTGTTTTAATTGTCTTTCAATTTTCCCACACTCACTTCTCTCTTTTTCTACAATTTTCCTATTTCAATATTACTATTGAAATAGCGAGTGTTATATAAAGGGTTTGTATTAAAAAATCAAACCTCTAATTCATATTCTTGGGTAATGACTACCACTAATGTGATAGATTTGAGTTTCATACTAAAACCATTAAAAATAATTTGTCTTTCTTATATTGGGTTTCATACTACAACCAATTAAAACAATTTTTTGGGACACTTGGATTCCATTAAAGTCATGTGTCAATTGAAACCCCCAATTTCATTAGGGGAGAAAATATAGGCACTCATATTGACCTTTTTTTTAAAATTACATTATCAAATTTCTTTGAGGATTATTTTAATTATACCGTAATTAAAATATAATTGTAAAATATCACCAAATAATTATATTAAATTTATTAAATTTTAAAAAAAGTCAATTCACCCCCTCCATCCATCCTAATCTGACCAAAAATTTGTAATATTTAAATTAATTATTTCTAATCCTTATCCCATTTCGATGAATGACAAATAAGGATGTACTCCACCTCTAACACCCAAGGTTTTCCTATGGGATAATCAATGGGCTGAGTAGAATTTTTAATGGATCATAATACGGTTACTTGAAATGTCATATTTCTACATTTCCTATAAGTATAAGATATCAAATTTGGAAATTGTCACGATTAGCTACACACCCACTAAGGAATCAGAGGAAAAATGAACTGATGATGATATTCCAGCAATTGAGATTGACGGAAATGCCATTAATGCACATAATTTTGGGTTCTATGGTAATGAATATAACATTACATTCACATGTAAAAAATCCCCTGAATCTTGGAAACACATTTTTGTCATAAATGGGGTCATAAAAATATTGAAGGACTCTATATTTGATATTTTTCATCATGACTTTATTGGTTTCACCATGATTTTGTATTAATCTATAGAAAAAATATGTACTCACTTTGATAACATTTATAGTGGTTGAAAATATATCAATGATGTTCCCACTATTTAAATTTCTATGAATAATATACTTAGTGAATTTTCATGTTTGTTGTCTCTAAAGTTAACTAAAATTCAATAAGTGAAGGATAATTAGAATATGTTGGTAGAATAAATCATTATCCACCTCTTGAAATATGAGATTAATACGAAGTAGAATGAAAAAAAATAATCCAATGAAATCCAGGAATAGAAAGATATTATATTCATGGAAATCATGGTATGAATCTTCCAAAAGTAATTTTAAAATTTCCCACATAGCTATGATGAACAAAAAATTCACAAGGAGGAAGAAATCACTTCATTGTGCCAAAAAGGATAATCAACATGGAGAAGTATAGGTAACTTTCTATGAATTTAATAAGAAGGGACCCATTAAAGTAGAGTACACCATATTATTTTTTGATGCAATTGAAACAAAAAAATAAATACATTAATGTTTCTTCATGGATTTATAGTGAAAACTCCCTCCCCTCAACCAAATCATGTGATAATAGTGATCAATGTATCATTGTTAAAATTGAGGTATATGGTGAGCTATATGATGATACTTCCTCTTGTTCAAGAAGTTATTCACATCATTTAAATTATGAATACCTTAAATATGATTGAGATAAATTAAAATGTATATTTTTAAATAGATAACATGTCATCAAAATTACCTCTAATAATAAGTGTATATTGTAAACCAATTCATAACCATTCAGCTCTGACACCACCTATTGTAGCCCATGAAACATGGAGAGTGGTGTGTATCACGGTATAAACCAAATCTAAAGAATTATTATACCTTTTTTGGTATTTTTTACTAGTGTTATTACAATACAATTCTCATCCAATAAATATTTATTTTTCAAACACTCAATCCAAATAAATATATATATAAGTAAAGAAAGGGTAGAAAATAATGATTTTATTTTGTTCATTAGAATGGTCTATATACAAGGAGAATACACCAATTATGTATATATGAGCCAAAAATCCCTAAAATTATCTTTTTATATTGATATAATGTTTTATCCATAATCACATTATACCAATCACATTTCCTTTACAAGTTTTATGGTTTATCCATTCCTCTCTAAAAGGAAAATCCTTCTTATTCACCACCACACACTATGTTTTCTAATGATAATGGTAATTTAAATAATTGATGGTCTCATAAAGTTAATCATTCTAAAAATGAACTATTTGCATATAAATCTTCATATAAATTAATTTTAATTTCCTATAATATTTACAAATCCTTTTTAAACTAGATGAACTCAACACCATACGATTGAGAGTTGAGTCTGTTTCTTCCCTCACACTAAAACAACACTATCTATCAGATAACGATAATTATATGATATGGATTATCTTCAAAATAAAACTTTCTTTTAACTTTTAATGATAACAATGATAAAACACATACTCTTAAACCTTCTTCCATCAAAATATATTGAATGTGGTCACATAAATTTTCTTCTAATTATTCTATTTAGTCATAGACCATGTTAATTATTCATTGTGAATCATTATTTGAGAAACATACTTCACTTATGTATGTATACATAACTATAATCATTTAAGAATCATTGTTATTGCTTCAATAAATATATTATAAGAGTATTGTCCTGTAACATTAATTTACTTCTTTTCAAAACTGCATTCTTTACTATTACATAACTGCTTCTGAATCATCATTTTATTTCATCCCTACTGAATTCTTGAAAATGATACTGAATTATATTTGCACAACTACTATATCAGGGAAAAAACAATTCTCAACTCTTTTACCTGATATCATCTCACTTCCACTTATTCTTTACAGTAATGTTCACGGGAAAATCAATGTTCATGAACGATTTATACAATGTAAGGTATTGAAATGTATTTTATACCTTAGTAACTAATAATTTTGGAAATTATATATTTCATGTTTTTCATTCACATTATTCATATAATAATAAAATACTATATCAATATCACAAAAATTATACTCACAAAAAAATATCCCTCTTTTTTCGCACAACTATTCCATGTATTTGGAACCTCCCTCATGCAATGATATTATTATGGAATTGAGGGAAAATATAATTGAAATTGGATTCATTTATTTTAGAAAAGGGTTTTAATGACATTGATTCCTTCAATGATTTTTATAGTTTCAAAATTTTATTGAAAGAATCAATACATTTTCTACATATTAGTGTCATTGGAAAGGTTTTGAAGGAGGGAAAACTATATTATTTTTAAAATTGAACGGTTTTACATCCCATGACCTTTTTCTAAAAAAACATGAAATGTGATGATTTGGGTAATGTCATGTCCCCTATAAAAGTAGACCCCATCCCTCTCTTCTCAAAACTTCCTCAGTCAATCTAGTGATGTGTTATAGTGGGTGGAAAAATGAAGGATATAGTTTTATAGGGATGAAAAAATTATCAAGATTCATTTGATGGTATTTTTCACTATTTGTTTTTTAATTTTATTCATTTTTTAATATAAAAGTTAATTTTTTATATAATTTAATAATTAAAAATAATATTTCTTATTTTTTCATAATAAGATGCGTAATATTAATAAAAATATTTGTTAATTAGTTATTAATAATATGTTAAATATTAGTAGTAATAGTGTTTAATAATTAAAAATAATTAGTGACTAATATCAAAATAATTTAGTATTATTTTAATTAGTTAATAATTAAATGTTTAGTATTGAGAATCATAATGGTTAGTAATAATGATGTTTAATAATCATTAATAATGTCATATAATATTATTATGATTAGTTATTAACTAATGATATAATATCAATTATTATATTAATTAATAATTTCTCAAGATTTATCTTGCGTGGAGCTCTAGGTGGTGGGGTGTCACTTTAAACCACTTATATGTCCACATAAAATCATTTCCCTAACAAAGGTGGGCATGATTATTACTATTTAATCCACTAAACTATCACTAAGTAATATCATTAGACATTATTAATTAAGGGTGTATATTTTTTTAATAAATATAAAAGAAAAAATTCCAAGAGCCATTAAAGGTATTTTTTAAATATTATTATAATTATTTTTAAATATTTAATTGCTTAATTAATTAAATATAATTTTATAATTAGTAATAATAATTTTAAATTATTTATTTAATATTATTAATTATAATTGTTATTAACAAACTAATAACATAATTTATTTTTATTTTTTAATTCATTAATAATTAGTTGTTTTGAATTAGTAATAATAATGGTTAGTAATAAAGATTTTTATTAACCAATAATCATGTAGTTTTATATTATATTAATTTCAACAACTGATTTAATAATATCACATATTTTTTAATTAAAAATTTCTCTATATTTTTTTTTGAATGGGAACGTTGTGTGGTGGGACATAAAATTGGACCTCTCTTGTGTCCACCTTGGAGATTTTCCCTGACTTAAGTTAGCAGGATGTCTAGTATTTACTCCAACAGACTCAAATTGTGTAATATATTTAATAGATATCTATTAGAAGTGTAAAACATTCAAAAAATATAAAAAACCATTATTTATAGAAAATTGTTTGTAGAAATAAATTATAATATGTTCCAAGTTGGAGTTTTATGGGTTTATTAAAAAAATGAGAATACATTTATGTGTTTTTTATTCTAAATAATGTCGAAGAAGTATTATGATGGATTCAATGCATTTTAGATTTTTAATCTTGAGGAGGGTTCAATATTCATTAATGTAGCATTCTATGTTATAACATTAGACATGTCACCTTATCTTAGTAAAATACATGGTAGTATATACGATTATCCACATGATAGAGAGAATGTTAACGATGGTGAACCTCTTCAATCAGATGCTAATATTGACAAGTCAGAATGACAATGATATGGTCAACAATAAGATAAAAATGATACCTCACCTATTCTACTAGATTATTAAGCATGTCTAGAATATAAGATGCGACTGATTGTTGATGAGTAATATTTTTTTTTTCAGGAGATCCAATTCTTTTATCCATATATCAATACTATTAACCCAATATATTGGATTCAATCTCATATCAAAAATAACTTTCCATTTATTCCCCATTTTTGACTAAGTCATTAAATAACTAGTGGATTCCGTATAGGATGTCATGTCCTTCCTCTTACACATGTAATGAGAGGAGGATTAGATTGAGCATTATCCCATCTCAACATCCCAGATGCTGTAGAGGAATCTCCTCCCAATGAATCACAGAAAGAGGAACAATATGACATTTATTTTTCTATACATTAGGTTCACCCATCATGTTCATAATACTCCACCACATCACTATGGTCAACATTCATGATAAAATTATTTCATTCAAACCTTGGAGTAAGAATCCACATCAAAGACACATAGTAAAATTAATTATACACAATAATTTTATATAGGTTCGATAATATATTTTTTCTAGATTTCATTAACTTCTCTATATTTATGAAAATGTCCAAATTATTCTATGTACATTAATTAACTATGTATATTTTATTAATATATTTCATGTAAATCCACATCCATAGAATACTAAAATTATAATTTATAGTATAAATTATATATATACACAATACTATAAATTTTTATTCCCACCATTTTTTATAATGATTATTTAAACTTTTTTCATGAGTTTTTATATGTAGGGTAATTATTTTTAATATTGGTTTTTAAAAAGCATTATATTATTTAACATATGTGTCATTTCTTAATTAATAAATGAGTTTATGCCCTCCATTCAACACATAAATTTGAATATGTAAAACCAAAACCAATTTGTGTTTTTAACCCACTTGATGGAAAACCCTTCACAAATATATAAATAGATTATATATATATATATGTAATATGTATCATATATAACATTATAATTAGGTTATATAAACATTAATATATATTATATTTACATTTATAAAATTTATTTTCATTATAATGCTGACATAAATATAAAAATAATACAACATTAATTTCCTATTATTATTTTGTGTCAATTTATTATCATTATTGTTTAGTAACAATTATTATTGTTATTTATTTCCAATTATTATTAATTTTTTATAAATATAATTTAGAATTGTGGATTATTAATAACTACTAAATAAATAAAATTTAAATTTTATTAATTATGATTAATTATTTATAAATTATTATTAATAATGTTATATAAATATATATTCATTAGTGTGTATATATATAATAAAAAGAAAAAAATTATGTTTGAATTATTTTAAAGAACACGTCAGGGTATTTTAAATATTCTATAAAAATTTATATAAGAATATTCGAAATGACCACTTTCTTTTCATTGAAGAGAAAGGCATTAGGGGATTCGGTAACATCCTGAGTATGAAAATGGAAACACTATGTTCAATAGCATACATGATCTGCCACATTTTGTTTAATGAACCACTTTATATTATTATTTAATATTACAGTTATCACATATCCATTATAATTGTGGTAATGAAAAGTATTAGTTAAATTTTGAAAATATGATTTACACATGTTTATATAATGATTCATTGCTTACCAAATTAAATAGTAAATTAAATAAAAACCAATTGAATATAAAGGATGTTTTCAAAAAAATATTTAAATGAAAAATAATTGAGTTAATAAATAATAAAATCACACTTTTACGATTTTATTAATGAAATATATATTTAATATATTCAATTTAATGTTTAAAATTCATCTTATATGTTTTATAGACATTATATAAAAACTAATTAAATTTTACTGATAGAAGAAGTATTTTTCTAAAAATGTACTTTTATTTCCTTTTGATGGAGAACCTTTTTAAAATATAGTTTTTGTTAGTTTTTATGTTAAATTTTAAAAAAATAAAATTCATCATTTGAATAGATAAAAAATAATTTAATTTATTTGAAATTTTGGTAAATATTTTTGATAAAATTCATATTTTAATAAATAGTGAAAAATACTCCAATTAAATTCAAAACAACCTTTTTTTATTATTATTTTGTATTGGAAGATTATCATTTGAATTTGTTTTTACATATACATATATTTTTTATCATTTAATCAATTTGTGGTTATTGGAAGTAATTTCACATTGAAATTTGATATAAACACATAACAATATTTTGATGATTTTAACTTTTAAAAACATTTTCACATATTCCTGCAAGAGGATTAATTTTTCAAATTTAATTTTTTCCACTTCTGTCAATTGAATTTTCAAAAACTAACTGAGACGACCAGTTTGGTATATCACTAACACTAAGAAAGGGGGTCAGTGTTGGGGACTTTTTAAACCAATTATAACTTTTTATCCCTACACATATTAACCTATTAAGATATTTATTCTCTTTGTATGTTTTCCCTATCGCATGCAATAATAGAAAGGATTAAAAATACAACCATGATATATTTACAAGGTTCACCACTAAATAAGAGTAGCTACTACTTTTCTATGAATTGGAATGACCAGTGCATGGATTCTCAACTATAATGTGATATTTTATTTCAGTAGATCAACTAAGAGAATAATATTCTAGTCAGTGTGGGTCCCTACACATTGGAGGGGGGTGGGAAATAATCCACTTCCTTGGACTCGTGATAGCCTAGCCCAACAATCCTCTACATTGATGGTTCTTTATACTGTCTGTAGAGAAAGTCTTGTTCCTTCTTCAAAAGGTAAGATCAACTCTTGATCTTTTTAAGTGATATTTACTAGGATATTTTCATTGTAGTAGGCAAGAAAATCTCCACTTATGTTCTATTCTTCGTTATTAAAAAAACAATATTCAGTAAACATATTATTCTTCATATTTAGTGAAACAACTATCTACAGTAACTCTTATTTAAAACAATAACCAAATAAACTCTTCTAATTATTTCATGGATTGAATCACATCCAATTATGTGAATGTTTTGCAATAAGGATTGGCTCACATAGAATTGGAAAGGCTATATTCTTCTACTTTGATCCTGATTGTATGTGACCGTGTATACTAAATTTTTATTGAACTTTATTCCCTTTATTTGTTACTTTTTTACACACATGCACACACTTGTTTTGGTTCATTGCTTAACTAATTTCAAGTATTCATGTGTATGCATTAAACCATGCAATCTCCTCTTCCTATCATTGTGTGAGAACCCTAATAGGTGTGGTTCTTTGAGAACATTCACATCCCCTTCCCCTTTCCCCCTTTTTCTTTTCTTTTTTCACCTTTAACTTGGTTAGGTTGTTTCTTTATGTTTATATGTATTTGTTTCTTCAAACATGAATGGGTGAAACCATTTCATTTTTAATAATTCTTCTTAAACCAACCTCTAAAGGCCTTGTGATTTCATCAAACCATGAACATGGGTTCCTGTAACATTTACTTCCCTTTTATTGCACTCTCATTCTTCACCAAAACACAATCCCCTATAAACAGTAATTTATAAACAAGCACTCCTCAGAGGAGTTCTTATTTACCTCTTGAAACCAGGGATGCCATGTGTTATGTTATTCATGCAGGGAATGCACAGTTCTTCGTTGTGCATGAGTTGCACAGATATGCATCTTCATAATCCTCAGTGAATGTTAAAGCCTTAATCATTAGATAACGATGGCAAGGCCATCGCAAAGCACATTGAAGGTTATAAAAATCTTATCGCATGTTTGGGTGACGATTCTTCGTGAAGCTATTCAAGTGTGTATAAAACCCATCGAGGCATGTGGGATATCATCTTTGCAGATTCATGAAGACTCACGGTGCTCTGCTTTCACTTCGTGATGTGATTCGTAGAGTGATGCTCTATTTTTTTCTCAAAAACACAAGCACTCGAGAATGTAGGAGCAACATAGATCTTCATCTCAGACTCCACCTTTTATAAGTGATATATACTCCTCTTACGTGTTTGAGATCCATGTATAAATCCATGGAGATCATATCTTTAAATGCACAGGATATATGGGGTTTTAAAATATTCAGACCTATAGGTGATGATATGTCATGACTTGCAGCATGTTTCCTTTTTCCGAATGCAATGAATTCTCACTTCAAACAGATCATGTGCATTTAAGATCACGAGTATCTAATTTTATCTCCACACTCAAATCTACATGGCCTTGGAAACTCCATTTTTTTTGTCTGATCATTCTTTTTTGATATATCACATGCAAGTAGGACATTGGTTGCATGCATGATCTCTGTTCAATCTGATGATCCTCGTGGTGTCAAAATAATAGGGGATGGTAGTTCAGACATTATAATCTATTATCTCTGGTGATATGTAGTGGCTCCAGAGATCGCATAAGGTTGAAGACGATGAAACGGTTCATAAAATACCACAGGTGGATCTAAAGGGACTAACTCAAATGTGTCAGGAACAAGATTAGATGTGCAGTAAAGATTTGAATCATCGAATGTTGTGATTGATCAGAGGGTAGAGAATGACATTGATTTTATGGATGGTGGAGACTACATATGTGTTTTTTTAAAATGCATCCCATATTAAAAAGGAGACGTGGGTTTCCCATGATTTATCAATAAACTCCCCCACCAACCATTCATAATTCCCCTATCCCCCCACTGGTGACGCCCCACACTAGTTCCATATAGGTTCCTTTTTATCACCCAATCGAGCTACGCGAGAACACATCTAACACCTACTATGCATACCCTGGGGGATTATACATTCCCCTCATGTTCCTCTCCTTGGATGGCTCTGCCTTGGCTTCCCCATGTTCGTGGTCGACCCATGTTGTCATACATGTTCCTTGGGTTGGGGTTGGGTAGCTAGCTTGTGCGATGGACCAATTTTTTTAAAGTAAACCATATAAAAATACTTTGAAGAAAACCAAGTATGCACAATATTTCATGTCCATCATTAATCATAAACCAATTACATGCCTGGAAAACATAAATTCAATCACCTACATACATCTTCCACTATTTTTTGGATTATCAAATACAATGAACTTAAATAATTCTTAAAAGAATGATACATCAATTTTGTAAACGCTGTATCACACCTGATTCAACTTCTTTGAATTTTCAAGATAAATGCATCGATCATCTAATTCGTAACAACATAAAAACATTCCCAAGCCTTTCATCCATTTATAAGAATCTATATCAATTTTCCAGGCATCTTCACTTCAACAAATATATATTCACATTAGAGTTCCTTATTCATTTTCTCCATTATTGACACCAGTTGACAACTAATAAAACTTATACATAAAGTGTCCCCATCAATCTCGCCCTTTTTATTATTTTGTCAATACCTTAAAACATCTCCAGAAATAAATATATGAAAAAATAAGAATATTCACTCACCCCTTAATTCATTCATTTCACTTATATCACCCTTATTGACAATAAATACTACGTTCATGGTAGAGAGGGTATCATTCTATACATAATCAATGTGCCATCAATCATTTCACTCTAAGTCTACTTGTGAAATGCTCGGTGTAAAAAAAAAGATGATTTTATTGTGACAACCATGGTATCCATTAACTATTGAACATGACAATTAATGAGATGAGAACTCATGTACATGTCTTCATGTGGTTTCAAATTTCATTCCAGGATTATGATAATAAGCGTGATATGAAATAATCAACCAGAAACTCTTGCACTCTCTCAAAAAAATGATAAAAAATATGCATGTTCCATTGAAAATGATAAGCTGCCTTAGGGAATTTTTAGTATTATTTTGTAACTAATTAACATTATTACCCCCCCCCCCATTTGTAGAATGATATTTATTTTGAGTAACCAAGTATGAGAGATTTAGAAATAACATACCTTTTCCAATGACATGATGTTTAGAAAATATTTAGTAGAATAGAATTTTACACCCACTGATGTTGATATTGATTTAGATAATGACTTTGAAGCTTCTTCATTTGTCTCCCCCTCAAGGGAACACATCACATTGTAGAATCTTATGTTCTCCCCATGAGATCTTTTTTCACCTAAAATTCCATGTATGGTAAGAAAATATACAATACAGAAACATTTAAGGGAATAAGGTGGATCCTCCTTTCTTTAACAATGTGAACAACAAGGTTGAGATGATATTCTCAATCCAGATTCTCTATTCATTACACTATCAAAATTGATCTCCAATACTAAATATTGATGTATAGATCTTAGTACATCTTCAATTTCATTGTGTGTGAGTCTTCTCTCTCCAAGAGCTTTCAATGCACTGGAATATCCTGATTCAACATTATTCTTCTTGAGGTATACTTTTCCACAGGAGTAAATTTAAATCATCTAATAACTATGGGGCCATACATGTTGCACCATACATATATAACATCAATGTATTTATGTAGAATCTTTTTTTAGCACATTTCATAGCTTTTACAACTTCAGTTTTTCATAATTCATTCCAAATATTTTGGCAAAAAATATAATATATCAATAGGAACTGAGGCATCAATATTGGATCTTCTATATGGATTCTTCTGAGTGGAATCCTCCTTAGTATTTCTATTAGAATCCAAGAAATTCTCAGCTATTCAATTTTTAGCTAGATTTTGTGATCTTATTTTCTTATCAGCTTGGATTCCTATTGAAATGAATATGGTCCACTATTTTGTCCACTCCTATTGCATTAATCATAGTTGTTATCTAACATTCCAAATATTTTTCTAGTATACAGTTTCTTCTGGATCTGTGGATATTTCTTCATCTTCTCTATCTTTCTCTTCCTTGAGTTGGGAGTTTTCTGTGCTTTTACATTTAATGTATTTTACCAACAATCTAGTTCCCAATGCCCAAATCTATAACGACAACATCATTGATAAAAAAACTATGACATATTGACAGCTTCTTTATACGGTTGCTGAGTATTATTCATAAATTTTTGTGCTTTAAATGGGATGATATATTCCAAAAATTTCTTCCTATTTACCCTAGTAAAAGTGGTTGCTATCTCTTAATTTTTCTTCATCCATACAATTTTTTAAATTTTCAACAAACCTGAAATTTTTATAGAAAATATTTTAGAAACATGATTACAAGTTGGTATGGATGGTACATTTACATTCTCATCTACTTTTTTTAGTTAAACTAATAAAGACATGATATTCTTATCATAGGTTGATGGTCGTTTGAGGGTATAAATCTCCAATGAGCATTGTTTACTAGAAGAAATTGTTTCCCTATTTTTTGGATATTAAATATGTGTATTCATAAGAGTGTTCAACTCACCATCCAATTCTAGGAATCTCATATTAAGGATGACTTAATAGTCTTCAATCATAATCATCTTCTCTTCACAATCCTTCTTTAATTGTTTAGCTTCATCTTTATGCATATTTACTTTGTTTTGTAACAAATAGTAAAGTTCTATGATCTTATTGGAGTCTTGTTGACTCCCAATTTTTCGTCATTATCTTTGATTCACTTGGAAGAAAATACATCAAATCCCCTCTTTGTTTCTTCAATGGATCCAAACATTCTGGAGGGATTTAAACATTTAATAACTTTTTGATGTAAGCATTTATCCAAAACATAAGTTTCTTCTTCAAACAGAATGATATTTTCTTGAATGAATTGAAATAATCTTTTAACAAGGAATGAAATGTCTATAAGGATAACATAATGAATCATTCATTATCTATCAATTTATATTTCTTGAGATGTTACAGATTGATCATCACCACTTGTTCTATCCATCTCATCATTAGAGAAATTTCCAAATGCACTTACACATACCTCTTGATTAGTTGAGTTTGGAAGGATTTCCATATTCTTGGTGGGAACATGAGTTGCCTTGTCATTACATTCAATGTATGGTGTGTCTTCAATGTCAGCCAGATATGGAGAACCAGATGTTTTCTCTTCTATAGATAAGAGGTACTTATTCTTCAACTTTACTATCTCCTTATTTTTCCTGTTCATCCTGGTAATTGTAGATATAGACTTATTCTCAGAGATAACTGAATATTAAATTAATGTGAACACCATTGATAACTCAGGAATGAAATCAAAATCTTCAAAATAGAACAACATCAATATAGGGAATCCAATAGAGGTGAACCTCAATTTATACAAATTGATAGGACCACTTTAGGATATTCCTTACATTGATAGGGATATAGAATTAGTGTTGAAGAATTTTCAAAATAATTCCACATTTTTATCCCTATACCTCTTTACCTATTAGGATCTTGATTCTCCTATTTCATTTCCCTATCACATAAAATATTATAAGGTAGTAAAAAATTTCACATGATATTTTTACAAGGTTCACCACTCAATAAGAGAAGTTATGTCCATTCCATGCATGGGAATGACTAGTGCATGGATTATCCACTATAATGTTATATTCTGTTATAGTGGTGCTACTGGGAAAACATTCTTCTAGTCATTATTGGTCCCTAAAATATGGAGGTGTTCAGAAACAATCCTCCTCCATGGAATGGTGATAACATAGCCCAACTTTCATCTTCCTCTTTGGTTCTCTATAATGCTTGTGGAGACATCCTTCTTTCTTTTTCAAAAGGTAGGTTACGCTCTTAATCGTTTTAAGTGAGCTTTACTTGTTTACATGAATAGTAGTTTGCATGCAACTCTTATATTTTTTTCTCTTCTTCTATAGTGAAAATCCAACTTCACTAATGTTTTTCTTAATCTTCATTAGTGCAACAACTGACTACACTACAACTTCTTTAGTGTAATAAACTAATAAACTATCTTTCTTCTTTATTAGATTGAATCACATAAAAATATGTTAATGTTATGCAATAAGTAATGGATAACCTGGAATCATCAAAGTCATCGTATTCTCTTTTGTTCATGAATTCATCTGATCATGAATAAGACATTTATATTGAACCTTTTTCCCTTTATTCATTTTTTACACACGTTCACACACTTCTTTTGGTTATATTTTTTGTTATTTCACATATTCATGTGCATTTATTCAAGCATGAACTCAATTCATCCTCTATATGTGAGATAACCCTAATGGGTGTGGTTCTTTGAGCACATAGACAACATATTTTAATTTTACAATTCATTCATTTCCTTCTTCCTATTGAACATGGTTGGGGAGTTTATTTATGTTTATATGTATATCATTATTTAATCCTGAATGGGAGAAACCCTTTTTTGTGCTACCTTATTCTTCAACCAACCACACAAGGACTCTGGATTTATTCGAACCACGAACATAGGTGCATGCAACACGTACTGGCCTTCCCTTGAACCCTGATTCTTCACCAATATATTAACCCATGTAAACAGTAAAATATAAGCATTCATAATGCTGAGAGTTATTCGTTAAATCTTTTACCAAGGTATCCATGAATTGTGTTCTTCATGCCGGGAATGCACAATTCTTATTTGTGCAAGATGTGCACAGATCTGCTTCTTTGTAATTCTCAATGAAATACAAAGCCTTAATCACTTGCTCACGATGGCATGGCCTTCGTGAAGAAAAACAAAGATTTATCAAAACCTATTACATATTCTGGTGCATATTCTTCATGATGCTATTAGAGGGTCGGTAGCACCTATCAATGGATTGCATGTTCTCTTCATAATAGAGCCTTGAAGACTCAAATTTCCCTACTTTATCTTTCTGAAGTGAAGTATAGAGAGATTCATTATTTTCATAAAAAACATATACTCTCGAGAATGTGGCAGCATCACAACTATATTTCACAAGATCCTCATTTTAATGTCCAAGAAAACCCCTCTTCTATGTTTCTGATCCGTGTAAAAATACATGGAGATCAGAAATTTAAATTCTCAGGATATTCGGTGTTAGGAAAACATGAAACCCGCTGGTGAAGATATGCTGATTCATGTTACATTTTTCATTTTTTACAAACATGGGTCCTTCTCCCTTGAAACATATCCTGTGAATTTAAGATCACGAGTTTCTCATTTTAGCTCCACAATAGAATCCACATGTCCTTGGAAACACTATTTTTCCCAGACAATCTTCTTTAATATGTCACATGCATGTATGATGTTAATTGCATGCATGGTCTCTGTTCGATCTGACGATCCTCATGGTGTCAAAATAATAAGGAATATTTATTGGACATGATCATCCATTAGCTCCGGTGAGATGCAATGGTGCCAGAGATCAAAGGAGGTTGAATATGATGGTGTGGTTCATCAAATACCACAGAAGGATAAAACTGCTCTATCTCAAACGCGCATGGCATGAGATCATATGAGTGAGAGAGATTTTGATAATCGAATGACACAGTTAAACAGATTGTAGTGTGAGACATAGATTGGATGGATGACGGATATTACATGATAATTATATAAAATTCATCCCACATAGAATTAGAGTTGAGGGTTTCCTGTGGATTATCAATCAACTAACCCTCCAAGTATTCAAAATTCTCCTCTCACCCCTCCTGTGCCACACAACATTGGTTCTCTGCGGGCGAGCTGTTGGTACCCACTCTGCCTCCTCTGGCATGCACCTAGGACAAACTATACTTACCCATGGTGCATAAAAATGGACATCATGCACCTATTACAGGCTCGATCTACCGGGGCTTCCCCATGTGTTCTGTTGATCCCTGTGGTCCTGCTTGTTCGTCGGGTTGAATTTGGGTAGCCACCTTGTGGGATAAAGCCATTTTTTAAAGTAATCCACATATAAATAAATGGTAGAAAACCGAGTATGCAAAAAAAACATTATAATAAATAAACATAATCCAACGTCAGGTATTGACACCATAATGTCCAAGCTTCAACCTACTTCTTCCTCCTTTTCTTTATTAGACTATCAAATCCAGAGTACTTCAATCATTCTAAAAATGATCCTAGTTATTTTGTAAATGTTGTATCACACATGTTACAAGTTCTTTGAACCTTCAATATCAATGCATAAATCATCTAATTTGTAACAACATATTGAATATCCAAAGATTGGTATATAATGTTATGAATCCAGAATAATTCTCCAGGAATCTTCACATCAACCAATCTTTATTCACATTGGAGTTTCTTCTTCATTTTGACCATTATTGACAACTATTGACAATAAATAAATCGTATCCACAATGTGTTCTTAAAAATAACATACACGGTTGTAATCAATATGAAAAATTTAATTTTATACGATCAAAATTATTTTTACTGAATTGTTATTTTAGTATTTTTTTGCATAGTTGAATGGTAAATCAAGTAAATACGTTTAAAAATAATATTATAATAATATAAAACTACAAATACACATGTCCTAATCATATTATATCTGTTATGACCGAAAACGAAAACCCTTTGAATAAAATTATTGACTTTAGGTGCCACATGGGTATGATATTGATATTTATAAAATTTAATTTAATGTAAATGAAAACATATCATAAGCATGAATCTTATTTCTAAACCAAATATAATATATTGTTATATAAGTTATATATTTTACTATAATTAATAATTAAATAGATTAAAATATTAAATATATCATGGAGGATTATTTTTAACATTTAGACATTTTATAATTTAATTTAATTAAAACACAATAATGATTCAATAATAGATTTATTGAAGGAATAATCAAATAAATGATATTAATAATATTAAAATAAATATAATTTTATCTATTTTATGTCATCCATTAATTTTATGGATGAATTTTACATATTATTATTGAGTTAATGTTTTTTTCAATGGAATCATGTTTTTTTATATTTTAAAAAAGTCATCAAATGAGTAGTGTCAATATTAACATGATTTGTATTTAAAAATATAAAATATTTAATTAAATGATATAAAATTCTTAAAAATATATGATTCAGCAAAATGGATTGGATATTTCATAAAATTACATTAATTAATCGTTCATTTCTTTTTTGGCATGACTTGGTAATAATTGTAAACCTATAAGTGAAAATTACTTGATAAAATGGTAAGAGTTAAAAGGTGTTAAAAAAATATAAGGATTCATTAAATATGAAAACTTGTATAATTTTTATTGGATGATGGATATTTGACCCGAAATCATTTATCTTAAAAATAAATGATATTGGGACCATTTGGAACAAAAATTGTATTTATATTTATTTAATATTTTAATAGTTTCCATGGGCGCCCCTTCCCTCTCTTACCAAAGTTTCCCACTCTTCTCTAAGACTCACACATCCAAAGCCCTTTGGTTTAGCCAAGATGTTCCAAAAATAAATCCTAAAATCCCTCCTCAATTTTGTTAAGACATAGTTTATATGGAGAACCCACCTTAGAGGTGTTAAGGTGTTCTTCAAAGGAGAACTACTTATGAAAAGAAATATAATTACTGTGACTAACGAGACAGACTCATTGTAAGGGAATTCATCTAAATCTACTTTATTTGACTCATTTTTGAATAATATAAACCACCTTATTTTATATGGTGTATGATTATCTTCATATACTTTTTATTTCATTCAATGTTTTTCAAAAGGAGTATTTTACTATGAAGTGTTTTTTACTAAATGAAAAAAGGAATGATATTTAATATAAGCGGCGACAATTACATTCCTTCCACCATAACCATTATTAAATATTCTGATTCATATATAAGACATAATGTTTTTAATAGTAAAACAAACCCCTTATTATCTTTTTGGGTGTTTTTGGTATTGAAAATGGTTTTGAATGTTTATTTATTATTTCAATATATTGAAATAATTTCTTATGATTGAAAAAGAACTATTAATCTTGAAATGTTGATAATTTAATTCTTTATGTGTTATGATTATTTAATTATACTTGGACATTTCAAAAATGGTTATGTGATAAACCAAAGAAATTTGGTAATGTGACAAACCAATAAAATTTGGTTATGTGATAAACTAAATAAAGGTGGTTCTGTTTTAAACCAAGGATTATAGGTTACGTTATAACCTCCAATAAATTGGTTATACCAGTTTGTCTTATGGCTATTCCATTTGTAAGGGTGATATGTGTGGAATTCAAAAATATGTTTATTGTATTAAGGTATGATTATGTCCACTGTAACCTTTATATGTTATATGTGTTTTATATGTGTTTTATGTTATTATTTTTATTACAAAAAGGGTAAGATATGAGATTATATTCAGTGAATATTATTTATTACTTTATAAATATGAATAGTATTACTTTATGATAAAGTATTCATGGTTTACATGTTATCTCAAAAATAATAGTTTTCCTTATTTGTGTATCCCTTGCTGAGATTTTTATGCTCATCTGATGTTTGGAAATGTTTTTCTTTGGATTTAATGAAGAATAGAGTCAAGTATGGGATCATGGAAATGTTATAATGCTTAAAAAAGAAACAAAACCATGTTTCTTTTAAATAGTTTTTTTTACGTAAAAAATAGATAGTGAGTGGAAGTGTCTCATTTGTAATATTTAAGATGTTTTGTAAGAGTTATGGCCTAATTCTCTAAATTTCTAAACATGAAATGATCTTCAATGTGAAATATGGTCAAATTATTTACTTAACTCAAAATTATGTAATTTTTAAGGCTGGGAAAATATAGATTAATTGCAGTTAGAATCAACTTTTGATATTAATTATAATATCGAATGGTTTTTAAATATTGTTTTTTAAAAAATCCATAAACAAACAACTCTATTGAAGACATAAAGTCACACATGGATCATCATATACTCTGGCATGCATTTTTTGATCTTCATACATCTTTCAACACATGGATCTTATATAAAAAATGAGATATATCTATTTAACTATCTCTTTTATCAACCTTAGTCTCGAATTCTCATGATTTATCATATGCGTCAACTTTAAATAATGAAATCAGAAGTATTTATTAATTTTTTACACTTCCTCATAGAAGACCATCCATTCCTAAAAATAGACATCAAATCATCTCATTCACTTTTCTCAATCAATCATATTTATAAATCCTCTGCATTTTTTGTGACGCCGAATATTAAAAACCCTTAAAAAATGAATAATAAATCACACAACATCTATTTTGTAGCTATAAATTAACTCTTAAAACCTTTATAGGGTTTAAAAATCATAGATATAATATTTTTGAATTCTTGTTTTCAAATTAAAACTCATTAACATCGCTCAGATAATATCATGTAACATATCATATCATCTTCATCACATCTATATTGGTTCAATAGCATTACCAATTCTCCATTTTGTGTTATGGGTCAGCTTTTGAAGTTATAAACACTAAAAAGGAGGATCTATTTATTGTTAGTGGGGCATAAAGAACTAATATGGACATGACATTAAAATGAAACACATTATGCATGAAAACAATTCATGTAGAATAATGAATATGATGCCATATGACATAATTTAATCTTGATACATTGAATTCGTTTTATTTTGTGAACTATTTCATTAAAATGTGATCCTGCATTGACTTTTTTGTTTTTGTTTCATGATTATTATTATGAAAAAATTTCAATCCTAACTCTTTAAAAACCATTGGGGTCTCTCACTACCCGACGAACATTCATGTAACACCCCGTGGTTTTAAAAATAAGTTGAAACGCATGAATCTCTATATTATGTAGATATTTATAGGTAGAATTTAAACATAATTTTACCACTTTTATGTTTTGAATTTAAAAAAATGGTCATCTATAATATTAATCTGTACGTTATTTGGATACTGATGGAACCAACATGATTTTTGGTGAATAGTAACATACCATTATGATTAGTGATATGAATGGTAATATGAAAATTATGAATAGTGAATTGTATTATTATTTTATTTTCTTACCACTTTAATATAATGAATACTTGATTAATTTTTCAAGGTGATATAAAATCCGTTATAGTTTAAAATTGTTTGTTTTTGAATAAAATATTATTTTCTAGAAATTAAATTAATCATATTTATAATTATATTTTCAGAAAATGTAGTTCATTTTTTAATTCTACATGTTGAAAATGGTTAGGGTGAATTTTTGGTATTTTATGAAATTATAGAATTCTTGATGACTAATAAAATACGGTAAAATACCGTATATTCAAATTATTAGTTAAATACAATAATTTTTACATCATTGATAGTGTAACTCCACTTTTTTCAAACTCACATGATCTATTTACTATTTTTATGACTATAATGATGACTATTCATAGTCTTCGACAAAAATATTAAAATAATTATTAAAATAATGTAAACCCCTCATCTCCTCCATTATAAATTACACCCTTATTCCCCTCGTTCTATCACACCTATCAAACATTGAGCATTGTCTATGTTCTGCCAAGTACCATCGCCAAGGCTCTTCCCTATGGCCAATAACTGCTGGTATCACCAAAAGGCCAAAACCAAAAGACTTAAAAATGTTCTCAAGGAGAAGAGATCAAGAGGTAATTAACCTCTTCCATTTTCATGTGTTTTATTTTCAATTAATTTTTTTTGTAACACACCATGCTTCCACATTACGCTTCTCTTTGAATAATATTGTATTGTGTGTTGTACACAACTTTGAGTTCTAACACACACCACAACCAATCAAACTAGCCATTATGAATAGTAATAAGTGCTTTTTAAAATTTTATATATATTATCTATCAAAATGGAATTCATTTTTGAATTTGGAGTATCTAATTTAGCCTCGGGTGAAATTTTTATACTTTTCAGATAAATTTTATATTTTGATGAATAGCTAAAATTACTAAATTTTCATCACAAAAACTTTTTTAATTAAAATATTTAATATTGATAAATTATGAATTTGAGTAGATTTAAAGTATATTTAGAATATATTTTTACAATTTAATACAATTTTGGTCATTAGACATAATTTCACAATTAATGTAGACAAAAACAAGTGTCAATCTTTTGATAATTATTATATCATAAAAACACGCTTTTTAATTTGACAGCGGGAATTAATTTTAAATTAATTTCGGCCACTTCTGTGATTTGAATTTGGAAAATGGATTCCATATTTGGAATCATGATGTTTAAATTGGGTAAATCTATAACATTTATTTTCAGGCATTTTGAATAATTACTTCGGAAAATATTTTATTTATCATGGTTAAAGGGTAAATCTAGTAAATAATGATAAAAATTAAAAATATAATAAGAATAAATTACAATAAAACATGTCCTAACCTTATTTTTGGATACATGACAGAACATGGGCATCTTTTTGTCGTTTTTTGGACCCCATGGAACAACTTGTAGGTGATAGAGACACTTTATATTAATTAAGATAAAGTAAAAACAAAAATTACATAAGCTTATATCATTTTGAAATACAATTTTTACATAGAGAAATATATGTTATATTTTAGATTATAAAAATTAATTAGAAATCAAAAAAGAATTACATCATATTGATATTTTATTTTTACATTTTAGACATTAAATAATTTAATTTAATTATGACATAATGATGATGTAGTAATTACCTTATAAGTGAAATATTAAAATAATTGATAATATAAATACCCAAATAAATATAATTTGATAATTTTAATGAATCCCACGAATTTCATATGTTAATATTGCATGTTAGAGTTGACTAAATGAATTATGTTCGATGTAATAATGCTGTTATGAATTTATCAAAAACAAAATATTCAATAGTTTCAAAATTGACATAAAAGAGTTTTTAATAGAAATATTATATTATTAATTGATATTTAATACCTAAAAATAAAAGGTTCAACCAAAGTCAATATATAATTTTTAATGTATCATTATTGGACCACTTTGAGGTTGCATGGATGTATATGTTATGTTTAATAACTATAGAAGATAAAAATACATAGTGACATGGTAAGTGTCAAACTAATTAACTATGAGTTAAAACTAAATGACAAGGATAATATAATGACCCAATACTATATAAAATATATTGGATGAAATTATATCGACCCATACCCACATTATACATTAAATAATCTACTTTTTATCCATTAGAAACGTAATATGATTATAATATAAAATAATATTTTAAGTTTTTCCTAAAGATCCCCTCACACCTCTTATAAAGGGGCACTCCCCCTTCTCATTAATACACACCATCAAATAATTTTGGATTGGCCAAACCCTAACCAAATATCCTCCAAAAATCCCTCACGTCATCGTAGAGGCCTTCTTTTGATTAGAAATCCATCTTATGGAGCCCTTTTGATCAAATCAAAAGGAAGAACCCGAAGAAGTGAAAATATCTTCACCACCCACATTAAAGTTCCTTTCTTCTTCAACCTCATCATTCCATGGTATTTCCATTCTAAAATAATAACTTCAGTAAATTATATATAATTTGATCTTATTATAATTATGAAACAAACAAATTTTTTATTAAATCCATCACTTGAATGTCATGTCACCATATGAGCGTACGTACGCCGTACCGTCTCCACCTTGTGGTGTAATTGTTATTCAATATATTAATATTTAGATGGGTATAATAATGATATATAATTCATGTAAATAATAAATATAACATGATAATTATTCTGTATATATGATATATCATCCAATTATATATTATTTCTATATCAAAAGATTGATATTGTCGCTCATGCATACGTACAGACTACCGTCTCCACAATCGAGATGAAATTCATTCCCCATTGTATCCATTCAAGAATAATTTACATTTGATAGTTAAAAATAATTTTTATAGACATAATATCATTGTGGATATGAATATTATATAACCTATCCATAATAAACACAACTAATGTCACAAAATATAAAAAAGAAAACGAGTAAGTTAACATCTGAAACGACGATAATACTAATATATTATTAACAAAACAATGTTAAAATATCATATATGATATCATATTAATGTATATGATTCTTTTATTATTTAAGAAAAATTATTTCACCATTATACAGGAGGTTAACCTACCCCAAACAAGGAAAAGTAGAAGGTAAGGGTTTATTATCCAATCTCTTCATTATAAGAGATTGTTTATACGTAATTATCTATTGGGACCTCTTTATCATCCACATACATGTTTCTTAATAATGTATTTCAAAACATTCTTAATATTTTACAGAATATGGTTTAATGTCATTTATACTCATGTTGGAAATTTTATAAGATTTTTATAAAGGAATCTTTTAGTCCTTTTCCAAATAAGGTCCTTTTTAACCTTTTCGACAAAATTAATGTAAGAATGTTTTATAAATTTATTTGGTGGGTGCAGCTATTTTCCGAAATTATAAAATCGTCAATGATTCCCTTACAAGATTATAAATATATTTTCAATGTAAATGATTTATTTTAGAATTATGTGACCTTTAAATTATTTCAAAAAAAGAGATATTTCTCTCAAATAGTTTCGATTTCATCTATGTTAACATCATTTGATGGATTTTAAGTTTATTTGAAGTTGATTTATTAGGATACAAAACGTCCATATTGTAATAATGTTTTTTGATATGTTTAACTGTGGATGAGCTATTTTTATTCCATTCATGGTATATGGTTAATTTATTGACATTTCGTATGCTATTTTTAATACGAATATGTATGATATGTTTAAACATTTTCATATGAGAAATGTATTGGATTTAGTAAGTGACGAGTGAGCCCACTATATCTCCTTGATGCATCAGTAGGTCTTATGAGACAACTAGATATGGAATTGGAAGAGGACATTTCCCAATTTTATTTATGGTTTTTCACAAGGCCTTAATCATTCTATACGTCTTGGACGAGGCATTGACAAAATTTTTCAGAATGTAAGGCATTATACATTCCCTCATTATGGAAATTGATGGTTCATGTGGTCATTCATATAGTATAATACCAATGATTATGTTTTACTTGTCATTAAATACTCAATCATACTCATTCCATAAAAGTATTCAGGTTTATTATTGGTAAAGAAATGTGGTTTAAATTATTCACCATGCTTAATATTAATGTCATTTTTTATGTATTACTTACCCTTACTGAGCGTTTGATATCACCCCTTTCTTATGTTTCATTTTCCCAGGATATGAAGAAGTTATTTATGAATGAACTGTAGGCATAATATAAGAGGCATGGTTGCTTCTAATGAAATATATTTTTTATGTATTTCTCTTCAAGATGTAAAGCTGAACATATGTATGAATCATTTTACCAAAGCTACTAAATTAATCAGTCTTTCGAGATTTGATCATTTCATGTTATTATGCCAATGTTATGTAATACTGCACCGACTCTGGGTAACTGGGGTCGAGGAATTATAGTTGTTATCAAAGGAAGTTTAGTACAAACCTTGGAAGCTAGATTTAGAAAAACTCTGATTAGAGAACATATCCCTAAGATAAACATTGATGATTAGTATAGAAAAAAATACTAGAATTTCGGTATTGTATATATTTTTTGAGTTTTCCATGCAATAATCCCTATCTCTATATGATCTGGTGAGGTGGCTCTCGCTCAGATGTACCTAGGGGTAAAACCCAAAAACACCACTTTGAGATAGACTCCAACGGGAACTCGTGCATGAAAATGAGCCTTGTTGCACTCTTGGTTACAACACTCCCAAGTGATATGCTTAGGATTATTCTCATTTTCATTTCAAACAATTATGAAGTGTTTATGATTATATACTTCCTCATAGAAAACATATTTATGATTATGGATATTATCCATAAACTGTTGAATTTATGTTAAGTGTTTTAGAAGTTTGGAATTATATATTTCAATTAATTAACTAATCTAGTTTATGCCATTGATTAGAAATGGCTCCTAGTGGAAGAAATGAAAACTGTATCAATTCATGCACTCAATGTAGGGATTTCTCTCCTACTCAAGATAATTATAGTGAAGAAATTGATGCAACTGGTGTTGATCAGTTAATTACCAAACAGGGACAACTCACTCAGGTTATGAATAATAACTATACCTGTATGGAGCACCCTGATCCACATTGTGGAGGATAAATGTTAGATCGCATCATGGGGAATCAACCAAAAACAATCAATGGGAGTAAAAATCCAATAGTAGCTAAGCAGTGGATAAATTCCATAGAGAAAATATTTCATTCTTGGTGGAGTAGTGAAAGGGAAAAAGTTGTCATGTCAGTTTATCGTCTCACTGGAGATGTTGATCAATGGTGGTAATTGATACAAAAGACGAAGGAAGATGATTAAATATAAAATATGGAATTAAGGGAGTTCATAGAGCTATTCATAGAAAAATACTTTCCCCGAGACCATCGAGCTGATATAGAAAAGCAATTTCTGAGTCAGAGACAATAGGAGGATGAGAATGTCGCAAAGTATGAGGCTAACATTACAAGGTTAGAGAGGTATGCTGCAGATTAAATAAATAACCCATAATGTAATATTTATTGTTTCTTATATGAGTTAAAACCATTTCTCCATCAAGCATTAGCATTACAATCCTTATAATAATATAAAGATATTGTCTCGTGTGCAATCAAGACAGAAAAGAAATTCTCCATGTCTTATGACACTAAATCAATGCAAGAGAGGAAGATATATGCTGAACACTATGGGAAAGGAAATAAGGAAACAGAGAAGAAGGGTATAATTGAATTTCCACCTTGTGATAATTGTGGAAGGAAGAACCTTGGTGAATGTCTAAAAGGAAAAGGAGTATACTAAAAATGTGTAAATAAAGGCCATCTAGCTGGTGATTGTAATTGAAATAAAGATGCAACCGATGTTCAGTGCTACAATTGCAGGGAGATGGGACATTATGCATATGAATTTCCTAAGGATCAGGGGAACATACCTCAGAAAAGGCCAAGGGATCAAGACAAAGTATATGATATCACAACTGCTATGGTAGAAGCTCCGAAAGACATGGTGGAGGGTAATTTAATGGTTTTCTGAAGTCTAGAAAATGCATTATTCGATTCTGGATCATCTAACTGTTTCATATATTCCCAGTTTCCGAAGAAAATTTGATATTTCAATTTTGATTTAACAAGGGGGTTGTTGGTCAAATCCCCTAAGGGAAGTATCATTGCTACAATGTTTTGTCAATGAGTCCCCATTAAGGAATATAAATGTTCTTTATCTGTTGATATCATTTGCATACCTATGATTGAATTTGATATAATCCTCAGTATAGATTTGCTTTCGGACCATGATGCGATGAATTATTGTAAGAAGATGGAGGTTACGATTCATGATGATGATGTTAAAGAACACCTTATCATTAGATCAGAATTGCCACCACCTAATTCTTATTTATATCCACCCCAAGTAGCTCAACTAAATTCAATTATCAGGGAGGAAGATAAGGAGATAACCATGGGTGGGGAACTAAATGTTCATATAGTGGATGCGCCTATTGTGAGAGAATATTTTGATGTGTTTCTGGAAGATTTTCTTGGACATCCTGCAGAATGAGAAATTGAGTTTTCTATTGATTTAATTATTAGTTCAAAGCCCATAAAGAAAACCCCTTATAGAATGGCCATTGATGAATTAGTTTAACTAAAGAAACAAATGGAAGAATTGAGTAATATGTTTTTTATTCACCCTAGTTTTTCTTTATGGGGATCCCCTATCCTTTTTCCTAAGAAGAATGATGGCTCTATGAGGTTATGTATTGACTATAGGGAGATCAATGATATAACAATAAAGAAAAAGTATTCCCTTCCTCTCATTGATGATTTATTTGACTAACTGCATGGAGATCAATACTTTTCAATGATTGACCTTTGATCTAGATACCATGAGTTGAGTGTGTATAAGGAAGACATTCTGAAGACAACATTTCGAACCAGGTATGGGCATTACGAGTTTATAGTAATGCCTTTTTGGCTGACTAATGCACCCTCTGTTTTCATATATATATTAAATGGAGCTTTCAAGGAATATATTGATGACTTCATAGTGGTATTTATTGATTATATCTTGGTATACTATAAAATGTATGAAGTTCATGAAAATAACATGCTCATTATATTGAAGACTCAGAGAAGGCATGAATTATATGGGATGTTTCTCAAGTGTGAATTCTGGCATCAAAAGATTTCATTACATGGAAACATAGTCTCTAAGGTTGGAATCTTTGTTGATCTTTCTATGACAAGAGAAATCCATGAAAGGCCAGCACCGATGAGTATAACCGAGGAATGCAGTTTTATTGGTTTAGCTGGTTATTATTGATGTTTCATCCATAATTTTTCCTGATTGGATAACCCATTAACGATACTCACACGTAATGGTGTTAAATTTGTTTGGACAAAAGAGTGTGAAGAATGTTTCAAATAACTGAAGAGAAGATTATCCAATGCACCTATATTGACTGTAACATCAGGGAATGATGAGTTCTTCATTTATAGTGATGCATCCTAGAAAGGACATGGTTGTGTCCTTATGCAAAATGATAGGGTTATTGTATATGCATCTCGATAGCAGAAAATTCATGAGCAAAACTAAAATAATCATGATCATGAGTTAGCTGCTGTAATCTTTGCATTGAAGATATTGATACATTATATCATTGGTGAATAATGTTCGATTTTTACTGATCAAAAGTGATTGATGTATATTTTCTCACAGAAAGAACTCAACAAGAGGCAAAGGAGATGGCTTGAACTACTCAAGGATTATTATTACATGATTCACTACCACCCGGTAAAGTGAAATAAGGTGGAAGATGCTTTGAGAAGAAAGTATTATAGAGTTTTGAAGGAACATTTTTGGTTTGAAAACATGAAGAGGGGGATTGCTGATTTTGTGTCAAAATGTATTGTTTATCAACAAGTGAATGCTGGAATGAAACAACCTAGAGGATTCGTGAAACCTTTTCCCATACCTGAGTGGAAATGGGATAATATTACAATGGACTTTGTCATGTGACAAACAATGACTCCTAGAAGGAATGACTCATTATGGTTCATTGTTGATCATCTTAAAATTTCAGCACATTTTCTTGCTATAAGAGAAGATCTACGACTTGAACGTCTAGAAAAAATATATATTAATGTAGTTATGAGACATCATGGAGTACCCCTATTGACTGTTTCTAATCGTGGTCCCAGTTTTACATCAAGATTCTGGAAAAGTCTTCAAAAAGCCCTAAATACTGAACATCGTTTGAGCACTGCCTTCCACCCCCAAATAGATGGACAATATGAACGAACTATTAAAACCTTAGAAGACATGTTGAGATCATTCTCACATGACTTTCAGGGTATGTATGATCAATATTTACCTCTTGTAGAATTTTCCTATAACAATAGCTTCCATTCAAGCATTCAGATGGCACCATATGAAGTGTTATACAGAAAGAGATGTCGCACACCAACCTGTTGAGATGATGTTGGAGAAAGAAAACATTTAGGCCTAGATCTGATGGGGAAATGATTGAAAAAGGTGAAGGTAATCCAAAACCACATTAATGTAGCTCAAAGTAGTCATAAGATCTATGCCAATAACCGAAAGAAGTATTTGGAATTTCATGTGGGAGATCACGTTTTCATGAAGGTATCTCTAATGAATGGGTGATATACGTTTTGGTAAGAAGGTTAAATTTAGTCCAATGTACATTAGATATTTTGAAATTCTAGAATTTATTTGGGCTGTAGCATACCGTTTGGCATTGCTTCCATGTATCTTCAATGTTTACGATGTGTTCCATGTATCACTGTTGAGAAAATACATGCCTGACCCAATACATGTAATCACCAATGATGAATTAAAACTGGAACCCAATCTATCTTATTGCGAAGATCCTGTCAAGATTCATGATACGAGAGAACAAGTGCTGAAAAACCGGATGACTCGTCTGGTAAAAGATCTATGGAGGAACCATAAGATGGAAGAGGCAATGCGGGAACTCGAGGAACTTATGATAAGGAATCACCCGAGTCTCTTTATGCAATAATATTCTTGAAATTTTGAGGAAGAAATTTTTTGAAGGAGGGTAGAATGTAACACCACAAGTTTCCACGGTATGATTCTCTTTGAATAATACAGTAGCGTGTGTTGTACGAAACTTCGAGTTCTAACACACACCAAAAACAATCAAATAAGCCGTTATGAATAATAATACCTACTTATTGAAATTTTATAAATTATATCTCTCAAAATGGACTACATTTTTGGATTCGGTGTATCTAATTTAACATTGGGTAAAATTTTGGATAAATTTTATATTTGATGAATAGTGAAAATTACTAAATTTTAATTTAAATTTTTTTTTAATCAACATAATTAATAGTGATAAATTATGAATTTGAGTTGTTTTAATGTATATTTAGAATATATTTTTACCAATTAATACACTGTTTGTAATTGTATATAATTTCACAATTAAACCAGACATAAACAAATGTGAATCATTTGATAGTTATTATATCATAAAAACATACTTTTTGTTTTGACAGCGGGAAATAATTTTAAATTTATATCTACCACTTCTATATTATGAATTTGTAAAAATGGATTCCATATTTGGAATCATGATGTAAAAATTGTGGAAATAGATAACTTTTATTTTTAGACATTTTGAATAATTACTTCGGTAAATATTTTATTTACCATGGTGAAAAGGAAAATCCAGTAAATAAGGGTAACAAAATAATATTATAATAATAATAAATTACCCTAAAACATGCCCAATATTTATTGGTGGATACATGTCTTACAATGGTCATCTTTGGGTCGATTTTGGGGCCCCATTGAGCCACTTGTAGGTGATAAGGACACTTTATATTTGAGACATTTAATGAATCCCATGAATTTAGTAGGTTAATATGACATGTTAGAGTTTATTGAATGTCTTAATTTTGAATTAATAATGATGTTATAAATTTATCAAAAACAAAATACCTAATAGTTTCAAAAATGACATAAAAGTGTTTTTAAAACAAATATTATATTATTAATTGATATTTAATTCCTAAAAATCATTGGATCAGCCAAATGACTTATATCATTATTGGAGTATCATTATTTGACCACTTTGGGGTCACATGGATGTATATAGTAAGTTTATTAACTATAAAATATAAAAATACAAAGTGACATGGTAAGTGTCAAACTATTTAACTAAGAGTCAAAACTAAATGATAAGGTTAATATACTGACCCAAACCTATCTAAAAAATATTGGTTGAAAGTATTTCGACCCATACACACCATTTACTTTGAATAATCTACTTTGGAGACATTATAAACTGAATATGATTTTATTATAAAAAATAGTTTATGTTATTTCTTAAAGAGCCCCTCACCCCTCTTTTAAAAGGTCACTCCACCTTCAAATTAATTCACACCTTCAAACCTTTGGTTCGGCCAACCACAGCTAAAATATCCTCCCAACTTCCCTTACTGCATCCTAGAGGCCTTAGTTTGATCATAAATCCAACCTATGGAACCCTTTTGATCAAAACAAAAGGAAGAAACCGATGAAGAGGTAACGTCTTCACCACCCTCTTTAAAGTTCCATTCTTCTTCAACATCCACATTCCTTGTTATATCAATTATCAAATAATACCTACGGTATCTTATATATACTATTATGTTATTATAATTATGGATCAAAAAATTAATTATTCTATCCATCCCTTGAATTACAAGTCACCATACATGCGTACGTACGGCCTACCGTCTCCTCTTTGTGGTGTAATTGCTATTCGACAAATTATTAATTAGATGGGTATAATAATGATGTATAATTCATGTAAATAATAAATATAACATGATAATGATTTTATCTATATGATATACCATCCAATTATATATTATTTTAATTTCAAATGAATGATATTGACACTCGTGTATACGTACAGACTACCCTCTCCACGAACGCGATGAGATTCATTCCCCATCGTATCCATTCAAGAATAATTTTTATTTGATGGTTTAAAATAATGTTTAAAGACTTAATATCATTCTGGGTATGAATATGATACACCATATCCATAATAAACATGACTTATGTCATAAAACATATAAAAGAAAACGAGTAAGTTAACACTCGAAATGACGATAAGAGTGAGATATAATTAACAAAACAATGTAAAAATGATCAAATATGATATCATATTAATGTATATGAATCTTTTATAATTTAAAAACAATTATTTCACCATTATAAAGGAGGTTAACCTACCCCATCCAAGTAAAAGTACAAGAAAAGGGTTTATTTTACAATCTCTTCATTATCCAAGGTTGTTTATACGTAATTATCTACTGTGACCTCTTTATCATCCACATCCTTGTTTCTCAAAAGTATATTTAAAAAAAATCTATTTTACAGAATATGGGTTAAATTCATTTATATCCCTGTATGACTTTTTATATGATGTTTATAAATGAATCCTTCCATTTTTTTCCAAACAATATTTCTTTAACCTTTTCAACAACTTTAAGGTAAGAATGTGTTTTTAACTTATACGGCGGGTGCAGCTAGTTTCCACCGTTACAAAATTGTCAAAGATTCCCTTAAAATCTTATAAATATATTTTCAAAGTAAATGTTTTATTTTAGAATTATGTCACCATTAAATGATTTCAAAATAAGAGATATTTCTCTCAAATTGTTTTGATTTCATCTATGTAAACATCTTTTGATGGATTTTATGTTTATTTGATGTTTATTTATTATGATACAAAACTTCTATATTGTAATGATGTTTTTTTGATATGTTGGACTGTGGATGTGATATTTTTATACAATTCATGTTATATAGTTAGATTATTGAAATTTCGTAAGATTGTTTTACTACGAATGTGTATGATATGTTTAAACCTTTTTATATGAGGAATGTATTGGACTTAGTAAGTGATGGGTGGAGCCTGATATTGCTCCTCAATGCATCGTTAGGTCTCATGAGACAACTATTCGTAGAATTGGCCGAGGGATTTTCCCAATTTGATTTATGGTTTTGGCCGAGGCCTTCATCATTTTAGACATCTTGGTCGAGGCCTTGATAAAATGTTTCAGAATGTCTGGCTTTATACATTATCTCATTATGGAAATTGAATGTTCATGTGGTCATTTGACTATTAGAATACCCATGATTATGTTTTATTATGGCATTACATACTCATCCCATATTCATTCCATAAAAGTATTCATGTTTATTATTGGTAATGTCATGTGGTTTCAATTATTCACCATGCTTAATATTTATGTCATTTTCCACTGTATTACATTTCATTAATGAGTGTTTGAGCTCACCCCTTTATTATGTTTATTTTTGACAGGATATGATGATGTTAGTTATGAATGACCTGTTGGCATAATCTAGGAGGCATGGATTCTTCTAATGAAATATATTTTTGTTGTATTTCTCATCAAGATGTAATTTTGAAAATATGTATGAATCATGTTTCCATGGATACTAAAATATTCGGTCTTTCGATATTTGATCATTGTTGTGATCATGGCAATGTTGTGTAATAATGCACCGACTCTGGGTTACAGGGGTCATGGCGTTACAATTTTCTTCTACTCTCTTCCACTCCACCTATATAGAATGTATGAAATTTCCATAATAGTTGGTATTCAGTATGTTATCATGTTCATGTAAAAAAATAACCACTTTTTGTCCTCTCAACTAACTCAAATTCATAAAGAAAATATAAACAATTCCCATTATGTGCCATTTACCAGAATTGTGCGCAATGTGCTTTCAACTTCCATTACATTAATCAAATGTGATCATAAAACCTATTTAATGGTTGAAATAGAATGTAAATTATATTATGTAACCTATTTGATGTTTTGTAATTAACTTATATGCATGAAATTAAATTATTTAACAAAAAAAGTTCATGATTATCACGGAACCGCAAAAATTGATATAAATCAATATCATTTATGTTTTATCTAGTGATTCATTATAATATATGATAAAAATGATTTATTTTATCATTATATATTATCAAACCATATTAATACCATTTTATTCCACTTATTGATTTTCATTTCCTTACAATAAGAAAATCCAATTCAATCAGGCCACAGAAATCATATAATGTACAAACCCGAAAAAATTAATGGAACACAATAATAAAAATTATTGGGTGAATTTATTATATGAAATGACTATATATAGTATTATAATGACTAAAAGTTTTATGTAAAATAATAATAACACTTTTTTAACCCTTGTACAGGAGGTTTAATCAAGTTTTAAGTAGGGAAAACTGGAGGTAAGGGAATTTATAACGTAATTTTCATTCTTTGGGTTAACCATCTACATCATTAATACATTGGTTTTAAGATTATTTGTTTAATGTATTTTTGTTCATTTTATTTGAGTTAAAGTTTATACACTTATTCATTTAATTATATTGATTCTAATTTCATTTATATGTTATTTTAAGTTACTTTTCTTATGAAACCCTCTTTTAAATTTCTATTTCACTAAATTCAAAAGAAATTATTTTGTGAAATTACTCTTGTTGTATAATTATGTTCTGGTTCTATGTAATTGTTTAAAATTAATGGTGGGACCTGTATCTCCTTACAATTCATTGGATGTATGTCAATGTGCGGTTGTTGTATGGTTACTGAACGCGTTGTCATGACACCTCAACTTGATTATGTTTATATAGTTGATTTATAGTCTAGGGTAGACCCTATGTAATCTCTCAAGGAGCATTTTTTTGTTTAGAGTGTGCATTTTCTATAAGCATTTCTAAAAGAGGGGGTGGTTTTATAGTAGTTTAAAGAAAATGAATAGATTTAAATTGTTTAATAGTTCATAAATAAAAGTGGTGTTTTAGAATTATGAGATAATGAGATCATTTCAAGTTCACCACATTTCATGGAAAGTTCATCATTCTAAAAAATAAACTTGTTTTAATGGAATCCTTTGGTATAAGGTTGTCAAGATCTCAAATTTCTTCTTTCCTATTAAAGGATTCTCAAAGTACCACCCCTTGACACAAAATTGTGTTTTCTAGGTCTGGGTATCAATCATAAAAAAGAAAGGCTACCAAATCCTACAGAAATCTTTTGTATGTGAGAGATAAATAGGACTCTTGTCTTGTCCAATGGGAACAACCCAAGTTTCCCTCTTGAAATCTCAACACAATCGATGTTGAAATAAAAAGTGTTTCACATAATTATAACAATAGAAATGCTATCAGAGGATAATCATGTCAAGATAAGAAATAATTGAAATATTTAACACACAAATCGCATAATACCAGTAGAAGAACAAGGTCTGGATCTCCCTCTTATGTGTGTGTAGCTCCCCCAAAATGATCATCCACCATTAACCATGACATCGAGAGGGGGAGGATTCTCTGGTGGAACTTCGCCTTAATCCTTGACCCCCCCTATGAGGATAGAGGCCTCCAGAACTCATTATATGAGGAGAGGAATCTTTTGGGTATCTAAAATAACATAGCATTTCCTCCAAGTCGAACTTGTAAATGAGGAGCCAAATGATCCATTTAATAGGAAATTGAGAAGGTGGTATTGAGAACACAACATTCTTAAAATTTCTTTTCACATGGGTTTTGACCTCCATACAACCTTATCACTCTTTGGATAAAATAAAAAAGATGTATCCCCACCTCATGACTATCTCCACAGAAATTTTTGCATAAGTGGGACAAATAGAGCCTGATATATGGATAGATCACATAACAACACTTTTGACTTCATGTATGTTCGGTGTCCTAGAATGATCAGGTCGGATGGACTACCAGATAGTCGAATGATTCTTGGGTGATTTCATATGAAATTTATCCCAATAAATGATTGACCCAACCTCCAATGTTCAGAACATTTGGATTTACTGTCTAGTATAAATTTTGGGATTAATACACAAGTCTTCTAGGATCTTGCGTAGTTTGGTTATTCATGGAATTCATCATGAGTCCTCCAAATCACCATCACCTTCATTGAAATTATAAAAACAAGTAACATTGGAATTTTTAATAGTGATAAACACAATATAATTGAAAAAAAACATGAACTGAATTTTGTTATTATATTTGGAATTAAAAATTAAAATTTAGATTAATATGATGGTTTATGGGTGAAATTGTCACAGTGAATCATGGTATGATCACACCCCCACACATAAACTTTTTAAATCCTAGGAAAAGTCATATTTCCAAAAAATATGTTCTTAGATATTTCTAACATCATAAAGATTTAACATTTAATTAAAATTTATTCCTAATAGAAAAGTTATCATAGAAAAATCACACCGAGCAGTTATTCTAAAAGTTCATTGAAAAAAAACATCTGAAAAATTGTATCTAATTGAAATTCCATTATATGCATGATTCCGACAAAATAAAATAAATCAAACGTTTATCATGTAACTAATTGTCCAAGTGTGTGTGTGAAAAATATTTCATGATATTTTTTCCACTTTCTATTGAGTAAATATAAGATACTTCAATAAATGACTACTTACAAGATCCTTTCCACTTAACTTGCCCCACATTCGTTGCAAGCAAATTTCAATACCCACTCACTTAATTATTCCCATATGTCAAAACATAATCTCGTGACCTAGATATTCCAAAATGTTGTACATTTATTCACCCCCCTCATTTATTATTTTTTTTCCAAAGTTTCACTTAGAAAAAATATGACACTCTTCTCTTTAACCATGTATGATATCTTAACGATACTAAATGTAATAGTTATAATAAGATAAAATATCTAGGAAAGGTGGTTTTTGACCAGCCCTATATACAACCCTTTTGTTATTTTTTGTTAATTTTTGACGGTGTTAAATAGTTGGATAATAGGTAGACACGTATAGGTCAATATGGTGAATTAATGAAATTGATCAGATTAGGAATAAATGTATAGAAAAATGAATATTTAAAGTAGAGAAAAATAAACGTAACTTATATTTACATACCATTATTTATGATATTTTCACACATCCTGGTTGGGTGAATAAAATGTTGGGAAATATTAAGTGACACAGTTTTCCATTAAACTATTCAAAAAAGGTACCATTCTTACCAAATGTTTCATAATGATACAACCGTTTATATCATTGACAAAGAACTAAATTTAAAAAGAAATTCACACCATAGTATTTAATTCTTAGTGAAATGCACATTTCATCATATTTCTTTTAATGTTAAAACAATATTAGATAAGGAAATTCCACTTGCATTTTCCATAAATTACATGATTAAATGGGCATCATTTTCCAGGATAAAGTGTGATAAAAGAGTTAAATTATGGCATAATGGCGAGTGATAGGGAACAGGGGGAAAGTAACAATACTATTAAGCAATCTAAAAAGTGAAAAAAAAGAATGATAATGGATGTTCCTAAATAACATAGGAATATACCCACCCCCCCACTAAATGAGTGTGATGTGTCCTAATTTTAATAAAATACAATCTGGTAAATAAGGATAAAACATGGTGGGTGTTATCCGTAGGCTACATATTGAACATGAAGTTCCACTATCGGGGACTTTGAAAGGGCTTTGTGGAAGTGCTTTAACCGCTTCCCATTGAGTGGGATGGTTTTTTTAGTTTCATCATTTTGAACAGGGACTACACCAAATAGAATGATTCTAGTAACAACGAATGGTCCATACTAGCAGGAACAATGTGTACCTAGATGCAACATCAGGTTTGCATTGTAGAGAAGGACCTTCTGGCCAATGTTGAACTAACAATGAAGGATGAGACGATCATAGGATTCCTTGGTTCTCTATTTATAAATCATAGTGTTCTCATATGAATCCTTTCCCATTTCCTCTTGCTCCTGAATCAGAAACTTCCTTTGAGCAACTGCACTAGAAATATTATAATTGAATTGTTTGATGACTCGGTAGGCCGGGTGGTCAATCCCAACAGAGAGGTGACAACTCTTTCCAAACACTAGCCGATATGGTGACATGTCAATAGGGGTTTTGAAAGTAGATGGTAAGACCATAACGAATCATCCAGATTAAGACACCAATCATTCCCATTGGATTGAACCGTTTTTCCAAGAATTTTTTTTACATATATATTTGACACTTAGGCTTGACCATTGGTCTATGGGAGATATGCTGTAGACACTCTATGAACGAACCGATACTGATAGAAATGTGAGTGTGTTATTTGGTTTTAGAACTGAGAAACCTTGTCACTGGTGATGATCCTAGGTATTCCAAACCTATAAAAAAATTTTTTTATCAAAAATTATACAACTACCTTAGAATCATCAGTCCATGTTGATCATGCCTCTACCCATTTGGAAACATAATCCACTGCCAACAGAATGTACATGTTTCCAATTGAATTGGGGAATGGTTCAATAAAGTATTGCACCAAACATAAAAAATGTCATGGAAGAGCAAGGGTTTTTGTGGTATCTCATTTATTTTAGAGACATATCCCATTCTTTGATAGTGAAGACAAGATTTAAGGAAGTCATGGGCATCCCAAATCAATGTAATCCAAAAGAGACCAGAATCAAGGACTTTGTGTGCAGTCCATTGGGGACCAATTTGGCCCCCAAATTCAAAAGTATCGCAGTACATATGGATAGACTAAAACTCACTGTCAGGAACACAACACATAAGGACTTGATCAATGCAGGTGAGCCAAAGGTTGTGGTCATACCAAATGTACCAACAAGACTCATCTTGTAGATGGTCAGCCTGATTTTTTTTTGAAATCAGTATGAATACAAGATACTTCCAAATAATTTATAATTTCAGTATACCAATGAATACCATCTTGCACTCGATACAATTGTCATCTGGAAACATTTTATTTATAGGAATAAATGAAGATGGGTCAATATCCGAGGATCGGGATATCATACATATATGGTCAGTCACATCATTATTGTATCCTTTTATATCTCTTATTTCTAGATTGAAGTATTGAAGGTGGATAATCCAACGTTTTAGAAATGGTTTGGACTCATATTTCTTAAGGAGATACTGGAGAATTGCATGGTCTGAGAACACAATAACTTTGGACCCCAAAACATTTGACCTAAATTTTTCCAAGGCAAACATAATGGGAAGAAATTATTTTGTAGTTGTGGTGTAGTTTTCTTGGGTATAGTCCAAAGTATGTGAGGTGTAATAAATGACATGAGGAGCTCTATCGACCCTTTCAGACAAGACTGACCCAACTACATAGTTAGGGGGATCACACATGAGCACAAATGGTATATCCCACCATGGTGGTTGGATTATTGGGGGTGATGTTTGATAACATTTTAACTTATTAAATTATTCCTATTATTAATTATCAAAAACAATTTCATTTTATTTTAAGATTAATCTGGAGAGTTGGAGTTCAATTTTACTAAAGTCATGAATGATACAATGGTAAAATCCAACATGACCAAGGAACGACCACACATTCTGTACATTTTTGGGGAATAGTAGGGAAGAATAGAAATCCATGTTTGATTTTTCTACATGGATACCATCCTCAGAAATGAAATTCCCCAAAAATATACCTCATCAAACCATGAAATGGAATTTATCATAATTTAATACATTATTCTTTACAATACAACGATGTAGGACTGAACCATGAATAGTTAAACATTCATCAAAAGATTATCCATAAATAGAGAAATCATCCATGAATACTTCCATGAAATTTCATAGGTAATTTGAAAAAATACTAACCATGCTTAATAATAAATTACCCAGAGCATTGCACAGACCAAATGGCGTCCACCTATATGTAAATGTGCCAATGGGACAAGTGAAGGTAGTCTTTTCCTAGCCCCTTAGGGATACATGGATCTAAACTATCCCGAATACCCATCATGGAAACATTAGTGAGACTTACCCGCTAGCCCCACTAGCATTTGGTCAATTAATGGAAAAGGAAAATGGTACTTCCTAGTGTGTTGGTTTAGTTAGGGACAGTTTATACGGACACACCAACTATTCTGTACAGGAGTTGGAACGAATTCATTATTTTCATTATTGATTAATGAAAGGCAAAATGTTTTAGGAACAACTTGAATGGGACATACCCACTAGCTGTCAATGAAGAGGTAAATGATTCCAGTATCCAAGAATTTTGTTACTTCATTTTTCAAAACTTTTAAGAGGTTTGGGTTCAGTCGACGTTGTTCCTGCCTCATTGGTTCAGACTCACAATTTAAAAAAATTTGATGTGTAAAAACTGATGGACTAATACTAGGAATGTCTGCAAGTGTCTATCCCAAAGTTTGTTTATACTCCCTCAAAAGATCAATTAGTCACAATTCATGCATAGGATGGATTAAACTAGCAATTATGATGGGTTGCTTGTTTCCATTCTCAATATATGAATATATTAAATCTTGAGGAAGTTGTTTTTATTCCAAATCAGATGTATTTTGGATTGATGGATGTGTCTATGAAAGTGAAAGGTCTCTAATATCATCTAACTTCTCAATGGTAACATCCTCAGATGAGGAATGTTATTTTACAAGTATATCGGTATCATCAATGGATAGTGGATCCATAATGTTCCAAAAATCATCAATAAATAAACATGAATGAAGCATTTCAAGACCACTACAACAATCAATGAATGAATCATTTCCATTCATTTATATCAATGATGAAAACTCAGAATGGTGATCACGGGAATGAAATGATGTTTATTCAGGAAAAGTTAGTACATCTATAGAATTAAAAGAGAGAGATGAATGTTATTCTGAGCGGTACTTTATGGAATTAAGGATATTGAAATGGACAATGTCACCACTAAATTTCATAGATAATGTACCATTATAAACATTAATTATGGTTTTATTTGTTTTCATGAAAGGTCTCTCCAATATAATTTGGGTGTATCAATTCATCCTATCATCTTTAAATTTAAGAACAAAAAAATAGTCGGGATAATTAAATTTGGAACCCTCAGAACAAAATCCTCTAACACACCAGAAGGGTGTGCAGTACTATGGTTAGCAAGTTGAAAAAAAATTCCAGCAGGGTTTGGTTATCCGACCAGCAATGTAGTGTAAATAGAGAGATGCATCACATTTATAGAATCACCTAAATCAAGCATAGCATTTGATAATGAATAATACCCTATGGTTCATTGAATTGAGAATGTTCCATGATCATTTCACTTGGTTGAAAGTGATGGATCTATAAAGGATGAAACATTCCTCCCCAAGATGACCTTATAATCACCTCATATTCCCATTTTGTGTGTATACAACTCTTTTAAAAACTTGATATATCGTGGAATTTTCATCAAGAAATCAATCTAATTGATGTTAAACTAATTTTTTTTGAATGTTACAAATATTTCCTTATCAATTTATGTTTTCTCGTTTTTCTAGGTTCGGTGGCCCTTAGGAGGTGGTATATGGAAATTCCATTGGGGTGGTTGAGGATTTCTGGGTGGTGGTGGTGGATGACTACTCTAACCTTTCTGGTTCCATGGTTGTTGAGGTTGGTTTGAATACCCCCTTTCTTATAGGCATGGTTGTATATCCACCCTGGATTGGATGGATAATTGTGATCTTTACAAAAGGTTATGTTATATGGTTGTCCTAGAAATATTATATCACAATTGTTAGAAGTTTCTCTCAATTGGGGGCATTAGTCAAGAATATTGGGTTTTAGAAAATAAGATTCCAAAATGAATGGTTGGAGGAGATTGATATTCCCCTTGGGAAAGAGAAAGTTATCGAATAAGGTTACTTACCTCTTCAAACATCGAGTCCAACATCCTCTCAAATTCAGTACTTTTCACCTCATGGACAACTCTAATGGGTACAATGGACATTGTATCAAATTGTTGAGTTTGTTGTGCCATGTTATCAATTAAGGTTCTCATTGTAATTTGGGTCTTATCAACACGCACACCACCTACACCAGCCTGAATCATATTTCAATATATAATAATTAAACCTTCATAAAAATACTGAATTAAAAGTTTATCATTTATTTGGTGATGTGGAAATCATGAACATAACCTTTTAAAGTGTTTCTAATATTCATGTAATGTCTACTCTTGATATTTTCTAATCCCAAAAATTTCCTTCCTAATTGTTATAGTTCAATTGGCTGGATAATATTTTTTAATAAAAACACATTTCATGACTACCAAGCCTCTTATTGGTGAATTAACATTGTACAACAAATCTTTTGAAGTGTCTTCTAAATAAGATGGTAATGACCTAATATTTACTTGTTCTTAATCCACATTAGTGGGATTTAATGTTGAAATAATTATATCAAATTCATTTATGTGCTTGTGTGGATATTCTCTAGGAAGACCGTGGAATCTAGGCAATAAGTGAATTAGAACATATTTTAATCCAAAATTGGGTGCTTCGCCTTGTATTTGATTATATGTCTATTGGATAACATCATCAAGAGAGGTTTGTTAATTTATTGTTAAATTGATTTTACACATTTTATATTAATTAATTTTAGGTTCTAATTTGGTGCCTGTAGAAGAGGGTTTTATAAAAGTCTCACGTTGTGGGGTTTCCTACTTGAAAGATTTGTCTTGTGCTTCTTGGGGCCACTAATGTAAGATCCGCTCTGGTTCAGGTTTGATAGGTGGTAAATATTTTGGATTATTACTCTTCAAGAACAAAACCTATTCAATAGACAAATCTAAATACAAATATATATGTAGTGGTATAAGATAAAATACATATATATTCACAAAATTTAAAATTTGTTTTAAATAACACGCACTAAAAACCAAAGCGCTCCCAAGAAACAGAGATGAAATTTGACCGAACTATCATGAAAAATCAAATTTATTATGTTTTTTCGTTGATTAATAGTCTAGGAAAATTACTAGTTTATCTCTCAATGAATGTTGGGTGGTTTACTTTGTGCATTTTAAATATTAAGTACTAAAAGAGGGGGTGGTTTTAAAATAGTTTAAAGAAAATGACTCGATTTAAATATTTTAATAGTTTATAAATAAAAGTGGTGTCCTAGAATTATGATATAAGGATATAATTTAATGTTCACTATTGATATTGGCGAGTTCATCATTCTGAAAAATACTCATGTTTTAATGGAGCCTTTTGGTTTAGAGTTGTCAAGATCTTATCTTCTCTCTTTCCTCTTAAACAATGCTCAATGTACCACCCCTTGGCACAACAATAATGTAGTCAAAGATTGGGTATAAAGAATATAAAATAATGGCTACCAAATGATACTTAAATCTTATGTATGTGTGAGATAAATAGGACTCTTGTCTTGTCTAATCATAACAACTGATGATCCCATATTGAAATCTCATCCCAATCGGTGTGGAAGTAAAAAGTGTTTCACTTAATTATGACAATAGAAATGTAATCAGAGGCAATTGATGTCATTATAAAAAATAATTAAAATATTTAGCACACAAATTAAACACAACTCATAGAAGAAAAAGTTCCCTAACTCCCTCCCAACTTTGTTTGTCTCCCTCAAATTTACAGTCCACAGTTTAGCTCGACATTGGGTGGAGGAAGAAGCAAAGGTGGAACTTTGCCTTCATCCTTGATCCCACTATAATGATAGGGGCCTCAAGAACTCCTTGGATGAGAATTGTGCTGATATGGGTAACTAAAATAACATAACTTTGACTCCTAGTCGAACTTTCAAATGGGGAGCCCAAGGATCCATTTAATAGGAAAATGAGAAGGTGGTTTTGAGCACACAACATTCTTAAAACCACATTTCACATGGGTTTCAACCTCTATAAATCCTTGTATCACTTCGGATAATATAATAATGTTGTATCACCACCTATTTTATGTCTCTGACGAATGTTTCATATAATTTGGACAACTAGAGCCCGCGATATTGACAGATCCCAACACACCACTTTTGACATCCTCCAGATTTGGTGTGCTGGATATATCTGGTCGGTTAGGCCACCAGATGATCGAATGTGTCATGGGATTTTTCATATGAAATGTAGAATAGTGAATTTTGGACCATACAACCAAATTTCAGTCCATTTTGATGCACAGTCAAGTAGAAGTGTGTGGATTAATCCAATAGTGTTCATGGATCCTGTGTAGTTTGGCCCATTTTTCATGGACATTATCATTGGTCCTCCAAATCACCATCAGAATCAATGAAATTTTCAAAACAAAAAACATTGTCTTTATAACAATGATAAACACAAAATAATTGAATAAAACATGAGGTGAATTTTGTTATTATATTTTCAATTTACAATACAAATTCAGTTTAATACAATGGTATAAGGGTGAAAATGTCACATTGAATTTTGTTTCGATCAGTTACTCCAAGTGTAACAGAGGTAATTACACAATAAAGTAGCCATGAAGGTTACAATTTATGGTAAATGTGAGGGTTTAAAATTAAAATTTGTCCATAAGGGTTATGATATAATGTAAATAATTCCCCAAGATACCTTTATGGTTCTATTTGTGATCAATATGTTTTGAGTTAATCTAAAGGAAATATCATAATTCGAAAAGTATGTTTATATGTGTTACAAGTACGTCCTTTTGAAAATTATTTCATACATGACAAGTATTCTTGGACTAATGTGTTATTTCTTACTTTTTAAATCCCTTACTGATATTTTTTGTTCTCAACCCATGTTTTTAGTGAACTTAATAGGTTATAAGTATCTGTATGAAAACTAAGGTATCCAAGATAAATGTTCTGAAGATTTTCAATAGATAACATGTTTTTTTGAAATTGATTATATTTTAGAAAAAATGGATACTATTTTTTTGTTATCTTCACTATATGAATGTTGAATGTTATGTAAGAATTATTTCCCAATTATATAAAATGTTAAACATGAAAAGAACTTCAATATAAATGGAAGTGATTCCTTGACTAAATATTAAGAATATGGGATGTAATAAGGATGCATCCTTACAATTAAAGTGTCATCCTGCACCTCTTCCATAAGTGTAAACCCACATTGGTTCTGCCACTAGTCTATCCCCCCTGTGTGATGTTGTTTTCACAATCGGTAGATACCCATATACAATAATTGGCTACATCGTCCTACCTAATTACTATAATTTTATTATAAGTATAATATTTATGAATTTCTAAAAATTAAAAAAATCCTATAATACATTCAATAGATTCTTCATTAATAAGAATTACATCTTCCAAATACAGTATTCCTCCATAATAACTCTATGAAATCAATCCCAAAATTCCTTCAATGAATATCACCATATATTGTAAAAAATACTAATATATAAAACTCTTGGTGATAATAACATATCAAATTATTGAATTGACATTCATGTGTTAAAATAAAAAATTATATATAGTTTGAACATTTAAATTGTTGATGGAAAATTACATATAATTTAATTTTTAATAATTACTGTTGGAATTTAATAAATTAAAAAAATTGTTAATTAGAAAAATGAACTTAATTATGGTATATAATTATTTATTAATATTACTTTTTAGTTTATCTGAATATTAAATTAATGTGTGATATAAATTAATAATTTTTTTGTAACAAATAAACAACTAATAATTAAAATAATAGTAGTATTAGTAATAAAATTTTGATCAATTTCTAACAATTATAACACTTATTATTTATATATAAATAGATTATTATTAAAAATATTATTAATAATATTACCTAGTATTGTTAATTTTTATTATAATTGGTTATCGGGTTGTGAACATCATTTAATAATAATTATTTTTTATAATTATTATTTTATAAATGATATGATAAAATAAATAATTAAATATATAGAAAATGATTCATAAATAATAACATAATGTGATTAATTATTTGAAATAAGTATCTCATAGTAACATGTGATGGTTATTTTGTGGAAAAACTATTTGAAAATAAGATTATATATGAAATCCCCAAGGACTGATGTCGGATTTATTGAAAAAAAGTTTCTTCAAGGTTGTTGATAATAAAGTAGTTCATGTTTGTTGGAAATGAACATGGTCAATGTGAAAGACCATGTTGAATAAGAATAGTGACAAAGATGTGTTATGATATAAAAATTAAGAATGTAAATTTTTTTATAAAAACATTGTTGACAACATATGTTGAAGAAATGTTCAAGATGGACAATGTGGTGAAGTGTTTCTTGGGAGAATAGTAGTTCCCAAAGTAAGGACCAAGATGAAGATTCATTGAAAATTCTTATAGACACATTAATTATATTATGTCTTGTAAAATCAAGACAATTTAATGATTTTTCCATGTTGAGATCTATGTGTATATGTATAGAGACATACCCAAAGCGATGATTGTGTATTTATAGATTTATAATTCTACGGTATATGAGAGGTGATGATTTTATTTCCTTGTGAATGGGTAGTAAATTAATATGGTCCCCTAGTGTAATGGAAGCATTAAAAATGCATAAAGTTATGTATTAAATGGTACATAAGGGGATATAAAATATATGTATGTTTGAGTAAGGGTATTTGTATAGATTCGTATTGGTATAAGAATCTTATGTAAGGGTAAGGTGACCTGTGTAAGGGTAATGAGATCTGTGTAAGGGTAACCCAAAAATGCATAACTATGTTTAGGAAAACTGTATTAGGATAAAAAGACCTCTATAAGGGTAAACTATGATATATAAGGGTTCTTGGGTATTCTTAATAAGGGTAACTTGTGAATCGATTTTACAAGGATTGTGTAGGTGTAGGTAGAAAATGCTATGAGATAGAAGAAAATTAAAATATGCATCCTAATTGAAGTCAAGATAGTGAGAGCCTCCAAATGTTTTAGAGGTGTGATATACACCATCAAATATGTTTGAAATGAGTTTCTTGTGACTGTTGTACCATAAATAATCAATCACATCCCAAGATAAAGAGGTTTTCAACAAGGAGCTTATATGATATTGTCCATCCGGGATCAATGTATCACTAAGAGGGGGAGTGCTGAATTAGTGTTATCATTTTATTTTATGTTTCCTTGATCTTGAAACAAAAATAACCACTTAATAATGATTTATCACCTTTTTAAGAACAAAAAAAATCATACATCCACATGAACACATGTATTTACAATGTTCACTACTCAAATAATGTAGCTACATCATTGGAATGGTTTGGAATCATTATAATACCACACAATACACTAGGAAACAATCATTTTGTGTGTATACAAACAAGTAGGATATACTCTTACAATCATGTATCACTATGATTAATACAACAATGTATGTGCTTCTTCTAAAACAAATATCATAATACACGTTTTTGTGTTGTGTAATGAAACATTCACCAGTTAGTTCGAAACATGTTACTGTGAGACTTAATCAACTTGCACTTATAAAATCATCAAAAAAAATTAATCATATTACTAACTAAAATTTGGTTATAACTATTTTGGACATTGTAATGATACTTACTCATATGTCACAGTTTGATTGATCATTTCTAAAATATATATCTGTCATAATACTGTTGAATAAATTTTGAACTTCTTCTTCCTCTGTCTGAAAATCTCAGTTCAATTTCCTAGTCTGATATAATGACCACTAAATGAGATCTTCCTTCTTCTTCTATTAAGAAAATATCCCCATGAAAATACTATTCAAAGATATATCCTTTCTAAAACTTCATAAGTTCTATCAAATCATTTGCACATGAAAAGTGTATTAATCCATTAGAAAGTACAATGTAATACCCAAGTTTTATTTGTTCACCAATAGTGGTTAATGCAGGTATATGAATGGTTTCCTAGTAAACCAAATTTCTGAATACTCAAATTTTCCATTAATTTCAGCTTCATATTGGTCTTATTCAATTCTTCTCTACTCTTCGTGATTAATATTGAATCTTATTTAATATTACAAAAAATTTAGCTTGCTTCTTTCTTTATGAAAAAAATTCATTCTGATTCCAATAATCATTTTTATTTCATCGTTATGGTGAATATATATGTATAATATAAAATTATTCATTATGTTTATCCATACATATTAAATATTTGAATAAAAAATAACTTCTCATTATGATTTTCATTACCAACTTCAGGACTACAAATATTGAAATCATTCTTCTATAAACATAGTCACAACTTGTAAATATTCTTACACATCCTTAGAAATTCTTCAACACCAGGTTCAAACAACCATGAAAATAATCTTTCAACATTTATTTCTTTATTTTCCATCAAACTAGTAAAATTTTTATTGGTGATGTTATTAGTTTTAGCCTATGTATGATGGGACATTTTCAATATCACATCAATGTCATGGATTCAACCCCAGTCCCCTTCTTTTCTGATAACTCTAGAACAAATTAACAAATAGAATAGAAATCCATTTCCTATTGACCTCAATGACTAGAATTTAACATGATGAAAATGGTTGACTAAATTGTTGATCTTCATCCAGTTGACAAGTCTATGAATTCTTATAAGCATCTATCCCACACACTCTCCACATACACATCCTTATCAAACTTCTCGACCTCTAATGGATAGATGGTACACCACATCAGATGGATCAATGCTAGTGATAACATATTTTCTTTCCTGGTTTTTGTGAATACAAACATAAATCCTTCGTCAAATTATTTATCCAAATATATTTTTCTTGTGGCTTATTAGTCGGACTAAAAAGCAATATTTTCATCTTATCACATTTCAATAAAAAATCAATCCTTCATACAATTCAGCATTTGTAATTTTTCAATTTAAATACTAAGGAATAAAAAATTCAACTTTAGGAAATTCATTATTCCAAAAACTTCTGCTTGTAATCATCATTTATTACTAAATTTAATAACATTTATGATTGGAATATAATATTCTAGATTATATTAGAATGTGGTGAAACTTCCCACTAAACCTCAATCAGATTGTCATCACTTGTTCTCCCACTATTACACACAAGGCTTTCAACACAAGATTGTCAGACAACTTATGATATATGAGAGAAAATATAAGAATAATGAAACCTCAGATTTATATTATATCCATTCATATTTTGATTATCATTTGGATTGAAACATTCATTTTGGACTCAAGGTGTATTTGATGAGCCTTTTCTCCCATTCCAAACCCAAGGCGAGTTTGATGAACATTTAATGCTGAAACAATTCTTCACAAACTGATAGAATATATTAAGAATTTTGAATCCAATATTATGATTGCGATTCATACATCCCTATCATTGGATTACCAAAACATAAAAAGTGAGATTATTTCATTTTCTATATAAAAAACTACAACACACTACAAAACATTTAGTACATTCTTCTATCAGCTTAAGAACACAACTTCAATCCAGATTTGTCTAAATAATATCCCCATTTGGATTTTTTTCAATCAATATTATTAAAGTACTACACTGTATAACCTAAATAACTGAATTACTTATCAATAATTCTAAGCTTACGTGGGCTAAATCATTGTTGGAAACAAGAATCGTTGATGGAAAAACTATGTTGTCTAAAAGTAGTTACTCATAAAAAAAATTCGTATTTTTTTCACCTCTACCTTCACTTCTTCTACTTACCAATAGACATAATTATCCTACAACATCTCTTACAAAATACTTGAATTTTTTTCACACTTACATGTTGAATTCACATCTTACCCCGAACTCCCCCAATATACCTACTTCATTAAACAGTTTAACACATATCAATTGAAATATTTAGGAATCATTATCCATATTGACTACATGATCCAAATACAATATGTGGGTGAAAAGAAAAACACATACCCAAACCTTGATATGTAGAATTTTTGACACCCATGGTCAATATCATTTTTAAATATATTCCTTCGATAAATGTATTATGAGAATGTCAGCAACTAGTTCTGATATAGGAACATAATTCATCTTCAATTAATTTTTCACCACATTCCCTTTGATGAAATGATATTTGATATCAATAATTTTTTAACGAGAATGTTGAATAATATTTATTTCAAGGTTGATGGATATTTTATTATCAAAGACAACGATTAAGTGTAATTCCAAATCAACTAGTAAGCTATCCAACAGGATTCTCAACAGATTAATTCACAGATTTCTGCTCAAATTTTGAATAAAAGAAGTATCTGTGATATCAGTTTATGTTACTCTTGTTTGAACCATTTTATGTTGATCACTAAATTTATTTTTAGATTCCACTTGATTCCTCAGCCTAGGATAAGATTTTTTATATTATCTATCATCACCAGAAACATCTATGATGGATAATTTCTATTTTTAAAATTATTATAAATTTAATTATCATTATCAAAATTCGTAACAAAATTTCTTCCATCTTGTTCATATTACTTATCTACAAAATTTATTTAAGAATAATCCTCATCTTTTTCGATAACTTCCACATCTATAGAGTAATCTAATCTTCATTTCTCTTTTTTGAAACATCAATATCCTATTCATTTTAAAGAATTGTGAAGAATAATTCCCTTTTCATCTCTATACTGAAACATTGCATTGTTTCCACCATTCTTCATAATGATGATAGACTACAAAAAAACGGTTCTTCAGAATTTGTGTTTTATCGTAAAAAAAGATCATACGGAGACATATTTAAACATGTATAGTAAAAACATTAGTTTTGGATTTAAAAAATAGTGCTCACGGTTTTTCTCTAAACGTAAAGTGATGTATCAAGTTCTAGTAACATTGTTTTCCCCATTTCATCCAAAATAATATTTTTCCCTTTCAAAAACTCCACATTATTGATGATTTCATTGTATACTAAATTCATGTTGAATTTTGTGATTTTCAAGATAACATTCTATATCTTTCTTTTTGTATTCACCCCCATTGTTTTTGCTCAAATGCATCACTGAAAATTTGCACATATTCTCATATTTTCTCCAGAACCATTTGAACATTATGTGAGCATCAATCATATGATTCATATAAATAACACAAGTAATATGAGTAATGTCATTAATGAAAGTAATGCAACACTTATCTCAATATTTTATTGCCTTCTCATCAGCCCAAAAATATTAGAATAAATTATTTCCAGTGTTCTTTTTAAACATATTTCGACTCTATTATGCATAAACCTTGTAATATATTATTTTTGGAAAATTGTGCAACCTGAAATCTAATTCATTACATATCAAGAATTCCACGAACACACTCTATCTATGATATATTTCTCACCTTTCCCTGAAACATGTGTCCCAACAATTTATAGCAGAAATGATTCTCATCTATCATACATAAGTCACAAGTGTTTTGGGACTCACAAACTTTGAACAAGTTTCATTTTGTACATTGGACAATTATAAAAAAAATAAATCTTCATATATTTTCACAATAAACCAATATTTTCTAAAAATATCATTTCTTCCTTCATGAAATTATTGTGAATAACTCTATAATTTTTTCTTCATCCCATCAAAAAACAATGAGTTCATGGACTTTAACTTTTCTTCTCCATTAATAGCAGACCCAACATCATTGATTATGATGGATTCGTCATTTCCTAATTTCACTGTTTTTTATTTGAAATCATTCATATTCATGAAAAATGATAAGGCTTAAATCATATGATAAAATCATTAACAATAAAGAATTCATTATCATTGTCTTTTTGTGTATTTTAGAGTGATCTCTAAAACATGATATTTTTCTTTCCTGTTATCATTCTTCATATCCAGCTTCATAGAATTGTTATAAGCCTTCTTTTAGAAAAAAAAATATGAAAACCATTTTAATGATGTTTAAGTTGTTCATATATTTTAAAAATAGTTTCCAAAGGTTGGAATCTATTTTTAACATTAACATCATCCATCCCATATTTCTTCAGAAAATCATGTTTACAATTATTCCTTTGAGAGAATTTACTCCTATATAAAATTTTCCTTCTACAATTTTTGGAATAGTAGTAATGTTGTTGACTAAAAAAACAAATTTCCATATTCTCGAAATCAAAAAAATTTCAGTAGTACCCCTAGAAATACTCTTTAACTTGGTAACTTCTCTGTGGTCTGAATTTGTTAACATGTTTCGTCAAAACGTTCTAATCATTATCTTCAAATTTTTTTTGACAACCGACCATTCTGTAATCATATAGAATTTCTTTTTCAAGTTAATTTTCATTATAGTCTTATAAGATCCATAAATAGTTGAAACTATTTTTAGATTCCTGATTTATAGAATTTTATAACTTCTCCACTTTTTTTGATTTGGACAAATAAAATACTTACACATCTTTTTTCTTCAAATAAAGAATTTCCAATTTATTATCAACAATTGAAAGTCATTTTAATCATTTATAGGTTCACCAATTCAAGATATTCCCCCAACATCATAGACAGATTAGATGAAACTTGTATCCTAATACACAACATTAGAAAATATTTTTAAACAAGTTCCAATTATTCTTAATTTTTTAGAACAACTTTTAGGTGTTCATACAGATTATTTTTATTTCTGAATAGATTTAATTGGGTCATTAAATTCATCCAACCAATTAATTAATCATCAGGATATTTTTTTATTTTTTAAGGAGATTTAAATTTTAAATTTTCTTATCTCTTTATCAAGGCTTATAATCTTTCATAGAAATTCATTCAATTTTGTTTTCAAATGAAATTTTAATTGAGTTTCATATTTTGCAGAATATCAACATCTAAAAACATAATTGTTAACTATTTTAATGAATGTATTCTCTCTAATATTCTAAATAGACTTTTCAAATTCATCTGTAGTATATTATTTTTTATCATCATTTGAAAAAAATCTTATAGAGTTGGATTTAGAGAATTTTTTATCTTTATCTTTGGAATAATATTCAGCCTTATCACCCAGTTTTTTCCAATATCTTCTCTCCATTTTATAATCTTCATCAATTTTTCTTTTATTATTTATTCGTGGGAAATTTGTATCAAAGTTCCCAAGATATACATATTCAAAGAATTTTATGGTAAATTTCCATTTATATTTTATTTTTCCCCATTTCAAATTTTTACAAAACATGGATAAAAAATAACCATGTTTTTTTCATCGTTATATTCAAATTTAATTTGATTACTATAAATATCATCTAGATATAGAGTTTCAGGATCACATAATTTTTAACATTAAACATTGGAATCAATCATATCTATAACAATTCTCATGATCTTTTAAAAAAAATTAGTCTTCTCAATTTTAACCTAGACATGTGATCGTGATAGAAATATCATTCACACTTGTAATGAAGTCACAACTCGAATCATACTCACCCATGTTGAGATCTTCACACATCAGCCTATATATTTTTATCTTATCTTTATTCACATCTGTATTGCCTTTATATTTGTTATTATACTTTTCAGAGATACTGTTGGTAGTTTCAAATACCTTCACTCTTAGAAACATATTTTTAGAGAGTGATGAGATTAATTAATTCTTTTCTCTTCCATCATTATCATGATTCTTTATATCCAAAAATGTAAGATGATTTTTTCATCAATTAGAGGAAATATTTTTACAACGTCTTCCTAAACATCATAACAATGATATATAAGACAATAAACATTATATGTTTCAAGATATTATAATTCTTACCATTGAAGAATGAAATACTCTTGTTGTTCACATAATCCATATTTTCCACCACAACATATAAAAAAAACACATTAGTAATGAGTAAACGAAGGGAAACATTTCTTATATACATATGGATAGCTCCCTTCCAAGATTAATATATCACAAAATTTGGGAGGGTGAATTAGTTATAGCATCTTAGTTTATGTTTCATTGACCTAGAGAATATGTTCAAATGATGTTAAATTTTTAATAATTCATTAAAAAGAAAACAATCACACATCCATAGGAAAACAAGCATTTACAAGGGTTTCAACTGAAAAAGAGTTTCTACGTCCTTGGAAATGTTCCAAAAAAACCCAATACGACACAATGCACTAGAAAACATTCTATTTTATGGTTACTTACAAGTATGATAAACACACACACTTTGTATAAATATGATAAATATAAAAATGAACGTGCTTCTTCTATAATAGGTGATATATTACTAATTTTTGTAACCAGTAATGAAAATTTTACCAGTATGTTCCAAATATGTTACTATTCTACTTAATCAACATCCACTTATAAATCCTTGAAAAAATGTCTTCACTTTCTTACCCAGTAGTAGCTAATATCTTTTCTAGAATTCTCAATGATTCTTAGTCAGATTTTTGAGTCTGATTCATTAGTTTGATTTCATAGTCTAAAAATATATCTCTTCTTGAATACCACTAAAACAATAATGAGTTTATTCTACCTCAGTTTGAATATCTAAGTCTAATTTCCTAGATTAATATAATTACCATTGCATATAGTCTTCCTTCTTCTTCTTTTGCCTAATAAATCCCCTAATGAAAAAACAATCTTGAAGACTATACTTTTTAAAACCTCATATCTTATCTATCTTCCTCTAATCATTTACAATGTACTAATCCATAAAAAAGTAAAACGTACATTCATGCTTTTATAGGTGCAACAAAACTTGTTTAGGAGGGAATTTGAATGTTTTTCCTGCTCATCCAGATTTCCTAAAAATCAACATTCTCCTTAATTTTGAATCAATAGTTAACTTCTTAGATGCTTTTCAAATTTGTTTGATTCATCTCAAAACATTTCAAATATTGTTACAAATTCATCTCACAATAGACTTTTGTGGAAATATTTATCCCAATTCTGATTATCATACCAATTTTTTTATTATGATGATAACAAATGTATGACAATAAATTCCACATAATGTTTCTCTATAACAATAAAATATTAGAAAATAGATTAATTATTTTTAAGATGCTCAGTGAAAACTATATTAGATGAATAATTGAAATCATTTTTTCATAATTGTAGTCTCAACTTCTAATGATTCCTACAATTTCTTAGAAACACTATAGAACTAGCATCAAACACCTTTAACAATACATTATCAACATTTATTTACTTATTTTTCCAAAGACCATTGATCCTTTGTTTAATAATGTTATCGGTGTTATCCTATGTAAAATGGTTTAGTCTCTATCTCACTTTGATGTACTAGTGTGAACTCCAACACACTTTCTGTCTAATAACTCTTGAACCTTTTGTAAAATAAATCAATATAATTTTTTATCGTGACCCAGTTGAATAAAATTCAACCTGATGAAAATGGTTGAATACATTTTTATCCTTTATCTAGTTGGCTGGTCTCTGACTTTTTATACACATCTGTCACAATACTCTCTATATACAAATATAAGTCAAACTTCTCTACCTATGATGAATCAGCGGTGTGCTGTATTTGAGGGACATGTCCAATCAATAAATTCTTTACATTCCAAACTATGGTGAAAACAAACCTCCTTCCATCACAAACGAATTTTTATAATTATTTTTATCTTGTGACTCATTGGTCTGACTGAAAACTGGCATCTTCATTTTCTCTCATTTCAAACAAAAATTCTTAGCCATTAAAGAATTGTACATCTGGTTTTTTCACACTGATATAATGAGACAATGAATTTTTGACTACAAAAAATTCTTTCTTATAAATCTTTCATCATGTAATAATGAATTCTTCATGACATTAATAATATTTATTATTTTAATAACATCTTATTACTTACATTAGAAATTATTAAAACATCCCGCAAAACCTCATTCAGATTGGCAGCGCTTGTTCTCCCCCATTCCATCATAAGTCTTTAATCACATGTTTCTCAAAAAAAATATTTATATTTGAGAACAAATATAGTTGAAAAGAATCAGAATATTTACATTTAATAGACTCATAATCAAATTATCATTACAATCAACACTTTCATTATGAACTCAAGATGAGTCCGATGAAACATTTCTCCCATTCTGTATCATACTGTTGCAGCGGCAGCACTACAGCAACGACGGGCACTGTAGCGGCGACAGAGTACTGTAGCAGCGGCAGGTACTGTGCAGTACTGTAGCAACACATGGTACTGTAGCAGTACTATTCACAGAATGGGCGTTGGGCCATAAAAATTGGCATACGGGTCATGTATTGGGCTAAATGACTACTGGGCCTTCGGGCTATGTAATGGGTCTCCCTCTACCTAGTTCAAGAGGTCTTTGCTTTCCTTTAATAATAAAATGAGTCTTTGGACCCACCCTTTAAAAAAATGTCTATGCTGAATATGTGAGTGTGGATTTTCTATCAACATTATTTCATTTAAAAAGTATTCATTCCATATAGATGATGTTATGTCATATTAGTGGGTGTCTATAAATACATGGAGGTCACTCCACCATGGAGGAATGGGCTATATGTTAACATACTTGTTTGAATATATGAGTATATTTTCAAAGAATATTATCCATAAAAATGTAGATAATGTGTGAGGTTATTATTAAATAGATGGTAAAATACATTTTGTGAATTTTTATGATTATAGTCCTTATAGAGTTTAATGTTCATTACCATGATCATCATTAATACACATTTTCTTTTCCATATTTATAGATATTGAAATACCTTATGAAAGAAAAAAACTCCATGATAGATATACCATTGAAATATTAACAATAAGATACAACTGAAAATACATATAGGATATAGGTTTCATCTATGAATATTAAAATGATAGGTTTAGCCAATGTGATAATGACTGTTGGAGAGAAAAATATTTTTATCACATGTGATATCTCTTAGTATAATAAAATATGTGAAGATATTTTGTCTGAGAGTTATAAAAGATATAAATAGAATTGTATAGAAAACACATTTACATATACGATTCTAAAATATAAATGATAGTTTTTTCCATTGTGTGGAAAGATGTCTTGAAAAAATTGGAAACCTTTGAAGATCATGGGAATATAGAACATGTTTTTTGTTATTACTATATCAATGATTGAATTTCTGAAGAGATATTCTGGGAAGAAGAAAGTTATTCATCTTGGTGATTTGAGAATAGTTGGATGTAAAGCCCAGTGGGACATAAATGGACCATATATAGTGTTGGGTGTGTTTCATGACAGTGATACTTGAAAATGGACCTACATATCCATAAACTATGATGGTTGTAATTTCCTCCAGTAGTGATACAATGAAGGAATGTTCAAGGGATTGAATCATTGTAATAAGTATAATATCCTAAAACCTAGTAAGGTAGTGAAAATGGGCATAAAAGGGTCATAGCACAAACATTTATATGTAGTGATCTTCATGGTGATTTTGGTGCATAGAACAAATATGATTCATGACCCTTGGATGTAGATAATTGAGGTTGAACTAAGTTAATACTCAATTTTTTATTTAATTATTTCATCCACACAAAAATAGATCATGAAACCTTAAAAATATCTTTTAAAGGATCATAAAAGAGTGACTCTCAAGGATGAATGGTTATGATTCTATTGGGAAACTGAAATTTTTAAGTTGTATGATTTTAATTATAAAATAATTTGTATACCCTAAACCCTCTTTCATGGTATTCTCACTCCATGACCATTGGATAAGTACAACAATTGGAATCAATGGGATCGGTTCAATTCTAGATTATATATTACTCAGAATTATTCTAATGTTGTGTTGAAGATTTTATCCACAATAAAAGTTCACTTCATTGACAAAAATAATTTCAAATCATGAAATACTGATTTTATCCAATTATTAGATGAGTCTATTGGATTTTCTTGATAAGTAGTAAAATGATTAATTGTTATTTTAATCTATCATATATTTATTTTTAAGACACATCCAATTTTTTTCAATTTACACATCACTAAAAGTTGTTTTAAAGGAGGATATCTATTAATAATTATACTTAAGTTTGAATCACTATATGTTCTCTAAATTCTTGTACCTACAATTGGAAGAATTTTTCAGAATAGAATAATTTCTATGTGAGAGTTTCCAATTATCAAATGGAATAATGAAGAAAATCAAGAGGATGTTATGCCAAATATTGTGTTCTATATATGAGGTAAAATGTTAACCTAATTTTATTTCTAATTTTTACAATTTTGTGCAGAAAATATGTAAAATTGTAGACTCTCTATCCGATCTAAAATGGATATGTCATTTTGGGGATTAAATAATAGAAAAATCAAGATTCAATTCCAAGGAATGATCAAGTAACGATTACCAAGATCAATGGAGAATCACGCATGAATTATAACATTCAATGATAGAGAAGATGTAACTTGAAAATGAATGATTTATGAATTAATAAGTTTCTTTTAATTTCTTCATGTAGAAAATGAGAATGAAGATGAATGATTAAGGTGACATGATTGAAAATATTTCCTTAGATATCTTAATGAAAATGGAAATGGATAACGCATTTAAGGATAAAATAATACATACAAATAACTAAAATGAAGAAATGAGACAATAATGTATGGATGAAACTTAAAATATGAAAGTGAGGGAATCTCAGTTGAAAGTAAAATACATAAACATCATATAACTTGATGAGAATATATAATCCCTCTTAAAATATCAATAGAGTAATGAAAGGTTCTATATCTAAAATATTGATGAATTTATTTTTTCCATACAAAATCAATAAGTGTGGTTCTGCAAATAAAGGAATCACCAATGTGATTTTATTGTAAAAAAATTTGGTTACAACATAAGAAGATGTTTCAAAGACAACATACCCAAATATTTTAGAAGAACTCCAGTAGTGACACCATCTCAATCAAGGAGATACCAAATGAGGTATGGTTGTTATGGTACAAGTATTATTTTTTTAATCATGGCCACATGGATAGGTATTACAATTAGTTAAATGAATGTAAGGGAAAAGAATCCATATAGAGACACTTCAGTCCTATAACATACATGGAAATTTCTTATCCATGAATGTTTTATATTAAGATTGATAATAGTTTCAATGTTTTAGAGGATAAAATTGATCTTGAACAGATGGTGTACTAAGAATCAAAGTCTGAGAACACAAAATGACTCTCTTGGTGGTAATGAAAAAAATTCTAGAAACAAAAAAAAGTTTTTTTATAGCTATAATCATTATAGAAGAGAATATGATGTTGAATCCACCATGTAAGTTGTATTACAATTTGATGTATTTGGATTTCATGGAAAGGTTTTAAACATTTATCCTATAAAAACCACTGAGAGGAAATAGTGAAAAATGAAATGTACAGGAAATCAAAAGGTGAGATCAACTGGTGTTGAAATATAAGAAGATTATTATTCCAGTGTGATCGATTTCACAATTATAGAAAATTACTAGACAAAGAGGGATTGAAATGTTCAGATACATATAAATAAGTCTGTAATAGGTATCACATAAAAGAGATCCAATGGAAAGAGACTGTTATTTTTGGTTACATGTAATGATGAAAAACATGAAGAGTTGATTGTATTCCTTTCTTGAAATATGATGGGCAATGGAAATATTGAAGGTGATGGGTTGTATCAATATAACTGTACCTATTCTTTAACATAATGGAAATAAAGATACCCTTCTGGACAATTATTTTCTTGTGTTTAATATATTGTTATGTGATGGAATATTATGGGTCATATATGATTCATAGGGTGATTGTGATTGAAAACACATAAATTAACATTCAAGAAAAGAACAAGTGGTTTGATCTTAATTAGATTATGGGAAAAAAGTAATGGAAACCATTTTGTACACTAACATTTGATATTAAAACATACGTCAAGAAATAATGTCATCAAGGGAGTTGTTCTGAACATCAAAGGCCATTAGGACTTATCACCAATTTTTGTAGCATGTAAAGATATAATATTCATGGAGTTTAAATGATCTAATTTTTTCAAATTGAATCCCTCTTACTACAAGTGCTGTGAAATGTTTATCAAGTTGTATAAATTATTGTTTCATGTGATATAATTCTCACAACATTGTACTTTAATGTTATAAACAATTGAATTTTTGTTAATTTAATGAAAAACACCTATCCTGGGGTGTATAAAAAGAAATTTATTTTCCACCTAGGGGTGTTGTAGTAGTAGTGAGAAAATTCATCTCAATGAAACAATGTTTTAATATAGTATTGATGAGAGAAAAAATAAATAAATGAAATAGTTTTCTATAACTAGTAATGTGAATGAACCTGGATTTATAAATTAACATTAGAGACATGTTATTGGGTTTAGGTTTGTATTCCCTGTAATAATGATATCATAGTCCTTTTACAATAATTATATTTTATTTATTAAATGGTTTAATGAATGGATTAATAGAAATTATTCCCTTTTCACACTTGATTATGATTTATAATTAAGGTAAGGATATCAAACTATTTCCTTCTCTGGATTATTCTCCTTCTAATGTGTGGATGTTATAATGGGTCTTCCTTAAATTATTTTGGCAGTTCCTAATTTTTTATTGAAATTCCCATACATAAATGTTAGTCCACTATTCCTTACTCACATATTTTGCAATCACTAAGCACTGCTCCCCTTGATTATAGACCATGAAATCTGTGTGATCCAAAACCATGAAGTGGGAGAAAAAATTTATGGATCATGATATTTTATAAATTAATTTTTATAGAAAAAACATATTTAGTTTAAATTAATAAATTAATAATTGAAATCCATACAACAAAAAGATATTCCAGAATTTGATTAAAATAAAACTCAAGTATCAAAATGGCCACCTCCCCTTACCCCAAACATAGGAATATTATACCACTATATTAATGGGGTATCATTGTAGAAGAATATATTCAATTAAGGTAGAAAATAAGTAGAATGAAAGGAAGGATGCAACAGATAACCAGAGTGGAGAAAGAAGAAGCAAGATTTCATTATAATTCTATTCTACATGGATGCTTCTTCCACCTAACCTATTCACCCAAAATATCTAGCATATGCCTACCCCCTAGTAGACTCTATCATCTATCTTCCTTTAATAGTTGATGCCCCTAAAAGATCTAAAACCTTATAATTATAATTATCATATATACGTGAGTCAGCCTCATTTCATTTGAATATTTCCATACCTTTTGGAATTTTATTTTTCAAAAAGAATTTACCCAATACACAAGGTTCAATATTGGAAAACAGTCAAAAACTAGAGAAGTTAAAAAATAATTTTTGTACAATGAGCTTCAACATGGACTTCTCTAAAAAGATATAGTGTACATGGAATGTATGTCCATTTTGTAGTGACTAAATAGTGGGTTTGTGGATCATACGAGGTGAAAACGTGGTGAATTCAATCATCATTGATCTTTTAGGCATTTATAACAGCAAGAAGAAGCTCCAGTAACATGATGAGAGTTGATCATTTTTGAATGGGGGTCACGGTGGTTGTCTGAGATCCCTAAGGACTCGCATGGTGATCTAAGGATTCAAACTAAATATTTGGATCAAGACCGAGCATTATTAGTGGAATTCATAAAGAATATTATTTATTGTAGATGGCAGTGGTCATGGATGAGAAGTAGTGACATCATGTGTAAATGTGGAAAAATAGTGGCATGGGGAATATACAAGCATGGGGTTAGTTATATAAGGCAAAATGACACCATTTTAGTTAAAATGAGAATGGACCAATAATATTTATTCTCACACCTATTTTATCCATGGGTGTGAAATACCATAAATATCATTATATTGATATTACCTTCCAATGATGTCCAACATAGTTCGAAGGACCCCAACCACCATCGGTTCCAACCCACTCTAATTAATCCTTCCTCTCATCATCATGTTGTCTTAACCACCACATGCCGCCATTTGCCTTCTACTAACCCATGCATGATTTGGCACACCTCTGCAGTTAGTCTTCTCCCCAGGGTCTGTGCTCCTCCCAATCACTCGAGAATGTCCTCCCATAGGTTTGAAGGATTGGATAACTCACTCGTATGATGGATATCAAGTAGGTGGAATATTGTTTTATAGTTATCATATGAAAGCCACATTTGTAATTTAAAATTATTAAAACACGTAGTGTAATTTTATCCATAAGTCATGTTAATCATTATGAATTCCATAATTAATACATAAGAAAATTAAATTTAAAAAATTCAATTTATTAGTTCATTTTAATCAATTTTAATTACTCAACTATAATTCCTCATATTTTATAAAAATGTTTAATTGTTTTAGAATATTGATTAGAAATCATTAAAAATAATACTAAAATTGATAAAAAAAAATCATGATAAAGTGAGTTTGTCAAATAACACCACAATTGAAGTATGATTCTCTCTAAACATTAAATATCAACAGTGTGTTTACGATGTAGCCAATGATTTCAATATTTAATGATTAAATTAAAAAATTAAAGAGTTATTAGTGTTAACCCATATTTTCAAATTCCACTTAAAATATCAAATTAATTTCTCATTTTTAAATGAAAAAAATAATCCAAACATTTTACTTTCTCCATAAGAAAAATAATGGAACTTCACCTTCAAAAAATTAAATAATCTTATTTCAATATTATTAAACATTCATTTTCATGATCTCCCTCACTTATGGATATTTTCTCTCAGAAATCATGATACAAATTCAGGTAGAGTATTATAATATCAGGACAAATTTTATATTTTTTATATGCATATAAACATGAAAGTTCCTCCTTATATATAGGAAAGTTACATAAGATAATGAGGTTTTACAATTAAGGTTATAATAGATATGAGTTTTAAGTATAGTAGGAATGGATGTTAAAATTAAAGATCATTTAGGAGGCTTATCTCTAATGTATAAATTAGGATATCAAAAGTGAAAGCACAAGGAAATTCTCCCCTTCAAATTGTGTCAAATCCCACTTTCCATGGTATAATTATAGAATTTATTAATTAAAACACAATGAATGATTTATGTGTACTCATTAATTTTTATTATGACTTTTTTTTCAATTGTATCTTTTTAATTTTTTATTTCAAAATTAATGTAAGAAAAATCCTAACATCCCCCAACATAGCACATATGTTTTCTATCATCAGTATGGTAATGGTGATTTTTAATTTTTTTCAAATCACAATTCTTTATTTCCAAGAGGGGAAAACAATAGATTGTAAATTATGAATAAAGAAACATTCTTAAAACCCAAAATTACCTCCCCAAACATTTTCTATATAATATAAATCATCCCATAAACCATGAATCTCTTTACCCCCACCCTTCAACATTAAAATATAATGTAAAATACTAAGAGGTGGGTAGAAATGTATAAAAATGGATTGAAATATGTCTTATTCCTATCAATTTAATTCACAATCTCTAATGTTAAAGGTATTAACGATAATGGATTATCAATAAAAAGACATCAATCTTATTAAATCTAGTTTTCATAATAATAGCGTTGATTAGTTTCAATAAAAGTTCTAGCATTTGACGTTTCCCAGAATCACTCAAGAAATATGCTCATGATAAAATAGAATATACTTATACTATAAATTATCTTGGGAATAAAACATTTGATATGGTAAAATAACCAATGGTATGGATAATAATAATAAATCAATTCATATGAACTTTATTAATTCAATTTATGAAAAATTGTAGGAAAATTTCATCTACATTAATAAACTAATTAACACAAATCATGATCTATAAATTTAATATCATTGATTAAATAAAATTATTCAATTATCCATTTTACTCATTAAATATCATAAATGTTGAAATATAAAACATGGAGTCATGAGATTCCAAGGAAAATCAAATCTCAAAATAGGAAAAGAAGATAAAAAATGTAAGAATAGGTGTGCAATTTCTAGTTTAATCTCAAAAACGTTTTAAAACGATGTAGAGAGTTTAAAAGGTAAATATTAAAGTAATCCCATTTTCTCAATAGATTTAGTACAATATTCTCATTTTTTTCTATTTTGGTTTTCCTTGTGGCTTTCTTCCGCAATGGTCCGATAAAATAAAAAATATCTCATATGAGTGTATGACTATTCTATTTACTCTTAAAGGGGTGATGTGGGAGATAACTAAATAAAAAAATTGTTATATCCTAATAAAATAGTAAGTCATAGGTTTAATTATAGATGTACCTTTAGTTAATTTCATTGTCTCGACCTAATGTCATGAGAAGAAATTAGTAGATGGGTTGGAGATGTTTGAGCTCCTCCACCAATTATAGAGGTAAAATCCCATGGAACATCTTCATATTTATTCCTTTTATAGTTAATTGGTTGGATCCAATCATTCTAGTTTGGTTTATCCATTTTCTCCCAAATACATTTAATATCTTAATTTGACAATTCATCTTTTACATTTTTGGGGATTCTATGGTGTAGATGTCTTGTGGTTCATTCCGTAATTTTTAATCATTTCCTCAATTATAATATTGAAAAAATGGGAACCTTGGTCACTGATGATGGCTCTTGGCATTCCAATCTTGCAAAATATGTTGGACACCACTAAATCAAACAAAAAATTGGAATTATTAGTCATGGTTACTTTATATTCTACCCATTTAGAAGCATAATCAACAAAACTTAAAATATAATATTTTCCAAAGGTTATATGAATGTGTCCCAAAAATCATTTCAAAAAAACATCAATGATTTCATCAAATAAATTATGAATTTTTTTAATCTCTTTTATTTCTTAATATTTTCAATAAAATGATTGTTTTTTAATTTTTTACAATATTAATGATTATATTTAAACAATTTTAGCTCATAAATTCAATATTGTAGGAATATTCATATCTTTATTGGAGGTCAAAAGACTCCTCCACAAGTAAGTGAATCAAAAAAACTAAAAAATAGATTCAATTATAATTTTTTGTAATCATCTACTTATGACGTGGAGATTGAATTTTTTCATGGGAAATGGATTTTAAATAGTATATAATCTAGAATAAGCTTTGAGTTAATTATTTTGATCAATGTTAAAGTGAAACAGTACCAGATATATGGCCAAGTAATTTTTTATTTTTTCAAAACATGCTACTTCACCTTCTATTATATAGTGTTTCTCTTCATGTATTTGATTATTATGTGGGCTCAGTTTTTGAAATTTGGTTTTAATAGTGTTGGGAAGTCTACTAAGATGATACACCACATGATTCTCATCTCCCCTTTTCCCTTTATTACTATTCTTAACTCTTTAAAGGGTAGAATAAGACATACAATCCTTGGATAGTTATCAAGAACAATCATAATATACATAGGTAATGCATGACTAGAAAATAAAACATCTTTAGTTAAATATAAATATAATCTGAATTTTTCCAATGGAAATAAAACAAAAAAAAAAACAAATTTTCAATGGTTGTGTGATTAAACAGAGTACAATCAATGTTTCATAAGATATATTTTATTACTTGAGGATTTACATTTATTATTTAAGAGATTGATTCAACTAACATTTTGTTAGATTCACCAAAAATTAACTCAAAGGGGTGTTCAAAATTCAGCTGTTTTATTGTCGATGGGGTAATCAAATTTTAATTCAACTCATAAAATTCCATCCTATAATTATAATTAAAAACAATGTCAACTTCTTTTAAAATTAATATTTAAAATGGATGAGTTATCTTACTATAGTCCTAGATGAATCTTCTATAAATTCCTAAATTCCACAAACATGTTCTAGAATTTCTCACATAGGTGTAATATGGGAATGAATTTACCAATTAAAACATATAAATATCCACCATAATATTATATTTTGAAATGATATGAAACAACACTATTACCTTATCAACCAAAAAGTGACACTTCTAAATGTTCAAAACAATATTTTCTCTATCTGGAAGGAATCATATTGTAATAAAATGTACCAAAAAGGAAGTTCATTTATTTTTTATCAGGGACTTATGGAGAAATATTTACATTCAAATATCCATATAATCCACCCAAAATTAGAAATGTGTCATTACCAATATCCATTATAACTTTTAGTCAAAGGATGGGTTGGGGAAGTGGTCTTTTAGATTTCCTTGGTTCAGATTTCTATTATCAGTGCATACCCTAAAACTATTTTGAAGTTATCTATTTTTAAGTAATTTTTACCATCTTCCCCAATGGTTAGGGCAATTTTCCTGGGAACCACATGGATGAGGTTCACCCATTGAGTCTGAAATTTGGTAAATGATGTTGGATTCCAACAATTTTTCAATCTCTTCTTTTATATCCTAGATGATGGTGGGGTTTAGTCCTTTATGGTGATATCTAATAGGTAGGGGTCCCCTTATAAAAATATTCAATGAGATAACATTTTGGGGTTAATCACAGAAATGTCTCCTAGAATCCACATTTTGGATTGGATGTATCTTTTAAAAATACAAACTATAGTTTTCTCTTGATCTATTAAACATGTTTTTGATATTTTTAATGGAAATAGTTATCCCTTTGTATGATACACGTAATTTAAATCACATGGTAGTGGTTATAATTCTATATTTTTTAGTTTCTCTAGAGCTGAAACATATTTCAAATTCTACAACTGCATAAATTGAAATTTTTGTTTTTAATATAAATATGGTCTTCCAAGGATAATTATTCATCAAGAATACCCAAATATTTAATGGGATCTATACCTTTTTTCTAGGAAATAGTAAAGAGTGAATTAGTGGTCAAAAGGGTTTCTTTTAGAATCAAGAATGTTGAAGTAAAAATTAATTTCCCACAAATCCATAGTCTTGATTCATTCATTAAAATTGATGATATTATATCCCATTTTTAGGAATATTATTCCAAATATAATTGGTGAATTTTCTAGTTCTTCATCTTCCTCTATGGTGAGAACATAAAAGTCATCCATAAGAATTTTTCCTTTAACACCATCAAAAACATTTTCAAAACTCTAAATACAAAATGAGTGTGTTTATTTTTAGTTAGTAAACCACTATTAAGGGTTTATATTCACCTATATTCAAGTATCAAAATATATTTTTATACATTACATTTATTCTAGTACCAATATTACATAAATAATTTGAAAATTTCAACGAACAAATAGTGTTGGGAATAGAAAATGTACCTAGATATTTATTTTTCAATTAAAATAGTGGTGCGATCTGCAATAAAAAAATTCTTCTCTTGTATTAATCCAAAATTCCCAAATATAATTATTCTATTTGATAAAATTTACTTAAGGAATTTAGAATAAATGGGGATTTTACAGGTGGAGTCCAAGTGAGATATTTCCAATTCATGTATCTAGAATGCCACTTGGATATCTCTTTAACGTTTCTCTTATTATATTTCCTTTGACAGAGTAATTCTAGAATGGAATTGTACCATAACATAATTTTTATACCATTATTGTTTTGGTAACATTTTTTTGGCCTTTCCATCATTAATATTATCACGTATTCCTCTCCCTTCTTTCATTTATCATTTGGATGGGTGGTTTGTTGTTCAAGAGTCTGTCCAGTGTTTTTCGACCTACCTTCTATGGGTTCATCATGAAATTAATTTTATTTTAGAAAGTTGATAATATTTCTTCTCTTTTTTGTCATACCTATATTCTTTAATAGATTAGGATTTGTTTTAGAAATAATATATCTTTGGTTATTAGACAATATTTTCATGATATTTTCAAATTTATGTAAAAAATTATTCACTAAAATTGTCAACTCCTCAATATAAAATATTTATGTTTTCTTAGTTTTTTATGTACTAGAGGTATGTTTTTTAAATGGCGGTGGCTTATAATCTTATTGTTGGTATGGTTTATTTTACTATAATTTCAATAGAGGGTGGTTCTGAAACTGTTTTTTGAGAGGTTATAATGCCTAATTTTATTAACATCTAAATACTTGTTCAGATTTCCCTTCCCTACATGGTTAAATTTATTGAAAATTAATTGGATGGGATGTGGCTACACTAATCTCCATACATCATATTTCAATACATTAATCATTAAAATGATGGGTTGATGAATGTAATCAACATTCCTGAGGTGGGGATAGTTGTTCACGCAATAACAGTACATCCATCTTCCCCAATACAATTTTCAATTATTATATTTTAGTTTCATGTAAATTTGATAACATGTTATTACCTCATGAGTACCTCTCATACATGTGCCTTCTGTTCTTAATTTTTATGTATTTTGTGTTATCTTCTAAATGAGGCTAATGGATTTTTCTTGTTCTTTTCCAATCAATAATCGCCTGAATGATTCATCCAAGAGGTTATTCTCATTTTCTAACAATTCTTACTAGAAAAACACTTGTAAATGGATATATTCCTCAAATTTAATTTTGAATATTAATTTATGCTTCATAAACCATTCTCAATTATAATTTAGTGTCTCACTATTAGCTTTTCAGAAGGCATATATTTCCTTCTTGATTGTTGTGCTCTGGGAGGTTATTACGAACCTTGGTATGAAGCTTCATTGAATATCATACCATTCATAGATATCTATAGGATTTATGATTTAAAACAACACATTAGTAGCCCTATCAATTGAAAATTTGAATTCCCTTTCACCTAACTCACTCTTTAGCCACTTATCATTGCTTAAAGTGTGAACAAACAAGCATAAACATTTGAATGATTCAGTTGGGGTCTTCACCTGCAAGAAAATGGAAAATAGGTAGTACTAAAATCATGTTAACAAATAATTTGAATCCATTTGGTTGATCAAGCAAGGCTAATTGGTTTTATTTGTTGAAAAATTGTTGGAAAAAAGGCCCATTAATTATTTTCTGATTTGATTTCCATTAATTTGGGATCAGAGTGATCACTTGTGGTATTACTTGAGACATCTAAATTAATTTCTTCAAAAAATTTATGTTTCCGGAGTCAAATAATCTAAGTCTATTCTATCTCAAAATCTAATAGGTATAATTACTCAATAGAGGTCCTAGACGTGAAAATTTTTAGTTTTAGATTATCACTCATTCCCCATCGACAATGTTAGTTTTAATGAACACATGTCATGTGGTGTAAAAAATGAAAATTATTTTCCCCTAGGGGTGTAATAAAATTAGTCAACAAAGTCATATCATTGAAGGAGAGTTTTAATCATGATTCCATGAGTGAGAAAATATATAAAATAAAAATATTTCTAAAAATAGGAATGTGATGTAACATGGATTTTTTATTTTAGATGAGAGAAATGTGATTGGGTTTACTTTTGGATTTCCTTTTGTAATGTTACCATTATTCTATTAGAATGAGTCTTCTCTATTTATTAAATTTTTTAATAAATGGATTAAAATTCATTATTCATTTTTATCCATTGAATAATATTTATAATGATTATAAAAATCTAAAGCAATTTCAAAGTTTGGATTATTTTCCTTCCTCTGTGTGAATGTCAGAATGTGTATTCATTGATTTATTTAGGCACTACCTAATCTAGTATTATAATTCTCAAAAATGAAATATATTCCACTTTTTATTCCTGTTGTGTTTGTCAATCATTAGAAACTTATCCCCTTGAATTTAGATGGTCCAGTCAATGTGATCCCAAACCAAGAAAATGGATAACAAATTTACTGATCAAGGGAATTTATAAATTCAAATTTAAACCATAACACAGTCATACATAGTATAAATTATAATTTTTATAACATAAAACTATTCAATAAAAAGATATTGAATAATTTTATTAAAATAAAAATAAATCAACACATTTTTCACTATCCCTTCACCCAACCATAATAATGTTCTACCCATCCATTATAAGATGGAACATTGTAGAAAAATAATTAGAAAAAATGATGAGAATAAATAGTATTTAACGAAGGAGGAAACCGGTAGTTAGAGTGAAGAGAGAATTAGTGGATGTTCCTTATCCTTATATTTCTATGGATTCTTCTATTGTAACATCTCTTCACCATGAAACTACAGTATATGTCAAATCCCAAGTAAGCTATCAAACTTATCATTTCCTCCATTGAAGGATCCACATGGTAGTGTCTGAACTATCCACTTTTTAATGGAATCAAGAAAAACATAGATATATTTTATGTCTAATATATCCATATCTTCATGTGTTTTGTTTTTAAAACAAATGTCACCCCATCCCTAGTACACAAGGATCTATATTTGAAAACACACACAGATATTAGGTATTAAGAAATTCAGTGTGGACAATGAGCATTATAGTACCTCTTCTTCAAGTGTATGGCGTGCATAAAAGGAATGGCCATATGGAAATGCCTCCCTGGTGGTTCTAATCCTTATAGATGGTGAAGAAGTTGAAAATTTGATCTTCAGAAATCTTTATAGCCACCACAGTTGTAAAAATAATCTCTAGTAGAAAGTATAGAATCAAAAATATTAAATGGGGGGTCATGGTGGTCGTTCGAGGTCACTAAAGTCACCTATAGTGATCTCAGGCCTCGACATTGAGATATATCACCACTATATGCTTTGATAGTAGAATTCATGGTGAAACCTGATTATTCCATATGAAATTATTCATAGATGAGCGATGATGGTAGGATTAGAGTTGGTAAAGAAGAGGTGTGAGATAATATCCTAGTGTGAGGTTAGCAGGACTGAGGTGAAAAATTTACAATTTAGTTAAAATTAATTGTGATCACAAAATTATTATCCCAAATTAGTTTTATTCATGGTTGAAATCATCGTTAAATATCATTCAATATTTTATAATATCTAGTGATGTCAGACTGGGGATGGAGGATCCCTACCACTAATGGTGCCACCCCACACTGGTGAAGCGATCCTCCCATCTCCATGTTGGAATGACCAAAACACTCATGTGATATACTTCTTTCGACCTACTTTACCTTCAACCCATATATGATATGTGGCCTCCTCCCTAAATGATGTGCTCCTCCCAGCTACTCGAGAAGGCCCTACTCATAGTCTACATGGCCAACTAACACTCACATGAGTTACTTAAGGGCGTGTGGCCTATTGGTTGAGGCTTATCTTGGGTTGGCCATGTTATTACTCTATAAAATACTAAAAAATTATTAAAATTTCATATTTAATAATTAAAAATGAAAAATTTATTTTATAAAAAAATTAAATTTAAAAAACTAAATTAAGTAATTAATTTTAATAAAAAATTATTCCTCAAAATAAATTTCTTGTTTTTTAATAAAAAATTAAATTTATTTTATTATTAAATAAAGGCCACTGAAAATCAAAATAAGACGAATGAAATATTTTTATCATAAATTGAGTGTGTCATTGATCTAGATCATAGGTTTTATTTTTAATGTAGAAAATAAAATGCAATTTTGTGTGTTTGTTAGTATTCCTAAGTAACATGTAAATCATATTTATTGTCTATAAAAACTCTTATTCCATATATCAAGCTATGGATTATTAGGCTTAGAGGATTTATTAATATCCCAAGTTCAATGTGGTAAATTTACTTATTGACTATCTTGTGAAAATAAAGTAGGAATGGATATTCACTTGTGTAGAATTTGGTTTCAAATGATTTATAAAATAAACATGTGGTTGATGAAAAATAATGAAGTTGTTTTGAAAAAAGGGAAAATATCCTTGGATGTATAATTTATCTCCATGGAGGGAGGTGTTATGAAGATGTTTCTCCCACTAAAAGGGAGGAGGGAATGAAAAGTGCATCCCAACATTTTTTGAAGGAATTTTTTAAATGGACATCAAATTAAAAAGGGCATTTGTATTTTATTGACAATGAAGGGGGGGGGGGGGGAAATATATCTTGATAGGGATAATACATAACTAATTTCAATAAGTTACTTATAATGATTCATTGAATAAGGGGGTGAAAAGTTATTTATTGTTAATAAAATCAACAAGAAGAGATTGTTAGAAATGAATGAATGTTTGAGGGTGTAAATCAAGGGAAGTAGTGAGCTATACCTAAACCATATAAGGCAGTGAGCATGGAAATTCAACTAACTCATCCCAAACATTTGTAATCAATGAGCTTCATATTTATTTTTGCAGACAACACAACGTCGATGCATGCTCTTTGCACATAGGCTAGGGATAGTGAACCTAGTAAATACTCATTCTCATATTTAATTTCTTCATGAAAACAAAAATAGACCATGAATCCTTAAGAATATTTAGTTAAATATTATAAAAAGTGACCATCATGATTTATAGGTAATGAACCTTTTGTTAAATAAAAAGTGTAAAGGATTATGATTTTAAATTTTTATAGACTTGCAAACACTGTCCCCCCCCTCATAGTGTAATCCCACTCTATTTCCCATGTATATTTCCAAAAACGTATAAAAAATTTACAACAAGGTTGTGATATATTATTTTCTAGAATTAGTAAAAAATAATTAAAAGATAAAATTAACCATTATTAATTTTATGTCAACATTATTCTATAATAAATTATATTTTCAAATATATTTAAACACACACAATTTTAAGAAATATAATATTTGAAATAGATTTGTGAAGTCTATCCTACTCACAAAAAAGGTGGTAGAAGCCATTGATTTTTTAGGAACATTGAACAGAATCAACATTCAATAGCCCAGACAATCATCCAAACCCACTCTCCCTAAATGAAAACCTAGTTTTTGATTCAAATGATTTACTAAAAATAATGTGTAATACTAAAATAAATAATCATTTACATATATTCATTATAATTTTTAATATTATGTTTTATTTAATTTTATCATTTAGTTTTTAAATAGATTATTTAAGAGATTTTTTAAATTCAATTGATATTATCATTTAACAAAGTAAAACCTCTTTGGTGATTGAGAGAACAATGACTATGTAAAGCCAAAAAAATATTATATATCGATTTTATATCTACTTTATTTTTTTTAACAAAAAAACGTTTTACGGTTAGTGGGACCACATAAATCCTCTAAATAATTTTTTTCTATTGTGAAACACCCCACTTTTCAATATGGATAGTAAAATTGTGAGTATCCAAAAAATGAAAATACCCATACCCAAACCCATTTAATAAAACGTAATGCCCATCCCATTTACGACTTATTATACAATATTCAAATACAATCTGAGATAGGACTGTATCTGAAACCCATTTCACCCATACCCATTATCTATCCTACTTAGACATAGTTGAACCTAACTTTATCATGAAAAATATAAAACTAAGTGTTCGTGCAATATAGTCATCGCATCCCAACAACAAATGGTTTCTTGTGATGCACTATAAATTTTTTTCATCAAGCCACTATTTACCTAATATAATTCTTTTAAAAACCATCTCCATAAAAGATAACATAAAATCACTTATCTCTACACAATAATAAGTCACCTAATTAAGAAATTATTTAATCACCATCACACTTGAAAATATATGAAAATTGTAATAATCATTAAACATCACAACTACACGAATAGAATAACTAAAAACAATGGCCTTAAATTACATTAAAATAATTTTATTATTAAATAGATTGTGTATTTGTTATCTTTAGGCATGAAATATATAAAATCCCGATATTATCCTATTAAACTTATATATTTACATTATTTATTAATTATGAAGAATAAAAAAATTTCACCAATAACTCAATGGAATGTAGTAACATAAATACATTGTAATATGCTCCTCCCATAACACATAACAGAATCAAATAATGATAATAGTTTCAATAAAAACTCATAATTAATGGTCAGAAACACTATCCACAATCAATGTATTTATATTTGAATAATTTTACTCTAAATCCAATTAAAATTATACACCCATTAAAAATTAAATCTCAAATGATCTGATAATTACATAATAAATAAAGGATAATGATTTAATACAATTACATAGTATATTATTTAAGAAAAGAAACATAATAACAAAAATAATCAAATAATTCAGAATTAATAAACTCATAAGGATTCTCCAAGAGACATAACAACATTACGTCTCTATAGAGATATTGAAATGACATCAACCTAACCCAATGAAAATATTCTTCATAACTTCTATAAAGATAAGGAATATTAGTAATAGTAATGAAAGAGAAGAAGGGGTACTTTGAACTAGAGGGAAATGGATCTCTGGAAACAAGGGGTTTAAAACTCCATAGAGATGGTTGATTTGCACTAATGGGGACACGAAGGATAGAATGTGTTTCCAAAATAAAAAATAAATTAATCCATAATAATATAGGGATAATTATATTACAAAATACTATCATGAAACCATTTTAATGTTGAGAATCCCTCTTCATGAAATTTTTTGGAAGTAAATAATGTGATATATATTTAAAAGTGTTTAAAATAGCCACATGCCCCATATCTCATGAATAATTTTACCATTTAAAAAATTTATCAGACACCTCTATAATATATGCCCTTTTGAAATATGTTTTTTAGACTATGAAATAGGGCTTATAGAATAACAGACATGGCCTACCCACCCTAACCTATCCATATCAACCATGAATCCCCTAAGTGAATATGAATCATAACTCCCATAACTATGACATAGAGGTTGAATTGGCTCTAAAACAGGTGTTTTTTAATCCCTCATTTCATCTAAGAAATCCACTAATAGACTTTTAAAAATTTATTTACCGAAATAATAAGTTATATGAGGTGAATTTCCACTATTATGTAAACCAAATCCAAAATCGTCATTTTAGACCTCAACTAACAAAAGAAACAAAACAGAAAGACTAATATGGCCACTACCAAACCATAAAATCTTAAATAACATGGCTATTAAAAAATGTTCATTTCATCTCCAACCTGATGAGACCACCAAATTTTCCAAACATTATGGCATGGCCCTCCTTAATAGTGGTTATTTTATCCACTATAATGCAAGAAATCAATTTTTCCTCACTATATCCTCCCACACTCCACTATAACACCCAAAAAAATCCCAATAGAAATTGTAGAGGACTCGGAAATGTTCAATCATCTAAGAAAGTATTCAATAAAATTATGATTTATTGAAATAAAAATTGTGACTAGAAAAATTTATTAGAAACTTATACTTCAATATTTGATAGGGAAGTAACATTTGAAAATTCATCTTGAAATATTCAACTATAAACAAATAATTATTTTATAAAACCTGTAACAAAATAAAATTTCATTAAAAAATTCCTGTTAAATATCTCAATATAAAATCAACATGAAAAAATATCACTATAAATATAAATATATATAATTATATATATATATATGAACTATGAAAATACTAGTGAAAAATATCTTTCGAAAATTATAAGGGAATGTTCCACTGAAAAAATAACTATAAAATACAAAGGTAAAATGTCACAAAAAAATCATTATAAAATTACATTGATAAAAATAACTATAAAAATTCAGTGATAATCTATTTTTAAAAATTACACTATAAAATTAATGTGTAAATTTTCAATAGAAATTTTGACTAAAAACTACAATAGAATACTCCATTAAGAACTATATGTGAATGTTTCAATGAATAAAGGCATTATAAAATCTCAAATTAGAGAGTCCATTTAAAAATTGAACATGAAAATTAAAGTGACAAAATTCCCTCAAAATATCCAACTAAAAAACATTCATTAGATAGATTGAATATAAAACCTGAAAAATAACGATTAATTCATTAACTAAAAAAATTAAATTGTTATATTTATTTTTATAATTATATGATATTTACTAATAATTTTAAAGTGGGAATTTAATGTTAAATTATTTATTGAAATATTTAATCTATAAAATTAAATTGGAATATTTACATGGAAACGTATATTGAAATATTTAAACAAAATATCCCAATGAAATTTTCACTATAAATTATCAAATATTATATCATAATAGAAAATTATTTTTTACTATTATACTATAATATTCTATTGGAAAATATTATTACAAAACATTTGTTTGATATTATGTGATATTTTATATGGAATGTTTTTAATAACATAAACTATAGTAATTTTCTTAAATAATTTCATATACGAATTACCCATTGAAATATTTGATTGGAAAATTATATTGTAAGATCCCATTAAAAATATACACTAATTAATCAGTGGAATATATCATTGATCTATTGGATTAAATTTCAACTATAAATTTTTTATTGTGAAATTCCACTAAATGATGATTTCAAGATTTATACTCATGAAAAATCCAGCTAAGGATTCCCTTGAAAAAACATAAACTAATAATTTCAAAAGAAAATAACATTATAATAATTAAAAAGAAAATATTTGTTGAGAATATTACTACAAAATTTTAGTGGAACTGTATAATTTTAAAGGAAAATATCAAGGGAAACATTCATTTTAATTTTCAATTCAAATTTCCAAATAATTTTTTTAGTGAAATTTTTTAATTATATCTTTTACTATAATTTCATTTAAGATTTATTACTAGATATATAAATAAAATTTTATAGTTTTTTAAATAATATTATTTGGAAAAATTATATGCATAGAATTTATATGCACTTGAATAAAATAATAAATTTTCAGTCATTTAAAGACTAAATATACTAGAAAAAATAGAAAAAATAATTTCTGGATTCAAAATATATATTTAGTAGCAATTGAATCATATTATTAATTTATAAAAGAAAAATAAATTATTTTAGTTTTTTCAAATGTAATAAAAATTATATTTTTTAAAACCTGTATTATTTTTTTTACAGAAATTGTTTAAAATAAAAAATATTATACAACAGTATATATTTTTTAAAAAATAGAAATTATTATATTTCTTAAAATATGATTAATTTTTTAATGAAAAATTATTCTACTATCTATAATAAAAATCATTTTTTATAAAATAATTTTATTAAAAAATATGTCAATTAAAAATTACAACTCAAATCTGTTGAAAGACATATTTAAATAGCTTTTAAAAACCAGCTTACTTTTATACATTCATAAAAGCTAAAAAAGTAAATAAATGAAACTATTTTAAGAAATTAAAATTTTTATTTTATGTTTAAATCAATAAATATTTATTTTAATTAGTAAAAAAATTAATTTTTAATATATAAAATATTGATTATTTAATTAATATAAATGTTTTAAAATAATATAAATTATTAATTTTTTTGTTGATGCATAATCATTTGGGACACATTTTATTTTAATATTGAAAACATGAAATAATTGTTTTATAAGAAAAAAAATTTCATATTATTTTATTCAGATAAGTAATATTTAAAAATATAATAATATTTAAAATATAATTTCCACCCCGAGCAATCGAACCGATTCATAGCCCCATCGTGATGTTTCCATCATAAGGAGTAGAATGCCAATGCTACCGATTCTGAGAATCAAAATGGAGAGAAAGGTTGAGGCTAAATTTAGTGATATAGGTTTTTTAAATAATTATTAGAAATTATCATGGTAGGATGCCGAGTAGAATCCTACCAAATTACTGTTAATCATTCAGTTGTAATTAATTATTTGAAATATTTTTTCTTTAAAATAATTTCTATTAATCATTGAGTAAAATTTTAATATTTATTTATTTATACAAAATATACTCATTTAAATTGAAATTCATTACTTTTCAAAAGAAATTAATAAATTTCACAAATAATTATACAAAAAAGAGTATATATTAAACAACTTAAGTATATTTTTTACAATAAAAAATATGAATATAATTAAAAAATAATTTTTTTAAATATAGAATTATATCTTTCTAGTTCGTACTCATTTATATATTTATTATATTTATGGTTGTTATGAATATTATAGAAAAATGGTATTATATTATAAATTTATACATATGTTTGTTAGTTTATAAATATTTTTATATTCATATAGACAGAATTAAAAATATTTTTATCTTTATAATAAAATTAAATTTAATATATAATTACATTTGTAATAAATATTATTATATTTACATATCATATATATGCATATTGATTCATTAATAAAAAATAATTAAATTATAGTTGTAATTTTTTTACATAAGAAAAATAATTAAATATATATAAATGAAATTCAGTAGATACTAAATCATTTTAATTGTATAATTAATATAATAAATAAAATAATTAATATAATAAATATATTTTATCTATAATCATCTAAAATCATATAAATTTGGATGTCTATGTAGATATATCACTCCCACATCCCCCATTTTACTACACCTCTATTCCTTTATGTAGTATTTACTCAATGATGAAGCCCAACTTGATGCTCTCCCTACATGCATGTATGGTAATTTCATGAACCCTATTCATATTTGATCATTATTCTAGTAATCCATCTATATTCAACAATTCTTCATATAAAAACCCTAATCGATTATCCATATCAAGTCGAAGCTATCAGATTCTCAATTCATTATAGTCACTCAAATCCATATGTGATTAGACTTCTCTCATCGAAGTCATTAACATTGTTATTTATCTAAATTACCTTGAACATCTCCACTCTCATTCTTTCCTCACATATGTTGTATAAAATTGTTTGTATATCTCTTTGCCAATTCATTTTTTGTTAATTGGATGGGTGATTCACAATATACACACATTAAAAAGAAATGAAAATTAATTTTTAATTTACAATGTAATGGTAAATTAAATTTACAAAAAATAGCATCTTTTATATATATGTATTCATATATAAATAATTATATAATAATAATAATAATAATATAAAGAGTAATTATATAAAAACATTGTAATCATAAAATGAAGACATTATATATATATATATGTATTATTTATATAAAAAATTAATAGTGATATTCAGTACTAAAGATGGGTCCTTTAACAGCGCTAGAAAATAGATTTATTAGTAAATAATGTTGTTACACACTAGGTGACATTAAAAGCACACCACAATTATCAACGCTAGAAAATACATTGATAGAGGTCCCCATTATAAGTGCTAAAACAATGCACTGATAAAGGAATACTTAACCCGACATATCTTTTTAGTATTGATAAACACAACCTTTATTAAAATTTTTTCTAGAACTAATAAAAGCCATATAATTTTCATCACATCTACATCTCTATATCATCACTACAACAACAAGACCAATTAGACTACATAAAAAAAATAAAAATATACACAAAACTGGATGGGATTACAAAATAGTAAATTTTAGCATAATTTCAATAAAAAGATCACTTACAAAATACTTAAATTGATGTCATATTTACAATTAATAAAATAATAAATCCCATACACAAAATAAAAATTCTTATAAAAAACATTTTTCAATGATATACTTCAATATAAATGTTTTTCTCCATTATAAAACAAACTATTATTTTCGTCACATTAAACGAAAAACAATAATTATTTGAATATATTATAATCAGCATATGATAAATTATATTTTATATTAAAATATATATTAATTATATAATTAGATATATTATTAATTATTTTATTAAAATGACACTTTTATATTGAAAACATGTATTTCGAGTCATTATGACCACATCATGTGTCAGATTGCTATGCAATAAATTCCTACACATCACAAATGAAATATTAATCATTTTGTAAAATTTTAATTCAATTTGAGTTCAATTTCATTGTTTTTACAGTTTTATTTGCGTTTTAAACATTAACTGAACTTCTATATTGAAAAAATAGACATTGTGTCATACTGGACAGAACATGTGTCCTGTTGACCTACCGATAATTATTATTCATCAAAAATTAATTTTTGATAGTTTAATTAAATATTAAGAACAATAAAAGATCATTTGATCTATTTTAGGTATGTGATGCATGTTTTGAACAAAAAGTCACTTTTATATTTAAAACACACACTTCTAGTCTTACTAACCACATCAGGTGTCTGATTGATCTGTGGTAAATTCCTACAATTAATATATTTATTATGGATTATGTTAATAATTTTTGAAAACTATCTGATATTAATCTTATATTTTTGGATAGTTACCCATGTTTTGAAATAAAATGTAACATTTAAAATGAAAACACACACGTCGATTTATATTATAAACATCATGATCCAGATTTACATGTAGCTAGTTCCAACATATCACAAATAAAAAAATATAATTTTACAAATGTATGAAATAAATTTGAGTTTATTTTCCCATTTTTGGATAGTGATATGCCTTTTAATCCAAAATGATACTTCTATATCGAAAGCATTCAAGTCAAGTCATACTAGTCATATCATGAATCAAATTGACACATGGTTGACTCATACAAGTCTCAAAATAATTTTGGATCAGTTTGATAATGTTTAAAAACAATCCATCATAGTTTTCTTGGTTTTGTCATTGTGATGTGAATATTAGACTAAAAAAGAACATTTATATTGAAAACATGCACTTCAAATTATACCTAAAATAACATGTGTTATATTGACATGAAGTTGATTCATATAAATCAAAAATGAATTATGAATTATTATCCTATAGCTTAAAAATAAATTCATCTTTATTGTTAAGTGATAGAAATTTGTTTCTTGATTTAATCTAAATTGACATGTATATATTGAAAACACACACTTTGAGTCATACCTACCACATAATGTGTCAGATTGATAAATGATCGATTCTAAAGATTCAAAAATTAATTACGGATATTTTTCATAAATTTTGTTATCATTCAAATATTTTTAATTCATTTTAGAAATTTAAATTATGTTTTAATATATAAGGTCCTGTTTATATTGAAATCAGACACTTCAAGTGATACCGACCACATCATGTGTCATATTGGCATGTGGTCTATTACTAAACCTAAAAAATTAATTTTGGATCCTTTTTATATAGTTTAAAATCAATATGAGATCATTTTAGTAGTTTTTTCTATGTGATGTCTGTCATAATATATAATGACACTACTAAATTGAAATCCTTCACATTGAGTCATACCTACTATATCACTATATAGATTGAAATGTGGTTGATTCATTTATATAAAAAATAAATTATGGATTGTTTTTAAAATTTAAGAAAGAAATATTATATCAATTTCTGAGTTTTTCATTTGTGACATGTGTTTTAACCAAAATTGAAGATTTTATTTTGAAAACATGCACAAAGAGTAATATAGACCAAATCATGTGTCAGATTGACATTCATTCAATTCACATGCATAAAAAACAAATTATGAATTTTTTATTTATGTTTTAAAACTATAATATCTCTTTTTCTTATTTTTTTCTATATGATAAATATTTAAAACTTAAAAAACATTTCTATTTGGAAAACATGCACATCAAGTCCAACCGACCTCATCATTTCTCAAATTGATGCATGGTAAATAACTATATATATAAAATTATTCGTTGATAGTTTTAATTTTTTTTAAAAAATCCAATATTTTTTTCTTCATTTTAAATGGTGATATTTTTTTAATACTAAAATGGAACTTCTATATTGCTAACCTGATCTTTGAGTTCTATCAGCCACATCATTTGTAGGATTGATATGTGGTAGATTAATTCACATCAGACATTAATTATGGACCAGTTCCACAATATTTTAAAAAAATATAGTCTTATTTTCATAGTTTCTGATAGGTAAAAATGTCTGAAACTAAAAAGCAACCTTTATATTGAAAATGAACAGTTCGAGTCATATCAAAAATATCCCATTTTCTATTGATTTTCCGTAAACACTTACAAGTAGAAAATGAATTATTTATCATTAACTAAAGGTAAAAAATATGAACTCATTTTTTAAGGTCTAGATATGTGATGTGTATTTTAAAATGAAATGGCACTTTTATATTAAAATCAAACACTTCAAGTCATGTCGACCACATCATTTATTAGATTGACATAAGTTCAATTCCGTCGTATAAAAACTAAATTATGGATCATTTTAATAATGTTTAAAAACAATATGATATCTTTTTATCGGTTTTATCTATGTGATATGTGTTTTAAACTAGAATGAATCTTCTATATTATAAGCATACACTTTGAGTCATTCTAACCACATCATGTGTCAGATTGATGTGTGGTTAATCCCTACTTGTAAAAAATAAATTATGGTTCATTTTAATAATGATTGAAAATAATACAATATTTTTTCTTTTTTATGGATAGTTAAATGGATTTTAAAATGAAATTACACTATTATATCAAAGAAAAACATTGATTCATACCGACCACATCACGTGTCAAATTAGCATGTGCTTGATTCCTACACATCAATTATGAATTATTGATCATTTTCATAAATTTAGAAATTAATCTAATATCATTTTATATATTTTGGATATGTGGTGGGTGTTTTAGACTAATATTACTGTTTTATTTAAATAAAACACATAGAATCATATCATACACCTAGTGTGATATATTGATATGTGGTCAATTACTACATATCAAAAATGAATTATGGATTGTTTTCAAAAAATTTAAAAACAGTAATTTATCATATTCATTGTTTTGGATATGTTATGTGGTTTTTGAACTAAAATTTCACTTTTATATTGAATACACACACATAACCTCTTACCGAGAACATCTTCTATCATATAGACATGCGATCAATTCCTAAACATAAAAAATTAATTATGAATTATTTTCATAATATTTTAAAACAAATTGATCTTATTTAATCAATATTTGATAGTGACAAGTGTTTCAATATAAAATGACACTTTTATATTGAAAACACAGACATAATGAAATACCATCCATATCCTATGTCATACTGACATGTTTTTGATTCCTACCTATACAAAAATATTATGAATCATATTTGTAATGTTTGAAAGGAATAAAATCTTGGTTGCTAATTTTTTGATATGTGACATGTGTTTTTAACTAAAATGGTTTTTTATATTTATGATATAAAATGATGATATTTATTCTATGAGGATTGAATTACATACTAAATCAGTTCTAAATAAATCTTTAGATTGCTGAGTAAAAGAATCCGTGATGATTTTTTTAAATTTTTTTTCCCAGTTTCATCCTTGATGTTCAATCCCTCATTAGAATGAAAAGCTTCAAATATGTTACTATTTATGCCAGAATCCATAGAGCATAACAGTCTATTACACTTCTAATTTATAAATATGTTACAATATTATATTGGCATTATGATACTAATGGTTCACACCCAAAATGTATCACTATTATTATATATTATACAGGATCACAAAAATAATAGGTAATTGTCTCAAAGGGATGTAGAAAAACATTCAGATACCATTTAATCTTAACACTCATCACTGAAAAATTACTTCTTCTTTTGTTCATATAGATAATAGGAAATCATGGTAGTGGTGAGAAATTATAAACAAAAATGATAGTTATTTTTCATTAAATTTTAATTAATACAAAAAATTCCAGGATCAGGGATTCTTTTATATTGATGGTAAATGATTTCATTCATATCTTCAAAATTAAAATATCAATATTTTTTTAATTTGGCTTTAGAATCTATAGAAGAATTTACTAAAATAAATAATTTTGATTTTGAAATGTGATTTGATAGTTATATATTACTATAGATACTTTAATATATTTACATTTGAAAAATACATGGGTTTATTATATTCAATTTCAGTACTCATATCATTATTTAAAATATATTTCTTGGTCAATATATCGTAACAAAATTTTCATTTAATCAAAAAATGAAATTTATAATTTTAATTATATTTCTGAAATGGTGATTACAATGTATAAAAAATTCGCAATATACATTATGTGTTTTCAGTTTGATGGAAACCCATGCGTGTGATAAAAGAAACAAAAATTTGGCTTATCCAATTTATGGTGATTAAAATATATTTCTTCATAAAAAACAATTATGAAATGAGAAAATAAATAAGATATTTTATATTGATAGATTGTATATTTTTACCCCAACATTGTAGGTGTTACACCTACGATTTTGTGAAATATTTATTCAAATAAATTTATTATTATCAATAATTTCAATTAAAAGATAACCTATAATAAAAATCCATTATAAGAAACAATTATATAATCTTGTGTAACATGAAACAACTAGTTTATTCAAAATCGTGGTTGACATGCAATACTGTGCATTAGTAGATGATGAAATAACATTGTTTTAAATATATTGATTATAACATTTTCATTTAATAGGTGTGTATTAATAGGATCATATACCATATGAAATATAAAAATAAATTTCATACTCCATTTAATTTTATTTATAAATTCTATTTAAATAATCAATCAATTTAATTAAAGTAATTATATTCATTAAAAATATGTTTTCTTAAAATATGAATTTTTTGGTTTTATATGAGAAAATATTACAATTAATTTATATAGATTTTGAAAATTTATTTTATAACATGAAATTAATTTTTTAACAATTATATTGATGTTTAATTATGTTGATTTTTTGGGATATTTCTAGAAAATATTGATTTTTCCGTGAATACTGAAAAACACAGATCTTAGTAAACTATCCTTTTTTTTAAAATTAGGTAATTTAAATGACCAATTATACTATTATATAACATAAATATTATTTAATATTTTTTAATCTACTGAATTAATTTTAAACAAAATTGATATTATATATTAGAGTATGTTTATTTTTTGGGTTTTACAATATTTGTTTCTTCAGAAAACTAGTTAAATGTTCATAATGATATTCCATTTTAATTAATTAATATAATACCCATTGAGATATGTTCTAAATTAAAATTATATATATATATATATATTAATTTATATTTATAAAATTATTATTATTATATATTGTGTTAATATAAAATCAACTTATGGTTGAAAAAAAATTACACACCTTGAAAAACTTCATTTTCCATCGCTTCTGCGATATTAATTTTATGTTATATTTTTACACTTATATGAATTTTATTTAGAAAAATAGATTCCATAATTATAATAAATATACTTTTAAATATTTAATAAGTTGAACTTAAATTTTACCAAAATGAATTGTAAAAACATTAATAATATTTTACCACGTTTAAGGTTAAAATAGATTTACCAGGGGTAGTTAATATAAAATGATAAGGTTAAAAATAAATAAAACTATTTGAAAACAAATATTATTGACATATTTAGATGTTATTAATTATATTATCTTGAATGGTCTATTATTGGAACCCTGTGGCATGAAATTAATACGAGTGGAATTATTTGTTTCAAAATATTTTAACTGTGTTATTCACCTCACTTATCAACATCCACCCATTCTCCCATCCTATTCGCAATGTAAACTCATTTTGGGTAGGACAATACATGCACATATAACTTCACAAATTCCCACGTCTAATCCTATGAGACTTATTTGTTACATAAATCCATCATAGGAAGTCTTTTGGGGAAAACCTATGGAAGATACCTAAAGAAGAGGTAATATTCATCGACAAGCATTTCTTTTTTATTTATTTTTCCACAAAAATTAATTATTATTAATCCATGATGATATAATACCCTCAGAATATTATATATAATGATATGTTTTTATGCTGATGTAATTACTTACAATCACCTCTTTTTCTATCAAATGGTTTATGAAATAATCTTATATGTGTACGACATACTACCACCTCACGAACCGATGTAATTTATTTTTCCGCTACCATATCTCAAATATAGACATTGTGATTTATTTATAATTCTAATAAGATATTTTATATATTATTATACTTATTAAATTATTATATCAAACATACATTCACACTACTCTATTTTTGGGAATGTGATAACATCACTAATGTGTACGACATACTACCACCTCACAAAGCAATGTGACTCGTCCAGATTTTACATAGAATGTAAAAATGAAGGATTTAATGAAAATAAGATAAATATATAAAATAATAATTATTCATTAATTTTAATATATCATTTATCATTCTTTCTTTTAATTCGACAAGAAAATAAAATCAATGTTCATTATTACGTATGACCAACCATCTCGAAGAATGGTGTATTTCATTTTATATGACTCAATTTTATGGATATATATATATATATAATATTTAAATTTGGTTTAAAATTATGTAGATTAAAAAATAATGATCAAATCAAGAAGACCATAATTAAATAATCAAAACATATATGAAAAATAGTGTTGTTATTACTCAAAACTTAACGTTAACATGTAATTGTAAATAAAAACATTATAAATGGTAATATGAAAATAAAATATTGAATGATATATATAAATATTTTTTTATAATAGATTTATAATAAACATATATATATTATACAAGTGTTTCAAATTTATATGATGGAAGTCAGGACTTAAGGTAATGGATTTCTAGTCTCTCTTTTATTTCTAGGTGACATATTAAAATTCACCACTAATTTGTTTAATGTTGTTTAGATACTGACTATTATAAATTTTATATAAGGAATTAAAAAATAATAATGAAATTTATTGTTTCATTCGATGTAATTATTTATCATTGATTACAGTTCAAATGATTACTAATGCAGTATGGGATTTCCGTATTACATTTTAATTTTGTGAGAAACATTCCATATTCACTACCTTTTTAATTTATGTGGTCTATAAAATGATCATGGAATTATGTTGTTATGAATCTCATGAAATTAATTGAGACTTAAATATCCATTTTAGGATATCTCTTTGATGTTGTTTACAGTTCAATAATTATAAAGTTGGCAATGGATTTTTGTAACAATTTTTTTTCATTGAGACATATGATTATGTGATTCACCTACTTTCTTTTAATAGGCGTATATAAAACCACGTTGATGTATAATATCATGAATTTATTTATCCATATTATATTTTAGAATTAATTTAATTATATATCATTATGGGTCTTACTTTTTAATGTTACCAAAGTGGTAAATATTTCATGTTACAATCTCATAATTTGTTGATATTGTTTTTGATTATGATTCCAATGATAAAATCTTGTGGAAATTATATCAAGGAACACATGAAATTTATTATACTATAATTAGTAATTATATTGTCACGTAATATTACCATTTTTCAATATTTAAAACTTAAAATAATTAATAAAATATATTTAATAAAATCTCACTTTATTTATCTCTTCAGTCGGAAATAATTTTTCATCCAAAATATTATTTCATACAAATGTTATAAAAAACGTTTTAAACATTATTCAATTGATTTATTAAATAAATTTTAACCAATTATTTAATTTATAAATTTTATTAAATGGAATCTTCATGTCATTTTAAGAAATGTTCAATTTTATTTTACTGTAAATGTGAATGGAATGATTTTTTATTTTGTATGACATGAATCAAACTTCCCATCATAAAGAACATTATTTTATTTAAGGAATAATTTATAAAATTTCATGTTTATATTCATGGAAAATATTCTCAAAATAGATTATGTTTTTTTATGGGGCAGGCTGTGGTGTCAAGTACCCGGGCTTGTGATTTTCATGTAATTTTCATACTTATGTGTGTGCCGCTTTTGAGTTTTACCCTATATTATTTAAATGGACATCCAAAATTCCTTATGAATTATTAGTTTTAAAAATTTATATTCATTAAAAATTATTCCCATCAATAAATGTTTCAGGTGATTTATGTTTGAAAATCATTTTCTATCTGATATGACATTATTTGATGTTACTTGTGTATTGTTGGGATACGAACCAAGGATAATATTCATATTGTTTCACTGAATATTTTATGATGAATATATTTTTATGAAACCCATTAACCTTTAATTTGTTAAACCATGATAAAGGATTTATAAATCTTATTTCTATTCCATGAGTTACACCATGATAAAATTCTTATGAGCACTCCTTATTTTTATCATTTGTTATACTATGATATTTTTTTTGAATCCTTTGCATTTATTCCATGAGTTAATATATGATAAAATTATTAAATTATTATAAGACCAATCACATTTCCTTGGGTTAAGATATGTTGAAATTTTTATGAAACCTATTTCATTTCGTGGTTTATAGTATGATGAATTCTTTATGATATTGTAAAACACATGTGTATGATTTTAATTATGTGACAATTGGGAAAAATATCTCCCTTTAATGAATTGGATAATGATAAATGTTATATCATATCAGAGGGTACATGGGTGGTTATCTCAATCCTAAAAAGAAGGTTACCTGAGTGGTTAGAAGAAGTCTAAAAATAGGGTACTCTGGTGGTTAGCCCAAGCAATAAGCAGGTACATAGGTGATTATGCCAAGACTAAAATGTTTTCAATTCCTTGGTGGTTAACATTTGCATAATATTTTTTTATGTGTATGTGTTTTCTAAAAATATATATCATATGATAATGTTATTCTCTCATGGATCGTTTTCATTGATTCCCTTATAATTCATGTTTTATGAGCAACAAATATTTATTCTATGAATCACTATTATGATATTTGATATACATGGATTGGTTATTAAATTTTATTCTCATGTTATCATACCCTTATGTTCATGGTATAATTATTTATCTCCCTTGATTACACTTAATAAGAATATGGGATCACTCTTTCTTTTGGTTCTTTTTTCTTAATTATGAATAATGGTTTTTAGTAGGAGTACTAAAGGAGAATATCTTTAAGAGAGACATTGAATATATTTCACAAATTAAAAATATAATTTCTATGTTTCCAAAGGAACTAAACAATAATGGTCTCCAAGAATGTGTTATTTTAATGTAATGAGTATTTATCATAAAATATATAATATCCATTTATTAAAATTCCATGTCATTGTATTTGGTATTAGAGGAAATTTTTAGTTAACCATAGTAAACATGGATGAGAAAAATTTTATGATATATCTAGGGATATTTGTAAATATATTTCAAGTAATGTTTTTAAGGATAAGCCTAATGATGATTCCATCTATATGAAAAATTCATGTTATTTTGTTATTGTTTAGATCATGTGGTTTCGATAAAATTACATCCTTGTATCATTACAATATGTTAATGTGGCTTTGGTATAGAGGTACATTGGGATAATTAATTTGAATGGGAACATTGAGATATTATTTATCCTCACATGACACATGTCAATGGTCCTTGCTGGAAACCTAGTTTAAAACGCTTTGGAGATATTCTTTAGAAATTCAGAGTCTCTTTAATAACTATCAAGAATGATTTAAATAAATGATTACTGTGCATGAAAATAGATAAACCTATGGTTTCAGAGACTAAAAATATGATGTCATTATTCATACAACCTATAACTTATTTTTTCATTATTATGTGGTTTCCCACTATTATTAGTGTTTCTAGCACTATTATTTTGGGGGTTTTGTCGCTGGAAAGAATTATAAGATACTTGGTTAACAATGAATGTGATTTAAAATTTTCTAATGAGAATCCAAATGTTATGATGAATAGAGTAATTGATATTGTGATTATTCCTAGTTAGTCCTCAAAAAATGTGTTTGAAAATGTTCATCGTGACCAACTCTCAGACTCATCAACGAAAATAAAGACAGTGTTTCCTATAAGTCTAGGTAATGAGAACCATATACTAATAAATATTCAGTTTCATGTATGTTAATAATGTGTTAATAATCACATAAGTTAATGTCTTAAAGGAAGGAAAAAATATTTTAGATATAGAAAATTGTATTAAAAATGAAAATTCAAGGGAAAAAATGAAATATTTTTTTTAACAAAATAGATGATAATAGTTGACTCCCTATAGTATCATCGACTATGAGTAATTTAAAAGTGAAAAGTATGGAAATTATGCCAATTTATGTCCTAATTTGAAAGTTCATGAAGATACTCAGCAAGTATATATGATTAATGCTTTTTCTATAGATGATAAGGAGACTACAAATGGCATATGAAAGGAAACAAATATTATGGAATAAGGTGATGAAGCCTATAAAATGGTTTGAGAAAGAAGTGGGGTGATTGAAATATTATTGTATTGGAATTCAATGATTATGAAATATGAATTATTAAATATATAAGGATTTTTCAGTATAAATCTCTCGTTAAGGATCTTCTAGAATATTTTATACGGTATATATTGTCTAGAAAAAAAAAGATATTTTCATTCAAGTAAATATTGATTATAATATGTTTCTAATGTTGAGATAATTATTTTTATATAATAAGATAATTGATATGGATAATGTAAATTGTATAATATTGATGTATTTGGGACCGATTAATGATTTTTTGATAGAGTTGTTCATGATATCGTTGATAGAGTTTAAAATTTTTTGTGATATATAGAATATGTTCAATAATACATGGTTTTATTCATTGATTTTGAAATCATGTATGCTTTCAATAATTTCATATGGTAATTCAGCTTATAACTGTGTTTTAAAAGAAAAAATGGTTAATATATTCACATGTTTGGTATATGAAAATCATTACCTATTTTATGATATATGGTAGTATTAATAATAAATTTATATTAAGAAATTTATTTACCTTTTTTATAAATTTTTTTGTAAGGCTTATAAGGTAAACCATTTATAGAATGGTTTATGTTCAATTTTTTATTAGGCTTTAAATATTAATTTATTAGTTCAAAATATAACTATTTATGCAAAACTTGTGTTAACCATTTTCATTTAAGATCAAATAAATATCAAATGAATAACATATAATTCTATAATGAATTATACTATCTGTTAAAATTTAATTTAGTGCTTCTGGTAAAAAATTAATTTTAGGACATTCATTTTATAGAGTATTCGATGAATTGGAAATAGATAGAATGAGTGGATGAAATTTTTCTTATGAATCAATAACTATCAAGTAAGTATGTTTACTTATTCTTTTAGATAGTAAAATAATTACATGAATATAAGAAATCGATATTGAAAAAAATGGTTAACATAATACATTAATTTTTATGAATGGATTGTATTTTAAATAATCATATATTTATGCTTTTGAGTCCCTTTTAATTCGAATGAAATTTTTTTTATTGTGATCAATGATCTCTATCAAACAATATAATTATTTTTTATCTTAAACTATGTAAAAATATTAACTTCCCAACTTTGATTTCTAATGATGAAACCTAGTTGTGAGTTAATTGAGGTATCCTTTATGCTTATGAAACAGAATCTGTTCAAGGCACAAAACATTAACCTTCTGTGTACCATGAGAAAATATTGTTTTAAATATGTCCATTGTATCCTCAGCGTTTAATAGGAAAATATGAATAATGTTAAATAATTTATGAAATATAGTTATTAGTTTCCATCCCAATATATATTTTTCTCAAAAATGTTTTTAAATAATCAATAAATTTTAGTAACGTAATTATATTCATCAATAATATAGTTTCATCAAAAATAATTTTTTTTGTGACAAAATATTATTATTATTTTATTGAGATTATAGAAATATTATTAGATAAAATTATCTTCATTTTTAGAACCTTCCTATTGAAATTGACTCGTGGAAACTAGGTCGACGCTTTTCTGTAGGGGCACGCGCGTGCGTCCATCGACCGGGGGGGAGGACGCGCAGCTGCTGGCCCCGCATTCCTGCTTTCCAAAGGCAGGTGGCATCTGTTCCTTGTCCGTGGACATCTTCTCCTTGATCGAAACCGGGATGATGGGATGTCGGTTATTACCACTGTGGATTCCTTTGTGGAGCTCGTTACCTAGTCCGGGTCTCCCTCATAAAATTAAGATGTGTTTGTGAAGCTCGTTCCCTATGCCATATCTACATGGACACCAGTTAATTACACTGCTTCCGTCTAGACGCTCCAAGGGGTACGGTCGGGGCAGCAACCTTCGGTGAGGAGAACAGTCACGATGGATGTTGGCGTCATGTCTTGATGCTGGGGAATGGCATTTCTACCTTTTGTTCCATGTGACAGGACTTCTCGAGGGCACGGAATCCTGAGGCATTCCGCATCGGACGCAGGGGACTGTGTGTCATCTGTAGTTTTACTTAGCATCCCATGTTTAACACGGGTTATGCAATAAGTTTAATGTCCAGGGAGGATGGAATCGGACTGATTAGAACACAAAGAGTGGATCAGATGAAAAAACCCCAAAGGGTAACTCCGATGGTGGGGCCAGAACATGTGCGGCTTCCCGGGTAAGGTGGGGTGAAATGAGGTGGCATGTTCCCACCGAGATGTGGCAGCCCAGGTGAGGATCAGTATGTATGATGAAGTGAAGAGCTTGAACCTCACAGAGGATTCTTATTTACTGTTCTTTGGCACAGAACAATGTCCACGTAGTTTGGGGTAGACATTTTAATGTCGTGTGGGACGAGATATAGTTTAATGTCATGAGGGATAAAATACAGTTTAACGTCATGCAGGTCGAGGCAGACATTTTGAACTCATGCTAGACGGGATTCATTTTAACATCATGCGGGACGTGGAAGTAAGTTTAACGTCATGATGGACGGGAAACAGTTTAACGTCAAGCGGGACGAATCCTAGGGTCTTATGCTTTGAGATTTCCCATGGGGTTGGCAAAACGACACGAAGGGGGTCCAAACGACTGGGTAGTTGGATTTAACCTCATGGAGGCTTCTTACATATCCCCGTCGTAGGGAATCAATGTCCATGTAGTTATCTCTGATGGGACTTTCGCTCTTAGGCGGCCCAAGAGGATGTCAGGGTCGGCGCCCACTCTAAGATCACGTGAGTCATGCTCGGTGAGAGAAACAAGAGCTAGCAGGGACCAGGCGATGACGTCCTGACGGGTGCGTCCGTGAGAAATGGATATAGGCTTACACATTGAGCGGCCCTGGTGCAGGTACTTACTCTAGGGGAGGCCCATGGAGCAGAAAAGCGCAGTGGGAGAGGGAATTGGGACCGAAGATGAGACACCTCGTTCCGTGTCACGCCCTCTAATGGCTTCAAAAGTGGGGAAGTACAGTGGAGGTGAGTGGGTGCAACCTTCTGCAAGATAATAGGGGATTATACCAAGATGGCTGCCCTACTCCCATGGGAAAAGGGTAATCCATCAATTTAAACCCTATTAGGGGTAATCCTGACATCCCTATGGAGACATGTGGGTGGAGAGCACATTCGAGCCGGGGGACCCTATGTGCGAGGCACGAGGTCGGATCACATGTACAGAGGAGGTGCATGGGCGCATCCGCCCGCAAGAAACTAGGGGCTTATACAAAGATGGTTGCCCTACTCCCCCACACTTCCCTATCAACAAACTCCACCCGTAGTGAGACCAGGCGGTGTGCCGAATGTCCAAGGTGGGGGTACCCCATGTGAAAGGCACGGGGCGATGTCACTGTTTAACGTCATGTGTTGAGGATGTGGTTGCTCGGCAGTTTACCGTCCTGCAGCTCGGACGAGGTGGGTTTGCACCGCACCCCTAGGTCCTACATGACTTGAACCCTATACCTCTTATGGAAGTGAAGGCATCGTCAAGGCCATTGTGAAGGGGGGCCACGGGGAAAACCATTTAGGGGTCTACGTTAGCATGGATACAGTGGATGGGGATTAAGCATGGAAGCGACCCAAGTGCCACAATGGAGTGGAAATGATGGACATGGCTTACGGTTTGATCAGAACACAATGTCTTCCTCATGTCTGTCCATGAGGTCATCCAAACTCATTGGTGGGTTGAGGCATCTGATTGTGGCCAACACCTATGTGCTAGTACACAAGAGGGATAATGCCAAGGAGCGTTGGGATCGGCCCGGACAAAGGGATACAAAATGTGTGAATCACGTTACCCAAATTCGGAACATCACGGGGCTTGACGATGGAGGATAACTGATAACCATGGTGGAAACGCAGCATCCACATCTCATTAGGCCGAATGGGGACAACAATTGAGGGCTGACCGCTGACAATATTCAAAACATCAGGCTTATGTAAAATATTTTCATTTAGTCTTCTAGAAAGTTAGCCCATGAGAGTAAGCGGACTATGGCTCAATCATCAATACTGTTACAATAGGCGCACCAAAGGTCTATCATCCGAATTGTTATAGCAGGAGGAACACTTCTCTATGATCAATATTGTTAGGTGATCTCATCAAACATGACCAGTCTTCCGGAACATTGGAAAAGGACACAAGCAGACTATCGGTCAATCATCCATACTGTTACAACAGGCGGACCAACAGTCTATCATCCATATTGTTTACAGTAGGCGGACCACATGTCTATCATCAATACTTTTAGGGGGTTATTCCAAACATGAAAGGTGATGATCCGAATAAAGGACAAGCAAAGCGTAAGGTGGATTGATGGAATGTTTGAACGGATTCCAACGCTCTTCAAATTACACCACTATAATCATGGAATTAGGCATCTTACACATGGAGCATAAGGCATCTCCTGTTTGGAACAAGAGGAATTCTATGATTGGATCATCGGGTAAACTATTGTTTATAGTCATGTAGATAGGTCTACTGGCATATCATGCTAGAAGCATAGGGCATCTCACGTTTGGAACAAGGAGTATCCTATGTTTGGATCATAGGGTACACTACAGTTTATAGTCATGTAGATAGGACTACTGGCATCTCATTCTTGAAGCATAAGGAATCTCTCATATTTGGCAAGAGGCATCCTATGTTTGGATCATAGGGTGTACTATAGTTTAGAGTCATGTAGATAAGACTATAGCATCTCATGCTAAGAGAATAAGGCATCTCTCGTATTGGGAAAAAGGCACCCTATGTTTAGATCATAGGGTGTTCTAGTCAGGGAATTGATGATGAGAATCTCAACTCATGACATAGGAAATGAAACAAAAGGAATATGTCAACTCAAGGAGTTTCATGGTGTCCGGAGGAGTGTCTCAAATCATGGTATTTCCTAGGTTGAAGGTGGGTGTGCATAAGGGCACAGTGGAAAATCACCACATCCCTGACCAAAAAGATCGTGGTGTGACTCTCCACTTTTCATGAGGGTCAATGACAGTAGCGAAGGGACCAGCGCGCAATAGGTAGGGGTTGTGTGCGACAAGGAAAGCATGTGCGCAATAGGGGAAGGAATGCACGCAATTGAGGCTATTGCGCAGAAAACCCCGGGTTGCTGCGAAATCAGTGTTGTCTTCGCGAAATAGTGGGTGGAGAGGAATTGCGCACGACCTGATGGGATGGCGCGTACAGAAAGGGATTGTGCGCAACGGAAGGGATTGCGCGAAAATTAAGGGATTGCTCGCAAAAGAAGGATTTTCATGCAATGGAAGGGGTGTGCGCACAATGGAAGGATTGCGCGCAGCTTAGCCGGCCTGCGCACAAATGAAGGAATTGTGTGCAAGGGGCGGACCCCGATGGGGTTGGAGATTAGTTTAATCCATGGGTATCTCATGCGAAGGCAGATCCCTTGGCGAATTGTTGCGAAAAAGAACTATACTCGATGGCCTTATTGTGCACATGATTATGCATGCTAGGGGCGGTTCCAATTTTCCAGCCTCGTGAAAAGGGAGGGATCTCCTTCTATATATAGGCGTCCTGGGGAACAGAATACATGGTTGCGAGGAATAACTGCGCGATAGAGGAGGTGGCATGGACTTCTCCACGCTGGGTCCAGCCGGCGCGAAAGTGTCACTCTGAGGAACCGGGGAGCGCAAAATTTCGCACCACTGCGGGCCGATTTCGTGAATCCCGGGGGTCATTCGTGCTGGGATCATTTTTCCGTGAAAGTCCTATTTAATTTCGCACAAGGCCTCAGGACCCTCCAGAACGGGCCTCTAGGTCCGAATATGTCTTCGCTTCGTCATTTCAGTACTTCCTTTGGGAACAACAGACTTTTTGGGTGTATAAAAATGCCTCCCTCGGAATTTGATCGGTGAGAGGTTGCAACTATCTGGTTCTGAGGGAAACGCCGAAATGCCAAAGGGTTGGGATTCCAGTGCCTTAGGCGCGCAAAAAATGATCTTCTGTGCAATGACCCTGGTTCAGCGTAGAATTAGCTTTCCGCGTGGCATGGAACTAGTGGCAGACATAACAACTCCTCCAGAACATATATCTCAAACTGAGTCGGCCCCGACAATTGGTGAATAGGTGGCAGCGGACATCAGTGGCGTTATCATTGGAGCAAGGCTGGGAGAGTACGAAGGCATTGCCACTGTCTGGGAAAGAGAAATAAGGTCTCCTAGACATCGAGGGTCATATTACTCGCAAGGAAACCTCAGAGGTAGACCCTAATGCAGACCTACTGGTTGCCTTTCCTGCGTACCAGCCCGCTGATCCCGAGGAGATAGACAACTCAGACTCAGAAGCGGCCGAAAAGAGACGGATGAAGTGATGAAAATGGCGAAATTACATCAAGTGTTTTCTCATGAATCCTTATTCAGATTGGTGGAGGTACATGGGATCACTCCAAACCTGGCTGTGCTTCCCATGTGCTAGAGGGGATGATGCTCAATGCCGTGATCTAACGGTCTATGACTACATGGCCGAGAAGATGCATGAGAGCAGCTGGCGCGCGGATGTTTCCCAATATCAGGAAGGATCAGAGAGAACCCAGGTGTTCTAGAGGGCAGAGTAGGAGGTCTGACACCTCGAAGGGTAGGCAGAAGAGAAGGATACCGTCGTTGCAACGTTCGCTGAGCTCGTGGAGCAACTGACGGCCCAACTAGCTGACTCCCAATAACAACAGAAATAGGAGAGTCACCAGATGGCTGTACATCAAATCGAGTAGGCGCATGCACAAGCTAGACTTGGAGAACTGCGCACCGCGATTGACGATGATGAAAAAGTATGCAGAGATGGAGAAGCATCTTTGGAGGCCACCTGCCAAAGGATAGCGGCATTGGAAAGATCGATCCAGCACGCTAACCCCTATGGGCTCTGTTTTATCCATATCACGAAATTATTGCTTTATCATCATAATATTTTGATCCAATGTATGAACCAATCTATTTATATTCATATTTGGTTTATCATTATCAACCTTAATTTATTACCTTGTGGGATCATTAACCAAGATTCAGGCATCCAAAATTGGGCATGGACTTCTGAGGAAAAGAGAAAGGTCGATCCGTGGAAAGGACAACTCATACCTGATCAAAGTATCTTCTATACTATCTGTCGACACATGATAGGGAAAATGCCAGGGGCATTGGAATTCATTCAAAAATAGGTAGGTGAGAAAGGTGAATCACGTCATCCGAATTCGGAACACCACAGGGCGTGACGATAGAGGATAACTATCAATCGTGGCGGAAGTGCAGAATCCATATCGCATTAGACCAAATAGAGACAAAAATTGAGGGCTGAACACATACCATATTCACAACACGTGGAAAAATTCAAATATCATCGATAAGTCTTCCGGAATGTTAGCCCAGGACAGCAAGCAGACTATGGGTCAATCATCCATACTGTTACAACAGGAAGACAAAAGGTCTATTATCCATATTGTTATAGTAGATAGAACACATTTCTATCATCAATACTATTAGGTGATCCCATCAAACATGAATAGTGTTCTGGAATGTTGGCCCAGGACACCAAGCAGAATATGGGTCAATAATCCAAACTTTTACAACAGGCAGACCAAAGGTCTATCATTCATATTATTAAAATAGGCGGACCACATGTCTGTCATCAACACTGTTAGGGGGTTCCTCCAGAAACAATGGGTGAAAATACGAACAAAGGGGCACAAGAAGTAGTGAAGTCGATTGATGGTTTGTTCGAACAGAATCTAACACTCCCAATGTTGCCCCACCATGGGAACAACACATTATGTAGACTCACTAATCTGGTCGTGAATCACCATGATTCTCAAGTAGAACCTCATTGATTAGGGAACTGTCGCTTCCCACAATTACTATGCTACATCCCATACTAATTTGGGGTGGACATTACAATCGCACCACTCCCCAGGATGCCAGGCCAAGAAGCTGGCAACGAGGAGGTGCGTGATTTGGTAATCCTTGGGGCTGGACCCAAGATGAAATGTCTGGGCATTCCTATGTAACACATAAGGATGTGGATCAAGACACACATATTTCTTGAATAGTTCATAGTTATAGGTCTTAGATCTAGGACCCACGGGTGCCCAAATGTACGGCCAAATACAGTTTAAGGTCATGGAGGACCAGATGCAGTTTAGGGTCATGCAGGACAGGGTAACGATCTTAGTTTTAGGTCTTAGAGATCAGACCATAGATCTTAATTTATGTTCTTAAATCTCGGACCATAGATATTAGTTTATGTTCTTAGATATCAGACCTGTGGAAATGGATGCGGGAGAAACACAACTAATCGGATGAAAAAACCAGGCATAGACGAGGATGAGGTCCTGCATACCATATACTCCTTAGAGAAGTGTTCTGGCCAAGGGGACGAACACGAAGATAGGCTGGGCCTACGGGGAAGTACCCATGCACTCCTACATATCTCATAAAAATGAGAATAAAGCCATACATAGTTTATGAAGAGCTGCTGAGCACATCATTTAACCTACGCAAAGGGGCGTCCGGGGCTAGCCCTCACACCCAAAAGAAGTAGTATTTGATATACCTTGTATGTCCTTAAAGGTTAATGGTATTTATTTTTTAAAGTGACCTGCCTTGGGTTGAAATTCATGGGGTCGCCACAATAATAAATCCATAACAGGCGTTGAAAAATGGTATGGTTATTAAACAATACCCAACATGAAGTCTCTTATAGGGAGAACACCACGATGCAGTGCCGTTTTCTGTCGGGCGGCCAGGACAATCACAGTTTATGGTCATGTTGTGGGACCAAACAGCACAGTTTAAGGTCATGTGGCTCAGACATGGGGGAACTTTCATGTTATGATAAGGCGTATTCAGTTGAGTTGAGTACATACCCCAATACCATCACTACACACCATTCTAGGAGAGGGACCTCGGGCCAAGGGGCCTACCCAGGTCCATCAATCATGGGGCAGGAGATGCTAGCTTCCAGCTAATATGGGCCCAAAATGCGATGTATGGGCGACTCATTATTCCTCATGGGGATGAGGTTCATGCTGAACATGGCCTTTTAGAGAAAACCCAAGCATACAATCATGATGCTCGGATCTCTGGATCCCCAAGAGACACTATTACGCAGATTGGTCCACCTAATTTGTAGAGGCACAACGAGGGTTGGTGCGAGGAGTGTCGAATTTCCACCAAGACTCGATGATGTGGAACAAGAGGTGAATCATGAAACCAATATTCAGGGCCTGGAGGAGTTGGTGTGGCAATCGAGGATTGATGTTGACCATGTTCACAACACAGCATCAGGTCGTTTTAGCCTAAAATGGGGCAAAAAAATTAGCATCAACCACTGAAACGTTATATTTGTAACAATTTGCTACCCAAAACCCTCCGGGAAGTTTTCTAGTGAGGTCAGGAGAGCCTTTAGGTGTTGTATCCAAACCGTTCATGGGGTTCCCTCTGGGTGTTGAAGACATCAAAGGCCCGGATGAAAGGGTGTGTGAATCATGACAAGTGAATGAAAACTTTCCAGAATCAAATCTGACACTACAGGTCCAAAACCAGACTACTCTGAACATGTTAGTGGACCACTGGAAAGGGTCTAAGGGCTCATATTGAGAGCGGCCAAAAACCGGCAGATCCCCAGGAGAAGGGGGCATGGTGCCAAAACCTATAACTCACATATATATCCCCCTCACGGGGTGGGATAGGTCAACAGCCCAAGGTGACTGGGAGATAGCGGGATCACCTAAGAGACAGGGCTGGACCAGAAACATAAATGTTCAGGAGGTCCTACGTATCCCATATGGATATGAATCAAGTCACACGTAGTTCATGAAGCACAATTTAATGTAATATAGGACGATAAGGGGCATCTCTTCCAAGTATGTGCACAACGCGGCAGATAAGCCATCATGAACGAGGACATGATCTGACATCGCATAACACATTCCTGGTAAAGGCAATGTCCAATGGGCCGGAGAAGGCCAAGGGGCCTGAGGCTGTGCCTCGGTCAGGAATGCCTAAAGAGCTTGCAGTTTAACATCTTACATCGTGGACGAGCATGCAGTTTAGGGTCGTTCTCGACTGGGTGAAGATATTACTTTATAGTCATAGAGCTCAAACCTAGGGGCTTAGTTTATGGTCGTAGAGGAACGTAATATGCAGTTTAGTGTCATGTGAAACCGTGCAAGGATATTATTATAATGTCTTAGAACTCGGACCAGGGGAAAAGGCAGTTTAGGGTCATGTGTGATTGAAATGTCCAGTTTAGGGTCTTGCGGGACCGTATAGTTTAAGGTCATGTGAGACCATAACATTTAAGGTCATGCAGGACCAGGGGGCTCAGGCAATGTATTTCTTGAGGAACATGGTGTTGGTGGGATGAGTGACATGCTCACCATCCATAGTCTCTAGTGAATATGCACCATTGTGATAGAACTTATTGATGATGAAAGGCCCCTCCCATTTGGGTTCAAATTTGGGTGGATTCCTGATAGGAATCATTGGCGTCATAAGGGCTAGTACCAGGTCACCCTACAGGAATGAGTGGAGGTGACCCTTCTTAATGAAGGATCTAGTCATCCTGCTCTAATTCCTTTCCAGGTTATGTAAAGCTCGAAGCCTATTCTTGTCCAACGCTTCTAATTCAGCTAGATGGTCTTCGGAAACTCTACCCGACGCTTGCTGGTCATAGACCACAATGCACAGTGAGGGTAACTGAATCTTGATGGTCTGAACGACCTCATCTACATACACCAGGGAATACGGGGTCATCTAGGTGGAATTCTGAGTCATCGTCTAATAATCCCAGAGGGCGTTGGGGAGTTTGTCCGACCAACTTTTTCTTGTTCTGACCAACATTTTTTTTCAGAATGATAGAGAGGGTTTTGTTAAACACCTCGATCTGTCCATTCACCTGTGCATGATAGCGAGATGTATGGATCGAGCGAATGTTGTACTTGGCGTATAGTTTCTTCAGATCGGCTGCTCGGAAGTTGGTTCAGTTATCCGTGAGGATAGAGTGAGATACTCCTAATCGATAGACGATGTTGGAAATCATGAAGTTAGTGATAGAAAGAGCCTTGAATTCCTTGAGCGGAATCGCCTCTGCCCACTTGGAAAAGTAATCCATATTTGTAAGAATGAACCAGAATTGGCGAGCCAGCGCCGGTGGGTATGGTCCTACAACATCCAACCCCCAGAATGAAAAGGGCCATGAATACTTGGTATTATGGAGAGGCTCTAGCGGCCAATGCACAAAGTTAGCCTGAACATGTCACAGATGGAACATCTTGGAATACTTGATGTAGTTATAAATTATAGAGGGCCAGAAGTATCCTAGCCTCCGAATCTGGTGGGACAACTTCGACCCAACTTGGTCGGCACCATAAGAGCCATCATGAACCTCTTTCTTGACCTGTGGGATCTCAACTCCATGAAATCAACAGAAGAGAACACCATCAAATCCGCATCTGTATAGGATATTCTCAAGGCTAGGACCCCTATGAAGGGTATACTGCGATGAACGGCGTCAGACTCACTCACGCTCGGCCCGATCCGATGGAAGAGTACCAGATCAGAGGTAGTCAACCAAGGAAATCCTCCATTCAGGGATCAGTTTGATTGCTGCATCTGAGTACCCAGGGCTCCATACATAGTGTCACATGTGGTGAGATGGTTCACCCGTGGGCCACGATCTTCTACAGGAACAACGAGAGCGATGAGCCTCCAGTGCGCCACACAAATATTAAGGTTGTCTTGTTCAGGCACCATGAGTGACGCGTCCAGGCTGGCCAAAGTATCTGCTCGACCATTCTGCTACCAGGGAATATGAAGGAACTCTAGTCGAGAAGTGAAATGAGGCATCAGATGGACGGTGCACTCCAGAAATGGCACGAGTTCTGGCTTCCTGAAAACATAGTCTCCATTGACATGCCTGACGACCATCTCAGAGTCCCCATTCACATGTATATGGGACATATCAATCTCGAGGACCAACTCTAGGCCAGTGATGAGGGCATGGAATTCCACCTCGTTGTTAGTGCAGCCCTCTGACAGCAGGAAATAATATGGAAGAACGGCTTGCTCAGGTGTAATAACGACGATACCCAGGCCCAATCTCTTGAGCCTAGGATCATCGAGTCTTCTACCGGTGGGGCTCCGGGAGGAACCGTCAAAGTGCATCAGCCAGCATGTTACGACATGATCGACTGAGAGGATGGCCTCATTAAGTAAACCTAGATCCAGCGACTGGTCCGCAGAGGTTGGGTGGGAATCCAAAAATTCTTCCATTTCCTATCCATTAATAGCCTTCTGAGACACGTACCTGATGTAAAACTGCTGGAGGATCACTGCACACCACGCTAGCCGGCTAGTCAACATAGGTTGGCTCATGATGTATTTCAACGGGTCTACCCAAGAAACCAACTGTACCTCATGGTGCTGCAAGTTGTGCCATAACATCTTCACAGAAAATACGAGTGCCATGAAGCTCTTCTCTATGGGGGAATATCTAACATCCACATCGAGGAGCATGCAACTCAGGTAGTAGAGGTTTTTCTCGGTCCCCTCATTGTTCTCCTATGAGAGAAGTGCACCAAGGGACCATTCCAGGGAGGTCATGTAAAGGACCAGTGGATTCCCAAAGATAGGAGGCATCAAGACATGAGGTTGGAGAAGATACATCTTGTTTTCTTCGAAGGCGGTCTGACACTCTTTATCCCATACATAGGTGGTGCTTTTATTCATGAGCAGGGAAAAGGGCTTGCACTTGCCGGCCAGATTTCTAATGAATCGGCGTATATAGGTTATGTTGCTTTGGAGCCCTTGATGCCCTGCAACGTTACTCAGGGAAGGCATCTGGCTAATGTCTTTGATCTTCTCTAGGTCGATCTCAAAGCCTCGGTATCTGATAACAATGCCAAAAAATTTCTCGGAGGTGACCCCGAAGGAAAACTTCAACGGGTTCATTTTCAGGCGGTGAGAACGGAGGATTCCAAACATGTTCTCAAGGACATTGAGATGGTCCTGACGTTGGAAAGATTTAACCACCATTTCTTCTATGCAGCATTCCACCAGTGTACAAATAATTGGCCTGAATATACGATGCATGACCCGTTGATAGGTTGCACCCGCATTCTTTAGACCGAAGGGCATGACCTGGTAACAGAAAGTACCCTAGGGGGACCTGAAGGCAGTAAACTCATCATCCTCAGGGGCTATATAGATCTATATGTACCCAGAGTACCCATCCATGAAAAAGAGTCCCTAGACCCTAGCCGTGGCATCATTCAATAGCTCTATCACTGGAAGTGGAAAATCATCCTTCGGACAGTGGAGGTTGAGATCGCGGAAGTCGATACAGACTCTAAATCTGTCTGTTCTTCTTCCTGACTGGCACAATGTGGGCTAGCCATCTGGGGTATTAATCTTTCCTGACAAATTTGGCTTTGATAATATTTTTTCAACTTCGGCCTCAACCATGGAACCATGGGAAGGATGAATATTTCTGGGAGGCTGCTTGAACCTGCGACGGTTTACAGGGAGGCCAAGGCGGTGGATGACTACCTGATGATCTAGTCCTGGAATCTCGTCGTAACTCTAAGAGAACACATCATGGTGATGTATGAGAAAGTCCATGTATTTTTGGCGCTCTTAGGTGGGTATACCAGCATTGAAAAATGTGGGTCCTGGGTCCACCTTGCTGCCGAGGATCACATGCACTAACTCGTCGACCATGGTGGAGACTCCCTCCTCAACAGCGGGGGGTGAATCTTTCATGTCCTCTCTGCTCATGGAGGGATCATCCATGGGGGAAGCTGCTTCCTGGCTACTGGACCTTGCTGGGCAGTTGGTGCTGGCTTGGGCAGTCATGGTCATCACATCAGGAGACATATATGCCACCAAGCCCATGGAGACGTCCAACCGATAGATTGTGAGGACGTAAGAATCATCCAAGCCCACCCAGGGATCACTTGAGATAACGACGGGCTTGACCTCACCTGCCAGGATCTACTTATCATTTCTTTTGTAATATTTCGCTTCCAGATTGAGGGCTTTGAAAGAGGCAAAAAGAGATGCATCTCCTTGGAGAATTCCTAATCGACCATTGAGAGAGTATTTGATGCATTGGTGATACGATGAGGGGACCGCCGCATGAAGGTGGAGCCACGACCTGCTGATCAATGCATTTTATGCATTTTCCTGAGTGTCAACCATTAATTCGATGTTGGAAATTAAGCCACTGAACTAGGACTTCTAGAGGATCTTGCCGATCAGAGTCGATCGTTCATGTCTTACCTATGGATCATGAGGTCGGAGATAATTAAATCATCCTCAGATAACCCCAGCTTCCAAAGCGTCTGAGTTGGGATTTGGTTAATCCCAGAACTCGTGTCGACAAGACAGCGTCAGATTTCTATGACATTGAACTGGAAGGTGATGTACAGTGGGAGAATGTGCCCCTATATGTGAGGGTCTTCATCTTCACAAGAGAACGAGATAACATCCTATCATTTGGCGTTCTCGATCATCTCGGCATGGAGGGCTTCTACAGCCGCAACCTCCTTCCCAATCAGGAAGTGGATCTTTAGGGCTTTAGCAAGTGCCTCGTGCATTCTAGATGATAGGATAAGAGCCTCAAGGATAGAGATCCATTCTGGAATGCTGAACAAGTGTTTTAGGACATCATACATATGAGCCAAACACGAGCCTCTTTTTACAAGATATTTCTCTGCGATTGGAGGCATGACGGGCCATGTCGGCTGGACCAGTGGCTGATTGGTACATGTCACGTCTCGCTACTCATTAGTTGAAGGCCAAAGAGTGCCTACCTGATTTGAACTGTAAGGCTGGGGATGACTGGCGGCAGGGCAGAGCTGGTCGCATCACGGCCGAGGTGGTTCTGCCTAATCCAACAATACAAACGGTGGCGGAGTCGAATCCGTCAACACCGGATGAAGGGGATGCATGTGCTGAGCTCTGTATTGGGCCTGCTACCTAGTCTCAGTGGCGTACACATCCTGGCTAGAGATACCAACTTCTGTGCCCCAAAAATTCCTGTCGCCACTGCTCCGCTGACATTGGCGACGACTGGGGACATTGGGAAGGTCCTCCTGGTGTTCATCAATGTCGAGAACTAAAAAAGGGATTTACCAACTCTTTGGTGTTAACCGAAGCATACCCCTGAACTGTCTCTTGATGAATCATCCACTACTGGGTGGATTCTAGGAGGAATACCCATTTTTTGGGGGCATGAAGTCCCCAAGAGCACGGGATGGTGACGACATTGGTGGGCCGCCTTCTTTCTTCTTGTGCCGCCACCGATTTCTCTTCTAAGAAAAGGTAGGCTGGGATGATGATGCTGAGGTAGTACCCACAGATTCTGAGGCTCTGGCTGATTCAGGTGCGCACGGATAATGTCATGGGAGCGAGAGACCATCTTGCAGGCCATGTAGTTGCTTTACATCTAGGAACCATGATTGGAAACCAGTAACCATTCATCCTCGTCACCACTACCATCATTTGATCTCACAAAGACACCCGACAATTATTCCAAGGCTGGGCCCAACCTGACTACATTGTTGACAATCTGGTCTTTGAGCTAGTACCTGAACATGTAGCATCGCTGGATGGTGTTCCCCAGGGCCTGGTTATAAGGGCAGTAGTTGGGGTGACCGGTGAGATGTGCCTCCTCTAGCTTGCTGCACTCGGGAAGCCGCACGATTCTCTGCTCTAGGGTGATTTGGAAATAACCAAGGACCTGATTATCAATGAACGAGTAGGTAAATAAACATCAATCATGATATGGGGATCTTGGAGCCTGGCCCTAACAAGGGGCTAGAGGGCCCTTCCAAGGATTTGGAGATTGAATATCTCACCTAGGTGGTGGCGGTGAATTACGCGGAGGTGCTGGCCGATTTTGAGGCAGTCACTGCTGGGCCAGAAACTGTGTCCGTGGAGGTGGACCCCTGTGAGGATACGGAGATGGCCTCACTTATAGCAGCTCCAACTGCCTGGGGGCCTCTATCTGGGCCACAGCAGCGGGTGCGACCCTAGCAGCTCTCCTTGCAGGGATTACATGAGGCAGCGGGCGTGACTGACTGGCCTGTTGCAGGGCGTCTTTGAGGCGTTGAGCCTTGAATGAGAAGTCCATGAACCCTCCGGGGTAATTCTGGGTAATCAGTGAAGGAACCAGCTCTGCCGTGACGTACCCGACCCAGATTTTCAGAAATTGATCATGATTTAATGGCATGTTAAGGGAGTACGTGAGGCCCTTCCACCGGGTGACGAAATCCGTGACTCGCTCGTCGGGCCATTGTTTGCATCTGAAGAGGTCTGCAAAAATCATCTTCCAAGTCATGTAACTGAACTGGTAGAGGAATTTCTTACGAAGGTCATCCCAACTATTCACAAATCCGATTGGGAGCTAGCTGTACCAGATGTATGCTGGTCCTTCTTGTGTCTGAATGAAGCAACGGATATTGGCGGCCTCATGCTGTGATGGAGTCCCTACATAGGTCCGAACCTCGTGTTTAAGTGGTCCAGGTGCTGCGGTGGGTCTACAATCCCGTTAAAGGGGGCGAAAGTAGGATTCCAAAATTCTAGAGGTTCGACATATCTTCTACCCATGCTGAGTATGGCTTACCTTCCAGTGGGATTGCCACTTGCTGAGTCTCTGTTGATACTCCTTTTTTTGTCACATTGTCTAAAGGAAGGTAAAGGGAATTAACTTCGCTAAAAACTGATTCATCCTTTGAAGGAAACAAGAAGAATCAACGAAGGCGTGAACAAAGAGTCCATTCCCCATGCATCACGCATGTTCCATGATGGTTGCGCAAGTACACTTTCACGCCGCCTAATGGGAGAGCAAGGCACTTGCGCACCCTACTTGAAAACCGCGCATCACCTTCTCATGCCTATAAATACCCCCAATTGGGCCCCATTTTCGAGGAGGGAAAAAGATTTCCAAAACTCAGATACACGCTCCCAGCCCCCTAGTCTCTTCTACATTCTTTCCGAACATTTATAAGGTAATTTTTTACCTAGAAAGGAAGATCTAAAGAGGGGATGTAAGGTGTAGGTGTTGAAAAACAACAACACTTGCGCGCCTGTGTGGCCAACCCTTAAGGGAAATGGCCACACTTGCACGCTGCCCTTGCCCAAACCAAAACGTGCACGCCGCCCTTCCGGAAGGCCCTAAGGATAGAGATAAGGGTTAGGGCCAAGGCTCATGCAAGTTCTGCCCTAAGGGTTGAAGGTCGCGCAGGTCCCTTTGTCTCGCGCATGAATACAGGCGTGACCAAAAAATACGCGCCCGCGCAGTACTTGCGCAACCTTTAGGAATTTCATGCCCCTAAACTTTTGGGTGCCTCTTCTACCCATTTCACTTATTTTATACCATTCCACCTCTCCTATTCAAGATTAACTCTTCAAAACACCCTTCAAAGTCATTTTTTGCATGTTTTATTGATTAAATTCATTATCGGAAAGGAATTCTGTGGAAAATTCCATTCAACCTTGTCCTTCTAAGATGAGAGAATCTTTAAATATATGCCTCTTTCTCAGGAGTAAGACCTAATCCAAAGTTCCTTAAATCTGGGCCTCTTCCTCAGGAGTAATCCTCTTTCCTCAAATCTCAAATTCCTAGATATGGGCCTCCTTTTCAGGATTATGTCCTAGTCTAGTCCCTCTAACCTGGGACTCCTTTTCATCAGTAAGGCCCAATCCCCTAAATTTGGGCTTCCTTTTCAGGAGTAAGACCTAATCTACACTTTCTTTCATTAAACCTCATCTTTTAAAGATGAGAGAATTCCTATTTTGGGTATCCTCCTTAGGAGTAATCCCCACATATAATTTCCTTCAACCTAGGCCTCCTTCTCACGGATAAGTCCTAAGTCCCAATGTCCCTTAATTTGGGCTTCCTTTTCATGAGTAAGTGTCATGACCCGTCCCCCAGGGCCCGTGACGTAACTACCCCAAGCCCGCCTTCCATAGGCCAGGGGCTGGAGACTAGCACCAGAGGCGTAAATCCCTTTAACCGGGAAGGCATTGCCTCTCTAAAACACAAACACACACAAACCATAGTACAAGCGGAAGTAAATACTAAGTAAGCAGTATAAGTGTGCTGGAAAAACAAAGGGGCCGGAATACAAGCCCAACAGAAAGGTACAACTACAAAAAAAAGTAAAGTACAAGAAAAGACAAACAACTGGAAGTGACGAGCTGATTCTAGGTCATCCTCTTGAGTTCCTACATGAAGGGTATGTACATATATCCACCTCTGCTCTCCTCGTCTGTCAGTCACCTCTGTGTGCCGTCTCGTCGTGAGGTCCACCTCTGGGTACCGTCTCGTCGTGAAGTCCACATCCGGGAACCATCTCATCGTGAGGTCCACCACCGGGTGTCGTCTCGTCGTGAGGTCCACCTCTGGGTATCGTCTCGTCGTGAGTTCCACCTCCGGGTACTGTCCAACTCCATAAGCCTCAACCACGATCAGTGCTGTCCATCGTCTGCAACCAACACAACGTAGTGCGGGCATAGCCCGTGCAGGGGTGAGTATACGATACTAAGTAGGAACCCCAAGACCCTCAAGGTCTCTCTAAATCCAACATGGATATACACGAATAAGATTCTCAACAGATAAACCAAACTTAGGTATAAGCCCATACTTATACCTAAGTTACCAAGTAACTCATCGCAAAAATGAGGTTTTTCACAGCCTTGAAATAAACGGATAACCACTACTCAGGTATATGCAATACATATACCTAAGTTATCAAGTAACTCATCTCAATCATGGGGAAAACACAAAGGTCATTGACTCAGCTCAACTAGGATTGTCATTATCGAAACAGTGACTACTGAAGAGCTCCGTCTCAGACGAGTACAGTGATCCCATCACGTACTCCGAGGTACCGCTCACTAACCTATGACTGGTGAGGTACTCCTCCTATCGAGTACTGTGGGCCTGCTGCTACAACCATGCGCTTCCCACCAAGGGCCTGCCGCTACAACCAAGCGCTCCCCCTAATAGCCGTCAGAGGTACTCCAACTGTGAGTACCGTGGGTCTGCCTCTACAACCATGGGCTCCATCCGCCGTGGGTCTGCCGCTACAACCAAGCGCTCCATCCACTGGGATAACAAGTCACTCTGACTCGACTCGGTAAGCAGTCAATAGGTCTCAGCCAGCTTCACGGTCTCCGTACTCCGTACGCTCGTCAGTACCGCGGTCGGCTGCCAACTACAAGGCGCTCCGTCCGCCGAGGGTCTCTGCTGCTACAACCAAACGCACCTCCTCTGTCAAGTATCGCGGGTCGACCGCTACAACCAAGCTCTCCTCCGCCAAGGGTCTGCCGCTACAACCAAGCGCACCACCTCTGTCGAGTATCACAGGTCTGCCGCTACAACCAAGTGCTCCGTCCGCTGAGGGTCTGCCACTACAACCAAGCGCACCACCTCTATCTAGTATCGCGGGTCTGCCACTACAACCAAGAACTCTATCCACTGAGGGTCTCTGTACTCTGTTAGCTCAACCCTAGGAGGGTCCGCTCCATGAGCTACTTGTCGATACTCCAAGTATCACGAGATTCCACAAAGTAGTAACAAAAAGGTCTAACTAGTCATAGGTAACTCAACGCAACTGATGGCGCGTCAATCGGACGCACCGTCTGTGAGTTATTAGCCTTTTAGTCCCGGGGCACGGTTGGTTTTGTATACGATCCAACCCGGCCATATCTCAACTGTGCCCCGAAATCGCATAGGGTAAACTCAAGGGACTGTTTCTCAATGAGATCACCAACGTCGCTGACGATTCATCATGTAGAGGATTTCTGTACGAAAGTCGAAGCAGTCACTGCCAGCTCTAGGGTTTCGGTACACAACACGCTCGTTCCGGGAGGGTGCACTCCACGAGCTGAGGGGGCGATACAACAACTGTCTTGTTGTCAGATTTGATGTATCTAAAAGTTCTGTCACGACAAAAGGAACTCAACACGACAGACGACGCGTTAATCGGATGCCCGGTATGAGAGTTATTGGATTTTTCGTCTCACACACACCCTGGGAAACTTCCCAGGAGGTCACCCATCCTGATCACTACTCCAGGCCAAGCACGCTTATCTATTGATTTCTAACCATGTAGGCTCCCAAAAATAAAGGTGCACCTTGAGTATAGTATACCGAAACGACTGTCTCGATCCAAGGATCGCTACGCAACTGACGGTTCGTCGATCGTAGGTCCGCAGCCCAAGTTATGGGCATTTGAACCAATCCTGTCCGAAAACGGGGGGTCTGGGCCCGGTCTGACCCACCCCAGTACCCCTTGGGTCAGCCCGAACCGGGTCGACCCGGCCCGAGTGGCGGCCCGACCCAGTGGCTCGGCCCGGCCGACGGCTCGTCCCGGCCGGCGGTGCGGTGGCGCGGCCAGCGCGGCAAGCTAAAGGGAGGGGGGCATTGCCCCCACTTTATTATTATTTTTTTAAAACGGAGGCCCCTTTAAGGGGCCGCACCATGTGTATTGTCGGGGGGGGGGGGGGGGTTACACCCCCGGGATCCCCCCCTGTAACGGCCTGCCAGCGCGGGGCCGGCCGAGTTCTCGTCGCGGGACCCCGCCGTCCCGCGCCTTCCGGCCGCCTCTTTCGAGTTCTCCGGTGGCCGTTTTTTCCGGCCGCCACTTCCAAGATGAACGCGAATCCGTCCAACGCAGCGTGACGACATCGCGTCCTTCTTCCGCGGTCCGACTCCGGCCGCGACCTCGTTTGAAACCAACGGCGTGACACGATGGCGCCGCGTTTCTTCGTCGCAGCCCACTCCGGCCGTGTTTTCTATTGTTCCTGCGCGGTGCGACGGTACCGCGCCGTCTTCGCTAATCAACACCAATGATTAGAAGGGGGAGGGGAATCGGCTGTGTTCGTGCGGTCCGGTCTCCTCCCGTTATAACGACAAGAGTCGGCCAATCGTAAATACACAACGATGAACTTTTCACAATTTTTAATTTAAAAAAAAATCGGAAAAACGTCCAACATATTATTTTTTCATGTTTGAGGGAAGGAAACACGTAACATTAAATAGACAAAACCCCTACCTCGGATTCGAAGTTCATTCGTCGCCGATGCGAAAATCAGTGTCGCGAAAGACATCCTCACGGAACGTGCCTCCGTAATCGTCGCTGACGAAGTCGCGGATCTAAGCGGTGCTGGTTTGTTGACGTCGGGAAACGTTCGAAGATGAATAATCATCGATGTTCCTTGTGGACGACGCCCACTCTTTCAACACAGAAGGAGGACGTGGAAAGGAAGAAGAAGTGTCGTCATTCTGCATTGGAAAAAGGCGTTCTTCGTTGGGGAACTCTAATTCTCCCAAGTGTTGGGCGTCGTGGTACTTTACCAGCGCTCCGTCGCTTGGTGAAGACGTCCCCCAAACCCTCTCCCAAGATCCCTATATATTGTTGAGGGGGAGAGGTATGTAACCATCGTGGTTACATAATTTTAAAAAGGGGGGTCGGGTGAAATAAATTGCGTTGACGCAATTAAAGAGGTCAGTTGGCACCACTTAAGAGGGGAGGGTGCCAAGGAGTTTCTCCCCATTTAATGGGGGTTTGAGGAATTAAGAGGCTCTACCTCATTAATGAGGGATAGTTGGGTGGTTTCCTCTCTTCCCATTAATTGGGGGGTTAAGCCCCGTGCGGTCCCCACCACAATAAACCACCCACGGGAGGTTTAGTTCGGGTGGGCCCCACCACCATAACCTCTCAAGGGAGGTTAAGGTGTGGTGACCCTACCTCCAACCTCCATGAGGGGGTTTCAACCCCCTCACTCCCAATGGTGGCTGAAATAACATAAAGTGCAGCGTGGCACGTTATTTTATTATTACACTTTTAAAGAAAACTCAAGAAACTAACTTCTTCTCTCGATAAAACGCAACTGCGGAAAAAGTATCCTTAAGGAAATACCGGCGTTGCAAGTTCATCGTTTCCCTCGGATTTCAATTCCACGCACTGGTTCAAAATATAGAAAAACCCACTCGTTCGTTCACTGAACGTACCCGAGCTAAACTTCGGAAATTGATTCCGGGCACACCGGGCCTCGGAATCAGGTGCCGTCAGTAACTGCAGACTCGTAAAATTCCAAATAAAATTAAGAAAAAAATTTCCTCGAAATTTATGGATCTTTACAGTAAGCCCCAAGTCTCCTAATTTGGGAATCCTCTTCAGGAGTAATCCCTAACCATAATTTCCTTCAGCATTGGGCATATTTTCAGGAATAAGCCCCAATTCATAAAAAACATATAATTCCTTTAACCTAGGCTTCCTTTTTAGGAGTAAGCCCCACGTCATAATTCTTCTTAGCTAGGATTAATCTCTTTTGATCTGGGTCTACTTCTCAGGAATAAAACAAAATCATAAGTCCTCTTCTAATTTGAGAATCCTCTTTAGGAATAAGACCTATGTTAGAGTATTACTCTTCAAATATCTGGGCAGTCACACATGCATAAGCAAAACTATTTCTCATGATTACATCTTCCTTGGAACAATTGTCTAGTTTTACCAATACCTCTTGTTTCTCACACTGAGCATGATTCACGTGGGATTAGAGTGTAAAAGTAATTATGAAATCCATCATTGGTCCATCAATCATGCGTAAAACCTCATACACATTCTCGAACTACGTGGGTTCTAATTCTTTCTCTAAACAAGGATACGTATGTAGCCCGTCTGCGGGTACGATCCCAAGTATGAAATAATCCATGTCCTGTTGAATGACAAAAAACTTCAAATGCCCCACTGAGTGGCATAAAACATGTATGGTCATCATCATGAACAAAAGATTTCTATATAATGTATCGAATGATACCATTAGCTAAGAATCTCTATAAAATACAAATGATTCTCTATCGATGAAGAACCTCAAATCCATATAAATAGATTCTCTAAAATTCCTAGATATAAATCATTGATTTCATGTTCTAAGGAAAAGCTCATTCTTATACTTGGTAATTTAATAAGGATTCACGAACATAACTTAAAACTACAAAGAGTATCTGAGTAGATAATAATTCAAATAAAAAAGGTGTGATGAGTCCGGACTTTCATCCTCTCGACCAATTCAAATTCCAAAGCTTTGTCATTCTACGGATGATGAGCACCTACCTTTGGAAAGTAGTGCCAACTGGAAATGGAATCATTGGATGTTTCCGATTCTACGAACAAACCCATTAGATAACGATTGGAATTTTTGAATCTCAAATCAACGAGGTCATCCCCAATTCCAGCGAGGTAACAAAAATGGTGAAACCGATGTGAATCCTTAACCATGTTAAAATGATGTTTTTAATTATTTGTTTTCCCTATTTTAATGCAATGAGAGGTCCAACAAAACAATCATTGAAATATGTGCTCATCCAAAAGATGTAGTGGCACGGTTTATCTTGATTATGCTTGTTATATCAAACATGCACTCTTTTCCAAGATCTCCTGCATTTCATGAATGGATTTTCTGAAATTCACACCTTTGAATACCGCTACTGTGAATACCTCTACTGTGATGACTGCTACTGCAAATGCCAATGCTGCTACTCCTACTAGATCATCATCCGCTCTGAGGATGACATCACCCACTCAGCATCTTCAATGCTGGGTATCTAATGCGATGGTTAAGGAGTATCGTCAAAATGGTACTATCCCGGCTCTAGAGGCCACTCGTCAATCCATCCATGTAAACAATTCCACTTCTTCATCCAGACAATGGCGACCAGCGATCAAGAAGCAGGTGGTGCCAACCACCATGATTAACCATTTCAGGTCATTATCCCTGGAATGCAATCACCATTCACTACCATATTACGGGGAGGTGAATGAGAAGGTCCCTAGGAGCCTGAATTCCAGAAGTCTAGATTTTTTCCTGAGGGATCCAAAAAATAATTGCTGCCAGACTCGTGCGGCAGTGCACCCTCAACATGATGATGGCACCGTTTCAAGTCGTTTGACTCAGGTTCCTCGAACCCGAGCAGGCAAGAAAAATCGCCAGAGGTGGAATCCCGTTAACAGTGAGCAGGTTCTCATGTCAACCATTTCCGGAGGAACCCACCAACCTAACATAGTGGAGAGAAACGATTGGGCACATACACCCATCTGTTTTAATCCCACTGTCTAGCAGACTAGTCTGGCAGCACCACGCCAATCCCGTCAGGCAATTCCTGCGGAGTACTATAGGCAAGAACATACACCTGTTAAAAAGTCATCAGCTAGTCAATAGGCTCGTCTGACTACATATGATGAATCTCACCAACCACATTCAGCGAAGTGCAATCAACAGGCACATACACCTACTAGTGTTGATCAAGTCTACCAACAGTCTTGTTTGGTAGCATCCAGAGAAGTCTATCGGAAAGCTCCGACGGCAAGAAAGAGGTAGACTCAACTCTCTACCCCCACACTTGAGTACTTTCAAGATTCACTGACAAGAAAAGGAGGACAAGAGCAGGAAAAAACACCAACTCCATGCTCGTAATGGATGTATATCCATGTTCCAGTAGTTGAATTCACCAAGCACATTCTGTCAATGGTGAAAGAGTAGAAGAAAATCCCTCCTCATATGTTGGATGCCTATCAGGATATCATAATAGCTTCAGCACCATCTTAGGGACAGACACATAAATCTATCCCTACCAGTGGAGTGACACATCAACATCTCACTCCGAAATAGACCCAAAAATCTATTCTAGTCCAAGAGTGTTATGGGGCGTACTCCCCCATATCATACAGACATCCAAGCCAGGAACATACAACTGGTTTGAGTGGAGGTAATCATCCTAAGATGACCATTCATCCTGTGTAGGTACATACACCTGCCAATGTGAGTAAGAAGGCATCTAAGAAGAAGACCCGCCCATCACAGTCATGAAATAAAGGGCCCATCTGTGATCAGGCCTTACTCGATGATGGAGTTCTTCAAGCCCTCAGAAAATTATCTGTTGGAGTTCAAGATTATACTCACTCAACTCACAATAGTGGGATCATTAATTCCAAAAGTATTCCCCAGACTCTTCCTCATGAAGTCTTGCTTCATGACAGTTCGAACGATCTTTATGTTTCATCTTCAAATGAGAAACACAACAACCATCTATGTGGTCAGAAGATCAAAGAGCAAGAGATTACATTTTTTCATGTAACTCTTCATGGTGGTCCTCCCCATGGTGATGAATTTAGCTTCGGAAGACCTCTCCGTAGTAGAAATTCACATTATCTAGAAAATTCTTCAGAAGACAATGCAGTGGCGAGAAATCCCTCTTATCTCAAGGCACTTTAAATGTGAATCTAGTCATGATTGATGATTTACCATCAGCAAGTGAAATAATTTCTCCTTCAGATGATAACCAGGTATGTAGGTCATTTCCCGAACCACACCTAGGTCATTTATCTTTTAATTTGAACAGCGGACTCTCTACCAGTCTTGTTGAATCCTATGAATCAACAATTATGCACCAGCTCGGGTCCAAAAAGGTAGAATATTCCTCAGTGAATGATAAAGAGAATGTTCTGAATTTGAGAAAATGGTCTCATGCAATGTTATTGCCCATGGCCGGCCACAGTCAATTGGCTTTGCTTTCAATCAAAGGCTTGCCCGAGAATAGTCCTCAACTAGTTCTTCTCAAAATCAAGTGTACATAGAAGAAGATGTTGAATTGCTCCTACTCCAAGAAAACCGGAATATCGAAAATGAATCTCGTATGGAGCAACCACATCGTTAGGTGACGGAAGTGTCAAAAATTATTCTACAGTCTTATGAACTGAGTTACAAAAGTGGGTATCGATTGATGCAACCTACTATCTTCTGAACCAAGATCCGCAAGATCAGGATAACTTTTAAGAAAGTCTCAAACATTGCATGTCAGGAACCACCCCAGCTTACTAGACATGGGACTCCTTCAACCCAACCCTCGGAATCATCAAATACAATTGGAGGAGTTTAGCAGGAACATCCGGAATAGGCCCAATCCACCAGACTGAGGACTTTTTCAAATCCTCAATCCCCCCCCAGTGAAATTCGGTCTTCTCCCGATTAGGGAAGAAACCCTAGGAGGAACGAAGATCCAAGTTATCAAGAGATTCTCTCGGAGTTATGGTTCACCAAGAAGTTCTAGGGGGATTGAGTCAACAGAAGGCCATGTCTCATCAGGTGAATCAATGTAGACAATATCGCAAAAATGACGATAAGAGGAATGCGATGCGTTATGCATCCATTAATGTAATCAATGACATTGTTTTCGATCCACCAGATGAGGCTCACTCAAAGGGATCAGATGAAGAGGTTCATGCCCATGAAGTTGTGCACACAGACCTAAATGAAGAAGGTGTGCGCACACAGAATAAAATTCTTACCCAAAACCTGGGTATTCCTTCAAGTAACCCACTTCCCCCTCTCTGATAGGTATCCAACAAGGGGAAAGGAAAGAATTAGGTTACTTCTCACCTTTCTCAAGAGAAGGCTATTCGCTCTCATTAGAGAAAAGGATTGCGCAATAGGAGGATGAAATGAAAGAACTATGGAGAATTAATGCAGAACTACTCCAAGGTAGTCTTCCTCCTAAGCGTGTTGGAGCTAGTCATCCAAGGGAATTTGTTGCCACTAATGAGAAGGATCAATAATATCCTCCATTATCAGTACACCCTCACAAATATAATCCTATGGGTCAAGTGCAAAAATAATCGGTGGTACTACCATCAGTTAAGGTATCATCCCCCATAACATTCCAAGCTCCAGTCAGTGCACTTGTTTAGGTCCAAGATCAACCAGATGTTTCTCAACATTTAATAACTAATATTGAGTGATTAACATCTCGGTTAGAGGCTGTGGAGGGAAAATGAACTCAAATTAAACTATAGAAGAGTGCTTACCCTGAATTGGTTGATGATATTCCTCCCCCATAAATTTTTTCAAGTACCACATTCCCAATAATTAATGGTTCTGGAGATCCAGAGCAAAAAATAACACATTTTGTTTCTCGTTGCGATCCTATGATGGGAACTCTTCAGCAACAAGATGCAGTTATTCTCCGGTTCTTTGTACAATCATTACAAGGGGCTGCCTTTTTCTGGTACACACGCTCGCAATCCCGATAAATTAATGGATGGGAAGATCATCGTCAAAAATTTCTTCTTTAGTTCAGTTCCACGTTGCCAAAGTCAACAATTTTTTATCTTATAAATTGAAAGAAAAGAGAGAATGAAAGGGTCTCAGACTTCATTGATCGCTCTAAGGGATTAACATATTCCCAGAGTCTGGCACTCCCTTGAGAGGAACTATTGCCAATCTGTGTGGAAAATTTGCATGATGAGTTACACACGCCGCTGATCCCTGTGAAATACACAAGAGGGTTTCGTGACCTTACATCAATCGCTCAGTAGATTGAATATTCTCTTATAAGGAATATGGATAAATCTTGTGTAATTCAATCAGCTCCAGGAAGGAGAATTGGTAGAGCAGAGACTGCTATAGTTTTGCTTATGCAAGCACCTGTACCTGATTCTACCTCAAAGCCTTCTTCTTCCTGAAGGGCTCCACCTTTTAAACATCAGCAACAAAGAACGTTTCGTCAAGACAATCAAAGAGATCAGAGACGGAAATAGTTCAGTGAAATGAAGAGAAAAGTTTATTCTTTCCAAAATGAACAAGTTCCTCGATATTTCATTTCAGCTCTGGAGAATAACTTGGTTCAGAAGCCGAAGCCTAAAAGGCTAAACAAGGAAGGAGATTAAGACCATCCCAATTATTTCTTGTTTCATCAGATGTTGGGGAATCCCATCCAGGAGTGTTTCATCTTCATGGAATCCTACAAAAGATGGCCGACTCAGGGCAAGTCATGTTGAAGGGTACTTCAGCTCATGTTGCATGTGTTACTGCTACAGATCCTAAGGAAGAAGGCGAGTGGCATGAAGTCAAAATGGAAATTGCACAAAAATATGATGATTGGATGGTCAGAAAGACAATCAATCCAACTCATACCATTTTGTGAATGCATTGATGAAGTCAATTGTTTATTCTACTAATGTCGTAGTGAAACCTCCATCAAAACAAAAATTCTTAGAAGGGAAGTATAATTCAAATATGATAGAGGAATCAGAAGAATATGAGTATGTGTCAAAGCCTATGCTGTCTCTGACTCTGGAAGATTTCATGCCATCTACTTCAAAGAAATGGGCACTGCCCCACCAAAAGGCACAACCTCAATTGGCTAGTCAGTCGGAGTCTTCATCGGATGAAGAGATAATCTTTGGTTCTGTTAATATGATTCACTTAATAGATCCTTATGCCAATTGTGGTTTCAATCTTGATGAGCCTTAATTCTATGTATCAAACATAGAAATTAGAGGAAGTTCAAGGGGTCAGCGATACAAAGGAAGACGTGGATATCCTAGAAGCCAATATTTCATTTCTACCCCTTCCAGAACTGTGTGCACAGCAGAAACTCGTAGCAATGCCCTTCAGAGAGCTGAGCAAGAACATGCAAGTTATTCCACCAGTAACAGATTCAGTCCTGGTACAGTCATTTTGGACGATTGATTAGAAGTTCAACCTTCATCCGCCCAATGAAAAAATGGATCCAATCGATCCTATTATCCAAATCCATGAGTATTTCCAACTCCTATTTCATTACATGGAGCATAATATTCCAAGCCACCTGCTAAACCACATGTTCCCGTTGGGAAACGCAGACCTCTGAATCAAAAGTATGATGTATTGAAACACCTGTCCCATGTACTGACCATGTTATCAATTCTGGAGTCATTGAATCTGCTAAGGATTTTCAAGAAGAACTCATCGAGTCTTTGTCAAGTCCTGAGGAGTCTGAAATTGAAATTGTTGTAGCTGAAGTCTATCATGTGGAGAATAGTCCTGCAGAATTCCATGCAGTGATATCATTCATAGATGAAGATGAAGATGATTCCGTACAAGGAAATATCAGACCGTTGTACTTATATGGAAATCTCAATGGCGTGGATATCCGAGGAGAATTTTTTGAACATGGTTCAGGAGTCAACCTCATCCCCATTCATACACTTCATCGACTGGGACTCATTGAATATGATTTAGCTCCCTCAACTTTGATGTTCCAAGGGTATGATAATAATGAACAAGATCCACTGGATGAGATTACACTCAAAACTTAGTTTGGTGACCATGTGTCCAATTCAGACATCATGGTGGTTGATCATGGCACAAATTTCAATATTTTTCTTGGAAGACTCTCGCTACACCAGCATGCAGCTATCCCTTCATCAAACCATCAATGTCTTAAATATTGTTTCAATGGTCAAATTGGGACATTATATGGTGATAAATCCCCATTCAAGACATGTGAATCTCAGTACATTGAGGCTGAATTCTATCATATGAAGGGAGAGAAGAAATCTTCGATAAAAAAGGTTGCCAATATTAATGCTCCATTTGGTTTGGAAAAGAATCCAGTAAATCCATTTTCACATGTGAGTTCATATTATGTGCTTCCAATCAGTCAAATTGACAGGATATTCCCAGATCAAAATACTCTTATGGAAAGATCCATAATGTTTATTACGGCAATCGAGCCAGGAAACATGGGAGAAATTGATGATCCACCAAGCATTGATGAAAGCACAAATGGGGATGTCTTCATTACATCTACTGAAATTCTAAAAGTCTATGCATCACCAATTAGGCCATAATAATTTATAGAAACATCATAGGTGCACAATGATGTCAATTCTCGATCCATCATATCCTTCTATTTACCCAGGGAAGACCATTCATTATCAATTGGGTCGGAAATGGAAGCTTCTTTTTCAAGATGTTCAAATTTTAACATCTCTTTTGATTGTGGAAATTCTTCTCCATCATCTACAATGCAAGTAGAAACAGAGGAGATATCACATATTGAAGAAGAAGAAGAAGATTTCATGGATGCTCTCTCAGTATTTTTGGAAGGAAGCACTACCACCGTGGATACACTCAGAGAAATAAATCTTGGCACAGATGAAGATCCATGCCCCACATTAATTTGTGCGGCCATGACTTTTGAAGAAAAAGAGATGTATATTTTCTTTCTTAAGAAAAATCAAGACATATTTTCTTGGAATTATATAGAAATTCTAGGGCTTGATTCTGATGTTGCTACCCATCATTTGGGTTTTCTAGAAGAACATCGAGGATTTAAGCAAGCCGTGATACAAACACACACAACCTATGCTTCTAAAATTGAAGCTAAAGTGGATAATCTTATCAATGCTAACATCATCTGAAAATTTCAATATCCCATGTGGTTGGCTAATATTGTCTCTGTGAAGAAGAATAATGGGAAAATTATAGTTTTCATTGATTTTAGAGATCTTAATCGGCATTGCCCTAAGGATGATTTCCCGGTCCCGATTACAGAACTCCTGATTGATGCAACCGCTAGATATGAAGCACTTTCATTAATGGATGGATATTAAGGATATAATCAAATCTGAATGGCTCCAGAAGGGGAATAATCTAATGCCTTCATAGCCCCTTATGGTGTGTTTTGCTATCGGGTGATGCCCTTTGGCATAAAGAATGCTGTCACAACATATCAGCGTGCCATGCATCGTATCTTCAAACCCATTTTAGGGAAGTTCATTGAATGCTATGTGGATGACTTGGTAGTCAAATCCAATCATTTTTCTAATCACTTGGCTGATTTGAAAGTGATATTCTACAAGCTCCGACATCATAATTTGAAGATGAACCCCTTAAAATGTGCTTTGGGGGTTACCTCGGGAAAATTTCTCGGCTTTGTTTTACACCATCATGGTATCGATGTCGATCCTGAGAAGACCAAGTATATCCTTGGTATGTTACCTCCTTCAAATTTGAAATAATTAACAGGGCTTTAGGGACACATAGCCTATATTCGGCGCTTCAATGCCAATTTGGCAAGAAATAGTCTACCCTTCACCAAATTGATGAAGAAGGGAGTAACTTATTAGTGTACAAAAGATTGCTAGGAAGCATTTGAAATTCTTAAGAAATACCTCCTGAGTCCACTGGTACTGATCCCACCTGTTTAAGGAAGACCACTCATCCTCTATATGACATCCATAGAGCGATCATTGGGAGCCTTTCTTGCTCAGAAGAATGATGCTGGAAATGAAAACAGCCTCTACTACCTCAGTCAGACTATGCGTGAAGCAGAAACCCGATATCCGAGTATTGAGAAGTGCTGGCTCGCATTAATCATTATAGTTCAGAAGTTGAGACACTATCTGCAACATCATGATGTCTAATTGGTATCTCACAATAACCCACTCAAAATCATCCTCAGTCATCCAATGCTTACAGGACGCCTGGAAATGTGGGCGGATATTCTGCAGCAGTTTGACATTCAACATGTGTCTCGAAAGGAAATAATGTGCCAAGCTCTTGCTGATTTCCTTGTGGAACACCCTTCAGTGGAAGATACATCTGCAATTATTGAACTCCCTGATGAAGTAGTCTTCTCGATTTAGGATAGTCCTTATGTTTGGGAAATGTATTTTGATGATGCTTCCCGAATTCCAATAGAGATGAAAATGGAAGACACTAAATTCAACAAAGATGGGTTAGGAGTTGTTCTCATTTCTATAGAAAATGTAGTGTTACCCTACTCCATTTTATTATAGGAAGGTAGTACTAATAATGAAGCATAATACCAAGATCACATTATAGGCTTGAAATTAGCACTTCAAGCACAAGTGAATCACTTAAAAGTGAAAGGTGATTCAGACCTAGTAATCAAACAAGTCAATGGGTATTATGCAATCAGAAAATAAGAATTGATCACTTTTTATGATTACATCAGATAATTAATGGCGGAATTTCCTAAGGAACCAACATTTTCTTATGTCCATCTATCAAAAAATGCTCAGGCTGATGCATTTGATAACATAGCCATAGCTCTAGCAGATCTAGATCTGGACGAGACAAGCATCTTTATTGCCCACCATCGTACAATTTCACCTTATGTTCAAACCAGATCAGAGGAAATAAATTAAATTAGTCCCATTCCTGAACCATATGGTCATACTATATGATTGATGACACCTATCAAGAAGTACCTTCTAAATGGATCACTTCCACCTGGTAGATCCTGGAAATAGAAAATTTGGCGATGTTTGGTCAACATTATTCTTTATTATATCCCGGATCACCTAGATAAAGTTCACTACTAGCATGGTTTTTATGGAGTTATCTTCAGATGCATTGATTGTGAAGAGACAATGGCTGTCATGGAAGAGGTTCATGCAAGAGTCTGTGGTGCCCACCAATCTAGACAAAGATTGTCTGATCAGATACGAATGCTCGGTTAATTTTGGCCCTCAATGATGCAAGATTGTGTTGATTTCACAATGAAGTGTCATTCATGATAGGTACATGAAAATTCTATTCATCAGCCCCCAGAGTTGCTTCATAAAGATAAATACTCATGGCCATTTGCCACATGGGGAATGGATGTGGTTGGACCTTACCCTTCAGCCATGACCAAGATGTTTAAGTATACCCTTACTGCTACTGACATCTTTTCCAAATGGTCAGAGGCAATACCTCTAAAAGTAGATAGTTCTAAATGCATTGTTAGCTTCATCAAGTCTAACATCATTAACAGATTTTCTGTCCCTCATACCATATTGACGGACATTGGCACCAACTTCTGTTCATTCAGGGTGATGAAATTGTATCAAGATTATAACATCAAATCCAATCATTCATCCCGTTATCATGCAGTAGCTAATGGCCAGATAGAAGCCTTCAAAAAGACTCTATCAAACATACTACAAATGATGGTGGATAATTAAAATAAATCATGGCCTGACAAACTCTTTCATTCATTATGGGATTATCGAACCACCATCCACACTGTAACGCGGTCAACTCCATATTCTTTGATATATGGAACAAAAGAAGTTTTTCCCATTGAGGTTCAGTTACTTTAACTCAGAGTTTCTATTTGTGATCAGTCATCAACAGATGAACAATCTTAGAAGCGGTTGGATGAGTTGGAATGATTAGACAAAAAAATATTATGCACCTCACATCACTTGGAAGTTTATCAGAATCGAATTGCACGAGCATTCAAAAAAAAGTTTTTCTTTGTTCATTCACTCAGGGAGAATTGGTATTGGTTCTCAGAACTCCAATGATACCAGGAAATAAACCTCTCAAGCTTGAACCAAAATGGGAAGGACCTTATTCAATACATATGGTATACATCAATGGAGCTTATTCATTAATCTCAATGGATGGAGAACACATCACGACTCCAACCAATGCCAGATTTCCAATGAAATATTTTGTATAAACACAAAATATTTCCCCCAGAACCAATATCTTCAAATTGGTTTCTCTTTTTTCCGATATGACGTTCAATTGTAATAGTCCCTTATGTCCAACATGACACTAAACTGCATCATCCAATGTCCTAGCTACATTATGTTAAACTATATAGTTTCCATCATCCAGCATGGCGTTAAACTTTATTGTCATATTTGTCCAATTCATCCTAGCTACATGCTGCTAAACCGTACAATAATATAATCGTCCAGCATGATGTTAAACTGTATCAGTTCCTTTATTGTCCAACATAACAGAAAACTATATTTCGTCCTAGCTACATGATGATAAACTGTACGACACCCTTATCATCCAACACGACGTTAAACTACGAAAAATTATCCAATTCGTCCAAAATGACATTAAACTATGTGGTCAATGCATATGACCCTAAACTATTCGCATGCCCCTTATGCCCAGAATTATATTAAACTACACCATTTTCCGTCCATGTATATGACCTTAAACTATTTGAATGTTTAATTCATCGAACATGACGATAAATTGTGTCCCCTTTGACCTTAATTCATGAAATTAAACTGCACAGCCCCCCAAAGTCCTAACTACATGAAGTTAAACTGTAAAGAATGTTCTTTATGTCTTGCATGGCATTAAACTATATTTTTTCCCTGCTACATGACATTAAATTGTGAAACACCAATAGTCCTTAATATAAGACTTTAAACTGCATAGTCCATTTTTGTGTCCTACATGACATTAAATTGTGCAACGTTAGGGTTGTTGCTACCTATTGTTTCTCACACTGTGTATAACTCACGTGAGCTTAGAGAAAACATCAACCATAACACTTCATTCTTTAATTGTACTACGCAGACTTTGATCCTTGCCTTCTAAGCTGGGTACGTAGAAATCCTTCTGAGGTTCAATCCCGAAAAATATATTTTCACATCGGTTCACTTCCGTCTCATATAATTTTGACTTGTGAAACTGCTCCCAGAACTAATATCCTCATATTGGTTCACCTTTATCCTTTCTATATGATGTTATACTATACATCACTTTTTGTCTATTTTGACAATAAACTAAGACATTCTTTGATACCCTCACCTAAGAGTGAATCATTATTTACATTGATTTTCAATCATATTCCATGACTACGTGCATACATGGTAATGCTCAATCCTTTTATTTTGGGTTAAACCATCATTGCACTGAAGTCCACTTGTCACCCTTCACATGTATGAACCAAATCTATACAGAGGGTATTTATAAATCTACATGGGCTTGATTCCCATTCTTATTGGATACTTAGGAATGTTCGAACATCCCTCGAATCCAGCCCCAAGTCGTTGAGCCTAACCCCAAATTCCACTTTCAGTCCCTTGGCTGAAATGTCCCTATAAAATACACAATGTGTATTTCTTTTCCATGGTCCCAGTTCTACAACCATAAATTAAGATCTCCAATTGTAACACACGCCATTAAAAGGTATTTCAAGAACTACGTATGGCATGATTCCCATCCTTATGGGATACGTAGTGAAGTCCTGCATTTTAATTTAGGACCCAACCACAACATGATTTTGGTTAGTATTCATCTGTGTATCTTTACATAAATTGGACAATATCGATATTTATGTCTCATAACCCCAACCTTAAATATTTTAAGATCTTAATATCCCTTTTTTCTTGACTTATGGTCACAAAATGTTTGATTCCTAAGAGTTCTTTTTCGTGACTATGCATCACATGCCCATAGGCGGCCTTGCATAAGTAGTCTACAAATGGACCTGTCAGCCAAAAGATACTATTTATTTAACTATGCAGCTAATTCTCTTAAGTGGCTCTGCATAATTCAACCCCTAAAGGGTTTATTAAATGGTAGTAACTTCATTCTTGGGAGGAAAACCACTTTTGTCCATATTTGTTTTAATGACAATATGTAGGGATCGACAAAAATATCCATACCTAACATATCTGTCTCATATTTTCAATTTCATGATCTAAAAGTATTCAAGTCCATAGTTTATAATTTCTTTCCCTACGCTTGGGTCAGACCTTTCTTGGAGCTACATTCATCCAGTTCCTAAACAATCATGTATGGAAATATCTTCCTCATATTCATGTACCACTTTCCATACAACAAACTCTATACTTTGGAAAATTTGAATCTTCATTAACTTTCACTGGCTTTTAGCACCAGAAAAGTAAAATTCTGAGAGTTTGTTTGCCTGACTATGCAGCATGTGCACATAGGTGTCCTGGCATAAGTAGTCTACATAACGGACCTATCAGCCAAAATGTACTGTTTATTTAACTATGTTGTCAATGACCTTAGGTTTCCCTGCATAATTCAACCCCCTAAGGGGTTTGTTAAATAATAGTAACTTCATTCATGGAAACTACTTCTTCTAATGCCTTTTTTCCATTTTTCATATCATTCCTCAGATTAAATTTTTTTTAAGTCATAGATTACACATATCACTTCATACATGAATATGGTAAAATGTTTTCAGATAAATTACCCAGTAATTGAGTCTTTCTTTATCCATTTGGTCAAAGCTATTTCGGCCTTAAAACATTAGCCTGTTTAATGTCTGTGTGCATGACTTTAAACTGCCCACAAAAGACAAGGGATATTTGAATAAAATACAAGTATCAACTCACTAAACATGAATTTTATTATGATTTAGGTAATATTGATCAATAAAAGATTCAATGTTTGTAGGGTTATTCATAATAATCCTAGTAAAAATCAAACTATGCATACTAGGCCCATTGTCTTAGGTAATATTTAAAGCAAGTAATGAATATAGGCATGCACAAAATATTGAGGATGAAATTGTTTTTCATTGATGCGCATGGATTAGAAGGATATCCATAGATTGGATTATCTTCACTTTTTCAAGGAATTATATGAGGCTATCAACATAAGTCTTTACTTGACGTACATCATCCCGTGCATCATCAACAGCTACGTGAAGCTCATGCACCCAACTAGACATTCTCCTCTCAGATTGATGGTGTACATTCTTAGCATCTGCAATGGCCTTCACGCCATTCGTTTGAGCTCCCCCCAATGAATTATAGAGTTGGTCGAGTTCCCCAGTAACAACGTCTAATTGTTGCTAGAGATCCATCAGTTGGATGACTAATTCCTTGATTTTATGCTTTAGCTCCTTCATCTTAGCAGCATAGTCAGCCTAAACTCATGATACTGCAGCCTCAACATCGTTGATATTTATTGATAGCCGCACCCTGTTCAGATCCTCACGACACATCAACTCCTACTCCCTTCTCAAAATGACTTGCTTCACCGCAGTATGGATCTCCTGATATCGAAAACCACCAAGTCCTAGAATCACAAATAATGATGAAAACCGAGTGATCTTCATTGGAAGCTCTTTTAAATGAACTTTGGATAGGATCTTCCATATATTGTTCCATGCCTTGCATCTTGAAAAGATGAGCGCATTGAGCACTTTTGGGTAAGATTCGGCATCACTGTCACAGGGGGAGTATATTCTAGGATTAATGCACGTAAAGAAGTGCCCTGTTCTACTCCATCCCCCCTAACCCGTGTTCGTTCATTATCGATTCCCATTGGGGAAGAGGCTGAAGCTTCACATCCAGATCTAACCATTGAAATTCATGGCCCTACACAATAAATTGAAAACTTTTGTTAGTTTAAAAGGATAACAAAAGTAAATTTGGCTGTCTTATAATTTATGTACAGTTGAAAAGAAGATGTTATCCCTTACCCAAAAATAAATCAGCAGCTTGAGAAGAATCCTCCCCATCTTTCCCAGTTTCAACAGGTCTTTCGAGGTGGGATTCAAGAGGGTTTTCTGGGTTTAGCTCCACTTGAGCTAGTGTTGCTTCTATGATAGGGTCGACATCACTGTCTACACCCTCTTCAGGCATTGGCAATTCAACAAAGTCTTTGGATGAAACTACATATCATTTTTAGTTATGAATAGAAGTGTAAATCATGAAGAAATTTACTAGACGAAGGGTAACACTCAAGCCCAAGATCTTCTAAATAAAATGATAACGTAGAATGATCATTAAAATCCTTGAAAGACATGCCAAGATTCATCATTTCATCCAATGATACTGCAGAATCTTGGTTAATCTCACCAGTGAGAGAATTGGATGTGTCTTCATGATGACCTTCATCTCATGGTTCCTGACCCTGGAAAGCATGATCAGTTAAAGTAGCAGCGTCAGTTACAACCGCCGCCAGAAGATCAAACATAGGAATTGAACCTAAAACATCACATAATGGAAGTTAATCGATGTCTCATTCTAATTTAATGAAGCATTGTTAACATACTAGAAGTTGGTTCTTCTATTCTTGCAGTAGTATCAGGAGGGATACTGGGGGCAGATGATGGCTCTTCTCTAGAAGCAACCAAGTCAAAATGAACATGAGTTTATTCCCCAGCACCCTCCATCATCCGAACAGGAGGATCGACTCTCTCTCTCAGGGGTGAAATTGAAGAAACCCATGTAATTTCAAATGAAAATGAGCAATGTTTTCATGATTTTAGACCCATAATTTCAAAGGACATACCACTTCAAACAAAGCATTTGTCCTTGGACTTCATCCTTCGAAGCCTTTTCATCTTCGGCTTAATGGGAGTGTCAACAACCTCTTTTATTGGAACCTGAATTGGAGAATGGAATGATGTTTCCAATTCCTTTTCTATTGTCTGCAGGCCCAGAGATATTTTACCCGATTCATGGGGAGTTTCAGCAGGAGCCCCGATGGCAGTACCACCAGGGCTATATTGAAGTAAAGGAACCTTAGTAGTTCCTTTCATTGTAAGTTGCAGGATGAATGAAGTAATTTTCTTATGTAAATGAATCTTTGACTGAAGTAAGTTGCATGGTAAATGAGGAAATAAACATATATCTTCAGGATCCACAATGTCATGCCACTCCTCATATCCGGAACCTCAAATACCCATAGTGGTTCCCCGATCGATCATTTCCATCACAAGCTTGGGACAGGAATGGAGTCATCAGTGGCATTGACGTGCGTTTCTAGCTCTCTAATGTAAGTCCACACTTCATCAGGGTTATTATCAAAATTAATGTCGGTGGAGGCCAAAATATACCCTATCCATGGAAGATGTAGTCCCTCGCACAGGTCCAGCCAGGCAGTTTCAATATCACAATATAAACTCTACCAAGTCTGGACAGCATCTGGTCGTAGATATTTGGAAGGCTAAGGAGGTCCAACAATCTTCGACTTCAGCTTTTTTCTAGCTCCTGCAACTATAGATAGAAAATTAAAAATTGGGCTTATTTACTCTATAATGTAATTGAAACAATGAGGTAACACAACATGAGTTTATGGAGTAGCCCTCTTGATTCTAACTGGAGGATTATATCGGTCACGAGGCCGCTTTTCCACTTGTTGCACCTCATCATACCCACCATGTGAATCTGTTGAACTAGTCCAAGAAAAGGAATCTGGTAAATCAGTCTCATGCGGGTAAGCATCACCTTCATGAGGAAGGGTGTATTTCACTAAAGTCCTTTTCATCTTCCCCACCAGATAAACCGGATTATCCAGCACCCCTTTGGGGTATGATGTTAACCAGTGTTCAGCATACCATGTGGTCAAATTATGTGCCGCTATTTCAACTGGTAGATCAAATACTGCCCATGTCCTCTCTCTTTATATCAGCAGCCACATTTGTCGAGCAACCATCGGATGTTGTTCTAATCTGACATGTACATGGAGAGATATATCAATCTGTTGCATGCATTTGAATTGGCACACAAATCTATATTGATCATATGCCTCAAAAATAATTTCCCCATCAATCATCACAACCAACACCCCATCCTTGCAATTCAGAATGTGCACCCTCAAGTCTATACTAGTGGTTCAGTCATCAACAAACCTCCAGTTGGTGGGTTTCCATATAGAAAGAAGTTAAATTCTTTGTACATTCTCAGTCTCACCTTCATGCCATAAGCATTAAGATCTAGAGGAGCAATTCCCGAAAATGCTTGCACTGATGGCCTGAAAGGACATCCATGGATTTGTACTCCATTTTTTACATTGTGAGTCCTGAAATGAGTGTCAATCCATCCCCATAAATCTTGGAATTGTCCCACTATCCTCAAAGAAGATTTACCCTTGAAAACATGAAGTAAACTCCTGTGAATCTCTTCTAGAATGGGGGTAGCCAACCCAACCATTCATCCCTCAATCATCTTCGCCGCGATAATGAAGGTCCCTAGCCTGTTGCCACCCTTCAAATCCCTAACTGGTAGAAGATAAATGCTGAGCCACATAGACAAGAATCCTGCCAAATGAGTCTTCTTTGTGATCTATTGATTTACCTAATACCCCCAATTTTCAAACTCTCCTGCCTCCTGTGTTGGCTAAAATGTTCCAGGAGCACCCCTCATCTCTGTTTTCGGGCACGTAGTGGGACGAGTGGGCCGCTTATCCTTAGACATCATTTTCTTGTAACCCTTATCCTTTTCCTCCTTCTCTTGTTTCACAATCAGGAACATTTTCATCCACTTTTCTAGATGAAAATAATTCCAAGAACGGGTCAATACAATCTATGAACTCTTGATCCTATAGAAGATTTTGCATAATTCTCGAGCTAGAATAGGAGTTTTCCTTGAGTCATTCCATGTGGCCTTTGGGAGGATGAATTCATCGTACATATCACACAAAATTGGAGCCCCGGATATTTTGTGGACATCCCAAAAACTGATGCCAACTTCTCCATGATTCAAATGAAATGACTTGGTTTCCAGGCTCCAGTGGCTGAGAATCTCTGGAACGAAGTGATCATGTCTATAAATGTATGTTTGGCCAACATAGATAGCTTCGTAGATCACCACTTCTTTTAGATCATCGACAAATTCCTCACAAGATTGTCATACCCAATATGCCCACATCCACGTCATCCTCACACCTCCCCCAGGGCGGAAGTCCCAGCTTTTTTCCATCATTTGGATAGATCTATCTGAGAATTTCGGATGATCGGGGGATTACAATGAGGATGTAGCTCAGGATTATGCAGCTTTAAACCTGGTGTACAAGGGCAGTGATGCATCATGTAGTCCTTCTCTACTGTTCCAACATTTATGAATCCTCCCACACATGAAATATATTCTGAAGAAAAATTGTTATAGTTCTGAAACTAGGAATGAGAAAGATTGTTCTTGGCCTTTGGAATAGTCACTTCTCACAGATGTCCATAACCATATAATGGAAGATAAATACTCTGTGGGAAGTCGACGTGATATTTCTTCAGGAACTTTGCAAGTTCTGAAAGAGTGATATCGCAGATGGAGTAATAATCATGGCCGATGATACTCATCATATCTTCCAGTCTCTTGCACGCCAGTTCATCAGCTATTCCAATCCACTTAAGAGCAATTTAATCTACACAGAAGATGAATAAATTTTCTCTTAAGTGAGTTTATTTTTCATAATTTTATGAAAAAATTCAGAAAAATACTCACAAGCATTAAGGTGCGCAAGTGTGCTTCTGTCGAGTAAGTCTGGATGTGTCGCGCAATATTGGACCGAGCAAGTATCACCGCGCAAGTCTATATACCTTGACAGTAGCGCTACAGAATAGAAACAGTGAAAATCAAGAGACTTTCACGGAGAAGGTAACTTTCACGGCGAGAGAATGGAATACAGATTTATGGTGCTTTTCACACCAAATGGCTGTCTATATATAGATGAGGCCACTAACATGCGTACTCAGACCTGCACGCTCTAGCTAGCATGCTTCAGCCTGCGTTGCCGCACCTGCACGATGAAGTCTGCGTACCCCTTTTCCCTTGGTTTTCTTTTTCTCCACAGATTCATATCCTTATTCTTTCGGATCCAAATATTAGGGAGGAATTTTTTTGTCGCTCCTTTTTTGTCACATTGTATAATGGAAGGGAAAATAAAATGACTTCACAAAAAAAATTGATTCTTCCTTTTAAGGAAATAGGATGAATCAAAATAGGCATGAACCAAGAGTCCAAGCCCCATTAGTTGCACAAGTTCCATGATTTTCCCGCAAGTACACTTGCGCGCCGCCTAATGGGCATGCAAGCTACTTGCGCGTCCTACTTGAAAACCGTGTGGCACCTTTTACAGCCTATAAATACCCCAAGTGGGCCCCATTTACGAGTATGGAAAACTATTTCCAAAACCCAGATACAAGCTCCCGGTGCCCTAGTCTCTATTTCAGGATTTACAAATATTTATATGGTAATTTCTTACCTAGAACGGAAGCTCTAAAGATGGGAAGTAAGGTGTAGGTTTGGAAAAACAACAATACTTTCACACCTTAGTGGCCAAACCATATGGGAAATGGCCACACTTGCCCATAGCCCTTGCCCCCTAACCAAAACATGCATGTCGCCCTTCTGGAAGGCCCTAAAGATAAAGCTAAGGCCATGAGCCAAGGTTCTCCCATGTTCTGTGCTAAAGGTTGAATGTCGTGAAAATCCCTTTGTGCTCCGCAAGTATACTTGCGCACCCAAAACTTGTGTGCACGCGCAGTACTTGCGCGGCCTTCAGGACATGCGCACCCATTCACTTTTGGGTACCTCTCCAGCAAATTTCACTTCTTTTATACCATTCCACTTCACCTATTCAAGATTCAGTCTTCAAAACACTCTTCAAAGTCATATTTAGCATGTTTTCATGATTAACATCCTTATCTGAAAAGAATTCCGTTGAAGATTCCATTCAACCTCATCCTTCAAAGATGATAAAATGTATTAATGTAGGCCTCCTTCTCAGGAGTAATACCGAATCCAATATTCCATAAATCTGGGCCTCCTCCCCAGGAGTAATCCCCATTCAACAAATCTCAAATTCCTTGATATGGGCATCCTTTTCAGGATTAATTCCTAGTCTAGTCCCTCTAACATGGGCCTCCTTTTCAGGATTAATCCCCAGTCCCCTAAATTTGGGCTTCCTTTTTAGGAGTATGAACCAATATAAACTTTATTTCATTCATCCTCATCCTTTAAAGACGAGAGAATCCCTAATTTGGTAATCCTCATTACGAGTAATCCCAACACATAATTTACTTCAACCTAGTCCTCCTTCTCAGGGATAAGTCCAATGTCTCAAAGTCCCTTAATTTGGGTTTCCTTTTCAGGAGTATGCCCCATGTTTTCTAATTTGTGCATCCTCCTCAATAGTAATCCCCAACCATAATTTCCATAAGCATTGTGCCTCTCTTTCAGTATAATCCCCATGTCCTCAAACACTTATAATTCCTCTAACCTGGGATTCCTTTTCAGGAGTAAGCCCCATGTCATAATTCCTCTTAACCAGTCTTAATTTCTATTGATCTAAGTCTCCATCTCAAGAATAAAATCCAATCATAAGTCCTCTCATATTTTGGGCATCCTCCTTACGAATAAGCCCTAAGTTAGAGTATTACTCATCAAATATCTGGGCAGTCACACATGAATAAGCCCCACTATTTCTCATGATTACATCTTCCTTGGCACAATTTTCTAGTTTTACCAATACCTCTTGTTTCTCACACCGAGCATGACTCACATGGGTAAAGAGTGTAAAATTAATTATTAAATCCTTCATTGGGCCATCAATCATGCGTAAAACCTCATACACATTCTCGAACTACGTGGGTTCTGATTCCATCTCTAAACAAGGATACGTAGGTAGCCTATCTGCGGGTACGATCCCAAGTATGAAATTATCCAAGTCCTGCTAAATGACAATAAACTTCAAGTGCCCCACTGAGTGGCTTAAAACCAGTATGGTCATCATCATGACCAATAGACTTCTATATAATGTATCGAAGGATACCATTGGTTAAGAATCTATATCAAATACAGATGATTATTTATTAATGAAGAAACTCGAATACATATAAGAAGATTCTCTAAAATTCCTACATATCAATCATTGATTGCAAGTTCTATGGAAAAGCTCATTATTATAATTGGTACTTTAATAAGGATTCTCGAACATAACTTAAATCTACAAAGAGAGTCTCGGAGTAGACAATAATTCCCCTTAAAATGTTTTGATGAGTCCGACCTCCCATCCTCTCGACCAATGAAAATTAATAAGCCTTGTCAGTCTACTACTGATAAGCACCTACCTTTAAAATGTCGGTCCAACTGGATATTGAATCATTGGATGTTTTCCGTTATACGAACAAACCCGTTAGATTCAGATTTTAATGTTTGTATCTCAAATCAACGAGGTCATCACCAATTCTAGCGGGGAAACAGTCTCCATGGCCTCCAACCGGGTGATGAGTGCAGCCATCGGGTCATCTGGACGTGGGTTCCGGTCCTGGAGAGGATCTCTAACCATGAGGGCATTTCTGGGCTCTTCAATCTGGTAGTCAAACTCAGCAGCTCGTGGGATGGCAGGTGGAATGACCCTTTGGGCAACGGGAGGAATCTGAGCGGGGTCTCTCGGGTGATCAAACCACTCGGGAGGGTTTGGAAAAAATATCGTGCCCTCTTGCCATGAACTATGGCCTTTCCTCTGTCAGCAAACACAGAATGATCACGGTTGCTTGGGAGAATCTCGTCGAGGGGCGGTTGTTCCTGCCCCAGTTATCCTGGTCTAGGATTTCCATAGTCATACCACTGCTCTGCAATGCATTCGGCCAAGAGATCATCGACCAGCCTATTTTTCTCAGTAATTTTCTGGTGTAGCGTGGCTTTATTGGGATCTACCTATGCCTTCTGCCCTGAAGCAGATGGGTCAACGAGCTTTATAGCCCTGCCGTGCTCTTTACCCATGCCGATGTTTCGGCTCAGCGTTAACGCTTCAGTGGGTGTGGGGAGACCCAGGAGGTTCCTCAATTGCCAATTAATTCTCCCTAATGGATCCATCAATGGCTTGTCTTCGAGGGGTGAGTCCCCATCAAGAAGATCTAAACCGTCCCCTTCTCCCGACGGGTTAGCCATATTGACTACCTCAGCCATAGGGGATAGGCCCTCATGGCTACCCAGTGAGTCGAGCATTCAACGAATCATAATGAAACGTAGTGAAACATACTGCCCCCATCCACGGATGTGCGCTTGGCGGTTGGCACCATTAATAATGTTCTTGAGTACTTAAAAACACTGAATGCATTATTGTTGGAGGGCCATGTGGTGGCCAAGTTACATGGGGTTCCGAACCGCATGGAGTGTGGCCAGGTCGATCCGAAGTCACTGCTCACCGATATCCATGAGGTGTGCTTGAATCCCGGGATATGGTACTTGTTGGCGGTGAAGAAGGGAGTGATTTTTCCAACGATTTTGGCGGAAAAAATCAAACTCTATCGGTGTGAGTGATTCCAGTGTATCAAAATCTTGATCCTGTGACCGGCCAAAACTTCTTAGGGAAGTGGACTTCTGTGGGAACGGTCTAGAAGCTTCTCAACTAAAACTCGGGATCCAACTCTTGCTGGCCCCACTCACCTACTGGGAATGGCTGGGGAACTGGTAGCTGTGCCGAGGCAGGCCACAGGGATGATGGGCTAGCCGGTGGAGAATACAACGAGTAGGCCAATCAGACATCGTATCTTGGGTCGCCCTCTAATGGTTGTAGTGCCCTTTCTTCCACATTACGATAGGATGGGACGGTGAACGGGCCTCATGTCATAGTGTTTGTGCTTTATGAGGGTATGCCATGTCATGGTTATGTCGTTGGTCCCCATAAAAGTCCACCATCATATTTTATCGAGGAGGAAGGTGCCTCCGGAGGGGTCGGTGATGACCACAAGTTTAATCTCTTGGGGTACGCTAGGTCCTCGTCCATCCGGAAATACTTTAGGAGGGAGGTAGAGATCATATGGATCTCACATTCAGGGAGTACGAGGCTGATGTGCTGCATCCCTATCACTACCCTTGACTGGTAGGACTGGGGGGAAGGCTCCATCACCGAGTCATACTCTACCATAGAGTCCGAGAAACGAACTGGTCTGATTTCCATCCTGAGTTCCTTGACATTCCTCCTACGGCGCAGACGTCCCGCCTTCCTGTTCCGGGGTGGCTTTTCGAGTACATCATATCTTTTGGAATTTTAGAACGTATTGGGTGAGTAGCATACCTTCGGGCGATGCTTCCAAGTCTCCCCAATGTTCAAAATGTGTTCCATGTATCACGGTTGAAAAAATGCATGCCTGACCTAACGCATGTACTCAACTATGAGGAATTAGAACTGGAACCCGATCTATCTTATTACAAAGAGCCTATCTGGATTCATGATATGAGAGAACAAGTGCTGAGAAACCAGATGACTCGTCTAGAAAAAGATTTATGGAGGAACAATACGATGGAAGAGGCGACGTGGGAACCCATGGAACTTATGATAAGGAATCACCTGAGTCTTTTAATGCAATTATATTCATGAAGTTTTGAGGAATAAATTATTTGATGGAGGGTAGAATGTATCCCTAAAGCATCCATGGTACAATTCCCTTTGAATAATACAGTAGCATGTGTTGTAAGCAACATCGAGTTCTAATACACACCAAAACCAATCAAACTAGCTGTTATGAATAGTAATACCTACTTATAAAAATTTTATAAATATAATCTATAAAATTGGACTTTGTTTTTGGATTCGGAGTATCCAATTTATCCTAGGGTGAAATTTTGGTACTTTTTGGATAAATTTTATATTTTGATGTATAGTGAAATTTACTAAATTTTAATTAAAAACAACTTTTTTAATCAAAATAATTAATAGTGATAAAATATAAAATTGAGTGGTTTTAAAGTATAATTAGAATATATTTTTTCCATTTAATACAATGTTTGTAATTGGACATAATTTCACAATTAAACCAGACATAAACAAGTGTCAATCTTTTGATAGTTATTATATCTTAAAATCACGTCTTTTTTTTGACTGCGGGAATTAATTTTAAATTAATTTCATCCACTTCAATGTGTTGAATTTGGAAAAATGGATTCAATATTTGGAATCAAGATGTCCAAATTGTGTAAATAAATAACTTTTACTTTTAGAAATTTTGAATAATTACTTCGGTAAATATTTTATTTACCATGGTTAAAGGGTAAATCCGGTAAATAAGTGTTACAAAATAATTTTATAATAATAAAAAATTTCTCTAAAACATGTCTAAACCTTATTGGTGGATTCATGTCTGTCCTTAGGCATCGTTGGGTCAATTTCGGGACCCCATTGAGCCACTAGTAGGTGATATGGAAACATTTTATTAATTAAGTTAAAGAAAATACACAAAATGACATAAGTTTATATCTTTAGAGAAACAATTTTTAGATAGGGTTATATATGTTATATTTTCCATTATAAATATTTATTATAAAGATAAAATTATTTCATACAAAATGATATTTTATTTATTATTTTTAGACATTAATTAATTTAATTTATTTACGACACAATGATGATGCAATAATTACCTTATTAGTGAAATATTAAAATAATTGATATTACAAATACCCAAATAAATATAATTTGAGTCATTTAATGAATCCCATTAATTTTATAGGTTAATATGACATGTTAGAGTTGATTAAATGTATGATGTTAGAAGTAATAATGCTATTATGAATTTATCAAAAACAAAATACCCAATAGTTTCAAAAATGACATAAAGGAGTTTTTAAAACAAATATTATATTATTAATTGATATTTAATTCCTAAACATCAATAGATCAGAAAAAGGACTTATATAAATATTTTTGTATCATTAATGGACCACTTTGGGGTCTCATTGATGTATATAGTATGTTTATGAACTATAAAATATAAAAATACAAAGTGACATGGTAAGTGTCAAACTAATTAACTATGAGTTAAAACTAAAAGATAAGGTTAATATAATGACCCAAACATGTAAAAAATATTTTGGATGAAAGATTTATGACCCATAAACTCCATAGAATTTGAATAATCCACTTTAGAGCCATTAGAAACCGAATATTATTTTATTATAAAATAATAGATTATGTTTTTTCTTAAAGAGCCCCTCACCCCTCTTATAAAAGGGAACTTCCTCATATAATTAAATCACACATTAAATGCCTTTTGGTTCAGACAAACCCTGACCAAATATCCTCCCAAAATCCCTCACTTCATCTTAGAGTTTTTAGTTAGATCAGAAAGCCAACCTATGGACCCCTTTTGATTAAAACAAAAGGAAGAAACCGAAGAGGTAACGTCTTCACCACCCTCTTTAAAGTACCTTTCTTCGTCAATATCCTCTTTCCTTGTTATTTTCATTCTAAAATAATAACTAACATATATTCTATATAATGTAATGTTATTATAATTATGGAACAATCAAATTCATTATTCTATCCATCCCATGAATGACATGTCACCATACGTGCGTACGTATGGCCTACCGTCTCCACGTTGTGGTGTAATTGCTATTCAATATATTATTATTTAGATGGGTATAATAATGATGTATAATTCATGTAAATAATAAATATAACATGAAAATAATTCATTCAATATGATATACCATCCAATTATATATTATTTTAATATCAAAAGAATGAGATAGTCGCTCGTGTATACGTAAAGACTACAGTCTCCACGAACGCGATGAGATTCATTCCCCATCGTATCCATTCAAGAATAATATTCTTCTGATGTTTTAAAATAATTTTTAAAAACTTAATATCATTCTGGATATGAATATGATACAACCTATTCATTTTAAACATGAATTATGTCAGAAAACATATAAATGAAAATGATTAAGTTAACACCCGAAACGACGATAATACTAAGATATTATTAACAAAACAATGTTAAAAGATCATATATGATATCATATTAATGTATATGATTATTGTAAAATTTTAAAACAATTATTTCACCATTATATAAGAGGTTAACCTACCCTAACCAATGGAATGTTCAAAGAAAGTGTTTATTTAACAATCTCTTCATTATCCAATGTTGTTTATACGTAATTATATACTGGGACCACTGTATCATCCACATCAATGTTTTTTCAATAATATATTTCAAAACATTCTTACTATTTTACCGAATATGGGTTAATGTCATTTAAACCCTTGTCTGACTATTTATATGATGTTTATAAAGGAATCTTTCCAGCGTTTTCAAAACATGTTCCTTTTTATCCTTTTTGACAAATTTATGGTAAGAATTTTTTTTAACTTATACGACGGGTGAGATTATTTTTAACCATTATAAAATCGTCAAAGCTTCCCTTTCAATCATATAATGATATTTTCAATGTAAATTTTTTATTTTATAATTATGTGACCTTTAAATGATTTAAAAAAATAGATATTTCTCTCAAACAGATTCAATTTCATCTATGTCAATATCTTTTGATGGAATGTATTTTTATTTGAAGTTGATTATTTCTGATACAAATCTTATATATTGTAATGATGTTTTTTTGATATGTTTGTCTGTGGATGTGCTATTTTTATACCATTCATACTATATGGGTAATGTAATGACATTTCGTATTCTAGATTTAATACGAATGTGTATGATATGTTTAATCCTTTTCATATGAGGAATGTATTGGACATAGTAAGTGATGGGTGGAGCCCGCTATGGCTTCTCAATGAATCGTTAGGTTTCATTAGACAACTATAAGAAGAATTGGCTGGGGGCCTTTCGAAATTTGACTTATAGTTTTTGCCGAGGCCTTAATCATTTTAGATATCTTGGTCGAGACCTTGACAACATTTTTCTAAATGTCCGGCATTATACATTCCCTCATTATGGAGATTGATGGTTCATGTGGCCATTTAACTAGTATAATACCTATGATTAAGATTTATTATGGCATTATTTAATAAACTCATATTCATGCCATAAATGTATTCATGTTTATTATTGGTAATGGCATGTAGTGTCAATTATTCACCATGCTTAATATTTATTTCATTTTCCATTGTATTACATACCCTTAATGAGTGTTTGATATCACCCCTTTCTTATGTTTCTTTTTCACATGATATGATGATGTTAGTTATGAATGACCTGTAGGCATAATCTAGGATGCCTGAATTTTTCTAATGAAATATATTTTTGTGGTATTTCTTTTCAAGATGTAAATTTGAACAAATGGATGATTCTTGTTTCCAAGGCTACTAAACTAATCAGTCATCTAATATTTGATCATTCTTGTGATCATGCCAATGTTATGTAATAATGCACCGACTCTGGGTAATAGGGGTCGTGGCGTTACAAATGTCATCTACTCTCTTCCCTTCCCCTTATATAGGAGGTATTGAATTTCCATAATCATATGTATTATATTTGTTATCTGGTTCAAGTAAAAAATAACCACCTTTTGTCCTCTCCTCTCAATATTATTCTAAAAAAAATATAAACACTTTTCATGATGTGTCGTTTACCAAAATTGTGGACAATGTGCTTTCAACATCCATAACATCCATCAAATGTGATCATAAAATCCATTTAATGGTTGAAATAGAATGTAATATATATTATGTAACCTATTTTATGTTCTGTAATTAACTTATATGCATGAAATTAAATTATTTAACAAAAAAAGTTCATTATTATCACCGAACCATAAAAAACGATATAAAACAATATCATTAATTTTTTATCTAATGATTCATTATAATATATGATATCAAAATGAATTATTTTATCATTATATATTATCAAAATATATTAATACCAATTTATCCCACTTATTTATTTTCATTTACTTACACAAAAAAATGCAATTCAATAAGGACAAAGAAATCATATAAAGAACACACCCAAAAAAATTAAAGGAACACAATAATAAAAATTAATGGGTGAAATTATTTTATAAAATGACCATATATTGTGTTATTATCATTAATATTTTTCTGAAAAATAATAATAACACTTTTTTAACACTTATAAAAGAGGTAAAATCATGTTTTAAGTATAAAATAACCATGGTAAAGGAATTCTTAACCTAATTTTCATTCATTGGGTTAACCTTCTACATCATTATTACTGTGGTTTTAAGATTATTTGTGTGATAACTTTTTTTTTAATTTTATTTGAGTTAATATTTATACAGTTATTCATTTCATTATATTAATTCTAATTTCATTTAGATGTTATTTAATGTTACTTTTCATATAAAATCCTCTTTTAAATTTCTGTTTCACTAAATTCAGAAGGAATGTTTTTGTGAAATTATTCTTGTTGTATGATTATGTTTTGGTTCTTGGGAATTGTTAAAAATTAATGGTGGGACCTATATCTCCTTACAATGCATTGGGTATATGTTAGTGTGAGGTTTTTGTATGGTTACTGAACGCGCTTTCATGATACAACAAATTGATTATGTTTTTATGGTTGGTTTATAGTCTATGGTAGACCCTAGTTAATCTCTTAACGAGCATTTTTGGGTTTAGAGATTTCATTTTTTATATGAATTACTAAAAGATGTGGTGGTTTTATAGTAGATTAAAGAAAATGAATAGACAGAAATTAATTAATAGTTGATAAATAAAAGTGGTGTTTAAGAATTATGAGATATGAGATCATTTCAAGTTCACCAAAAATCAGGGAGATTTCATCATTCTAAAAAATACACATGTTTTAAATAAATCCTTTGGTTGAGGGTTGTCAAGATCTCGACTTCCCTCTTGTCTCTTAAAGGATGCTCAAAGTACCACAACTTGACACAAAAATCATTTTTTCAAGGTTTGGGTATCATGAATAGAAAATAAAGGATACCAAATCATATATAAATATTATGTATGTGTGAGATAAATAGGTATCTTGTCTTGTCCAATCAGAACAACCCACGATTCCCATTTGAAATCTCAACTCAATTGGTGTTGAAAAAAAGTGTTTGACATAATTATAACAATAGAAATGCTATCAGAGGATAATCATTCCAAGATAAGAAATAATTGAAATATTTAGCACAAAAATTACACAAAACCAGTAGAAGAACAAGTGATGGATCTCCCACACAAGTGTCTGTAGCTCACCCAAAATGATTGTCCACCGTTAAGCTCGACATCGAGAGGAGGAAGCTCTAGTGGGACTTCATCTTAATCCATGACCCCCCTATGAGGATAGGGGCCTCTAGAACTCATTGTATGAGGAGAGGAATCATTTGGGTATCTAAAATAAAATAAATTTTCCTCCAGGACGAACATGCAAATGAGGAGCCAAAGGATTTATTTAATAGGAAAATGAGAAGGTTGTATTAAGCACACAACATTATTAAAACTAATTTTCACAAGGGATTCAACCTCCAGAAAGCCTTATCACTCTTTGTATAAAATAAAAAAGATGAATCCCCACCTCTTGACTATCTCCATAAAAAATTTGGCATATTTGGGACAAATAGAGCCCGAGATATGGATAGATCACATAACAACACTTTTGAATTCTTGTATGTTCGGTGTCCTGGAATGATCAGTTTGGATGGGATACGAGGTGATCAAATGATTCTTGGGTTATTTCATAAGAAATTTATCCCAATGAATTTTTGACCTGACCTCTAATGTTCAGAACATTTGGATTTACAGTCAAGTATAAATGTGCAGATTAATCCACTAGTCTTCTAGGATCTTGAGTAGTTTGGCCCATTTTTAATATACATCATCATGTGTCCTCCAAATCCCCTTCACCATCATTGAAATTATCAAAACAAGTAACATTGTAAATTTTAATAGTGATAAACACAATATAATAGAAGAAAACATGAACTGAATTTTGTTATTATATTTGGAATATAAAATACAAATTTAGTTTAATACAATGGTGTAATGGTGAAATTGTCATAGTGAATCGTGGTATGATCACAACCCCTAAAATGAAAATTTTCAATCCTAGGAAAAGTAATATATCCAAAAATTATGTTTTTTTATATTTCCTACATCATAAAGATTTAACATTTAATTAAAATTAATTACTGATAGAAAGGTTATCAAATAAAAAATCACATCGAGGAGTTATTCTAAAAGTTCATTGAAAAAACATCTAAAAAATTGTATGAAAATGAAATTACAATATATGCATGATTCCAATAAAATAAAATAATTAAAAATGTTATTATGTAACTAATTCTCTACCTGTGTGTGTGACAACAATTTCATGATATTTTTTCCACTTTCTATCGAGTAAATATAAGTTATTTCAATAAATGAATACTTACAAGATCAATTCCACTAAACATGACCCACATACTTTGTAATCAAATTTCAAGACCCACTCGCTTAATCATTATCATATGTCAAAACATAAGCTCCTAACCTAGATATCCAAATATGTTGTACATTTATTCAATCCCCTCATTTATTAATTTTTTTCAAATGATGCACATAGAAAAAATTTGACACTATTATCCCTACCCATGTATGATCTCCTCACGATACTAATTGTAAAAGTTATAACAAGATCAATGATCGAGGAATGGTGGTTTTTGACCAGCCCAATATATAACCCTTTTTTTAATTTTTTTTATTTTTTGATGGTGTACAATAGTCGGATAATAGGTAGACACGTATAGGTCATTCTGGAGCATTAATGAAATATATTAGATTAGGAATAAATGTATGAAAAAATGATTTTTAAAGTAGAGAAAAATAAATGTAACTTAAATTTACCTACCATTATGTTTGATATTTTCACACATCCTGGTCGGGTGAATAAAATGTGTGGAGAGATTAAGTGACACAGTTTTCCATTAAAATATTCACAAAAGGTACCATTATTATCATATGTTTAAAAATGATACAACAATTTATATCATTGATAATGAAATAATTTTAAAAATAAATTCACACCATAGTATTGAATTCTTGCTAAAATTCACATTTTATCAGATTTTATTAATGTTAAAATAATATGAAATACGGAAATTCCACATGCATTTTCCATAAAATACATGATTAAATGGGCATCATTTTCCATGATAATGTGTGAGAAAAGAGTTAAATTATGACATAATGGTGAGTGATATGGAATGGGGGGAATGTAAAAATACTATTAAGAAATCTAAAAATAGAAAAAAATTGATGATGGATGTTCCTAACTAACAAAGGAATGTACCCATCCCCCCACTAATTTGAGTGTGGTGTTTCCTCACTCTAATAAAATAAAATCTGGTAAAGACGGATAAAACCCGGTTGGTGTTATTTGTAGACTACTTATTGAACTTGGAGTACCTCTATTGGGGACTCCAAAAGGGCTTTGTGGAAGTTATGTAGCTTCTTCCCATTGACAGTGATTTGTTTCTTAGTTTCTTCATTTTGAACAAAGGATACACCAAATAGAGAGATGCTAGTAACAATGTATGGTCCAAACCAACAGGAAGGAAGCGTACCTAGATGAAACATCAGCCTTTCAATATAGAGAAGGACCTTCTCCCCAATGTGTAACTGATGATGAAGGATGAGACAATCATAGGATTCCTTGGTTCTAACTTTATAAATCATAGAGTTCTCAAATGAATCTCTTCTCATTTCCTCTATCTCATGAATCAGCAAATTCCTTTGAGCACCTTCATCAGAATGATTATAATTGCATTGTTTTAATACTCCATAGGCCTAGTGCTCAATCCCAAATGGGAGGTGACAACTCATTACAAACACTAGCTGTTATTCTGAAATGTCTATAGGGGTTTTGAACGTAGTATGGTAAACCCATAATGAATCATCAAGAATAAGACTCCAATCATTTATATTGGATTGAAACGTTTTTTTAAGAATTTTTTTACCTCAATATTTGACACCTAGGAATGACCATTGGTCTATGGGAGATATGCAGTAGACACTCTATGACCAAACCTATACTGATTGAAATGTAATTGTGATGTTCAGTTGTAGAAATGAGAACCCTTGTCACTGGTGATGAATCTAGGTATGCCAAACCTACAAAAAATTGGGTTCTAAAAAATTATACAACTACATTAGAATCATCAGTCCCTATTGATCATGCCTCTATACATTTGGAAATGTAATCCACTTCTAAAATAATGTACTTGTTACCAATTGAATTGGGGAATGGTTCTATAATGTCAATGCACCAAACATAAAAAATGTCATAGATGTGAAAAGGGTTTTTGTGGTATCTCATTTATTTTATAGACATTCCCCATTCTTTGATAGCGAGGAAAAGATTAATAAAAGTCATGGGAATCCCAAAAAATGTGATCCAAAAGAGACAATAATCATGGACCTTTAGTGCAGTTCATTGGGGTCCAATGTGGACCCCACAATCAAGATTATTTTAGAACCTACGGATGGAATAAAACTCACTATCAGGAGCACAACACATAAGGACTTGATCTTTGTAGTTGAGCAAAAGGTTGTGGTCATCCCAAATGTACCTACAAGAATCATCTTTTAGATGGTCAGCCTGATTTTTTTTGAAATCAGCAAGAATTTAAGATACTACGAAATAATTTATAATTTTATCATACCAATGAATAACATCTTGCACTAGATACAATAGCTCATCTGTTAAAATTTAATTTATATGAATACATGGAGATGAGTCACTGTCCGATGATGGGGAAATCCTACTTATACAGTCATCCACCACTTTCTCTTTTCCTTTTTAATCTATTATATCTAGATTTATGTATTGAAGGAGGATAATCCAATGAATAAGACATGGTTTGGTTTAATAATTCTTAAGGAGATACCATAGAATTTCATGGTATGAGAACATAATAATATTGGACCCAAATGCATATGACCTTAATTTTTCCAAGGAAAACATAATGGAACGAAATTATTTTGTAGTTGTGTTGTAGTTTTCTTAGGTAGGGTCCAAAGTATGTGAGGCATAATAAATGACATGTGGAGCTCGATAGACCCTTTCTGAAAAAGACTGCCACAATAGCATAGTTAGGGGGATCACACATGATCTCAAATGGTAACTCCCACCATGGTGGTTGGATTATTTGGGGTGAAGTTAGACTCCATTTTAACATATTAAATGATTCCTCAAATTCATTATCAAAAACAATTTCCATTTCTTTTTAGGATAATATAAAGAGGGGAGTTCAATTTTACTAAAGTCATGAATGATACAATGGTAAAATTCAGCATGACCAAGGAAAGACCACGCATCTGGTACATTTTTGGGGAATAGAAGGGAAGGAATGAAATCCACTTTTGATTTATCTACTTAGATACCATCCCCAAAAATTAAATTCCCCAAAAATATACCATGTCGCACCATGAAATGGAATTTATCATAATTTAATACATTATTCTTTTCAATACAATGACGTAGGACCGAACCAAGACTACATAATCATTCATCATAAGAGGATCCATAAATAGTTAAATCATCCATGAATACTTCCATGAAATTCCCTAGGTAATTTGAAAAAATACTAACCATGCTTCACTATAATGTACCCAGAGCATTGAACAGACCAAATGGAGTCCTCCTATATGAAAATGTGCCAATGGGACAAGTGAATGTAGTCTTTTCCTGGTCCCCCAGTGCAATATGGATCTGAATTATCTAGAATACCTATCAAGGAAACATTAGTGGGACTTACCCACAAGCCTCTATAGCATTTGGTCAATGAATGGAGAAGGAAAATGGTACTTCCTAGTGTGTTGGTTTAGTTAGTGATAGTCCATACAGACACACCAACTATACTGTACATGTCACGACCCGCCCTCGGTGCCCGTGCCGTGACTACCCCAAGCCCGCCTTCCATAGTCCAGGGGCTGGTGACTAGCACCAAGGCGTAAATCCCAACAAAAAAGGGAAGGAATTGCCTTTGAAAAGTAAACAAGCACCACAGAGTAAGCAAGCGGAAAAGTAAACACTAAGTAAAAACTGTACAAGCTGTGCTGAAAGTAAAAGGGGCCGGAAATACAAGCCCAACTGTAAAGTACAACTGAAAGGAAAAACAGCAACTGAAAGGAAAAACTGCAGCGTCGAGCCGTCCTCTGGAAGTCCCACCCGAAGGGTGGGTACAGATAGCCTCCACTGCTCCTCGGGTCCACCTAACCGCTCCTAGTATGTCCCGCCCAGTGGTCCACCTCCAGGTACTGTCCTGCTCCGCACGCCTCCTCCACGATCAGCGCTGTCCGTCGTCTGTAACCAACACCACGAAGTGCGGGCATAGCCCGTGCAGGGGTGAGTATAAGCTACTTAGTAGGGACCCCGAGACCCCCGAAGGTCTCCCGAAATCCACAAAGGATAAATCACGAAGAAGAGGTACAATCACGAAGTAACATCTGACACGACTTAGGTATATGCCCATACATATACCTAAGTCGTCAATTCCCCGATCGGCTCCAACGTCCGAGCCCAAGCACAACCCAATCCACACAGGAAAGCAAAACGCATACCCACGCAGGTTAGAACAACACAATCCACAAAGGAGAGTAAACAGTAAATCCACACAGGATAGCTCAACACAATCCACAAAGGAGAGAAACACAAGGATCATGGACTCAGCTCAAACTAGGATTTTCATTATCGAAACCGTAACTGCTGAAGAGCCCCACCTCTGAAGTGTACAGTGGTCCTGTCACGACTCAGAGGTACTGCTCACTAACCTAAGACTGCTGAGGTACTACTCCTGTCGAGTACCGCGGGTCTGCTGCCAACTACCGGGCGCTCCGTCTGCTGAGGGTCTGCTGCCAAATACCGGGTGCTCACCCAAATAGCCTACAGAGGTACTCCTCCAGTCGAGTACCGCGGGTCTGCTGCCAACTACTAGGCGCTCCGTCCGCCGTGGGTCTGCCGCCAAATACCGGGCGCTCCGTCCACTGGGCTAGTCGACTCACTCCAAGTCGAGTCGGTCGAGCAGTCTTCAGGTCTCAGCCGGCTACACGGTCTCCGTACTCCGTACGCTCGTCTCCAGTATCGCGGGTCTGCCGCTACAACCAAGCGCACCACCTCTATCGAGTAAAACAGAAGATTCAGCTCACATAGGTATACTTATTCGGATAACGAAAAGAAGATCTCTGATCCATAAGTCGTCGGACCCACGAAGGATCGATAGGTAACTAATCTCTGCAGTGACCCACACAGGATCAAACCCACACAGGATCGGGCCCACGCAGGACCTGTAGGCACTGGCTCACACAGAACCGCTGAGCGCTGACCCACGCAGGATCGGACCCACATAGGATCGGTAGCACTGATCCACATAGGATCGCTGAGTGCAGTAGTCATCGCAGTCCACTGAGGATCTCTGCACAGTCGTCGCCGCAGTCCACTGAGGATCTCTGCACGGTCGTCGTCGGAGCCCACGGAGGATCTCTGCACCGTCGTCGCTGCAGTCCACTGAGGATCTCTGCACGGTCGTCGTCGGAGTCCACGGAGGATCTATGCACCGTCGTCGCTGCCGAAGTAGCAGTCACAGCCAGCACTAGGGTTCCCGCACACAGCAAGCTCATTCGGGAGGGTCCGCTCCACGAGCCGAGAGGCTGATACATCAACTGACACAAAGTCTGAAGTTGATGTATCCAAAAGTTCCGTATCGACAACTGGAACTCAACGTCGCAGACGGCGTGTCAATCGGACGCCCGGTCTGAGAGTTATTGGCTTTTTCATCCCAGGGGCCCAGTTGGTTTTAAGGCAAAACCAACCCGACTGTACTCCACCTGCGTCCAAACCTCGGGCGGAGTATGCCAAAAGATCCGTCTCACTTAGAGGAAAACAACGAAACAAACGACACGTCAATCGGATGCCCGGTCTGTTAGTTATTGGCCTTTCCGTCTCACACCCACCCTGGGAAACTTCCCAGGAGGTCACCCATCCTGATCACTGCTCTAGGCCAAGCACGCTTAACTACGGAGTTTTAACTACGTAGGCTCCCGAAAAGGAAGGTGCACCTTGAGTATAGTATACCGAAACGACCGTCTCGATCCAAGGATCGCGTTGCCGCTGACGGCGAGTCGTTTGGAGGCACGAAGCTCAAGATACGGGCGTTTGAACGAAAACGTCCGAAGAAGGGGGGTACGGGCCCGGGCCGACCCGGCCCGACTCCCTCCTGGGTCGGCCCGACCCGGTTGGCCCGGCCCGGCCCGGCCGGGGCCGGTCCGGCTCGGCCGGCTCGGCTTGGCCGAGCGGCGCGGGTGGAAGCCACGGGCGCCGACCCGCGGCCTGGGGAAGAACCGCGGCCCGCGTGCGGGCCGCGCTAGCGAACCGCGGACGCGGCTGAGCCGCGTCCCGCCTGGACGAACCGGACCCGCGCGCCGCGGGTCCGTTGGCTGCCGCCGCCGCGGCGGTCTCGTCCGGCGGCGCGCCGGGGCGCCGCCGCCTCCGGCCGCCGGCGTCGCTCCGGTGGCCCGTTTTCCTTCTCGTCTGCGCCGCTGCTCCTCCCGGGATCCGTTATTTACTGCGGGATCGTCAAACACCCGTTGCGGCACGTTCCGTCATCGCCCGCCAAATCCGCAAAACACGAAGAACGGCGGAGAGTCATCGGGCCGTGTTCGTTTGGCCCGCACCCTCCGCGTTAGAGATAAACAACCGGGAGAAAAAGATTCCACATAAGAAACATCAATTTTAATAGGATTAAAATTGTTCACAAACGGTTCTTTAATTTCTTTAAAGAAACATTGACGGGAATTAATTTAAAAAGGGGTAATTCCCATAATGAAATCCCTACCTCGTCGATCTTCGCGCGCGGGCGTTCTTCGCGGAAAGGATCGTCGCGGAAGAGAGGAATCGTCGCGTCGTCGTGGGGAGGCGTCGCGTCGTCGCGGAATCCGGTGTTGAGTCGGCGAACTCAATGCACCAAGAACAACAGATTTAAATTATAATTAATTAAATCTGTGTTTAAAACCAAAAGAAAAGAACCTTGAGCGGAAATCCGAAATCACTCACCTCAAATGGTCGGTGATCGGAGATCGGAGATCGGAGATCGGAAGAACGTCTCGGACGAAGGCGTCGTCGATTTCCGGGTTCGTCGTTCTTCTCGTTCTTCGCGTTCTTCGCGTTCTTCGTGAGGGAGCTGAAGAAACAGGGATCCTCTCAAATCTTTTCAAAAGATTTTGGGTTGGTCTTATTTTATTAACATGCCAACACACGAAAACAGGTTAAGAAACGATTGAATTAATTCGTTGAATTAATTCAACGAAAGAAACATGCCATTTAATTCACGAAAGAAACAGCCCATTTAATTCACGAAAGAAATAGCCCATTTAATGGTCTGTTAAGAATTTAGAAAACGCGTCAGTTGACTTTCATTAAGACGGGTTTTCACAGGTGCGTTTCTTAGCAGAAAGAAACAGCGGGGCTCGGGCGGGCCCCACCTCACAAATATCACACCAAGGGGGTAGGATATTTCTGGATAGCATCTTATCCAGTTCAACTCAGTTCAAGCCGCCTTTAAGTGGCTTCAAGTGGCTTCCAAGTGGCTTAAGTGAAATAAAATAAAGTTGTCGCAAAATTATTTTATTTCTTAACTTTAAGCCTGAAAATTAAAAACCACACCTGAGCAAACGCAACTACAGAAGAGATGTTTCTAAGCGAATACCGGCGCTGCGATTTCATCGGTGCCCCCAGAATTCGATTCTGGGCACCGGTTCAAAAGTTAGAAAAACCCGCTCGTCCGTTCACTGAACGTACCCGAGCCAAACTTCGGAAAATGATTCCGGGCACACCGGGCCTCGGAATCAGGTGCCGTCAGAAACTGCGCTCTTGTAAAATTCCAAAGAAAATTAAGAAAAAAAATTTCCTTGAAATTTACGGGTCTTTACATTACTCCCACCACAGGGCTTTACGTCCCCGTAAAGCTTCAACACAAACTAGGGATACAAAGGCGGTACTGAGCACACATCTGAGCCTTCCGCTCCCATGTACTCACCTGGACCTTCCCTATCGTGGCCCGGACCACCTCTGGTCCCACTAGAGCTGCCATGATTTCTTCCTTGCCGATAAGAGAAATCTGGTCTCATCCCCTGGATGAACCATGTTCTTCGCCTAATGCGGTCAATCCCGACATGGATGATACTAATCCATACCAAGGATGACGTCGTAAGGCCTCGACGCTACTACCAAGAGATCCAACCGTTACTCTCGCCTCTAAGGGTTGAGTCACACTGTCGGCATCAGTGCGTGGTAACTGGGTCTCCTCCAGTAGATGTCTCACAAGTGAGGGTCAAGTCAACGGTCAAAACTGGAACCTCTTAGTAACAACACAAGAGAGGACAGGGAAGTAAATGCCACAAGAAAAGGTGTCTTTTATTACTGCAGCTCAAGTACAAAGACACAAAGCATCTACAAACATACATCAACAAAAATAGAAGCAACATGAACAAAAGTCTCCAGGTCTGGAGCTAGTCCCGCTCCTGTCCATCTGCTCCCGGAGCCCCATGATCGTAGGCCTCAACTGCCTGAAGATGAGCTCTCCCATGTCCTCCGGTCCCCTGCGGTCGGGGTGGACAGCCTGGTGGTGGTGGTGGCAGAGCCTCAAAGCATCGCCCACCACCTGCTGCTCGGCCAGCTCCTCTGCCTCGTCCGCCTGGGTGGCCCCTCCACCGTCTGCTGCTCCTCAGTACGGCGGGTCGGGAAGTCACGAGCCATGTGGCCCTGCCTGCCGCACGAGTAGCACTGCCTGCCTCTCGGGAGGTTGGCTTCGCGCTGTGTGCCCCGCACTGCTGAGCCAGTGTCCCGAGGTCGTCTGCCGGAACCTTGAGTCATCCGTCGGCTACCTGCTACCGAAGACTCCGCCACCTGCCGCCCTGCGGTAGGTCTCGCCGTAGACTCAGCCAGAAAGCTCTCGATCAGAAGGGCTCGCTCTAGCACTCCTTCCTGGGTCGGGATGCTGAGGGAGATCAGCGATGCCCTGATCTCGTGTCTCAATCCCTTCTCGAAGGTCCGAGCCCGGAAGAAGGGGTCCCGTACCATGTCTGTCGAGTACCGAGAAAGGTCGGTGAACCTCGCCGCGTACTGAGCGACTGTCAAGCTGCCCTGCCGCAGCTGAAGTAGCTCCTGGATGCGCACCGCTCGGAGGGTGGCCGGGACGAACTCTGAGTGGAAGAGGCTCTCGAAGTCCGTCCAGATGAGGGAGACCTCATCGTGCACCTGGAGCATCAAGCTCCACCATCTGCCTGCTGCCGCGTGCAAGAGACTCGCTGCGAGGATCACCATGAGGTCTGCTGGTGTCCTCACTAACCTGAAAACTCGGACGACCGCCTCCAGCCAGTCCTCGGCTGCCTGGGGGTCCGACTCCCCACGGAACCTGGGTGGTCGCTGGTGCTGGAACTCGTGTAGAGCTCCGAGGCGTCGTGCATCGTCAGCTGCCAGTGCTGGAAGCATCGGGGGCTCGGCGGGTAAAGGTACCGCCGGTGCCTCTGCGGTCAACGGGCCCTATACCGAGGCCTCGTCGCTCGGCGGGCTGTCGTCGCGCCCTACTCTAGGAACCCTAGCTGGCTGCTGTCGTTGTGCCATCCTGAAAAGGAAACAAGTATGCCACGGTCAGAACAGTATACCTGGTGAGCTGACACAATTAATCACAGGGAAAACTTGAAACACACATGCAATCAATGTTTTCGTGCATTAAGTCGGGAATCAGAAGTCAGGGTCCTGGTGTATGGATACGTCGGCCGCCGCACCAACACTGGACTCCCTGGACTGATATCCACACTCAATACACTAAACACCTTTGCTTCACATAGAAGAAAGATCAGAGTCTGCGGTAGAACCGACCACCTCTGATACCAATTTGTCACGACCCGCCCTTGGGGCCCGTGCCGTGACTACCCCAAGCCCGCCTTCCATAGGCCAGGGGCTGGCGACTAGCACCAAGGCGTAAATCCCAACAAAAAGGGAAGGCATTGCCTTTGAAAAGTAAACAAGCACCACAGAGTAAGCAAGAGGAAAAGTAAACACTAAGTAAAAACTGTACAAGCTGTGCTGAAAGTAAAAGGGGCCGGAAATACAAGCCCAACTGTAAAGTACAACTGAAAGGAAAAACAGCAACTGAAAGGAAAAACTGCAGCGTCGAGCCGTCCTCTGGAAGTCCCACCTGAAGGGTGGGTACATATATCCTCCACTGCTCCTCGGGTCCACCTAACCGCTCCGAGTACGTCCCGCCCAGTGGTCCACCTCCAGGTACTGTCCTGCTCCGCACGCCTCCTCCACGATCAGCGCTGTCCGTCGTCTGCAACCAACACCATGAAGTGCGGGCATAGCCCGTGCAGGGGTGAGTATAAGCTACTCAGTAGGGACCCCGAGACCCTTGAAGGTCTCCCGAAATCCACAAAGGATAAATCACGAAGAGGTACAATCACGAAGTAACTTCTGACACGGCTTAGGTATATGCCCATACATATACCTAAGTCGTCAATTCCCCGATCGGCTCCAACGTCCGAGCCCAAGCACAACCTAGTCCACACAGGAAAGCAAAATGCATACCCACGCAGGGTTGAACAACACAATCCACAAAGGAGAGTAAATAGTAAGTCCACACAGGATAGCTCAACACAATCCACAAAGGAGAGAAACACAAGGATCATTGACTCAGCTCAAACCAGGATTTTCATTATCGAAACCGTAACTGCTAAAGAGCCCCACCTCTGAAGTGTACAGTGGTCCTGTCATGACTCAGAGGTACTGCTCACTAACCTATGACTGCTGAGGTACTACTCCTGTCGAGTACCGCGGGTCTGCTGCCAACTACCGGGCGCTCCGTCTGCTGAGGGTCTGCTGCCAAATACCGGGCGCTCACCCAAATAGCCTACAGAGGTACTCCTCCAGTCGAGTACCGCGGGTCTGATGCCAACTACCAGGCGCTCCGTCCGCCGTGGGTCTGCCGCCAAATACCGGGCGCTCCATCCACTGGGCTAGTCGACTCACTCCAAGTCGAGTCGGTCGAGCAGTCTTCAGGTCTCAGCCGGCTACACGGTCTCCGTACTCCGTACGCTCGTCTCCAGTATCGCGGGTCTGCCGCTACAACCAAGCGCACCACCTCTATCGAGTAAAACAGAAGATTCATCTCACATAGGTATACTTCTTCGGATAACGAAAAGATGATCTCTGATCCATAAGTCGTTGGACCCACGAAGGATCGATAGGTAACTAATCTCTGCAGTGACCCACACAGGATCGGACCCACACAGGATCGGGCCCACGCAGGACCTGTAGGCACTGGCTCACACAGAACCGCTGAGCGCTGACCCACGCAGGATCGGACCCACATAGGATCGGTAGCACTGATCCACGTAGGATCGCTGAGTGCAGTAGTCGTCGCAGTCCACTGAGGATCTCTGCACAGTCGTCGCCGCAGTCCACTGAGGATCTCTGCACAGTCGTCGCCGCAGTCCACTGAGGATCTCTGCACGGTCGTCATCGGAGCCCACGGAGGATCTCTGCACCGTCGTCGCTGCATTCCACTGAGGATCTCTGCACTGTCGTCGTCGGAGTCCACGGAGGATCTCTGCACCGTCGTCACTGCCGAAGTAGCAGTCATAGCCAGCACTAGGGTTCCCGCACACAGCAAGCTCGTTCGGGAGGGTCCGCTCCACGAGCCGAGAGGCTGATACATCAACTGACACAAAGTCTGAAGTTGATGTATCCAAAAGTTCCGTATCGACAACAGGAACTCAACGTCGCAGACGGCGTGTCAATCGGATGCCCGGTCTGAGAGTTATTGGCTTTTTCGTCCCAGGGGCCCGGTTGGTTTTAAGGCAAAACCAACCCGACCGTACTCCACCTGCGTCCAAACCTCGGGCGGAGTATTCCAAAATATCCGTCTCACTTAGAGGAAAACAACGAAACAGACGGCACGTCAATCGGACGCCCGATCTGTTAGTTATTGGCCTTTCCGTCTCACACCCACCCTGGGAAACTTCCCAGGAGGTCACCCATCCTGATCACTGCTCTAGGCCAAGCACGCTTAAATACGGAGTTTTAACTACGTAGGCTCCCGAAAAGGAAGGTGCACCTTGAGTATAGTATACCGAAACGACCGTCTCGATCCAAGGATCGCGTTGCCGCTGACGACGAGTCGTTTGGAGGCACGAAGCTCAAGATACGGGCGTTTGAACGAAAACGTCCGAAGAAGGGGGGTACGGGCCCGGGCCGACCTGGCCCGACTCCCTCCTGGGTCGCCCCGAACCGGGTCGGCCCGACCCGGGTCCGACCCGGTTGGCCCGGCCCGGCCCGGCCGGGGCCGGTCCGGCTCGGCCGGCTCGGCTTGGCCGAGCGGTGCGGGTGGAAGCCGCGGGCGCTGACCCACGGCCTGAGCAAGAACCGCGGCCCGCGTGCGGGCCGCGCTAGCGAACCGCGGACGCGGCTGAGCCGCGTCCCGCCTGGACGAACCGGACCCGCGCGCCGCAGGTCCGTTGTCCGCCGCCGCCGCGGCTTCAGCCGCGACGGTCTCGTCCGGCGGCGCTTCGGGGCGCCGCCGCCTCCGGCCGCCGGCGCCGCCGCGCCGGCGACCCGCGCCGCCGGTAACTTCCGCGGGCCGCCGGCGTCGCTCCGGTGGCCCGTTTTTCTTCTCGTCTGCGCCGCTGCTCCTCCCGGGATCCGTTCTTTACTGCGGGATCGTCAAACACCCGTTGCGGCACGTTCCGTCGTCGCCCGCCAAATCCGCAAAACACGAAGTACGGCGGAGAGTCATCTGGCCGTGTTCGTTTGGCCCGCACCCTCCGCGTTAGAGATAAACAACCGGGAGAAAAAGATTCCACATAGGAAACAACAATTTTAATAGGATTAAAATTGTTCACAAACGGTTCTTTAATTTCTTTAAAGAAACATTGACGGGTATTAATTTAAAAAGGGGTAATTCCCATAATGAAATCCCTACCTCGTCGATCTTCGCGCGCGGGCGTTCTTCGCGGAAAGGATCGTCGCGGAAGAGAGGAATCGTCGCGTCGTCGTGGGGAGGCGTCGCGTCGTCGCGGAATCCGGTGTTGAGTCGGCGAACTCAACGCACCAAGAACAACAGATTTAAATTATAATTAATTAAATCTGTGTTTAAAACCAAAAGAAAAGAACCTTGAGCGGAAATCCGAAATCACTCACCTCAAATGGTCGGTGATCGGAGATCGGAGATCGGAGATCGGAATAACGTCTCGGACGAAGGCGTCGTCGATTTCCGGGTTCGGCGTTCTTCGCGTTCTTTGCGTTCTTCGCGTTCTTCGCGAGGGAGCTGAAGAAACAGGGATCCTCTCAAATCTTTTCAAAAGATTTTGGGTTGGTCTTATTTTATTAACATGCCAACACACGAAAACAGGTTAAGAAACGATTGAATTAATTCGTTGAATTAATTCAACGAAAGAAACAGGCCATTTAATTCACGAAAGAAACAGCCCATTTAATTCACGAAAGAAACAGCCCATTTAATGGTCTGTTAAGAATTTAGAAAACGCGTCAGTTGACTTTCATTAAGACGGGTTTTCACGGGTGCGTTTCTTAGCAGAAAGAAACAGCGGGGCTCGTGCGGGCCCCACCTCACAAATATCCTACCAAGGGGGTAGGATATTTCTGGATAGTATCCTATCCAGTTCAACTCAGTTCAAGCCGCCTTTAAGTGGCTTCAAGTGGCTTCCAAGTGGCTTAAGTGAAATAAAATAAAGTTGTCGCAAAATTATTTTATTTCTTAACTTTAAGCCTGAAAATTAAAAACCACACCCGAGAAAACGCAACTCCGGAAGAGGCGTTTCTAAGCGAATACCGGCGCTGCGATTTCATCGGTGCCCCCAGAATTCGATTCCGGGCACCGGTTCAAAAGTTAGAAAAACCCACTCGTCCGTTCACTGAACGTACCCGAGCCAAACTTCGGAAAATGATTCCGGGCACACCGGGCCTCGGAATCAGGTGCCGTCAGAAACTGCGCTCTTGTAAAATTCCAAAGAAAATTAAGAAAAAAAATTTCCTTGAAATTTACGGGTCTTTACAGTACAAGAGTTGGAACCAATTCATTATTTTCATTATTGATTAATGTAAGGCCAAATTTATTTGGATCTACTTGAACAGGAAAAACCCATTTGCTGTTAGAGATGAGGTAAATGATTCCAGTAGCCAACAACTTTGTTACATCATTTTTCACAACTTCTATGAGGTTTGGGTTCTGTCGACGTTGTACCTGCCTCTTTGGTTTAGACTCATCATTTAATAAAATTTGATGTCTAAAAATTGATGGGCTAATACCAGGAATGTTTGCAAGTGTACATCCCAAATCTTGTTTATACTCTCTCAAATGATCAATTAGTTACAATTCATGCATAGTAGAATGTTAACTAGCAATTATGATGGGAAACTTGTTTCTATTCTCAAGATATGAATATGTTATATTTTGAGGCAGTTGTTTTTGTTCCAAATAAAGTTGATTTGGCATTGATCAGAGTGTCTGTGAAAGTGAGTGGTCACTAATCTCATCTAACTTATCAATGGTAATATCCTCAGATGAGGAATGATCTTTTACATGAATATAAGTATCATCAATTGTTTGTATATCGTCAGTTTTCTAGAAATAATCAATAAATAAACATGAATGAAAAATTTCAAGACCACTACAACAATAAATGAATTAATCATTTCCTAAAATTTCTATCAATGAAGAAAAATCATAAAGGTGATCACGGGAATGAAATGATGTTTTTTGAGGAAAAGTTTGTACATCTATATAATTTATATAGAGAGATGAATGTTATTCTGAGGGGTTCTTCCTGGCATTAAGTATATTGAAATGGACTATGTCACCACCAAATTTCATAGATAATTTTCCATTATGATAATTAATTATGGTTTTAGTAGTTTTCAAGAATGGTCTATCCAATATAATTGGGGTGTGTGAATTCATCCAATCATAATCCATTTTAAGAACAACAAAATCAGTTGGAATAATTAAATTTGGAACCCTCAGAAGAACATCCTCTAACACACTAAAATGGTGTGATGTACTACAGTTAGCCAGTTGAACAACAATTCCAGTGCACTTCAGTTCTCCGACTAGCCATGCAGAGTAAATGGATAGAGGCATCACATTTATAGAAGCACCTAAATCAATAAATTATTTTGATAAAGAATAATACCCTATGGTTCATGGAATTGAGAATGTTCCATGATCATTTCACTTGGTTGGAAGTGATGGATCTAAAAAAGATGATACATTCCTCCCCATGATGACTTTCTAGTCACCTCAAATTACCATTTTGTGTGTACACATCTCTTTTAGAAACATGGCGTATCATAGAATTTGATTCACGAAATCAATCAAGGTGATGTTAAACTACACTTTTTGAAAGTTTAAAATATTTCTTTATCAATTTATGCTTTCTTTTTTTCTAGGTTGGGTGGCCCTTTGGACGTGGAAGATGGAAATGCCTTTGGGGTGGTTGAGAATTTCTAGGTGGTGGTGGTGGATGACTACTCGGACCTTGCTGGTTCCATGGTGGTTGAGGTTGGTTTGAATAACTACCTTGCATATATGCTTGGTTGTATTTCCACCCAGGATTTGATAGATAATATTGTTCTTTCCTATTGGTTTTGTTATAGGGTTGACCTAGAAATATTGTCTCACAACTGTCAGAAGTTTCTCTCAATTGGGTGGATGGGTTAGAATAATGGGTTTTAGAACATCAGATTTCAAAATGGATGGGAGGAGGAGATTGATATTACCCTTTCGAAAGAGAAAATTGTCGAAAAAGGGTACTTACCTATTCAAACATCATGTCCAACATCCTTTCAAATTCAGAACTTTTCACCTCATGGACACCTCTAATGGGTACAATGGACATTATATCAAATTCTTGAGTGTTAGGTGCCATGTTCTCAATTAGGGTTCTCACAGTAATTGGGGTCTTATCAAATTGTGCACCACCTGAAGCAGCCTCAAATAATATTTCAAAAAATAAATTTAAACCTTCATAAAAATACTGAATTAAAAGTTGATCACTTATTTGGTGGTGTGGAAATCATGAACATATCCTTTTAAAGCGTTTCGAATATTCATGTAATGTTAACCCTTGATATTTTCTTATCCCACAAATTTCCTTCTTAATTGTTTCAGTTCAATAGGCTGGAAAATATTTTTTTATTAAAAATATGTTTCATGACTACCCATTCCATTATTGGTGAATTATCATAGTGCAACCAATATTTTGCAGTATCTTTTAAATAAGATGAGAATGATCTAATATTTACTTGGTCTTAATCCACATTAGTGGGATATAATGTTGAAAAAATAGTATCAAATTCATTTATGTTCTTGTGTGGATATTCTCAAGGAAGTCCATGGAATCTAGGAAATAAGTGAATTAGACCATATTTCAGTTCAAAATTGGGTTCTTCACCTTGTATTTGATTATATGTTGGTTGGATATCATCATCAGGGAAGGTTTGTTCTTTTAGTGTTCAATTTATTTCATAAATTTTACACTCATTAGTTTCAGGTTCTAATTTGTTTCCAGAAGAAGAGGGTTTTACAAAAGTCTCAAGTTGTGGTGTATCCTGCATGAAAGAGTTGTCTTTTTCTTCTTGGGGCCACAGACGTAAGATCCACCCTAGTTCAGGTTGGATATGTGGTAAATATTCTTGATTAGAATGCTTCATGAACAATACCTATAAAATAAATGTAATTCCCTGACACTAGTTACTCAGAGTCGGTGCATTATTACATAATTGGCATGATCACAAAGGATCAAATCTTGAAAGATTGATTGGTTTAGTAGCCTTGGAAACACTAGATATATTCATATGTCTTACATTAAATCATAAATTGAATAAAATTACAACAACAACTTGTCTTCTCATCCCCTTAGAATATTCCAGCAATTCAATCACAATATACTTCTTTGAATCCTGGGAAAAATAAAACATTGAATGGGGTGAGCTTAGCTGCTCAATAAGGATAATAATACAACAGAAACATTCATAAATTAACACAAACAATTAAGGCAATGTATAACTAAAACAAAAGCCTTTTAAACATGAACTTCGACATAATATAGCAATGATTAAATGAAATGATGCCATTTACTTATTCACATGGATATTATACTAATCGAATAATCACATTCAATATCAATAACCACGTTCATAATGACGGAATGCATAATACTGAACTTTAATTTCTTTGTCAAGGCCTCGTGCCAAGACCTAGGGGCTATCTGTAACCGGAACCCAAACCGAATTGCTTCTAATAACCGGACACCAACCCGGAGTGCCTCTAATAACCGGACACCTACCCGTAGTGCCTCTAATAACCGGACACCATCTCAGAGTCCCTCTAATAACCGGACACCATCCCGGAGGTTCTGCTGTAATCGGACCCCAACCCGGAGGGATTTCTTTTACCAGTCCCAAACCCGAAACATACTATTCCATCACATTCATATAATGAAACCATTTATACTAATAGAACCATTGATTATAATGAATACATTTTTAATACCACATAAATAATCAAATAGGATGTTATCCCATGGAATGGAACATGGGTTATGAAGTTCCCTTACAATGGTCATCTATTTAAATAAAATAGATCTATTATGTGTTTTCTATATAGGTACACAAAAAGAATGTATCAACAAAATATAGTACATAATAATATCAAGACATAATTTGAAAGCAGGAGATTAACCGAATGAATGGAAATTGGGTAAAGAAGTTCCCTTACCTCGTGTCCAACTGGACCCATTCGTTCATTAATATCCTGAATAATAAACTAAAGTTAATTTATACATCATTAATAACCTTTTCATGTTTATTATTCTTTTTATATCAATAATTACCATGTTATAAACATTATGTAAACATTTAAGTTAATAACGTTTATTTTGTCGATATTTGGTACTTGAGTCAAAATGGACTTCTTATAATTACACGTTGTCCATGTGGTAAATAGTTAAACATATCTAGAATGGTTTTCATGATTTAGATATCATATATATCATATATATCCAGTATATATATGTATTTATAATAGTACATAACATATAGAGGTAAGAAATGAAATGCACCGTTCATGGAGACGGTAAGCCGTACGTACGCATGAACGCTACTTTCATTTCTATTTCTTACATTAATGGAATTAAAAAAAAATGATAAATAGGTATATTATAATTTCAGTATAATATCATATATAATATAATTAACTATATCCTTTATACATCCAACATAGGGCATTAACGAATTACATCACTTTGAGGGGGAGGTAGTCCGCACTTCCTCTAATTAGATTATTTTATTTACCCACTATGGAAACCATAATGGATTGATATAATTGGTATGTAAAGAAGAATAAAAAAATCATAAACATAATATATATCATATATAAATACATTTCCATCATAATGGCCACCATGAGAGGTGGTAAGATGTAATTGAACAATCATCGTTTCTTGAGGCGTTAGTTTTCCATCCATAGAAACATTATGTTTTTTCATCCATTAGATGGAGGTGTGTATAAGTGTTGTTCGAATAATTCTTATACAAACATCCTAGTATATTGAGGATACTTGTGTTGTTACAAAATAATGGAAATAAAAAGATTCTAAGGGTTGGAGAAGCAAAATAAAAGAAAACAACTTAAGAGAAACCATTACCTTTAATTTGGGTAACTTCCTTTGGTTTACAACAAAGGACTTCATGAAGTGACTTATACCTAAGGTGTGGCTTCTAGGAAGAGGATAGGGATGTAGGGAGTGTAATTGGGTAGAGTTTGGACGAGCCAAATTGCTTGAGAGGTGTGAGGAGTTGCATAAAAGTGGTCTATTTTTATAGGGGAGAGGAGGGGCTCTTTAGTGAAGAGTGAAAATATTATTTTATAATATAATGATATTTGGTTTAAAATGGTCCAAAAATCATTATAATAGAATATAGGATGACTCATGGTCTAAATATAATCATCCAATAGAAATTGGACAGGTTTTGGATAATATATGAATCATTATAATCTTATTTATTTAAATCATTTATTAATGAGGTATATACTAAATCATTATTGTGTCATAAATAATATAATTTATTTTACGTCTAAAAATTATAAAAAAATTACCATTATGTAGGAAATCTTTTTATATTTTTAATGTATATTTATAATAAAAAATAAGACTTATATAACACCATATAAAATTCAATTACTAAATGATTTTTGTTAATGTCAATTTTTTTCATTACAATAAATTAATTTATCTAAATTGTCATTTTCACTCCCATGTGGATCAATGGTGTCCCAAAATCGACCCAAATATGATCATGGTAGTAAATGACTCAACCAATAAGGTTTTTACATGTGTTAGGGTAATTTGTAATTATTATAATATTCTTTTAAACATGAATCACCCTATTTACCTTTAACTGCGGTAAATAAAAGTCAAAAGTTAATATTCACAAAAAACTATTTTAATCTTATTAAACCACATTTTTCTAACTAATAACAACCATTTATGTCTTATTTTTGAAATTAAATTCACAGAAGTTGTAAAAGTTCATTTAGATGAAAAATTCAGTTTTTTATAACTTCCACTAAGTGGTTTCACTATTCATCAAAAATTGAAGTTTTTCTGGAAAATACCAAATATTTAGCCTAACCTATATTTGATATTCCGAAGCTAAAAATGATGTCCATTTTTCCAAATTCAAAACATAGAAGTGGCATTAAATAATTTTAAAATTAATTCCCCTTATCAAGACAAATATCTTCTTTTTAAGAAACAATAACAATCAAAAGTTGGGCAATTGTTTAAGTCCTATTTCAAAGAGAAATTAACTCCAATGACCAACATTCGATTAAATGGTAAAAATATATTTCAATTTCACTTTAATACAAATTAAAAAGATAATCTAACTATATAAATAATTTTGATTAAAAGACACTTTTGACTTAAAATACAATATTTTTCACTATTCATAAAAAATGAAGTTTATCAGAAAAATATCAAAAATTATGCAATGTAAATTTTTATGTCCCTATTCTTAATAATGATTTTATTTTTTCATATATATTGTTTAAAAGTGACCAAAACTAGATTTAAAAAGGTTTCTCCATTAAAAGGCGGTAAATCGGCCTTTTAATGTAAATTATGCTTAAAATTAGATTCATTCACATTTTAACCCTATAACTTGTAAATACATGTATAATCATAATAAAGTTAGTTTTGTTCAGTCCTACCAATACAACGGCTAGGAGTTAACAACCATTTAAAATAATAATATTATTTTATTAGTGTGCAACGTAAGATTTCAAAGAAACCCATTGTTGCGTATCAGGTACGCTATCGAACACAACAACTCTTTTAAACTAAAATTAATATTTAATTCACAAATATTAATAAATATGAAAATATCTTATTCTTCATTTATCTGGGATGTTACATCTGGCTTGTTTGGTAAGTCATTGTGCCCTTGAACTCATTTTAGTGAGATTTATTGATTTATTTTGAATAAGTAACACAATATGAAATCCTCGGGTGTTACATTCATCCCTCCTTCAATAAATTGCGACCTAGAAATTTCATATTGTTCTTTGAAAATAATGGTTGAATTTTAGAAAATATTTTTGTGGGATAACCCACATCGGAAATTGTGTTAATAAAAATTAGTCTTAATAAGAGGAAAAGTGAAATGAAAGGGTCACCACTAAATCGTGATCTCGATTAGGAGAACATTGGTGGCAATTAGGGATGTATAATTGGAGGAAAAATGTAAATATTTATAGGTAGTGATTGAGGTCATCAATCACAAACAAGTGTAAAATTGAGGGTCTTAAATTCATCAATCTATGATGATTTTAAATATCATCAGTTCAACAAAACATATGGTATTAGGATAACAAATTTTTTGTTTTATGATCCCTTCACTAAAGTATATGAATTAATTTCATCATTGAATAAAAGAAGAAGAAAAATATTTACTTGAAAAGTAGAGTCCCATCCTTTAACTAAGTTCTAACACAAATTCATCTTTCACTCTAAAAGATAATACAACTGAAAAATACTCTATTTCTCCTAATCGTATAGGGTCTCAAATATAATGAATTTATAATTCACATATCAGAACCTTTAAAAAAAGAATCAACATTATACAATCCAGGGACTTGATGTAGTCTAGTGGAAGGCGGAAAATCGCAATCGCATTATGGTTGTGGGTTCCATTCCAGCAGCCTTGTCTGACGCGACAGGATGTCACATAGTCTGCATGTTGTCCTTTTATAAAAATCCAGAAATAACCTTTCAAAGTTAATACATTCTAACCTTTAGACTTATCCAAAATACCTCTGTCCAGACTTTCTCTTAAAGGTCTCTGAATACCAAAATCAATTGTAATAACAGATTCCCCAAACAAAGTAAAGTTTCTCTTATTGTCACCTACTATGATTACCATAATCATATTAAAACCTTAATGAAAACAACAAGTACAACAATACAATCCTTATATATATCACATTATTCTTATAACCAAAATATAATCCTTGAGTCCAAAAGCACCAATACATTAATTATTCTGCTTCAACTGTAGTAACAACATAAGATTGGCCATGATCCCTTGACCCTTTCTGAGGTATGTTTCCCTGGAGCTTAGAAAATTAATTTGCATAATTCCCCATTTCCCTATAATTGTAGCATTCAACATTGATAGCCCCTTTCTTTCCCTTGCAATCACGAGCATGGTGGCCTTTTTCACCACACTTGTAATAGACTCCCACTCCCTTCAAGTAAGTACCATGGTGTTTCTTCCCACATTTATTGCATGATGGATGTTAAACTTTTCCCTTATTCTCCTTATTTTCCTTTCCAGATTTATCAGAAGATCTCTTCTTCTCTTTTTTTTCATTAAAGTCATAAGACATAGAGATTTCTTTTTCTGTCTTGATAGCGCACGAGACAATGTCTTCATATGAAGAGATGGATTGTGATACTAAAGCTCGACAGAGAAAGGGTTTTAACCCATCAGAGAAACGATCAATATTACTTCTTCGGTTACGTATGTAATCTACAGCATACCGTGCTAACCATGTAATGTTAGCCTCATACTTTGCTACATTATCATACTCCTTCTGCCTCAGACTCAGAAATTGCATTTCCATATCTGATTGATGGTATCGAAGAAAGTATTTTTCTAAGAACAGCTCTTCTAACTCCCTCCATTCCATATTCGATACCTCATCATATTCCATCGTGTTTTATATAAATGACCACCATTGATCAACATCTTTAGTGAGGCGATAAACTGCCATGACAACTTTTTCCCTTTCACTACCCCCAAGGCATGGAATATTTTCTCTAAGAAATTTATCCATTGCTCAGCTATTATGGGATTTGTACCCCTATTTAATGATGGTGGTTGTTGCCTCATGAAGCAGTCTAACATGGATCCTCCACACTGTGAATTAGGGTGCTCCATACGGGTAAGGTTATTATTCATAACATGAGTGATTTGTCCTAGTACGGTAATTTGTTGTTCAACACCAGTTTCATCACTAGCTCCACTATAATTATCTTGAGCAGGAGGGAAATCCCTACATGGAGTGCGTGCATTGATACAGTTTCCATTCCTTCCTCTAGGAGCCATTTCTAAACAATGGCATAAAATAGATTAGTTTATGAATCGAAATTCATAATTCTATACTTATAAAACACTTAACATAAATTTAACAGTTTATGGATATAATCCATAATCATAAATATGTTTTCTTTGAGAAAGTATATACTCATAAACCCTTCATAATAGTTTGTAAAGATAATGAGAATAATCCTAAGCATATCCCCCGGGAGTGTCGTAACCAATAGTACAACAAGGCCCATTGTCTTTCACCTGTTCCCGTTCGAGTCTAGCTCAAAGCAGTGTTTTCGGGTTTTACACCTAGGTACATCTGTGCTAGAGCCGCCTCTAGCTGCTCGTATCCAGACAGAGGTGTATTGCTCGGAAAACTCACAAAATCTTTACTTTACCACAATTCTAGGTTGTTCTTATATACTAATCCTCGAGGACTATCTTATGGCTATGTGCTCTAATCAATGTTTATCTAAATCTAGCTTCCAAGGTTTGTACTAAACTTCCTATGATACCAACTATAATGCCCCGACCCCAGTTACTCAGAGTTGGAGCATTATTACATAATTGGCATGATCACAATGGATCAAATCTTGAAAGATCGATTGGTTTAGTAGCCTTGGAAACACTATATATATTCATATGTATTTCATTAAATCATAAATTGAATTGAATTAAACAACAAATTTTCTTCTCATCCCCCTAGACTATTCCTACAATTCAATCACAATATACTTCTTGGAATCCTAGAAAAAATAAAACATTGAAAGGGGTGAGCTCAAATGCGCAAAAAGGATAATAATACAGCAGAAACATTAATAAATAAATATAAACATTTAAGGCAATGTATAACTAAGAAAAAATCCTTTTAAACATGAACTAAATAATAATATGGAAATTATTAAATGATATGATTCCATTTACTTATTCACATGGATATTCTACTAATCAAATAATCACATGCAAAATCAATAACCACTTTCATAATGACGTAATGCATAATGCTGAACTTTAATTTCATTATCAAGGCCTCGTGCCAAGACCTAAGGGCTAACTATAACCAAAACCGAACCCAGAGTGTATTTAATAACCGGACACCAACCTGGAGTGCCTCTAATAACCGGACACCAACCCGGAGTGCCTCTAATAACCGAACACCATCCCGGAGAGCCTCAAATAACAGGACACCATCTCGGAGGGTCTGCTGTAACCGGACCCCAACCCGAAACATACTATTACATCACATTCATAAAATGAAACCATTTATAATAATAAAACGAATCATTACTATGAAACCATTTTTAATACCACATAAATAATCAAATAGGATGTTAACCCAAAGAATGAAAAATGGGTTATGATGTTCCCTTACAATGATCGTTTTTTAAAATAAAATAGATCTATTATGTGTATTCACTATATGTACACATAATGAATGTATCAATACAAGATTGTACATAATAATATCAAGACATAATTTGGAAGTACGAGATTAACCCAAAGAATGGAAATTGGGTTATGAAGTTCCCTTAACTCGTGTCCAACTTGACCCATGCGTTCATTAATATCCTGAATAGTAAATTAAGTTAATTTCTACTTGCTTAATAATATTTTCAAGTTTATTATTCCTTTTATATCAATAATTACCATGTTATAAACATTATGTAACCATTTAACATAATAACATTTATTTTGTTGATATTTCGTACATGAGTCAAAATGGACTACTTATAATTACATGTTGTCCATGTGGTCAATATTTCATCACATTCAAAATGGTATTCATGATTTAGATATCATATATATCATATATATCCAGTATATACCTGTATTTATAATTGTAGATAACATTTAGAGGTAAGAAATGAAATGCACCGTTCATGGAGACGGCAAGCCGTACGTACGCATGAACGCTACTTTCATTTCTATTTCTTACTTTAATGGAATTAAAACAAAATGATACATAGGTATATTATAATTCCAGTATGATATCATATATAATATAATTAATTATATCCTTTATACCACCCACATAGGGCATTAACGAATTACATTACATTGAGGGGGCGGTAGTCCGCACTTCCTCTAATGAGAGTATCGTATTTACCCACTATGGAATCCATAAAGGCTTGATATAATTGAGAAGTGAATAAGAATAAGTAAATAATAAACATAATATATATCATATATAAATATATTTCCATCATAATGGCCACCATGAGAGGCGGTAAGATGTAATTGAACAATCAACATTTCGTGAGGCGTTAGTTTTCCATCCACAGAAACATTATGTTCCTCCTCCATTACATGGAGGTGTGTGTAAGTGTAGTTCGAATCAATCTTATTAAAACATCCTAGTATATTGAGGATACTTTTTTTGTTACAAAAGAAAGGAAATAAAAAGTGTTTAGGGGTTGGAGAAGCAAAATAAAGAAAACAGCTTAAGAGAAATCGTTACCTTTAATTTGGGTAACTTCCTTTGGTTTCAACCAAATGACTTCTTGAAGTGACTTCTTCCTATGGTTTGGCTTATAGGAAATGTAGAGGTATGTAGGGAGTGTAATTGGGTATAGTTTTGATGATCCAAATGGCTTGATAGGTGTGATGAGTTGCATAGAAGTCATCTTTTTTTATAGGGGAGAGGAGGGGCTCTTTATGGAAGAGTCTAAATATTATTTTATAATATAATGAAATTCGGTTTCAAATGGTCCAAAAATAATTATAGTAGAATATAGGATCACTCATGGTCGAAATATAATCAACCAATAAGAATTGGACAGGTTTTGGATAATATTTTAATAATTATAATCATATTTATTTAAATCATTTATTAATGAGGTAAATACTGCATAATTATTGTTTCATAAGTAATTTAATTTATTTGGAGTCTAAAAATTATAAAAATATTACCATGATGTAAGAAATCTTTTTATATTTTCAAATAATATTTATAGTGAAAATAATTACTTATAAAAAACCATATAAAAATCAATTACTAAACAATTTTTGTTAATGTCAATTTTCACTTTACTTTAAATTAATTTATCTAAATTGTCATTTTCACTCCTAGGTAGATCAATGGGGTCCCAAAATCCACCCAAAGATTCCCATGGTCGTAAATGACTCAACCAATAAGGTTTGAAAAGTGTTAGAGAAATTTGTAATTATTATAATATTCTTTTAAACTTGAATGACCCTATTTATCTTTAACTGTGGTAAATAAAAGTCAAAAGTTACTGTTAACAAAAAAAATTATTTTCATCTTATTAAACCACATTTTACTAACTAATAACAACCATGTATGTCGGATTTTTGAAATTCAATTCACAGAAGTAATAAAATTTCATTTAGATGAAAAATTCAGTTTTTTTAACTACCATAAAGTGGTTTCACTATTCATAAAAAATTGAAGTTTTTCCGGAAAATACAAAAAATTCAGCCTTAGATATATTTGATATTCCGAATAAAAAAATTATGCCCATTTTTCAAAATTAAAAACATAGATGTGGCATTAATTAATTTTAAAATTAATTTCCGTTATCAAAAAAAAATAGCGTGTTTTTATGAAACAATAATTATTAAAAGTTTGACACTTGTTTAAGTCCAATTTCATGGATAAATTAACTCTAATGACCAACATTGGATTAAATGGTAAAAAATATTTCAATTTCACTTTAAGACCAATTAAAAAGATAATCTAACCATATAAATAATTATGATTAAAAGACACTTTTGACTTAAAATATAATATTTTTCACTATTCATAAAAAAATGAACTTTATCAGAAAAATACCAAATAATACCCAAAGTAAATTTTTATGTCCCCATTCTAAAGAATGATTTTATTTGTTGATTTATAATGTATTAAAGTGACCAAAACTAGATTTAAAAAGGGTTCTCCATTAAAAGGTAGTAAATCAGCCTTTTAATGTAAATTATGCTTTAAATTAGATTCATTCACATTTTAAGCCTCTAACAGGTAAATACATGTATAATCATATTGTAGTTAGTATTGTTCAGTCCCGCCAATACAACCGCAAAGATTTAATGACCATTTTAAATAATAATATTATATTATTAGTGTGCAACGTAAGATTTCAATGACACCTGTTGTTGCGTATTGGGTACGCTATCGAACATAGAAACCTCTTTAAACTAAAATTAATATTTAATTCACAAATATTAATAAATATGAAAATCTCTTATTCTTCATTTACCTGGGATGTTACATCTGGCTTGTTTGGTAAGTCATGGTGTTCTTGAACTCGGTGTAGTGAATGTTATTGATTTATTTTGAAGAAGTAACACACTATAAAATCTTCAGGTGTTACATTATTCCCTCATTCAATAAATTGTGTCCTAGCAATTTGATATTGTTCATTGAAATTAATGGTAGAATTTTAGAAAATATCTTTGTGGGAAAACCCACATCGGAAATTGTGTTAATAAAATTTAGTCTTAATAAGAGGAAATGAGAAATGAAAGGGTCACCACCAAATCATGATCTCGATTAGAAGAACATTGGTGGCAATTAGAGATGTATAATTGGAGGAAAAACGTAAATATTTATAGGTAGTGAATGGGGTTATCAATCACAAACAAGTGTAAAATTGAGGGACTTAAATTCATCAATCTATGATGATATTAAATATCATCTATTCAACAAATCAAATGGTATTAGGATAACACATTTTTTGTTTTAAGATCCCTTCACTAAAGTATAAGAATTAATTTCATCAATGAATGAGACAAGAAGAAAAATATTTACATGAAAAGTAGAGTCCCGTCCTTTAACTACGTTCTACCACAAATTCATCTTTCACTCTAAAAGATAAAACAACTCAAAAATACTCTATTAATCCTAATCGTATAGGGTCCCAAATATAATTAATTTATAATTCACATATTAGAACCTTTAAAAAAAGAATAAACATTATACAATCCAGGGACTTGACGTAGTCTATTAGAAGTCGGTAAATCCAAATTGCACTATGGTTGTGGGTTCGATTCCCATAGCCTTGTACGACGCGAAGGGATGTCACACGGTCTGCGTGTGGTATTTTTATAAAAATCCAAAAATTAACTTTCAAACATAATCCATTCTAACCTTTAGACTTATCCAAAATACCTCTGTCCAGACTTTCGCTTAAGGGTCTCTGAATACCAAAATCAATTGAAACATCATATTCCCCAATCAAAGTAAAGTTTCCCTTATTGTCACCTACTATGATTACCTTAATCATATTAAAACCCTAATGAAAACAACAAGTACAAAAATTAAATCCTTATATATATCACATTATTCTTATAACCAGAATATAATCCTTAAGTCCAAAAGCACCAACACATTAATTATTCCGCTTCAACTGTAATAATAGCATAAGATTGGCCTTGATCCCTTGACCTTATCTGAGGTAAGTTTCCTTGACACTTAGGATATTCATTTTCATAATGCCCCATTTCCCTACAATTGTAGAATTCAACATTGATAGCCTCTTTATTTCTCTTTCAATCACGAGCTTGGTGGCATTTTTCACCACACTTGTAACAGACTCTCATTCCCTTCAAGCAAGTATCAAGGTGTTTCTTCTAACATTTACTGCAGGATGGATGTTCAACATATCCCTTCTTCTTTTTATTTCCATTTCCAAATTGATCAGAACATCTCTTCATCACTTTCTTTGCTTTAAAGTCATAAGACTTAGAGAATTCCTTTTCTGTCATGATAGCGCACGAGACAATGTCTTCATATGAAGAGAAAGATTTCTATACTAATGCTCGAAGGATAAATGGTTTTAACCCATCAAAGAAACGATCAATATTACTTCTTGGTTTACGTATTTAATCTGCATCATACCTTGCTAACCTTGTAAAATTAGCCTCATACTTTGCTACATTATCATCCTCCTTCTGCCTCAGACTCATAAATTGCATTTTTATATCTGATCGATGGTCTCGAGGAATGTATTTTTCTAAAAACAGCTCTTTGAACTCCCTCCATTCCATATTTGATACTTCATCATCTTCCTTCATGTTTTGTATCAATGACCACCATTGATCAGCATCTCAAGTGAGGCGATAAACTGCCATGACAACTTTTTCCCTTTCTCTACATCCCAAGGCATGGAATATTCTCTCTAAGGAATTTATCCATTGCTCAGCTACTATGGGATTTTTACCCCCATTGAATGTTGGTGGTTGTTGAATAATGAAGTGGTCTAATGTGGATCCTCCTTGCTGCGGATCAGGGTGCTCCATACGGGTAAGGTTATTATTTATAACCTGAGTGATTTGTCCCAGTACAGTAATTAGATATTCAGAACCAGTTGCATCACTAGGTCCACTATAATTATCTTGAGCAGGAGGGAAATCCCTACATGGAGTGCATGCATTGAGACGGTTTCTATTCCATCCACTAGGCACCATTTCTAAACAAGGGAATTAACTAGATTAGTTTATGAATCGAAATACATAATTCCATACTTATAAAACACATAACCTAAATTGAATAGTTTATGGATATAATCCATAATCATAAATATGTTTTCTTTGAGGAAGTATATACTCATAAACCCTTCATAATGTTTTGTAAATATAATGAGAATAATCCTAAGCATATCCTCCGGGAGTGTCGTAACCAAGAGTGAAGCAAGGCCCGTTGTCGTGCACCAGTTCCTGTTCGAGTCTAGCTCAAAGCGGTGTTTTTGGGTTTTACCCCTAGGTACATCTGTGCCAGAGCCGCCTCTACCTGCTCGTATCCAGATAGGGTTGTATTTCTCTGAAAACTCACAACATCATTACTTTACCAAAATTCTAGGATGTTCTTCTATACTAATTCTCAATGTCTATCTTAAGGCTATGTGCTCTAATCAGAGTATATCTAAATCTAGCTTCCATGGTTTGTACTAAACGTCCTCTAATACCAACTGTAACGCCCCAACCCCAATTACTCAGAGTCGGTGCATTATTACATAATTAGTATGATCACCAAGTATCGAATCTTGAAAAATCGATTGGTTTAGAAGCCTTTGAAACAATAGTTATATTCATATGTCTTACATTACATCATAAATTGAATAAAATAACAACAACAACATGTCTTCTTATCCTTTTAGACTATTCATGCAATTCAATCACAATATACTTCTTGGAATCCTGGGAAAAATAAATTATTGAAAGAGGTGAGCTCAGATGCTCAGTAAGGATAATAATACACCAGAAAATTTCATAAATAAACATAAAAATTTAAAGATATGTATAACTAAGACAAAATTCTTTTAAACATGAATAGCAGCATAATATGGAAAAGATTAAATGAAATGATTCCATTTACATATTCACATGGATATTCTACTAATCGAATAATCACATACAATATCAATAACCACTTTCATAATGACGGAATGTATAATTCTAAACATTAATTTCATTGTTAAGGCCTTGTGCCAAGACCTAGGGGATAACTGTAATCGGAACCCAACCGGGAGTGCCTCTAATATCCAGACACCAACCCGGAGTGCCTATAATAACTGGACACCAACCCGGAGTGCCTCTAATAACCGGACACCATCCCGGAGTGCATCTAATAACCGGACACCATCCCGGAGGGTCTGCTATAACCGGACCCCAACCCGGAGGGAATACTTTTACCCATCCCCATCCCAGAACATACTATTCCATCACATTCATATAATGAAACCATTTATAATAATAAAAACATTAATTATAATTAAACTATGTTTAATACCACATAAATAATCAAATAGGATGTTAACCCAATGAATGGAAAATGGGTTAAGAAGTTCCTTTACAATGATCATTTTTTAAATAAAATAGATCTATTATGTGTATTCACTATATGTACTCATATATAATGTATCAATACAAGATAGTACATAATAATATGAAGACATAATTTGAAAGCAAGAGATTAACCCAAAAAATAGAAATTGTGTTATGAAGTTCCATTTCCTCGTGTCCAACTTGACCCGTTCGTTCTTTAATATCCTAAATAATAAACTAAAGATAATTTATACTTTCTTAAGAAACTTTTCAAATTTATTATTCCTTTTATATCAATTATTTCCATGTTATAAACATTATGTAAACAATTAAGTTAACAACGTTTATTTTGTCGATATTTGGTACTTGAGTCAAAATGGGCTTCTTATAATTACATGTTGTCAATGTGGTCAATAGTTCATCATATCCAAAATGGTATTCTTGATTTAGATATCATGTATATCATATATATCCAGTATATACATGTATTTATAATAGTACATAACATTTTGAGGTAAGAAATGAAATGCACCGTTCATGGAGATGGTAAGCCGTACGTACGCATGAACACTACTTTCATTTCTATTTCTTACTTTAATGGAATTAAAACAAAATGATACATAGGTATATTATAATTCCAGTATAATATAATATATAATATAATTAACTATATCCTTTATACATCCAACATAGGGCATTAACGAATTGCATTACTTTGATGGGGCGGTAGTCCGTACTTCCTCTAATGAGATTGTAGTATTATCCACTATGGAAACAATAATGTCTTGATATAATTTGAAAGTACAGAAGAATAAGGAAATCATAAACATAATATATATCATATATAAATACAGTTCCATCATAATGGCCACCATGAGAGGTGGTAAGATGTAATTGAACAATCATCGTTTCGTGAGGCGTTACTTTGCCATCCACAGAAACATTATGTTCTTCCTTTATTAGATGGAGGTGTGTGTATGTGTAGTCAGAATAATTCATATAAAAACATCCTAGAATACTGAGGATACTTGTGTTGTTACAAAAGAAATGAAATAAAAAGACTTTAGGGGTAGGAGAAGCAAAATAAAACAAAACATTTTAAGAGAAACCATTACCTTTAATTTGGGTAACATCATTTGGTTTGAACCAAAGGACATCTTGAAGTGACTTTTGCCTAAGGCGAGGCTTCTAGGAAGAGTAGAGGGATGTAGGGAGTGTAATTGGGTATATTTTGGACGAGCCAAATGGCTTTATAGGTGTGTGGAGTTTCATAGAAGCGGCCTTTTTTTATAGGGGAGAGGAGGGGCTCTTTAGAGAAGAGTGAAAATATTATTTTATAATATAATGACAATCAGTATCAAATAATCCAAAAATCATTATAGTGGAAGATAGGATGACTCATGGTCGAAATATAATCAACCAATATGTATTGGACAGGTTTTGGATAAAATTGTTATCATTATAGTCATATTTATTTAAATCATTTATTAATGAGGTAAATATTACATCATTATTGTGTCATAAATAATATAATTTATTTGACATCTAAAAATTATAAAAAAATTACCATGATGTAGGAAATCATTTTAGATTTTCAAATAATATTTATAGTAAAAACAATGACGTATAAAACACCATATAAAAATCAATTACTAAACAATTTGTGTTAATGTCAATTTTCACATTACATTAAATTAATTTATCTAAATTGTCATTTTCACTACCAAGTTGATCAATGGGGTCCCAAAATCGACCCAAAGATTCCCATGGTCGTAAATGACTCAACCAATAAGGTTTGGACAAGTGTTAGGGAAATTTTTAATTATTATAATATTCTTTTAAACTTGAATTACCCTATTTACCTTTAACTGTGGTAAATTAAAGTCAAAAGTTACTATTCACCAAAAATTATTTTCATCTTATTAAACCAAATTTTACTAACTAATAACATCTATGTATGCCGGATTTTTGAAATTCAATTCACAGAAGTGGTAAAATTTGATTTAGATGAAAATTTCAGTTTTTTTAACTACCACTAAGTGGTTTCACTATTCATCAAAAATTGAAGTTTTTCCAGAAAATACCAAAATTTCAGCATAAGCTATATTTGATATTCCGAATTCAAAAATGATGTCCATTTTACCAAATTCAAATCATATATGTGGCATTAATTAATTTTAAATTTAATTCCCGTTATCAAAACAAATATCGTGTTTTTAAGAAACAATATCTATCAAATGTTTGACACTTGTTTAAGTCCAATTTCAAAGAGAAATTAACTCCAATAACCAACATTGTATTAAATGGTAAAAATATATTTCAATTTCACTTTCAGACCAATTAAATTGATAATCTAACAATATAAAAAATTTTGATTAAAAAACTCTTTTAACCTAAAATATAATATTTTTCACTATTCATAAAAAATGAACTTTATCAGAAAAATACAAAAAATTACCCGAAGTAAATTTTTATGTCCCCATTCTAAAGAATGATTTTATTTGTTCATATATAATGTATTAAAGTGACCCAAACTAGATTTAAAAAAAGTTCACCATTAAAATGCTGTAAATCAGCCTTTTAATGTAAATTATTCATAAAATTAGATTCATCCACATATTAAGCCTCTAACTTGTAAATACATGTATAATCATATTGTAGTTAGTTTTGTTCAGTCCTGCAAATACAACAGCTAGGAGTTAACGAACATTTAAAATAATGATGTTATATTATTAGTGTGCAATGAAAGTTTTTAAAGAAACCTGTTGTTGCATATCGGGTACGCTATCAAACATAGAAACCCATTTAAACTAAAATTAATATTTAATTCACAAATATTAATAAATATGAAAATATTTTATTCTTCATTTACTTGGGATGTTGCATCTGGCTTGTTTGGTAATTCATGGTGTGCTTGAACTTGGTGTAGTGAATGTTTTTGATTTATTTTGATGAAGCAACACACTACGAAATCTGGGAGTGTTACAATAAATAATTCTAGACACAAATATATGTGTAATGGTATAAGAAAAATTAAATAATGTTTCACAAAATTTAATTTTTTTTTTAAAATACACGCATGAAAAACCAATGTGCTTCCCAGAAACAGAGCTGAAATTTGACCACACTATCATAAAAATTCAAATTTATTATGTTTTTAAGTTGATTTATAGTATATGGAAACCACTAGGTCGTCTCTCAAAGAGATTTCAGGGGTTTAGTTTTTGCATTTTTAATATGAAGTACTAAATGAGGGGGTGGTTTTAAAACAGTTTAAAGAAAATGACTCAATTTAAGGATTTTAATAGTTGATAAATAAAAGTGGTGTCTTAGAATTATGAGATAAGGAGATCATTTAATGTTCAATATACATATTGGCAAGTTTATCATTCTGAAAAATACTCATGGTTTAATGGAGACCTTTGGTTTAGAGTTGTCAAGATCTCAACCTCCCTCTTTCCTCTTAAACGATGCTCAAAGTACCACCCCTTGACACAACAATCATGTCGTCAAGGATTGGGTATCAAGCATATAAAATAATTTCTACCATATATTACTTAAATATTATGTATGTGTGAGAAAAATAGGACTCTGGCCTTGTCTAATCAGAATAACCCAAGATTCCGTCTTTAAATCTTAACCCAATTAGTGTTGAAATAAAAAGCATTCTACTTAATTATGACAATAGAAATGTAATAATAGGAGAATAATGTCAGGATCATAAATAATTAAAATATTTCGAACACAAATTACACAGAACTAGTAGATGAAAATGTTCCCTAAGTCCCTCCCATGGGTGTGTATCTCCATTAAATTGATCGTTCACAGTTTAGCTCGGCATCGTGAGAAGGAGGAAGCACAGGTGAAATGTTGCTTTCATCCATGATCCCCCTATGAGGATAGGGGCCTCAATAACTACTTGGATGAGAATTGTTCTGATTTGGGTAACTAAAATAGCATATATTTGACTCCTAGTCGAACATTAAAATGAGGTGCCCAAGGTTCCATTTAATAGGAAAATGAGAAGGTTGTTTTGAGCACACAGCTTTCTTAAAACCAATTTACACATGGGTTTCAACCTACATAAAGCCTTATCTCACTTCAGATAAAATAATAAAGATGTATCACCACCTATTTTACATCCTTGATGAATGGCTCATATAATTTGGACTACTAGAGCCTGAGATATTGACAGATCCCAACACACAACTTTTGACATCGTGCTAATCCGATTTGCTAGACATATCTGGTCGGTTAGGCCACCAGATGACCGAACATGTCATGGTATTATGCATATGAAATGTAGAACAACGAATTATGAACCATACCACCAAATTTCATATCATTTTGATGCATGATCAAGTGGAAGTGTGCAGATTAATTTTCTAGTGTGCTTGGATCTATGTTGTTTGGATCATTTTTCATGGACATCATCATGGGTCCTCCAAATCACAGTCACCATCAATGAAATTATCAAAACAAGAAAAATTGTCCTTTATAATAGTGATAAACACAAAATAATTGGATAAAACATGAAGTGAATTTTGTTATTAAATTTATAATTTACAATACAAATTCAGTTTAATACAATGGTATAAGGGTGAAAATGTCACATTGAATTGTGTTTTGATCAGTTACTCCATGTGTAACTGAGATGATTACAAAATAAGTTAGCCATGAAGGTTACAGTGTAAGGTAAATGTGAGGGTTTAAAATTATAAGTTATCCATGAGTGTAATGAGATTATGTAAATAATTCCCCAAGATACTTTTATGGGTCTATTTATGTTCTATATGTTTTGCGTTAATCTGAAGGAAATATCATATTTCGCAAAGTAAGTTTATATGGGTTTCATGTATGACTTTTTGAAAATAATTTCATACATTACAAGTATTCATGGACTAATGTTTTATTTCGTACTTTTTAAATCCCTTACTAATATTTTTTGTTCTTATCCCATGTTTTTTAGTGATTTTCAATGGTTATAAGGATCTGTACGAAAACTAAGGAATCGAAGATAAATGTTATGAAGATTTTCAAAGGATAACATGTTTTTTTTGAAATGATTTATATTTTAGAATAAATGAATTCTATTTTTTGGTATCTTCTATATATGAATGTGGAATTTTATGAATGAATTATGTCCCAATTATATAAAACTCTAAACATGAAAGAAACCTCAATATAAATGGAAGTGACTACATCACTAAATATTAAAAATATGGGTTATAATAACGATGCATCCATAAAATTAAAGTGTCATCTTGCACATATACCACAATTGTAATCCCACATTTGCCCTACCACTAGTCTATCCCCCCTGTGTAAAGTTGTTTTCATGATCGGTAGCTACCCATCTACAATAATTTGTTATATCATCCTACCTACTAAATCTAATTTTATTATAAGTAGAATATTTTTGAATGTCCCAAAAAAAAATTTAATAATACATTCAATAGAGTCTTCATTAATAATAATTACACATTTCAAATACTGTATTCATCCATAATAACTCTATGATATTAATCCAAAAATTCCTTCAATTAATTTTACCATATATTGTAAAAAAACCATTATATAAAACTCTTGGTGATAATAATATATCAAATTATTGCATTGACATTCATGTATTAAAATAAAAAAACTTCCATAGTATGAACATTTAAATTATTGATGAAAATTTACATTTTATTTAGTTTTTAATAATTACTATTGGAATTTATTGAAATAAAAAAATTTCTTCATTTTAAAAATGAACTTAATTATGATAAAGAATTATTTATTAATATTACTTTTAAGTTTATATGAATTTTAAATTATTTTGTGAAATAAATTCGCATTTTTTTGTAACAAAAACTCAAAAACTAATTAAAATAATACTTGTAGTAATAATAAAATTTTGATTAATTTCGATGAATTATAAAACTTATTATATATATATCAATAGTTTATTATTACAAATATTATTAATAATAATACATAGTATTATTAATGTTTATTCTAATTGGTTATCAGGTTATAACCATCATTTAATAATTATTATTTCATATATTTATTATTTTATAAATGATATCATAAAATAAATAATTGAATAAATATAATAAAGTTCATAAAGAATAATATACGACGATGAATTATTAGAAATAAGTATCTCATAAAAACATGTGATGGTTATTTTTTGGAAAAACAATCTGAAAATAAGATTATGTAAGCAATCCCAATGGACTAATGTCGGATTTATTGGAAAAACGTTTGTTCATGGTTGTTGATAATAAAGTAGGTATTGTTTGTTGTAAATGAACATAGTCAATGTTAAAGACCATGTTTAATAAGGATGCTGACAAGATGTGATTTGATATAATAATTAAGAAAGATAAATTTTTTTAGAATAACATTGTTGACAACATATGTTGAAGAAATGTTCAAAATGGCCAATGTGGTGAAGTGTTTCTTTGGGAGAATAGTAGTTCACAAAGTGAGGACCAAGATGAAGATTCTTAGAAAACTCTTATAGACTCAATAATTATATTATGTCTTGTAAAAGCAGGACAATGTAATGATTTTCCATATTGAGAACCATGTGTAGATGTCTAGAGACATACCCTAAGTGATGTTTGTGTAATTATAAATATATAATGCTAGGGGATATGAGAGGTGATGATTTAATTTCCTTGTGCATGGGTAGTAAAATAATATTGTCCCCTTGTGTAAGAGAAGCATTGAAAATGCATAATGTTAAGTAATAAAGGGTACTTATGGTAATATAAAATATGTGTATGTTTGAGTACAGGTACTTGTAAAGATTTGTATAGGTATAAGAATCTTATGTACGGGTAAGATGACCTGTGTAAGGGTAAAAAGATCTGTGTAAGGGTAACAGAAATTTCATAATTGTGTTTAGGAAAACTGTTTTAGGATAAATAGACTTACATAAGGGTAACCTATGTATATAAGGGTTCTTGGTTATTCTTCATAAGGGTAACCCGTGAATCGATTTTACATGAATCCTGTATGTGTAGGTAAAAAATACTACGAAATAGAAGAAAATAACAATATGCAGCCTATTTAAAGTCAAGATAGTGAGAGCCTTCACATTTTTTAGAGGTGTGATATACACCATCAAATATGTTTGAAATGAGTTTATTGTGATGGTTGTACCATAAATAATCAATCACATCCCATGAGAAATAGGTTTTCAACAAGGAACTTATGTGATATTTCCCAAGCATGATCAATGTATCACTTAGAGGGGGAGTGTTGAATTAGTGATATCTTTCAATTTTATGTTTCCTTGATCTTGAAACAAAAACCACCTATTATTAATGATTTTTCACATTTCTCTGAACAAAAAAAATCATACACCCACATGAACACATGTATTTACAAGGTTCACAACTCAAATAATGTATCTACATCATTGGAATGGTTTGGAAACAATACAATACCACACAATACACTAGAAAACATTTATTTTGTGTCTATACAAACATGTAGGATATACTATTACAATGATGTAGCACTGTGATCAATACAACAGTTTATGTGCTTCTTCTAGAAAAAATATCGCAATACAATTTTTTGTGATATATAATAAAACATTCATCAGTTATTTCGAAACATGTTACTGTGAGATTTAATCACCTTGCTCTTATAAAATCGTCAAAAAAATTATTCACATTACTACCCAAAATTAGGTTATAACAACTTTTGAATTTATAATGATGCTCAATCATATGTCACAGTTTGATTGATCATTTCTAAAATATATATCTGTCATAATTACAGTGAATAAATTTTGAACATATTCTACCTCATTCTGGAAATCTCAGTTCAATTTCCGAATCTGATCTGAGAACCACTAAATGAGATCTTCCTTCTTCTTCTATGAAGAAAACTTCCACAAGAAAAGACTATTCGGATACCTATCCCTTCTAAATGATCATAATTTATCTCAAATCCTTTGCACATGAAAAGTGTACTAATCCATTAGAATGTACAATGTAATACACTCGTTTTATAGGTTCTCCAATGGTGGTTTATGCAGTTATATGAATGATTTCCCAGTCAACCAAATTTCTAAAAACATGAATTTTCCATTAATTTCAGCTTCATATTGTTCTTATTCAATTCTTCTCAACTATTCTTGATTATTATAGACACTTCTTTAATCTTAGGAAAATTTTATCTTGTTTCATACTTTAGAAAAAAACTTCATTCTGATTCCAATCATCATTTTTATTTTATCATTATGAGGAATATATATGTATAATAGAATATTATTCATTAGGATCATCAATACATATTAAATAGATGAATAAAATATAAATTTTTATTATGTTTCTTATTACCAACATCAGAACAAGAAATATTGAAATCATTCATCCATAAACATAGTCACAACTTATAAATATTATTAAACTTCCATTGAAATTCCTAGACACTAGGTTCAAACAACCGTGATAATAATCTGTCAATATTTATTTCATTATTTTTCCTCAAAATAGTGAAATTTTGATTAATGAAGTTATTTGTTTTAGCCTATGTATTATGGAAAATTTTCAATCCCACTTCAACGTCATGTAGTCACCTCCAGTCCCCTTCTTGTCTAATAACTCATGAACTAATTAACTAACAGATTAGAACCCCTTTTTCTATTGAACTAAATGACTAGAAATAAACCTGATGAAAATGATTGACAAAATTGTTTACCTTCATCCAGTTGAAAAGTCTCGGAATTCTTATAAGCATCGATCCCACACACTCTCCACATACACATTTATTTCAAACTTCTCGGCCTCTAATGGATAGATGGTACACCACATCCGATGGATCAGTGCCAGTGATAACTTATTTACATTCCTAGTTATAGTGAATACAAAAATACAACCTTCACTAAATTATTTATCCAAAAATATTTATCTAGTGGCTTATTAGTAGGAATAAAAATCAATATCTTCATCAAATCACATTTAAAAAAAATCCATCCTTCATACAATTCCGCATTTGTTATTTTCACATTTATATACTGAGGATTAAATAATTTGACTTTAGGAAATTCATTATTACAAAAACATCTTCTTGTAATCACCATGAATTCCTAAAATTATGAACATTTATGATTTGAATATAATATTCCAGATTATATTAGAATTTATTTAAACTTCCCATTAAACCTCAATCAGATTGTCATCACTTGTTCTCCCACATTTACCCATAAGGCATTCATCACAAGTTTCTTAGACAACGTATGATATTTGAGAAAAAATATAACAAGAACGAAACATCAAATTTATATTATATCCATTCATAATTTGATTATCATTAGGAATAAAAGATCATTTTGAACTCAATGTTTTTTTGCACCTTTTCTCCCATTCCAAACCTAAGGCATGTCTGAAGAACCTTTTCTATAGAAAAAATAATTCACAAACTGATAGAATTTATTAATAATTTTTCATCAAATATTATGATTATGATTCATACATTTCTATCATCAGATTACCAAAACATAAAAAGTGAGCTTATTTCATTTTCTATACAAAAAACGACAACACACTGCAAAACATTCAGTACAAAGTCCTTTCAGCTTTTGAACACAACTTCCATGCCGATATGTCTATATAATCTGCCAATTTGGATTTTTTTTCAATCAATATTATTAAATTACTACACTATGTAACAAAAATAATTGAATTAATTATAAATAATTCTAAGTGTACGTAGACTAAATCATTGTTGGAAACAAGAATTGTTGATGAAAAAACAATGTAGTATAAAAGTAGTGACTTATAAAACTTCATTGTCTTTTATTCACCTATACCTTTACTTCTTCTACTCACCTATAGATATAATTATCCTACAACCTCTCTTACAAACTACTAGACTAGTTCACACACTTACATGTTGAGTTATCATCTTACCCCTAACTCCCCCAACATACTTGCTTCATTAAAAGGTTTACCACATATCAATTGAAAGATTTTGGAAACATTATCCCCATTGACTATATGATCCAAATAATATATGTGGGTTGGAAGAAAAACACATATCCAAACCGTTATATGTAGATGTTTTGAACCACATGGCCAATAGCATTTTTAAAAATATTCCTTCGATAAATTTTTTGTGAGAATGTCAGCAACCTGTTCTGATATAGGAACATAATTCATCACCAATTAATTTTTCTCCACATTACCTTTAATGAAATGATATATGATATCAATAAATATTTAATGAGAATGTTGAATATTATTTATTTCACGGTTGATGGATCTTTGATTATCAAAGACCTAGATTAAGGGTAACTTCACATCAACAAGTAAGTCTTCCAACTGGATTCTGAAAAGATTCAATCACATTTTTCAGCCCAAATTTTGAATAGAATAAGTATCTGTCATATCAGTTGATGTTACACTTGTTTGAACATTTCGATGTTGATAACTAAATTTATTTTTACCTTACACTTGATTCCTCATCCTATGATGATATTTTAGCGATTTTTTATCATAACCAGAAATATCTATGTTGGATAATTTCTTTTTTGAATAATAGTATTATTTTTTTTATCAGGATCAATATTCATAAAAAAATTTCTTTCTTCATCTTCATCTTTCTTATATACATAAGTTATTTTAAAATAATAGTCGTCTTTTTCGATAACATCCTCATATATAGTGTAAAATAATCTGAATTTCTCTTTTTTGAAGCATTAATATCCTATTCCTTTTATAGAATAGTGATTAAAAATTCCCTCTTCACATATATACTGAAACATTACATTGATTCCACCATTCTTCTTAATGATTATAGACTCTTAAAAACCCAAGGTGCTTCAAAATTTGTGTTTTATCCTATAAAAAGATCATATGGATACATATTTAAACTTTTATAGCAGAAACATTAGATTTTGATTTAAAAAATAGTGCTCACGGGTTTCCTCTAAAAGTAATGTGAGAGATCAAGTACTAGTAACATTTTTCCCCATTTCATCCAAAATTTTATTTTTCCCTTTCATAAACACCACATAATTGATGATTGTATTGTATACTAAATTCACGATGACATCCATGATTATCAAGATAACATTCTAACTCTTTATTTTTGTATTCACTCCCATTTTGTGTTCTCAAATTCATCACTAAAAACTCGCACTTATTCTCATATTTTCTTCAGAAACATTTGATCATTATCCGAGCATCAAACTTATGATTCATATAAATAACACGAGTAATACGAGTAATGTCATTAATGAATGTAATGCGTTACTTATCTCAAGAGTTTGTTGATTTCTCATCAGCCGAAAAATATTAGAATAAATTATTTCCATTGTTATTTTTAGAAAAATTTCAACTAATATATGCATAATGTTTGTAATATATTATTTTTGGAAAATTATGAAACACGAATCACTAATTCATTACATATCAAGAATTCCACGAACACGCTCTATCTATGATATATTTCTCACCTTTCACTAAAACATTTGTCTCAACAATTTATAGTAGAAATGTTTCTATTCTATCATACATAAGTCACAATTGTTTTGAAACTAACAAACATGGAACATGTATCTTTTTGTACTTTGGACAATTGTTAAAAACATTAAATCTTCATATATTTTCACAAGAAACCCATATTTCATGAAAATAACTTTTCTTCCTTCATGAAAATGTTGTGAATAACTCTATAATGTTTTCTTCATCCCATCAACAAACAAAGAGTTCATGAAGTTTATCTTTTCTTCTCCATTAATAGCAGACCCAACATCTTGGATTCTGATGGATTAATCATTTCCCAATTTCACTGTTTCTTATTTTTAATCATTCTGATTCATCAAAAATGTTAAGGCTTCAATCACATTATAAGAACATACACAATAGAGAATTCATGGTAATTCTCTTTTTGTGTATTTTAGAGTGATTTCTATAACATGATATTTTTCTTTCCCGTTAACATTCTTCAAATCCAGCTTCTTAGAAATGTTATAAGCATTTTTTTCTTTAAAAAAATATCAAAAATTTTTTAATTATGTTTAGGTTGTTCATATATTTTATGAATAGTTTCCAATGGTTGGAATCTATATTTAACATTAACACAATCCTTCCCATATTTCTACCAAAAATAATTTTTAGTATTAATCCATTGAAAGGATTTACACCTATTTAAAATTATCCGTCTATATTTTTTTGAATAGTACTAATGTTGTTGATTAAAAAAACAATTTTCCATATTGCCGAAATCACCATAATTCTTCAAGTACCCATAAAAGACTATTTACTTTTGTAACTTCTATATGGTCTGAATTTGTTAAAATGATTCTTCAAAACGTTCGGATCTTTCTCATCATAACTTTTTTAACTACTGGCCATTCTATAATCACGTAAGAATTTTATTTTTCAAATTCCTTTTAAATATAGACTTATCATAACGATTAATATTATAAACTATTTTTAGATTCAAGATTTTTAGAATCTTATAACTTCTTCACTTTTTTTGATTTGGCCAAATAAAATACTCACTAATCATTTTTCTTCAACAAAAGAATTTCAAATTTATTATCAACCTTTGAAATAAATTTTTATTCTTTATAGGTTCACCCTTTCAAGATATTTCACCAACTTCATAGATAGATTACTTGAAACGTGTATCCCACTACACACCTTTAGATATTATTTTCAGACAAGTTCCAATTATTGTTATTTTTCTTATAGCATAAATTTTAGCTGTTCATAATGATTATTTTTGTTACTGAATAGATTTAATTGGTTCATAAAATTCATCCAACAACTTAATTAATCATCACGAATATTTTTTTTGATTTTTTTATGGAGCGTTCAATTTTCAATTTCCCTATCTCTTTTTCAAGACTTATAATCTTTCATAGAAATTCATTCAATTATTTTTTCAAATGAAATTCTAATTGAGTATAATATTTTTCATAACCTCTACTTATGAACACTTAATTGATAACTATATCAATGAATGAATTCTCTCTAATATTCTCAAAAGACTTTTAAAATTCATTTGTACTGTATAATGTTTTTATCATTATTTGAAAAAAAATCTTATAGAGATGGATTTAGAGAATTATTTATCTTTCCCTTTGGAATAATATTCAGCCTTATCACCATGTTTCTTCCAATATCTTCTCTCCCTTCTATAATCATCGTCAATTTTTCATTTATTATTTATTCATGGAAATTTTTATCAATGTTCCCAAAATATACATATTCAAATAATTTTATGATACATTTCCATTTATATTTTCTTTTACGCCATTTCAAATTTTTAGAAAACATGTATAAATATTAACCATGATTTTTTCATCTTTATATTCAAAATTAATTAGATTACTGTAAAGATCATTTACAGATAGAGTTTCAGTATCTCAATCATATGAAAAATAATTCTCATGATCATTAAAAAAAATATTCTTCCTAATTTTAACCAAGACATGTGATGGTGATAGAAATATCATTCACTCTTGTAAAGAAGTCACAACTAGATTCATAATCACCCATTTTGAGATCTTCATAAATTAGCCTACAAATTTTTATCTTGGCGTTCTTCACATCTGTATTGCCTTTATAAATGATATTCTACTATTAATTGATACCATTGGTAGTATCAACTACCTTCACTCTTAGAAACATATTTTTGGAGAGTGATGTGATTAATTAATTCTTTTCTCCTCCATCATTCTCAAGATTCTTCTTATCTAAAAATGTACAACGGAATTTTTCATCAATTAGAGGAAATATTTTTACAGCATATTCCAAAATATCACACCAATGATATATAAGATAAAGAAACAGTCTATGTTTCATGATATTATAATTCATCCCATTTAATAATGAAATACTCTTTTTTCCCAAAATTTATAATTTTCACCACAACATATCAAAAAAAAAACATTAGTAATGTGTAAAAGAAGGGAAACTTTTCTTAGATACATATGGATAGTGCCCAGACATGATTAATATATCACTATGGTGAAGAGGGGTAAATTAGTTATATCATTTTATTTTATGTTTCCTTGTTCTAGAGAAAATATTCACCTCATGGTAACTATTAATCAATTCACTCAAACGAAAACAATCACACATCCATAGGAAAACAAGCATTTATAAGGTTTTCTACTCAAAAAGAGTTGCTAATTCCTTGGCAATGTTCCGAAACAATCCAATACAACACAATACACAAGAAAACATTCTATTTTAAGGATACTTACATGTCTGATACACATACTCAATTTTGTATAACTATGATAAATACAAAAATGAATGTTCTTCTTCTAGAATAGGTAATATATTACTAGTTTTTGTAACCAGTAATGAAAATTTCACCAGTAAGTCCCAAATATGTTACTGTGCTACTTAATTAACTTCCACTTATAAATCAATCAAACAAATTCTTCAAATATTTACCCAGTAGTAGGTAATAACTTCCCTATAATTCTCAATGATTCTCTGTCTGATTTTCGAGTCCAATTCATTAGTCTGATTTCATAGCCTAAAAATATAACTCTTCCATAATACCACTAAAACAATTATTATTTTCTTCTACATAAGTATTAATATCTATGTCTAATTTCCTAGATTAATATAATTACCATTGAATATAGTCTTCCTTCTTCTTCTTTTATCCAAAAAACATCCTAATGAAAAAACTATCTGGTATACTATACTTTCTAAAACCTTATATCTTATCTCTCTTCCTCTATTAATTTACAATGTACTAATCCGTCAAAAAGTACAAAGTACTTTCATCCTTTTATAGTTGCACCAAAACCGGTTTAGGAGGGAATTTGAATGTTTTTCCTACTCAACAAGATTTCCTAAAAATTAACATCCCCCTTCATTTTGAGTCCATATTTATCTTATTTAATGCTTTTCAAATATATTTGATTTATCTCAAAACATTTCAAATCTTGTCACAAATACATCTCACTATAAAAATTCGATGAAATCTTTATCCTAATTCTGATTATCATTCTAATTTTTTTTATTACGAAAAAAAATGTTTGACAATAATTTCCTCATTAGGTTTCCCTATAAAAATTGAATATATAAAAAATAGATGAATTATCATAATGATGATCAGTGAAAAAAATATTACATGAATAACTGGAATCATTTTTTCATAATCGTAGTCGTGACTTCTAATGATTCTTACTCTTTCCTAGAAACGCATTAGCACTAGCTTCAAGAACCATTAAAAATAATTTGTCAACATTTATTTTCTTATTTTTCCCAAGACCGTTGATCCTGTGTTTCATAATGTTATCAGTGTTATCCTATGTATTATGGATTAGTCTCTATCTCACATTGATGTACTCATGTTAACTCCAAACGACTTTCTGTCTGATAACTCTTGACCATTTTAAAAAATAGATCAAAACACTTCTTTATATTGACCCAATTTAATACAATTTAACCTGATGAAAATGGTTTACTACATTTTTAGCCTTTATCTAGTTGGCTTTTCTCTGCCTTTTTATTCACATTTGTCCCAATACTCTCTATATACAAATCTATGTCAAACTTCTCTGCCTCTGATGAATCAGTGGCGTGATGTATTTGAGGGACTAGTCCCATCAATAAATTCATTACATTCTAAACTATGGTGAAAAAAACATCCTTCCTTCACAAATGACATTCTCTAATTAATTTTATCTTCTGACTCATTGGTCTGACTGAAAACTAGAATCTTCATTTTCTCTCATTTCAAACAAAAATTCTTATCCTTCAAAAAATTGTACATATGGTATTTTCACACTAATATAACGAGACAAAAAAATTTACCTCAAAACATTTTTTCTTGTAATTATTTATTCATGTAATCATGAATTCTTCATGACATTATGAATATTTATTATTTTATAACATCTTATGACATACATTCGAATGTATTAAAACTTCCCACAAAACCTCAATCAGATTGGCAGCTCTTGTTCTCCCCCATTCCATCAGAAGACATTAATCACAAGTTTCTCAACAAAATCAAGATATTTAAGAACATATATAATTGAAAATCATCAACAAATTTACATTTATTATTCACATAATCTGATTATCATTACGATCAAAACATTCATTCTGATCTCAAGATGAGTCCGATGAACCATTTCTCCCATTCTGGACTAAAGGTGAGTCCATTGAAACTTTTATCTAGAAAAAATACATCACAAAATATTGTAATTTATTAACCTTTTTGTGTAATGTCTTGTAATTACTATTAATCCTTGTGTATCATTCATCTGCTTACAATAACTTTCAAAGTGAAGTGATTTTTTTTCTTGACAACAAAATAGAACACACTGAAAAACATTCAGTACAAAATTCATCTATTAAAAAAACGTATATCCAAATTGGTCTCAAAATTATGTCAATGCTGAATTGATGAGTGGGGATTTTCTATCGATATTATTCCATTTAAAAAGTATTCATTCAATATATATGATGTTATGTCATATTAGTGGGTGTTTATAAATACATGGAGGTCCCTCCACCATGGAGGAATTATGCTATACTGTAACATCCTTGTTTGAATATATGAGTATATTTTCAGAGAATATTATCCATAAAAATGTAGATAATGTGTGTGGTTATTATTAAATAGGTGGTAAAATAAATTTTGTGAATTTTTATGATTATAGTCCTTATAAAGTTTAATGTTCATTACCATGATCATCATTAATACACATTTGCTTTTTCATATTTATAGATATTGAAATACTTTATGAATGAAACAAAAACTCAATGATAGATATACCATTGAAATATTAACAATAAGATACAACTGAAAATACATATTGGATATAGGTTTCATCTATTAATATTAAAATAATAGTTTTAGCCCATGTGATAATGATTGTTAGAGAGAAGAATATTTTTATCACATGTGATATCCCATAGTAGAATAAAATATGTGAAGATATTTTGTTTGAGAGTTATGAAAGATATAGATAGAACTGTATAGAGAACACATTTACTTATACGAATCTAACATATAAATGAGAGTTTGTTCCATTGTGTTGATAGATGTCTTGAAAAATTGGAAACTGTTGATGATCATGGCAATATAGAACAAGGTTTTTGTTATTACTATATCAAAGAAGGGATTTATCTAGAGATATTATGGGAAGAAGAAGGTTATGCATCTAGGTGATTTTAGAATAGTTGGAGAAATATCCCAGAGGGACTTAAATAGAGCATATATATTGAATTTTGTGTTTCATGATAATGATGCTGGATAATTGGACCTACATATCCATAAAATATTATGGATGGCCATTCCTCTAGTAGTGATACAATGAAATTATGTTCAAGGGAATGAATCACTAGAAGAAAAAAGATATCCATAAACCTATTAAGGTAGTGAGCTTGGGGATATATGTGTCATAGCCCAAAACATTATAATTGGTGATATTCATAGTGATTTTGGTGCATGGAACAAAGATAAATCATGCTCCTTGGATGTAGATCCATGAGGATGAACTATGTTAATACTCAAGTTTATATTTAATTAATTCATCCACACAAAAATAGATTATGAAACCGTAAAAATATCTTGTTAATGATCATGAAAGAGTGACCCTCAAGGATGAATGTTTATGATACTATTGGGAAACTGATATTTTTAAGTTGTATGTGTTTTAATTGAAGAATAATTTGTATACACTAACCACTCTCTCTTGGTAATCTCACTCCATGTCCCTTGGATAAGTACAACAATTGGTATCAAAGGGATATGTTCAATTTTGGATTATATATTACTCAGAATTAATCTAATGTTGTGTGGAATATGTTATCCACAATAAAAGATCATTTCATTGACAAAAATAATTTAAAAACATGAAATACTGATTTTATAAAATTAATAGATGATTATCTTGAATTTTCATGATATGTAGTAAAATTTTTAATTTTTATTTTAATGCAACATATATTTATCATTAAGACCGATCCATTTTTTTTATAATTTTAACATCACTAAAAGTGGTATTAAAGGAGGATCTCTATTAATAATTATAATTAAATATGAATCACTATATGTTCTCTAAATACTTATACATACAATTGGATTATTTTTTGAATAGTATAATTTCTAAGTGAGAGTTTCCAGTTATCAAACGGAATGAAGAATAAAATCAAGATGAAGTTATCTCAAATATTGTGTTCTTTATATGAGGTAAAACGTTAGCATAATTTTATTTATAATTTTTACAATTTATTGCTGAAAAGATGTGAAATTATATACTCTCTCTTGGATATAAAAAGGATATGTAATTCTAGGTATTAAATAACAGAAATATCAAGTTTCAATTCCAAGGAATGTTCATGTAACGATGAACATGATCAATGGAGAATCACACATGAAGTGTAATTTTTGATGTTAGAGATGTTGTACCTTGAAAATGAATGATTTATAAATTAATAAGTATCTTTTGATTTCATCATGCAGAAAAAGTGAATGAAGATAAAATTTTAAAGAGACATGATTGAAAATATTTCCCTATATATCTCAATGAAAATGGAAATGGATAAGGTGTTTAAGGATAAAATAATACTTATAAAGATATATCATGAAGAAATGAGACAAATATGTATTGATGAATCTTCAAATATGTAGGTGATTGAATCTTAGTTGAATTTAAATGACATAAAAATCATATAACATTATGAGTATATATTATCCCACTAAATATATCATTAGTGTAAAGAATGGTTCTATATCTAAAATATTGATGAGTTTATTTTATCCATAAAAAATCTATAAGTGTGGTTCCAAAAATAAAGGAATCATCCAATTGATTTTATTGTAAACAGTTGTGGTCACATCATAAGCAGATGATTCAAAGACAACAAACCAAATTATTTTAGAAGAACTCTAGTAGTTCCACCATCTCAATGATGGAGATATCAAATGAGTTATGTTTTTTATGGTACAAGTCTTATTTTTTTAATCATGGCCACATAGAATGAATGTAAGGGTAAAGAATCATTATAGAGACACTTCACTCCTATAAATTTCAAGTAAATTTCAAATACATGAAAATGTTCTATTATGATTGATAATAGATTCAATGTTTGAAAGGATAAAATTGATCATAAACAGATGGTGTACTATGAATAAAAATCTCAGAACTCAAAATGACTCTCTTGGTGGTATGGAATAAGAATCTAGATAGAAAAAAAAAAGTTTTTTTTATAGCAATAAACAATGTAGAACAGAATACGATATTGACTCCACCATGAAAGTTGTATTACAATTTATTTTATTTGGATTTCATGGAATGGTTTTAAAATTTGATCCTATAGAAACCACTAAGAGGAAATAGCGAAAAATGAAATTTAGAGGAAATCCAAAGGTGAGATCAACTGGTGTTGAAACCTAAGAAGATTATTATTCAAGTGTGATCGATTTCACAATTATAGAATATCCCTAGACAAAGAGGGATTAAAATGATAAAATGCATGTAAAGAAGATTGTAATAGGTATCACACAAAGGAGATCTAATGGGAAGTGATTTATATTTTTGGTTACAAGTGATGATGAAAAACATGAAGAGTTGATTGTATTCCTTTATTGAAATATGAAGGGAAATGGAAATATTTAAGGTAATAAGATGTATCATTATAACTATACATATTCCTTAACTTATTGAAAATAAAGGTACTTTTCTTGACAAATGTTTTATTGTGTTTAATATATTGTTATGTGGTGGAAAATTAAGGGTCATATATGATTTATATGGGGATTGTGCATGAAAACACATAAACTAACATTATAGAAAAGAAAAAGTGGTTTGATATTAATTACATTATGGACAAAAAGAAATGGGACCCATTTTGTACACTAACATTTGATATTAAAACAAACGTCAAGCAATAATTTCCTCAAGGGAGTTTTTATAAATATCAAATGCCATTAAGATGTATCATCAGTTTTTGCAGCATGTAATGATATAAAATTCATGGAGTTAAAATGATATAATTGTATTAAATTGAATCCCTCTTAGAACAAGTGGTGTGAAATTTTTATCATGTGGTATAAATTATTGTTTCGTGTGATATAATTCTAACAACATTGTACATTAATGTTATAAAAAAATGAAATTATGTTAATTGTATGAAGAACACCTATCATGGGGTGGAGAAAAAGAAAATTATTTTCCACCTTATGGGTGTTGTAGTAGTAGATAGAAAATTCATCTAAATGGAACAATTTTTTAATATAGTTTTCACAAGTGAAATAATAAATAAAAGAAAAATATTTCTATGACTATTAAAGTGAATGAAGATGGATTTATAAATTAACATTAGAGAGATGTTATTGGGTTTTTGTTTATATTCCCTATCACAATGATATCATAGTCCTTTTAGAATAATTCTATTGTATTTATTAAATGGTTTAATGAATGGATTAATAGCAATTATTCACTTTTCACACTTGATTAAGAATTATAATTATGGTAAGGATCTCAAACAATTTCCTTGTCTGGATTATTCTCCTTCTAATGTGTGGATGTTATAATGGGTCTTCCTTAAATTATTTAGGTAGTGCCTAATTTTTTATTGAAATTTCCATACATTTTTTTAATTTTTATTGAAAAAAATTTCCATACATGAATGTTAGTCTACTATTCTTTCCTCATATATTTTGCAATCACTATGCACTGCTACACTTGATTCTAGAAAATGAAATATGTGTTATCCAAAACCATGAATTGGTAGAACAAATTTATGGATCGAGATAATTTAAAAATTCATATTTAAAGAAAAAACATATTTAGTTTAAATTATAATATTAATAATTGAATGCCAAACAATAAACAGAGATTGTAGAATTTCATTAAAATAATACTCAAGTAACAAAATGGTCACCTCCCCTTTCCCCAAACACAGGATTATTACACCCCACAATTTATGGGGTACCATTGTAGAATAATATATTCAAATAAGGATGAAAATAAGTAGAATTAAAGGAAAAAAGCAATAGATAACCAGAGTGGGGAGATAGGAAGCTGGATTAAATTATAATTCTATTCTACATGGATGATTCTTCCACTTAACATATTCACCCAAAATATCTAGCATGTGCCTACCCCCTAGTATCTTCATTATTATCTAACTTCCCCCAATAGTTTATGCCCCTATAAGATCTAAAATAGTATAATTTTAATTATCATTGATATGTGAGTTGGCCTCATTTCATTTGAATATTTCTATATCTTTTGGCATTTTATTTTAGAAAATGAAATCCCCCGAGACACAAGGTCCAATATTGGAAAACACTCAATGACCAATGGTGATATAAAATATATTGTGTACAACGAGATTCAACATGGACTTCTCTACAAGGATATAGTGTATATTGAATGTATGTCGAGTTAGTAGTGATTCTATTGTGGTTTTGAGGATCATACAAGGTGAAAAGTGGTGAATTGAATCGTCATTGATCCCTTAGACATTCATAAGGGCTAGAGGAAGCTCCAATAACAAGATGATAGTTGATAATTTTTCAATGGGGGTCACGGTGGTTGTATGAGTTCCCTAAGGTAACACATGGTGATCTAAAGACTCAAAATATAGATTTGGATCAAGACTGAGCTTTATTGGTGAATTTATAATGAATATTTTTTATTGTAGATCGCATTGTTCATGGATGAGAGGTAGTAACATCAGGTGTAAAGGTGGAAAAAGAGTGTAATAGGGAATATCCAAGCATAGGGTTAGTTTGACAAGGCACAATGATACCATTTTAGTTAAAATTAGAATGGAACAATAACATTTTTTCTCACATATATTTTATCCATGGGTGAGAACTAAAATAAATATCATTATATTTAAATTACCTGCCAATGATGTCCGACATTGGTCGAATGAACCCTAGCACCATCGGTGCCACCCCACTATAATAAATTCTTCCTCTAATCATCGTGTTGTCTTAACCACCACATACTGCAATTTCCTTTCAATGGACCCATGTATGATTTGGCCCACCTGTGCACTTAGTCTTCTCCACATGGTCTATGCTCCACCCAATCACTCGAGAATGGCATTCAATAGGTTTTTTTGATCTGATAACTCACTCATAGGATAGATATGAGGCATATGGCATATTTTTTTATAGTTATCATATGAAAGCCTCATTTTTAATTGAAATATATTAAAACACATAGTGTAATTTTATACATAAATAATGCTAATCATTATAAATCCCATAATTAATACACATGAAAATTAAATTTAAAAAATTCAATTAATTAGTTCATTTTAATCAATTTTAATTACTCAACTATAATTCCTCGTATTTTAGTAAAACATTAAATTTTTTTGGAATATTGATTATAAATCATTAAAAATAATTCATAAATTGTTTAAAAAATCATGATAATGTGAGTTTTTCAAATAACACTACAATTTAACTTTGATTGTCTTTAAACATTAAATATCAGTATTGAGATTTTGATGGAGCCAATGATTTTTATATTTAATTTTTAAATAATAATATTTATGTTTTATTAATTTTAAACCATATTTTCAAGTTCCCTATAAAATATCAAATTAACTTCTAATTTTACAGTGAAACTTTTTTCCAAACATTTTACATTCTCCCAATGGAAAATAATGGAACTTCACTATTAATAAATTCAATCAACTAAATTCAATATTATTAAACATTTCTTTTCATGATCTTCCTCACATTTGAATATTTTCTCTCAGAAATCACTATACAAATTCAAGTAGTGTATTCTCATATCAAGAAAATTTTCATATTTTTTATATACTTATGAACATTATAGTTTCTTTTCCTTATATATAGGAATGTTACATAAGATAATGAAGTATTACAATTAATGTTCTAATTAATATGAGTTTTTAGGATAGTAGATATTGATGTTAAAATTAAAGATTATTTATGAGGCTTATCTCTAAAGTATAAATTTGGATATCAAAAGTGAAACCTCAATGAAATTACCCCCTTAAAATTGTGACAAATCCCACTTTCCATGGTCTAATTAATGTATTGATAGATTAAAGAACAATAATTGATTTATGATAACTCATTAATTTTTTTTATGTATTTTTTATCAATTTTTTATATTTAAATTTTTTTCAAAATTAATGCGAAGAAAAATCCTAACATCCCCCACCTTACCACATATGTTTTATATAATCGGTATGGTAATGGTGATTTTTGGTTTTTTTTCAAATCACAACTCTTTATTTTCAAGAGTGGGACACAATAGATTATAAATTATGAATATGGAAACATTCTTAAAACCCAAAATTATCTCCCCAAACATTTTATTTATAATGTATAACACCCCATCAACAATGAATCTCTTTACCCCCACCCATTAACATTAAAATATAATGTAAAATACTAAGAGTAGGGTAGAAATGTATACAAATGGATTGAAACATGTCTTATTACAAACAATGTAATTCATTATCTCTAAAGTTAAAAGTGGTATCAACGATAATTTATTATCAATAAAAATATTTCAATCCTATTAAATGTAGTTTTTCATAATAATAACATTGATTTGTTTCAATAAAATTTCTAGCAGGTGACATGTCCCAGGATCACTCATGAAATATGCTCATGATAATGTAGGATGTACTTAGACTAGAAATTCTTTTGGGAATAAAAAATTTGATATATTTAAATAACCAATGGTGTGGATAATAATAATAAATCAATTCACATAAACTTTAAAAATTCAATGCATAAAACATTGTAGGAAAATTTCATCTACATTAATCAACTAATTAACTGAAATCATGATCTTTAAAATTAATATCCATGATAAAATATAATTATTCAATTATCCATTTTACTCATTTAATCTCATAAATGATGAAATATAAAACATAGTTTCATAGGATTGCAATGAAAATAAAATCTCAAAGATAGGTAAAAAAGAGAAAAAACGTAAGAATGGGTGTGAAATTTACAGTATAAATCTCAAAAGAGGTTTTAAAAATTGTAGAGAGTTTAAAAGTTAAATATAAAATTAAACCCATTATTTCAAGAGATTTAGTAATATATTCCCATTTATTTCTATTTGTGTCTTCCATGTGACTTTCATCCACAATGGTCCTATAAAATAAAAAATAACACATACGAGTGTAAGAAATATTCCATTTACTCTTAAAGGGGTGATGTGTGAGGTAACTATATAGTAAAATTGTTATATCCTAATAAAAATGTAAGTCATAGGTTTAGTTATTGAATTACCTTTTGTTAATTTCATTTTCTCGACCTAATGTCATGAGAAGAAATCCAATTCTAGAGGTAAAATCCCATGGAACATCTTCATCCTTTTTCCTTTTATTGTGAATTGGTTGGATCCAATACTTCTAGTTTGGATTATCCATTTTTTCCAAAAAACCTTTAATATCATAATTAGACACTTCATCTATTACATTTTTGGTGATGCTATAGTGTAGATGTCTTATGGTGAATTCCATAATTTTTATTCTTTTCATCTATTATAATATTGAAAAAATGGAACCCCTGATCACTAATGATGGCTCTTGGCATTCTAATCCTGCAAAATATATTGGACCCTACCAAATCAAGAAGAAACATCAGAATTATTAGTCTTTGTCACATTATATTCCACCCATTTAGAGCTATAAACAACAAAAAGTAAAATATAATATTTTCCAAATGTTATATGAAAGTTTCCAAAAAATAATTTCAAAAAATATCATTGATTTAATCAACTAAATTATGAATTTTTTGAATCACATTTCATTCAAAATATTTTCAATAAAATGATAGTTTTCACATTTTTTACAATATTCATGGTTATATTTAAACAATTTTAGCTCATAAATTCAAGATTGCAGGAATATTCTTATCATTATTGGATGTCAAAAGACTCCTCCACAAGTATGTGAATGAAAAACATTCAAAAATAGATTCAATTATAATTGTTTGTAATCATCTGTTAATGACAAGGTCATTAAATTTTTTCATTTGAAATGAATTTTAAATATTATATAATCTAGAATAAGCTTTGAGTTAATTATTTTGATCATTGTTAAGATGAGACAGTACCAGATATATGGCCATGTAATTTATTATCTTTTCAAAACATGGTACTTCACCTTCTATTATATAGAGTTTCTATATAGGTATTTGATTATTATGTGGGCTTGGTTTTTGAATTTTGGACTCAATAGTGTTGGGAAGTCTACTAAGATGATCCAACACATGATTCTCATCTCCCCTTTTCCCATTATTACTATTCATAACTCTTTATAGGGTAGAATACAACATATAACCCTTGGTTAGGTATCAAGAAAAATCATAATATACTTAGCTGATTCATGATAAGAAAATAAAACAACTTTAGTTAAAAATAAATATAACCTGAATTTTTCCAATGGAAACAAAACAACAAAAACACATTTTCAATGGATGTGTGATTAATCTAAGTGAAATAAATGTTTCTTAAGATATATTTTATTAATTGAGGTTTTCCATTTATTATTTGGGAGAGTGATTCATCAAACATTTCGTTACATTCACCAAAAATTAACTCAAAGTGTTGTTCCTAATTCAGTGGTTGTATTGTCGGTGGGGTAATCAAATTTTATTTCAACTCATAAAATTACATCCTAAAATTATAATTAAAAACAATGTCAACTTCTTTTAAAATTAATTTCTAAAAAGGAAGAGTTATCTTATAATAGTTCTAGATGAATCTTTGTTAAATTCCAAAATTCCCCAAAAATGTTCTAGAATATCTCACATAGGTGGAATATGGGAATGAATTTACCAATTAAAACATGTAAATATCCACGAAAATTTTATTTTTTGAAATGTGATGAAACTATACTATTCCCTTCTCAACCATAAAGTGACACATCTCAATGTTCAAACCCAGATTTTTTTATCTAGAAGGCATAATTTTGTAATAAAATCTACCAAAAAGAAGTTGAATGATTTTTTCTCAGGGTCTTATGGAGAAATTTATACATTAAAATATACATAAAATTCACAAAAAATTAGTAATGTGTCATTCACACTAACCATTATAACTTTTGGTCAATGGATGGGTTGGGGAAGTGGTCTTTTATAGTGCCTTGGATTAGATTTTTATTATCAGTTCATACCCTCAATCTATTTTGAAGTTCATTATTATTAATTAATTTTTACCATTTTCCCCAATGGTCAGGGCTATTTTCATGGGAACCACATGGATGAGGTTGACCCATTGTGAGTCTGAAATTTTTTAACTGATTATGGATTCCAACAATTTTTCATTCTCTTATTTTATATCGTACAATATGGTGGGGGTTTAGTCTTCTATGGTGATATCAAATAGGTATCGGTCTGCTTTTAAAAATATTCAATGAGAGAAAATTTTTGGTTTAATCACATAAAAGTTTCCTAGAATCCACTTTTTGGATTGGATGTATATTTTAAAATTCCCAACTATAGTTTCATCTTGATATATTAATCATGTTTTTTCTATTTTTAATTGTAATATTTCTCCCATCATATGATACACATAATTTAAATCAAATGGGAGTGGTTTTAATTCTATATTTTTAGTTTCTCTAGAGTTAAAACTTATTTCAAATTCTACACCTCCATAGATTGATTTTTTTTGTTTTTAATATAAATATGATCTCCCAAGGATAACTATTCTCAAAGTATACCCAAATATTTAATGGTATATGTAACTTCATCCTAGGAAATAGTAAAGAGTGAATGATTGCTCAAAAGGGTTTCTTTTAGAATCAAGAACATTGATGTACAAATTAATTTCCCACAAATCCATATACATGATTCCTTCATTAAAATTAATGATATTATATCCCATTTTTTGGAATAGTATTCCCAATATAATGGTTGATTTTTCTAGTTCTTCATCTTCCTCTATGGCGAGAACATAAAAGACTTCTAAAAAAATTAGTCCTTCAACTCCTTCAAAAACATTTTCAAAAATCTAAATTTGAAATGAGTAGGTTTATTTTTAGTTAGTAAACAAATCTTTTAGGCTTAAATTCACCTATATTCAAGTATCAAAATATATGTTTATACATTACATTGATGGAAGTACCATTATTATATAAATAATTATAAAATTCCATTGAAAAAATTGTGTTGGGAATAGAAAATGTACCTAGATATTTATTTTTCTATTAAAATAGTTCTGTGATCCTATATAAAAAAAATTCTTCTCTAGGGTTATTCCCAAATCCCCATAAATAATCATTCTCTTGGGATAAATTTATTTTTGTAATTAAGAATAAATAGGAATTTTACTGGTGGAGTCCACGTGAGATATTTCCATTTCATGTATCTAGAATTCCTCTTGAATATCTCTTTAACATTTCTCTTATTATATTTCCTTTGACTGAGTAATCCTAGAAGGGTATTGTAACAGAACATAATTTTTATACAATTATTATTTTGATAACATTTTCTGGCCTTTACATCTTTAATATTATGATGTTTTCCTCTTTCACCATTTATTTATCTTTTGGTTGGGAGGTTTGTTGTTCAAGAGTCTGTCCAGAGTTTTTAGACCCACCTTCTCTTGGTTCATCATGAAATTAATTTTATTTTGGAAAGATAATATCTGTTCCACTCTTTTTTATAATACATATATTCTTTAATGGATTTGGATTTGTTTGAGCTATAATATTTCATTGGTAATTAAACAACTTGTCTATGATATTTTCAAATTTAGGTAAAGAATTCTTCACTAAAATTTTCAATGCCTCAATATTAAATCATTATGTTTTCATAGTTTATTATATATTAGATGTGTATTTCCATATGTTTTTTAAATGGAATAGGCTGATAATATTATTGTTGGTATGGTTTATTTTACTATCATTTGAATAGAGGGGGGTTCTAAATTTTTTTTTGGAATTTTTTTGATGCCTAATTTTATTAACATCTAAATACTTGTTCAGATTTCTCTTCCCCACATGGTTAATTTTATTGAATATAAATTGGATGGGTTGTGGCTACACTAATCTCTATACCCCATATTTTAACACATTGATCATTAAAATGATGTCTTGATGATTGTAATACACATTCTTGCGGTGGGGCTAGTTGTTCACTCAATAACAATACAACCATCTATCCCACTATAATTTTCAATTATTAAATTTTAGTTTCATGTAATGGTGATAAAAAGGTATTACCATATGAATACCTCTCATACATGTGGCTATTGTTTTGAATTTTTGTGAATTTTGTGTAATCTTTTAAATGAGGGTCTGGGATTTTTCTTGTTCTTTTACTATCAATAATCCCCCAAATGATGCATCCAAGAAGTTCCTCTCATTGTCTAACAATGCGTAGTAGAAAAAGTCTTATAATTGGTTCTATTAATCTAATTTAATTAGGAATATTAAATTATGCTTCATAAAACATTCTCAATTCTAATAGAGTGTTTCACCATTATCTTTTCAGATGGCGTATATTTCCTTCTTGATTGTTGTGCTCTGGGAGGTTATGAAGAACGTTTGTATGAAGATCCATTTAATATCATACCATTCATAGATATCTATAAGATTTATGCTTTAAAACAACACAATAGTAGCCCTATCAATTGAAAATTGGAAATCCCATTCACCTAACTCACTCCTTAGCCACTTCTCTTTTCTTAATGAGTGAACAAACAAACCGAAACATTTGAATATGCCAGTTGGGGTCTTCACCTGAAGAAAATGGAACATAGGTATTACTAGAATCATGTTAACAAATAATTTGAATCCATTTGGTTGATCAATTAAGGTTAATTGGTTTTATTTTTTGGAAAATAGTTGAAAAAAAGTACCATTAATTATTTTTCTATTTTATTTCCATTATTTTGGGCACAGAGGGATCACTTGTGGTTTTAATTGATAAATCTAAATTCATTTCATCAAAATATTTAAGGTTCCTATGTCAATTCAGATAAGTCCATTATCTCTAAAAATATAATAGGGATAATTACTCATTGGAGGTCATAGACATGAATTTTTTTTGTGTTAAGTTAACACTTAATCCCCATCATAAATTCTAGTTTTAATGAACACATGTCATGTGGTGTAAAAAATGAAAATTATTTTCCCCTAGGGGTGTAGTAAAATTAGTGACCAAAGTCATATCATTGAAGGTGGGTTTTAATCATGATTCCATGAGTGAGAAAATAAATAAAATAAAAATATTTCTATGATTAGGAATGTGATGTAACATGGATTTAGTAATTTAGATGACAGACAGGTGATTTGGTTTAATTTTGGATTTCTTTTTGTAATGTTATCATTGTTCTATTATAATGAGTCTTCTATATTTATTAAATGATTTATTAAATGGATTAATAATCATTCTTCCCATTTAACAACTATATATTATTTATAATGATGATAATAATCCCAATCAATTTCTTTTATTGCATTATTATACTTTCTATGATTGAATGTCACGGTGTGTATTCCTTGTATTATTTAGGAAGTACCTAATCTAGTGTTGAAATTCTCAAAAATAAAATTTAATCAACATTTCATTCATATTGTATTCTTCAATAATTAAAAACTTATCCTCTTGAATTTAGATGGACCAATCAATGTGACCCAAAACCAAGTAAAGGGATAACAAATTTACTGATCAATGGAATTTATAAATTCATATTTAAACCAAAACACAGTCATACAATGTATAAAATTTAAATTTTATAACAAAAAACTATTCACTAAAAATATATTTAATAATTTTATTAAAATAGAAATAAATCAACACATTTTTTACCTTCCCTTCCACCAACAATAATAATTTTCTACCCCTCCATTATATGATGGAACATTGTAGAAGAAGAAGTAGAAAAAATGATGAAAATAAATATAAATGAAAGAAGGAGGAAACGAGTAGCTAGAGTGGGGAGAGAATTAGTGAAGTGACTTCTCCTTATATACTCTATGGGTTCTTCATTTGAAACATCTCTTCACCCAGAAACTCAAGTATATGTCAAATCCCTAGTAAGCTATCGAACTTATCATTTCCTCCAATGACTGATACATATGGTAGTGGCTGAACTCTCCACTTTTTAAAGGAATGAAGATGAACATAGAATTCCTTTATGTCTAATATTTCTATATCCTCATGTGATTTATTTTTTTAAAAAATGTCACCCCATCCATAGTACCCAAGGATCTATATTTGAAAACACACACAAGTATTATGTATTATGAAATTCAGTGTGGATAATGAGCATTATAGTACCTCTTCCTCAATCGTATGGCGTGCAGAAAATGAATGTCCATATGGAAATTCTTCCATGGTGGTTCTAATCCACAAAGATGGTGAAGAAGTTAAAAATTTGATCTGTAGAAATCCCTTTAGCCACCACAGGGGTAAAAATAATCTCTAGTAGAAAGTAAGGAATCAAAAATATTTAATGGGGGGTCTTGGTGGTCGTTCGAGGTCACTAAGGTCACCTATAGTGGTCTCAGGCCTCGACATGGAGATATATATCAAGTATATGCTTTGATAGTAGAATTCATGGTGAAACCTGATGGTTGCATATGACGGTAGTCATAGATGAGCGATGATGGTAGGTGTAGAGATGGTTGAGGGGTGTGAGGGAATATCCTAGTGTGGGGTTAATAGTTGCTAAGGTGCAAAAGTTCTATTTTAGTTATAATAAATAGTGATCACAAAAATATTCTCCAAAATTAGTTTTATTCATGGTTTATATCTTCCATAAATATCATTCAATATTTTTTAATAGCTAGTGAAGTCGGATTGGGGATGGAGGAGCCCTACCACTATAGAAGCCACCCCATACTAGTGAATCAATACTCCCATCTCCATGTTGGTTGACCAAAAAACTCATGTGATTTTTTTATTTTGACATACATTATCATTAACACATCTATGAACTTTTGTCACCTCCCAAAAGGTTGTGCTCCTCTCGTCCACTCGAGAAGGCCATACTTGTAGTCTACATGGTCGACTAACCTTCACATGAGTTGCCTGAGTGTTGTGTGGCCTATTGGTTGTGGGTTAGCTTGGGTTGGCCATGTTATTAAACTAAAAATACTAATAAATTAGTATAATTTCATATTTAATAATTAAAAAAGACACGTTTATTTTATAGTAAAATAAATTCAAAAAAATCCATTAAGTAATTATTTTTAATAAAAAATAATTCCTCAAATTTATTTTCATGAATTTTTGTAAAAAAAATTAATTTTATATTAATATTAAATAAATGATACTAAAAATCATAAAAAGATGAATGAAATTTTTTTAGCATAAAATGATTGTGTCATTGATCGATATCATAGGTTGTATTATTAATGTATAAAATAATATGATATTTTGTGTGTTTCTTAGTATTCATGAGTAACATGGAAATCATATTTATTGACTATAAAAACTCTTATTTTTTATATCAAGCTATGGATTATTAGGCATAGAGGATTTATTGATATCACAAGATCAATGTGTTATATTTACTTATTGAATATCTTGTGAAAATAATGTAGAAAATGAGATTCTCTTGTGTAGCATGTGGTTTCAATAGATTTAGAAAATCAGCCTGAGGTTGATGAAAAATAATGAAGTTGTTTTGAAACAAGGGAAAATATCCTTGGGTGGAGAGGTTATCTCCAAAGGGGGAGGTGATATGAAGATGTTCTTCCCTCCAAAAGGGAGGAGAGAATGAAAAATTCATCCCAACATTTTTTGAAGGAATTTTACAATTGGACTTCACATTAAAAAGGCCATTTAAATTGTGTTGACAATGAAGGGGATAAAATTATATCATGATAGGGAGAATACATCACTAATTTTGATATGTTACTTATAACAATTCATTGAATAAGGAGGATAAAAATTTATGTATTGTTATCATAATCAATAAGAAGAGATTGTTAGAAAAGAATGAATGTTTGAGGGTTTGAAATAGGGGATGTAGTGAGCTATACCTAAACCTTATATGGTAATTACCATGGAAATTCTAGTTACTCATCCCAAAACATTGTAAGAAATGAGCTTCATATTTATTTTTTGCAGACAACACAACGTCGATACATTCTCTTTGCACATAGGCTGGTGATAGTGAACCTAGTAAACACTCATGCTCATATTTAATTTATTCATGAACAAAATAATAGATCATGGATCCTTAAGAATATTTAGTTAAATATTATAAAATGTGAACATCATGATTTATAGGTAATTATCCTTTTGGTAAATAAAAAGTTTAAAGGATTAAGAATTTAAATTTTTATAGACTTGAAAACCCTATTTTGCACACCCACTCAGTGTGTAATCCAACTCTAATTCTCTTGTATATGTAAAAAAACGTAGGAAAAATTTACAACAAGGTTGTCATATTTTATTTTCTATAATTATTAAAAAATAATTAAATTATAAAATTAACCATTATTATTTTTATGATAACATTAGTCTATATTAAATATCATTTTCAAATAGATTTACACACACAAAATTTTATGAAATATAATATTTGAAATAGATATGTGCACTCTATCCTACTCACAAAAAAGGTGTTAGAAGCCTTAGATTTTTTTTCAGAACATTGTACATAATCAACCTGAAATAGCGTGGACCATCATCTAGACCCACTCACCCTAAATGAAAACATAGTTTCTGTTTCAAATGGTTTACTAAAAATAAAGTGTAATACAAAATAAATAATCATTTACATATATTAATTAGAAACTTTCATAATATTTTTTATTTAATTTTATCATGTAGATGTTAAATAGATTATTTTAGAGTTTTTAAAATTCATTTGATTATATCATTTAACAAAGTGACATCCCTTTGGTGATTGAGGGAAACATGACTATGTGGATCCAAAAAAAGATGATATAACGATTTTATATCTACTTTTTTAATGAAAAATTTATTAGAGTTAGAGGGAACACATAAATCCTCTAAATAATTTTTTTTCTATTTTGAAAGACCCCACTTTTAGATATGAATGATAAAGGGGTGAGTATCAAAAAAAATTCAGAATCCCATACCCATACCCATTTAATAAAACATAATGCCCATGTCCATTTACTACATATTATATAATATTATAATACAATCCGAGATAGTATTTTATCTGAAACCCATTTCACCCATAGCCATTATCTACCATACTAAGACATAGTGGAACCTAACATTGTCATGGATAATATAAAACCTAGAGTTTATGCAATATAGTCATCACATCCCAACACCGAATGGTTTCTTGTGATGAATTATCATATTTTTTCAACCAGCCACTATTTACCTAACATAATTCTTTTCAAAATCCATCTCCATCAATGATAACAAAACATCACTTATCTCTACACCACAATAATCCACCCAAATAAAGAATTATTTAATCACCATCACACTTGAAAATATATGAAAATTGTAATAATCATAAATCATCACAACTACACAATTTGAATATCTAAAAACATTGGTCTTCAATAACATTAAAATAATTTTATTATTAAATAGGTTCTGTATTTGTTGTCTTTAGAAATGGAATATATCAAGTCCCTACATTATCCTCTTAAATTTATATATTTACATTATTTATTAATTATGAAGAATCACAAAATTTCTCCAATAACTTAATGGAATGTAGTAACAAAAATACATTGTAATATACTCCTCCCAAAACACATAACAGTATCCAACAATGATAATAGTTTCAATAGAAACCCATAATTAATGGTCAAAAACACTATCCACCATCAATGTATTTATTTCTGAATAATATTACTCTAAATCCAATTAAAATGATAAAAACATTGAAAAATAAATCTCAAATGATTTGATAATTACATAATAAAAAAGGATAATTTTTGAATACAATTACTTAGTATATTGTTAAAGGAAATAATCATTATAAAAAAAATAATCCAATAATTCAGAATTAAGAAACTCATATGGATTCTCCAAGAGACAAAACCACATTGTGTCTCTACAAGGATAATGAAATGACATCAACCAAACCCAATAAATATATTTTTAATAACTTCTATAATGATAAGGAATTTTAGGAATGATAGTGAAAAAGAAGAGGGGGTACCTTGAACTAAAGGGAAATGGATCTCTAGAAACAAGGGGTTTAAACCTCCATATAGATGGTTGATTTTCACTAATGGGGACACAAAGGATAAACTGGGTTTTCAAAATAAAAAATAAATAAATCCAAAATAATATGGGGATAAATATATTACAAATTACCTTCATGAACCCATTTTAATGTTGGTAATCCCTCTTCATGAAATATTTTGGAATAAAAAATGAGATATATATTTAAAAGTGTTTAAAATAGCCACTTTCCCCAGATCTCATGAATAATTTTACCATTTAAAAAATTTCTCAGACACCTCTATAATATATTCCAATTTGAAATATGTTTTTTAGACTATGATATAACGCTCATAGAAGAACAAACATGGAAAAACCACCCAAACCTAGCCATATACACCCTGACACCTCTAAGTGAATATGAATTATAACTCCCATAATTGTGGCATAGAGGTTGAATTGGAACTGAAACATGTGTTTTTTATTCCCTCATTTCATCTAAGAAATCCACTAAGAGACTTTTGAAAAAACTTCTACCGAAACAATAAGTTATACGAGGTGAATGGCAACTATGATGTAACCCAAATCCACAATGGTCATTTCAGACCTCAACTCACAAATGCAACAAAACCTAAAGACTAATATGGCCCCCAAAAAACCATAAAATATTAAATAACATGACTATTAAAAAATTTGTCATTTCATCCCCAACCTACTGAGACCACCAAATCATCCAAACATTATGGCATGTGCATCCTTAAAAGTGGTTATTTTATCCTCTATAAAGCAAGAAATTACTTTTTTCTCACTATATCCTCCCACACTCTACTATAACACCCAAAACAATCAAAATAAACAATGTAGAGGACATGGAAATGTTTGAACATCTAAGAATGTAATCAATGAAATTTTAGTTTATTGAAAAAAAAATTGTTACATGAAATAATTATTAGAAGCTTCTACTTCAATATTTGATAGGGAAGTAACATTTGAAAATTCATCTAGAAATATTCAACTATAAACATGTAATTATTTAATAAAACCTATAACAAAATAAAATTTCATTAAAAATTCATGTTGAATATCTCAATATAAAATCACCATGAAGAAATATCACTATAATTATATATATATATAATAATATATATATGAACTATGAAAATACTAGTGAAAAATATCTTTAGAAAATCATAAGGGAATATTTCACTAAAAAATAACATTTAAATAATAAGTGAAAACGTCAAAAAAATTTCATTATAAAATTACATAGATAAAATTCACTTTAAACATTTAGTGATAATCTATTTTGAAAAATTAGAGTATAAAAATATTTTGAAAATTTTCAATATAAATTTTCACTAAAACTACAATAGAATACTATATTAAGAACTATATATTATTGATTGAATTAATAAATACATTAAAAACTCAATTTAGAGAGTCCATTTGAAAATTCAACATGAAAATTAATGTGACAACATTCCCTCAAAATATCTAACTCAAAAGATTCATTAGATACTCTGAATGTAAAACCTGAAAAATAACGATTACTACAATACCTAAAAAATTAAATTGGAATATTTATTTTTAAAATTTTATGATATTTCATATGAATTTTTATTTGGGAATATACTATTAAATTATTTAGTGAAATATTTAATTTATAAAATTCAATTGTAATACTTCCATGGAAAATTATATTGAAATATATAAACAAAATAACCCAATGAAATTTTCTCTGTAAATTATCAACTAAGATATCATAATTTCAAACTATTTTTTACTATTATAATAAAATATTCTTTTGGAAAATAATAATAGAAAACATTTCATTGATATTATGTGATGTTTTAGATGGAATGTTTTCAATAACATAATCTTTAGTAATTTTTATAAATAATTTCTTTTTCGAATTACCCATTGAAAAATTTGATTGGGAAATTATATTGTATGATCCCATTGAAAATATGCACTATTTTCCCAGTGGAATATATCACAGGTCTATTGGATTATATTTCCACTATAAAATGTTTTTGTGAAATTTAATTAATTGATGTTTTCAAGATTTATAATAATGAAAAATCTAACTAAGGATTCCCTTGAAAAAACATATTCTAAACATTTCAAAAAAAAATTAACTGTATAATAATTCACAATTAAATATTTGTTGAGAATATTGCTACATAATTTTAGTGGAACTGTATAATTTTAAATTAAAATATCAAGGGAAACATTCATTTAAATTTTCATTTCAAATTTCGAAATAATTTTTTATGTGGAATTTTTTAATTATATGTTTTACAATAATTTCTTTTAGGATTTATTATTAGTTATATCAATAAAATTTTACAGTTTTTTAAATAATACTATTTGGAAAATGTTTATACATAATATTTATATACACTTGAATAAAATAATAAAATTTCAGTCATTTAAAGACTAAATATACTGGAAAAAATTGAAATAATAATTTCTGGATTGAAATATATATTTAGTAGAAATTGAATCATATTAATAATTTATAAAAGAAAAATAAATTATTTTATTTTTTTCAAATGTAATAAAAATATATTTTTTTAAACTTGTATTATTATTTTTACACAATTTTTTTAAAATAAAAAATATTATACACCCGTATATATTTTCTTAAATAAAAATTATTATAGTTCTTAAAATATGAATATTTTTTAAAACGTAAATTATTTTACGATATTTTATAAAATTAATATTTTATAAAATAATTTGATTTAAAAATTGTCAATTAAAAAAATATAACTCATATCTTATGAAAAACAAATTTTCATTGCTTTTAAAAACCAGGTTAATTTTATACATTCATAAAAGCTAGAAAAGTTAATAAATGAAACTAATTTACGAAATATAAATTTTTATTTTAACTTTAAATCAAAAAATATTTATTTTAATTAGTACAACAAGTTTATTTTTAATATATAAAATATTTATTTTTTAAATAATATAATTGTTTTAAAATAATATAAATCATTAATTTTGTTGTTGATGCATAATAATTTTTACACAGATTATTTTAAAATTAAAAACATGAAATAATTTTCTTATAAGACAAAAATTTCCATATTCTTTTATTTAAATAATAAATATTTAAAAATATGTTAATATTCATAATATAATTTCCACCCCAAGACATCAAACTGATTCATAGCACCATTGTGAAGTTTCCATCATTGTGAGTATATTGCCCATGCTGGCGATTGTGGGAAGTAAAATGGAGATAAATGTTGAGGATAAATTCAGTGATATAAGTTTTTTAAATAACTATTACAAATTATCTTGGGCAGATTGTTAGTAGGATCCTGCCAAATTACTGTTAATCATTCGATTGTAATTAATTCTTTGACATATTTTTTCTTTAAAATAATTTCTATGAATCATTGAGTTAAAAATTAATATTTTGTATTTATTTAAAATATAATCATTTAAATTGAAATTCATTACTTTTAAAAAAAATTAAAAAATTTCAAAAATGATTATACAAAAATGTGTATATATTAATAAACATAAGTATATTTCTTACAATAAAAAATATGATTATAATTCAAAAATAATTTTATTTTTTATTACAAAATTATATCATTCTAGTTCGTACTCATTTATATATTTATTATATTTTTTTTATGAATATTATTGAAAAAATGGTATTATATTATAAATTTATACATATGTTTATTAGTTAAAAAAGTATGTATATTCATTTAGACAGAATTCAAAATAAGTTTATCTTTATAATAAAATTACATTTAATGTATAATTACATTTGTAATAAATATTATTATATTTAAATCTCATATATATTCATATTGATTCATTAATAAAACATAATTAATTTATATATGTATTTTTTTACATAATAAATATAATTAAATATATATAATTGAAATTCAGTAAATACTAAATCATTTTAATTATATAATTAATATAATAAACAAATTAATTTATCTAATAAATATATTTTATCTACAATAATCTATAATAATATAAATTTCAATGTCTATGTAGATGTATCCCTCCAACATCCCCCATTCTACTCCACCTCTCTCTATATAGTATTCAGTCAATGATGAAGCCCAACTTGATGCTCTCTCTACATGCATGTATGGTCATTTCATGACCCCTATTCATATCCAATATCTATTCTAGTAATCCATCTATATTCAACAATTCTTAATACATAAACCCTAATCGATTATCCATATCCAGTCGAAGCTATCAGATTCTCAATTTATTTGAGTCACTCAAATACATATGTGATTAGACTTCTCTCATCAGAGTCACCAACATTGTTATTTATCTTAATTACCTTTAATAACTCCACTCTCATTCTTTCCTCACATATGTTGAATATAATTGTTTATATATATCTTGGTCAATTCATTTATTGTTAATTGGAAGGTTGATTCACAATATACCCACATTAAAAAGAAAAGAAACTTAAATTTAAATTTACAATGTAATGGGAAATTAAATTTACAAAAAAATTGCATCTTTTATATATATGTATACATATATATATATATATAATTATATAATAATAATAATAATAATATTAAGAGTAATTATAAATAAACATTTTAATTATAAAATTAAGACAATATATATATATGTATTATTTATATAAAAAATTAATAATAATATTCAATACAAAAGATGAGTCCTTTAACAGCGCAAGAAAATGGATTTATTAGTAAGAAATGTTGTTACACACTAGGTGATATTAAAATAACACCACCATTTTCAACGCTAGAAAATACAGTGATAGATGTCCCCATTATCAGTGCTAAAACCATGCACTGCTAAAGGAAGACTTAACCCGATATATCTTTTTAGCATTTATACACACATCCTTTATTAGAAATTTTTCTCGTACTAATAAAGGCCATATCATTTCCATGTCTTCTACATCTATACATCATCATAATACCAAAAATCCCAATAAAAATACATAACCAATAATACAAATATACAAAAAACTGGATGGGATTACAAAATAGTAAATTTCAGCATATTTTCAATTAAAAAATCCCTTACAAAATATTTAAATTGATGTCAAATTTACAATTAATAAAAAAACCCATATACAAAATAAAAACTCTTATAAGAAACATTTTTCAATGATATACCACTATATAAATGCTTTTCTCCGTAATAAAACAGTCGATTATATTAGACAAATTAAACAAAAATAATAATTATTTGAATGTTATATAATCAATATATGATAAATTATATTTTCTATTATAATATATATTAATTATATAATTATTTATTTTATTAGTTATTTTATTAAAATGACACTTTAATATTGAAAACATGTATTTCGAGTCATTCCGACCACATCATGTGTCAGATTGGTATGTAGTAAATTCCTACACATCACAAATGAAATATGAATCATTTTATAAAATTTTAATACAATTTGAGTTCATTTTCATTGTTTTTACTATTTTATGTGCGTTTTAAACTTAAATGGAACTTTTATATTAAAAAATGAACATTGTGTCATATTGGACAGGACATGTGTCGTGTGGACAAACAGTTAATTCTTATTCATCAAAAATTAATTTTAGATAGTTTAACTAATATTAAGAACAATGAAAGATTATTTGATCTAATTTAGGTATTTGATGCATGTTTTGAACTAAAACGTCACTTTTATTTTTAAAACTCACACTTTTAGTCATATTAACTACATCAGGTGTCAGATTGATGTGCTGTAAATTCCTACAAATAATATATTTATTATGGACTATGTTAATAATTTTTGAAAACTATCTGAGATCATTTTCATAGATTTGGATATTTAACCATGTTTTGAAATAGAATGAAACATTTAAAATTAAAACACCCAATTCGAGTTATATTAGAATCATCATGTTCTAGATTTACATGTAGCTAGTTCTTACTTGTCACAAAGAAAATAATTATAATTTTTCCAATGTATGAACTAAATTTTAGCTTATTTTCCCATTTTGGATAGTGATATTTCTTTTAATCCAAAATGATGCTTCTATATTGAAAACATGCACGCCAAGTCTTACTAGTCACATCATGTATCGAATTGACACATGGTTGACTCATACAAGTCACAAATGAATTTTGGATCTGTTAGATTATGTTTAAAAACAATACAAGGTAGATTCCTTGGTTTTTTATAATGTGAATATTAGACTAAAATGAAACATTTATATTGAAAACATGAACCTCAAATAATACCTAAAATAACATGTGTTCTATTGACATGTGGTTGATTCATATACATCAAAAATGAATTATGATTTATTATCCTATAGCTTAAAAATAAATTTATATTGTTTGTTAAGTGATATAAATTTGTTTCTTGATTTAATCTAAATTGACAGATATATATTGAAAACACGCACTTTGATTCTTACTGACCAAATAGTGTGTTAGATTGATATATGATCGAATCTAAAAATTAAAAAATTAATTACAGATTTTTTAAAAAAAAATTGATATCAATCAAATAATTTTTTTTTTCATTTTGAAATTTTGAAAAATGTTTTTATATATAGGGTTCTATTTATATTTAAATCAGACACATAATGTCATACCGTCCACATCATGTGTCATATTGGCATGTGGCCAATTCCTAAACCTCAAAAATTTATTTTGTATCGTTTTTAGACAGTTTGAAAACAATATGAGATCATTTTAGTAGTTTTTTCTAAGTGATGACATTCATAATCTAGAATGACACTACTATATTTAAATCCTTCACTTTAAGACATTCCAACCATGTCACATGATAGATTGACTTGTGGTAGATTCCTTTAAATAAAAAGTAATTTTTGGATTGTTGTTAAAATGTATGAAAGAAGTATAATATCATTTTGTCAGTTTTTCCTTTGTGACATGTGTTTTAAACTAATATGACAATTTTATTTTTCAAACTTGCACATAGAGTAATATAGACCAAATCAATTGTCAGAATGACATTCATTCGATTCACATGAATAAATAACAAATTGTGGATTTTTTTTATTTTATGAAACTATAATATAAATTTTTCTCATTTTTTTCAATATGACGAATATTTAAAACTTAAATAACACTTCTATATGGAAAACATGCACATCAAGTCAAACCGACCACATCATTTCTCAAATTGATGTGTGGTAACTTACTACATATCAAAAATGATTTGTTGATATTTTTAATTTTTTTAAACATTTCGATATTTTTTTATTCATTTTAAATGGTGATATTTGTTTTAAAATAAAATGGAACATCTATATTGATAACCTTAACTTTGAGTTATACTAACCACATCATTTGTAGGATTCATATTCGGTCAATTAATTCACATCAGACATTACTTATGGACTAGTTACACAATATTTAAAAAAATATAGTCTCATATTCATAGTTTCTGATAGGTAAACATGTATGAAACTAAAAAAACATTTATTTTGAAAACACACACTTAGAGTCATATCAAAAATATCATGTTTTCTATTGATGTGAAGTAAAAACAGACAAGTAAAAAATGAATTAGGGATCATTAACTAAAGGTACAAAAATATGAACTCATTTTTATGGTCTGGATATATGATGTGTATTTCAAAATGAAATGACACATTTTTATTGAAATCACACACTTCATGTCTTGCCGACCACATCATGTATCAGATTGACGTTCGTTGAATTACGTCATATAAAAAATTCATTATGGATCATTTTAATAAAGTTTGAAAACAATATGATATCTTTTTATCGGTTTTATCTCTGTGATATGAATTTTAAACTAGAATGAATCTTCTATATTATAAGCAAACACTTGGGGTCATTCTAACCACATCATGTGTCATATTGATGTGTGGTCAATCCATACTTGTAAAATATTAATTATGTGTAATTTATATAATCTTTGAAAATAATACAATCATTTTGTTTTGTTATTTATAGTGAAATTCTTTTTAAAATGAAATTACACTGTTATATCAAAAAAACAGTCATTGATTCATACCAACCACATCACGTGTCAAATTAGCATGTTCTTGATTCCTACACATCAATTATGAATTATGGATCATTTTCATAAAATTAGAAATTAAAATCTTCTCATTTTATATATTTTGGTTATGTGGTGGGTGTTTTCGACTAATATTAAAGTTTTATTAAAAAACCATCGAATCATATCGTACACATAGTGTGATATATTGATATGTGGTCAATTCCTAGATATCAAAAATGAAATATGGATCATTTAAAAAAAATTAAAAACAATCATAGCTCATTTTCATTGTTTTGGATATGTTATGATGTTTTAGAAATAAAATGTAACTTTTATATTGAATACACACACTTAACGTCATACAGAGAACATCATGTTTCATATAGACGTGCGATAAATTCCTAAACATCAAAAATTAATTATGGATTATTTTCCTAAGATTTTAAAACAAATAGATCTCTGTTTTTCAATATAATATAGTGAAATGTGTTTCAATATAAAATTAAACTTTTATATTGAAAACACACACATAATGACATACCATCTATATCTTATGTCATACTGACATGTTTTTGATTCCTACCCATCACAAAAAAATTACCCTTCATTTTTGTAAAGTTTTAAAGTAATAAAATCGTAGTTTCTCATTTTTTGATATGTGATATGTGTTTTTAACTAAAATGGTGGTTTTATATTTAAGATCAAAAATGAATATGATGATTCTATGAAGATGGAATTACTTTCTCAATCAGATGGAAATACATCATTAGACAGCTGAGTAAAACAATCCATGATGAATTTTTATATTTTTATTATCACAATTCCATCCTTGATCTTCAATCCCTCAGAAGAATGAAAAGCATAAAAATGTTACTATCTATTCCAGAATCCATAGTGCATAACTATCTATTATACTTCTCATTTATAAATATGTTGCAATATTATATTGGCATTTTGATACTAATGGTTCACACCCCAAATGTATCTCTATTGTTATATATTATCAATGATCATAAAAATAACAGGTAATCATCTCAAATTGATATTGAAAAACATTCAGATACCATGTAATCTTCACACTCATCACTGACAAATTACTTCTTCTTTTGATCACACAGATAGTAGAAAATCATGGTAGTGGTGATAAATTGTAAACAAAAAATGATTGTTATTAATCATTAAATTTTAATTACTATAAAAAATTCCAGGATCGGGGATGCTAGTATATTGATTTTGATATGTGTATTGATAGTTAAATCTTAATGTAGATACTTTAATCTATTTTCATATAAAAAATACATGGGTTTCTTATATTAAATTTCCATACTCATATCATTATTTAGAATATATTTATAGGTCACTATATCATAACAAATGTTTAATTTAATCACAAAAATAAAATGTATAATTTTAATTATATCAATGAAATGGTAATTACATTGTATTAAAAATTCCCAATATAAATCATGTGTTTTCAGTTCGATGGAAACCCATGCACGTGATAATAGAAATAAATAGTTGGCATATCCAAATTGAGGGTGATGAAAATATAATGTTTCCTAAAGAAAATTAAGAAATGAGAAAATAAAAAAAAATATTTTATATTGATAAATTGTATATTTGTACCCTTATATTGTAGGTGTGACACCTACGAATTTGTAAAATATTTATTCAAATAAATTTATTATTTTCTATATTTTGAATTAAAACATAACATACATTAATAATTCATTATAAGAAACAATTATATTATCTTGTGTAACATGAACAAACTAGTTTATTCAAAAGCATGCTTGACATGCAATAATGAGCTTTAGTGAACCATGAAATAACATTGTTTTAAATTTGTCGATTATAACCTAGTCATTTAATAGGTGGGTATTAATAGGATCAAATACAATATGAAATATAAAAATAAATTTCATACTCAATTGAAATTTATTTATATATTCTATTTAATTAATCAATAAATTTTATTAATGTAATTATATTCATTAAAAATATGTTTTCTTAAAATATAACTTTTTCAATTTTTATGAAAAAATATTATAATTAATTTATATAGATTTTAGAAAATTTATATGATAAAATGAAATTCAATTTTTTAAAAATCATTTTGAGATTTAATTATGGTGATGTTTTGGGATATTTCTAGAAAATATTCATTTTTTCCGTGAATATTGAAAAAAACCGATCATAGTAAACTATCCTTTATTTTTATGAAATTAGGTAATTTAAATAACCAATTATGTTTTAGAAAATCATAAATATTTTTTAATATTTTTTAATCCAGTTAAATAATTTTAAACAAATTTTATATTATATATTAGAGTATGTTTATTTTTGGGTTTTAAAGTTTTTTTTTCAGAAAACAATTTTAAATTTCATAATGTTTCTCCATTTTAATTAATTAATATAATACCCAATTAGTTATGTTTTAAATTAAAATAATATTATATATATATATATATTAATTTATATTTATAAAATTATTATTATTATATATTGAGTTAATATAAAATCAACTTATGGTTGAAAAAAGATTACACTCCTTGAAAAATATCTTTTCTCGTCGCATCTGCGATATTAATTTTATGTTATATTTTTACGCTTATATAAATGTTATTTGGAAAAATAGATTCCATAATTATAATAAATATAATTTTTATTATCTAATAAGTTGAAATTATATTTTAACAAAATGAACAGTAAAAACATTAAAAATAATTTGCCACGGTTAAGGTAAAAATTGATTTACTAGGAGGAGTTAATATAAAATTATAATGTTAAAAATAAAAAAAACTATTTGAAAACAAATATCATGGTATTTTGTTATTGTTTAGATCAAGTTGTTTCCATGAAATTATAACCTTTTTTCGATACAATAAGTGGATGTGGATTTGGTATAGAGGTACATAGGGATAATTAATTTGAAAGGGCACATTGAGCTATTATTGATCCTCACATGACACATGACAACGGTCCTTGCTGGAAACCTAATTTAAAACTTCATGGATATATTATTTAGAAATTCAGAGTCTCTTTAATAACCATCTAGAATGATTTATATAGATTATTACTATGAATGAACATGGATAAACATTAGGTTTCAGTGACTAAAAATAATATGTCATTATTCATACAACATATAAGATATTTTTTCACTATTATGTGGTTTCCAACTATTATTGGTGTTTCTAGCACTATTATTTTTGGTTTTAGTCAATGGTAATAATTATAAGAAACTTGTTTAATAATGAATGCAATTTAAAATTAGCTAATGGGAATACAAATGTTATGATGACTAGAGTGAAGGATATTGTGACTATTCCTAGATAGTCCTCAAAAAATGTGTTTGAAAATGTTCACCGTGACCAACTCTCAGACTCACTGAAGAAGATAAGGATAGTGTTCCCTATAAGTCTAGGTAATGAGGAACACAGACTAATAAATATTCAGTTTCATGTATGTTAATAATGTGTTAAGTGTCACATAAGCTTATGCCTTAGAGGAATGAAGAAATATTTTAGATGTAGAAAATGATAATAAGAAAGAAAATTAAAACGAAAAAATGAAATGTTTTATTAACAAAATAGACGATAATAGTGGACTCCGTAAGGTATCATCGACTATGAATATTTTAAAAGTGGTACATATGGAAATTATGCAAATAAATTTCTTAATGTGAATGTTCATGAAAATACTCAGCAAGGATGCACGATTAATGGTTTTTCAATAGATGATAAAGATACTACGAATGACATATGAAAGGAAAAAAGAATTAAGGAATAAGGTAATGAAGCTTATATAATGGTTTGATAAGGAAGTGGGGTGATTTAAATATTATTTTATTGGAATTAAATGATTATGAAATATGAATCATTAAATATATAATGATTTTTCAGTATAAATCTCTCGTTAATGATCTTCATGAATATTTTAAATGGTACTAATGGTCTAGAAAAAAGATATTGTTATTCAAGTAAATATAGATTTATATATGTTCCTAATGTTGAGAAAATTATTTTGGGATAAAGAGATAATTGATATGGATAAAGAAAATTGGAAATAATTGATGTATTTGGGACTAATTAATGATTTTTTGATATAGTAGTTTTTGATATCGTTGATAGAGTTTACAACATTTTTTGATATATAGAATATGCTCAATAATATAAGGTTTTATTCAAGGATTTTGAAATCATGTATTCTTTCAATATATTCTTATGGTAATTAAGGTTATAACCATGTTTCAAAAGAAAAATGATGAATGTATTCACATGTTGTTATATGAAAATCATTAGCTATTTTATGATATACTGTAGCATTAATATTAAGTTGATATTCATAAATTTATTTAACTTTATTATAAATTTTGAATTTTGTAAGGATTATATGGTAAACCATTTCTAGAATGGTTTAAGTTGAATTTTGGATTAGGCATTAATTATTAATTTATTAGTTCATAATATAACAATTTACACAAAACTTGTGTTAACCAATTTCATTTAATATCAAGTACAGATCAAATGAATAACATATAATTCTATTATGAATCATATTATCTGTTAAAATTGAATTTTAGTTCATCATGTGTAAAAAATAATTTTTGGGTATTCATTTCATAGAGTATTCAATGAATTGGAAATAGATAGAAGGAATGGATGAAATTGTTCTTATGAATCAATAACCTATCATGTAAGTATATTTAAATATTTTTTAGATAGTAAAATATTTACTTGAATATAAGAAATCGATATTGCAAAAAATGGATAACATTATACCTTAATTTTTAAGAATGGATGGTATTTTAAATCAACATATATTTATGGTTTTGAGTTCCTTTTCATTCCAATGAAAATTACCTTTCTTGTGATCAATGATCTCTATCACACAATTTAATTATTTTTTATTTTAATATATGTAAAAATATTCACTTCCCAACTATGATATAAAATGTTGAAACCTAGTTATGAGTTAATTTATGTATCCTTTATGCTTATGAAACAGAATGTGTTCAAGACACACGACATTAACCATTAGTGTACCATGAAATAATATTGTTTTAAATATGTCTATTGTAACTTCATTGTTTAATTGGAAATTATGTATAATGTTAAACAATTTATGAAATATACTAAATAGTTTCAATCACAATATAAATTTATTTTCAAAATAGTTAGTAGATAATCAATGAATTTCAGTAAATTATTTATATTCATCAATAATATGGCTTCATAAAAAATGATTTTTTCATTTTTATGACAATATATTATTATTATTTTATAGATATTATAGAAAAATTATTAAATTAAATTAGCTTCATTTTTAGAACCATAATTAAGAAATTGACTCATGGTAACATTTTCGATGCTTTTCCACAGGGGCGCGCGAGTGGGTCCGTCGACTGGGTGGGAGGGCACGCGGCTGGTGGACCCGCATTCCCGCTTTCCAATGGCAGGCGACATTCTTTCATTGTTCGGGGATGTGTGCTCCGTGATCAAAACCAAGATGATGGGATGTCGGTTCTTCCCTATGTCGATTTCTCCTCGGAGCTCGTTACCTAGCCCGGGTCTCCCTTATAGATTTATGATGTGTTAGTGAAGCTCGTTCCCGGTGCCATATCTTCATGGACACCAGTTAATTGTAGTACTTCTGTCTAGACACTCCATGGGGTCTGGTAAGTGATAAAACACTGTTTTGTTAAATATTTTATTTATAATAAATGATATAATTTCTCCACATTGTGGTAAAAATGTTTAATTAGAAAGTATTTGGGATTAGATCATTCATTTGAATATTTGATGAAAATTCCAGTTTTACCCTTTCAAAATAACTGTAGTATTTCAATCATAAATATTTTTATTTGTAATATTTGAACTCAATATTTTGTAAATGTGTTCCTTACTTCATGGTTTACAGCTGTTGTTCATGAAACTATATAAAATAAATGCATTTGGATGGAGTAATTGGGCCATGAAGTCAAAGATGGGCTGGACACGCCAGAATTGATAAGCTTCTGTATTTCGGCCAAAACACCTTCATATTGGCCGGGATTGAGCCCAAATTTTAAGAGGAGTTAAAGAACCCATATCCGAACATTTGATCCGTCTGGAAGGTCGGCCAATTCACGCGTTTTGGTGGTCAAATGGGCGGTGAAAGTTGGCATAAAATATTTAGCCGAGATTCTCCATTCACACTTGAAACCACTTTGAACCTAGCCTCCCCACCACTCTATAAATTGGTGTTTTTCTCATTTGGTGGGGTTGCGACGTGCATTAGGAGATTGAAGGTAGATGAGAATTGGTTTCACACAAATTTTCCAACCATTTTAAGACGGGTAGGTCTTGAAGCAAGGATCCTCTCATCGAATCCTCCTTTTCTTCTTCATGTTGTAATATTTTCATTTGTGTTATAAACTTCTTTGTTCTTCTTTTATTTCTTATATTTTCTTCTGATTTATTTAATTTTTTTTTCTTCTCTTAATCTTCCTCTTTGGTCTGGGTTTCTTGAGTAGAAGCGTTATTGGGTTATACCCATTATAAACCTTTGCACATGCAAAACGCTTCTACGATGATTACGCCACCCATGGAAGAGTATTTTTTTAATAATCGATATATCTTCTACCCTCTTCATTTAATTATTTTGAATCATTGATCTACTGTAATTCACTTAATATGATCAATGAATTGTTTTTTTAAATTTTAAGAAACTAATAAAGCAATTGAATAATTTACACAAAAACACGCGAGGTCGAGATTTTGTGTAAATTGTGAAAGCGCGATCTTAATCGATAATACAAGACCACACGGGATAAATTTTTAGAGTTCAAATCTAATCACTAAACACAATTAATACTCATTTCCAGAGGGAAAATGTGCCTTAATTTACCACTGACCATAATATAATCTTAGAACATCAATCAAAGCAGGGTGTTGCGATTGCATGTTCCGAAGTTAGCCTAGGGTTAAATTCACACCATCTTCGTGGTAAAGTTAATTCTCGTAGGGTTCCGGATTTAACAAATTAAGGGATCAGAATTAAGTAAATGTTAATTTAATTGATAATGATTAATGATATATTGAAGAGGAATAGTTAGATCAATTACTCCTTTTAAATATTTCTTAAAAAACATATTCTTGTTGTGTTATTTTAATCGGAATTCATTTCAAAACTAAAAACCAAAAAAATACAATCTTGTTCTAGAAAACTTCTTCTAGATTCATAAACTATAACCAACCTCCATCCTTTCAAGTAGTGTATTTTATTCTCTTTTATTTTATTTGTAGAATATCTTTAAGAAGTTGTTTTAATTCACTTCATCCTTTGAGAGACGACCTTGGTCAGCCACTCTGCTGCACCTAAGTACCCCAAAATCACACTAATCATTTGAGGGCACCCACGACAGTGCTCTTTAAAATAGGCGCCATTGCCGGGGAGGCATTGGTGGAAAAGACACCAGTAGCCGCACGTGCATTGATCGAAAAGATGGCCCAAAACACCCAACAATTTGGCGATAGAGGTACACCACACGTCAGGGGAGTACATCAGGTAAGTCCTTCTTCTCTTGAGAGTCATTTGATTGATACCAAGTTAGAAGAATTGACAACTATGGTGAAGAAGAATTTTTTGGCACAAAATACATCCCTACCTCCTCCTTCAAGGCCTTGTGGTATTTTCATTGAGACAAGCCACCCAACTGACTGTTGCCCGAAACTCCATGAAACAGAAGATTGTGCAGCAGTGTTCCCTGGTAGACCATATCAGCAGCAACAACAACAACCATATCCCCAAAAGAAGTTCGATCCAACATACAACCAAGGGTGGAAAGATCAACCAGACATGAGGTATGGCTCTGGAAAACAACAAAGGCCCCCCTTTCAACAAAACTTTCAGCAACCTCTACCTTACCAACAGGGTTTCCAACAACCCTAAAGGAGATTCGAAGCTCAAACATCAACAAGTCAGCAACAAGGGAATCTCCAACACAAGGTAGACTCTAACACTGATGATATTTTGAAACAAATTGTTCTTAATCAACAGAATGAGATGAAAAGTCATGGTTCAGAGCTGAGAGAGTTGAAGACTCAAATGAGCCAGATTGCCACCGCCCTCCATGAACTTGTAAGCAAGAATTCCGGAAATCTACCTTCCCAACCCACTCCAAATATAAAGGGAAATGTTAGTGCCATAACATTGAGATGTGGGAAGCAAATGAACGATACATCTATACCTACCATTCCACCAGGATTCACCTCAACTTCAGAGAATCCGAATTCCATACCAACTGATGAGAAACCCAAGAAGAAAGATAAAGTTAAGGAAAAGATTGATGATGTTCTTCCTAAACCCCTTCCTTTTCCAAATAAGGTTGTTCAAACCAAAAAGATGGCTGAAGAGGCGATACAAAAAGTGGTTTTGGACACATTCAAGCGTGTTGAGATCAACATCCCACTACTTGAAGCCATCAAACAAATCCCAAGGTATGCCAAATTCTTTAAAGAACTTTGCACCAATCGATGAGGGATCAAGGGAAATGAAGGGATCAACCATGGAAGGAATGTCTCAACACTCATTATACCAACTCTAGAAATGCCAAAAAAGTGCAAGGATCCCGAGACATTCAGCATCCCATGTACCATAGGGGAGTTGTACTTTTCTGATGCTCTTTGTGATTTATGAGCATCAATAAATGTGTTGCCTCACTCTGTATTCTCTTCTTTACAGGTTGGTGAGCTGAAACCGACGAGAGTAGTGGTGCAATTGGAAAATAGAGCTATGAAATATCAAGCAGGAGTCATTGAGGATGTAATTGTCCGGGTAAGAGACATGATCTTTCAAGCAGATTTCTATGTGCTTAACATGGAGGATGATTAGGTAAGTTCTAATTCTCCCATTATCTTAGGTAGACCCTTCCTCAAAACTACAAAAAATATCATAAATGTTCATGAGGGTACACTTTTTATGGAATTTGGGGAAGAATTTGTAGTATTTAATGTTATGGATTCCATGAAGTGCCCCTCAGAAGATCATTCTACATTTTTATCTCCCATTTTGAACCACCAAGTAAAAACACCATGGAATTGGATTGTCCTATGCTTAGGGAGATTATGAGTATTGGTTCTAGTTTGATGTCTAAGAGTACTTCCACACCAGTTTCTAAGGAACAAGACTCTCTAAGATTTGATTTTGAAATGGAATCATATTCTGATATTGATCATGTGAACTCTAATTATGACATGGTTGTTGAGTATGCTAATGGATTTGATGCTTTATTCTTTGATTGTGATGATTTTTATTCTGATACTGATGTTCATTGTGCAGATATGTCTATTGCATCAATTTCTCCATCTATACATCACCCCTCTACATTGGAACTCAAGCCGTTGCCCCCAAATCTTAAATATGCATACCTTCTGAGTGGTGCTAGATTACCTGTTATCATTGCTAAAAATCTCTCTTTTGAATATGATGAAAAACTTTTGAATCTTTTGAGGGAGAACATTAGGGCAATCGGGTGGACCTTGGCTGACATATAAGGTATTAGCCCCTCCATTTGCATGCATAGGATTCTTTTTGAGGATGGGGCTAAACCGGTGAGGCAACCACAACGGAGACTCAATCCAACCCTTCTGGAGGTTGTTAAAAAAGAGGTTGAAAAATTGCTCGAGGCAGGTATAATCTCTCCCATTTCAGATTCTTAGTGGTTAAGTCCTATTCAGGTTGTGCCTAAAAAAAGTGGTGTTACTCTTGTTAAAAATGAGAAAGATGAGTCAGTTCCAATGAGTGTACAAAACAGTTGACCTGTGTGTATTGATTATAAGAAAATAAATCATTCCACTCGCAAAGACCATTTCCCCTCCCATTAATTGATAAGATGCTTGAGATACTAGATGGGAAGACACACTATTGTTTCTTGGATGGATTTTCTGGATATTTTCAGGTTCCTATAGCTCCAGAGGATCAGGAGAAGACTACATTCACCTGTCCCTTTGGCACATTTTCCTACCGGAGGATTCAATTTGGACTTTGCAATGCCCCAGGTACCTTCTAGAGATGTATGGTGAGTATTTTTTATGATTTTATTGAGACCTGCATGGAGGTATTTTGGGATGATTTTACAGTGTATGGGTCTTCATTTGATGAATGTCTAAGTAGTTTGGGAAATGTGTTGCATCGTTGTATTGAGAAGAATCTGGTCCTGAACTTTGAAAAGTGTCATTTCATGGTAGAGCATGGCATTGTCTTAGGGAATGTAGTATCAAAACATGGGATAGAGGTTGATAGATCTAAGGTAGACATTATTTCATCCTTACCCTATCCTTCATGTGTGCGTTATGTTAGATCTTTCCTAGGGCATGTAGGATTTTATCGGTGCTTCATCAGAGATTTTAGTAAGATCGCTCTACCCTTATCTCGATTGCTTCAAAAGGATATTCACTTCAATTTTGATGATTCATGCAGGGTATCATTTGATGAGCTAATGAAGTTTCTGACCACTCCACCGATCATACAGCCCCCACAGTGGGAGATTCCTCTTGAGCTTATGTGTGACACCTCCAACTTCGCGGTTGGAGCTGTCTTATCTTAGAGGGTCGAGGGACGTTCACATGTGATCGCCTATGCATCGAGGACACTAGATTCAGCACAATCAAACTACACAACCATGGAAAAAGAGGTTATTGCTGTTATATTTGATTTAGATAAATTCCGTTCGTATTTATTGGGCTCTAAAGTAGTTTTTTTCTGACCAGGAAGCTTTGAGGTACCTCTTGATGAAGCCAGATGCAAAGCCCAGGCTGATCTGATGGATTCTCCTTCTTAAAGAATTTAATATTGAGATAACAGACAAAAAAGGGTCAGAAAACTTGATGGCGGACCACATGAGTAGGCTTACTCACACACTAGAGAACGACACCTTAGACCAGGTACCAATTTGGGACACTTTCCCCGATGAGCATCTTTATTCCATCTCAGGTACGAATCCTTGGTATGCAGATTTAGTTAATTACCTTGTTGCCTCTGAAATCGCTATAAATTTAATGAAACATCAAGTCCAAAAATTAAAAAGTGAGTCTAGGTTTTATGTGTGGGATGATCCTTACCTTTGGCGCATGTGTAGTGACCAAGTCATTAGGAGGTGTGTTCCCGATCATGAGTTTGAGTCTGTTTTGCATTTTTGTCATACACTTGCTTGTTGTGGACACTTTGGACCCCAACGTACTACTAGAAAAGTCTTAGACTATGGATTATATTGGCCTAGCTTATTACATGATTCCCATGTATTTTGTAAGTCATTCTCTCATTGCCAACACACTGGAAACATTTCAAGAAGACACGAGATGCCCCAACAACCCATTTTATTCTGTGAGATTTTTGATGTTTGGGGAATTGATTTTATGGGAACTTTTTCTAGTTCATTTGGTTTCTTGTATATCCTTGTTGCTGTCAATTATGTGAGTAAATGGGTGGATGCCAAGGCCATGAGGACTGACGATTCTCATGTTGTAGTGGATATTGTCAAGGCTCAAATTTTATGCAGGTTTGGAGTACCAAAGGCCATCATCAGTGACCAAGAGACACACTTCTACAATCGGAATTTTTCTTTCCTCCTTTGGAAGTATGGGGTGACACACAAAACATCAACACCATACCACCCCCAAACAAATGGTCAGGCTGAGGTTTCAAATAGGTAATTGAAACAAATTTTGGAGAAAACCGTGCAGCCAAATAGGAAGGATTGGAGAAAGAGTTTGGATGATGCATTGTGGACTTATAGAACAGCATACAAGACACCCATTGGTATGTCCCCATTTCGGATTGTTTTTGGGAAAGCATGTCATCTCCCAGTGGAATTCGAGCATCGGGCATATTGGGATATAAAAAAATGCAACATGGATGTGGCCCAAGCTGGAAAACAAAGGAGGCTGCAAATTCAAGATCTTGGGGAGATTCAATTGTCTTCATATGAGAACTCAAGGCTTTATAAGGAAAAATCAAAAGCATCTCATGATATAATGTTCCAACAAAGGGAGTTTCATGTTGGAGGGAAAATCCTTCTCTACAGTTCATGACTGAAGCTGATGCCTGGTAAGTTTTGTTCCAGATGCTTAGGTCCTTATGTTGTGACTAATGTTTTTCCTTATGGTGCAGTGGAGATCACACAAGAGGACACATGAAGGAGCTTTACAGTCAATGGGCAACGTTTGAAGAGATACATTGAGGGACTTCCTACTAATGCAGTGGATTTTATCACACTGCATGACCCCATCATCACTTGAGCACATCAGTCTGTTCCTAACCCTTTCACTTTTATATTATTTTTCCTACATAAAAAAATCTGCATTTCATGTGCATATATCATATCATGGGTTAACATTGAGGACAATGCAATATTTTATGTGTGGGGGAGGGAACCTTTTAGTTAATAATTTAAATTGTTTTATTGATTAAAAAAACAAAAAAATGAGTGTTTTTTTTATAAATTTTGTGTGTTCATTTTACAATTTTCTGTGTGTTTTTGAAACTTTTGAGCTGAAATGATTATCATCACCATTTTTTAATGCATATCAATGAGTGAAACAATTTATCCTATGAAACTGAGCTTAAATGAATGATGAAAATGACTTTGTATCATGTTCAAATATTTAGTAATTTCATGAAAAGAACACATAATTTTGAATTCCATGCCACATCTCACTGTCTTTATATTTGAAACCACATTCTTGTGAGGCTTCTAAAACTATATTTTCATATTCTTTACAATCACATCAATTCTTGAGGGAACCAAACCATTCTTGATTTAACCAGAATTTGATTTATTCCTGTCAAAACTTGAGGGTTTGAGGTACTTATGTTTAAATGATTGAGGCATTTGTTTGATATTTAAGGCTCTATTTCAAAGAATCCTTATTTATAATGGCCTACCTTGTACATTTAATCCTTGTAACCCTTAGAATCCATGCATAGCCTGTTAGGTTAGCCACATTACAAGCCAATTTTTTCTATCCAACCAACTCTTGATGTGAAATTGCATAATCTAGTTGAGCTTAAGTGTGGGGGAAGCTGTCTTGTGTTGTGATACCACATTTGGTGATACTTCAGATGAAAAATAAAATTATGAAGAGATGTGTTTTCTGCTGAAGAAAAACATTATATTGAAAGCTGTACCTTTCTGGAGCTTTCATGACAAGTGAAGTTGTGCCCTTTTCTGGAGTTTCTAATTGAGGTGGAAAGTTGTGCCTATCTGGAGCTTTCAAGAAAATCATGTTTGAGAAGATTGACATTTTTACTATGGAAATGTTGAATGGTGTAAATTTCTATGACTTTTCATGATTATGGATCTTAATTGATACTATGGGGATTGAGGAGAAGACCATATGTAAGTGAAAATTAGATTAATGCAATTTTTCTTCAAAAAGAGTAAATCCCTCCTCATTCAGCCTCATAATTTTTCACACCTTAATCCTACCAACCGAAATCCATAGAAGAACCTTGTAAAGTCCTCATGATAAACATATGTCTTTTAATCACATCGGGTGGCGATGTAGAAATTTATCAAGCCTATGGTGACCCTTGTATGAGTTTGGATGAGAAAGACATTGCAAAAAACTGATATTTGTGTGATAAGAGAAAATTCAAGCGAGGTAAGTGTTTTGTGAATATAAGGATAAATGAAGTGGAAATATATTGAATGATATGAATGGAGAACATGAAATAATGATTTTTTTATGAGGCATGATATCTTTTGTTTCTTGGTGTGTAACTGTTTGATCTCAAGGATATGTGTTTTAAAATTGGTTTTGATTTGATATTTATGATTACTTGATATTAGGTTTTGCCCAGGAGTGCAAAAGGGTAACTGTGGGGGAGTTGATAAAACACTATTTTGTTGAATATTTTATTTATAATAAATGATATAATTTCCTCACAATGTGGTAAAAATGTTTAATTAAAAGTATTTGGGATTAGATCATTCATTTGAATATTTGATGAAAATTCCAGTTTTACCCTTTCAAAATCACAGTAGTATTTCAATCCTAAATATTTTTATTTGAATTATTTGAACTCAATATTTTGTAACTGTGTTTATTACGTAATGGGTTACAACGTTTGTTCAGGAAACTATATAAAATAAATGAATTTGGAGGGAGTAATTGGGCCATGAAGTCAAAGGTGGGCTGGACATGCCAAAATTGAGAAGCTTCTGTATTTCGGTCATAACGCCAACATATGGGACAGGATTGAGACCAAATTTTGAGAGGAGATAGAGGACCCATATCCAGACATTTTATCCTGCGGGAAGGTCGGCCAATTCACGCGTTTTGGTGGTCAAATGGGCGGTGAAATTTGGAATAAAATATTTAGCTGAGATTCTCCATTCACACTTGAAACCACTTTGAACCTACCCTCCCCACCACTCTATAAATTGGTGTTTTTCCCATTTGGTGGGCTTGGGACGTGAATTAGGAGATTGGAGGTAGAGTATAATTGTTTTCACCCAAATTCTACAACCATTGTAAGAGGGGTAGCTCTTGAAGCAAGGATCCTCTCATCGAAGCCTCCTTCTCTTCTTCATATTGTAATATTTTCATTTGTGTTATAAACTTCTTTGTTCTTATTTTATTTCTTTTATTTTCTTTTGTTTTATTTAAATTTATTCTTCTTTTAAACTTCCTCTTTGATCTAGAATTCTTGAGAAGAAGCGTTATTGAGTTATACACATTATAAACCTTTGCAATGCAAAACGCTTCTACGATGATTACGCCACCCATGGAAGAGTAGTTTTTTAGTAATTGATCTATCTTCTACCCTCTTCATTTTATTATTTTGAATCATTGAGCTACTGTAATTAACTTAATATGATCCATGAATTGTGTTCTTTAAATTGTAAGAAACTAAGAAAGAAATTGAATAATTAACACAAAAACACGCGAGGTCGAGATTTTGTGTAAATTGTGAGAGCGCGATCTTAATCGGTAATACAAGACCACACAAGATAAATTTGTAGAGTTTAAATCTAATCTCAAAACACAATTAATCCTCATTTCCAGAGGGGAAATGTTCCTTAATTTACCGCTGAACATAAGCTAATCTTAGAACATCAATCAAAGCAGGGTGTTGCGATTGCATGTTCCGAAGTTAGCCTAGGGTTAAATTCACCTCATCTTAGTGGTAAAGTTAATTCTCATAGGGTTCGGGATTTAACAAATTAAGGGATCATAATTAAGTGAATGTTAATTTAAATGATAATGATTAATGATATAGAGAAGAGGTAGAGTAAAATAAATTACTATTTTTAAATATTTCTTAAAAAACATCTTCTTGTAGTGTTATTTTAATCGGAATTCATTTCAAAACGAAAAACAAAAAAATACAATCATCTTCCATCAATCTTCTTCTAGATTCATAAACTATAACCAACCCCCATCCTTTCAAGTAGTGTTTTTTATTCTCTTTTATTTTATTTTTAGAATATCTTTAAGAAGTTGTTTTAATTCACTTCTTCCTTTGAGAGACGACCTTGGTCAGCCACTCTACTACACCTAAGTATCCCAAAATCAAACTAATCATTTGAGGGCACCCACGACAGTGCTCTTTCAGTAAGGGTAGCAACCTTTGGCGAGAAGAATGGTCGTGATGGGTGTTGGCGGTGTGTCTTGACACTGATGATTGGCATGTCTACCTTCCGTCCCATGTGATAGTGCTTCTTGAGGGCGCGGAAGCCCAAGGCATCCCGCATCGGACGCGGGGGACTGTGTGTCATCTGAGGTTTTCCCCAGCTTCCCATGTTAATCACAGGGTCTGCTATGAGTTTAACATCTAGCGGGGAAGACATCAGACTAATCAGAACACTAAGAGTGGATCAGATTAATGTTTCCTAGAGGGAAACTCTAATGGTGGGGCCAACACGTGGGTGGCTTCCTGTGTAAGGTGGGGTGAAATTATGTGTCCTGATCCCACCGGGATGTGGCAGCCCGGGTGAGGATCAAGATGGATGATGAAGTGAAGAGCATGAACCTTGCGGAGGGTTCCATCGTACCAAGCATTGGCATGGATAAAATTCCATGTAGTTAGGGGAAGACGGTTCAACGTCGTGCTGGACAGGAAACAATATAACATCATGCGGGATGAAATACAATTTAATATTGTTCGGGATAAGGCATACAGTTTAATAACATGAAGGGAATGATACAGTAAAATGACACGCGGGATGAGTCATACAGTTTAACGTCATGCTGGACAGGATAGAGTGTAACGTCATGAGAGAGGAAATCATTGGGCTTATGCTCTGAGATGGCCCATGGGGTAGAGGAACTAACACGAAGGGTGTCGAAACGACTTTGTGGTGGGATTGAACATCATGAAGGCTTCCTACGTATCCTTGTGGCAGGGAATCGAAGTTCTCATAGTTTTCTCTGATGGGACATATGCTCTGAGGCTGCCCAAGAGGATGTCATGGTCAGTGCCCACTCTAAGCTCATGTGAGTCATGCTATGTTTGAGAAACAATATCTATCAGGGACGAGACGATCACATCGCGACAGGTGCATCTGTGAGAAATGGGGAGGGGCTTATGCATGGAGCGGCCCTGGTTCTGGGACATACTCCAGGGGAGGCTCGTGGTGCGGCAAAGCGCAGTGGGAGATGGACTTGGTACCGATGGTGAGACACCTTGTTCCTTGTCATGCCCTCAACTAGCATCGTCATTGGGGATATACAGTGGAGTTTCATGGGTGAAACCATCCACAAGAAACAAGGGTCTTATACCAAGATTTTTTCCCTACTGTCATGGACAAAGGGCATTCCAATAAATTAGAATTTATAAAGGGTAATCCCGACATCCCTGTAGAGACGAGATGGTGGAGAGCACATCCAAACCGGGGGACCCTGCGTGTGAGGCACGGGGTCGGATCGTAGGTACAGAGGATGTGCATGGGAGAAACATTCTATAAGAAACTAGGGGATTATACCATGATGGTTGTCTTACTCCCCGAGACTCTAAAACGAACAAACACCACCCCTATGGAGACCAGGGGGTGTGAAAAATGTCCTAGGTGGGGGTACCCAGCGTGAATGTCGCGAGGCGATGTCACAGTTTAATGTCTTGTGTTGAGGACGAGGTTGCTCAACAGTTTAATGTTCTACAGCTCGGACGAGGTGGGTTTGCACCGCACCCCTAGGTCTTACATGAAAAGCACCCTCTACCTCTTATGGGAGTGAAGGCATCGGTAAGGCCTTTGCGAAGGGGGGTCATGGGGAAAACCATCATGGGGTCCATGTTAGTGAGGCTACAGTGGATGGGGCTTATGGATGGAAGCTTCCCAAGTGCCACTATGGACTGGTAATAATGGATGGGGCATACGCATTGAGCATCCCGCAATGTCATCCTCATGTCTGTCAATGAGGGAATCCCAACTCACTGGTGGGTTGAGGCTTGTGATTGAGGCCTACAGCTATGCGCTAGTGCACAAGAGGGATAATGCCATGGAGCTTTGGGATCAGCCTGAACAATGGGATATGAAATATGTGAATCACGTTTCCCAAATTCGGAACACCACAGGGAATGATGATGGAGGATAACTATTAACTATGGTGGAAATGCAGCATCCTCATCGCATTAGCCTAAATGGGGAAAACAATTGAGGGCTGATCGCTGACCATATTCGCAACATGGGGACGAACTAAAATTTCATCAATCAGTCTTCCAGAAAGTTGGCCTAGGACAACAAGCAGACTATGGGTCAATCATCTATATTGTTACAACAGGCAGACCAAAGGTTTATCATCCGTATTGTTACAGCAGGTGGACCACATGTCTATCATCAATACTGTTAGGGGATTCCATCAAACCTGACCAGTCTTCCAAAATGTTGGCCCAGGACATCATGTAGACTATGGGTCAATCATCCATACTGTTACAACAGGAGGAACAATGGTCTATCATCAATATTGTTTACAACAGGCGGACCACAAGTCTATAATCAATATTGTTAGGGGGTTCCCCAAGATATGAAAGGTGAATATCCGAATAAAGGACACACAAAGCGTGAGGTGGAGTGATGGAATGTTTGAAAATATTCCAACCCTCTTGAAATTACGCCACTGTAATCATGGCATTAGGAGTCTTATGCTTGGAGAATAAGGCATCTCTTGTTTGGAACACGAGGCATCCTATTATTAGATCATAGGGTACACTACAATTTATTGTCATGTAGATAGGACTACTAGCATCACATGCTAGAAGAATAGGGCATCTCTCATTTGGAACACGTGGAATCCTATGTTTGGATCATAGGGTACACTACAGTTTATAGTAATGTAGATAGGACTATTGGAACCTCAATCTAGATGCATATGTAATCTATTTTATTGGGCAAGAGGCATCCTATGTTTGGATCATAGGGTAAAATACAGTTTAGAGTCATGTAGATAGGACTATTGGAATTTCATGCTAGGAGCATAAGGCATCTCTCGTATTGGGCAAGAGGCATCCTATGTTTCGATCATAGGGTGTTCTACTAAAGAAATTTTTGATGAGAATCTCAACTCAATCCATAAGAAATAAACCAAGAGGAATTTGTCAACTCAAGGTGTTTCATGGTGTATAGAAAAGTATCACAAATCATTGTATTCCCTAGGTAGAAGGTGGGTGCGCATAAGGGAGAAATGGAAAATCCCAACATCCCTGCCCGAAAATATCGTGGTGAGACTCTCGATTTTCAATGGGGGTCAGTGACGGTGATGACGGGTTATAGGGGTGCGGGGGCACAGGCCCCGCAGTATGGACCAGCTGAGCGACCATGTATACTGTTGCGCAAAATAGAAGCGACACACATGATAATCCTCACACAATAGGGAGGGGTTGCGCGCAACAAGGAAGGAATGCGTGCAATAGGGGATGGCATGCACGAAATTGAGGTTGTTGCGTGGAAAACCCTGGGTTGGCGCAAAATTAGTGTTGCCTACGCGAAATAGTGGGTGTAAAAGAATTGTGCGCGACCTGAAGGGATGGGGTGCAATGGAAGGGATTTATCGCAAAGGATGGTATTGCTCGCAAAAGAAGGAATTGCATGCAATGGATGTGGTGTTCGCGCAATGGAAGGATTGCTCGCAGCTTGGCCGACCTGCGCGCAAATGAAGGAATTGTGCTCAATGGGTGGACCCTGACGACATCGGAGTTTAGTCTAAGACTTGGGGATCTCGCGCAAAGGCAGATCCTGAGGCGACATGGCGCGAAAAGTTACTACACCCTAAGGCATTATTGCATGCACGATTACACGGGCGAGGGACGATTCCAATTTTCCGGCCTCGCAAAAAGGGAGGTCTCTCCTTCTATTTATAGGCGTCCTGTGGCGTGAAATCTAGGGTTGCGCGAAATAACTGCGCGATAGAGGTGGAGGTATGAAATTTTCTGCACTGGGTCCAGCCGGCATGAAAGGCTCACTGCATGGAACCAGGGCGCGCAAAATTTCATGCCACACTGGGGCGATTTTGCAAATCCCGGTGGTCTTGTGCACATGGATCATTTTTCCGCGCAAGTCCTCCTTAATTTCGCACAAGGCCTCCGAACCCACCAGAACAGTCCACTAGGTCCGAATATGACTTCGCTTCATCCAATCTGAACATCCTATGGGAACTACAGATTTTTTCTGCATCTACAGTAACATTTTTAGACTTTCTGGATAAAATTGATTAATCGATGAATAGTGAAAATACATATTTTTGTAAAACAATAATTTATTACCAATAAATTATGTAATTTAAATTACTAATCATGTTTTAATGTAGTATAATAATTATTTATTAATATTTAATCCATTTAATATCTTTGGAATCAAATTTATATTGGATTTTAGTATATGTTTCTGTTTTTGGGATTTAAAGGGTTTAAAAAAACTATTCTAAAGTGCAAAATATTTTCTCTATTTTACATGATTAGAATAATCCATAATGATGAATTTTTTAAATTAATGTTTTTGAATATATATAGCCAAATATATATTTTTATTTAAAAACTAATTATTATTAGTCATATGGTTGATATAAATTAATTTAATGGTTGAAATAAAATACACTTCTAAAAACCCCACATTCTCATAACATATACATGATTAAATTGAAGTTAAAATTTTAAACGTTTACAAATCGAATATAAAAATACATATTCCATATTTGGAATAATAATAATTTATATTATACAATATGCTTAATTTATTTAATGACTAAAATGAATAATAAAAATTGTAAAAATTATTTATCATAGTTAAGGTAAAAATAGGTTTACCAGGTCATTTAAACTAAACAACTAATTAAAAAAATGACCCAAAACATTTAAAAACCACATCTTATTTTCCTATTTAGAAATTATCATTTTTTTAGTATCAATCATGTTTTAGTATTGGAGCCTTGTGATATAAAACAATGTTTGTGGTATTCTCTCATTCAAAAAAATAATAAAAGAATGTGACTCTCCTCACATATAAAAGGCCACCCATTATAATCTCATATTCACACCTTGAATCCATTTTGTTTTATCATATATCCACCCAAATATCTTATGAAATATGATCATCTTATCCTAAAAGCATTATTTTGTATATAAATTCATCATAAGATGTATTATTGTGTAAAACTGAGGAGGATACCAAATTAAGATGCAACGTTCATAAATAAGCGTTTTTGTTTTATTTATTCCTACAGCCACATAGTTTTTTATTATACCATAATTATATAATAACGTAAATATATTTTTTATAATTAGTTGTTTTTATATTTATGTAATTACCCACAACCATCACTATTTCCATCAAATGGGACATGAAATCATTAATCATGTACACGAAAAACTAGTTCCTCACAAACATATGTAATTAGATTTTTTATTACCACCTATAAAAGTTTAAAATAATGATTTATTTTTTATATTAATATACACATAGTGTTATTATATCACACTAACCTTCATACTCCTTATTTTTATAGAATACAATTACATTGCTTGTGTGTACGAATGGCCGCCATGTCACGATGTAATATAGTTCATTAACGATATACATGGATGGTATTAAGAATTAGATTAATGAAAATAAGATATATATAATATAAAAATTTACTTCATAATAGTAATTTATCAAAAAACATTATTTTTTTCAATATGAAAAGAAAAATTAAAACAACATTAATGCGTACATACAACATATCATCTCGATGGATGGTGTTTTTCATTTACCATATGTAAATTTTATGGATAAATATTAAAACATATATATTTAATATATATTTTATTTATATCATTGTTAAAACTCTAGATATGAATAAATAATTATCATATTAATATGACTATAAATAATAAATCAAAACATATACAAAAAAACAGGTTGTTATGTGAAATGCATAATTTACATGAAATTGTTAATAAACATGTAAAAAAATCATAAGAAAATAATACATAGTAATGTATATATATTTAAATGATATATGTATAATAATATAATGATTATTATACAATATCTTTGAACATGTATGACATAAGTGAAGATTTAATGTAAGGTATTTCCAGTCTCTATTATTTCTGGTAGTCATATTTCAATTCCCAACTCGTTTATTTTTTAGTGTGGATTTATTTTCTCTTAAAAATGTTTTGTCATGAATCAAATTATTCTCATTATATTTAAAGATTATTTTTGTGCTTTTACTTATTGGAGATAACGATTCAAAATAATAATAAAGTGGTAAGGGATTCCAGTTCCACTTTTTACTTCTCCCAGACATATACATATTCAACAACAATTTTTTGTATAAGGTGTTTAAACTAACCATGAAAGTATTTGATGATTCTTGTCAAGAAAATTATTGGGAATTAAATATACATTTTATGGTCTCTCTTTATGGGGTTTTATAGATCACTAGTTTCCAAATGAGTATGGTATTATTGTATCAATTTTCATTCTTTGAGACAAATGAGTATGTCTTGGCGACAAAATATATGACGAAAGAGGAAGAATAAAAACAAGCCCGCAAGATGCCTCGCGATGCACTGAAGTGGAGCACCCTCGAGCAACGCACCTACCGCAATGCCAAGGAGGCGTTAACACTCCACGAATGCCTTGACTTTTGCGAGACCGATGCTAATCAATGGAGGTGGTAATGCTCCGCGAACTCCCTAACGTTCGTGAGACCGCCACGAAGCAATGGAGGTGGTAATGATTCGCTAATGATCTGACTTTCGCGAGCACACCACGAAGAAAAGGAGGCAGTAACACTCTGTGAACACCTTGACGATTGCGAAGATGCCACGAAGCAACCAAACACTCTTTGCACTACATGATCTATGCTTCGCGATGCCCCTTGACTATAAATACCGATCACCCCCTAAGCTCCTGGGATGGACAATCCGACCTTTCGAGTTCTCATCTTCAAAATCACGAAGAACTCTCCACCCTTGGAAGGATGAGCTCTACGAGGTATATTTACATCATGAGAGAGCTTCAATTTGTCTTGCCTTGAGAACCTCTATAGAGATGGATTCCATTCGTGAAGACTAAGGGCATTCGTGAAGGAAGTGGATCCCCTAGGGGACTCGGGCACTCGAGGAGACGTTATGCTTCACGAAGCACCCATCCTTTACACGTGATCCCCATGCCATGGCAGAGACACTGCACTTCAAGAAGCACTTTGTATAGCGACACTTTGCATCACGAAGTCCTTAATCTTCGCGAGGTGGTGCTCCACGAATACTATTACACTTCACGAAGCAACTCTTATTTACACCCATTCCCCAGGATAAGGACGAAGCAATCCACTTCGTGAAGAACCTTCTCTCGCAAATGGCATCCCTTATGCAATGCAATCGATCCCCACATGGAACTTGCCTATGGAACTCTATTCTTGGAAACTCATGTTCCCTTGCGGCCCTTCAGGCCAGAACGATGTGATTTCAATGTCCCTTGTATAATATCACCCATTGCATTGCTTCATCTAATGCTTCTTCGTATAGGCATGCTAATGGATATTGCTTCTACGCATAGCCACTGTAACGTGGTCCCCCCACCATTGAAATTATTTGTGCATCCTGGCCTCCACAAGGGATGATATCCTCCTTCTGGGTGTATCATTTGTCTGTGGGGGAAGGGCAGAAACCTTGGTGTAAGCCCGTAGCCCCACTTGAGGAATGTCACACCCATGCACCTCCTCACTTCCTCGATACTGAATCTAATGAAGTCCATCTTCCACTGCTCTTTGTTGCACCTTGGGCCTCCATGTAGAATTAAGTCCCAACACCAAGGGCCTCTTAACGCGTAAGCCACTCTTCATTTCCCAATCACTCATCCTTTGCGACGTGATCATCTGGTCCCTACTGACTCTTATTTATCACACCAAGAATGACTCGCGTGAGCTTTGAGTGCGCATCGACCATGAAATACTTTTTTGGGCCATCTCAGAGCATAATCCCCACATTAGAGAACTACGCGGAGTTTGATTCCCTGCCACAGGTATATGTATGAAACCTTCATGAGGTTCAATCCCACCACTCAGTCGTTTCATCATGTCGAGTTCCACCCTCATCCAGCATGACGTTAAACTTTATGCCCTCGTCCAACATTACGTTAAACTGTATGCCCTCATCGAGCATGATGTTAAACAATATGCTCATGTACAACATGTAGTTAAACTGTATTCCCCCATCCATCATGACGTTAAACTGTATACTGGAACTAAGAGATCTTTGATCCGTGCTATGCATGGTAAGTAGGAAGCCTCTATGAGGTTCAAGACCACCACCTGGTCGTCCCGACTCCTTCATGTCGGTCCTCCAACTCCTAGGGAAGCCCCATCAGTGTGAGCCCCTAATCCCTTCTGTGGAAGGTTTCACCTATGCACCTCTTCTATACTCCTCAGCTGCGCTTTGTCGCATCATGGGCCGTCTCAGTGCATAATCCACATTCAATCGTAACTACACAGTCGTTGATCCGTGCTATTCATGGTACATAGGAAGCCTCCACAAGGTTCAATCCCACCACCTGTGGACCCCATGGGTGGGTTCGCTTTGACACCGGCATTCCGGTGTTCAATCCATCATGGGCCATTATAGTTCATAATCCCCATTCAGTTCGAACTACATGAAATTTGATTACTCACCACAGGGATACGTAGGAAGCCTCACTGAGGCTCATGCTCATCACTCATGTCTCATCCTGATCTCTCCTTCAATCCAATGTGTCTCGAGAAGGTCATGCCACATCCTAGAAGTTCAACTTCCTCTTGGTCCCATCCATGTGTCAATTCTCACGGGCCACCTCCTCAGGTGTCCCACCACTTCATCGAATTACGCAGACATTGATTCCTTACTAAGGGGATATGTAGGAAGTCTCTTCCAGACTCAAGCACATCACCACCATCATTCATCTTGATACCCACCTGGGCCGCCGCGTCCTTATGAGATCATGCCACACCATTTCCCCTCCACAATATCCGGGAAGCTGCACATGTGTCAGCCCCAACATCGGCGTTTTTTCCAAGGGGTTACTCAATCTGATCCACTATAGTTATTGTTTTGATCAGGCCGATCCGTCTCCGTTGGACGTTAAACATGAGGCATACCCCGTGTTAATCATTGGAAGATGAGGAAAACATCAGATACATGCCTATGGCATACATTCCCTGCATTATATGTGGGATGCCTTGGGATTTTTTGTCCTCTATAAGCATGATAATAAGTGACAAAATATAGACATGCCAATTCCCCAGCACCCGGGTCTGTTACTAATGTCCTGAAGTGACTACTCCCCCAAATTAAGGTTGCTGCCCTGACCGTACCCCTTGGAATGTCCTGATAGAAGCAGCACAATTAACCGGCGTCCGGGAAGATGTGGCACTGTGAAGAGTTTCACATAAAACGTATTAAATCTATGAGGGAGACCCGAACTAGGTAATGAGTTCCGAGGAGGAATCAATGGAAGAAAGAACTAAAATCCCATCATCTCGTTTCGATCAAGGAGAAGACATCCCTGAACAAGGAACAGATGATGCCCGCCTTTGGAAAGCGGGAATGTGGGGCAATAGATGCGCGCCCTCCACTGACAGACGCACGCGCCCCAGCCAAAGCGTTAGAAACAGAAATAGTGAAACCGAAGTGAAATTATTCTCCTCAATGTGGAGATTAGTAGTGCTCGGGTTATTATTAGATTGACATGTCACCGGATCCAGAGATATGGCCCCGAGTCCTACTGAGCAAATAGCGGGATTGGAGTGAAATTCACCAACAGTTGGGGTAGTAGAATATGGAGCACTCCACTCAGCAATTTTGTATGGCGTGGATCCCTCTTACCGACCACAAAAGACAGAACGACGCTGGGGCACTGGTTGTCGATTCCATTCTCCGTAGTGCTGATGAGCTAATCTCTCTATTTCTCAAGAACCATATTGTTGCTATGGAGACACGATCACGACCGGCTTTCCCACACAGTGGAGGGGAAAATAAAGGTGCAGTTGCACTGCACGGCTCTGGTGACCCACAACGTCATCTACATCCAGGAATGCGGGACACCCACGTCCCCTTTCTCCTTCAGAGATCATCCAGCAAAGGGTGATCAACGACATTCTATGTAGGTACGAGGAAGAAGAGATTATCCCAACCCGGGATATGGCATGCATAGACAAGGAAGCATCAAGGCCCCACCATCAACGACAACCCCAGGGTTGCGAAGGAAATCCCTCACCCCCCACTCGGACGTTCAACCGTTTCAGGAGCCTATCCCTGAAATGCTTCGATGACTCCCTGCCTTATGCCAATGAGTTTGGTGATGTCTGGCTTCACCCGATCATGGATCCCGTCCAAGGATCCCACGAAAGGGCCCCACTCAACTACATCAGCACTGCCGTTGGGCCTTGTCAGAGGAGCATGATGGCAATGACCCTGCACCACCTGCACCGGCCCGCCTGACCTGACGCCAACATCGGGCCCGAGCCGAGGACACCCGCCAGAGGTCGTCAACATCAAAAACTATTGTGGTCTGAGCCACCAACAACGTGCACCATAAAGTCCCTGCATACGCTTAGCAGGGACACTACTATGCCTGACCAGGATCAAGACCCCAATTGTCCCATGGGACGGTTGGGATGACTAACCGGTTCACAGGCCGGAGCGGTGATCGTCGCAAACCACTTCGCGGTGATGTCACCCAGTATGGAGGTCCTCCCCATACCACCACCCCTAGAGCGTGGGCCCTCCCCGCCCCAATGCTCGTCGTGGAGTTATTCCCCATGCTACCCCTGACCTAAGTGAAGACCTGTCCCGTTTCAATGATACTCGGTGCAGAAGCCTCTCCTACTCCCACCACACCGTGTATGGAGTTCCTCCAGCCGTTGCCCGTCGATGTGAAGGTATTTTCCATCCGGTCCATCTCCAACATGGTTATCCTCCCTACATCCTCTATGAAACTGGAGAAGGTCCTCCTCACCCTGGAAACCATATAAGTGAAGGCCAGCCCCACTACATCTGCATGACGCATGAAGGTCCTACCCATGCTCTTGCCGGCTCCAACAGGGGTTCTTATCGGACTTGTGTCATTCATGGAGGTCCTCCACATGTCCCCTTCGACATCTTCCCTAGTGCCACTCGCACCCCAGCGGTCCTGAGCGGAAGTCCTCTCCACCCGAACACCAGTGTGGCCCCAAGACTACAAGTCGGGAACCATCCCTATACCAAAGAGCCATCTCGGGGTAGGATAGCGGGTCGTCGCCGCCACAAGAAGAACTTTGGGAAATCCTGGGAAGAGATCAAGCCTGCCCGCTTCTCGGACTCCGAATCTGAATGCGACTCGGTGATAAAATCTTCCCCCTGCTTCTCTACATCATAGACCGGGGCAGGAACATGGCATGTCAGCCTCATTCTCCTAAAATGCGAGTTCCACTGGATTCTTGCCTATCTTCATAGGTACATCCAGGAGGAGAAAATAGTAGTAATCAAGTAGGTACCAACCATTCGGCCACCACCGTATTCACTAGAAGCTCCCTCTACCTCTACCAAAGATCACATAGAGCTATTTTGGGGACCAACAACGATTGGGAAATGGCGTGACCTGTCGCTAGTAACTGCCATCCCTAAACAAGAAGCCATGATGATCAGCCCGTTGTATCGCACCGTTGTGGTTAGGTCACCTAACTCTTCATAGGATGGCCCTGAGTTCGGCGGACAGTCGGATCGTTCTTCGTTTTCTCCGCCACCCAACTAACTATCCCAGCGGTCCGCCTTGGTACCGCTATCGGTCCCTTAGCCACCTCCGGTTGACGAGTGGGGAAACACGGCGCCAGACCCTGAATCCAAGCCCAAAACATTTTGGAACATTTTTACATCGGATCACTTCCTGGAGAAATTCTGGCCGGCGGCATCATCATACATTCGTGCGCCAGAATCCCCCAACCCGGAGGATGTAGGATGCTTCTGCCTTACCCTGTGGATGATGAACTTCTGCCATCGTAATGAGTAGATCTTGTACCCTGGGATACAACATCACTTTAAAGAATTCAGCGAGAAATGTCGTCTGGTTGTTTTTGCCGCACTCCCCATGGTGTAGAGCACCCTGCAAGAGAAATGTGTTCAGAGTTTTGAAGTACTCCGCCGAATCATCAGAGAAGCTACCCCCCCCCCCCATGTGCAAGTATGTGGTTGGGGATAGTACGCCGCCCTACTTTTCAGTACCATCTGGAGGTAGGCCGATTCCTTATGCGACATTGAGGACATGCCCCTAAGAAGGGATTCCGTCCACATGGCCGACATAGCAGACAATGAGGATGATCTGGAGTCGCATGAAGAAGACTTACCCCTTGTGGTTGTGCCGAAATTGATGGACACATCCGGGCGGGTTACTCGTTATCATAGGAACCTCATGGGCCTCATTATTCCCACTGAGTCGTTGGTGCACAATCGAACTATCGGAAAAGGAAATGAGAATTTCGGAGCTGTCAAGCACTTCGACCCATCCACCTTGACACAAAAGACGGACAAAGACCCCGAGAAGGACTCGTTGCGCCAATAGCTCTCTGAGCAGAAGAGGCTGGTCGATGAACTCCTAGAAAAGATTGCTTTAGAGCGGCGGCCCGACTATGCTGATCATAAGCTAGTTAGCAGGGGCATGGACAATGTCCCCCCAGCGAGATGCCTCCGAGTAACCCTGGACATGCTATTCCTGCAGACAGGGCAGAAGCCGGAGCTCATGGCAAGAGGGCGTGGTATGTCTCACCAAACCCACCTGAGCGGTGCAGCAATTTGAGGAACCAATCCCGGATTCCCATTGATACCCCACATGCCATTCCGCCAATCACTCCACGTGCCATTAAAGCTGACTACCGTGTCAAAGAACCAGGCAATGCACTTGGGATTAAGGATCCCCTTCAATATAGGGATCCCCACCCGGATGATACCACAATGGCACTCATCTCCCGTTTCGAGGCACTGTAAACACAACAGGTGGTAGTACCACCATATGGAAAGACGTATCCAGTGTGGGTGGATGACATGCATGTACCTCATGGTTTCAGAAACCCCACTTTCTTGCCATTCAACGGGACATGGGACCCGCCTCAGATCTTGGCCCACATTTCTTCTATGTGTGGCCCCATTTTGGGAACTCCAGCATAGCAGGAGTCCGCCAAGCTCCGATTTTTCATTCCGACATTGGAGGGCTGTACATTCTTCTGGTACAGCCAGCTCCCTATCGAATGAGTGATTGGATGGGAGGATCTCCATTGACAGTTTCTGTACCAGTTCAGCTCCACCACGCGGAATACTAGTATCGTAGACCTCTTCAAGTGCAAGCAGAGGCATGATGAGCGAGTCACAGACATTATCACCCAGGGGAAAGGGCTAACATACTCTCTCGATATGCCACTAACTCAGGAGAAATTAATGACAATGTGTGTAGGGAATGTCAAGACAGATCTGGTTCCTTCCGTGATCACCTCGAACTATCCTGGAGGGTTCTGGGACTTCTCGGATAAGGCCCAACACCTCGAGGAAGCTCTAAAATAGGGAGTTGATGCGCGTTTGCTACCTCCTACGATCCCAGTAATGAGGGCCAGAGCTGAGCCTGCTATAGTGGCTCAAGTAGAAGCTCCCAGGTAGCTAGAGTTGATACCAGTAGCACCATCTCTGCAACCCTGCAGGGATCCCCCACCTCAGACACAACCTCCTTCCCAGTAGAGACCACCTCAGAACCGACAGGGTCCCCCGTGCAATGCACCACCACCGCCTGGGTGAGATAATCAGGATCCACCTTTTTGGTAGGACCCTCAGAACCCTCGTCAGGTCCAGGATCTTATAGCCCCTTATCTAGAAATAAGGTACCTTACTTAATCATTCAGGGAGAATTAGGTTTCAAGTTACTTCCGGAGTGCCCTAGAGCAGGGAATTGTGCGCATGCACGATTGCAGAAAGCCGGAAGAGGCGAATCTCGCCGATCATCCCAACTACTACCCGTACCACCAGTTCCTAGGTCACACACACAATTGGTGCGTTGTTTTTAAAGAATGGATCCAAGACTAGGTCAATAACAACATAGACAGGATTTGCCCGACTCTGGAACAAGTGGCAGGTGTCTTCATAAGGTCAAGACGTGGCTATGACGATGATTGTGAGTGGAAACAAGTTTCCAGCCATGGGTCTCAGAAGTATGATGACTGGATGGCTCATAAAACAGTTTCCCATTCCCATGGTATCATCCGGGAACACCTAATGCAGTCGGAACCTTCGAAATAGGCAGCCAGTGCCTCTGCCATGTCATCTCAGCCGACTCCATTACGAAATAGAATGCAACGATGGCGTTTGAAGAAAGAACGCGCTCTACCATTGAATTCCTCATCCCACACCCTTGGTGACTTTATACCCCCTGATATGGGGATCCCTCCTAGAATTCACCCAGTGGAGGAGGATTCATCATGAGACAGTCAAGGGTATGCTTCAGTTAATACCGTGGAGCTGGTAAATCCCTACATGACTCCCGATGAGGGAGAAGGCCAGGAGAGTCTCCCTAACATCTCTAGTCGATGTCAATGTCGGTGGAGCTACGACCACATGGTTCATCAAGGCACATCAATGGGCAGTTTTAGCCAGGCCGTGCATTCTACTGAAACCTGGCAGAAAGCCCGATGCAGAGCTCAGCACGCGCGACATCATCTGTTACCCTTAGATCTACCTCCAACGTCGTTTGTGCTACTAGATCTGGCAGAGCATCCTCGCCCTACCGTAGGCCAACCTCAGTTCTCTGGTCATCCGACAGACACCCTTCAGGCCTCAACATTTAGGATGAAGGATGTGTCGAGTACCCGTCTACCGCCGGTCCGGCCGGCAGTACTCGCTGAGCCTCCAATTGCAGAGCGACCTCCCGTAGGTATCTTCTCATGCCTGGAAAAGAAGTATGATGTTCTGAAACACCTTGACGGAATTCCAATGAGTCTTTCTATCCTTGAGTCTCTTCGGTAGTCATCCGAAATGTGTGAGGCACTTTCCGAGGCCCTAAAGAGCCCCCTCTAGTTCATGAAGGAGGTAGCAGGTGCAAGATGTTTTCTATGCTGAGATGATTGAGGATGCAAAATTTCAGGCATTTATCTCGTTCTCTAGCGAAAATAAAAACTCTCCCATACAGGGGCACATTCTCCCACTTTACACCACCAGTGAGTTCAACGGCATGGATGTCTGCCCAGCATTTTCGAAATGGGTTCTGAGATTAACCTAATCCTGACTCGGACAGTACATAGGTTGGGATTATCAGAGGATGGTCTAGAACCCTCCGACCTAAGAGTTCGGGGATATGAAAAGACCGAACAGACTCCAGTTGGTATGATCTGTTTGAAGACCTAGTTTGGTGGCCTAATTTCCAACACTAAATTCATTGTTGTCTCCCAAGACACTACGTATAATGAATTGATGGGCAGACCCTGGCTCTATTTGCATGCAGCGGTCCCTTCGTTATACCACCAATGCCTCATGTACTCCCTTAATAGTCGAGTAGGCGTGATCCAAAGAGAGGCGTCTCCTTTTTCATCTTTTGAAGCCCACTATCTGGAAGATGACTATTACAAGATCAAGGACATGAAAATCCTAGTTGATGAAGATGAACCGACTCCGGTCGTATGTGATCCATGGACAGGTCTGGATGACGATTACGTTTTCTCGATCCATCAATTGGAGGAATAAACACCCGACATGGGGCAATATTTTGTTGTTTCGGGTACAAGAGGAAGGATTATTCCCAAGTCAATGAAACTTTGGGAAATCACCTCGTACTCTTACACCAACCAGGATCAGGTGATCCTGGATCCTCCTACCCCTGTGCGGTACAGGAGCGTCAGGCTCATAGCAACGACGATACGTCATAGTTGTCTCTTCCGCCAAGCTATGATTAAATGGCTCAAGCCGATGCGCCACTACTGCTTCAACGTCATCAACTATGGCCCCTTGGGTAGAAGGCAAGATGGAATCAGATCAACCACTTTTATCGGCATGGTCTTAGTAGCGCATGAGTCTACTGGCTTGATGACCACTGCTTCTCGAGCAGGCACCATTTCCCCATCATAGTCTAGTGGGCCGAAAACACCACCCCTCATGAAAGACCCCTCCACAAGTAGAGAGGAGGATTTGGTGGATACTCCCCCTGCCTTTGATGAAGGAAACTCTACCATGGTCGTTGAACTGGTACAGCTGAACCATGGTAGCGAGGTAGATTCAAGTCCGACGTTGATCAGCACTGCAATGTCCCTCGAAGAGTAGTAGCGGTATGTGGAATTTCTCAAGCGGCACTATGACATGTTTTCCTAGAGTTACGGTGAAATGTCGGGACTAGATCCTCAGGTACCCATTCACCGCCTTGGTCTTCCGACAAACCATCACAGATTCAAGCTTCCTCCTAGAAATATTCTCCCTTCCCACGGTGCCATGGATGAGGACAAAGTTGAAAAGATCATCAGAACCAACATCGTCAATGGGGTCCAGTACAACAAGTGGCTAGCCAACATTCTGACAATCAAGAAGAAGAATGGATAGATCAGAGTCTACATCGACTTCCACGATCTCAAACGCTACTGTCCTAAGGATGATTTTCTCCTCTCGGTGACAAAGTTGTTGATTGATTCCACATCCAGGTTCCACGATCTCTCCTTCATGGATGTGTATTCGTGGTATAACCAGATCCGGATAGCCCCTATGGTTGAGGAGTTCACTGCCATCCGGGCTCCCCATGGAACCTTCTGTTACCAGGTCATGCCTTTCGGCCTAAAAAATGCAGGTGTCACTTACCAGCGGGCCATGCACTACATATTCAAGACGATCCTCGATAAATTGGTGGAATGCTATGTAGATGACAAGGTAGTCAAATCTTGTCAGTGCCAGGAACATCTCAAGGACCTTGAAAAAGTGTTCGAATTCTTCTGTTCCCGTCACCTGAAGATGAACCCGTTGAAATGTGCCTTCGGGGTCACCTCCGGGATGTTAGTTGGATTCGTTGTCAGGTACTGAGGCATCAAGATTCACCCAGATAAGATAAAAGCCATCGACTAGATGCCTCCCCCGAGCAATTTCTGGGAGCTTCGAGGTATTCAAGGCCACATAGCCTATATATGGCGATTCATCACGAATCTGGTTAGAGAGTGTAAGCCCTTTTCTAGACTCATGAAGAAAGGCTCTACCTATGAGTGGGACGAAAGTCTTCCTTCGAGGAACTCAACCAGTATCTACTCCGACCTCGGATCTTGATGCCACCCATCTTCAGAAAATCTCTGGTCCTTTACCTGACTGCCCTAAAATGCTCTCATTGTGCATTGATCGCCCAGAAGAACAGAGAATTCATGGAGAACAGTCTCTAATACCTCTGCCGCAAGCTAATCAACATGGAGACCAGGTACACTCCCATCGAGAAGAGCTGCCTGGTGCTCGTATTCTCTGTCCAGAAATTGCAGCATTACCTTCAGCACCAGGAGGTACAGTTGGTCTCTCAGGTAGACCCACTGAAGTACATCTTGAATCGCCCCATGTTGACTGGTCGACTAGCGTGGTTGGTGGTGATCCTCCAGATGTTCGACATCAAGTTCATACCCTAGAAGGATATCAAGGGAAATGCATTAGCAGACTTCTAGCTACCCATCCAACTCTCTCCGATCAGTCCCTAGACCTGGATTTTCCTGATGAGGCAATCCTCTTAGTCGATTATGTCCTCTCATGCTAGAAAATGCACTTCGACGATGCCTCCTAGAGTCCCACCAGTTAGAGGCTCAATGATCCTAAGCTCAACAGAGTGGGTCTGGATGACGTCTTAATCACCCCTGCCCATGTTATCCTGCCATATTCAGTATTATTGTCAGAACGTTGTACCAACAATAACGCAGAGTATCAGGCTCTCATTACTGGCCTCGAGCTGGCCCTTGAGATCGATGTGCCCCATTTGCATGTGAAAGGGGATTCCAAACTAGTCATCAAGAAGGTCAATGAAGATTATGTCATCAGAAATCCAGTGCTCGTTCCATTGTTGTAGTTCACGCTCCACCTGATGGCCCAGTTTCATTCTCGACCAGAGGTTACCCTTGACCGTCACTTATAGAATGGTTGAGCATACGATTTGGCTGGCTTAGATGTGTCGCTCGTAAAACCTGAGCAAGATGATCTGATTATACATGTGGCGCACCAGAGAGTCATTTCCCCAATCACCCTAGACGATGACGATGACCCGCAAGTAAGACATTTACCACCAGACTCTCCATACCAGGAGCCTCAGGTTCATTAGATGCAGTGGCCGAGGGCAGTCTTGACTGGAGGGAACCTTTTGTCGAGTATATACAAAATGGTCTCCTCCCGGATGATTAGATCAAGCACATGTGAATCTGACGCCGCACACTACAGTTTACTCTTCAGAGTATTCGTAGCCTTGATTGGATCCTTTATAAGAGGAGTTTTGATGGAGTTCTCCTGCAGTGTATTAAAATATTTATGACATATCAGGTCATGCAGGAGGTTCACGTCGGTTCCCATCGTGTCGACCAGGCTGGGCCAATTCTCTCCCAGCAGATTTGGAGATTTGTGTACTTTTGTCCCTCTATGATCCACGATTGTGTTGATTTTTCCATGAGATGCCACATGTGCCATGTTCATGCTAATTTCATGCATCGTCCGCCAGAGCCTCTCTACTCTACTAAGTAATGTTTTCTATTTGTGGTGTGGGGGGTCGATGTCATGGGGTATTACCCACCGATGACAGCTCTCCAATGCATGTTCATCTTGACTCCTACTGACTTATTCTACAAGTGGGCAGAGGTAGTTCTACTAAAAGAGGTTAAGTCCCATTCAATCGTTGACTTTGTGAGCTCCAATATCATCAATCGGTTTGGAGTTCCTCATGATGATCTCACCTATAACGTCACCAACATCCGAGCAGTCGATCAAAATAAATTGTATGCCAAGTACAATATCTGTTGAAACCACACCTCTCGCTATTATGCACCGGCGAATGGAAAGATAGAGGCATTCAACCAAAACATCTCTATCATTCTAAAAATGATGATTGGATAGAAATATAAAAGTTGGAAAGACATGATCCCAATGCCCTCTGGGCTTATCAGACGACGACTCGCAATTCCACCCAGGTGACTCCATATTACATGGTGTTTGGGGCTGAGGCCGTCCTTCCCATCGTTATCCAATTGTTGTCATTATGATCTATGGTCATAGACCAGCAGGTGCTAGATAAGGTGGCTGGAATCTGTCTAGCTGAATTGGAAGCACTGGACGAGAATAGGATACATGCCCTCCACAATCTGGAAAGGCATCAGAATAAGATAGTCGGAGCCTGCAGCAAGAAGGTCCACCTTCACTCTTTTATGTAAGGCGACCTATTATTGGACCTCCAAGCGCCAATGATCTCTGGCATAAAACCACCCAAGCTAGAGCTCAAATGGGAAGGACCATACATCATTCATAAGGTTTACCCCAATGGAGCATACTCCTTGGTCTGATGAATAGTGAGCATATAACTCCTCCCATCAACACCAAGTTCTTCATGAAATAATTTTGATGAGCACGGGATCCTGCACGACCATAAACTGCGGGGTCCTACATGCCCTTAAATAGCAAGGTCCTGCACGAACATTAATTGTGGGGTCCTACAAAACCTTAAACTGCGGGGTCTTGCACAACCTTAAACTGCGGGGTACTGCATGACCTTAAACTATGTGGTCCTACAGGACCTTAAACTGCAGGGTCCTGCATGCCCTTAAACAGTGTGGTCCTGCAAGACCATAAACTGTATGGTCCCTCATGAACCAAAACTATACTTGGCTCTACATTTGGGGTCCCTACGTTCTATTCTCTAAGCACTAAAACTAAGATCTTCCTTGGGTCCTTCACGACCTTAAACTACACACTTTTCCTCACTATAAGATGTTAAACTGCATGTTGGTCAGACCATCCTGACCAAGGCCCTATTTTCTTTTCGAGATCCTTTCACATATTCGTTTCAAGGATTGTACGGTGTGATATGGAATTATGTCCTAATTCACTTCGGGTTACCCACCGTACCCTACACATCCCCTGATCGAAGTCCCGCCTTAGGCCCCATGGCCTTTCCATGCCCCTTTGGCCTTTTCGGGCCCCCAGACCAGGTTCTCTATGAAGGGATTGTACGATATGGCATGGGATCATGTCCCCATTCATGTTGGGTTGCTGGCCATGCCGTACACATCCTCGGATCATGGCTTTTTAAGGGCCCCTGGCCTTTTCGGGCCCCTGGTCCTCGACATTGCTGCGAGAGGTTAAATTGTAAACCAGTCAGGACTTCATGACCGAGGCCCCATGGAATTTCATCACATAGACTCCCTCGTAGGATTGTATGGTGCGATATGGGATCATGTCCTTGTTCACGTCGAGTTACCCATCGTACCGTATGCATTCCCCGATGAGATGAGTCCCCATACCGCATGACGTTAAACTACATCCTGTCCTGCATGACGTTAAAATGCATCCCATCATGCATGACATTAAAATGCATCCCATCCTATATGACGTTAAACCACATTTCGTCCTGCACGATGTTAAACTATGCTTCAAGAATTACGTATGGATTGATTCCAATCCTTATGGGATACGTAGGAATGCTCATACATCTCTTCTTGATCCCATCACGGGTTCTTCCCTTTGACTATTCCACCTTGGTTATAGTTTCTACGGAGGATCCTCACCTAGTATGGAGTAAGCTTTCTTGGCCCCACTAACACGAGGATTATAAGGGTCAAACCATGTGCCCACTCCTGTTCTTATATTACCCTACGTCTTCTCCACACGAGGTTAAAATTCATGTCCATCAAGAACTATGTATGGCTTGATTCCCATACTTATGGGATATGTAGGAACGCCTGGACATTTCATCCGGTTCCCCTGCCCAAAATCCAAATTCTTCCTCTTTGGAAAAGTCATATGGAAGGTTGCACACTTTTTCCACAATTTGCATCGAGTAAGCCTTGACCTAGTTCTATGTTCTCCTTCATGGAAATGTTAGCCTCCTTAAATGGTGGGAATAGTTATGCTTCACCCACTCATTGACTGGGTTTCCATTACTTTCTTCACTCGGAAGGACCCCCATGAACGGTCTAGGTAGGATGCCTCAGAGCTCTCCCACCGATACGGGCCAATGCCCCGAGGGTTCCAGAGAAACAAATCTATAATATCCCACGCCTCGAATTTCGTTAGTGGTTGATGCTCATTTGTTGCTCACATCTCAGGTCATCATAGAGACGATATGTTTCGATCATGGTAAACAGTGTCTTGGATCTTTGAGTCCACCCCAAGATGTCCCGGACATCAAGTGTAGTAATTCGTTCTGCCCCATCACGGAGCGACACACATTCTTCCAGGTGGTGCCAACGGTCGGGCCCACATCCCCAATTCTTATATAAGGTATTGAATGATTTGACATGTGATTATGTCCTCATTCATATCAAGTTACTGGCCATGACGTACAATCTCCCTAATAAAGGTTCAGCTTCATGCCTCTTGGCCCTTTTCGGGACCCTGGCCCCTGTCCTCCCTGCAAGATGTTAAATTGCTTTCCGGTCCGGCCTTCCTGACCCAACAACCAATTTTCAGGCACCTTGGCCTTTTCGGGCCCCTGGCCCAGGTTCCCTATAAGGGGTGTGCGGGATTATTTCTTCATTCACTTTGGGTTACTGGACATGCCGCACACATTCCCGGATTGAGGCCCAGCCTCAGGCCCCTTGGCTTTTTCGGGCCCCTTGGCCCTAGCCTACAACTGGAATGTATGGTTTGATACAAGATTATCTCCTCATTCACCTCTAATCTTTCGTTGTGCTATACTTTTCCCTTGTTCGGGGATACCTTACCCCCCTTCTACGTCTTGTATGACGTTAAACTACATTTTGTAAACTATGTGTGTCTTGATTCCCATCTTTATGGGATACGTAGAAATGCTGAGACATCTTCTCAAGTCCAGCCCCATCTCTTGGGAATCTATATCCCACTTTGGTCCCTTCGACCATTCTCCCACCTAAGTCGTCTTGCCGACCCTTTGGAAATACACTGATGTGCCTAAGGGTACTCTAGTTATTACCTGTAATGTTGGACTCTTCTCAGGGATGTCTTCATCTGATTTTCAGGCTTTGTGTTTCCATTCATTAGGGCTTTCATTACCTCTCATACTCGGAGGGACCCCATGAATGACATGGATACATCGTCCAAGTTTATTGGCTCTCCTATTGATACTAGACAACTCCCCCGAGGGGTTCAGACAACAAATCGATAAAATATTGTGTTGAAAATTTGGTCAATGGTTGATGCTCTATTGTTGCTCCCACCATGGGTCAGTGGGATATCGATGCTGATTTCTTGCCATGGTCAACAGTTCTCTCATGTCATTATGCCCAAAACCCCACCAATCCTGATATGTTGGTTAGACAATTCACCCCTTCCTCACTTCATCATGTCCAATTAGTGTTTCAAGGCTCTTGGTATTATTCCTCAGTGCGCATCTGTGTGTCAGGGAACAAAGCAGTGTTAAGGTGTCCTTCAGGAATATTCACCTAATTCCCTCAGATGGGTGTTCTGAGTGTTGCGATAAGGATCTTCCCCCCTTGTTTCCCACACCGAGTTTAACTCATGTGGGCTTTGGAATCGGGTTAAGTTCTGCGATTACCCGGAAAGATGTCATTCCACATGGTCCGAGCTCTATGATATTAATCTAAGATCCCCCATTGGTCCAAGCTATAACACCTCAAGCTTCTATGGTACGTTTCCCATCGAATAACGCAATAGCGTGTGTTGTATGCAAACTCGAGTTCTAACACACCACAACTAATTAAACTAGCCATTATTAATAGTAATACCTACTTTTTAAAATTTTATAAATCATATCATTCAAAATGGACTTCATTTTTGGATTCTGAATATCGAAATTAGCTTATGGTGATTTTTTGGTGTTTTTCTGAAAACATCATTTTTTGATTAATAGTGAAACCACTAAGTGGTAGTTAAAAAACTGATTTTTTCATAAAACATAATTTTACCGCTTCTGTGATTGGAATTTCAAAAATCTGAGAGACATGGTTGTTATTAGTTATTAAAATGTTGTTCAATAAGTTTAAATTTTTTTTTGGTGAATATTAACTTTTGACTTTTATTTACCACGGTTAAAGGTAAATAGTGTAATTTAAGGTAAAAAGAATTTTATAATAACTCAAAATTACCCTAACACTTGTCCAAACCCTATTGGTTGAGTCATTTATTACCATTGGCATCTTTGGGTCTATTTTGGGACCCCATTGATCTACATGGGAGTGAAAATGACAATTTAGATTAATTAATTTAATTTAAAGAAAAAATTGAAATTAACAAAACTCTTTAAGTAATTAATTTTAATATAATGTTATATAAGTAGTATTTTCAACTATAAATATTTATTGGAAATATAAAATGATTTCCTACATCATGGTAGTTTTTTTATAATTTTTAGGCATAAATAAGTTAAATTATTTATGACAAAATAATGATGTAGTATTTACCTCATTAAGAAATTATTTAAATAAATAAGATTAGAACAATTAAAATATTATCTAAAACCTGTCCAATTCATATTGGATGAATTTATTTCGACCATGAGTAATCTTATATTCGACTATAATGGTTTTTGGACCATTTGAAACAAAATATCATTATATTATAAAATAATATTTTCACTCTTTCCTAAAGAGACCCTCCTCTCCCATATAAAAGGAGACCACTTTTATCCAATTCCTCACACCTCTGAAGCCTTTTGGTTCGGCCAAAACCTGGCTGAATACTCTCTCCACATTTCTCCCGTTATCCTAGAAGCCCTTCTTTAGTCATAAATACATACTATGGAGTCCTTTTGATAAAATAAAAAGGAAGAACCCGAAAAAGAGGTAACCTTTTCACCACCCTCTTTCAAGTTCCTTTCTTCTTCCTCTTCCTCTTTGTTTATTATTTTCATTCTGAAATAATAACTCCAGTATCTTCTATATACTATGATGTTATTATAAATATGTTACAACAATATTTAGTATTCTACCCATCATTTGAATGACATGTCACCATATTAGCTTACGTACGACTTACCGTCTCCACGTTGTGGTGTAATTGTTATTCAATATATTAGTATTTATATGGGCATAATAATGATGTATAATTCATTTAAATAATAAATATAAATGATAATGATTCTTTATATATGATATAACAACCAATTATATGTTTTTTTAATATCAAAAGAATGATATTGTTGCTTGTGCGTACGTACGAAATGCCGTCTCCACGAACGCGATAAGATTCATTTCCCATCGTATCCATTCAAGACTAATTTTTATTTGATGGTTAAAAATAATGTTTATAGACCTAATATTATTCTTAATATGAATAAGATACGACCTCTCCATTAAAATCAAGTCTTACATAACCAAACATATAAGGAGAACCAATCGGTTATCACCCGAAACGACGATAATACTAAGATATTATTAATAAAGCAATGTTAAAAGAACATATATGATATCATATTGATATATATGATTATTGTATAATTTAATAACAATTTTTTAACTATTATACAGGAGGATAACATACCACCGACTAAAGAAAAGTACAAGGTAAGGGTTTACGTCACAATCTCTTCCTTATCTAAGGTTGTTTATACTAATTTTTGTTGGGACCTCGTTATCATACACATCCATGTTTCTTAAAAATGTCTTTGAAAACATTTTTACTATTAAATTCATTTATACCCTTATACGTTTTTGAAAGGAATCATTCTGTCATTTTTCATACAAGGTACTTTTTGACCTTTTCGACAAATTTAAGGTAATAATGTTTTTTTAACTTATACGGCGGGTGCGGCTATTTTCTGCCGTTATAACTTCTTCAAAGCTTCCCTAACAAGATTATGATAATATTTTCAATGTAAATATTTTATTATGTGAGGTTTAAATGATTTCAGAAAGAGATAATTCTATCAAATAGTTTTTATTTAATCTATGTCAACATCCTTTGATGGTTTTTAAGTTTATTTGAAGTTGATTTATTATGATACAAAACTTTTATATTGAAATGAAGTTTTTGTGACATGTTTGACTGTGGATGTGGTATTTTTATACCATTCATTGTTTATAGTTAAAGTATTGACATTTCTTATGCTATTTTTAATACGAATGTTTAGGATATGTTTAAAATTTTTCATATGAGGAATGTATTGGACTTAGTATGTGACGGGTAGAGCCTGCTATAGCTCCTCGATGCACCGGTAGGTCTCATGAGACAACTAGATGTGGAATTGGCTGAGGCCCTTTCCCAATTTGATTTATGGATTTGGCCAAGGCCTTGATCATATTAGAGGTCTTGGCCGAGGCATTGACAAAATGTTTCTGAATGTCTGACATTATACATTCCCTCATTATGGAAATAATATTGATAGATCATGTGGTCATTCGACTAATATAATACCCATGATTATGTTTTATTATGGCATTATTTACTCATAACATATTCATGCCATAAAAGTACTCATGTTTATTATTGGTAAGGGCATGTGGTTTCAATTATTCACCATGCTTAATATTTATGAAATTTTCCACTGTATTACTTATCCTTACTGAGCGTTTGAGCTCACCCCTTTCTTATGTTTCATTTTCCCAGGATATGAAGAATTTAGTTATGAGTAACCTTCAGGAATAATCTAGGAGGCTTGGATGCTTCTAATGAAATATATTTTTGTTGTGTTTTTATTCAAGATGTAAAGTTGAACATATGTATAAATCTTGTTTCAAATAATACTATACTAATTGGTCTATCGAGACATGATTTACTTATGATCACACCAATGTTTTGTAATAATGCATCGACTCTGGGTAACTGGGGTCGGGGCGTTACAGTTTGTATCAGAGGTAGTTTAGTACAAACCATGGAAGCTAGATTTAGATAAACTCTGATTTGAGAACATAGCCCTAAGATAGACTTTGAGGATTAGTATAAAATAACTTCCTAGAATTTTGGTATTGTAGAGATTTTGTGAGTTTTCCGAGAAATACATCCCTATCTCGATACGAGCAGGTAGAGGTGGCTCTGGCACAGATGTACCTAGGGGTAAAACCTGAAAACACCGCTTTGAGCTAGACTAGAACGGGAACTGGTGAACGACAACGGGTCTTGCAGCACTCTTGGTTACGACACTCCCGATGATATGCTTAGGATAATTCTCATTTTCTTTACACACCATTATGAAGGGTTATGAGTATATACTTCCTCAATGAATTTTTTTTGTTATGATAATGGATTATATCCATAAACAGTTCAATTTATGTTATGTGTTTTACAAGTATAGAATTATTTATTTTGATTCATAAACTAATCTAATTTATACCATTGTTTAAAAAATAGCGCCTATTGGAAGGAATGGAAACCGTATCAATGCACGCACTCCATGTAGGGATTTCCCTCCTGCTCAAGATAATTATAGTGGAGCTAGTGATGCAGCTGGTGCTGAACAGCTAATTACTGTACTGAGTCAACTCACTCCGGTTATGAATAATAACCTTATCCGTATGAAGCACCCTGATCAGTAGCGTGGAGGTTCAATGTTAGATCACTTCATGAGGAAACAACCACCAACATTCAATGGGAGTAAAAAGCCCATAGTAGCTGAGCAATGGATATATTTCATAGAGAATATATTTCATGCCTTGGGGAGTAGTGGAAGGGAAAAAGTTGTCATGACAGTTTATCGCCTCACTGGAGATGCTGGTCAATGGTGGTCATTGATAAAAAACACAAAAGAAGATGATGAAGTATCAAATATGGAATGGAGGGAGTTCAAAGTGCTTTTCTTAGAAAAATAAATTCCTCGAGACCATCGAGCACATATGGAAAGGAAATTTCTGAGTCTGAGATAGAAGGAGGATGAGAATGTCGCAAAGTATGAGGCTAACTTTACAAGGATAGTGAGGTATGATGCATATTACATATGTAACCCAAGAAGTAAGATTTCTCGTTTCTTTAATGGCATAAAACCTTTTCTCCTATGAGCATTAGTCTCACAAACCTTCTCGTCAAATGAAGATATTGTCTCAAGCGCTATCATGACGGAAAAAAAATTCTCTTAATATTATGAATATAAATCAAAGTAAGATAAGAAGATATCTATTGAACACTCTGGGAATGGAAATAAGGAAACAGTGAATAAGGGTAGAATTGAATTTCCACCGTGTGGTAATTTTGGAAGGGAGAACCCTAGTGCATGTCTAAAATGAAAAGGAGTATGCTACAAATGTGGATGGAAAGGCCATCTAGCCTGTGATTATAAAGGAACGAAAGACGCTACTGATGTTCAATGCTACAACTGTAGGGAGATGGGACATTATGAAAATGAATGTCTTAAGAGTTAGGGACACATACCTCAGAAGAGACCAAGGGAACAAGGCCAAGATTATGCTATCACTACTACTGAGGTAGAAGCTCCGAGTGACGTAGTAATAGGTAATTTAATGGTTTCCTCAAGTTTAGCAAATGCATTATTTGATTCTGGATCATCACATTGTTTCATATCTTCCCAGTTTTCTATGAAAATTAGATATTTCCAATTTGATTTATCAAGAGGGTTGTCAGTCAAAACCCCTAAGGGAAGAATCATTGCTACAAAGTTCTATGGATATGTTCCCATTAGGGCATATAAATGTTCTTTATCTGCTGATCTCATCGTCATAACCATGACTGAATTTGATATAATCCTCAGTATGGATTGGATTTCGGACTATTATGTGAAAATTTATTGTAAGAAGAAGGTGGTTACAATTTTTGATGATGATGATAAGGAAAACCTTATATTTAGAGAAGAATCATCACCACCTAATTCATATCTAGATCCACCCCCAGTAACTCAACTAAATTCAATTATTGGGGAGGAAGAGAATGAAATTATTGTGGGTGAGAAAGGAATATTCAAATAGAGGATGTACGTGTAGTGAGAGAATATTTTGATGTGTTTCCAGAAGATTTACCTGGACATCCCGCAGAACGAGAAGTTGTGTTTTCCATTGATTAAATTCCTAGATCAAGGCATATATAGAAAACCCCTTATAGAATGGCCACTGTTTAATTAGTTTAACATATGAAACAACTAGAGGAATTGCATAATAAAATATTTATTCACCCTAGTGTTTCTCTATGGGGAGCCCTTGTCCTTTTTGTTAAGAAGAAAGATGGATCTATGAGGTTTTGCATTGACTACAGGGAGATCAATGCTATAACAATAAAGAAAAAGTATCCCCTACCTCACATTGATGATTTGATTGACCAACTACATGGAGCTCAATACTTTTCATATATTGACCTTCGACTTAGATACCATCAGTTGTGTGTGTAGAAGGAAGACATTCCGAAGACAGCATTTCGAACAAGGTACGGGCATTACAAGTTTACAGTAATGCCTTTTGGATTGACTAATGCACCCTCTGTATTCATGGATCTAATGAATAGAGTTTTCAAGGAGTATCATGATGATTTTATGGTGGTATTTATTGATGATATCTTGGTATACTCCAAAAGCTATAAAGATCACAAAAATTACTTGTGCATTATCCTGAAGACTCTTAGAAGACATGGATTATATGGGAAGATTAACATGTTTGTATTTTGGCATCAAGAGATTTCTTTTCATGGCCATATTGTCTCCAAATATGGAATCTCTATTGATCCTTCTAAGACCAAGGCAATCCAAGAATGGCTACCGCCATAGAGTATAACTGAGGTACACAGTTTTATTGGTTTAGCAAGTAATTATCGGCGTTTCGTCCAGAATTTTTCCCAGTTGTCTAACCCATTAACGAAGCTCACACATAAAGGGGTTAAATTTGTCTGGACAAAAGAGTGTGATGATGTTTTGAAGAACTGAAGAGAAGATTTGTCAATGCTCCTATATTGACTCTACCATCGGGGAATGATGGGTTCATTATTTATAGTGATGCATCGAAGAAAGGACATGGTTGTGTCCTTATGCAGAATTATAGGGTTATTGCCTATGCATCACGACATCTAAAAATTCATGAACAAAACTATCCTACTAATGATCTAGAGTTATCAGCTATGATCATTGCTTTGAAGATATGGAGACACTACCTCTATGGTAAAAATGTGAGATTTATACTGATCACAAGAGTTTGAAGTATATTTTCTCACAAAAAGAACTCAACATGAGGCAAAGGTGAAGGATTTAACTACTCAAAGATTATGATTGCACGATACACTACCACCCAGGGAAGGAATATAAGGTGGATGATGCTTTGAGTTGAAAAACATCATGGGGTTATGAACATGATGAGAGTGGAAAGGGATCCTATTTTCATGGATCTAGTAAAGATGGATATGGGAATCACCATGGAAGATGAAACGTAACAACTTTTACAAATGGATGCCAAACCATCTTTACAAGAAAGGATAAAGAGTTATCAGGTCGATGATGAAGAGTTTAAGAAAAAGATTAATGTTGTGAATGATGGGAGATCAAGTGACTTTGTGTATGAAGATGGAATTTTGAAATTTGATAGGAGGCTTTGTGTTCCAGATATACATGATTTAAAGAGATAATTTTTGGATGATGCTCATAGTTCCAATTTCTCTATACACTCTGGAAGCACCAAAATGTATAGATATTTGAAGGAACATTTTTGGTGGGAAAACATTAAGAGGGAGATTGCTGATTTTGTGTCAAGATGTATGGTTTGTCAATAAGTGAAAACTGGATGGAAAGAGACCGCAGGAGTCATGAAACCTCTTCCCATTCTTGAGTGGAAATGGGATAACATTATGATGGACTTTGTCATGGGACTGACAAAGACTCCTAGAAGGAATGACCTAATATGGGTCATTGTTGATCGTCTTACAAAGTCATCACATTTTATTCCTATAAGAGAAGATCCACCACTTGAACATCTAGCCAGACTATATATTAATTAAGTTGTAAGAATTCATGGAGTACCACTATCGATTGTTTCTTATCGTTATCCCCGTTTCACACCACGATTCTGGAAAAATCTTTAGAAGGCCTTGGATACTGAACTTCATTTTAGCACTGCCTATCACCCTCAAATAGATGGAAAATCAAAAAGAAATATGCCTACCTTAGAAGACATGTTGAGATCATGCCCACCTGACTTTCAGGGTATGTGAGAAGAATATTTACCTCTGGTAGAATTTTCCTATAACAATAGCTTCCATTCAAGAATTCAGATGGCACCATATGAAGCATTATATGGAATGAGATGTCGCACACCAACCTGTTGGGATGATTTTGGTGAAAGAAAACTTGTAGTCCTAGAACTAGTAGAGGAAACAATGGAAAAGGTGAAGGAAATCCAAAACCACATCAAAGCAGCTCAAAGTAGGCAGAAGATCTATGCTGATAACAAAAGGAAGTATTTGGAATTTCAGGTGGGAGATCATGTTTTCAGAAAAATATCTCCATGGAAGGGAGTTATACGATTTGGTATGAAGGGTAAATTGAGTCCCAGGTACATTAGACCTTTTGAAATTCTAGATCGTATTGGGGCTGTAGCTTACCGTTTGGCAATGCTGCCAAGTCTCTCCAAAGTTCACGATGTGTTCCCCGTATCACTAATGAGGAAATACATGCCTTACCCGACGCATGTGCTCACTTATGAGAAATTAGAATTGTAACCCGATCTATCTTATTGCGAATGGACAGTCAGGATTCTGGATACGAGATAGCAAGTTTTGAGAAACCGGACGACTCTTCTGGTAAAAGTTCTATTGAGAAATCATAAAATGGAAGAGGCAACGTGGGAACCTGAGGAACTTATGATGAAGAACCACCCGAGTATTTTTATGCAGTAATACCATAGAAATTGCAGGAACGAAATTATTTGAAGTAGGGGAGAATGTAACACCCCAAGCTTCCATGGTAAGTTTCCCTTCGAATAATGCAATAGTGTGTGTTGTACGCAAACTCGAGTTCTAACACACCACAACTAATAAAACTAGCCGTTATGAATATTAATACCTTCTTTTTGAAATTTTATAAATCCTATCATTCAATATGGACTTAATATTTGGATTTGGAATATCCAAATTATCCTTGGGTGAATTTTTGGTATTTTTCTGAACAACTTCATTCTTTGATGAATAGTGAAACCACTAAGTTGTAGTTAAAAAAAATGAATTTTTCATATAACATAATTTACCACTTCTGTGAATGGAATTTCATAAATATGAGAGACATGGTTGTTATTAGTTAGTAAAATGTGGTTCAATAAGATGAAAATAATATTTGGTGAATAGTAACTTTTGACTTTTATTTACCACTGTTAAAGGTAAATAGTGCAATTCAAGGTTAAAAAAATATTATAATAATTAAAAATTACCCTAACACTTGTCCAAAACCTATTGGTGGAGTCATTTACGAACATGGTCATCTTTGGGTCGATTTAGGGACAACATTGATCTACTTGGGAGTGAAAATTACAATTTAGATTAATTAATTTAATTTAAAGACAAAATTGACATTAACAAAACTCTTTTAGTAATGAATTTTTATATGGTGTTATATAAGTCCTATTTTCAACTATAAATATTAATTGGAAAGTTATAAAGATTTCCTACATCAAGGTATTTTTTTTTATAATTTTTATACATCAAATAAGTTAAATCGTTCATGACACAATAATGATGTAGTATTTACCTCATTAATATATCATTTAAATAAATAAGATTATAATGATTAAATTATTTTCTAAAACCTGTACAATTCCTATTAGATGATTTTATTTCGACCATGAGTCATCTTATATTTGATTATAATGATTTCTGGACCATTTGGAACCGAATATCATTATATTATAAATAATATTTTCACTCTTTCCTAAAGAGCCCCTCCTCTCCCTTATAAAAAGAGACCACTTCTAACCAATTCATAACAGCTCTCAATCCTTTTGGTTCGGCCCAACCCTACCCAAATACTCTCTCCACTTCTCGCCTATCATCCAAGAATCCCTCCTTTAGTCATAAATCCATCCTAAGGAGTCCGTTTGATAAAATCAAAAGGAAGAACCCGAAAAAGAGGTAACATTTTCACCACCCTATTTCAGGTTCCTTTCTTCTTTTACATCCTCTTTGTTTATTATTTCCTTTCTGAAATAATAACTCTAGTATCTTCTATATACTTTGATGCTATTATGAATATGGTACAACCATATTCAGTATTATACCCATCATTTGCATGACATGTCACCATACGTGCGTACGTACGACTTACCGTCTCCACGTTGTGGTGTAATTGTTATTCAATATATTACTATTTATATGGGAATAATAATGATGTATAATTAATTAAAATTAAAATTATAAAATTAAAATTATTCTTTCTATATAATATAACATCCAATTATATATTATTTTAATATCAAAAGAATGATATTGTCGCTCGTGCGTACGTACAGAATACCGTCTCCACGAACGCGATAAGATTCATTCCCCATCATATCCATTCAAGACTAATTTTAATTTTATGGTTAAAAATAATGTTCATAGACCTAATATAATTCTGAATATGAATAAGATACAACCAATCCATTACAATCAAGTTTTACGTAACCAAACATATAAGGAGAACGAATCGGTTATCACCCGAAACGACGATAATACTAAGATATTATTAATAAAGCAATGTTAAAAGATCATATATGATATCATATTGATATATATGATTATTTAATAATTTAATAATAATGTTTTAACTATTATACAAGAGGGTAATAGACCATCGACTAATGAAAAGTAGAGGTAAGGGTTTACTTCACAATCTCTTCCTTATCCGAGGTTGTTTATACATATTTCAGCTGGGACTTCATTATCATCCACATCCATGTTTTGTAAAACTGTCTTTCAAAACATTTTTAACATTAAAGTCATTTATAACCTTATATGTTTTTTAAAGAAATCTTTCGATCGATTTCCAAACAAGGTACTTTTTGACCTTTCCGACAAATTTAATGTAAGAATGTTTTTTTAACATATATTGCGGGTGGGGATATTTTACGCCATTATAACTTCTTCGAAGCTTCCCTTACATGATTATGATAATATTTTCAAAGTAAATATTTTATTATGAGAATATTAAATGTTTTCAAAAAGAGATAATTCTCTTAAATAGTTTTTATTTCATCTATGTCAACATCCTTTGATGGTTTTTAAGTTTATTTGAAGTTGATTTGTTATGATACAAAACTTCCATATTGAAATGAAGTTTTTGTGACATGTTTGATTGTGGATGTGATATTTTTATACCATTTATTGTTTATGGTTAAACTACTGACATTTTGTATGCTAGTTTTAATACAAATGTTTATGATATGTTTAAACTTTTTCATATGAGGAATGTATTGGACTTAGTAAGTAATGGGTGGAGCCCGCTATAGCTCCTCGATGCATCAGTAGGTCTCATGAGACAACTAGACATGGAATTGGCAGAGGCCCTTTTCAAAATTGATTTGTGGTTTTGGCCGAGGCCTTAATCATTTTAGACGTCTTGAACTAGTCCTTGAAAAAATGTTTCATAATGTCCGGCATTATACATTCCCTCATTATGGAAATAATATTGATAGATCATGTGGTCATTCGACTAATAGAATACCCATGATTTTGTTTTATTATGGAATTATTTACTCATCTCATACTCTTTCTATAAAATAATTCATGTTTATTATTGGTAAGGGAATGTGGTTTCAATTATTCACCATGCATAATATTTATGACATTTTCCGCTGTATTACATATCCTTACTGAGTGTTTGAGCTCACCCCTTTCTTATGATTCATTTTCCCAGGATATGATGAAGATAGTTATGAGTGACCTACATGAATAATCTAGGAGGCTTGGATGCTTCCTATGAAATATATTTTTGTTGTATTTCTATTCAAGCTGTAATGTTGAACATGTGTATAAATCTTGTTTCTAATAATACCAAACTAATCGGTCTTTCGAGACATGATTTCCTTGTGATCATGCCAATGTTATGTAATAATGCAATGAATCTAGGTAACTGAGGTCGGGGAATTACACAAGCTCTATGACATGAAACTAAGATATCCCACGGTCCGAGCTCTATGACTGTAAACTAAGATCTCCCTTGGTCAGAGCTCTAAGACCATAAACTAAGATCTTCTTAGAACTATGTTTGGCTTGATGCTCATCGTCTTGAGAAACCTAGGAATGCCCACACCGCCTTTCTATAGGCGTTGCCCAAAGAGAAGCTAATTTACCCCTCTGGTCTCGCCTTTGGGACCCTAATTATGGGAGTGCATGGCGTAGTGTGTGATCATGTCATCATCCAAGTCGGGTCTGCAATAGCTACACCATGTGCACCCCATTCAATGAATTAGCCCTCTTATTTCTTGTCGATCATAACATTAAATGGCACTTTACAGAACTATGTGTGGCTTGATTCCCATCCTCATGGGATACGTAGGACCACCCGAGTTCCTAAACCTCAGGTCCAGCCCCAACTCTTGGAGGTTTCCCCTTCTCCCGTGAATCCGCCAACTCTTGGTCATCCTCAAGGAATGTCCCTCGACCCCTTGTTGTGGTTCACCCATGTGTTAAGAGTACTCTAGTTTATTACAAAGAGAGTCAGGTTTGGCTTGTTCATATTCCATCCAGTTTTCAAGCTTCATGTTCCCCTTCATTTGGACTTTCATTACCCTCATACTCGGAGGGACCCCTCTGAACGGCATGGATGAATCATCCAAGTTTATTGGCTATCCTACCGATATGGGTCAATGCCCCATAGGGTTTCAGACAACAAATTGATAAAATCCCATGTTGTTAATATAGTCAGTGGTCGACGATCATTTGTTGCTCCCACCACTGGCTAACACGATTTAGAAACTATTTTTCCGCCACGGTTAACAATCATTCTCCATCACCATGCTGACCCCTTTAGTCCCAAAATGTTGGTTAAATTATATACACTACCATCCTTCTCCACCCCCATCCGGTCCAAGTGGAATCGTGGCACTCTTGGTACTATCCCTTAGTGCATCTTTGAGCTCTAAGACCATAAACTAAGATCTTCTCAGAACTACAATTTGCATGATTCTCATCCTTATGAGATACGTAGTAGCGCCCAGGTAATTTCCACAAGCCCATCCTAATTTTCATGTTCATTCCCTCGACTCGAGCACTTTCCCCATCCATGGTCTGAATAATACGACTATAAACAAAGATCTCCCTATGGGAAGGGACTCGACTCCCTCTGTATGTTACTACCATTAACATATCCATATGCGTTTTTACAAAGAGCCCGGAGTGTAGAATTTTCACTGGGACATCACCTCGTTCCATGTCCAAGCTTCATGCACACACTATTTGGATCATCGCCCACTTCCAAGTCTGAAGGGACCCACAAATGGCATGGATACATCATCCATGTTTATTGGCTCTCCTACCATCTTGGGCCAACACCCCGTAAGACTTCGGACGACATTTGTGACATGGTCCCGTGTTTCGAAACATGGTCAATGGTCGACCCTCATTTGTTTGTCCTCATTCTAGGATAAAGTTATATTGATGCTACTTTTCCGCCACGGTAATTAGTACTCCCATATCATCACGCCGCTACCACTACTGATTCGAATGTCCAGCGTCATGATTCACACATTTCCACATCATCATGTTCAAGTGTAATTCTGAAAAACTTGGCATTATATTTTTGCGCATCTAGATCCGCCATATGGATGTGTTAGCATCATTGGGTCGGTATTAACTGAGTGTACCTTCACCCTAGCATGCCCCTTCTTGTGTCGTGAAATTTCTCCATTAGTTCTTGTTTCCCACAATTGAGCATGGCTCACGTGGGCTTATTAGTTTTTGTGGAATGTGTACCGGCACAACCAAGATTCTCTTCATCCTACATGACATTAAATTGTGCCTCCATAACTACGTATGGCTTGATTACCATCATCAGGGGGTACGTAGGGACTTCCTGGTATTTCTCATAGGGTCTAGCCACCATGAGTTATAAAACCTATTCGTCCCCTTTCTGGCCCACTGGCCGGACCTCTCATAGGTAACCGAACAACCACAACTCTACCCCAGCATAAGTTCAGGATACCCCACGATGATGTTGGGAAGCGATAGACCCCACTCACCAGAGAGGCCCTATCTATAAGAAGGAATGATCTATGATCAAATAGATTCACCCATCTAACGTACTCCCACCACGGTGGAATAATTTCATGAGTGTTGGATTATGTTTGAACAAACCCTCACTCCACATTTCACGCTTTGTGTGCCCCTTATTCAGACTCTCATCATTTTTCATGTCTAAATGAAACCTTTAACTGTCTGGATACATCGTCCAAGTCTTTTGGCTCTCCTAAGTCCTGGGCTAATGTTCTGAGTAACCGCATAATAGTTTTATGGCCTCACCTATGGTCCGCCTCCAACCCTGGGCCAATGTTCCATGGGATTCCCTAAAAGTATTAAAGCTTGAACTATTTTTCACCTGCTGTCCTAGTCCAATGTTCATAAAGACCGATCACATTTGAAGGTATCAACTAACATTTTTAAGGCTTGACTTATGGTCTACCTGCTGTCCTAGGCCAACTTCCTGGAAGACTGATCAACAACATTTGTGACATGGTCCTGTGTTTCGAACACGGTATGTAGTCGACCCACAATTTTTGTCCCCATTTCAGGCTAACGTAGTAAGGACATCATTTTTCTGCCCCAGTTAATCATTGTTCTTTTCTATCACGCCACCCTCACAATGTTCCGAATCTTGGGTATCGTGATTCCCACTTTCCATACCTATATGTTCGGATCGATTTCAGCGCCCCGGGCCTAGCACCTATTGTGAACAAGAGAATGCCAAAAAATGGTAATTTAGGTGTTCTGAGAACTCCTTTCTCAAGTCAGGTCTTTTCCACTTCCTAGAAATCAGGACTGGTTATCCAAACCCCGGAGGCCCGAAGCCTAGGTTACACTCCCTTGTAAATATGCGATGAACCATTGTAGATAGTGGAAATCATGCATGCAACGACATTCAAAAAAGAAAAATCGAAGCATGAAATTACCATTAATGGTTTTGCAATTGTTACAATAATCGAATGTCAACACCCCTCATGGAAGGATTGACCTCGTCAAAAGAGCGGTACATCTCTACCACCCTCCGACTTGTGGCGTCCAAGAATTGCTACCGCCGACTCATCTCCCACTCCTCTTCAGCGGTGATGGGTCACCATTCGTCAGCACCATCTCGGGATCTATCTAGGTCACCCTAAATGATGGCCATCTCCCCAGAAGCCCACTGCAGGCCCTCTTCGACCTCCGCCAGCTGGGCCTTCAGTTGTGAGACAAGATTAGACTCTGCATCAAGAGAGGATGAGCGCTCATCTACCTAGATTTGCAGCTGTTGGACCTTGTTCTATGCCTCCTGGAGCTTCTTGATGTTTGCCGCCTTCTTCTGTTGCTAGACCATGCTGAGCCCACAATCGTACTCTCGGATCATCTCGGCCATGAGATCTCGGATGAGCGCATGAGGACATCAGGCATCCACTCCCCCAGTGCACAGTTCACACAGTTGTGATCTGAGATTGTCTATTTCATTCTACCACAGTGCGTGGAGGGTGTTATTGATGAATTGGTTAATTAGCTTCCACGATCAGCCACAGACTATCTTACTGTCCGGTTCATCGGAGTTTGTTTCGTACCAGTCAGCGCGATCGGAAGGCTCGTATGCTGGATCTGCCCACAAGAAATAATCGGCAGGATCAGTGCCTGGCATTGAATTCAGTGTGACATCTGGTGCAGGATAAGGTGCAGATGGTCTTGGGTTGGCTAGTTGATCCTTACCATCAGATCCCACCCTAATAACATCAGGCACGACCGTGCTAGTAGTCCCTCCAACGAAAGGATGCGCTGCAGCTCGGGTAGGTGAGGTGACTATCTCTACCATCACTGGAATGCCCCTAGGAGGGATACTGCCAGACATCCCAACTAGCCTCACCACAGCAACCCATGCCAATAAAATAACTGTACGGAACATGGAAGAAAATGGACGTCAGTTGGAATGACCCTCATGTGACAGTAATGAATCCAGTGGATTAAACATACAGAGGTTAAACTCCAGGTGCTGCTCTTGAGTCGATGCTGACGGGATCCCATGTTGTGGCCCTCCGTATGTTGTCGGAATGTCAAGAACTTCTGGAAGAGCCACCTATGTTGTCTCAACCCTACGTGGCACCGAACTGGATGCGAATGTAGTCACGAGTTCCAAAGGCCCTCGCCATCACACAATAAGGGGCGAGAGTGCGACCTGCGCACAAGTTTATCATGCATGGTTCACATGTTCTTGAGATGCCCATAATGGCCTCAGAGTGAACCATGAGGAAAGTTGTTCAGAATGCTACCTCAAGAGCCTTTGCGAAATCGCTGGAGTCTGAGTCTTGATTTCCGACTTCACCATCCTCTAGAAGACTCCATCAACCGACCTTGTCTCTCCAGGAGGATCCCTCTAAATCTTCCGGTAGGGGAAAACGCTCTGTCAGATCAGAGGCTGAAGGCTGCAGGGGAATCATCTGATTCAGTAGTACCCTCACCTGGTCGGTCATTGGGTGCGGGACCCCACTAGAGTAGACGTAGTCCTCCATCTCATCCAAGTATTGCTCTGCCTCCTTCAGAGTTACAATGAAACTATCCCGAAAGGGGCCTATGTCTGATAGCTCCATCCTGAGGCATTTGAAGTGTTCCCACATCTCAGGTCGTCTGAGAAACTACTGGTTGACGTCCCAGATATCCTAAGCCTCTGCGAAAACGGAATCCTCTGACATGTCAATATGGTGCAGCCGCCTTCCCGGAGCCTGAGTCAGTATCCCGCGAAATCCCCTAGGTGGCCACCCCTCTGGATGGCTCTGCTCATTCGGGACCACTGGGTCCACTAGATCCACCGCTACTATGAGATCTGTCACTACTTCTTCCTCTTCAACGAATGCAGGCCTCACCGCCACGGTAGCCCCGCCATCGTGAGAGGCCCTCGTCGCCCTCTGACCTCGACCTCGGGGAAAGGGAGTCCCACCTTCAATAGATTGAACGGTCGGCTGCATCAGCATTTCTCCAGGGTAAGCTGCCTCCCAACTGATGGCATACTCTTTTACTAGCCCGAAGGCGGTAGTGAATGGATGCAATGTCATTTTCAATTTCCCATCCTCCTGTGTGAACATGAGCCACAACTTCCTCATTACGCATGGGTGCTCCTCATGGCGCACCTCCTAGTAGACCTGCTGGGTCAGCCATTGCAGGCACCAGAATTGCCTCACAAACCGGTGTGGGATGGTTGGCTTGACTAGGAAGCTCCCAGCAGCATTCAGAAAGGAGGGACGGAAGTTTGATTCTGGTAGTGAAATGGGGTTTGGATACTCATAAACCCACCTAATGTGCATTGTGATCCCCCCGTACAGAAGGTGGAAGGGCCCGTATATCCTCGATAGCTTCTTTCCCTCGCTGACGTGCCACAACATCCTGTAAAATTTGGTGAGAATTGGGATCCCCAGATTAACCCACCATCCCATGGCCAGCATGGACGCCATGATAAACGAGCTGGGCCGCAAACCCCATGTTGTTATTTCACACTAGTAGAATCTAACCGAAGATAAGGGCCATGATAAATGCCTCCAGCCTAACTATGGGATGTTGTTCAGTATTGACACTAAAGCCCCAAGTCTTCTATTGGATGTCCTCCAGGAAACTCTAGTACAAGTGCTCATTGCCTCGTTGAGCCCCCTTCGGACAAGTTTGAGGCCTTATAAGGGAATTCCCTATCCTCCGGGAGGTTGAGGAAATGATTGAACAACTTCTTGAAGTGGATGTCCCTCACCACTTCCTTGTCTTCTCTAGGGACTAATCCCATCAAGGATAGCGCCAGCCGCGGCATCTGATTTGGGTCGTCGCATGCACTCATGGTGGGGAGGAACTCATCATACATGCCCCACAAGATCGGGACCCCCGAGATCTGATGGACATCTGACAGTCTGATGCCAACCTCTCCATGGTGAAAATGAAAAATGTTGGTCCCAGACAACCACCTTCTCAACAGCTCCGGTATCGGCTGTTTCATTTGATAAATGTGAACTTAAGAGGCCCATGATGCCTCGTACAAGCATACCCTCCTCAGTTTGGCCCCGAACTCCTCGCATGAGGTGCCTACCCAGTAGGGCCATGCCTAGTCATTGGTAATGTCACCGCCCTGGCGCAAGTCCAACTCATCGGACCACCCCTTCTTTTAATCACCCAGATCTGTCTTCAAGAAAGTGTGGTACATGGGAGGGGAGGTCTTCAGTCGCATCAGCTTCCCGTCAATGTTGATCAGATGGTTGTGCAAGCATTTGGCAGTAACAAGTGTGATGTCCTCCTGCACATGACCGTCAGCCGCTCGGAACCATTGGCGCTGGCATGGTGTGCTCTTGAACCAGCAAGCTGCTTTGTCCCTGCTCGCCTTAGGGATGAAGACGTCATACCTCAACCCAAACCATACAAGGGTAGCTTCTTGCACTGCTGATAGTTCTTCTGGATTTTTGACAAGAGTTCCGTCAGATAATTATGGTTCGAATGGCTTCAGACCAGTTCCCCTAATCCCTAGTGGTTGGCCATCACATTCCTTCGAGCAACATCTGCAAGAACCCCCAATAAAGCCTCTGGATGGGCCATTATGATATCAAGACTCAGAAAATTTTTGGGACGGATCTTGAAGGTCGGTCATGAATATTGCTCGCGAACACCTTTTTAAAAAGCCAAAATGCAGAGCTGGGCCTCGACCTGCTGAAAGATGTTCACTTGGCGCAGTCGCGGAGTCAGAGACTCACGGTTCTCCGCGATGCTCGATTCGTTGTGAGCAGATGCGGAGGGCGCAAAACTTTTCAAAATCGAGAGGGCAATATGACATGTTTCTGGAGAATAAAGAAGAAAAAATAGAGGTCAAACCCCCTATTTATAGGTGGCGACCCCGGAGCTTCGTGGTGCGTCCGTAGCGCGCGGCCGCTATCCCCACCACGTGCCTTCTTCGCGAGTCAGCATCGCGAACTACCGATAATTTTGGTGATTTTACCTCAAAAAAATACACTTGATCCCTCTGTAGATCCATGTCTGAGGGGGGGAATATGTTGGCGCCAAAATATTGTACGAAAGAGTAAGAGGAAAAACAATCCCGCAAGCTGCCTCGCGAGGGGCCGAAGCGGAGCACCCCCGAGCAAAGCGCCCACCGCAAACCGATGGATGCGGTAACGCTCAGCAAATTCCCTGACGTTCGCGAACCCGCCGCGAAGCAATGGAGGCGGTAACTATCCGCGAACTCCCTGATAATCACAAGACCGCCGCAATGCAATGAAGGTTGTAACGCTCCGGGAACTCCCTAACGTTCGTGACAACGCCACTATGCAACCCACCCACATCGCGCCGTGTGAGCTCTGCTTTGCAGTTCACCTTGCCTATAAATACCGAGCTCCCCCTGAGCTCCTGAAATAGACAATCCGACCTTTCGGAATCTATGCTCTAAAATTTTGAAGCACTCTCCACCGTGGGAAGGATGAACATCGCAAGGTATCTTTGCTTCATAAGAGAGCTTCATCTTGACTTGTCTTGATCCCTTCTTTTAAGAGGGATGACTTTAACGAAGCCTAAGGGCATTCGCGAAGGAAGGGGATCCCAAGGGGACCCGTTCCCTCGTGGAGTGTTTATTCTTTGGGAAGCACCCATCATGTACACGTGATCTGTATGCCAAGGCAGGGACACTACAATTTGTGAAGTACATTGCTTAGAGACACTTTGCATCTCAATGTAACTAAGCATCACGAGGCATTGCTCTGTGAATACTATTCCACTTCATGAAGCACCTCCTATTCACACCCTTGTCCCTGCTATGGCCTAGGAATTCCACTTCGTGAAGCACCTTTTCTCGAAAGTGTCCTCCCTTATGCAAATTGATTAAGCCCTGCATGGCCCATGACTGCACACCACTATGCTTGGCAACTCCTCTACCCGTGCAGCCCTCCAGGATTGCATGATGTTATTTCAAAGTCCCCTGGACAACACCACACGTAGTGTTGCTTTTCCTAATGCTTCTTTGCATAGTCACGCTAACAGATATTGCTTCTTTTCATAGCCACGCTAAAATGGTCCCCCCCACTATGGACATTCTGCATGCCCCCATGTCTTCAAAGGGGATGATATCCTCCATCTTGGAGTAGTGTTTGTTTCTGGGGGAAGGGCAACCACCTTGGTGTAAGCCCCTAGCCCCTCCTGAGGAAGGATTCACCCATGCACCACTTTACTTCATCAGTGTCGATGCAAGTGGAGTCCCTCTTCTACTGCTCTTTGTCGCACCTTGGGCCTCCATACTGTAGTATGTCCCAACACCATGGTCCACCTAATGTGTAAGACCCTCATTGTTTCCCACAGAGGCATCTTTTATGACCTGATCATCTAGTCCATGCTACCTCTTGTTTCTCACATCGATCATGACTCACGTGGGCTTAGAGTGCGAATAGACCATGAAATTCACTTATGGGCCATCTCAGAGCATAAGACCAATATTTGCGAACTACGCGGACTTTGATTCCATGCCACGGGGATACGTAGGAAGCATTCATGAGGTTCAATCCCACCACTCGGTCGTTTATTCACGTCGAGTTCCACCCTCGTCCAACATGACGTTAAACACTATGCCTCAGTCAAGAATGACATTAAACTGTATTCCCCCATCTAGTATGATGTTAAACTGTATGCGCTCAACCATAATGACGTGAAACTGAATGACAGAACTACGAGGTCTGTGATCCGTGCTATGACTGGTATGTAGGAATCCTTTATGAGGTTAAATCCCACCACCCAGTCATCCCAACTCTTTCATGTCTGTCTACCAGCTCCTATGGTAGCCACCTTAGTGTGAGCCCCTAATCCCTCTGGCGGAAGGATGCACCTATGGAACTTCTCCGTTCCACCGCAGTTTTCACATCATGGGTCATCTCAGAGCTTAAGCCCCATTCAATCAGAACTACAAGGTATTTGATCCGTGCTATGCATGGTACATAGGAAGCCTCCACGAGGTTCAAGCACACCACTCGTGGACCCCCTAGGTGGGCGCACCTTGACGCCAGCCTTCCGGTGTTCAAACCATCAGGGGTCGTCTCAGAGCGTATGCCCCATTCAATTAGAACTATGTAAACATTGATTCCTCACCACGGGGATACGTAGGAATCCTCCCTAAGGCTCAATATCATCACCCATGTCTCATCATGATCTCTCCCTCGAGGCTATGTGTCTTAGGGAGGTCATGCCACAACACAGAAGTTCCACTTCCTTCGGGTCCCATCCATTCCTCCAATCTCACGGGCCGCCCCCTTAAGTGTCCCCCCACTTCATAGAACTACACTGACTTTGATTCCTAGCTATGAGGATACGTAGGAATTCTCTTCCAGACTCAATCCCATCACCAACATCATCCATCATGATACCCACCCGGGCCTCCACGTCCTGATGAGATCATGCCACCCCATTTCCCCTCCACAATATTCGGGAAGCCGTACACGTGCTGGCCCCAACATCGATGTTCCCTCCATGGGGTTCATCAATCTGATCCACTCTAGTAAGTGTAATGATCAGGCCGATCCATATCCTCTAGACGTGAAACATGTGGCATACCCCGTGGTAAACATGGGAAGCTGAGGAAAACCTCAGATAAATTCATATGGAATACATTCCCCGTGTTTGATGTGGGATGCCACATGCTTTTACGCCCTCGAGAAGCCCTATAATAAGGTACAAAAGACAGACATGCCAATTCCCCAGCACCCAGGCACGTTACTGATGTCTCGATGTGACTACTCCTCAAATTGAAGGTTTCTACACTGACCGAACACCTTGGAATGTCTTGAAAGAAGAAGCGTAATTAATCGTTGTCCATGAAGATATGGCACTGGGAAGAGTTTTATGAACAACTTATTAAATGTATGAGGGAGACCCAGACCAGGTGATGAGTTCCGAGGAGGAATACACGGATGGAAGAACTGGCATCCCATCATCCCGTTTCGATCAACTAGTAGACGACGCTGAACAAGGAATAGATGCAGCCCAACTTTGGAAAGCAGGAATGCGGGGCAACAGCTATACGCCCTCCACGGACGGACATGCGCGCTCTGGAGAATGTGTCAGCAACAGTATGTTACAACCCAATATTCTTTTAAAAGGTATATATACAACACCATCATAATATAATATCATGAATTTATTAATACATGTGTTATTTTATCATTAATTTTATGATAAACCTTCATGGAAATTTCTTTTCAATGTTACCAATGCGGTAAAGTGTTTATGTTAAAATCTCATCGTTTATTAGGATTGTTTTTTATTATGGTTATGAACATTATATTTTATGATCCATATCTGAAGAAACTAAATAATTGTATTATAACATGTTTATTGCTTATATTTTAATGTAATATAACTATTTCTCCACTCAGTGGTACTTAAAACAATTGGTAAAATGTTTTTAAAAATATTCTACTTTATTTCTCTCATCAGTCAGAAATGGGTTTTATTTGAAAACCATGATTTCAAAAAATATTTTCAATTTTTTTACAATTATTACAAAATTTATTAAAAAAATTATTTAACAATATTTAAATTTTTGAAAAAAAATTTAAAATGTATATTCATTCCATTGTAAATAATAATTCCTATTTTTATTTAACCAAAAATGTGAAAGGAATATTTATTTTAACATGAACCGCAGGAATGAATCATCCCATTGTCATTAACATTATTTTTTAAAGATTGATTTTTTATTTTTCAAGGTAATTTAAAAAAAAATTATTTTCATAATTATTTATGGTTTATTAAGTGTTTTTTATGATACTTTCGTTAGTAAATGGTTTAAATCATTTTTTAATGATTTGTTTATATGTCTTCAATGTTATTTTCAAAGGAAGGGATTTCCAATTCTTTTTATTAATTTAATGTTTTATTAAGTGATTATAAAATAATGTCACAATCCTCAAGATAAAATCTATGTAATTTATCTTTAAAAATCACATTCATGCTTGGATGACATTTTTTGATGTAACTTGTGACTTGATGGGGATATGAACCGAGGATACAATTATTATTATTTTTATAAATGGTTTGTTAGTAAAATAGGATTATGAAACCCATTTCTAATCCAAAACATATACCACGATAAAAAAATTATGAAAACCTTTATATTCTATGATTTATACCATGATTAAATTCATCATAAATCTATTTCTTTTTCCAGGGGTTATAACATGATATAATTCTTATGAAACCTGATTCTTTTTCTATAGGTTTTTCTATGATGAAAGAATAAAATGATTAGAAAAACTATCCTATTTAGATATGTTATGATATGATTGAATATTTATGAAAGCCTTTTCATTTAAAGGGTTATGATATGATAAATATTTTATGATCTTGTGGAACACATGTGTATGATATTCATTATGTGACGGGTGAGACCTATATCTCCCTCTATTGAATTAAGAAATGATAAATGATTTATATGCTTAGAGGGAACAAAAGTGGTTATCCCAATCCCAAAAGGATGGTATACATGTGGTTATACACATCCCAAAAAATATGGTACATTGTGGTTATCTCAAGCCCGAATTAGGTACATTGTTAGCTATCCAAAGCCAAAAATTTTATAAATGACATAGTGGGTAGACTAGACCTATGATATTATATGATTATGTGTATTCCATTACATTATGACTTTGGAAAATGCTATCCTCTCATGTGTCGGGTTATTTATTTTTCTTATAATTCATTTCTTTTTAACATCCAACATTTAATTAGTGTATCAAGATTATGATATTTGATATGTAGTGTGTGGTTTCAAAATACTATACTCATGTTCTAATAATATTATTCTCATTTTATGCTTATTTTTATCCTTTGTTTAATATTACAGAGCATATGATCTCACACTTTCTTATGTTTTCTTTTTATAGGTTATAATGTAATGTTTTAAGTATGAGTACTAAAGAGAAATATTTTTAAGGGGATATTGAAGATTTTTCATTAATTAAGAAGATTGTATTCGATTTTTTAAAAGGAATTAAACTATTATAGTCCTTATGTGTATGTTTTTGTAATCTAATTAATATTCATCTAAATAGAAGATGTTTCTATATATTAAAATATTGGGTTTCTATAGTAGGAATCCATTAGATATTTTTGTGTATTATTTTCTTCTAAAATTCCTCACTTACTATAAATTTATTCATTTTAATTTCTTCTAGTTCCAATAAATTATTTCTATAGAAATCATATAAGGATTAGTAAGTCCAAATATTTATTCTAAGGGTTTTCTCTTCATATATTAATAATATATAAACCCCTATAAAATATAAAAAATTATCAACTATAATGAACATATTTGATAATCTTTTGGATAGACGGTATCTGAAAATGAATCTCATATATGTATCAACAACAAAGACTACCATTGATTCAATCATTGTAATAATATATATACTCTCTAGACAATGTGTTTGTGTAATGACTTATCAAAATATTCCTCCTACGTATTCAATGAAATAAATACATCAATATTTTAATGTTTGATTTATATAAACCAGTTATGATAATACATGCAGTTGTAGAACTGGTGGGGGTGAAGGTACTCTTAAAGGGTTCTTTTGATTTCGTGGTTGATCTATTGAGTTCTATTTATATGATATTCAATTAACCATTATTTCTAGACATTTTTAATGACAGACCTCATTTTAGACATTTTTAAACAAATATTAAATGTTTTTCATATGAAAAAATCTATTAAAGACATAAGTAATGTATCTTGTATGAATAAATGGCCATTATACGAATATTCCAATCAAATTATCGACTTTGGTCACATACAGATCATCAAGAGGAACATGAAAATCATATATTATCTAACTAGATATTGTATCCCCTGGTATAATTTGATCTTTTTTGAGTTTTGTATTTTTTAGAATATCACCTGGGATATTTTATATTGTAACCCTTAAAATAATACGATGCATTGGTTTTAAAAAATATAAATCACATAAAATATCACCATGTTGAATTTTATTAATATGAAGTTATTGGATGCATGTTTTGTTATCATTTTTAAGAAAGATTAATTAAAAAATTGATTACCTTGGGTAATGTAGGATGTTGAGTGGAAAATATACCCTCAAATATAGTGGGGAAAATTAAATCTTCATGTACAGATCATTGTTATAATTTTGATTCTCTTTGATCCATTCACCAATACGTTACTACAAAATTAGACCAAAAAAATATGCTTAATCAAATATATCTAATCATGGATTCCTTTCATCATCACATATATATGTCCTTCTTCTTATATCTTCTTAAAATATATTCAATTTGACACTCCAAAACTGTTACCTCTAACACAGACATATTTTTCTGTCTGATACGAAGACAATAAAATTAGTTTTTCATTAGGTATTGTCAATATCAATTCTTGTGTTTAAACCTTACAAAAACCATAAAAACAGATATAGAAATTTTTTTGAAATACCAACATAAACATTAAAAAATATTTATTATGTCATAATTATAGATTATTGTCTTACTACATGTGTGTTTTCATAAACATTTTCATCCTATTTATTTATATGTGCCATAATCTATGGAAAATGACATGGGATGGATGTGGAATTAGATTTTTATTTAACAATATACAAATAAAAAAGAACATATTTTGTTTGGTATCACATAAAACTTATATTACAGTTTTAATACATATTCCAATTTATTTTCAAAATAACCATACCCCATTATTGATTTATGGTAGTGGTACATTAGTTTTTTTGCTCATTTCATATTTTTATAACTCATTTGTTTTTTCAAAAATTAATATTTTTTAATGAAAGTGGATAAAAAATAATTTTAAATAAAATATTATTGACTACAACGAACGTGAAATTATTTCCCGACTAATGAAATATTTTTTGATTCTCAGTTTATAATGTGTGTATACATTATTAGTTGGTGGGAGATTAATTTTTTCTTACAATTACTAATATAATTATTTTTAGGATGTTTTTGAAATACCCTATGAGACTTTCAAGTAACCATTAAAATATTTTTCTGATATAAATCATCTGCAATAAATGAACTCTTTAATGGAAAATTAAAAGTAAATCCATGGTTAATTATACAACATTTTAGTAAAATAGAAGAACTATACAGTAACAATACCTTTATATATTAAAAAGGGGTTCCTTCAATGATTTCATCACATAATACCACTTATCTATATAAACTGACGGATGAATTCTTGTTTTGATCCCACTATAACATATGAATGTTGAATTTTTGGTTTCAATAGATTGGATTTATTGATTTAATCCAACATTAAATTTTATAACACTTATTAATACCTTTTTAGTATTATTTAATAATATGATGTTTTGTTATTCTTTTTTTTATCAATATGAATTTTATCCTATAATAATTCATTAGTTTCAGCATCATTCATCTGCTCTTCCTCGTAATTGGTAACATCAACATGTGAAAATGTATTTATCTTCATGAGCAGTCATAAATTTTATTTAGATTATGTAAATTCATAAGATAACAAATAATATTATCAGGAATATATGAGAATATTAAAAAAGACATTTAACTTCCCATTGAAGTATCTTTTTTTTCCTTAAAGGATGAATGGATTTGGATCCCATATCGAGTATCCAAATCCCTTTTTGGTTCCCCTATAACCTGAAACACAATGTATGAATTAATATTAACATTAATTGATTATGATATCTTAATTGAAGTGACATCCTCAATTGAATTTTTTTTCTAACCATGTAGTTATTCTGGTTTCCAACAAGGCAATTAACCAATTCTTGTTTACTCTATCTAAAAAATAAAATAATTTCAATTATTACTATTACACCTTAAGTGACTTTTCCTTAAACACATCCACACTAAAATTCAACTTCACAAAGCCTAAATCATTGACATTCACCACAGACTTCTTGTGAAACCATATGTAACAAAAAAAATCACTGAAAATATTGAATAATACAACTCTTATATCTATTCATGATGTTGAAATATGAAATATTAACATAAATATGATTTCTATCTTTTGAATCGAATATGGGCATCACATATTCCACAATTTTAATCAACAATTTTTCATTGTACTATGTTCATATTTTTCTATTGTATAGAACATATAACCATTAATTAAAAATCTAGTGTAATATATAAAATTTATATGTTGTCCCATGGTGAGAAATTAAATGTGTTTAAAAATTGAATTCATATTTTCTAATAAATCATAATAAAATGATATCAGAACTATATTATAAAATATTTTTTAATTCTTTTTGGTATCCATCCTGCATCTCTTAATAGATTCAAATATCTAATAATTACATTGTGGGCTTCTATGTATAGTGAAACCTCTATAGTCTAATATAAATATGTAATAATGATATATCTCCTTCTCCATGATGGTAATTGTAACAACATTTTTTCATAAATGCCATTTCCTATAAGGCTCCTAATGTGACACTATTTTAAAAGACCAATGATATCGATATCTGATAATTAATCAGTACAAGATTAAAAAACTTCTAAAAAAATATAACATTATTTAATACAATATTCTAGCTAACTTTGATTCTTGATAAAACCATTCATGATATTCATATTCCATTCAATGGGGGTACATCAATCTATAATGGTCAGGACTGCATTATTGAACCCCTCGAACCTAGTGAACCATTTTTTATACCATTATATCAAAATATAGATGTGGTAAAAACAGCTCTATTTGAAATAATATTATAGTAATAATACTATTCATAATTTTAATACATTGATGAGTCTTTAAATATACTGAAAATATAATTAAAAATTAAAAAGTGTATAGTAAATATATGTCATTCATTTTTATAAAGAATACAATGAAAAGTGATGGTCATCAAATATTTCATCAAAACATGAAATTCTTTTGATTTTAGACCTCTACTATTCAAATTAGTCTTTAACATTAAATTCAGGATATTTTATGAAAACCCTCAGGAACATTTACACAATTCAGAAAATTGAAAAATTAATTTTTTTGACTGGTTAAATTTTATGATGTTATAGGAAGAACATTTTTCCATTCACCCTTCCTCAACTCAAACTCTTTTATTTTATCCCCATGTCAATCATCTCTAACCTAGTCTAGATTCCAAATTTGGTTTCATCATGAATATTAAATAATGTTCTAATAATATTAGTAAATTTTTTTATTCTATAAGCATGGCGTCAAGAAGATATCTGATGTACAAACAATTGATGTTTGATAATTCAATAAAAATTCATATATTTTGTGAAATTTTTTTTTATGTTTTTAAAAAATGTTTTATGAAATCCATGTCAATATCTTTTAGTTTGTCGAACATTTATTGACCCGTTATTGGATACTGTGTTGTTCCATTTTCTATATTATCATTATAATTTCATCCATGTTTAGTATTTATACCATTGGGGAATACATTTATGTTGTCCTAAAACATAGTATTTTAGGAAGGCTTAAACCAAACTGAGTGTATGAATTCTTCACAAATAGGACACCCCAATATTCCTTTAATTATATTGCTTAAAAAATTTCCTAAGGGGTAAATTCATTTATCATCTCATACAACATGGATCTCAACGTGAATTCTTTACACTTATGAGCATAATATAATATAACACATTCATCCCCCAAAAATTATAGATCTTCAATAAATGGATCCTAATAGACTGCAATATATATATTAGGTTGATTTGGTTCAGATATAAATTGAGACAACATAATGTACTTATTCTTCATGTATTACCATAGTTGAATGTTATAATTTAACAACATAATTGGACATGTACCATGAGTACTAATTTATACACCAAAAGGATTTATTTAATCTGTAGAATATGAATGGTAAAGGATTCTTAAGTCAATGATGAAATTATGATACACATTATCATATTTTTTACACTGAGGAGACTCTACTAAGTGACATAGTTTCTTATATTCAATTATTTTATTTTAATTCCAGATCATTTTTTTCAGCGTTTCCCAATAATCCATATTATAATCTAAACATTATAATGGTACATGACTCTGATAAAACATTAAAAAGGCTTGATTCATATTTATTATATCAATTCATGCCCCACTCCGGGAATTCTCTGAGAGATAAATGGTCCTTGTGAGAAAATTTAAAATCATTTAGACATACATAAATTTTTATAGATCATTAAAATTGAATTTATAATTCATTTAGTATCATATTTTCTCTAGGAAAATTATTTCTTTTTGTTGTAATATCATTCAAGAGACCATGTAGTTATGTAAAGATGATGCTACTCCATTTACTGCTAGATTTGAAATTATATAACATTAATAATACTAAAAATGTTTTAGATTTAGAACAATTAATATATAATGATATCTTTTTCACAAATATTTGTCTATTCAGTCATATAGGGAAAACAATGTAGTTCATATTAAATTTCAATTATCAATTTTTCCATACAATATCCATCATCATTTATTTTGGTATTAATATTAAATGATCCCAAAATTTTTGTATCATCCAATTCTACATGTAGATTAAGCTTCTACTCATTTTTAGTCTGACATTTATACATCTGATCTATTTTTTGACTAATAAAATGTTCTTCCTAATTATCCATATAGATTTTTCTTAATTAACAACACAATTAACATGGAAAATTGTGATTTCAAAATGGTCATATTCATACACAGTTGATTTTTTTTAACTCTTTTGAATCCACCCTTATACTCATTTTTCATATAATTGGTGTCCATTAATTTTTTATTATAATAAATCATATTAGGTTTATAAAATATTCATTTTTTATAAAAAAATTAATAAATAAACATATGGTATTTATAATCAACGAACAAATTTATAAATACTACTAAAAATTTGTACACGTAATATGAATGTTATTAGTGATGATTCCTGATAATTTTTTAGTTTACAAGAGGGTGACATGAAAATTAAAACCCAGGGGTAAACATGTTGAATTGGGTTTATGTTAAAATTTTATATTGTTTTAGAAAAAATAATTTATTCTAGGGTGTTTTCGATAAATTTTATCGGTGGGTGTCCAACAATTGGGATGAGTTGATGTTTATTCATTTCCTCACATGGTACAGGTTGTGTATGATGGTGTTTCAGTGATAGGGTTCTTAGAACAGGAATTATATTCTTTTTTAACAGAAGATAAATCAACAAACTTCAACAAATGTTGAAGAAGTGTCATGTTGGGATCAATAGAATGTCTCATGTCAAATTAATGATTTGAGTATATTCCAAACTACCTAGGATCACATAAAAACAAAAACATCCTCAGTAGAACCAATAGTTTGAATCCACTCTTGAAAAAATATTTTAGTGGAATCATTGATTGATATTTTTATAAGACAGAAGAGTATATGGATGTATTTAATGTTGTCCATGATACAAATTTAATGAGATAAGAAATTTCTATGTGGATATTTTAAGGGTGATCTAGGAGTCCTCATCTCAAACTAATTTTATCATGATTCTTATTTTTTTCTAAGGGTGTTGGTATTCTAGAACCACAATAATATTAAAGGGATCTTAATAATCTTATCATTTCTATTTAATAACTCCAAATCTATCATTTAAATTTTTTAGGTGGGAGTAAAACAAAACAGATGAGTTTATGTTTATTTATTCTTTCAAATGGTATGTGGAGAATCCGATGATGTTTTATTGAAATGATTATTAGGATTTAATGTTGATATTTTCTTATATGATGAAAACATTAATAGGCCCCAAACAAATGGTCTTGAGAACAAAGATATTGAATAAAACAATTAATTTAAATCCAAAAAATATAAGTATTAATTTGTGGTTTTCAAGTTATTGGAAAGCCCAAATAACAACTTAACTGGGATTTCATTAAATATTTAGATTTGATCAATTTATATGGCTAGGATGAATCATCAATGATTAGAAATGAAATTACATATAATGGTTAGAAGGAACATTCCAATTCAACAAAATTTTAAAAAGTTTCCTAGTGGGGTCCACATAAATCATTATCTCAAAATATTTGATGGATTATAATCCCAACTAAATGTGATAATGGAAAAACAAAATCCATACTTAGTAGAACCAACCAAGTGAATGAAATAAATGACAGAGTGGAAACTGGGAGTGAGGTTTAAATAAAACAGATATAGATATGAGTGTTATCAATGAAATTGGAAGCAATCTTTAATGGTGTAAGATTATAGAAACAAATATTATGATTGAAAATTTACGGAATCAGGGTGATAAAAATGAAAAATTATGTTAATTAAACAACTTAATAATGATTCAAAACTTTTTATTTTGAATAATCAATTTTTTTTATCATTCATATATGAAGATTTTTTTTATATGAACATGAGGTTATTATTATTTTCCAAATTAATATCATAGATGTTCACGGTAACGAAAATAATAAATGGATTGGGATTATTTTATTTGTTAATAGATGTAAATGTTTAGAATTGTCTTACTTTGATCAATGGGAGATGGATGGATACTAGTAACATGGATTATTCTCCCTTTAATTTTATGTTATATCAAATCTGTCACATTTAAATCACCTTAGGATGTGGACGGAGTTGGAATGTTTGGGTGACCGATATTTATCATTGGGAAAATTTCATGTGTTATTAATTTAAAGAAATCTCATATTATTAAATAGAAATATGTGATGTAGAAAAAATTAAAAGCAATTTAAATATTTTATTAGATATAAAAATTAAAATGTATTAGTCACCAAAAATTGGAATCAAAAGAAAACAATGAGGTTGAGAAGAATCGAGCATACAAATTGTTGCATGAGTTTTGTGGTGAACAGGATGATAACCCCACAATATGAAGATGTACATAGAGTTACTAGAAATAATGTGTCATATTAGTGTCATGTTAGTTATGTGTGAGGTAGGAGTCATGTGTTTAGGACAATATCACAAGGATAATGTCACTGATAATAGAGAACATGTGATAAAATAGTAAAAACATACGATCATTAGATATTGTTTTGGAAAGGGAAATTTTTTAAAATAAATTAATGTATAAAATTATACCATTTTAAATTATGATAAAAACCAACATGATTTACAGAAAATAATATTCATCCTATATAAATTTTCACACTATATAAATTGAAAAAATTCAAATTTAAAAATGTTTTTAATGTTTTTTGGGGTAATAAATACTTATTTTAACTATTATAAATTAAATTAATATGATAAAATTAATCATTTGAAATTTTTAAAAACATGATTAATATTATAAATGTGATTTATGTATTTTAATATATATATATATAGTTAATGTTCATAGTAACATATTAAAAAATTAAAATGAACCCACACTTTTCCTTAACCTCTCTATAATCATATTTTTTGGATTTTGAAGTAACTATTCAGTTTTAAGGGAATATTAGAGTTATATAGAGCAATAGATCAGGGATAGAGTGTAAGGTGGGTTATAGGGAAAGAAGTTATCATATACGAATCTACGAGCATGGTAGGTATTTGATGATTGTGTAAAAATAAACATGAGGGTGAGGGAGAGGCATAAACAACAATATCTCAAGGCGAAGAAAAATTTGTGGAGAATTAGAGAGGATGATCATGGAAAAATATGATTTCTCACACCTTTGAATCTCTTTTATAAAATTAGATATACAAAAAATGGAAAAAATATTTGAAACAGTGCAAGATATTAAATGGCGGATCACAAGCCACATACCCTGAGTTTTAAATTTGTCTTTTCATCGGAAATGTTTGAGGCAGAGTGATAATAAAGCTTTAGTTCCACATGATTTTCAAATAATCGATGGATGGGGTCCGCTATCTGGGTTCTATTATAAATATTTCAATGTATTTTCTCCGCATTCTATTAAGTGTAGATAAATATAGGTTTATCTGGTTGTAAAACGGAAAGCCCTTATTAAACAACTCTATATCAGCACTTTTTTTTGTGGTAAAACCGATCTTTATCAGCACTATAATATTACCATTGATAAATATATGTTTTATCTGGGCTTTTTATTTTGGTGCTGAGAAAAACTATATTTATTAACGCCTTTTGGAATGAAATAATAAAATCGATATAAAATTAATTAAAATAGAATAAAATATATATATATTAAAAATCATAAAAATTCATTAAGAAAAATTATTAATGAATAGATAATCTTAAATGCTTGAATTTTATAAAGGAGTGATGTTTAATTAATAAATATGAATAGACTTTATAAAAAAAATTATGTTTTTATATTAATTATATAATTTTTTATTAAAATAAAAACTAAATATATATTAAATCACAATGAATACATATATAATATCTACATTAAAAATATATTATAGAAATTAAATATTAATGAATAACTATTTATATAATAAAATTAAAAATGAAAAAATTACAAAAAAATTAAAAAAATAAATATTAAAAAAAAAAGTATAAATAATTTTATAAAATAAGTATCATTTTATTTTAATAAATAATAATAAATAAGGATAAATGGATAAGTGTTAAACTAGAGTGATATTTAATAAATTAATAAATTACAAGATTGAAAAATTATTTAAAATATGAAAAAAATTATTAATTATTTTGTTAATTAAATAAGGAAAATTGAATATATGTAAAATTAAAAAAAATTTAATATTTAAATAAATTACAACCATATGAATAAAACTAAATTATATTGAATAAAAATGTGAAATAAATATAAATAATTTTCAAAATTACAAAGATATTAAACAATGAAAATAGAAAAAGTATAAATTAAAAATATATTTAAAAATAATAATGATTATTAAAAAAATTAATATTAAAAATTAATAAATTTGAAAAAATTCTTAGAAATGTTAGAAATAATATACACTGATTAAAAAAATAAAAAAATGAAGATAATGTAATTATAAAAATTATTGTAAATTATAATATATTATGTTAACAAATAAATATCTAAAATTAATAAAAAATATCAAATAAATTTTATGTCACGACCCGCCTTCACCAAAAGGAGGGAAAGGTCAGCAGATTGCTAGGCCCTTCCTTCTTTAAGTTGAAGGAGAGATAATGACCCCTGAAACACGTCTTCAATAGGTCCCGGAGTGGGGACCAGTGCCAAAGGGCATAGAATTACACACTAAATGGAAGGCATTACAATTTTTTATTTAATAATATCGGGAGATAAGACAACAACACCAACAAAACTCAAGCTGATGTAAAGCGAAAACCAAAAGAAACCCATTCCCATATGTAGGTTCAATAGTAAAAAAAGTACAAGTCACAATCCCAAGACAAAAGAAAGTACCAAGAAAAGAAAAACTGCAACAACTACTGCCCAAAGGTCCATGCTAGTATGGTCAGGGACGATCCCCGAAGTCCTCCTGAAAATCTGAAAACAATTTTTTATACATAGGGTGAGCATAAAAGTGTACTCAGTAAGGAAAAACCAGAGACTCTCATGCACAAGTGGAGAGACGTACTAAAGACTAATGAGAAAAGATATAACCAAAAACCTAGTAAGAAAGCTAACCAACCAAACCTCACCAAGGAACACTCCCCAAATAACGCAAGTCAAGTAATGTTTAGTAATAGAACATCAATGTTTAGGTACCCCACAACACTTTCTCACTAGTCATTGAAGACATTTTATGCATCGAACCAATCCTGCCATTCTCATCACAGTCACACTGCCACACACCACCCGCAAACACCTAGGACATACCCTCACGCAGTCCCACTCCCAAACCACGCCCACAAACACCTAGGACAGAACAACCCGCTCGAAAACACCTGGGCCAGAACAACCACTACCATGCCCAAAGACACCTGGGCTAAAAGATCCACTGCCATGCCCGAAGAAATCTGGGCTAAAAGATCTACTACCACACCCGAAGACACCTAGACCTCATCTAGATGACACTTGGGAAACCACCTACCGGCACGCAACTGGGCCAACCACCACACTACCTAGCCCAAATATTATTGGGCGAAAAATGGATTTCAGGCCATTACAGCCTTCCCTAAGATACATGGGAAATTTGGAAAAGGGATCAAAAAGGAGCTAATGACCAACCACTAGTAGAAGTGTTGGGAAAAACACCATCCCCCATGGAATGGGGGTGTTCGGCACTAAGTACTCAACTTGGTTGGGGAGCGAATAAGAATTACAAAATCTACAAGTACACGTATAAGTAACAGGCACTCACCCATTCTAGGTTTTTATTTAGCCAACATAATAAACACAAACAACATTCGTATCCAAGTCACAACTCAAGCCAAACCAAAACACATTTTTCTCAACATCATTTTCATGTTCGGTAATAATGTTTGGAAAAATTCTGCACTTACATGGGAAACTAGTAAGTGTAAGAACAGACCAAGGAAAAAATCACACCCAACAGGGTTTTAAGCATTCACACCCAATTTTCTTGTGAAGTCACAACAATAACAGGGTTAAATTAAATCCCTCAAAGTATTGGAACCAATGAAAACCCCAAGATACAGCCCCATGTTCCCAAAACCCAGGAGCCACCAGTTTCTCAACAACATAGGATCCCACCACAATTCGTTATATAAACTATGAAACCTCATGGCCTTAAATTCAAAACCATAAAAACCAAACCATCATAGAATTTCAATCCCCTCATATATCACTCATCAACCAGCCCCTGATGGAAAACAAACAACCACCATTGCTACCAAAGAAAAGGGAAGGGGGAATGGTTATATCTTCATATGTAAAATATTTGACATGCTCCGTGATTCCAAATTCACCGTGCTTTAACCGGGGTTATCATAGAAAGGGTTTGATCCTGGTGCTTTAAATTTATTTAACCAGGTATACATAATTAATGAAAATATTTTACAGCACATGTTCACAACCACGACAAGTAGTTCAAAACATCACCAGAAATTAAGGGTTCATTAGTGCATAGAGAAGACCACAAACAACCATGATATTAAGTAGTAGGCACAAGACAACACATTTCACAAATCAATAATCAACATAAGAATATAACAACATCATCGATCACATCCCTCCCATTTCATTCTTTAGAAACCGTTTATTATCTTAATTAATGTTTGGTTCATCCAATTCTACTGAAACAATAGCAAACCCACCTCGTAAGATACACAGATAGTAGTGAAAAAGGTGAAATTATATAATTGATTGATGGACGATCGGAGCTTATCTTCACGCCTGGGGAATATGGAATGCACAACTCATCCTCAGGAACATAAGATGACCAGACGAAGCGATGGGAGGATGATCGACCCAAAAGAAAAAAAGGGATAACCCCTTAGTTTATAATGGTCGGGGATAGTTGAGATAAAAATGCAAAACTGTGTTTGGAGTAGGGTCGTGAGTTGAACACGCGGCCTTATGTGTTTTTAAAGGGTCCCCGTCTGTGGGCGGTTAAAACCGACGCATGCCAGGGTATTCATTAATCAATCAATTAAACGCCATTAATGGGCATTAAAACAGTTTAACGGGGGTTTTATAATCCAATTCGCTCAAACGGTGTGCTATTTGGAAAACCCAATGGGGGAATGAGCCACCAGTAGCAGAGAGCTACCGGTGGTCGAGAGCTACCGGTGGCTCAGCTACTGGATGCAGAGCTACCGGTAGACAGAGGCCAATGGTAGACTGAGCCACCGGTAGGCTGCGGCCACCGGTAGACCGAGCGACTATAAGGCTGAGAAACTGGTTGGATGCAGCTATTGTAGACTGAGCTACCGTTAGGACGAGCTACCGGTAGGCCGAGCTACCAGTAGGCCGAACTACCTGTAGGTTGTAGCTACCGGTAGGCTGCGGCTACTGGTGGGCCTACCATTAGCGCAGCTTCTCCAAGAGCTTCCCAGATCAGATTTTCACTATTTATTGGACCCAAAATCCTGGGTCATTACATCAGATACCTCTCAAAATATTCTCACCCTCGAGAATTAATACAACCAGAAGGAAAGAGAGGGTCCGAACAACACCTCTAAAGATACCTTTCTAGAGTGAACCTCATTCTTAACTAAGAATACCTTCCTACCGAGAACCAAGAAACATACCAGGTCAAAATGCCTAGCCTTATGGGTTGGGGAGCCTCCTCGCCCATGTCAAGATATCATCCACTATGGGTGGCACTGACTCGCCCACAAAGGTTTAGTCGCATCAACCATAATCCTTCTTGATTAGGGGTCATGTCCTACCCTCCCCATAGGCATGACTCTTCACAAAAATTCATGCGTAATGTTAAACTACAACCTTATTGCCAATAATGTGAAACATTATACTACAACAAGTACAAACCGAACAACACCAAACTCAAAACAACTCTATGTACTGGGCCCGCATCTGTGTTTTAATCTCCCACGTACTCTCACCAAGCCCTCCATGTCTCCATTACACTTGAACAAAGGGAATGGTTCATCCATGAAGCACCTTCTCTTTGCGACCCTTGATCATCAATGGTCTCTCCACGAATGTCATGTCTTCATCGATGTCCAGATCTCCCCAATCGAGGACATGTGAATCATCATTCAGATACCGACAGAGCTGGGACACATGGAGGACATCATGTATCCTCAGTAGCGGCAGTGGTAACGCCAGTTGATAAGCAACCTCTCCGACCTTCCACAACACTTCGAAGGGTCCGATAAACCTTGGAGAAAGCTTACTCTCTTTGTCGAACCTCCGCTGTCCACGCTGAGGGGAGAACATCAAGAACATGTGGTCTCCAACCTCAAACTCCAAGGGCCTTCTCCTGGTGTCAGCAAACATCTTTTGTCGGTCCTGGGCCACCTTCATCCTTTATCGTAAAAGCTGAACCTTCTCTTTCGTGCTCAACACCACCTCTGGGCCAAGGATGCCTGCCTATCCGACTTCAGTCCAACACACAGTTGAGCGGCATGGACTGTTGTACAAGTCTTAAAATGGGGCTATAACAATGGTAGAGTGATAGCTGTTATTATAATAAAACTCTACCATATGAAAATGTTGCACCCATGATCGTCCTGAGTCCATAACACATGCCCGCAGCATATCCTCCAAGGACTGGATGGTGCGCTCTGTCTGTCCGTCTGTCTGGGGATGGAAGTTGTGCTAAGACATAGTCGGGTGCCTAAAACATGCTAAAATCCTCTCCAGACTCACGAGGTAAACTGTACATCCCTATACTAGACTATGGATATCGGAACCCCATGCAAATTCACCACCTCATCTACATAACTGCATGCAAAGGCATCCACTACACTTGACTCTTTAATCGCTAGAAAGTTAGTCGATTTCGTCAACCGGTCCACCACTACCCAGATTGAATCATATCCCCCTTGAGCCTTGGGTAGTCCCGTGACGAAATCCATAGATATGTTCTCCCAATTTCACTCGGGGACATCTAGAGACTCTAGTAGGCCATCTGGAACTCGGTGTTCAGCCTTGACATGCAAACACACCAGGAACTTGTCCACTAACTCTGCCACTAGCCGCATTTCCCCAGGCCAACAGAACCGCCTATTCAAACTCTGGTACATCTTGGTAACTCCTAGGTGCACCATTAGGGGTGAGATATGGAACTAACTAAGAACTCTTCCACGCACCACTTCCAGAACAAACAACTTTTCTCAGAAAAGCGTCATGTTCTGAACATCCTTTGTCCACCCTTCCGGAGCATTGACCTGGTCAACTCGGTCACACATCACTTCACACTCTGGGTCTCCACACTGAGACTCATCTACCTGCTGCAATATAGAAGACTGTACTGTCATCTGATATAGGCAACCCCTACTTCAATCCGTCCTCACATCCAGTTGCAATGCAGCCAACTCCTCTATCGGCTTCCAGGCATCTGTCGGATCTTGGACCGCATCCATCTACAACTTCCTGCTCAAGGAATTAGCCACCACTTTCCCCATCCTGGAAGTGTAGGAAATCTTGAAGTCGTAATCCTGGAGGAATTCTACCCACCTCTGCTACCGCAAGTTCAGGTCCCACTGGGAGAAGATATACCCCAACATTTTATATCCGTGAAGACCACAAAGCATTCTCCGATGAGGTAGTACCACCATAACTTTAGCACAAATATGACCACTGCAAGATCCAGGTCATGGGTGGAATAATTACACTCATGAGGGCATAGATTCCTAGACCCATAAGAGATCACCCCTTGTCGCTGCATCAGAACACATCCCAGGCCTTGTCCCGAAGCATCACAAAAAACTTCGTACGCCGGCCCTTCTTCTGGTAATCGCAGCACGGGGGCACTAAAAAACTTCTCCTTCAGATAGTCGATGGCTTCCTTGCACTCCTCACTCTATACGAAGTCCTGATCCTTCTTGGTCAGTGCTATAAAAGGGGCCACAACTCGGGAGAAGTTGGGTACGAACCTGTGATATTACCCAGCCAGCCCGAGGAAACTACGAACCTCTACCACATTTTTGGGTGCTGCCCAGGAAACAACTGCCTCATCCTTTGATGGGTTCACCGCTACCCCCTGATCAGACACCACGTGCCCATGGAAGTTCACTTAGCAAGTCCAGAACTTGTATTTCGATAACTTCCCATAAAGCTTGTGATGTCGGAGGACCTTCAAGACCATCCTCAGGTGCTCTGTGTGTTCCTCCTCTGATCTTGAATAGACCAGGATATTGTCAATGAACACGACCATGAACCGGTCTAGGTACTCCCAGAAGATAGAGTTCATAAGCCCCATAAACACAGTGGGGGAATTCACAACACCGAAGGGAATAACTACGAACTCGATATATCCATATTTGTACCTAAAGACCGTCTTCTGGATTTCTCCCTCTTTCACCCTCTACTGTTGATACCCAGACTGCAGGTCGATCTTCGAGAACCATCCTTCCCCCTTCAGATGGTCGAAACGATCATCTATAATTGGAAGAGGGTAGTGATTCTTGATCGTCACCTGATTCAGCCTCTTGTAATCTATGCACAACATGAGACCACAGTCTCCCTTCTTTGTGAATAGGACTGGAGAACCCCACAACAACACACTCGGTCGAACATAACCCCTTTTCATCAGATGTTCAATCTGAATCCGCAACTCCCATAGCTCTGAAGGTGCCATTCGGTAAGGATCCATTGAAATCGGATGAGCACCAGGCTTCAAGTCTTTCCCAAACTCGATATCACGTTGAGGGGGTATAGTTGTAACCTCCTCAAGAAAGACATCCATAAACTCACTGACGATCTCTGGTATCTCTTCCATCTCAGAATCTACTGACTCTACTAACAGGTCAGCTAGCAATGAAAGGAGGGGTTTCTCTCGCCTGCAGCACTTCTGGTCTCTCCACTCTCCGTTGTAGGTAACACGTCGGCCACCCATGTCGGAGAAGACAAACCTTCCTCAGAAGCATTCAATGAAAACACACTTAGAGAATAGACAGTTTATGCCAAGGATGACATCGTATGGCTATATCTGTTGCAGTAGAAGATATCTGACCAACTGATGAGGCCCTATCATCAGTCTGTATCCTCAAAATACATATAACAAATCAGGCTGACCTCTGACTGGTGTTCTCAGCACCAGAGGCACTGGATGTATCTCGGCATTTAGACCCAAGGCATAGGTTATACTGAGTGCAACGAAGGAGTGTGAAGCTCCGGTGTCAAACAAGGCATAAGAAAGGGTGCTAAATAAACTGATCGTACCTCGAACGACCGCCTGTCCTGCTGGAACCGCTGCCTCCGCGGTGTGTAATTTTACATGCGCAGCTCTTCTTCCCGCCAGCTGTCGGCCACCACCCCTAAAACTCCCTGGTTGAGGTCTATGAGGAGGGCCCTAAGGTCGTCCTCCTCCTGCAACTTCTACCCTCGGAGGAGCGGGAGCTTGCTTCCCCTGCTATTACTGCTGGAAGGGCCTAGCTGGAAGCTGCTGCTGGGGTGGGTGCTGGGTCTATCCACCACTGTCGTACTCTTCTCGGTCCGGGAACAGATTCCGGAGATGTCCATAGCTCCCACAGATGAAACAACTCGGTCTCGTGCCCTATAGAAGAGGGGGAGGACCGGGGGACAGGAACCAGAACTGGTGTGGCATACTCCCTGCTGGTTGGATCATGGAGGGTCCTGACGCTGGAGACCTGGTGCTAACGGTTTCCCCCTTCAATGATCCCAGCCGGATCCACTCCCGTGACACACCTCCCAGAGCTTTCATCCTCTCCATCACTTCGGCCTTCTTCTGGACCACTAAGTACATCGGCATGGTAAAGGGGGTAACAACGTACTAGAGGGATGGTTGGAGAACCTCCTTTAAGCATCTCACTCGATACTACTCATCCGGAAAGTGGTCTAGAGCGAAACACAAGAGGTCCTTGAACTTGATTCCCAACTCCCTCACTGTCATATTCCCCTGATGGAGGGAGAGTAGCTCATGTCTCTTTTCCGCCATCATTGTGGAAGAGAGGAATTCTACACTCAACTCCCTCTCAAAATCTGCACATACCACCTCATCCTCTCTCCTCTCCCCTAGGTAAAGCATCCACCAATGACGTGATGCTACCTGCATTTGGTTGATGGCCAGAGGAACCCAGTACTCGGTCGTGGACCAGATCAGGCCGAAGGATATCACCAGCTCTTCTATCCAGCTCTCTGTCTTCATGTTAGATGTGATTCCCTCATACTTCTCGAGGGTCTGCCACTGGAAAGCCCAAAGCATCTTTTGCCACTGGTCATCCTCCTCCTCTCCATCAGATCTCTACCAATCAGCCAAGGTAATCTATTGGGCCTCGATCCCCCGCACTACGCATGGTCGCCTCCCAGGTGCCATAGCTGCAAGGTAAACAAGATTGCCTAAGCCCAAGTCGTGCAGAATGTTTGTTCTTAAAATTTCATAAACATATTTTATTGACCACAATTCCCAAAACACCCATGATACATGATATCAGAAGTCATTATTATTCATGCACCTTCCCTAGGGTCTCTACACTGCAATTAGTGAGGCCTCACATGGTCGTTCAATAGGCCCAGAGTCCTTTCATCGGATCACAGGGGGCCCTAAAATGAGGTGTCCTAGCTGGTCTTCCCTGGCCTAATTCATGAAGCAAGGTCACCCAACACTATTTCCCTACCATCCCATGTAATCCTTGATGTTCCTAACTCCATACTCCATCATATCTCTCAAACATGCCTTTGATACCATTTTGTCACTACCTCTCTTCACCAAAAGAAGGTCATGGTAAGCACATTGCTAGACCCTTCATTTTTTAAGTTGAAGGGGAGATAATGAGCCCTGAAATCCGCCTTCAATATGTCCTGGAGTTGTGACCAATGCCAAGGGAATAGAAGTACACACTAAATGGAAGTCATTGAAATTTTTCTTTTAATAGGATTTGGAGATAAGACAGAAATACCAACAAAACTAAAGCTGATGTAAAGGTAAAACCAAAAGCATCCAATTCCCAAATTCATGTTCAACAGTAAAAGCAAGTACAAGTCACAATCCCAAGACAAAATAAATTACCAAGAAAAGAAAAACAACAAATACAACTTCCCAAATGTCTGTGCTAGTATGGTCCTGCAAGATCCCCAATGTCCTTCGGAAAACCTGAAAAAAAATTTATATACATAAGGTGAGCATATAAGTATACTCAGTAAGAAAAAACTAGATACTCTCGTGAACAAGTGGAGAGATGTAATAATTTCCCGTGAGAAAAGAAATAACCAAACATCTATTAAGGAAGCTAACCACCCAAACCTCACCAATGCACACTCCCCAAATAACCCAAGTTAAGTAAGGTATAGTAATAGAAAATCGATGATTGGATACCCCGCGCCACTTTCCCACTGGTCATTGAAGACATCCTACACATCGAACCAATCCCGCCATTCTCATCGCAGTCCCACTACCACACACCACCCACAACCACATGGGACATACCCTCACACAGTCCAACTACCAAAAAACGCCCGCAAACATCTGGGCCAGAACAAACCGCCAGAAAACACCTGGTCCAGAACAACCACTGCCAACCCGAAGACTCCTGGGCTAAAAGATTCACTGCCACACCGGAGGAAACCTAGGCTAAAAGATCCAGTGCCATGCCCAAACGAACCTGGGCGTCATCCCGAAGAATTTTGAGAAACCACCTTCTCGCAGGAACCTGGGCCAACCACCACACTACCCAGCCTAAATATTCTTGGCCTAAAAATGGACTTCAGTGCACTACAGCCTATTCGAAGATACTTGGGCTATCCAGAAAAGATAGAAAAAAGGAGTTAATAGACAACCACTAGTAGAAGTGTTGGAAAAAACACTATCCCTCATGGAATGGGGGTGTTTGGCACTAAGTTCTCAACTAGGGTGGGTCAAGAATAAGAAACAAAAAAACTACAAGTATATGTATAAGTAACAGGCACTCACCCAATCTAGGTTTTTATTCAGGCCACCAAGGAACACAAACAACATTCGTATCCGAGTCACAACTCATGACAAACCAAAACCCATTTTTCCCAACATCATTTTCATGTTTGTTAATATTGTTTGGAAAAATTCTCCACCTACTTGGGCAACTAGCAAGTGTAATCACAAGCCAAGAGAAAAAGCACACCCAACAGTTATTTAAGCATTCACACCCGGTTCTCTTGTGAAGTCACAACAACAAAATGGATAAATGAGATCCCTAAGAGTATTGGAACCAATGAAAACCCCAAGATACAGCCCCATGTTTCCAAAACCCAGGAGCCATCGTCTTCTCAACAACAGAGGATCCCACCCCAATTCATGATATAATCAAAGAAACCCCACAACCTTAAATTCACAACCACATGATCCAAACCACTAGGGAATTCCCATCCTTTCCTATATCACTCATCAACCGGCCCTAGAAGGAAAATAAAAAACTACAATTGCTACCAAATAAAATGGGGGACCATGACTTTATTTTTAGATTTAAAATATTTAACACACTCTGTGATTCCAAATTCAGCGTGATTTAACTGGGGTTATCACAGAAATGGTTTGATCTTGGTGCTTTAAAATTATTTAACCGGGTATACCTTATTAAACAAAATCCTTTAAAGCACGGGTTCCCAACCATAACAAGAAGTTCAAAACATCACTAGAAATTAAGGGTTCATTAGTGCACAGAGAAGTCCACCAACGACCATGATTTTCACTAGTAGGCGCAAGCCAACACAGTTCACAAATCATTAATCAACATAAGAACAGAACAACATCATCGATCACATCCCTCCCATTTTATTCTTTAGAAACCATTTATTATCTTCTTTAAAGTTTGGTTCATACAATTCAAGGGAAACAGTAGGACACCCACCCCGCAAGATACACAGTGAGTAGAGGAAAAGGTGAAATTCCCGACCTGATTGATGGATGATAAGAACTTATCTTCATGCCCGAGGAATATGGAATGCACAAATCGGCCTTGAGAACTTAAGATAAGAAGATGAAGCGATGGGAGAATGATCGACCCAAAAAAACATTGGATAACCCCTTAGTTTATAATGGTCGAGGATGGTTGAGATAAAAACGCGAAACTGCGTAAGGAGTGGGGTTGTGGGTTGACCACGCAGCCTTACACTTTATTAAAGGGTCCCCGCCTTTGGGCGGTTTAAACCAACGCTCACCAGGGTATTCATTAATCAAATAATTAAACGCCGTTAATGGGCCTTAATGGGCATTAAAACAGTTTAAGTGGGTTTTATAATACAATTTGCACAAATGGGGCACTATTGGGAAAACCCAACGGGGGCATGAGCCACCGGTAGCTAAGAGTTACTAGTGGCAGAGAGATACCGGTGGCTCAGCCACTGGTAGCAGAGCATCCAGTAGACTGCGGCCACCAGTAGACCGAGCAACAGGTAGGCTGCGGCTACCAGTAGACCGAGCTACCGCTAGGTCGAGCTACCGGTATGATGAGCTACTACTAGGCTGCGGCTATGGGTAGAACGAGTAGTCAGTAGGCCGAGCTAACGGTAAGTCGAGCTACCGGTAGGCTGAGATACCGGTAGGCTGTGGCTAACGGTAGGCCTACCGTTAGCCTAGCTTCTCAGAGAGCTTCCCAGATCATTTTTTCACTAAGTATTGGACCCAAAAACCACGGTCATTACATTATAGAAATATTAGGTTTGTGTGTTCTATATAAAATATCATTAATTACATTTATGTATATTTGAAATAAATGCGAAATATATTAAAATTTGAAAATACATGTTATTTTTTTAAACATCCATTTATCGATACAATTAGAAAACATATTTAATTAATATATATTTTAATTATAAATTATTTTTCACTTAATATATGACTTATTTTAAGTAATTATACATATTATTATTATATAAATCATGTTTATGGAAAAATAATATATGTCGATTAGTATATATACTATAATAAAAATGTTAAATATATTATTGAATATTTATGTCCAAAAACATTAATAGGTATCCAATCTAGAAATTAATGAACAAATAAATATTCTAAAATCATTAAATTATAACAAAAGTGAAAACACATAGTGTTATTAATGAATAAATAATATTATTCATGTTATAATTTGGTGAAATTTAATTAAAAGATTAATATATTGAAAAATATATCAAAACATTTAATAATAGATTAATAATATATATTTTTTTAAAAAATGAATATTTTTTAAATGGAATTGACTATATTTATTATGTAATTTAAAACTGTATTAAAAAAATAAAATGTACTAAAAAATAATATGTAATTATTAAAAATGTATAAAATTTTAAAAAATATTTTAAAAATTAATTATTAAATTACAAAAACTATTACATATTTTATCAATTAAATAATTATTAGGAAAAATAAATACATTTTAATATATATTAGACAATTGGATATAAATATTATAAATTAAATATATATATATATAGAAAATAAATAAATTATAATAATTAAAAAACATATTATATTAAATATTAAATATTAAATATTAACAAATAAAAATTTAAAAGGATAATATTAAAAATTCCTAATATTTTGGAATGTTGGTCTCTATAAAATTATCTTTATTTTATATCTGTATACATGTGAAATTATTGTATTACATATTAAGTGTTACATTTTAGTTAGTTTTTATATTAATAATTAAAAATTTATTATTTGATATATTTTACATATAGAAAAAATAAATGAAATTGGTACTATAAATTGTCTTCAATAATAATTATTTTTCGATTAATATTTAAGAAATTTAATTAAATTAATAAACCCTTTTTCACTAAATGTATGATATATAAAATTATATGATTTATAATGAAAATTTATTATTATATAAATAATATATTTTTTTATATATATATAATTTTAATATAATATGTCGTTTTAAAAAAATATCTTATATATCAAGTGGAAATGTATATTCAGTCATATATAAATCATACCAAATAAAATAGTTTATATTTTTATCAATATAAATATATTTATATATTTATATTTAATTTTATATGATATATTTTTTAAATAAATATACCCTTTATCAACAATAGAGAGAAGCATAAGTAAATGGTGGGTTTTATAAGCACTAGATAAAAGATAAAAGGAACACTTTATGAGCATTATTTTTGCATTGATAAATGAGAACTGATGTTTATCATGGGTTTTATAGTAGTGAAATGTAATGAGAACACTAACATTAAAATTCTATTGTAATAATTTTTACAACCATATATTTATATGAGGGATTTCGAACAATATAGTGTGAGATTCGTTGAAGTAATTATAGGATATATATATATATAAACAATATCAAAAAGGTGAACAATCAAAATAATAATTGGCATTTCTAAGGTAGTGGAAATTGTGTATTAATACATGTGACGACATCATATGTAAGGGAGTGAAAGAGCTATTAAAAAATCATAACAAAATATTTATATGGAAAAATAGAACGATGAATCATAATAAAGACTCTATGAAGACTCTATTTTTGTTGGCTTAATCCCTTAAATATTTCTATATATATATACCCCCATATTTTTCTTCTAATTTGATGATATGTTTAGGTGTCACATGTACAGAGATTTAAAATAATGAAAATAATAATATACATTAAAGCATGAGCATTCATATTTTTGATATAAATTTTTTTCACATTGATTGGGATGTCCGATGAGAAATCCAAGACCGCATTGTTTTCAAGAACATGGGATTTACCCTAGGAGTGAGACAATGTTTCTCAGAACCGTGTCTGTAATTGATGGAAATCATTTGCTTTCATATTAAATAAATTAAATGATTTATTTATTTGAATGAAAAAAGTACCAAAAACTCCTCTACATATTCTTCATTAAAACAAATATCTAGGGTTATTGGTAATACCTTTGGAAATTTGAATGGAGATGTAGTGGAGTGTCATTGATGAACGACATCATATTAATGAGAAAAAATCATTTTGTAAAAGAATTGTCTTCACCAGAAAATATTATAGATCATTCCATTGACAATGGTGAAAAACCATTATTCCCAAATGAATAATCAAAACTAAATGTCGGTCATGTTATTTCATGTATTTCTACCTATATTATTCTCCAAGCATGAATTGTTTATACACCATTCATTCCTATCGTTTTTAATTTTCATATGAACCAAATTATTCATTTATTGATTGATTTTTGATTTATCCCATGAGAACCCCAATTTATTATTCTATAAATGAAATCCAAATAGAGCAGTACCCATATTTATTCCTCCATATTTTGGTTTTTTATTTTCTACCCATATTTTCCATCCCTTCATCATTGGTAAATATTATAATGATGGTTGGATGAATACCTAGAGATCGATCATTGAGAAATCGATCCTTAGCAAAATGGGGAATTTCTACAGGTCTTGATACGGGAGTGACAACATTATCATGGTACAACACTGCATTATAGAAGTTCATGTGTGTATCAAGGGTGTACTGAGTGTACATTGATTATGGGTTTGGGCATTTGGTATAGTAGCATGACATAATGGATTCATGACCAGACAAGGTGGATAGAATTTGGCAACTTGTGATGGATCAAACATGATCTTCCCTATATCTATGTTCCATGGTGGGATTTGGGGTGTATCCATTGGTAGTGGAGGCATGGATGATACAAATAAATATTTCATTGGTTTCTAGAAAATCGTGATAAAATGTAATTTATTTTAGGAACACATGTGTTGTAGTCCATTTTCTACATTGCCAGATAGGGTTTTAAGAATAACTAAATATCAGACAATATGTCTGACCCATACACATTGTGTGACCTAGTACTTGTGGATCGACATGTTCCCTAGGAGTTCATGGGCATAGATATGACCAGATACTTGGGATTGAACAAATTATACGGCAATGGGCTGAAGTACACAAGCACGGGATAAAAGACATGAGAAGACATAGTGTAGCCATGAAATGCGTTGTATTCCCTATACAAGCCATGTACTTTTATTTGGAATACCCACCGCGAGTATCTCTTTCTTCATGAATTAGATTGGGCCATAGATAAACTTATATTTAGTGGTTTTACATATTGTATGTGATGAAATCCTTTGATTTTTGTTCATAGATAGAATAAAATATGTTATGATCCAGACATGTCATTCAACAATGCTTGAATTATTCAAATGAGTGGGTTTTAACACTAGAGAGATGTCGGTGTCAATACTCCCATGTTTCACTTGGGAACAGGTCCTCCATAATCATTAAATATGTAGGTCATGTACTCACCCATACCTCATAAATGAATGAAACCTCTATTTACAATGTTGTTATCCCCCTTTAATGAGCATCAATGGTGAGAGAACCCTCCAAGGGTGTTTGTGATCCCATGGATGTAAAGTGTAATAATAAATAGTGGGCCTCTATAAACAATCTCTTTTGAGGATTCACATGTTACTGGGAATCGAAGATGGACCATCAGAGTAGTAAAATAACTCATCATTCTTAGTTAGGCTATGGATATGGAGATCCCCTTCCTCTCTCCCACTTGGATTTCATTTATCATATCTATTAGGTTTTTATTTACCTTTTTATTACTGGTTTATTTGGATATTGTATATTTCTATTTATCCCTATGTGGTTTTTGGGACATCCAATATGGTATGTATATACTTATCAATTATTTGGATTTTCCCACACATTGATTGACTTTCACTGACGGCAGGAAGATCAGTTCTTATATTGGTGTGCCTAGTTTCGGAGGAGCATAACTGCTCTTAGTGAACCAGAACAAGATCAGTGGAAAATCATAGATATTATGATTCTGTCTCTCATTATAATTTTCCTTCTCTATTTTTTTTATCTTGTGGCCTCATTTTTGGTTGGTTGTGTATTTTACCATGTTACAATATTTTACTACATTTTTGTACTTTGAAACATTCCAATAGGTATCAGTATGCATGGTTTATGCTGTAGATGTTATGTATTTTATTTTAGCTATATATTATTGTATAGAGAGGGTTGAGGTTGTGTATATAGGCAATTTTTCTAAGGCCAGAAATTTCAGTATTTCATACTACATGCTTGTCACAAGTCCCTAGCCAATTAGAGGCGAGCATGTGGTGTCTCACTCAGCTTACCAATGGCCAAGCGGTCCCCGGGGGGATAGGTAATGAGAATGTGGTATCAAAGGAGGTATTTACCCCAGTGACCATTTGGATTTAGTCCATTTGGAAAGGATTGGTTTGGAACCGTAAGTAAAAGGTATCAATGTTTATTGAGTTTGGCTCTCTGTCCAAGGAACATATTGACAATATAGCAGTTGATGTATCCATCCACAATTCCATTGACTTCCTACATATTAACATAAAATATTGAGGAATTAGTTATAGATAAACACTCTTACATGAATCCTTTATGATTTTCCCTTTTGAATTTCATGTCCTATTTTAGTTAGCTCCTAATATATGCTAGTAAAACTACGATACACCATAATAAAATTGAGGATGCATTTACTATGACAACATCTAGAATTACAATATTAGTCTATTGTGATGATCATTTTAGGAATGATGCCCTAGTTTAGAGACCAACTCTTGAGGTTTTTCTTCAAGGAGGTCATAGACCAATGCCACCTATTATTGAAAATCAAATAGTTCTAGCATGTTAGGATGACAATGCTCATAATCTTATCACATTACATGAGTTTTAGGGATAAATACCACTAATGTTTCTTTGTGAGATTACATTAGGAATTGGGGAATTTTCTCTGGTACTTTTTATTAGTTTTCAGTCTTGTTTGAATCCAGAATGACCAGATGGTAAACTTATAGGATTCCTTATTCAAAGAGTAATAGGACATTAGAAGATGTTGGTCAACCAACCTAATGATGAGATGAAACACCCATGTTTATACTTACATTAGTTGTTCTATAATGAGTATTACCCTTTAATATTCTTTTTTATGAAATTATGAGATTCTTATGTTGTAGCGGGGAGATATGTCAGTTTTTTAGTTTATGGAATTGTTTATCAACCACATAAATTATCAATATAAATATGGTTTGAGATGGATAATATTGATTGTACAATGTTTAACAGGGATATCGTAGATAAATCCATACTGGCATGGACTGCTTGTGCATTCTAACATATGCTAGAGCGCTAGGGTGTTCTCTAGTTATAGAAAGATTCAAAATAGGGTAATTTTGGGAGGTCTGAGTAAGTAGTGGACATCATAATGTTGAGTCGTTTGTCACATCTAGAAGGAACTTGCCATTATTGTCTTAGTATAGAAGGTATACTCATGCCTGAAATCTGACATGTGGATATGAAACAAGGGGTTCTTGTAGAGGTTCTGGACATCACATATATGTGAGATTTTATACTTTTGATAGGTGAGGTCACGTGACTAATAATTTTCCAACATTATTTTATGAGAAATATAGCCATGATGTTTATAAACATCCTTGTTAAATTCTACATCATGATCTTGGATCTCCCAGGTGTAGTCAAGGTGACCCCATACAAGTTGGTGATGATAGAGGAGTAGGTAGAGATATGGAGGGATGATATATGGGTGGAGTAAGATTCTACAATTTAATCCCACCACCTCCATTAGATGGAAAATGCCATGTGTTGAGGGATGGATGTCAGGATAACGAGAAGTAGTAGGCGATTGTGGGATATGAGCAGGCTACTCATGAAATGATATGTGGTAAAGTGTATGTATTTTTTACTCATACTTTAGTACTTATAGACACGAGATTTCTAAATAAGTTATCTTCATATAGTTATTGTGAGATCTATATATTATCATTGAGACTTTATCCCAATTGGCAGAGATATAAGTTCATATTGTGAGTGATTATTCTTTATCACATATCTTTTGGTAGTGGGAGTTTGTTCCTTGTTGAAAAATTTTCTTATGGTACCTATTGGGAATTGTGGTCAAACCATATAACTTCATAATGGGAATGAATTTTTTATTAAATTGTGTTTCCATATTGATAGTCATCCCTGGAGGGATAGATTATAATTTACACATGGGATGAGATTCTTCTTCATGGTAGAGAGAGAGATCATATGGATGATAGGGTAGGACTTATAAGAATATCGTTTTAATATATTGCCCATCATTTGTAATGTTTATCCCTTGGTGTAGTGGGCACATCATGCATCAGGCTTCTAGTGGTATTGGATAATTATACGGAATTATTTCTCAAATATTTCTTAGGTCTATCATCATGGTGAGTGATTTACATCTTCTTTTAAAATTCACCCAGAGAGTTCATTTATAAATTATTCATAATATAATATGTTCCACACTGAGATCCAGGAGATAATGGTGTATTTAGAAAACATTAGAGAGAAACGTTTTATCATAACCAATGTTTCCCAAAAGATAACTCTAGTTTTGTTCATGAAAATTGAATATAAAAGTTTCAGTGTTTTGGTTGGCTATCAATGCTTGAACTAGGTAATAATAAATAATAAGTTCCCCTTACTGAATATTGATATCCTTTTTTATTGGTTAAAAGGTTTGAGTTGGTTCTTAATGATGAATCTCAGATCGGGATATTATCACATGATTGTTTACATGGATGATATTTCAATGATGGCATTCTGATGCTTCTATAGACAATATAAGTTCATGGTGATGAATTTTGGTGTGACTACAAATTCATTAGAGTTTAGATCTCTTATTAATCAGATCTTATAGGAACACATAGACAGATTGTTATATTTCTTTATCAATGAAATTATAATATATTTTATTTTTGAGGGGAATACTTCGACAGAACCCGCATTATTGAAATCTGACAAAGTGTCATTTTTGGATTTAATAGGTTCACATTCAAGGCCATGGAATCTATAATCATATGTTAGTCATGGATCCCAAAAATATTGAAGCTATGCTTCCTTCAGAACCACCCAAGATCATTTTGAAGGTGTAAAGATTTCATGGGTTTGAAGGGTACTTTTGGAGGGTCTCTGTATGATTTGCTAGGATAATAGTCCCTTTGATAACTTAAAATTGAAAGGGAATTCATTCACCTAGACTGAGAATTTTTAGAGTGCCTTCACAGGGTTTAGGTAGAGGTTAACCCATGCTTCTATTTCAAGGGTACTAGAAGAGGGCGCTATGTAAATAGTTGTTTTCGATGCCTCTGTAGTTGGGATCAGTTTATTGTTGACATAGAGGAAGGTAGTGATCACTTATATTTTGAGGTAGTCTAGACCCCATGAAAATAATTATGCAACCAATGTCATAGATTTAGTAGTTATAGTCTTCATATTGAAAATGTGGAAGAATTATCTTTAGTGTGATCATTTTTTTGCTTACTCATACCACTAGAGTCTCAAGTACATATTCACAAAGAGAGACATAATACTAATAAATATGCATTTGATGGAATTAATACATGACCATGACATCAAGATATTATATTCTCTAGGGATGAGAAATGTGGTGGAAGATTCCCTGTGTAAGAATTCTTATTCTCACATGGTAGAAGAACATTTTTAAGAGTTGTCTTCTTGGTTTTCGACATTCATGGAAAAGATTGGTGAAACGTGCCATTGATCGATGGTGGTGATTTCATAATTTTTTAGCATGTGAGAGATGGCTATTTTCGAGAAATAAACTATGATATTCTATATTAATATATATCTTCATTAGATGAAAAAGATGGATTTTATGAAGTAGGGTAGAACATAATCCATTTCAAAAGATGGAGGACCTATTTAGTCACGTTTCATAATGAGGTGTTGATGGGGTTCAATACATTCTCTTTGGTTATATATATAGGTTTGGAAAACGTGTACATAGATCTACAACGGTGGTCTGGATGGTATTTCATGAGGTGGAGTATTACCTAGTTCATCTCTTATCATCTTACATGTCAATTGGTAAAGGCTAAACAACATGTTCAAGTAGGATTGACCTAACCTATTAGGATACAAGAATGGATGTTCGATGAAATAACTATTGATCCCCTAGTCAGATAACCACTTATGGGTGGGTGAATCGACAGTCTACTTTTATGAATTATTTTAATTTTAATTCAACCTAAAAATCTTGTTAATGATATAAATCAACTCAGTGATATATCAAAATATCAATTTTTATAAATAAATAATAGGATAAACCACAACACACAATATTTTGATGGTTCAGTACCAAGAAATTCTCTATTCCATGTTATTTAACTCCCCAAATTTAGATTCTCCACTATAATATTATTGATTTTTAAAAAGGGGATGACATCAACTGGTTATTTTATTTAATATACTATCCTCTATTTGATCTCGGTTCTACACCCCCAACAACTATATTTTTTTATTATAGTTTGTTATACAGCCCAACCATCCGTTATTTTTTTTTCTTATAGCCTAATTAGAGAGACTAGTCGTGAGCTTCATCAATATCTAGTCAGATTTCCAAACAAAAGAACTTTTTTCTCAATGTTGTTTATCCACAAACTGTATGATCATCATTCACTCTTGTTTTATTTTTCAAAACATTAAATTCATTCCAAGTAATTATTCCTTATATTTTATAAATTATTGATATCAACTATTCATGAAACAATAATAATATAATATCTCCTATATTCATATCCATGAATTTTAAGAAACTATTCTTCATAACATAAAAAGGTATTTGTATCCTAAATGTTTTTTTGTAAGAGATTCACAGAAATGAATCACATGATCTTCCTTATTCATTACAAAACTACGACACGGCTCGCAAAATTTACTTCTCCCTTTACATGACTAAAGATAACATGCATCTCTCTCTTATATGTGTAGGGATCATATATGTTACTCTCTACTACAAATTCATGAATCATGTGAGCGCTCTTTTTTACTTGGAGAGATTTTATTCTCAAATAAATTGAGTGAGATTAACTATTTTTACATTTTTCTATTTTTCAATCTCAAAAAATTATTCTTGTATTCATACATTGTATTTTTTTCTATTAGAGAAATAGAAGGAAAATTACTACCACCTCATTATCCTTATAAATTCATAATGTTATAAATACTCATAACACCCCATAATATCTAAGTGGTGGGGTTTAATCTCACATTATATTCAAATATCCATGACCAATAATTTTTTTCAAATCTCACTTCATCAATAAACTTCTATGATTTGAAAATATTTATAAAACCAAATACTATACATAATTGATTACGTTATGATACTCATCATAAATGTGTATGTATTTTATTTGTTTAACTAGAAAATCATCTACATGGATCTCTCCTAATAGTGGATACATCATTCTAAAATGAAAATGGCTACTCAAAGATTCAGTAATAGTGAAAAAGACATATTTTTATAATTTTAATGCCTGGATTTCTTATAAAAAAGGATATATAAATCTATAATTAAAACTACTAAAACATTTTAAACTTATAAAGGATATGTGAATTTCAAATAGCTATAATGTTGAGTCTCATAGATGATATTCATCTGATATACATGCATGAATGTCTAACATCATGCATGCCCATTCCTCTATATACTGCATTCAATTTGGATCTATCACTTCATGGATTCTTGGTTCAATCCAAATCATTTATTTATGGTAGTTTACATGTGAATAATTTCTATAAATTCCATGATGCATGAATCCCTTCTTTAGATTTTGGCTGGAGAAAATATTTTCTTCAAAGAATAATAGCTCCATCAAAAAAGGATTCATGATCATGGATTATAGATCCACATGATCACCTCATCTCATAAATGGTAGTTAATAGTGTATAACTAAAATATTTATCATTAATATAAATTATATCATGCTCACAAGATTCTGATGACTTAGATTCATTAGATCAATAAATATGTGTTATTTGGGTAACATTTTAAACATTTGAATAGTAAACACAACTCGAGTCCCATACTAAATTTTATCTAGGTGGAGTAGTGCTATAATTGATAACATTTTCTTTTAGTACATCAATTTGGAAATGGGTTTTGGCACCCACAACACTTTACAAACCTAGGATTTATGAGTAGCACATACCCGCGCTGGCCTTCCAATGCGCTTGCACCCTTATGCATACTTATGAACCCAATTTGGCTAACCCCCTAGGCTCTTGTGGTCCTTATAGGAACTATTATTCCTCTAAAAACCATTATAGATGACATAGATGGCTCATATACAAGATTAAGATTTCCCCCACAATACATGGTTTATCTAGCATAGTTTTTTGGCTAGAATTTCAACATATTTATTAAACACCCATATAAGAAGTTTAGAAATTCTCTTTCACTAAAATTTTTAAACACAATAGAAATTTCCAAACATACATCATCATTATTACTCATGAAATAAATTTTTTTAGTGGACTTCAAAAAAATTCCTCTTCATATATCTTGTTTCAAACATTCTCTCATATAGAATAACACATTTCTAGGAACTTATTATTAGTTTATGCAATCATAACATTTATAATGATTTGTTTCCTAGAATGACATCCTATTTCAAAAAATTGACCCATAAAAATTATTCAATTATAACCACTTCATCATCAATTATTAAAATGAATAATCACACATCATTGATAGAAAATATAACATTTATTTTGAAAAATAACCACATTTTTATTTTGTTTTCAATATATATTCACATTACTAAAGTCAATTTGTTTTATCCTATTATTATCCCCCTTATTGAAAATCATATTCAATGGAATGTGGGGTTCTTTAAAATCTATTATTCTTTTACAAAAGGAACTCTGATTATCATCCCCCCTTTCCAAAATAAGGGTGATACCACATGATCCTCTTATTAAATCTTTTTTAGTTGGTATACTCTAAGTCTACATGGGAAAACCCAATAATGAAAACAAGAGATATTCTACCAATTTGTCTATATTATCCATAAAATTACCTTCATGTGACATCATTCTCAAAAAATATTATTCCACAAAAGGGGCTGTATAAAAATAGATTCATTGATATGAATCCCAAAACCCACCCACATCTCAACAATCCATCAAAACAATCCATGTAAATGTAATTTAGCTCACCCTTTTTCTAATATTTTTTTATCTAAAACGCCAATTTAATATGTAAATTTAATATAATTAGAACAAGGGATTATATAATAAATGGAATACCTACGATTCACTTTTTTACCGGGCTTTATAGAAAATTATAGATTCATATAAAAATTCCTTGGAAGACTATTTTATTAACATGGTTCTCCCTATAGGGAAACACTCATCAATGTCTTCATGATGGTGAATATATTAAATAATGTGTTTAATTATTATTCAAAATGAGAACATGAAAAAATGGAATTAGATATGTGGTTGTCTATTTTTTACAACATCCACACCTTCACTAAGGATTATCTTCATTTGATGCCTACTATTGAGAATAGATAGATCAATCCATGATGGAATCTTAATATTAAATGTTTCTTAGATCCCCCCATAATATATTGATCCACCTTTAAATCCCTATGTATTAAGGACAAGTACAGTACACAAAATATATAATTGAATAGGGTGGATAAACATTCTCCTCAATCTAAAAAACAAGGGTGTGATGTTTCTCAACCATGTTTCTCCACATTCTCCAGTCTTCATGCTACTATATTTGATATTAAAATATGATTTTGCCGATGGTTTCAAGGATCTTATCACACCTACCATCTCATTTTGTGATACAGTTCTTCTCAGTGTATCCACGAAATCATATACATCTCATGAAGAAAACTCCATTCTCTTCGTGGATTCGTTCTTATGATGGAAATTCAGTTAAACATCCTCTTAAATTTCATCCAGATTTATTGTATCTCCCAAACAGAACCTATTTAATTCATGATTTATCATTTCTTGAAAGCCTATCATGAAATTAATTTACTTTATGTGTAATATTCATTTTGTCTTTATCAATATCTCTATATTATGATTCTTATAACACAATTAATCTCTATAAATCATGTTTAATGAATAAAATAATATCCCTGAGAATTTTGATAACTTGTTTGTAGTTTCTACATGTCTTCACATGAGTGTGTTTCTTCTGAGATTTTTCCCATCTATTTAATTTCATTGGAATTAGTTTTCATTTATGTTTTTAATGTATTTTTTAAGGATGGATTTTTCTAAAACCTCTAAGGAGTAATTTTATTTTCAACATTATTCAATTTTATTCGTAGGGTTGTATCATGTTTCTTTTATAGTCTTTTATTTCAACTTTTATTGATACATATTGAGATATACAAGATTCACTATTATGAAACATTTATTGAAAACCTTAATTATTTAATCAAGAACCTAAATATATTTGATCTTGAGAAATTGTTTTTAGTTCTTGATTTTTTCATCTTATTCTTAGGATTTACCCAACTAATACGAGATTCCTTTTTTCTACAGAATTTAATGGATTGTACCAATAACATAATGTATAATTTCCAGATCTATCATAGTAACAACATATAAATAAAAAAATTGATCTTATTTTATTATATATATGTTTTCCATAATTTTTAGAATAATGTTTCGGGTTCATTTTCACTACTTGGATCCATTTTGGGAACCAACACTTATAAATATTACTTTATTCTCTATATACATAGTGTTGTGCTCCTCTCATTTTATACTCATCCATATTCATAATTTTTTTTATTTAAACCTAAACTATTTTTATGAAAATATTTATCAATGTTATTACATTGAGATATGGGTAATACTTTTTATTAAAAACCTATTCGGAAGAATCATTATATGATGCACTAATCTTGATTATATATTATGAAGGACCTTTGTCAATATAATCCTCTAATGTGAACTGTGTGGTGGTTAAAACATCATTGATTGCAAAGTATCATCATTATTGTTTTCTAAATTTTCAAATTTTATTTCCAATTCCATACATCTCATTTCGAGATTATTATTCTGTACATCAAGGAATTTCATTCTATCTTTACATTAGTTCTTCATCTTCATAACTCTCACTTCCAACAATATAACATTTTCTTGTAACAATGATTATGTCTCCTTGTTCCTCTAGGATGTTATGTCCAATTGAGAATTCCAAACACACATATAATTTTTTTTATTTTTCAAGTGAATGATTAAATTATATAAAAACAATCTAATAGATATATTTCTCTGAATAGTTACATTGAAATTCTTTACTAACTTCATAGTATATTTCATTGTAAAGAGAAAGTGTTCCTTTCATATAATTAAAATGTTTTTTTAACGTGTTTGATATGCCAAACATTCTATCCAATTTCTCTTATGTATCATTATCATCCTCTTCTAGTTGTAAATTTTCATCCCAAAGACCTTGGACACCTTCAAAAAAATTTACAAATTATTTATAAACATTATTCATATGTTATTTGAATTAAAAATGAATATCACTAAGTAAAACCATATTATCACTAACTAATAAATATTTATAAGTTGAATCATAATAAAAAGAATTATTGCAACATATATAAATTTGATTACATTTTGTATTCTTATGATTCTTTAGATGTCGTTTGTTTTTGTTCTTTTATGTCTTGGAATAAATATCACGATTAATATCCTTAGGGATGACATCCTTTTTCTTCATTGGAGGTAGATCACTAATTTCATAAAATCTATTATTTATAAAAGATTTCTTAGATCTGTAAATGGTTCCTCCTCTGATATGAATTTTAGATCCCTAGGTATTATTGACCACTGAGAGGGGGTAAATTTGTTGTTCACCTTTATTATTTATTTTACCTTGAATTAAACCTCTTGAACATGTTAAGTTAAATGATCCACTCAATAATATCTCACATTCTAAATTTGTATGAAAATAGGTTAGTAAAAAACAGAACACATGATATTTAAAAGTTTGGTACAAATAACTAATATTTTATATAATTTTTAGACTCTCCAATATAGATTATTAACTACAATATTATTAATGTATACAATGGATAAAGAAGAAACTAGTTATAAACCCCAGAAGTATATCCTCTAATTGATCGTAGTTCTACACCCCAACAACCAACTCATCTACATTGATTGGAAATACACTCCAACTCTATTCTATTATCCTTCTTCTGTAATGGTTAGACATACCTATCTTGAGCCTCTTCATTACCTGGTTAGACACCCCAATCATAGTATATTTTTATTGTCATTGTAATTGATTCAAAATATTAATATCTATTTCTTCTCATTAATTTAATATAGTTGAAATATATCTTTCTATATTATTATAATGGATCTATTTCACCAATGTATAACATTAATATCATCAAAATATTCACCGAATAAGCTTATTGGTCTTGAAACTCAACACACCTGATCTAGAATTATCCTATTCTTATTAGTTTACTGAATACTCAAACATGACTTTAATGTCGTGCAATTAAATTTTGGATTCAGTCTCCTTAATTTTTTATCTTTAGGGATTTACAAAATATTCCTTAATTAAGTGATCAGGATATAATTATACCTTATTTATAGTGAATTACTTACCATAAATATTCATGTGATTATAAGTATGAAATATCTCATATCTTATAATCCTTTCATTTGTGGACTCCATACTTCTTCTCATAAAAAGATATGCATATCATCAAGGGTTTTATAATTTAATCAAGAAAATGAATCACACAACCATTTTCTCCTTTTTAAAACTGTATTATGGCTTGAAAATGCTTTGTCTTTCTTCATGTAACAGTGGATAATTTGTGGTTCTCTCTTCTATGTGAATGGATCACACAGATTTCCTTCAACTACGCATCCATGAATCATGTGAGTGGTATTTTTTATCAATTTATATTTCTGAAATAAATTAATTTATAAAAACAAATATGTACTTTTAAATTATTTTTTATTTCTCAAAAAATTCAATAAATATTCATACACACTCTTCCCTTTCTCTTGTAATAAATTATTGTGCAATTCTGACCACCCCACAATCCCCATAAAATTCATTGCATGGAAAATACTCGAACTACCCCAAGATATCTTGATGTCTGGGTTTAGTATCACATGATATTAAAATATCAATTATATATGAAATTTTTCTAGTCTCACTTCTTCAACACTAATATATGATTATATTGTTTTTTAAACAATTTCCTATGTAAATAATTGGTTACATTACGCTCCTCAGTATAATAGGAAACATGAGATATTCATATCCATAGTAAATTATCTATGTGGTTCTCTCTAGAAAATGGATACACCATTTGACACTGAGAACAACTTTGTGTTAATTTGGTTACATAACAAAACATGTATGTGAATAAATCATCTATGTGGTTTTCTTTTTCAATTTGTTACATATAATAATATGGAAAAAAATACGTCATTTGGAAAATGGATATGGTAATTTAAAATGGATATGTCATTAAATATCATCTAAAAATCCATTTGATCTATAATAATGCTAGTATAACTTCATGCATTCCCATTTATCTCAACAATGCATTAAACTAAGAATTATCACAAGAGAAATCGTTGGTTCGACCCAATGCATTTCTTAATGGTAGTTTTTTATATGCATGATTCATATACATGACTCAACGAATAAATCTCAACCTTAGATTGGGCCTCTAGTAAATCCTTTCATTTTAGAATAATATTACAACCATAGAAGGATTCTTAATAAAGGATCATGGCTTAACATGATCACCTCAGCTAATTAATGGAGGATTATAGTGTGGAGTGGAACTCTTAGGCATCGAGATAAAGGGGATCACTCTCACTTTATTCGAACATTACATATTCATTAGATCATGTGGTGTGTGTTATTTTCCTAGCATTTTAAATTCATGAATTATACAACACATCCTGTGTCCCGTATTGAATTCATTCTTAGTTAAGTTGGGCTATATATGATAGTACATTCTTTCATCACTTTGAGTAAACATAAGGTTTCAACGCCCACAAGACTTCACACAAATAATAATTATTGGAAATGCTTAACCACACTATCCCACTTACTCAATGACATTTTATCACCCTTTCATGTCCATGTGAGTATAATGTAGTCTTCCCACCATTATCCTAAATTATATATTGGAACAATAAATCATCTTACCTCCATGATGTCTGGCCTGGTTTGCTCCCATTCATGATTAAACATTCTCCCTTAATTTATGGTAAAGATATCTTTACCAGTTTTCTTTTAAGTACACATTCTTATTAAACACCAATGTAAGAAATTAAAAAAAAATTATCATTTACAACCAATGTAGAACACAATATAAATTTATGATCCCACTATCTCACAATTTCTCATGAATTTTATTTAATAATTCATGGACATTAATATAATTCCAATTAAAATTGATTTTTAAAAATAATATGTGATACATATTGAAACATGTCATGGAACATAAGATCTGTTCAAACAATCATCACATTTCAAAGGAGAATATTCCAAGTATGATATTCAATAACATTGAATGAATCCATAACAATTCTATAAGCATCACCGCATCATCCTCAATTATCCAATCATATATTTAAAATCAATTAACAATAAATTTATTAGTTCTTATAAAAAATGTAGATATATTTTATTATGGTGATTCCATAGAATACAAGTGCAAAATATGCTATCTAGGTGATTTTTGACCTACATTACAAATCGACTCACTTTCTATCCATTATGGTGAAAAGTTTAGTTGAGAGTTTGGGGTTGTTTTCCAGGTGGGAGATCATCTAAATTCATGGGTTACCCATGAATATCATATCCAACCCTGATACTTGGTTCACATCACAGTTATGAAGAGGGATTAAAAAAGATTTTTCATCCGTATTATGTATGTGTTTAGTATTTATCCCTCAGATAGATTTCCCATCCTAGTGGAATATACATGTTTTAGAGGATATGTAGAGAGCCTATGTGTTGGACTTAATTTAGAGCTAGTAGGATCACCTCCCATTAGTTTAGTTTTGTTATAATAAAAATTTTCACACTACTATTGGCATGACACCTTTCAATACCCCATACACGAGACCCATTTGGTCACCATTGTGTTGGATAATGATTGGTGAGACATATCTTATTGGGCTAGATATCATACTTTCCATGATGATCATCAAGATGTTCTATATTATTCATAATTTTGTTGAGGTTTTTTACCACTTAGCCTTTCCCCCATAGTATGATCGAGTGCATGACATGTTTCATGTGTTTCAATTGATGAGATACATGCATGAACCATCAAACATACTTAAATGGGAAGTGTTGTACATCAAGGAAAAATTGAAATTCATGAATTAAGTAGTGGTGATCATGGAATGATAGTATAAGATCTTGTTTGGATGAAACATCCCTCTAGTTAGAGTGATATGGATGTATGAGATAATGCATGATGTTTCTGGGTAATATAAGAGTTAGATGAATACATAGTTCCTCTGCCTTTTTTATATGGCTTGTGCTTTTATAAGAGAAATCCTTGAAGGATTGGAGAATATAATGAATTTTTGATTTGGGTTTAGTCTATTAAATATATATAAATATATATAAATATATCTGGAACTTATATAGAAGTCAGTGTTATGTTTGGGTGTTGTAGGACACCATTATTAATATATTCAAAATATAAATATGTATAAAAAAGTGTGTGCATATTTTAGGTATAATTGGGTTTCCCATTGATGAAGACCTTGGTTGGGAAATTTTATATAATGGTTGATTCTAGAATAAGGTTTTCTCTATCGGCACTACCTTAATATGGTCTGTGTCGGGTGTCCAGTTGAGGGAATCCATTGGTGGGTTTTTTAATAAATTAAATTATTACTTTATTTAATTTATTCAAATGGAAAAACATTAACACTCCTATATATATCCTTCTTTATAAAAAATCATAATGGTTAGCTGCATAACCTTAATATATTTTAGAGGATCTATTGAGGAGAGTCATTGATGAACAATAATGTATCATAGAGTAATGATCAAGATGCAAAGAAACTATCTTCCCTAATGATGTTCCGGGATCATACTCATGATAATGGCATAGAATTGTTATTCACCAATGGTTAATATAAAACCATGGTTGGGATAATTATTTCATGAATTTATGCTCTTTATTTATTTTTCAATCATGGATTTTATATCTACCTTTCCTTATGCAAGTTTTCGATCTTTGCATGAACCTTATTATTCATCTATTATTTTATTCATTACTTATCCGTTGGGATTTTTTATTTATACATATAGGAATAAGAGCCAAACCAATAAAAGATCATGATCATTCCTAAGGTACAGGTTTGGTAATTTTCTCCCCCTTTTCTCCATGCATTCATATTTCCTAATCATTTGACCATAGGTTCTAAGATTACACAAAGACCAATTTTTGCAAAACTGATATTTGGAATGACAATTAATTTCCCTAGGATAAGACATAGTATTGAGAACACGATCAAGAGGTGTTTTGGGGTGATGGACGATTAGAGTTAGATAGCAGGGAGATCTAGGTTTCTTCATTTTAAGGTTTCAACATTCAGTGTATCTGTGATATGGGATCGATTCTTGAGTAGATCGGGTTCCACGAATATTAAAAATTGTGATTGAATGGGAATGGCTAGCCCTAGATTTGAGTTATTTTTTTTGATTTTGACATGGATCTAGTGGTGGAAGAGGAATGGGTGATAGACATGAATATTCGTTTAGTTCTATCAAAATTCCAAAATATATTACATAAACTCTAGGACCACTTGATGTATATTTTCATTACTATAGTGCCAAGGGTTTAAAGATGAATTAAATATCATATAATGTGTATGAACCATAAATGTCGTGTGACCCTATGCTGGTGGTTTGGCATGTACCCCAATATTATAAGGGAGAAAACACAACCAGTTATACATGAATGGTCAAGGTACACATGAATAAGCCAAAGTACATTGGAATTTCCTTAAAGTCAAAATATTACTTGAGGCATCGAAGACACACTTTGTACATTTCTTCAACCATGTGCATCTTATTCATCGAGAATTATATTTGGGTCCGTGAATATACTATCCAAAGTAATTTTTGATTTAGTAAATAATGTATTTCCTCTATTTGGAGTTAAATATATGACACAATGATTTAAGATAATGAACCATCTTTCATTGATGTTTGGCCTAAGACAGTGACCATGTTTGATTACATGAGAGATGTTGCAGTCAGAACTCCATTTTCAAACTATTTTGAAGTCCCACCATACTCATTATATAATGTCTCTTATTTTTTCTGATTTTACGTTAGAATATTTATTAAATTATTTATAGAGGTTGGATCTGATCTGGTGGGATATCTTCATGACTGGTGAGCTCAGAATTCATATTATAAAAATATTAAATATATTAATATCCAACATACATACTTTTTCAATTTTTAAAAATAAATCTTTAATTCATTCTCAAATAAAAAATACAAGGTTATAATTGATTTTATAACATAGTTTTTGCCTTAGGCATGGAATAAAATTTCTCACCATTGGGTGTTTGAGAAAATGTTTTTCCTACCACAAATAATAAGTAAAAATATAAATTTATTTACATTTTTTTGTATTTACATAGTGACCTAGAACCCATATATAAATATATGATTGCAAAAAAATTATCTGGTTATATGTATAACTGTAGTATTTTTATACAATCCAATGGAATAATACTTGTTGAATGACAATTTATCAAGATCATGATTGAAGATCATTTCACCAACGGAGGTTGTAGATCTCATTAGATAAGTTCATGTGAAACTATTCTTCATTAGTGATCAATCCACCCTAAGGTACGGAAATATTTTAAAATGTTTATTTACCCTCATTTTTTATACACTGATGAAATCAAATCAAATACATGAATATACTGATTCATGGATCGTTCATGATTCCGTGATCTAGTTTATATTCCTGGGATGATAATTTGATATATTTTGTTTACTATTTATTCATTATTCTAAGATAAATGAACCAAACACCAAAAATGGTTGAGGTTTGATCCAAATTGTTTTACATATACCTTTCTACCATGTTATTTTATAAATTTATTTTTGATAATTCCTTTGGATAATGGTTCAACGCGTGCTATGTATTTGATCATTTAGTGACCATTCATCATCGCAATAGGTCAATACTGTGGATGTTGTTCACAATCATTATTGGGAATGAGGTGATATGATGAAGTTGGATGATTGTTGATGGATCCAAACTATATTGGAGGATTCCTGGTTGTTGTTTTTGTTCTATCAAGGAATTGTAATGAATGTCTTCCTGGTCAGATCTGACATCCATAATCCAGTTATATGCAATAGAAGTCCACTACAATCTTAGATCCATAACTTAAAGAAAATCTAGTGGTGGAATCAGTAGTGGTATAATAATGATAAGATGCATGAATTAACCATTAGTTTCTTTGAAAATAATGACGATACAACATGTATTCTAAAGAATACACCCTATGTGGGGGCCCTAGATAAAATGGTTAGGGTTTTTGAAAAGATAAGGATCACATGTTGTGTGACACGTGTTACATGTTGTGTGGAATGTTTTTATACTATGTGAACATAGTATGATGAATAAAAATTTAATCTGACTTGAATTCTAAAATATATGACCTAGAACATACGAGGATATATGGTCACAACAAGAATACATGGGAACATGCACGTGACCCAGGGAAGCACATATCCTGGACCGACATTCATGGTAAATGTCTTGTATCCCTGGTACATGTTGTGGAATTCTTATAAGGATATTTTATGACCAACCAAAATATTTGCTATGATCCTGCATCATTCATTCTTTTCCCTATGTGGGGTTTGTAGAGTCATCATGACCAACACTACATGAGTGAAGATCCCCTCTCTAGAGGGATACAACATTAGGGTTTATAGTGTCTCTCAGTGGGCATTTTGGTGATCCTCTATCTTGGTGATAGGTTTTTAGAGATAAACGGTTTACTTATTTGGATATCCATGATTAAAAGGGACATCATGGATGAGTTACATCAGTGGTACCATGGATATTGGAGTGAGAGTTTTATGGATGAGTGTTACCATAAATTGTTGAACTGAATCTAATAGAAAGTAGTTTGGTTGAGACTTCCTGTAGGAATGGTGTCCTTCATGAGTATATCTAGGTGTATTTATATTCTTATGTCTCATTATTTTTATTTTTATATCTTAGTGTATCGAACTGACTATTATCTCGTAGCATATGATGGGTTATTATGGGGGTGTCCTACTGAGTATTGTGATACTCACCAATGTGTGGGAGTTTCCCCCAAATCTCTAGTCTTATAAAGAACACATGAATTTTTATTGAATCCTAGATAAAAAATGACTAGGTGTTGCAATGTGATCAAGTCATACTGTGGTTCTTTCTTGAATTTTAATTTTAATGTTGTCCCTTCATACTAGAAGGTTGGAGTTTCATCATCTTAAGTAGTCATATATTTGGACCTTTTTTATTTCAAATAATTGTTATCATACTCTAATTTTGGGAATAAATATATTCATAAATCATTATCCCTCGTACTTTACTTTTAGAAACATATGGGATTTTATATGTGGGTGTGTATATAGGTACAACCATGGAAGACATTAGGATACATATACACAAAACCACATCTCCAAACCCATAAAATGATGAAATTATATTATAATTGATAATAATACTTTCATGCATAAAAATAATGCCATAAAATGTATTAATACAATGCCTCCAATGTGTGTAATATTCCTACTAGACATAGGTCTCAAACCATTGGCCTATTATGGGTGGGATTACTGTAGTCGAGGCTTGGACCACAGTTTGACATCCCAAAACTATGTCGTATCATAGGAGTAAGTTTTACCATAGGATCAGTGTTTGTGAGACTGTTTTGGAAAATTTGGAAACAATGTTAAATTATTTTGAGTCTGACTCTCTAGATATGGTTTCCATTATTGGTGTGGCAGTTGACATATCCATTTATTAAAACTCTAATAACTTGTGTGGTTACTTAGTATATATATGAACATGTTTTAGGAAAAAATTTGGTATATGAATCACATATGAATGTCTTGTTTCTTCAATGTACTTCTTGAGTTATATCAAAATATATACTCTATGAATTTGGTTTGTATTAATTCTATTTCTGGATGAATCTATGAATAAAGGCAACTAGGATTCCAAAACATGATCAGGGGGATGATCCATTGAGTGAAAAAGCTTCAGTGTAGGTTCATGAATAGGATGTGACTCCCCCAAGTGGAATTCTAGACTTAAAACCACCTATTGAATAAAATGTTTAACTAGTAGTACCATCCATTATTTTGAGTAGGATATGTTCATTGAATGAGTTTCATAGGAAGTGACCTCTTATGTTTTGGGGTGAGCCTGACCCTCTGTAAGCCGAGGACTAGCTTGAGGATGAAACCTATGTTTTCATCAATTTGAAAAAACCTATATATCAGATGGTGGTCCTAGTGGAGAGTCTTCCTCAAAGATTTATATGGGGATAGTGAAGTCTAGTGATGTAGATACAAGATGAGATAGATCCCTCATGGGAATAATTCTAGAGTCTATTTAGGTAGGATTTGAATCCCACCACATTAAAATTAGTCCATATATAGTTGACATTGCAACTACAGTATGGGGATACGACTGTGGATGAGAATTCGATGGGGTTCATTGAAATTTGGAAACACTATAAAGATATATTTCATGATCTATATATACATAAATAGAATTTTAGTGGGTCCTATACAAATATATGTAGGATGGAGTGATATATCTTTGAATTCCCAACTAAATTGGAAATCTTGAGTAGACTCTAGTAGTAGAGAGCATCCTTAATGTGTAGTTTTCGACAACTGGTGTTGGTAGTGGGATATTAAGATATGATAAGTTGGTAGATAGTAGCAGATAGTTGGGATAAGGATCTTGGTGAATGAGACACTTCAAGATATAATCCTAGGATATATGGGTTGTAGTTCAGGGAACTCACGATGGTTCTAGATATCCACGAGAGATGTGATGTTTCTATTACGACAACTAAGGACATCTCATACAAGGTTTTATGAATTTCCGTAAAACTAATACGGAGATGGCTAATTGAATAACTAGGTATATTTAGTGGTAATAGTAGTGATTATTGTTGTATGGATGATGTGGTAGAGGAGTAGGGAGAGAATCATGAGGTGGATGATGGTATGATCTAAACCACCACCACCGACAGGTGGTCCAAACTAGGATAAGGGAGCTAGTGGTCATGGATGAGGGACACTACATTCCAAGATGTCTTATGATATTGAAGCTATGAAAATGATTAGAGGAACATTATCATCAATTTATACTTCAACTATAGTTTCAATAGACACATGTAAAAGCCAGTCTTTTATATTCACTTCCATTGTGTGGGACATTTTGATTCCTGTTTATCTTCGGGATCAAACCATTAACTTAATCACACTAAATGGAATGGATTAATTGATTACAAAATTTTAATGATAGTGTGACATGATTCCTTGTTGAGAAAGATCCTTATGGGATTTATTTGTAAAAATTATGAGGCCATTTGAAAACATCTTAGTTATGGATTGGTTATCGAAAGTTCATGCATAGCTTTTCAATATTAGGAGGAGGATTTGATATGTTCATGGGGATGGGGTGATGTTTTATTGTATGTGGGAGATGGAATCCTAGGTAGAGAAGGATGTTCTAATGTATAGGATTATAAATATCATAACTCATAAGTTGGCTAAAACTACCCTTGGTTTAGTAGATTTTGAATGATTTATATTCCCTATATTGGTGATGGAGAATGACGATGTCTTTCTGAACATTGTGTCATGTTTACATCCGCACCGAGAGATAGACTTCTGTATAGAATTGCGACATGGTATGACCATGATATCTTCTCCATAATATCAGATCTCTCTAGTAGAGCTCCATGATCTGAAATTTATGCCAGATTATTTTAATTTGAATGGATTTATGAGACATAGTGTGTATCCTTGTGTATCCCTAATGTTGTTTTATAATAAGGAATATATGAGATTAATGTTATGTGTGGACTATAATTTTCTAAACCATTTGATCACGAGGAATAATTTTTTATAGCCAATGACCGAATATCTCTTCAACTAACTCAGAGGAATGAGATGGATCTCAAATATATACTTTAGGTTTAACTATAACCAACTTCATGTATGTGGAATATACATACATATGACAATATTATGATGTCACTACCTTCATTATGTGTACTTGGTGATGCCTTTTGGGGTGATGAACACCCCAATAGTGCTTATGGGACTCATGAACCTGAAATTTCATCACCATTCAGACTAGTTCGTGGTATTCTTAATCAATGATACCCATGTGTACTAACCACGTGAGGACGATAGTGAAAAATACTTGAGTATGGTGCATTTAATACTCCAAGAGAACCATATTTTTGGATATATCTCAATGAAATTGTTCAAGATTCAAGAGTACCATTTATGGGACACATCATCTCATATATAAGAGTAGCAGTGAATCCAATAAAGGTTTATGTATTACTAGCTTAAGAGATAGACAACAATGTGATAAGGGTGTAGAGTCTCCTTGGGTTGGTAGGGTTCTATCAATGGTATGTACATGATTTATACAGATTTTATGCCCCACTTGATAGATTTTACCCAAATCCAGATTCCTTTCATGTGGATGGAGTGGTGCCAGTATGCAATTTAGGAATTCATACGTATATTAATGGGAAAACCCATATTGAGATTACAAGAGGAGGGTGTAGAGTACACAGTTGTCTAAAATGCCTCAAGGACTATTTTTTGATGTGTCCTGATGTATAGGTAGATAGTGATTACCTATGGGTCTAGGAATTTGACACCACATGATCAGAAGTACTTGATCCATGTCCTTGTGTTGTAAGTGGTAGTCATTACTTTGATGTTGTGGTGACACTACCTTATGAGTGAGTAGTATATCATCTAATTTTATCCAAATAGTCTCTAGTATATATTCTTCCAAAAATATTTTAACATTGTGATGATTTTATGGTTTTATTCATCTTATATAATGACTTCGATATTGTCTATAATCTTCGGAAGGGGAATGTGGTAACATATTCTCTCTCTATGTTATCTAATTCAAAAAAAATTAGTGATGTGTTAAATTAGTTAGCCTCCATACTATTTTCCTATGTTAATGTTGTTGTATCTACTTACCTCCAGTAGATGGTTATTTTCCCTCTACTACTACAAAATTTCAAAGAGGCACATCATAGATATCTTGAATTCGATATCCTATTTACTCATATATCGACTAGATATGTTCATTATGGGTTGTTGGAAGGAGGGAAGCATGAAAATTTTTTAAATGTCAGATGATGGTTCCATTTTTTCTAAGAGAGGAAGTCATAAGCAAGTTATATACATCTTCCTTAGTGGTACATCTAGATATGGTAAAGCTATAACAGGATCAATAATGCTTGTTTTCATGGATAAGGATATAGATAAGTGATAAATATATTCTCTCTTGATGGCTTACTTACCAGAAAGTGAAGAATGTGCACTAGGTTCCATCGGGTTTAACTCAACACCTTGAGGTGCCAGAGTGGATGTGGGATGAGATATCTATGGACTTTGTGATAGGGATTCCACAATCATCTAGAAGACATGATTTTAACTTGGTGATTGTAGACTGAATCACCTAGTCTACCCACATACTAGATATTTAATATCATACGTTATTAGTGAGTTTGGGATGATTATGCATACAAAATATAGTCCAGCGTCATGGAGTTCTCTCAGAGATCGTTTCATACAATGGATCTCACATAATGTCAGGATTATGGAGATATTTGTAGGATGCCTTTGGGATGCTGTTAAATATGAGTACAACATTCTACCCCTAGACATAAATATATACTATGTAGACCATTTTGGTTCTAGAAGACTCTATTTGGGATTGTGTGTTGCATGTTGGTGATAGTTGGGAGGAAACTATATACTTGGTTGAGATTTCCTATAAAAACATCAACCATTCCACCATCTGTATGTCACCAATCTTGGACATGAACTTGAAAACCTAAATGTCACCCTTTTTAAGGATTTATCTAGGATATTCAACACTCATTAGACTATAGTTAGTGAATGTAATTATAGAAAAGATGAAAATCATCTAGGTGTTGATTAACAATACATAATGTCGATAAGAAGTCTTATGTGAATCAATTATATAATGATTTGGAATTTAAAGTGGGAGACTATGTGTTCTTAATGGTCCCTCATCAGTAATTATTTTAGAGACTTGGATAGGTAGAAAATTTATCTCCAAGGTTTATTGGCCTATTCAAGATTCTATATAGAGTTGGTATGTTGTCACACCACATAGATCTATCACCATAGTTAGACCGGGTACATGAAGTCTTCCACCTATCGAAGCTGAGGAGGCATGCACACAACCCCTAACATGATATTGATTGGGAGAGAGCTATACATCTAGGATAAAACTACCTCAATAGAGTACTTGGTGGAGATCAATGATCAAAAAAGGATTATCCTTTTTGCTTGATTGATTCCTTTAGTATGTGTCCATTGGAAGCATGAGAACCATTAATAGAAAACCTGTGAGTGGGAGACCTAGATACGAGCTTAGTTACAACAATATTTTGACTTTGTTTTCGCTTTTTGTAATGAAATATAGTAATGAGGGGAGAATGTAATGAGATGGTGTGTGATTGTAAGGACAACTGATCCTAGAATCTATATTTTAAAAAAATTAAATATATTAATACCTAAATCACAAAAGTTTTTTTCAAGAAGAGGAATAAATCCCAAAAAAATCATAGATCATGAATATGACTCATTTTTTGGGTGTTATATGACTCGCCTGAAAATAATTTTTTTCTATTTAAAATAGTTGCCTTTTGTAATTTAATACATAAATACCAATATTTAAATTTTTTATAACATAATATATTTTTTATTTATAAAATAAAACAAATTATTCCAAAACATGAAATTAAAAAAATATGCATCATGGAATGGTTCATAAATAATGTTATATGTAATAGTGGGTATATAATGACAATGTCATAAAATTAATATCATTCATATTAGAAATGAATGATGTTAGTCTCTAATGTCTAGGTAATGCATCCTTTCACAATTGGAATCTCACAAATCCACCTCACCTATAAAAATCATTTTGAATATATGTGGTTTTTGAATTTTGATACAGGGAGCACTAAAAGTTGTAAATTGTTCACAAATATATAGATATTTAATTGAATCGCAGAAAACACACATTTAGGTATTTCCTGCTTCAGGGTGTAGTTATTCTTTTAGTGGCCTTGGTTTCCACATGAAAAACATACATCCATATTTTTATTTCCATTTCTCTTGATCATCCTCTTCATTGAAGGTCAATGCTCATTACATTTAGACTTCTTATGAGTCTTGGAATGCTTTTTCTTGTTCTCCATTATGATATTCACCATAATGCCCATGGTTTTATTATTCCAAAAATCCTTATCTATTTATAGAGTTAGAGTAAGAACTTCCAAAAGACACTTATCATTATTAAAAATTCTATAATTGAAAATAAAACTGGAGTAGGACATGGTTAGTGTGGAATTTGTGAGATCTATGTAAAATTCCACAAGTAGTTTAATACCTAATATTTCTAAGTGTTTAATGTAGCCAATAATCCTGACTACATTAGGCACACACATTAAAAAATCTCAAGGCATGGATTTAAATAGAGAAATTGAGATCATATACCTCTCTAATCACAAATTATATTGATAGAGATATTGAATGTGAGATATCATTCTATATGAATTCACATCCTCTTGTTGCTTAAAAAAACCCTAGTCATGGACAATATTATGGAACACTTGACATCTGTAGCATTGTTCACTTGTTTATCCTATAGTGTCAACACTTATTCACTAGCCTTATTACTATGTGCATCATGAATAGTTTCATACAAAACATATTATTTATTTCCATGTTGTAGCATAATGCATAAGTACCTTTTACACAAATAAAAATTTTTACTAGTGAGAACATTATCCTTCTCATGTATAGATCATAGTTATATGTGTGGATTCATTGAGATTTTTGTCTCTATAAATAAGATACAAATATTTAAATACATTATAAGGAAAAATTTAGAAAATTAATAAATATTATATTTATTAGTCTACCACTATTTTATAGAAACCTGATATCCCTCACCATTGGATTCAGAATATACATTTGTATGTACATTTTAATTGCAGAGATCCATATTCCACGTATCATCTCCACAACTTTTTATGGTAAATCAATTTGATGGGTTTTAGGTAGTAATGCCAAACACCAACTATATTAAATCAATGTTCATTGATATGTTGAGTGGACTACCTAATACTAAAATACTAAAATTAGGTTTCTCCAACTATTTCCTATAAGTAACTCCATGTCCTGCAATGGAATTCAACCACTGATGAGAACTAAGCTTTGGAAACCCAAAGCAACAAGTTATATTTCCTTGAAAATTGAAACCTTCCAAACATTGGATTGTATTTAACTTTGAACACTGGTTTTATTTTCGAAAAAGTAGTGGGATGATATGTTGAGTTATTATATATATTTTGGGGATTTTATATTTTATGAATTATTCCAAATTTATTCTTCATTACATTCATGTTAATATTAAGTGTACTTACATATGTTATTTACCATGCCATAAAAAATATTTACATATAATCCAATTTATTTTAGTTCTATCTTTCGTGATTGATAATTCATTAATTCATGTGACATAAAAAACATCCATAATTAAATAACCATAAAAATATACAGTAATAAAATAATAATGTATTATTGTAATGCCCCGACCCACGTTACCCAGAGTCAGTGCATTATTACATAACATTTGATTGATCACAAAAGATCAACTCTCAAATGACTGATTAGTTTAGTAGCATTGGAAACACTAGATACATTCATTATTCGTACATTACATCATAAAGTGTGAAACTAATACAACATAGTCTCCATAGTCCACACTCATATCCCCTCAGAATATCCCTACAGGTCAGTCATAAAATACATCTTCACATCCTGGGAAAAATAAAATATAGAATGGGGTGTGTTCAGATGCATAGAAAAGATAAAAATATAACGAAACTATTCATAAATATGTATAAAAATTTAAGGTAATGTATAACTAAAATGAAACCCTTTTAAACATGATCTTCAGCCTAATATGGAAAAAATTAAAATGAAATAATTCCATTTACTTATTCACTTGTATATTCTACTAGTGGAATAATCACATGCTATATCAATAACCACTTTTATAATGATGTGTGCATAATGTGAGACTATCATAACGACATAGTCAAGGCCTTGTGCTATGACTACAAATAAGAATTTTTCAAGGACTTTTGGCAAGACACTACTTTGTCTCATGAGTCCTATTGATGCATTGAGGAGCTATAGCTGGCTCCACCCGTCCCTCACTATGTCCAATGCATTACTCATATGAAGATGTTTAAACATAACATAAACATTTAAATTAAAACTAGAATACAAAATGTCAATAATATCTCCACAAACCATGAATGGTATAAAAATGACACATCCATAGTGAAACATATCACAAAACATTTCATACAATAATGATGTTTTGTATCATAATAAATCAACTTCAAACTCGTTTAAAATCCATTAAAGAATTTTGACATAGATTAAAATTAATTTTTATACTCTTAGAGAGTAATATCCCTTTTTCATGAAAACATTTAAAAGACACACAATTTAGAAATGAAGACATTTAAATACATTTTCAAATCATGTTTTCCCATACCAATTTAAATCTTTTGAATATAGTTAACATATTAAAACATTCATGACCGTATAAATAAATCTTTAGAACAATTTGTAAAACATGAACATTAATGAGGATTATTTAGAAGAATAAATAATTAAGACATTTAAACTGATGTTTTAGTAAAAATTCCCTTAAAAATTCCATTTAAAACTATATTTCGAAACATGGAAATTGATGTTAATTTTGTCCCAGTAGATAATTACCTAAAAAAATCCTCAGTTATTAAAGCGATTGAGAAACTAACCCTTTCCATGAACATATCTTTAGTCGAGGGTACATTTAAGCTCATGTATGAAGATTATAGAATGTTATTATATTATAATAGACCAATATTAATATTTATTATATCATACATGATTCATTTATGTCTTTATACTACCAATTTAATAACAATTTCCATGTTAAATTAACATTTGGGTAATAATAATTTTCTTTATCATACGCATTTAAACTTTTTACTTTTGATTGTATCACATAGGCCAATAATTAAATACTTCTCTAACATAAAATATTATTTATATATCATATATATTTAGAATATAAATTTGTAAAATTTAAAAACATATGAAATGATAAACACCGTTTATGAAGACGGTAGTCCGTACGTATGCATAAACGCTATTTCGGTTTTCATATCGTATTGAATGAAAATAATTGAATAATATATTTGTAATTACACACACAAAAACACATATATATATCTCCAGTATCATTATTATGTCATATATTACATAATTATTATTTATATATATTTTTATAATCGTCGATGAATGGTTATTGTAAAAATGAATCTCACAGTGTTGTGGAGATTGTAATCCGTACATACACTTGAGGGACAATATAATTTCTTCAATGGTGTGGAATTAGATGTTATATTAATTTTATATAGACATTATAATGTTATTCTAATTATTTATTTACATATTAGTCATCATTATATCTATAAAAATTAAATATTGTTGCATAAAAAATTACCCCACGACGTGGAGACAGTAAGAGAAACGTACACATGCATGTAGACATTATCTTTCATAAGATGGAGAGAATAATGAATTTAGTTGTTCCAAATTTATAATAACATCACATTATATATAAGAAAGTAGAGTTATTATTTTATAATGGAAACAACAAAGAATGAGTAAGTGGAAGAATATGTGAACTTGATAGAGGGTGGTGAAATTATTATCTCTTCTCCGGGTTCTTCTTTTTGATTTGATCAAAAGGTCTTCATAGGATAGTTTTCTGAACAAAGGTGGGACTCTAGGTTGAATGGAGGACAGTTGAGAGTGTATTTGTGTAGGTGTTGAGTGAGGAAAAAGGCTATGATTGTGTGATTTAGAGAGAATGGGGAGTGCCCTGTTTTAAGATGGGTGAGGGGATCCTTAGGAAAAACTAGAAATATTAATTTATAATAAAATCATATTCGGTTTCAAATGGATCCAAATTGGATTATATAAACTCTAAGGCATGGATGGGTCAAAAACTACTCAAACAAATGGTTTTAGATAGGTTTGGGTTACCATGATAACCTTAACTTTTAGATTTAACTCTTAGTTATGTAGTTTGACACTTAACATGTCTCTTTGTATTTTTATATTATATGATTAATAAACATAAAATAAAAATCCAATAGAACCATAATTGGTACATTGATGACATATATATTATTATAGAAGTATTTTTTTAGAACCTTAGATTTTTAGGACTGTTATATCAAATCATAATATAATATTTGTTTTAAAATCTATTTTTTGTCAATTTTGACAGTCATTGGTATTTGTTTTTTGAAAAAATGTTATCAGCATGATTAATTCATCAAAAATACATTGAATCAATCCAAACATGTCATATTCACCTATAAATTTCCTTTCTGTCATAAATACATTGAAATTAAATTTAGTTTAATATTAATAATACCATTTATTTTATTCAATCATTAATAATGTAATTTATGCATCATCATTATGTCATTAATAAATTTAATTATTTAATATCTAAAAATTATAAATAAAATACCTCTATGTAGGAAAAATTATTAGCATTCTAATTAATTTTTATAGTCGAATTAATCTTATGTATTACCCTATATAAAAAATATTTTATTTTTTAAATTATTTTTTTAACTCTTTTAACTCTTCTTGGAATTAAATAATAATAAATGTCTTAATCTAATCAAGTGGACCAAAGAGGTTCATATTTTTTTTCTATGGTTGTTTTTGAGCATAATCAATAGAATTAAAACATGTGTTAGGGAAATAATAATAACATTTTTACCCTCAATTACCCAATATAATTGTAAATTTGGTAAATAATAGTAAAAAGATTCTTTTTACCAAAATTATTTTTTCTTATTGAACCAAATTTAGCTCCTTGATATTAACCATGTCTCTCGTATTTTTGAAATTCCACTCACAACTGTTGTAAAATTACATTTTATGTGAATTTTCAAATTCTCATTGGAGATGGTTAAAAGGCGGTGAAAAGTTCAATAAAATTTATATATATTTAAAATTATTATAAACTAAATCCAATGAATTAAATTGAACAGATATAGGTCTTATGTATCTATTTTTACATAAAATTAATTTAAATAAAATAAGTAATTATTTAAATAAAAATTCTTTTTTAAACTAAACTCAGTGTTTTTCACTAGTAATCAAAAATTCATTTTTTTGGAAATCTAAAACAAATCACCATAAGTTAATTATCATACTCTGAATCCAAAAAAGATTTCAATTTTACCAAATTCAAAACATAGAAGATGAATTTTTTAATTAATAATTAATTTCCATGGTCAAAATAAAAAGGCATATTTTTATGAAACAATATCTATCAAAAGATTGACACTTGTTTATGTCCAACCTCAAAAGTGAATTTACATAAAATTACCAGCATTAGATTAAATGATAAAAATATAATCTATTTGTTCTTATATACCATTAAAATGTATAATTTAACAACATAAATTATTTTTATTAAAAAAGATGTTTTTAAATTAAATATAGTAATTTTCACTACTCACCCAAATATGAAAGTTATCTGAGAAACACAAAAAAAATTTGAAACCCAATTCATATGTCCGTATTCTAAAGAATAAGATTATTTTTTCAAATAGAATATATAAAATTATTAAATATTTGATATAAAAATGGTTCACCTTTAAAAGGCTGTAAAAGTGCATTTAAAAAAATACATATTTTATTAGAAAAAAATGAATTTGTTCTTACATTATGTCTAAGAGACTCATAATATGGATTCTAAAAATATAAGGATTATATATAGTTCAAAATTCAGTTAATACTATTCATAACCACATTTGAACGGCTAGTTGGGTAATCATGTGGTGCGCTCGAACATGGTGTTGTGTTTAGTGAATGTTATTGAATTACATTGAAGAAATAACATACTATGAAATCATGGGGTGTGACATTATTCCCCACTTCAATAAATTGCATCTTTGAAATTTTAAATTTTTTCTTTGAAAATAAATTATTGAAAATAGAAAATACATTTGTGGGAAAACCCACATTAGAAATTGGGTGAATAAAATTTAGGCTTAATAAGAGGAAAAGGGGATTGAAAAAGTAACCACCAATTTTTGATATCAATTAGGGGAAAATCAGTTACAATTAGAGGCTTATAATTGGAGTAAAAATGTAAATATTGTTAAGGAGTGATTGAGATCATCAATAAAAAACAATTGTATAATTGAGGTCCTCAAAGACATAAATCTATGATGATTTAAAATATCATCGGTTCAACAAAACATAAGGTATTAGGATAACGCATTTTTAGTTTTAAGATCCCTTACCTAATGTTTAAGAATTAATTTCATCATATAAAAAGAGAAGAAAAAAAATATAATTGATAAGTATAGTTCCATAATTTAACTAATTTCTACCACAAACTCATCTTTCACTATAAAAGCAAATAGAACATAAATAAATATTCAATTTATATTATTTGTATAGGATTTCAAAAAAATGAATTTATCATTCATCTACCAGACCCGTTAAAAAACAATATTATTCAATCTAGGACATCACATGGGTCAGTGGTAGGTGATACACCCTTGTAACCCTTCTATTGCAAGTTAAAGTCTCGGGGCCTTCCCAGATGCAACGAGTTTCCACCCTACCTCTAGGTTGTCATTTTTATAGAAATCCAAAAATAATATATATCTAGACTTATACAAAATACATCTATCTAATATCATAGTTCAAAATTTATAGGTAAGGTAATCACAATGACGATCCTTTTTTTCCACGTAATACCATGTGAACACCTTCATCGCGTATTCTTTTAAAACAATACAACATATTGAATTACCATAAAACCATATTGATTACAATCATGCTACATTATTCATTATAGAATACTCGATATACTCCTTCTATCCAAAAAATACTGTAAACTCATGTAGTGATGGAATATACAAATCATTAATTAGTTTCAAGGTAGTCATGAATATCCAATATAATTTATCCAAATCAAACTTGTATTATTCTAAAATCACTACCTCAAAATAAGTACAATATTACGATTTATCATTCTCTCAACCATATGTTTTGTAAATATTTTATCTCTTATTGAGTCTCATTTCATGGTACCACACAATCTCATTTCTTTAATGAAATAGTACTACATTACAATACTTATATACTTCATAATTATTACAACCATTACATCATTGATACAATACGCCAATGACATAATTAATTAATAATAACATAAGAACTATAATGATTCCTCCTCATCTATGGTAGTATCAAAAAATTATTATTATCTAATAGCATCATTTGGGGCATACTCTGAGGATTTCTGCATTGGTTCTCGTAGTGTCCCAACTCCTTAAAGATGATGTATTGTAGATTTAAATCATTTTCCATACCCTTGCATTCACGTACATGGTGTACTTTTTCTACACACTAATAACAAACTCCAATTCCTTTTCAGGAATGTTTTAGGGTGTATCTTCCCCCAAAAATCACATATGGGAAAATTATTATTTTCCCTCTCCCCATTATCCATCTGTCTCACTTCCGCCTTTTTCTTCTCTTGCTTCCCTTAAAAGCAATAGGACTCATAGAATTCATTACTTATCTTATTAATACATGATACTATTTCATAATACATTGAGAATACATGGATGTCTATTTCTCTTTTAATAGTTGATTAATATCGTGAAGGATATGATCCTTCTTACTCTATGGATCATACGTATTGCTGGAGTTCACTTTACTTCTATTGGGCGCCATTTATATACAATGGAATACACTATATTAGTTTATGAATCACAATACATAAATAGAAAATTGGAAAAAACTTAACATAAATTGAACAGTTTATGTATATAATCCATAATAAAAAAAATTCTTTGAGAATGTATATAATCATAAACCCTTAATAATGGTTTTTAGTGAAAATGAGAATTATGCTAAGCATATCCCAGGAGTTTAACACCCTAAGATTCCATAGTGTGATACTTCTTCAAAATAAATCAATAACGTTCACTACACGCAACACCGAGTTCACGCACACCATGACTTACCAAAGAAGCCGGATGTAACATACCAGGTAAATCAAGAATAATAGATTTTAATATTTACTAATATTTGTGAATTAAATATTAATTTTTGTTTAAAGGGGTTTCTATGTTCGATAGCGTAACCGACACGCAACAATGAGTTTCTTTGAAATCTTACGTTGCACAATAATAATATAATATTATTATTTTAAATGGTCATTAACTCCTTGTTGTTGTATTGGCGGGGCTGAAGAAAACTAACTACAATATTATTATACATGTATTTACAAGTTAGAGTCATAAAATGTGAATGAATCTAATTTTAATCATAATTTACATTAAAAGGCCGATATAATGACTTTTAATGGCGAACCGGTTTTAAATCCATTTTTGGTCACTTTAATACATTATATATGAACAAATAAAATCATTCTTTAGAATTGGGACATAAAAGTTTAGTTTGGGTAATTTTTTGGTATTTTTCTGATAAAGTTCATTTTTTATGAATAGTGAAAAATATTGTATTTTAAGTCCAAAGTGTCTTTTAATCAAATTTATTTATATGGATAGATTATATTTTTAATTGGTTTTAAAGTGGAATTGAAATCTATCTTTACCATTTAATCCAATGTTGGTCATTGGAGTTAATTTCTCTTTGAAATTGGACTTAAACAAGTGTCAATCTTTTGATAGTTATTGTATCTTAAAAACACGCTATTTGTTTTGATAACGTGAATTAATATTAAAATTAATGAATGCCACTTCTATGTTTTGAATATGGAAATATGGACATCATTTTTGAATTTGTAATATCAAATATAGATTAGGCTGAATTTTTGGAATTTTTCGGAAAAACCTAAATTTTTTATGAATAGTGAAACCAATTAGTGGTAGTTAAAAAAACTGAATTTTTCATCTAAATAAGATTTTATCACTTCTGTGAATTGAATTTCAAAACTCCGACATACATGTTTGTTATTAGATAGTAAAATGTGGGTCAATTAAATGAAAATAATTTTTGGGGAATAGTATCTTTTGACTTTTATTTACCGTAGTTAATGGTAAATAGGGTAATTCAAGGTTAAAACAATATTATAATAATAAAAAACTTACACTAAAACATGTCCAATCCTTATTTTATGAGTCATTTACGACCATGGGAAACTTTGGGCCGATTTTGGGCCCTAATGGATCCACATGGGAGTGAAAATGTGAATTTAGATAAATTAATTTAATGTAAAGGGAAAATTGACATTAACAAAAATCGATTAGTAATTGATTTTTATATGGTGTTATATAAGACTTATTTTCGACTATAAACATTCATTGGAAAGATAAAAATATTTCCTACATCATGGTAATTTTTTTATAATTTTTAGACATCAAATGAATAAAATTATTTATGACATAATAATGATGCAGTATTTAACTCATTAATAAATGATTTAAATAAATAAGATTATTAAGATTAAAATATTATCCAAAACCTGTCCAATTCCTATTGGGTGATTATATTTTGACTATGAGACTACTTATATTATACTATAATGATTTCTGGTCCATTTGAAACCGAATGTCATTATATTATAAAATAATATTTTCACTCTTCCCTAAAGAGACCCTCCTCTCCCCTATAAAAAGAGACCACTTCTATACAACTCCACACACCTCTCAAGATATTTGGATGGTCCAAAATATACCCAATTAAACTCCCTACATCCCTCACCTCTTCCTAGAAACCTCATCGTAGTCAGAAGTCACTTCCAAAAGTCCTTTGGTTCAAACCAAAAGAAGTTACACAAATTAAAGGTAATGGTTTCTCTTAAGTTGTTTTCTTTTATTTTGCTTCTACAACCACTAAACTCTTTTTATTTCCTTTATTTTGAAACAAAACCAGTATCCTCAATATACTATGATGTTTTTATAATAATTATTTGAACTACACTTACACACACTTCTATCTAATGGATGAAGAACATAATGTTTTTGTGAATGGCAAACTAAGCCTCATGAAACGATGATTGTTCAATTACATCTCACCGCCTCTCATGGTGTCCATTATGATGGAACTGTATTTATATATGATATATATTATGTTTATTATTTCCTTATTCTTCTGTACATAACAATTTTATCATGCCTTTATGGTTTCCATTTTGGGTATATAGGATAATCTCATTAGAGGAAGTGCGGACTACCGCCCCTCAATGTGATGTGATTCGTTAATGCCATATGTGGGATGTATAAAGGATATAGTTAATTATATTATATATGATATTATACTGGAATTATATTATACCTATGTATCATTTTGTTTTAATTCCATTAAAGTATGAAATATAAATGAAAGTAGCGTTCATGCGTACGTGCGGCTTACCGTCTCCCTGAACGGTGCATTTCATTTCTTACCTCTAAATGTTATGTAATATTATAAATACATGTATATACTGGATATATATGATATATATAATATCTAAATCATGAATACCATTCTGGATATGATGAAATATTTACCACATCGACAACATGTAATTATAAGAAGTCCATTTTGACTCGAGTACCAAATATCGACAAAATAAACGTTATTAAAGTAAATGTTTACATAATGATTATAACATGGTAATAATTTATATAAAAAGAATAATAAACTTTAAGAATGTTCTTAAGCAAGTATAAATTAACTTTATTTTATTATTTAGGATATTAAAGATCGAACGGGTCAAGTTGGACATGAGGTAAGGGATTTTCTTATCTCACTTTTGATTCTGTGAGATTTCCATTATTGAAACTTTTTTATTACATGTGGTGTAATGTGTACTGACATTGATATATATTATCATGATTATCTTTAAATTCATGGTACTCTATGATCAATTTTGTGGTTATTAACGTTTGGTAATACGAATCAATTTGAATATAATGAATTAAGGGGTTTTCATCTCACTCCTTATTCCTGTGAGATTCATGCCATATTGCCACTATTACCATTTGTGTGGTGTATGTACTGCCTATAGTTGTATTCTTTTTGTAATACAATTTAATTTATGTTTATTTATATATTCATTGTATGATTCCTATTTCATGGGTTGTATGTTTCGTATGTTACCAAAATTGGTAAGGGTTTACTTCCCAATCTCTTCCTTATCCGAGGTTGTTTATACGTATTTATCTATTGGGACCTCGTTATCATCCACATCCATGTTTCATAAAAGTGTGCTTCAAAACATTTTTACTATTAAGTAGAAAATGAGTTAAAGTCATTTATACCCTTATACGTTTTTGAAAGAAATCTTTCTGTCATTTTCCAAACAATGTACTTTTTCACCTTTTCGACAAATTTAAGTTAAAAATGTTTTTTAACTTATACGTCGGGTGCGGCTATTTTCCGCCGTTATAACATCGTCGAATCTTCCCTTAAAAGCTTATAAGAATATTTTTAATGTGAATGTATTATTTTATAATTATGTGACTTTTAAAAGGATTTCAAAAAAGATATATTTCTCTAAAATAGTTTTGATTTCATCTATGTCAACATCCATTGATGGATTTTAAGATTATTTGAAGTTGATTTATTATGATACAAAAAATCCATATTTTATTGAAGGTTTTGTGATATGTTTGACTGTGGATGAGTTATTATTATGTCACTCATGGTTTATGGTTAAATTATTGGTATTTCATAATTTATTTTTAATCCGAATGTTTATGTTATATTTCAATATTTTCTTCAGATAAATGTGTTGCACATGTATGTTTCGGGTTGGGGACCGGTAAAAGTAAGCCCTCCTGGTTGGGTCCGGTTACAGCAGGCCCTCCGGGTTGGTGTCCAGTTATTAGAGGCACTCCGGTTTGGTCTCCGGTTATTAGAGTCACTCCGGGTTGGTGTCCGGTTATTATAGGCACTCGGGGTTGGGTTCCTGTTACAGTTAGCCCCTATGTCTTGGCACGAGGCCTTGACAACGAAATGAAAAGTTCAGCATTATGCATTCCATCATTATGAAAGTGGTTATTGATATTGCATGTCATTATTCAATTAGTATAATATCCATTTGAATATGTAAATGGCATCATTTCATTTAATCTTTTACATATTATGCTGAAGGTCATGTTTAAAAGGATTTTGTTTTAGTTATACATTGCTTTAAATGTTTATGTTTATTTATGAATGTTTCCATTGTATTATTATCCTTACAGAGTATCTGAGCCCACCCCTTTCAATGTTTTATTTTTCCCAGGATTCCAAGAAGTGTATTGTGATTCATATGCAGGGATAAGACAAGGGAATAATGTCATTCATAAAGGATTATTTATGTTGTTTTGTATGTTATGAAGTGTAATGTAACATCCATGTATGTAATCTATTTTACAAGACTGCAAAACAATCAGTCCTTCTGGACTTGATTCCTTGTAATCATTCCAATGTATTAATATAATGCACCGACTCTAGGTAAATGGGGTCGGGGCGTTACAGTTGGTATCAGAGGAAGTTTAGCAATAACCATGGAAACAATATTTAGATAAACTCTGATTAGAGAACATAGCCCTAAGATAGACATTGAGGATTAGTATAGAATAACATCCTAGAATTTTGGTATTGTAGAGATTTTGTGAGTTTTCCGAGCAATACATCCCAGTCTTGATACGAGCAGGTAGAGGCGGCTCTGGCACAGATGTACCTAGGGGTAAAACCCCAAAACACCACATTGAGCTACACTCAAACGGGAACTGGTGCACGACAATGGGCCTTGCTGCACTCTTGGTTATGACACTATCGGGGGATATGCTTAGGACAATCTTCATTTTATTTAAAACCATTATGAAGGGCTCATGAGTATATAATTACTCAAAGAAAACATTTTCTTACGCTTATGGATTATATCCATAAACTATCCAATTTATGTTTGGTATTTTACATGTTTGGAATTATGAATTGTGATTCATAAATTGACCTAGTGAATTCCATTGTATAGAAATGGTGCCAAGTAGATGGAATGAGAACTCTAGCAATACCTATGATCCGACGAGTAAGAAGGATCATATCTTTCATGGTCATAAGCCAGAATTAAGAAGGGAAATAGTCTCCCATGTACTCTCATCATATGATGAAATAATGTCATGTGTTTAGAAGATAAGTAAATAAATCTTTCAGTCCAATGGATTTGAAGGGAAGAAAGAGAAAAAAGGATAGAAGAGAGAAAGATGGATAATGGGAAGAATGGAAAGAAGGACATTCCCATATGTGATAATTGTGGAAAGAATCACCTCGGTAAATGCCTGAAGAGAATGGGAGTTTGAAATAAGTGTGGAGAAAAAGGACACAAAGTACGTGAATGCAAGTATAAGGAAAATGTTTCAAATGTGCAATGCTTCATCTTAATGGAGTTGGGACACTACACAAATCAATGTCCCAGTCATCAGAGTATACCGAAAATGATGCTATTGGATAATAATAACGTTATGATACTACCATAGATGAAGTGAAATGATTAGTGTTCTTATGTTGTTGGTAATGAATTATGTCATTTCATTGTTGTATCGATGATGTTCCAGTTATACGAATTATGTAAATAAATAACAATTGTACTGCAGTACAGTTTCAGAGAGGATTCGAGATTATATGGTACTATGAAATGTGACTCAACAGCAAGTTAAACTTTTTTAAAAAAAATACATGGTTGAAGGAAAGGTAATCATTAATATGGTCATGATATTGAGATAGTAATGGTTGATTTGGATAAATTACATTGGATATTCTAGACAACTTTGGAACTGATTAATGGTTTGTTTATTTTGTCATTGTTGGAGTATTCAATGTTTATGGATATAAGGAATAAGGGAGCATGAATGTAATAAATAAGGTTTTATTGTAATTTAGGGTGTTTTTCTGTTTTAAAAGAATATAAGATGAAGGTATTCACATGTCATTACATAAAAGGGATCTTCATTGTGTTTAAATTCATTATAAATTTTGGACTGTGTGTTTGGATAATAGTATTTTTGAAAAGTCTAAAGGTTGGAATGGATTAAGTTTACAAGGTTATTTTTTTATAAAAGGACAACACACACACCGTGTGACATCCCTTCGTGTCATACAAGGCTGCAGGAATTGAACCCACAACCATAGTGCGATTGGGATTTACCACCTTCCACTGGACTACATGAAGTCCCTGGATTATATAATGTTGATTTTTTTATTAAAGGGTCTGATATGTGAATTATAAATTCATTCTATTTGGGGCCCTATACGATTAGGATAAATAGAATATTTTTTAGTTGTATTATTTTTTAGAGTGAAAGATTAATTTGTGTTAGAACTTAGTTAAAGGATCGGACTCTACTAGTCAAGTAAATATTTTTCTTCTTCTCTTATTCAATGATGAAATTAATTATTATACTTTAGTGAAGGTATCTTAAAAAAAAATGTGTTATCCTAATACAATATGATTTGTTGAACCGATGATATTTTAAATCATCATAGATTGATGAATTTAAGTCTCTCAATTTTACACTTGTTTGTGATTTATGGCCTCAATAACTACCTATAAATATTTACGTTTATCCTCCAATTATACGTCTCTAATTTCCACCAATGTTCTCCTAATCAAGATCATGATTTGGTGGTGATCCTTTCATATCTATTTTCCTCTTATTAAGAGTAACTTTTTTAACAAAATTTCCGATGTGGGTTTTCCCACAAAGATATTTTCTAAAATTCAACCTTTATTTTCAAAGAACAATATCAAATTGCGAGGACACAATTTCCTGAAGGAGGGAAGAATGTAACACACCAAGATTTCATAGTGTGTTACTTCTTCAAAATAAATCAATAACTTTCACTACACGCAACACCGTGTTCATGTGCACCATGACTTACCAAAAAATCCAGATGTTACATACCAGGTAAATGAAGAATAAGAGATTCTTATATTTATTAATAGTTGTGAATTAAATTTTTATTTTTGTTTAAATGGGTTGCTATGTTTGATAGCGTACCCGATACACAACAATGGGTTTCTTTGAAATCTTATCTTGCACACTAATAATATTATATTATTATTTTAAATGGTCGTTAACTCCTAGCCGTTGTATTAGCGGGACTGAACAAAACTAACTACAATATGATTATACATTTATTTACAAGTTAGAGGCTTAAAATGTGAATGAATATAATTTTAAGTATAATTTACATTAAAAGGCGGATTTACCACCTTTTAATGGTGAACCCTATTTAAATATAGTTTTGGTCACTTTAATACATTATATATGAACAAATAAAATCATTCTTTAGAAGGGGGACATCAAAATTTACTTTGGGTAATTTTTTTGGTGTTTTTCTGATAAAGTTCATTTTTTATGAATAGTAAAAAATATTGTATTTTAAGTCGAAAGAGTCTTTTAATAAAATTTATTTATATGGTTAGATTGAATTTTTAATTGGTCTTAATATGAAATTAAAATAAACTTTTACCATTTAATCCAATGTTGGTCATTGGAGTTAATTTCTCTTTGAAATTGGACTTAAAAAAGTGTCAATCTTTTGATAGTTATTATTTCTTAAAAACATGTTATTTGTTTTGATAATGGGAATTAATTTTAAAATTAATTAATTCCACTTATATGTTTTGAGTTTGGAAAAATGGAAATTATTTTTGAATTCGGAATATCAAATATAGCTTAAGGCTGAATTTTTGGTATTTTTTGGAAAAACGTAAATTTTTGATGAATAGTGAAACCAATTAGTGGTAGTTAAAAAAACTGAATTTTTCATCAAAATAAAATTTTACCACTTATGTGAATTGAATTTCAAATATCTGACATACATGGTTGTTATTAGATAGTAAAATGTGGTTCAATAAATGAAAATAATTTTTGGGGAATAGTAACTTTTGACTTTTATTTACCGTAGTTAAAGGTAAATATGGTAATTCAAGGTTAAAAGAATATTATAATAATTAAAAATTACCCTAACACTTTTCCATACCTTATTTTTTGAGTCATTTACGACCATATGCATCATTGGGTCGATTTTGGGACCCCATTGATCCACATGGGAGTGAAAATGACAATTTAGATAAATTAATTAAATGTAATGAGAAAATTGACATTAACAAAAATCGTTTAGTAATTGATTTTTATATGGTGTTATATAAGTAATATTTTCAACTATAAATATTCTTTGGAAAGAAAAAAAGATTTCCTACATCATGGTAATTTTGTTTTATAATTTTTAGACATCAAATTAATTAAATTTTTATGACACAATAATGATTCAGTATTTACCTCATTAATAAATGATTTAAATAAATAATATTATAATGATTAAAATATTATCTAAAACCGGTCCAATTCTTATTTTATGATTATATTTCGACCATGGGACATCTTATCTTCTACTATAATGATTTTTGGATCATTTGAAACCGAATTGCATTATATTATAAAATAATATTTTCACTCTTCCCTAAAGAGCCCCTCCTCTCCCCTATAGAAAGAGACCACTTTTATGCAACTACACACACCTCTAAAGCTATTTGGATCGTCCAAACTCTACCCAATTACACTCCATACATCCCTATCCTCTTCCTAGATGCCTAACCTTAGGCAAAAGTCACTTCATGAAGTCTTTTGTTTCAAACCAAACGAAGTTTCCCAAATTAAAGGTAATGGGTTCTCTTAATTTATTTTCTTTTATTTTGCTTCTCAAACCCCTAAAATATTTTTATTTCCTTTCTTTTGTAATAGAACCAGTATCCTCAATATACTAGGATGTTTTTATAAGAATTATTCGAACTACACTTACACACACCTCCATCTAATGGATGAAGAACATAATGTTTTTGTGGATGGAAAACATAGCCTCACGAAACGATGATTGTTCAATTACATCTTACCACCTCTCATTATGGCCATTATGATGGAACTGTATTTATATATGATATTTATTATGTTTATGATTTCCTTATGCATCTGTACTTCCTAATTATATCAAGCCTTTATGGTTTCCATAGTGGGTAAATACGATAATCTCATTAGAGGAAGTGCGGACTACTGTCTCCTCAAAGTGATGTGATTCGTTAATGCCCTATGTGGGATGTATAAAGGATATATCTAATTAAATTATATATGATATTATACTGGAATTATAATATACCTATGTATCTTTTTTTTAATTCCATTAAAGTAAGAAATAGAAATGAAAGTAGTGTTCATGCGTACATACGGCTTACCCACTCCATGAACAGTGCATTTCATTTCTTAACTCTAAATGTTATGTACTATTATAAATACATGTATATACAAAATATATATGATATATATGATATCTAAATCATGAATACCATTCTGTATATGATGAACTATTGACCACATGGAAAACGTGTAATTATATGAATTCCATTTTAACTCAAGTACCAAATATCGACAAAATAATCGTTATTAACTTAAATGTTTACATAATGTTTAAAACATGGTAATAATTGATATAAAAGGAATAATAAACTTGAAAAATGTTCTTAAGCTAGTATAAATTAATATTAGTTTGTTGTTAAGGATATTAAAGAATGAACGGGTCAAGTTGGACACGAGGTATGGGATTTTCTTATCTCACTTTTGATTCCGTGAGATTTACATTATTCGACACTTATTTATTACATGCGGTGTAATGTGTACTGACATTGATATATATTTTCATGATTATCTTTATATTCCTGGTATTCAATGATTCATTTTGTGGTTATTAACTTTTGGTCATATGATTCAATTTGAATACAATGAAGTAAGGGGTTTTCATCTCACTCCTTATTCCTGTGAGATTCATGCCATATTGCCACTATTACCTTTTTTGTGGTGTATATACTGGAAATAATTGTATTCTTTTTGTAATACACTTTAATTTATGTGTATTTACATATTCATTTTATGATTCCAATTTTCTGGGTTGTGTGTTTCGTAAGTTACCATATTGGTAAGGGTTTACTTCCCAATCTCTTCCTTATCAGAGGTTGTTTATACGTATTTATCTACTGGGACCTGGTTATCATCCACATCCATGATTCTTAAAAGTGTCCTTCAAAATTTTTTTACTATTAAGTAGTAAATTGGTTGAAGTCATTTATACCCTTATACATTTCCGAATGGAATCATTCCATTGTTTTCCAAATAAGGTATTTCTGACCTTTTCAAAAAATTTAAGGTAAGATTGTTTTTTTAACTTATAAAGCAGGTGCGGCTATTTTCCGCCGTTATAACTTTGCAGAAGCGTCCCTTACAAGCTTATAAGAATATTTTCAAAGTGAATGTATTATTTTATAATTATGTGAGTTTTAAAATGATTTCAAAAAAGAAATATTTCTCTAATATTGTTTTGATTTCGTCTATGTCAACATCCTTTGATGGATTTTAAGTTTATTTGAAGTTGATTTATAATTATACAAAACTTCTATATTTTATTGAAGGATTTGTGATATGTTTGACTGTGGAAGAGTTATTATTAAGTAACTCATTGATTATGGTTAAAGTATTGACATTTCAGAATTTTTTTATTCTGAATATTTATGTTATATTTCATCATTTTCTTCAGATGAATCTGTTGGACAAGTATGTTCTGGGATGGGGACCGGTAAAAGTAACCCCTCCGGGTTGGGTTCTGGTTAAAGTATACCCTCCGGGTTGGTGTTCAGTTATTAGAGGCACTCTGGTTTTGTCTCTAGTTATTAGAGGCACTCCAGGTTGGTGTCCGATTATTAGAGGCACTCTGGGTTGGGTTCCGGTTACAGTAAGCCCCTAGGTCATGGCACGAGGCCTTGACAAAGAAATTAAAAGTTCTGCATTATGCAATCAATCATTATGAAAGTGGTTATTGATGATTCATGTGATTATTCTATTAGTATAATATCCATGTGAATAAGTAAATGGCATCATTTCATTTAATCTTTTCCATATTATGCTGAAGTTCAAGTTTAAAAGGCTTTTGTTTTAGTTATATATTGCCTTAAATGTTTGTGTTTATTTATGAAAGTTTCCGCTATATTATTATCCTTACTGAGCATCTTAGCTCACCTCTTTCAATGTTTTATTTTTCACAGGATTCCAAGAAGTGTATTGTGATTTATATGAAGGGATAAGACAAGGAAATAATTTCATTCAAAAACGATTATTTATGTTGTTTTTTATGTTATGAAGTGTAATGTAACATCCATGTATGTAATCTATTTTCCTAGACTGCTAAACTATCGGTCCATCTGGACTTGATTCCTTGTAATCATGCCAATGTATTAAAATAATGCACCAACTCTATGTAACTGGGGTCGGGGCGTTACAATGAGTGTGTCCTAACCAATAGTGCATCAAGGCTCGTTGTTGTGCTCCAGTTCCCATTTTAGTCTAGATCAATGCAGTGTTTTCAGGTTTTACCCCTAGGTACATCTCTGCGAGAGCTACCTCTACCTGCTCATATCTAGACATGGATGTATTGTTCGGAAAACTCACATAATCTCTACAAACAACAATTCTACAAAGTTCTTCTATACTAATACTCAATGTCCATCTTAGGTATATGTGCTCTGATCATGGATTATCTAAATCTAGATTCAATGGTTTGTAATAATCTTCCTTTGATACCAACTGTAATGCCCAGACCACATTTATCCAGATTCAGTGTATTGTTACACAACATTGGCATGATCACAATAGATCAAGTCTCGAAAGACTGATTATTTCAGAATAATAGGAAACACTAAATACATTCATAAGTGTTAAATTAAATCATAAAGTTAAAAAATACAACAAAATAGTCTCTATAGATAACAATCATATCCTCTCAGTCTATCCCTATAGGTCAGTCATAATATACTTCTTCACATGTTTGAAAAAATTAAACATAGAATGGGGTGAGATTAGATGATGAATAAAGATAACAATATAACAGAATCTCCCATAAAAAAGCATAAATATTTAAGGCAATGTATAACTAAAACAAAGGACTTTTAAACTTGATCATCAACATAATATGGAAATAATAAAATGAAATAATGCCATTTATGTATTCACATGTATATTCTAATAGTTGAATAATCACATGAATGATCAATATCCACACTCATAATGATGGAAAACATAATTCCAGACTATCATAACCACATATTCAAGGCCTTATGCCAAGACTAGAAATAAGATTTTGTCAAGGCTTTGTTCCAAGATAGCAGTTTTTCTCCTGAGACCTACCAATGGATCGTGAAACTATACCAGGCTCCACCTATCACTTAATAAGTCCAATCCATTCCTCAGATGAATAGTATTAAACATAACATAATCATTCTTATTAAAAAAATCATATGAAATGTCAATACATTCTCCAGAAACCATGAATGTTATAAAAATCACACATCCACAGTCAAACATATCAAAAAACCCTCAATACACTGTGGATGTTTTGTATCATAATAAATCTACTTCAAACAACTTTAAAATCCATTAAAGGATTTTGACAAAGTTGAAAAAGATTTGTACAACTCTTTGAGAGAAATATCCTTTTTCATAAAAAAATTTAAAGGTCACACAATTTATTAAGGATGAAATTTAAATACATTTTTGGTTCAAAGTGTCTCATACAACGTTGAAAGTTTTGAAAGTAATTAACATTTTAAAACATTCACATCCATTTAAATAAATCCATAAAACCATTTTGAGAACATGGACATAAATGAGAATGGTTTAGAAGAATAAATCATCAAAACATTTAAAATGATGTATTAATAAGAATTCTGTTAGAAGAATACATTTAAAAAATATTTTATGAAACATGGAAATGAATAATAAATATTTTCCCGTAGATACTTATGTAGAAACAACATCAAATAATAAAGTGATTTTGATATTAACCCTTACCTTGCACATTCTTTTAGTCAAGGGTACGTTTAACATCCATTATGAAGATCATAGAATGTTATTAAATTATACCGAACCATATTAATATTTTTGATATCATACATGATTCATTTATGACCTTATATAACATATTTAATAATAATTTCAATGTTAAATTAAAATTTCATGTTATAATCGTTTCATTATCATACGTGTTTTAAATTGTTACTATTGATAGTATCACATAGTCCAAGATTTAAATACTTCCAAAATATAAAACATGATTTATATATCATATATATTTAGAATATAAATATGTATAATAGACATATATTTGAAATGAAAGACATCGTTTATAATGATGGTAGTATGTACGTACACATAAACGTTGTTTCAGTTCTCATATCGTATTGAACTGAACTAAGTAAATAAGATATATGTAATTATATATATATATATATATTTATCTAGTATAATTATTATTTTATATATTAAATACTTATTATTAATAGATATATTTATAATTGTCGATTAATGGGGATCATGGAAATAAATCTCATCGCATCGTGGAGAAGGTTATCTGTACGTATGCACAAACGACAATATCATTTCCTTAAAGGTGTGGAATTGGATGGTGTATTAATTTTATAAATACATTAGAAAGTTATTTTAATTATTTATACACATATTACTCATCAATATGTCCATCCAAATAACATAGTGTTGGATAACAAATTACACCACGACGCGGAGACGGTAAGCCATACGTACCCACGCATGGTGACATTATCATCCATAAGACTGATAGAATAACAAATACTATTTTCCATACTTATAATAACATCACAGTATATAAAAGATATTGTTGTTATTATTTATAATGGAATCAACAAAGAATGATTATGTGGAAGAATATTTGAACTTGAAAGAGGGTGTTGAAATCATTATCTCTTCGTCGGGTTCTTCATTTTTATTTGATCAAAAGGGCTCCTTATGTTGAATTTTTTACCAATGGAGGGCCTCTAGAATGAATGTAGGATAGTTTAAAGGGTATTTGGGCTGGGGTTTTCAAATCGAAAAGGCATTGATTGTGTGATTTAGAGAGAAGGGGGAGTGAGCTTTTATAAGAGGGGTGAGGGGAACCATATGAAAAGTGAGAAATAATATTTTATAAAAAAAAATCATTTTTGTTTTAAAATGGCTCCAAAATGTATTATTTAATGTCTAAGGTGGCGATGGGTAAGAAACCAATAAACCAATTGTTTTTATATTGGTTTGGGTTATCATATAAACCTTATCTTTTAGATTTAACTTGTAGTAAAATAGTTTGACACTTACAATGTCTCTTTGTATTTTTATATTATATGCCTAATAAACATACTATAAAATGTCAATCGAACCCCAATTGGTTCAATAATGTCATATATATTATTATATAATTCATTTGGATGAACCATTTATTTTTCTTACTATTATATCAATTCATAATATAATATTTTTAAAAAAACTATTTTATGTCAATTTTGACACACTTTGGTATTTGGTTTTTGATTAAATAATAAGAACATGAATACCTCAAAAAAATACATTGAATCAATCTTAACATGTCATATTAACCTATAAAATTCTTGGATGTCATGTAAATGGTGATATTATATTTATTTTAATATTTATTATACCATTTATTTGATTATTTCATTAATAAGGTAATTGTTACATCATCATTGTGTAATTAATAAATTTAATTATTTAATAACAAAAATGTATAAATTAAATTAAATTATGTAGTAAATATTTTTAGATTTATAATTAATATTTATTGTCAAATTTATCTAATGTATAACCTTATATTAAAATTTTTTATCTATTAAACGTTGATTTTAACTCTTTTGACTCTTCTTGAATTAAATAATAATAAATGTCCTAATCTAATCCAAGTGGAACAAAGAGGTTCATATTTAATTCCTAAGGTTTTTTTATCGAATTATACTTATCTAATAAAATTAGGTCATGTGTTATAGTAATATTAATATCATTTTTACCCTTAATTACCCTATTTACTTTTAACCGTTGTAAATAAACGTAAAAAGTTACTATTCAAGAAAAAATATTTTTTCATATTGAACCAAATTGTACTCCTTGATATTAACCGTGTCTCTTGGATTTTAATAATTCCACTCATAAAAGAGATAAAATTATGTTAATGTGAATTTGGAAATTCTCCTTGGAGATGGGTAAAAGACGGTGAAAAGTTCAATAAAAGTTTTATATATCTAAATTTTTTATAAACATACTCTAGTGAATTAAATTGTACTTATATAGTTATTATGTATATATTTTTTCCTAAATTAAATATAAATAAAATGAATAATAATATAAATAAATTTTTTGTTTTAAACTATAACTCCGTGTTTTCAACATTCATCATAAATTGAATGCTTCTAGAAAATAAAAAAAATATACCCTATACTAATTTCGATATTTCGAATCCAAAAATAAAGAACATTTTACAAAATAAAAAAATAGAAGTTTCAATTATTAATTTAAAATTAATTCCAGTTGTAAAATCCAAAAGGCGTATTTTTATGAATCAATATTGATCAAATAATTGACACTTGTTTCTGTCCAATATCAAATGAAATTACATAAAATTACTAGAATTATGTTAAATGGTAAAAATATAATCTATTTATACATCCGAACAAGTAAAATGTAAAATTTAACAATATAAATTATTTTGTTTAAAAATGTTGTTTTTAGTTAAAATATAGTAATTTTCACTATTCACTCGAATATGAATGTTATCAGAGAAACACAATGAATATATTGAAACTAAATTCTAATGTCCTGATTCTAAAGAAGAAGTTTATTTTTTCAAATAGAATATATTAATGTTTCAATTTTTTGATTTAAAAAGGGTTCAACATTAAAAGGTTGTACACGTGTTTTTTTTTTAAAATCTAATTTTTTATCTTAAAAAATTAATTTGTTCTTACATTACATCTAAGAAACTCATAATATGGATTCTAAAATTATAAAGATTATATATAGTTCAATATTTAGTTAATTCTATTCATAACCTCTTTTGAACGACTAGTTTGGTAATCGTGTGCTGCGCTCGAACCCAGTGTTGCGTATAGTGCAAGATATTGAATTACATTGAAGAAATATCAAACTATGAAATCTTTGGGTGTTACAATTATGACCATGAGATTTTACTAAGGGTTAGTTCATCTAATGAATGAAAAACTATCCATTGACCTAGGGGAAAACACCTTGAATTATCGATTGTTAATTTTGAAACTTTCTACATATCTACATAGGTATCTTTGTTGGATTGGTTTCATCTTATCTTTAAACATGAAATACCTCCTCTAACATGGGATCTCTATCGATAAAATATGATTTTACTCAATCACAAGTGAGGGAACCAATGGATTGGTTAAGGGGAATAAATAAAAGAAACCGCGTTCACACATTCCCTTACATAATGAAATGATTGATAACACGTAGGACAGTTATTAAATTTATCAATAATTTAAATGAAACCAATCACTATTAAAGGTGTATTATATGATCAATATTATCCATATGTAGAAAAATAATTATGAATTTAAATATATTATCATTCAATTTTATTCATTATTATTTAAGATTAATCGTGATCAATTTAATTAATTATCTTCATTAATTTACCAATACATTTATCGTAGTTATAATCTAAATTATCATTATATTACCATCCATCATAATTTTAGACATATTAAATAAATTTACTTAATATTAACTACATACAAAATATACCTTGTAGGAAACATGGCGAGTTCATGTCAGACCACCCAACGTATATTATACGTTTATACTATTAACTATTACAACATATGGAATTCAAAACATATCAAATAATTTCAGGGTGTATAATATCATCTTAATGACCAAATAGAACACATATTATTTATATCGCATGTAATGCTTCAATACTTGTATATTAATAATTGTAATAAGAAATATACAAGATATGTAAATTTTATCATTACACAAAAGTTAATTAAATATTTATATATATTTAAACCCTCACCTAGAATATACTATCAACTTAATGTCCTCAAAAAACACATGTCATAAGATTTTCAAAGTATATTTGAATTTTTTTATATTTTTCCTATTTTGGTAAATGTACACAACATATACATAAGAGAAACATGGTATGTATTTTTTTCTCATTATCTATCTGTTGTACAAGATGAGGGATGTAGAGAATAAATGTTATATGGAAAATTTTAGAGTACATTATGTGTACAGTGTTTACACGATGTGTGGTATTTGAGTTACACATCCACTTGTCATGTAGGTCATATAAGAGAACACATGAAACGTCTGTGAGTAATAGACTACACATCATGTACTTGAAGGACCCTAGAACACCTTGAGAGGGGAGTAGTGAATCAGGGTGTTAACTTTTTTTAATGTTCTGAATCATGTTCCATCATTGGTAGGAACTTGTTAAACCTATCAATCAAATGAAATTAGGATGGTGACAGAACAGTTTTACTTGGTTCACCACAAAGGGCTACATCCAAAGAGCATATGCCAACAGGTTTTCAGTCATACCTAATTCCACTAAACATCCCTAGCTATGGATTACAATACTCATGTACAGTCACTCTATCCCAGGAACACTACCTTTACAAAAGTTTAGAGATAGATCACTTTATCCCTTGGGACACTCTAATTGACTCCCCCAGGTTCAAGGAAATTGGTGAAGTCCCATGCAGTTTATAGATTTTTGAGTCTCTTTAATATATAAACATTGATGTTTTTGTCTCTTATTCAGCATGAGACTATGCTTGAATCGAATACCAGAAATGATTCCCTTAAATGCCCTGAACCACTGAACCAGATAATCATAAACACACAAATAGGTTTTATAGACATTTTCGTGCAACACTAGGTTTTTACACATCTTCAATTTTTTCATGAAACATCACCTTTTTCATGAAAGCCATAATTTTTCGTGCAACACTTAATATTTTACACAAGCCACCATATTTTGTGCAACATGGAATTATTAACATAAGATGGAAAAATCTGCGCAACATGGAATTTTTTGTGCAATCTTGAAATTTTTTTGCTACATGGAATTTTTCCCACAACTCTATTTACATGAACCTTTTATATGAATCAGACCTCGGGTCTTTTCTGAGACTTCAAACACGAGGAATATGGGGGTTACCTTTTATTTATAGGTATCTCAGACCCTCGTGTGCAAAACCCCCTGTGATGTAAAAAACATCTCATTTGGGGCGTAATATTATCACCGGTAACAATTTTCGCGCACATTTCCAGATTTTTCATGCATCACATGCCATTTCCATATTTGAATCTCTGCTTCCGAAACATTGTTTGCGCGAAAAAATACTCTATCCACAATTTTTGGCACCACACTGTTTTTCACGCCCAACTCAAATATTTTGCACAAACCCCACAATTTTCCGCACCACTTCCTCTTTTCGCACACCTAGTTTTATTGTTGTCTACATGAACTGTATGATAAATTTACTGGAACACGTTCCGAACATCCACTGATGATTAACAACAAACACAAACTATGACAACCCTACTTTTTATTACAACTTAAACATGCTTTATTACATAAAACTTCACTTGATCCAACAAAGAAGATCGAGAGGTTTAGTGTCTTTGGGGATTAGGATCATTACATAAAAACTTTAAACTTGAAATACAACATATTTATTGAAAACTTCCTTTACATGACCACTACATTCCTTCGTACTTAGCATTGCATAGGATAACCTGAGGACATGCATAAGAAAAGGGTGAGCTATAAAGCCCAGAAAGGGAGTAAACAATGAATAACATGAGGAGTGAAATACATGTTAGGAAATAGGCATATCAATAGAGCATAATAGAAACATGAACATAAAGGAATGATAAAGCATGATGATCATAACATGGAAATGTGGCAACAACACTTAACATTGAATTAGCATGAGCCAAGGCTCATTACACATGGAGCATGAGTAAACCCTCATTGCACATGAAGCACGAGTAAACCCTCATTGAACTTGAATTAGCATGAGTAAACACTCATTGCACATGACGTATCATGATACTATACTTTACCCAATGCATTGGAGCACTATAAAGGGCGCACCCTTCTTAAACATTTCATTTCATGCATAAGTGTGCCACATGGATCATAAAACATGGATTCATAAAACATAATATTTTCTTCCACGATAATGGAAAGTGGAATTCATACATGAAACTTTATAATCAATGTGTAAATGTGCATAAAGGTGAATACCCTTGATGGATAAATGGGCATGGTATTCACTACACAAAGGCATTGGCTTAGAAAATCAGTGCGATTTCGGCAGCGTAACGCCGTGACATAAGAATTCATAAAAAAGGTTGATGAGAGAGAAAGGGGTTCCTCATCATATTTACATATAATGGACAGTAAGGAGATCATATATATACATGTCCCAACAATAGAAATGAAATTTATATTCATGATACAAAAGTATTGCTTGAATGTAAAAGAAGAGAGAGAAGTTCCTTTCGGAATTTCGGCATAGTAACGGGTGTACATGGGAGGCATTTAATGAGAGAGAAAGGGTTCTCCCATCATTCAAACAATAATAGGGCAGTATGGGGGAGTGCAAAACCATACCCCAACATTCATAATTGAAATAAAAAGGGAAATACAACTTAAAGAAAATTGACAAAAAAATGAGAAAGGAAGAAAACCCCTTACTTGGAAGTGTGCTTCCAAAGGCTAGAGAGAGGCTTGTGAGAGGCATCTTGGGAGCTTGGGGCACCTTGAGAGGATTCTAGAGAGAGTAGGGAAGAGGTTGGACGAACTTCAAGGGCTTTGAGTGATGAGGAAGTGGGAGCTTGGGTGGGTTTATATAGGAAAGGTGAGAGAATTCTTTATTATTTAGGTTTGGGACCCCTTATATTAAAATAATCCAAACCACAAAACATCCCATGGTATTTGCCCATGGTTTCTGGAAAAGGAAAGAGGAAAACAATATTTTACAAGGCCAAGGTCCGAACTTATTAAAAAATTAGGGTTTCTTTTGTGGAAGTGAGTCACACTCCCATGGAAATTAATTTAAAAAGGCAAAGTGTTGAATAAGTCATGAGGGCTCCATTAATGCTTTGAAAAGTGAGTCAAACAAACCCAAAACCTCATTATTTTAATGATAAAACATATATTGGCCGAACATAAGGATTATGATATTTTATTACATCACCATTGGGTCATTATGATGTCATAAAACACATTATATATTTAAATGGTATTTAATTTTTACCCAAAAATTTGACTGTCTCAGAAAATTATGAAAAATTCACCGTTGGATAATTTCGACGTCATGATTACAAAAATAATATTTATTTTATCTAAATAATTTTCTAAATATGTGAATTTTCACTTTTAAAATAAAAACCGACATTTATAAAAAATTCACGGGTTTTGACAGAAATGGCTTTCAAACCTTAATAAAAATTTTAATTGCATTCATAAAATTATAAGATCATTTATATTTAATAAAAAATTAATTTAATATTAATAATAATATTAAAATATTATTTAATTCAAAAATTCTTTTAATTTAATAAAATATAATTCTTAATTAAATAATAACTAAAAACACCATTTGTACTTTTAAAAACTAATTACAATGTATCAAAAATGACTAGAAATTATATTCATTATTATATACAAAAGTAATGTGCATGAACATGGTACTACTTATTTGTTACATAACCCCTTAAAATAGTGGCATAAGACATAAGGGTAAGGTGTGCGATGGTGACAGACTCTTGGGGTTGCTCGGATAACATCGCTCGAGTGGTAATCTCTATCAACTTCCATTTTCCCCGTAGACGATCACGTTCGAGCTTGACTTGATGAAGCTCAGCTTGGGCTTGGTCAAGGGCAAAGCCCAAAGACGCCACCTCCTTTCCGAGCTCCGAGAAATGGGCTTCGTAAGGGGCAATTCTACTGGATGAGGCCATCACTTCCTTTGTCTGAGTACAAAATTGGTTCGTTAAAGCCTTATATTTAAACTACCCAGATGATCACTGTTCAACGACTATAAAAGTAACGGTCACAAATCTTAATGTAAAAGTAAGGAAGTTGAAATCTTATAAAAACATTTTTTTTTCATAAAGAAACATTTAACTGGATCAAGAGGGAATTTCCATTAATGAAACTTTGGGTCGTTACAACATTCCCCCCTTATGAAATTTCACCCTCGAAATTTTCCTTTTCCCACACTAAAACAAATGTGGGTAACTTAGCTTCATCATATCCTCCGACTCCCAAGTTGCTTCTTCAAACTTGTGGTTTCTCCACAACACCTTGACGAGGGGCATTGTCTTATTTCGTAGAACTTTTTCTCTACGATCTAAGATCTTCACTGGTTGCTCCTCATAAGAAAGATCGTCTTCTAATTGTACCACCTCGAAAGAGAGTACATGTGAAGGGTCTGGTATGTACTTCCTTAAGAGGGATACATGGAAGACATCATGCACCTTGGCCATAGTAGGTGGAAGTGCTAGTCGATAGGCCACAGCCCCAACAAGATCAAGAATCTCGAATGGGCCGATGTACCTTGGACTTAACTTCCCTTTCTTTCCAAACCTCATGACCTTCTTCCACGGAGATATGCGTAAAAACACCATGTCTCCGACTTTAAAGTCAAGGTCTCGTCGAATATTATCTTCATAACTCTTCTGTCGACTTTGGGCTGCCTTGATATGCTGCTAAATGGTTTTCACCTTCTCCACCATTTCTTCGACCATTTCTGGTCCAAGCAGCTTACGTTCACCGACCTCATCCCAACATGCCGGTGTTCTACACCTTTTCCCATACAGGGCTTCATATGGTGCCATTTGGATGCTCGAGTGGAAACTATTATTATAAGAGAACTCAACTAGAGGAAGATGTTGATCCCATCCTCCTTTAAAGTCCATTGAGCACGCTCTCAACATATCCTCAAGTGTTTGGATAGTCCGCTCGGATTGGCCATCAGTTTGAGGATGATAGGCCATACTGAAGTTCAGTTCAGTATTCAGAGCATGTTGAAGACTCTTCCAAAACTTAGAGGTAAATCTTGGATCTCGGTCAGAGACAATAGATAGTGGTACTCCATGCAACCGTACCGCTTCCCTGATATATATATGTTCCAGTTGATCCAAAGAGAAATCCTCTCGAATAGCAATGAAGTGTGCAGTCTTTGTAAGACGATCCACAACAACCCAGATTGCATTGTTGCCTTTGGATGTCCTTGGATGTCCGGTGACAAATTCTATGGTGATGTTCCCCCATTTACATTCTGGTATGGGCAATGGTTGCATCATCCCCTTAGACTTATGCCTCTCTGCCTTCACTTGCTGACACACCAGGCACTTTGATGTATATTCAGCGATCTCCTTCTTCATATTATCCCACCAAAAGTTTTCTCGGAGATCTCGATACATCTTTGTGCTCCCTGGGTGAATAGAGAAATTTGAACTATGCGCATCATCCAAAAGTTCCTTCTTCAGCTCCGAACTTGATGGAACACATAGTCTTTTCCCAAACCGCACAATTCCTTCTTCATTAACATTATACTCTGAGGATTTTCCCTTTTTGATAGCTTCCACTTTTTCTTGGATTCTCGCATCATCCTTTTGAGCATCCTTTAACCTTTCCAAAAAAGTTGGTTGAGCAATCATTTGTGAAAGGATTGATGATGTTCCCTTCTTTATGATTCCCACGTCCATCTTCATCAGGTCTAAGAATATTGGATCCTTCTCAATTCTCATCATTGATAGAATTGCTGGATCCTTTCTACTTAGGGCATCTGCCACCTTGTTCGCCTTCCCAGGGTGGTAATGTATTGAACAGTCATAATCCTTTATGAGCTCTATCCATCTTCTCTGGCGCATATTAAGCTCTTTCTGTGTGAATATATATTTAAGACTCTTGTGGTCAGTATATATCTCACATTTCTCTCCATAGAGATAATGCCGCCAGATTTTCAAGGCAAATATCACCGCCGCTAACTCCAGATCATGCGTTGGATAGTTTCGCTCATGGATTTTCAACTGTCTTGAGGCATAGGATATCACTTTATCATTCTGCATCAGCACACATCCTAAGCCCTTCTTCGAAGCATCACTGAATACCACAAAAAGCTCCCCACTTGTGGGTAAAGTGAGCACAGGTGTAGTGATAAGCCTCCTTTTCAACTCCTTAAAGCTTTATTCGCATTCATCACTCCAAGAAAACTTTACTCCCTTTTGATTTAGCATGGTAAGAGGGTTGGACAATCGTGAGAAGTTTCTCACAAATCGTCGATAATATCCAGCTAACCCCAAGAAGCTACGGATATCAGTTACCGATGTTGGCCTCGGCCATCCCTCAATTGCATCTGTTTGGAGGGGTCCACTGATATCCCATTGCATGTGATGATATGGCCCAAGAATGAGACCTCCTTCAACCAGAACTCACACTTTCTGTACTTGGCATAGAGCTTCTCCTTGCGCAAAGTCTCCAGTACAGTTCTTAAATGCTCCTCATGGTCCTCCTTGGTTTTGGAGTATATTAGAATATCATCTATAAAGACTACCAAAAATTTATCTAGGTAATCTCTAAAGACTCTATTCATCATGTCCATGAATATTTCTGGAGCATTGGTGAGTCCAAAAGGCATTACTATGAATTCATAGTGCCCGTACCTTGTACGAAAAGCAGTCTTGGGGATATTTTCCTTCTTCACCCTTACTTGATAATATCCCGACCGCAAGTCGACCTTGGAGAAGTATTGAGCTCCACGCAGCTGATCAAACAAGTCATAGATTCTTGGGAGAGGATACTTGTTCTTTATCGTGATTTTGTTAAGTTCACGATAATCGATGCAAAGCCGCATTGACCCATCCTTCTTCTTGACGAAGAGGACTGGTGCACCCCATGGTGATGCACTTGGGCGTATGAACCCTTTATCCAGATTCTCCTGTAGTTGTTTCTTCAGCTCTTCAAGCTCAACAATAGCCATTCTATATGGAGTCTTGGATATTGGTAGCGCCCCAGGTATAAGTTCGATTGAGAACTCAACATCTCTTCTTGGAGGAAGACCAGGAAGTTCCTCGGGAAATACTTCAGCGAATTCCCTCACAATAGGCATTTCTTCAAGGGTGGTTTCTTCCTTGGACTTAATCATCTGAGCCAGATATGCGTGCTCATAAGGCAGTAATATCCATGCTTGAGATGATGGATCTAAAGGAGATTCATCTTCCTCCTCACACTTGTAAAGAATCGGGGGTCGATTCTCCATATGGAGTGTGATTTCCCTCTCCCGACAATTTATGTTGGCTCTATATAAGGAAAGCCAATCCATGCCAAGAATTGCATCAAATTCCACCAAAGGGAGTATGATGAGGTTCGCCGGGAAATTCAATCCACAGATTATAACAGGGGAGGACTTATACTCATGGGATGCAATGATTTCCCCATTTGTCGTACTCACCGACATCTTTACTTCCAGGATTTGTGGTGGTGCAGGGATTGTTCTACTTAACTTTTGAGATATAAAAGAATGCGTAGAACCTGAATCAAAAAGTAAGTTCGCTATTCTTGAATGAATAACTAGCGTACCTGTCACCACTTCGTTGTCGGGGTTCACTTTGGCAGAAGTGATGGAAAAAGCTCTTCCTTGCTGTCTTGGAGGTTGTTGATTTCCTCCGATAACCCTTGGATTAGGGCACTGATTCGCAAAATGACCCGGTTCTTTCCATTTGAAGCATTGAACAATGCGTTGAGGTTCGAACGGAGCGTTCCTCTCCTCTGTCGCAGCCGCGGGTCCTTCTTGATGAGAGTTAACAGCTAGGTGCCCTTCTCTTCCACACTTGAAGCATTTTCTTGTCCCCCTAAGGCAATTTCTAGGGTGCTTCTTTCCACACTTTTGGCAAGTGGGGTGCTGGAATTTCTTAGCGCCGTTAGATTTATCCATTGGACCACCTGAATTTAAGTCCACCTTACGCTTCTTATCCCCATGATACCCCTGTGATTCTCCGATCTCCATTTCAACCTTGAGGGCACATCGGACAATTTCCTCATAGCTGTTGAAGTCACAGATCGCTAATGCTTTCCGCAAGCTAGGCTTCAGCCCACCAAAGAAGCAGTCAACCTTGCATTCGGGGTAACGACAAAGCCGGAAGCGTATCGTGCAAGCCTTGTGAAGTTTGCCTCGTACGCTCCCACAGATTCTTCATCTTTCTGCTTGAGGGAAAGGAAGTCCCTTTCCATCTTAAGACGGAGGGTGCATGGAAAATATTTATCGAAAAACATCTTCCGGAATACCTTCCATTCCAAAGCCTCGATCTCCTCCTCAGGCTTCGTATTTTTGACCAATGTCCACCATTGATCAGCTTTACCCTCCATACGATAAGCCGCCAGGAGAACCTTCTCTTTTTCAGAGCATTGGAGGATGGAGAATTTCTTTTCAATGGAGTTGATCCATTGTTCAGCGATCATGGGATCGGATGATCCACTAAAAGTTGGAGGCCTTTGTCTCATGAAGCTTTCAATAGCGACTTGTTCTTTCTTAGGGGGGGTTGAACGTTCCTCTTGACCAGTGTTTCTATTCAAAACTTGAGTTAGCTGAGACAGAAGCGTGACAAAGTTCGCGATTCCCGCTCCCATTGGATTGGGCATCTCATAAGTACAATCATCACACTGATCTTCACAACGGTTGTTAGCCCAAGTTCTCCTATTACCGGCCATTGGCTGGAATTAAAGGAAATTTAGGGGTAACACATAAAGGGTAATCCAAAGACAAAAGTTTATGACTTATAAATAAACTTTAATCTCTTTAACTCATGAGTCTATAGGATTCAATCCAGGCTTTTCATGATCTTCCTTCTAACATATATTCTTAGGGGCGTTTTTCCCTTAATAAGGGTTCATACTAAGATTGTGAATTTATCAAAACATATCCCCCGGGAGTGTCGTAACCAAGAGGGCAGCAAGGCCCGTTGTCGTGCACCAGTTCCCGTTCGAGTCTAGCTCAAAGCGATGTTTTCGGGTTTTACCCCTAGGATACATCTGTTCCAGAGCCGCCTCTACCTGCTCGTATCCAGACAGGGATGCATTTGTTTGATAAACCACTTACTTAGTATTTTCCAAAACATAGGGATGTTTTTATTATGCTTAGTCTTGTATCTAAGGCTTTACTAGGGTTTCCTAATCCCAAAAATAACTAAACCTATCCTCTGATACCAACTATGACAACCCTACTTTTTATTACAACTTAATCATGCTTTATTACATAAAACTTCAATTGATCCAACAAAGAAGATCGAGAGGTTTAGTGTCTTTGGGGCTTAGGATCATTACATAAAAACTGTAAACTTGAAATACAACATCTTTATTGAAAACATCCTTTACATGACCACTACATTCCTTCGTACTTAGCATTGCATGGGATAACCTGAGGACATGCATAAGAAAAGGGTGAGCTATAAAGCCCAGTAAGGGAGTAAACAATGAATAACATGAGGAGTGAAATAAATGTTAGGCAGTAGGCATATCAATAGAGCATAATAGAAACATGAACATAAAGGCATGATAAAGCATGATGATCATAACATGGAAATGTGGCAACAACACTTAACATTGAATTAGCATGAGCCAAGGCTCATTGCACATGGAGCATGAGTAAACCCTCATTGCACTTGAAGCACGAGTAAACCCTCGTTGCACTTGAATTATCATGAGTAAACACTCATTGCACATGACGTATCATGATACTATACTTTACCCAATGCATTGGAGCGCTATAAAGGGCGCACCCTTCTTAAACATTTCATTTCATGCATAAGTGTGCCACATGGATCATAAAACATGGATTCATAAAACATAATCATTTCTTCCATGATAAAGGAAAGTGGAATTCATACATGAAACTTTATAATAAATATGTAAATGTGCATAAAGGTGAATACCCTTGATGGAGAAATGGGCATGGTATTCACTACACAAAGACATTGGCTTAGAAAATCGGTGCGATTTCGGCAGCGTAATGGCGTGACATAAGAATTCATAAAAAAGGTTGATGAGAGAGAAGGGGGTTCCTCATAATATTTACATGTAATGGACAGTAAGGAGATCATATATATACATGTCCCAACAATAGAAATGAAATTTAGATTCATGATACAAAAGTATTGCTTGAATGTAAAAGAAGAGAGAGAAGTTCCTTTCGGAATTCCGGCATAGTAACAGGTGTACATGGGAGGCATTTAATGAGAGAGAAAGGGTTCTCCCATCATTCAAACAATAAGAGGGCAGTATGGGGGAGGTGCGAAACCATACCCCAACATTCATAATTGAAATAAAAAGGGAAATACAACTTAAAGAAAATTGACAAAAAATGAGAAAGGAAGAAAACCCCTTACTTGGAAGTGTGCTTCCAAAGGCTAGAGAGAGGCTTGTGAGAGGCTTCTTGGGAGCTTGGGGCACCTTGAGAGGATTATAGAGAGAGTAGGGCAGAGGTTGGACGAACTTCAAGGGCTTTGAGTGAGGAGGAAGTGGGAGCTTGGGTGGGTTTATATAGGAAAGGTGAGAGAATTCTTTATTATTTAGGTTTGGGACCCCTTATATTAAAATAATCCAAACCACAAACCATCCCATGGTATTTGCCCATGGTTTCTGGAAAAGGAAAGAGGAAAACAATATTTTACAAGGCCAAGGTCAGAACTTATTAAAAAATTAGGGTTGCTTATGTGGAGGTGAGTCACACTCCCATGGAAATTAATTTAAAAAGGCAAAGTGTTGAATAAGTCTTGAGGGCTCCATTAATGCTTTGAAAAGTGAGTCAAACAAACCCAAAACCTCATTATTTTAATGATAAAACATATATTGGCCGAACATAAGGATTATGATATTTTATTACATCACCATTGGGTCATTATGATGTCATAAAACACATTATATATTTAAATGGTATTTAATTTTTACCCAAAAATTTGACTGTCTCAGAAAATTATGAAAAATTCACCGTTGGATAATTTCGACGTCCTGATTCCAAAAATAATATTTATTTTATCTAAATAATTTTCTAAATATGTGAATTTTCAATTTTAAAATAAAAACTGACATTTATAAAAAATTCACGGGTTTTGACAGAAATGGCTTTCAAACCTTAATAAGAATTTTAATTGCATTCATAAAATTATAAGATCATTTATATTTAATAAAAAATTAATTTAATATTAATAATAATATAAAAATATTATTTAATTCAAAAATCCATTAATTTAATAAAATATAATTCTTAATTAAATAATAACTAAAAACACCATTTGTACTTTTAAAAACTAATTACAATGTATCAAAAATGACTAGAAATTATATTCATTATTATATAAAAAAGTAATGTGATTGAACATGGTACTACTTATTTGTTACATAACCCCTTAAAATAGCCGCATAAGACCTAAGGGTAAGGTGTGCGATGGTGACAGACTCTTGGGGTTGCTCGGATAACATCGCTCGAGTGGTAATCTCTATCGACTTCCATTTTTCCCGTAGACGATCACGTTCGAGCTTGACTTGATGAAGCTCAGCTTGGGATTGGTCAAGGGCAAAGCCCAAAGACGCCACCTCCTTTCCGAGCTCCGACAAATGGGCTTCGTAAGGGGCAATTCTACTGGATGAGGCCATCGCTTCCTTTGTCTGAGTAGAAAATTGGTTCGTTAAAGCCTTATATTTAAACTACCCAGATGATCACTATTCAACGGCTATAAAAGTAACGGTCACAAATCTTAATGTAAAACTAAGGAAGTTGACATCTTATAAAATTTTTTTTTTCATAAAGAAACATTTCACTGGATCAAGAGGGATTTTCCATTAATGAAACATTGGGTCGTTACACAAACCATACTCTAATTCATGAATAGAACGTCCACGATTCCAACCGTACTAATGATACAAAGCATGTATGTTTGATGACCATGTATTAGGATTTCCTGGTAAACATGGGGTGTATAATTAAATTCATTGATTTTAAAAAATTTATATGATTTTTATAAATTTTGAATTAATTTTTGAGTCATTAATGAATAGTACATGACATATACCTCTCGGTTACACAACATGTATCTCTTGGTTACACATCGTGTATTGTTGTGTTATGAAACCAGACTCCCTGGAACCTTTGTATGAGATCATTGAATTTATTTCATTTATAAAATTAATAGATTTGATCATATTTATGATTATTGAAGAGGAAGAAGAATGATATTTCATCTTAGATTAACCAATGATTATACTATTTTTGAGAACTAATTATAAATGCATAAATCAATCGACAATATTAAATTAATTAAAAATATTTATGCATCATATCTAATCCGACTTATTGGTTCTGGTTATAGTAGAAGCATCAATTATTTCCCAAATTTTCAATTTTTTCATGATTGATGATTTATCTGATATTTACAAGATGATAAACATCATGATCAAATGTATTGAATCAAATAATATAGATAATCAATAAAATATGGAACCAAAGCCTATGATCATCTAATATTATTTATAATTAATTTATGATATTAAATAATTACCCTAATAGAAGTTATTTATTAATTGATGGATATGAAAATTGATCTACTTCATACAATTTTTTAATTGTAGGAACCATGAATAGATTTCCTCTATATGTGATCTGCGTGTGTTCCATGAATCATTGAACACTGCTATCGAAATCTTTAGGTTATGGCATGGTGGATCCTTCAATTTGCATTATTGACCTCTAATTTTCCTATTAATAACTTTAGTTAATGATTCTCTTTTATCTATTTAGACATGAGAGTAGTGGTGATGGAGGATCTCACTCCATTCTTGAGAGAATTCTCGGTGAGGGAGCTCTTTAGGTCTTTGATAGTATTCTCTCTAGATCTTATTATGCACAACACAAATGAATGGACTCTCTTAATTAAATATTATAATTTGATTTATGTACCACTAGGGATAAAATATATAATAGAAGAAGATCCTATTATTATTTATTTAATCCCTATAGATCCCCATTTCTATAATAACAATAATATTATTATTTATTTATATGATCAAGTATTTGGAATTAAAATTAAATAGTATTTATTGAAATAATATTCAATATATATTATTTCTCATCAGAACATTAAATAGGCAGTCCATCAATCCACAATATTTATTGCGTGTTAAATAATAACTATTTATTTAATAAATAAATATCACTACATTAATCTCCAGTAAATATATATTATATCAACAAAATAAAAAGTAAATATTAATTAAATATCCAACTAACATAATATTATCTCAAATAAATGGGGGTGAAATTTATGAGATCAATAAAAAAATAAATATTTAAACATGAATGTGAATAATATTAATTCAAAATTTTAAATAATAAATTATTATATTTTATATAAGTATGATTGTAGATACACTTACTATGTGACGGTTTATGCCTCATTCCCAATGAAATTAGGTGAACAGTACTAACGTCTAAGGATAGCATCTAGAAAAATGTTGAAGAACCAATAGGGAATGCATTTCATTAACCAATCAAGTAATGCCTCATATGGACACATACAGAGTAATATAATCCCTTTATCATGATATCTTTAATGTAAGAGGTTTCTTGCTACTTCCATCAACCTATGTGTATGATATCTCATTATATGAATTTTTTAAATCGAACATACCTTTGAACACCATGGTCGTGGATTTATTTAGGCTATATGATTTTTATAAAAGTTTAAGAGATGATATTTTATATTAAAGAACAAAAGAGAAAAAAATACTTTCTCGCATTATTTATTAAGGAAATATTACCTGTGATACACCCAACGTATCCTACCACGCCGTGAACATATGTCATCATGGATTTCTAAAATAATTACTAGTATGTGACTTATAACACACATTTATAATAACATAATATTATAAGAATCAATACACATATCTATGGATAGAAACATCTAGTGACACATATAAATGATGGTTTCCTAATGGTGGGTTTCATTCCAATAATATCATACATTTGATATTACCAAGGGTGTACACCATGAGAAAGTTACTCAATGTCCTACGAGTCTCCACCCATGACAACCTGTATCATTTGTGTCCCTAAAATGATTTATTTGAATGTTGAAAATATATTTAATAATATTTTTGTTGAACTTAAGGGCTCTCATCATTTTAGGGAACTTCTATGACCATTCAATTAGACATTTACTCTTAGGAAATTCTCAAATAATATGTTGTGTAGAAGAATTCTAATGATGTGATTAAGAGGTAATTAACAATCAATATAATGAAATGAAGTTATAATAATGTACATAGAATTTGATTTTTGGAAAGAAACTCAAACATCACTTCCTACTACTTTTATTCTACATGGAATCTTCATTAGTTTCAATTTCAGATGTCCTTCATATTTTTCCTTTTCATCTTTTAGGAGTAAACCTAGCAACACATTTTGATAATGTGGGATTCAGAAAAATGCATTTTAAAATGTCAAAAGTTTAATTTCCAATAACAAGTTAATATTATTGGGAAATATTTTATTGAAGGTGGGTAGAATATAATGCCCTGAAATGTTTTAGTATTTCCCAATTTAAATAATTTAATAGGTTGTTATGCACAAAACACAGTGTTTAAATGTGAATTGATGCACTATTAAAATATATTTATTTAAGATGTGACCATAATAACATAGATGTAAAATTGGACTGTATAAATAGGGATTAATAAATTTAGGAAATTATATAACCTACACATTTAAAAAATTCATTAGTTATCAACTAATTATTAATGAAAATAAAAACCATTTGAATGTAAAATAAATTATTTCTTTTGACGAACTATTTTAAGGAGCATAATTTTTTATTTAGAAATAAATTAAATAAATCAATTTTGGTGAATTATTTTAATGATATATATATATATATCTATAAATTTAATATTTTTCGTGACGTAATATAAGAGTACATTATGATTTATTCTTTAAATTATTATTTTTATAAAAATAAATTTCATCACGATTTATTAACATATATTAAAATTAATACAAACCAATTTTAGAAAAATAATTTTATAAAAATAATTTTTTATAAATTAGAATATAAGAAATTTCCTTCGATGGGTTTTTTTATTTCTATGAAAATTTTTATTCTTCGATATTTGGTGACTAATTCTGATTTTTATTAAAAATTGCCTTTTCATTTTAAGATTTTACTTATTTAAACATGTTTTAAAATTTTATTAAATTTAAAATTAGTTAAATAATATTATTATTAATCTAATATAGGTCATTATAATCAATTATATGACCTATTTTTATATAACAACTTTTATCCTTTTCAAATATTTTTCATCAGAAAACAATTTTTTATCATGTAAGTTTGTTTAATTTTAAATTAAGTTCTTCAACATATATGAATTGAATTCGTAAAATTGGATTGTGAATTTTGAATTAATATTATTTATATTATCAAATAATTTCAACATTATTCTATACCATAATGAATTGTGAATACAATTAAAATTAATTACCTCTGGTATGGTAAAATTTGGATTACTAGGGAAAATAATAAAAGAGAAGGGTTAAAAATGATCTTAAACATTTATAATTATTATTAGTTTAACCTATTTCAACCTTATATCATATATTTTCATAGAAGTTTTATTTTTAATCTTTATTTTATGTGATAAAATTTTAAATGATTTGTTATTTTAAAAAAATTCATGTGTGGGCTTCCCTCGCTTATAAAATGCCACTAACTCTACTCTCATCTTCACACATCAAAAAGAAATTGGTTCAAACAAGACCTACCCAAAACCCTTTCATAATTCCCTTGAATGTTCTTCGTGGTCTTATTTTTTTTCATAAACGCAACCAATGAATTAATTTTTGAAAACCAAAAGAGGTTCTCCAAAGAAGAGGTAATGTTTTTATAAGAGTATTTTTATTTTATTTCTTCCTACACCTCCATAAAATATAATTAAATAATGGTGTTATAAAAAATATTATATACCATATATATATATATGTAATTATATTAATTTTGTATGTTATATTGATCTCCTATTTCATTATATGGGAAATGAAACCGTCTATCTTATGTATAATGGTCAATAACCTCACGAAGGGAGGTGATTTATTATTAACTAAAACATTTCGTCGAATGTAATAAAGAATAAATTTAATGAATATATGTGATATATATGAAATTATCTTTATATATATATAATTAATTTACCAAACACTTTTTTCCTTTGACTCATTAAGGAAATGATACTGACACTTGTGCAAATGTACGACCTACGACCTATACAAAGTGATGTGATTCATTTCCATGTTAAAACATCAATGAAAATTATAAAAATATATCTAATAAATAAAAATATTATTTATAACATTAATATAATTATAGATATAATGAAACTATATACTATGTTCTTCATCTGGAACATTCACAACTAAACATGTCTGACAAAATAAGGAAACTAACACTAGAGACAATAGTAATAATGAGAGATTATAAACGAACAGGTGATAGGATGTTATAAAATAATCATATATGATATTATAAATATTAGTACGGTTCATTTATAAGTTATTAAAATATTATAAACCACTATAAAGGTGAATAAATAGCTCTCAAATAAAGGGAAGTGTAAAGGAGTGGATTTCATATCAATTTCTACTTTATTGAGTCTTAATTAGTATTATGAACCTAATTTATTTTTATGCTTCATATATATAAATTTTATATGAAATGAAGAAAATAAATAAAATTTAATGGTATTTTATATTTCAATTTTAAATATTTCATACAAGGGGTTTTTACATGATTTTTTCCAATTTGTAAAAAAATTTGAAATTCTATTTTTTCATTGGGTTATATTACTTCTTCATTTTCATTTATATTATAAGATTATGTGTTCAATGAATTTTTATTTTTTATTTTTTATTTAAAATTTATTTTTGAGGATTTAAAATTAACACACATAATGACTTCACTATTAAACTCTCACTTCAACATTATAATCTTTGTAAAAGTTTATTTTAGAATATTATTTTAATGGGGAATGTTTTTTCATGAATTTACATTGAATGAAATTAGTTGATAATTTTAAAATAAAACCATTTAATTTTCTTAATTTTTGGTTATTCATGATATTTTCATGAAATAGTACCATTTTCATCTCTTTAGTAGTTAAAATTATTGAGAATTTATTTTAAAGAATAATAAAATTTATCTCTATTTTTTTGAAAATCGTTTTTCTTTCAAATCCATGTTTTCAAAATATAATTTCAATACTTTTTTAAAAATCTATAACAATTAGTTACTAAAATAATTTTACAGATGTTGTAATTTAAATAAATCATTTTGAATTGAAAAGTTTTTTCATTTATTAAGAAATCACTTTTTGACTCCTCATATAAATATTTGAAAGGAATCATTATTTTAACATACTCGACATATACAAAATTTACATCCATAAAGAACACACAATGATTTAAATACTCCATTATAATTTGACAATTTTATTTTCAAAGAATCTCTTTTTTTCTAATATTCAGTAATTATTTTTTAATGTTTTTTTCAATGTCTATAAGATATTTCCCTCCAGAATGTTTTAAAAAAACATATTATTAGAATTTTAATTCATCAACGAAAAAAACATTTTAATTTACCTATTATATATTATTATATATTGATAACATGTTAATTCTTTCTCTAAGTGGTTAATTATTGGTTTGATCCTTGAATGTATTGACATTCTCATTTTTGTTAAATATGTTATTTGTAATGATTCCCTTGAATCATTCAATTTATTTTGGTCATTGGACATTGAATTTCACATATATATACATATTATTTATCATTTTTATGCTTCATTCTTAAATTTTATACCATTAATAGATATAGTTTTTGTTATGAAATCTATTTTATTAACCTATAAAATCTTGATAAATTTGAATTTCTTATTCAATATGGATATTTTTTGACAAGTCCTATTATTCATTAATAAAACTTATCATTTGTTATATGATGAATTTCATGTAATTATAGTGATGTGTGGGTCTAATAGTTATATATATCCTTGATTTTTTAATATGTTTCATGAGATTGACAATTAAACTATCATTAAATGGGTCTTGACCAAAAATTTTACATTGTCCCATGAAAGGTCTTGATGGTATATGAATCATGATGCATGAGATAATGACATCCGATATTAATAATTTCATTCATTAATAATTAATTTATTATTTTTTACATTATATTTTTAGTGATATTATCCATTTATGCATTTACTTCTCATGTTATTGATCAAATGGTTGTGTTCTCAGTAATTTACTTTGACATATTGATTATGCCTTATTCAATTATCTAGTTAAATATTAAATTGAATGTGTTTTCAATTATATACCTTTCTATATTTATTATGCTCTATTTTATGCTCAAGTTATTGATTAATTGGAATTTGTTCTATGTTATTTACCTTTATATATGGATGATTCTTTATTTACTCATGATAATTTCCACTGTACATAACCCTTACTAAGCATTTGAGTTGATGCTTGTTTTTTCATCCTCTCACATGAATCCAAGACATTCACTATGAATGATATGAAATGATATGATAGTTTGAATAATGATATAATCAAATAAATTATTTTGTAATTTTTGTTTTCAAATGTAATATGAGAATAATGTATTTATATTTTTACCAATACTAATAAAACTATTTTTCCATTAGGATCTGATCACTTGTATCTATAACTAATGTAGTAATGTTACCACAAAATCTTGGTTATGGGGGTTGAAGTCTTTTCATTTTACTAATGTTCCATTACGTAATATTCATTTTGATCATCCATTTTGTATTCAATTTATCCATTATTTTGTCTCTATATTTCTAAATTTTTCTATTTCAATATTCCAAAAATAATAGATTGTGTGTTGTAAATATTTTGTATTAAATAAAACACCTCCTCTTATTCTTATTCTGGAGTAATCACTACCGCAAAAGTGACAGATTTGAGTTTCATTATATAATAATTAAAAATTGTGTGTCTTCATTGTATTGGGTTTCTCATTTAAAACAATTAGAATTCAGTTGTTTTGGGTCTCTAGACCTTAATAAAGATCTTGTGTCAATTGAACCCCTCAATCCCTTATGAGGATGAAATGTTGGAACTCATATTGAGTTTTCAGGAAAATTTCATTATCAAATTGCTTTGAGTTTTATTCTAATTTAACTAATAATACTAGTTTAATTTTAATTTACCTCTTTATTATTGTAAAAAATTTATTAATTTTTTATAAAATAAAATTCTACCCATATTTCAATATTTCATTAATCAATAATTGGTATTAGAGAAAAAAATTAATTCGAAACCTTATCTCATTTAAAGAAACATCCATTAAGGATAGCCTATGCCTTTATCACCCATGGGGATCCAAAGGGACACTCAATGCAATGAGATCAATTATTTTATGGATTATATTATTTTTTTACAAAAAGCACATGCCAATATTAACACAATGTGTTGGATTTACCATTTGTAAAATCATAATGCATGGTTACACTCCCACTAAGGAATAAGAGGGAAAATGGAATACTAGAGATATTTAGAACATTGGGATTAATGGAAATTCCAACAATGCACTTTATTTTTGTGTTAGATAGGGATGGAATAAATTTTATATAAACATGTAAAACATGACATGAAATTTTAAAACTACCTGAAGTCACACATGAGGGTATAAAATTTTGAAGGACAGTAGACATGAAATTTATCATCAAGACTTTTAATGTTTTACCATTAATTTGATTCAACCTATTATCTGTATGTTTATTTATTTTGAAAAAAATTATTATAGAATGGAATTTATCAGTGATGTTCTTACTATAGATATTCTTGTGAAGAAGATATATAGGTTTTTCAATGTTCATAGTCACCAGGTTGTTGACCTTTGAAGAAGAAAATGATAACAACATCAGGTCGATTGAAGTAATAATTGGGCCACTCAGAACCTATGATATTACTATAAAGATGAAAGATGAAGAGGAATCCAAATAATTACACTAAAATAAGAAATTTGTCTTTATGAAATTAAAATATGAATCTTTTGGAAGTTATGTTAAATTGATCACTTATCAAAGACAATGAAAAAATTCATGAGGAATAATAAATCACATAATCAGGAAAAAAGGGGTAATTGATGTGGACAGGTAGAGAAAACATGATACGATCATAAGAAAAAGGGACATGCCAAATAAAGGTACCCCATATTCAAAATGAAGGTTATGGATGTGAATAAAAAAATAAATCCTTTCATGTTTCCACATGGATTTGTAGTGATAAATCCCTCTCCTCGATTGTGTCTAGTGGTAATAGTCATGGTCGAAATTGAAGTAAATGCTGATGTAAATTCTCCTATTCAATATTGTACTTAATGTTCATCAAGTATTTTAAATTAAGATGACATTAAATGTGATAGAGATCAAATATTGTATAGATTTTTTACAGAAATATCATTTCGTCAATATCACCTGAAATAAAATGTGTATTTAGACACCAAGTCCAATCCTTTTGGCTCTAACACCACTTTTTGTAACCGAAGACACCCTATGAGTGGTTTGAATCAAAGTATAACAAAAAGTAAATATTTATTTTACTTTTTTTTTCTTGTGTTTGATTGAACTATATCCAACCTATAAATCATTATTCTTTAATCAAAAAAACAAACACAAATATACAAAAAATTAAAGCATATACAAAACATAATGATTTTACATGGTCTGCCAAAAAGAGTTATATAAAAATAGAAATTCCATTAATTTTTTAATGATCTAAATACCTTAATATTCTCTAGTTATATGGATATAATAATTCATCCATGGTTACTGTGTTTTAGGTACACCTTATTTTTAGTTTTTAGGGTTCAGTCACACCTCACCCAAGGGACACTCTCTGTTTTTCACCTCCACACACTATGTTGATGATTGAATATATTAATTTATATAATTGAGGGTCTCTTTAATTTAATCATGGTAATACTTAAATGTTTGTATCTACATCACTATATAAATTCACATTAAAATTGAATATGATTAACCCTTATTTAAACCAGTTGAAATGAACACCATAGGAATGATAGTTGAGCATTTGTCTTCTTATAACTACAACAACACATTCAATCAGATGATTTTAATTCCATGATATAAATTATATTCAAAGGAAAATTTTATGTTATCTATCAAATATAGTAACGAAAAGACACCATTTCATAATCCTTATGAAATCAAAATATAAATTATGTGATGACATCAATATCATTCTACTTATTTTATTTTTATATATACAATTTTAATACGACTTTTTGATACCTTATTTGACCTACCAACTTCAGTAATAGAAATATGTACATCTATATTCATGTAAGAAACACAATAAGGGATTTACTTACATGATTCAACAATACAATCCCATATATTAAATGTTCTTATTCTCAAAACAACCTTTTATATAATACCTAGATTCTTGAAAAACCACTACATATCTCTTTCCACCTCCTTCATGAAAATGAGATCAGATGATATTTTCACTACTATTATATCTCCCCAAAATCTTTTCGCAAATCTTCATTCTGATATCCCATTACATACACTTATTCTTCATTACACTCTTCTAGTGAAGATCAATCTCCTTGAAATCTTTATAGATTTCATGGTATTGAAATTTATTTTAATAAATAGTTATTGAAACTTTTGGCCATAGAATATTTCATGTGTATCATGGAATCTATTAGTACATTCCAAAAATGATACATGAATATCACATAACATTCTACTCATGAGAAAATCACCTTCATCCTCACATAGATATTCCTTGTACATTGAACCTACCTCATGTGAGTAGTTTTTTATGGTTATTTGAAAAAAATGAAATAGATTTAGTTTTTATATATTTAAAAATGGGGTTTTCCAAATTGATGCATTCAATTTTTTTATATTTTATAAAATACATTGAGGGAACAAACCCATTTTCTACAAATAAATGACATGGAAATTGGGTTGAAGCAGGAAAAACATTTTTATATTTATAAATGTGTTTCACCTAATTGATGAATTAATTTTTATGTTTCGTACAAAAATTTATTTCATTACATAATATATTAAAGGCGATGAGGGGGTAATTTATTTACTTTATCACTATAAACGTAGACCCCCACTCCCCCTTTTCATAATTTATCAATTAATTATCTATAGTGTTGAGTTATAGTATGTAGAAGCTGTTTAGTGATAGATTTTTAAGATTTAAAAATATACCATGATTCATTTTAATGTATTTTCATGATTATTTATTATTTAATATTTAATTTATTAATTTAATCGATGAAATTTAATAATTAGTAATAATAATGTTTAATTATTTCATAATATGATGTTCTATATTACTGAAAATTATGGTTAATTCTTAATTAATAATTTGTTTAATATTAGTAATATTACTAGTTAAAAACAAAATATAGTTAGTATCTAATAAAAATATAATTTAGTGTTATTTTAATTAGTTAATAATTAAATTTCTAGAAATAGAAATTAAAGTCGTTTTTAACAATAATTTATAATAACTATTAATAATGTATTTTAATATTAATCTAAATAATTACTAACTAATATAATAATTTTAGAAATTATTTTAATTAATAATTTATCAATATTTATATAGTATGCGAACACTGGGAAATGGGTTTTGACTTTTTATCTCTCTCATTTCCACTAATGAGATTTTATCTAACTATTGTGTGTAGTAAGTCTAGTGTTTACTACACCAAACACAAGTTTCATTATATATTTTGAGGATCTAAATTCCAAGAGTAATATTTTTAAGAAAAAGAAATTTAAATAATATCAATCACCATTTAAAGATATATTTTCAATATTATTATGATTTTTTTGTCTATTTTATTAGATAATTGATTAAATTTAATATAATAATTATTGATAATAATTTACAATTACATAGTAATATTTTATTTAATATTAGTAATAACAATGGATATCAATTAATATTGGATAATAACTACTAATAATATATTTTACTGAAAATTTTAATTTGTTAAAAATTAGTTGTTTATAAATAGTTAATATAATGGTTAGTAACATTGATTTTTAATAACCAATAATAATGTAATTTTATATTATTTTTTTAGAAACAAATATAATAATTTACTATATTTTCATTAAATAATAGATTCTGAAAAAAAATTAATGTGGGACCTCTAGGTTATAGGGCATCACATTGGACAACTCTTGAGTTCGCTTGGGGAATTTTTCCCCCAACAATGTTGTTGGGATGTCAAGTGTTTACTATTATGGAATTACACAATGCAATATAATTAATTGTTATCAATTAGAAAATTAAAAGTTTATAATATATATATATATAAACTAAACACTATTTATAGTAAATAGTTTGTAAAAATAATTTTGTAATATGTACCAAAATTGGATTTTTTATATAGATTTATTGAAAAAATAATGCAAATTCATTTACGTGTATTTTATTTTGAATTATGGGATTGAAATATGTTTAGAAAATCAATGAATTTCTGATTTCCGATTCTTAGGGGGTGAAGTATACATTCACGTTGTGTACCATTATATAGAATAGAACTTGTTACCTTATCTTCATGATAAACACGATAGTATAATTTATCACCCACTCGTGGGGTTGGGATATTCTTTCTGAAGAACCTCCCCATGAAGATTCTGGTTTTGATGAGCCATGACATTGAAAAGATAGTCCATTTCAAGTTAAACATGATTCCTCACCTATTCTAATAGAAGATGATATGAATATTGAATATGAGCCATGAACAATTTCTGATTTATACTAGTAGACATGAGATCCAATTATTTTTTCAGGATATCTCAAGTATTCACCCAGTGTAGTGGATCCATGATCTTATCAGAGGTCATTTCATATTTCATCACCATTTATGACAGAGCCATCACATACCCAATCGATTAATTATAGGATGTCAGGCCCTTCCACTTACACATGTGACAATAGAAGGATTTTTTGGAGAACTATCACATATCATCATCCCATATGCATCATAGAAACCACCTTCGGATGAATCATAGGCAGATGAAGAACACTTATTCAATTTTTATATACATGAGGAAGATCCCCCACCATTTCAGTGTACTAAACAACATCAAGAAGAATAAGAGTCGTAATATAGGTGTCTCATTGAAACTATGGACATAGGAAAAGCACCCCTTCATAGACATGAATTAAAATTGATTATACTCGATGCATTTATATGGTTTAAATGACATAAATTTTATGTGATTTCATAGAATTCTCCATATATATGAAAATTTTCATATTATTCTATAGAAATTATTTAACACATATAATTTTATAAATATATTTAAAATATATCCGCTTCTAAATAATATTGAAATTATAGTTAATAGTATAAATTTTACCTTTATACTATTCATAATACTATAAATGTTTATCAAATCCATATGAATATAAGGATCATTCTACATCTATGTAAATATAATTGTTTTTTACAATTAAGATAATTACTATTAAAATTGGTTTTCTTAAATGTGATATATGTTATAACAGATGCATCTTTTCTTCTTTATGAACAGTGTTCAAGCCATCAACACAACAATTATCTGAAAATATTTAAAACCAAAACCCATCATTGTTTTTTTTAAAAATATACATGAATAAAAACTATTAAAAACTATTAAAAACTACATATATATATATATTATATTTGTGTTATATGATTCTTATATAACTATTGAAAAAACATGTTGATTAAATGTTTATGATGACAATAGTGGTGATGTGGTGCTTGAGAGATTGGTAGTTCCCAATGCTAGAACCATGCTAAATATGCTTGGATAATTTTAATGGACTAATTATGGAATAAAAAATCTTCAAATGTTTTCTATTGGGTTGATTTTACAAGTGGAGAGCCAATTAGAGATATCTAGAGACATACCATAAGTGACTTTCATGGAATTGTGGAATTATATATGCTATAAGATATATGAGGTGATGATTTCCTGGCCTCGCATAAGGGTAGTAAAAGCACAAAGAAGAATTTCATTAGGGTATCATTCCCATTTAATAATGGTTGTGTAAGGGTACATAATGCATATGATATTTTTCATAAGGGTATTTGTATAATTGTGTATAGGTATAGGCAGCTTGCGTAAGGGTAATGTGACATGTGATAGGGTAAGGTGACCTCAGTAAGGGTAAAGCGACTTACAAAGGTGTAATAGAAACTTTGTAAGGGTGTTTGGGAGTCCTAAACTGTTGAGGATAAGCGGCATCTGATCTCTTCCTTCTTCGATCCAATCTGGTTGCTTCAGTCCCTCAGATCATGAGTTTGTATCAAGATGAACCCACACACTGAGATGTAGTCTTCGTGTCTGGAAACACTGGTTTGACACCCTGAGGCACAACTGATGCTCGCTCATAGTCACTTCCAGGTCTATGACACATTGGTGATATCGCGGCAAATACGATGCAACCAGAATAATATCTCACATGATTTAAGTTGTGATACCCACTTGTCTACCATGATACACCCCGAAAACATTCAAGGAAGTGACATGATCATTCCATAATCATGCGACCGAACTGATATGACCATCATGAATCCACTGCAAGACCCAAGCTGCGAGCACTAGTTGATTTAACATGATCCCTCAATGAAAACTACTACAAAAAAAAAGGATTTTTTATCACTGAAAACTGGTTTTATCAGTTCTAAAAAAGCGATGTTAAGCTCAACACTGATAAAGGGGGGTTCCCTTTATCATCACTAAAAAGTAATGGATTAATGATCCCATTAACAGTGCTAAATAAGATCTGATAAAGTGATGATTTATATGTGTTTAAAAAGAACTGATAAATTCCCTGCCTACTGTATCATTAAATTCTATAGTAGCACACCCAAACAAGACCTGGAAAATATCATCATATAAACAAGTATACCCATTAAAAATCAACATATAATTTATAAGGTAATTACAGCAATAATACAGATACTACAAGTATACCCATACACCATTAACACATAATTCATAAATTCATTAAATACCTAAACAATTAAATTCAGAATTCATGTTATTGGGGGATGTTTGGTGGTTTTGGGTGGTTGTGCAAGGGTGGTAGGGGGTGTCCAGGGGGTGGGGGTGTCCTAGGGGCGAGGCTTTCCAAGGTGGTGTCCAGGGGGTGGGGGCAGTCTAAGTGAATGTGGGGGTGTCCATGGATTATGGGGTGGTGTCTAGGGGGTGGTGGTGACAGTCCATAGGGGTGGGGGTTTCTAGTGGGGTGAGGTTGTACAGGTGGTGTTGTGGTGTATTGGAGGGGTGGGGGCCATCTAGGGGGTGGGGGCTGTCTATGGGGTTTGGGATGTCTAGGGTGGGAGGTGGATGGGTGCCCAAGGGGTTGGGGGTGTCTTAGGGGGTGTCCATGGGTGGGTGGTGTCCAGGGGGATGGGGGAGGTCCATGTGGTTGGAGGCTGTCCATGTGGGGTGGGGTGGTGTCCTAGGTGTCGGGGTGGCTGTCTATTGGGGTGTGGGTGAAAAGGGGCGGGGGGTGTCTATGTGGTGGGTTGGTGTCTAGTAGGGGTGGGGGTGGCATAGTTGGTGGGGAAAATATAGGGGGTTGGGGGATGTCTAGGGGGAGGGGTGTTGTCCAGGGGGTGTGGTGGATGTCCATGGGGGTGAGCGTGTCCAGGGGTGGTGGGGGTGTCATTGTAGTGGGGTGGTGACTCGGAGGGGGGGGGGTCCAGGAGGTTCCGGGGTGTCCATGGTGGTTGTTAAGGTGGGGGGAGTCTGTGGGGGTGTCCAGGGGTGGGGTGGTGTCCAAGGGTTTTGGGGGGCATTCAAGGGGTTGGGGGTGTGTAGGGGGTGGCTGGGGGGTGGGGGGGTGTCCATGGGGTGGGGTGGTGTCCAAGGGGGGTGGGGTTGTCAAGGGGTGGGGGTGTCTAGGTGGTGGGGTGGTGTCTAGATGGGGTGGTGGCCATTCATGGGTGGGGGGATGTCCAGGGGTTTGAGTGTCCAGTTGATGGAGGGGTGTCCAAGGGGTGGGGGGGCTTTAATTGTTTTAATTAAATGAAATTCATTGATTATAAGATAACTGGTATTTTTAAAATTGTTTTGGAATAGTTTTAATTTTAATATTATGTGTTTCAATAGGAAAAAATGAATGAGTTTGGGGAAAATTTTAGAAAGGTGGGTTTTCGTACAACAATAGGTATTTTCCCTTAAAATTCTGTCCATTTTAAACAAAAGAGATACACTTTGAGTGATACCCTCAACACTATACCTCGGATTAAGGTGATGATCACTCATAAGCATCCGAAATGACCAATGAACAAATCTCCTAATGTATCAACACAATCTGAATGTGTTTGGTCAGTTTTCCATATGTTAGTTGTTGTTTTCGCATAAAAATCAGTCCATTTTAGTCAAAAGAGATACAATTTCAGTGATACTGGCCACACCATGCCTCATATGGAGGAAATGTTGACTCATAAACATAAAAAATGGCCCATGGAACATTCTTCTAATGTTTCCACACTATCAGAATGCGTTTGATAAGTTATCCATACGGCAGTTATTGTTTTCTCTTAAAATTCAGTCAGTTTTAAAAAAAGAGACACTTTTAGTGATACTAGAAACAACATGCCTCGGATTTTGGTATAGTTGACTCATACACCTAAACAATTTCCCATGTATAGTTATACTAAAGTATCAACACAATCAAAATGTGTTTGGTCATCTTTCCATACATCAGTTGTTGTTTTCATATAAAATTCGGCCAATTTTTAACAAAACAGAGATGCTTTGAGTGATTGAAGCCACATCATGCCTTTAATTGAGTATTGGATGAATATTACAGATATGAAATGACCCATGGAACGTTTTCCTAAAATATAAACACAATACCAATGTGTTTGGATGGTTTCCGTACATCAGTTGTTGTTTTCACATAAAATTCTGTCCATTTTAAACAAAAGATAGAAATTTAGAGAGATATCAGCCAAACCATGCCTCAAACTAAGGCATAACTGACATTTACACATCATAAATGACTCATAGACAATTATTATAATGTATCAACACAATCCAGATATGATTGGTCTGTTTTTCATACGTCAGTTGTTGTCTCCACTTAAAATTCTGTCTGTTTTAATCAAAAGAGAGACACATTTGGTGACACCAACCACACCATGCATCACATTGAGGTAGTGTTTAATATTACATTCACAAATTACCCATGGACCATTCCAATGATGTATCGACACAATAAAAATGTGTTTTTTCGGTTTTCCGTATGTTAGTTATTTCTTTCACTTAAAATTCTGTCCATTTTAAACAAAAAAGAGACACATTGAGTGATACCAACTACACCGTACCCAGGATTGAGTCATGGTTGACCTTTACAGATCCAAAATGATCTATGGAACAAATATCATAAAGTATCAGCACAATTATAATGTGTTTGGTCTATATTTTGTATGTCAGTTGTTGTTTTCACTTAATATTCTGTCCATTTTTAACAAATGAGAGACATATTCAGTGATACCGGCCACACCATGACTCGGATTGAAAAAGGGTTAACTCATAAACGTTAAAATGACCCATGTAACATTATACAATATTATCCACACAATCCAAATGGGTTTTTTTGGCTTTTGGAACATCAGTTGTTGTTTGCACATATTTTTTTCTCCATTTTAAACAAAAGAGAGAAACATTGAGTAATACCTGCCACACCATGCCTTGAATTGAGGTAGAGATGACCCATAAACATCAAAAATTACCCATGGACCATCCTCATAAATTATCAACACAATACAAATGTGTTTGGATAAGTATTCTATATGTCAATTTTTTTTTCTTCAAATTTTTTCCATTTTAAACAAAAGTGAGACACGTTGAGTGACACTGGGCACACCGTTCTTTGGATTGAGGCGGGGTTGACTCGTATAGGCCTTAAAGGACCCATGGACATTTCTCCTAATGTATAAACACAATAATAATGCGTTTAGTCAGATATGATGGTATTTTTGATATTTTTCTTGTTATTTTATCCAAAGCACAATGAAAAGTGGTAAATAATTTGTGCATGATGCTGGTGCATTTATCTGTTAAAATGAAAAAAATGACTCATTAGAGAAAAATCTATTATTTAATAAATATTTATATTTTCCTATGAACATTTACATAAAACAATGTTTCATCTTTTGATCTCCTTAACCCCACTCTAAAATGACCGCCAGTTGAACATATCGCCAAGTTAGATCTTCATGCTATTTGTGTGAAATCATAAATCAGGTATGAAGCCCTTCTAATTTATGAAAAAATCTATATTGTCTTGCGAATATAATGATTTTAGACAGTCAGATTAGTATTAAAAAATATATAAATATCTAATTAATAAATAATTTAAATGAAATATTTGATGTTTTGGAAAATACCTTTTCATGGATGCTAGTTTGTTGATAGAAAACGATCAATCTCATAAATTTGCAAACATAATAAATATTGTCATTATAAGTTGTTAGTTTTGGACACTTCAAAAACATTGACCATTATTAGAATATGTAACTTGTTTTGATATGTTTTTATATAGTGAAAATTTATTATATATACCCTGATACTTGTCCAAACATATTACATGCTCGAATCCTTATGGTGATCCCCTAGCCTCATTCATTAAAATATAATATAAATTATATAACATGATATTTAGACCTAATTCATAGGATGTAGTGTCTTACAGATTCACCAGCTTCATCATGTGTGGTCGGTTTGATGGATATCATTATGTTGAATCATGAAAATAAACTTTAGAGTATCCATGTTCCCCATAATTAGTAGACAATCTTTCCTAAACAAAAAAAAATGAATAAGTAATGATAGTAGTGAAAATGTAATTGATATTATTTAATCATAGAGTTTTACCCCTCCATGGTTGGTAATAGGAAGAGTTTGTCATCTTTAATCTTACATTCAAATGTTTTCAGCATGTTGTTCACTATTTCACCCCTTTTTAATTTCCCTATTTTCGTTAGTTGTATTAATGTGGAATGATGACAAAAGAGTCCAAATTTTGGCTCATGGGGAAATCCCTTCAACTTTTTTTCATATATACCCCTTTTAATAAAATAAATTTCACTTATTCATAAATAGAACATTATATTAGCTTTTATAAAATTTATTCATGAAAACATACATTATATATATATTTACACTTATGGCGTCTAGCCAACCATACTCATGGATCTCATTTACATTTTCAAAAGCAATGAAATCGTGAATTTCCTCTCTGTATATATCCTTTTCAAAAACAACTATATCAATACTACCACTTTTTATCATTGTATCCACATGAGTCTTCAGTGCTAGTAAATGTGGATAGAGAACATGCAGTGTTATTGTGATTTTGGATGGACTTTTGGATTGGTTGGTCGTACAGTTAGATGCTTTTTCACCCACATTTCTTTTCACCCCATTTCCTTTCTCCGTCTATAATAATATTCTTTGGTTTGTACAATTTTTTCATTATTTTTTAGAGGTTTACCTTGACAAAAATGGAAATAAATAACACTTTGGCTACATGTACACTTACAAGCTGTGAAAGATGTGCAATGAATGTCCCAATAGCCTTTTTGAATGTGTGAATATCATCATCATCATGTGGAATAGGTATCTCTGAATTTGTAAAATGATCTACAGTAATCATCAAATTCAGATGGTCATATGGAAGTGGTATATTATGTAGCTTTTCCTCAAGGATGTTGAACACTATTTCCCTCTCTAGATGGTTATATGTGGGTGTTGATAGATATAAATTACTGTAATTATCTCCCTGTAGAATATTAGTATAGGAAATGTATCAGTGTTTTTATGATTCACATTTCAGGGGAGGAATTTTTAGAATATTGATTACCATGAATAAGTGAGCTCTTTGATGGTAATGACTCACCTCAAAGTTGTTGGGGGTGGGGTGGGATCTTCACACGCTGGTTGTTCTGGAGTTGGGTCTTCTCCTTGCTTCTCGCCCATAAAGGTTTCTAGAAACACTCTCTACCATTGAAATCATTCTTCAACAGTTACTAGTCTTTCAATCATTTGTTTTATTACTTCATCTCTATCACCTCTTTGTTTTTTATTTCTAAAATGTACTCAGGGTGTCACCCAAAATCCCGCACCTTTGACATGACCAATTTTTTTTGGCTGCTTCAATGTCATCGATAATAGATTTTCATCATCTACAGAAGTATATGATTCATGTGACTGATGAATATTGGATAATAAGTAATTATTATTATGTAATAGATATTTTAAAAAATATTTTTATCGTGTCCTACTGACACATATTTCCCACAAGATTTGTGTGTTTTCATCTACTATCTTCCCTTCCTTATTCACACATGCCTCCTTCCACAGAACATGATGTGGGATGGAAGTTCCTTTGGCTTTAGACACATCAATCTACATATAAATATAGAATGGTAATTAGGATTTTGTTTACTGGAACATAATAAAACATCATTAAATTTAAAATACATACCATTTTCTTTTCAATTGAAGCATACCCCATCCTTACTTTATCCTTGGGGTTTGTTGGTTTTGATGCACGTTCCTTATTTTTAGTACTGAGTTTCTATTTTATAAATGAAATATTGACAATAAATTTTATGAATACACATATCCTCAACCAACGTATTATCATCCATAATGTATTTGAAACTTCTCACCCCCACGAAATCCAATAAATGCATTCCATGCTTGATGGGATATCAGGAGAGCATAGACAATGGGTGGTTGTGGGATTATTTTACCTTTGGAATATTTCATGTGACATTTTGTTAAAATAGTGTGAAAACCTCGATGAATCCTTCCTTTAAGCCTTAATACATAAATATTTTGATGATCATCTACTATAAATGTAATCTTCAAGTGATTAAGATGAGTAAGACACTATATAATTATTATTTTTCAGGTAAATTAATGAAATAATATCATAATATCGCCTTAATTTCTTCCCAGGTCACATCCTTCAGCCCGAAAAAAACATGGTGCCATGAATCTATGTCAATTGGCACGTGTTACTGAGGGACAATTCCAATGCAAATACTAATCATAATACTTTTGGGATTCACATTTTGACCTCATGCATTCCATCCGACACCAAATTTGATGCCTTTAATTTTCACCTTAAGATCATTGGCGAACACCATTATACTATGGCATACCTGTGTTTTCTAGGATGTCTGTCTTTCATCCTTAACCATTTTATTAATATCAACATCATCAATATGTTCATATTCAATGGTAGCAATGAAATGTTCAGTTGGTTGTTGGACCTCAACACTAGGAGAAACAATATGTTTAGAAACTTATTGTTGCTCTTCACTGTGCACAATAGAAGCCACAACAACAACAACAACAACTTGAGAGACCTACTCAGCCTCGAGGATAAGAGCACTAGAATGTGCAATAGTCTTTAACTAAAATTTTGGTTGAACAGTTAATTTAGATTACATAATTTTAGTAATTAAAATATAATAACATGAGATTACAAGATCCATTTTAAAAACAAAAAATAACCTGTTTATTTAACTCTTTTTATTTTTATCAATGGTTGAAGGGATTTTAAACCCCTATCGATTATAAAAATTTCACCATTGTGGTATCCTATAACATACAAAACATTATTTACATTGGTACTACTATGAAATGATTGCGACATACCACAGAATGTATCTCCCTCATCTGAAAATTCATCAGACCCATTAATATTTTTGAATGAAAACAGAACATTTGACCACTTTCACTTTACATGATTTGTAACATAAAATACTTGTACGACTTGTGATCGCATTATAATTTGTTTTTCGTTGAACCCATATTTACTATAATCAACTTCCAAAAATCCCAATAAATCTATTTTCACACCATTGTGGTTATCAAACCATTTGCATTGAAAAATTAGCAATTGGAATCTCTTATAATGCAACTCCGTTATTTGTTTGATAATTCCAATGTATGACGTATTGGAATAAATTGGATTTCTATCCTTACTACTAGAAACATGGATTTCTTTTTCAAGAATGTTTACTCCACTATTTTTCATGGTCCTTCCTTCATCATGTTCATCTATATAGTATGTCTAAATATTAATTAAATAACCATTGTAAGGTAATATATACACATGTGGTCCAATGGCTGTCTATCGATGTCTTTCTGAAATTGAATTCATATTTTTTTCTAACTACTTAAAAATATGGTCTCGAAACCATCATATAAACTGGTGATTATGTGTATTTGATATCCACTTATCATCCCTTGATGGATTCAACTACCTAATAATTTCATTTTAGGATTCAATATATGGAGAAACCTCCCATATATAATGTGAAACATAATATAGGTCATGCTTCTGATTTGTAATATTGATTGTCACAACATCTCTTCCAGAAATTCTCAAACCCTTAATTAATCCATTGTGATGAGATTTTGGGAGACCAATTCTTTCCACACCATACAAGTATTCGGTATAGAATTCAATTGATTCATCAATAATATATCACTCCACAATAAAACCCTCTGGACAACTTTGATTTTTGACACACCCTTTCAAAATCATCATATAGCATTTAACAGGGTACATCAATCTATTGTGCACTGAACCACAATGTCAAATCTCTCTTACCAAGTGAACTATTAAAAGAACTGTCACATCAGAGAATGATACCATGAAAGAACTTTTACAATTCACATAATATGATGAAAATTTCCCCTTCCATACATATTAGTTTTGTATCACACACCTACTATCGGTGGGGGATGCTAACCCTACATCCCAGAATATCACTACGTTAAAAGATAATGATATGAACCTAAAAAATAGGCATAATCATAGAACACTAATATAGCCTCAAAATTCATATAATTACATGTTGAATTACCCCAAAACACTAGTGGTCAATATATGAATTGAAAAACATAAATTAATGGATTTAATATAAATAGATAAATACAAGCCAACCAAAAATCGAAAATAATGTATGACCTACAAAAGAGGAGGAGTCAAATGTTGATTTAGTAATGGTATACACCTCAGTCTGTGTATCCAAATCTAATCTCTACCTTATTCTATACCACCAAGGGCTCAATGACATTTTCCATCTTCTGTATAAGACATGACATGTATGGGAAGATCCCTTGTAGGTATGATTATTACAATACTCAAAAGGACACCCAAAAAACCCCATACATAAAGCATCAATAGTATTCATGTCACTAAACGCATGTATTCCAAACACGATATGAGACATAATGATAACCACAAATATACAAAATATAATCATAAAAGGATCTGAGTCAAAAAAAATATCAACCACGGGTTGTTTTAGATCCCCCTAGGGTTTCAAAAAATGACTCAACCACTTCTCTACCATTATAGTTCATTTTGATTATGAGATATAACAAATTGATTTAAAATCCAATTATCTTAATATAAATTTATTCAAGGGATTATATATGATATTATAATATGTTTTAGAATTTATAAATGAGTTGATTAATAATTTCATGTTGTAAAAATCCATTTATGAATTGAAGCATGAATGTTTAATTTAAAATATATAGCTTGATAATAGAGATTGGTTTCATAAAAAAGGATAATCATTGTGTTCAAAAAGTATTACTAGGTGTGTAGTGGTATTTAGAATATTCTATTTCATTTCAATACTTTTTATTTGAAATAATTTCCCAACATTATACTCTATAAATACATGATTTTCAAAATACTAATCAATGTAACACATGGGTGAAGAAAACAACACAATTGGTACATGATCTATAGAAATAAATATATTATTTATATAAAAATTATTTTGAAAAAAAATATATTAGATATTTTTTAAATATTTGATAGGTGGGATTTTTCATTTATCCTTTAGCAATTAACATTTTGTACCTAATAATACAGCATTGTGCAATCCCATGATCGATTTCAGAAGGGGCCCACTCACACAACATTATTTTTTATTATCACTCTTCATAACTAAATAATATATGAATAAATAGATATATTAATATAGAAGATGGATGTGGTAGGTAATTTATTATATATATAAATATTAAAACTAAACAAAAAGATGAAGAAGGGAAACAAATATATTAGTGATGGAGCAATTTTTTTCTTAGTAGCTCGTGTTGATGTTGATGTTGTTATTAAATATAGAGACCAACCACATAACTCAAATACTTACAATTGAATTTTTATTATCCTAATCAAACCCTCAACATGTAGTGAAATACTCCCTCACATCATCACTACAATGATACCTATTTAAAATGAAATGACTAATTCACTCGGTAAAACATTTATAGGGTGAAGACTACCCAAATAAAGAGAAATGTAGGACATACCTAGAGTAGATGGAACCCGTGATGGAGGGAGATAAGAAGCCTCGAGTGGTCAGGGATCCTTCTACACTACGTCAGGAGAGGATTGAGTGACCACTAGAGGGGGAGATGCATAGGAGGAGCTGCCAACAATTGAAAATGGAGGAGTAGGGTCCCACAAGGAGGAGGAGAAGTAGGGTTTACAGGGAGGAGGTTTTAATTAAGGGGTTTAAGGGGGATGATAAATAGTAGGATGTGGATTAGGGCTAGCGGTAGAGGATTGATGAAGAGAAGATTGAGGGGGGAGGGGAGTTGTCGTAGGGGTACAGTACCACGAGAGCTTGAGGGCATGATAAACAGAGGATATTGTGCACACAATTTTATAAAATAGTAATATAATTTTATCAGTGCTAGAAAATAAATGAGAAAGAGAACCATTATTAGTTATTTTCTAGCACTGATAAAGTGAGCCTTTATTAGTGATTTTTTGGTGCTAATAAAACACACACTTTCTGAGCGCTAAAATTTTAGTGCTGATAATGGGGTCCTATATCAGTGCAGATTAAGAATCCCTTTATCACTGCTCAAAATGTCTAGATAAAGAGACCCTTTATTAAAACCATTTTATAAAAGATAAGGGGGTTCTTTATCTATGCTATAAAATCACTGATAAAGTAAAAATTTAAAATCTCATTTAATTTACACTAATACAGATCTACAGTAATCAGTGCTTTTTTCTTCACCCTGATAAAATGAGGTTCTTCCGTTTCCCATATTTGTAGAAGTGAATCATAAAGGACGTCACATGATCATTCTTTGATCATGTGACCAAACCAAGGATGATGGTCGAAGGTGTCGCAAGTCATTTAATGAATGTGAACCCTATATGTCTCCATGTATTTTCATTTTATTTAACTCGAAAATCATAGGGCCACATAATGAATTGAAGTGAGACATCAAGAAGCCCCCCAGAAACGATCATATCATCCTAAACGCACTCCCCGCATACCCTCAGTGTGATGGTGGAGACCAATGTAAGACCATATATGTATGATGTCTCACAATCCTTTCATACAGCCATGGAAGTGGATCCATCGAAAGGTAGAATCTGCGTGGCACCTACATCATCCAAGACAAATGGAGAGGATGCACGACCCATAGGTTATGCACCTTATCCATGAAAGCATACACCTTCCCTGGTATATATGGACTCAATAGTCAGACCAACTCACGGAGAGACAGTCCATCATAAGACCCATTCAAGATCATGCGAGTAGCTGGTCTTCAACAGTCATGCGAGACCCCAGAGAGGCACTATATGAAGAAAGCCCATATTAATGCGGACTGGGATGTATACTTTATATGTGTTATTGAGGTCCATCACGTGATATTTTTAGATCATGAAGCTTCATGATTGATCATGAAAACATGGAGTGCATGATAACACACGTGAAGAACATTCTAAACACCCCCCACCTCATGACCACCTATTGCATGACTCGGTCTATGACCATGCGGGAAGCCCCTATGACTTGCGATGTATACATGTGGTCTTATAAGTGGCTACCATAATGTGGAATATCCCCACTTAATCCCCTAGTGTGAACATAAACATTGAGGGTATGATCCCTATGGGCCACACACCCCTCACCAGGCGATGCATGACCATAGCCATTCAAGTGGTTGTTTTTTGATACACTACCGCCGCATATCACCATCAGGCTGATCACAAGACTGTTACTGCAGACATGTGAGTGTGTGGGGGAACAAGAATCAAGTGGATCCTTTGAATTAGGTTCCCCTTACACATGAATGTGGCCTTGGCACACCCATGAATCTATGAGCAGACCCTTCTAATAGGCATGCATCATTTACTATGCTAGTATTTTCGATCTAAAACACAAGACATAATCCCATAAAATATTTTCATGAATAAATTCAAGCGAGTGAAAAACCTTGAGTGTGTCCATGAGGACCCACCATGTGTATTGTTTAAGGACGCGGGATCTCCAGACCCTTCTATGGTCTCACAATTTTCTTAGAAATCATAGGACATGCCATGTTGACTGCAAGACAAGCCTTAAACTAGTCAGGTAGGCTTCGTGAAAATATTTCTACATGTCTCTGTGGTGGTGTGATGACCCATATGGAATGCTATATCGATTAGGTTACACTTCCTTGACATATGCACATTGTCACAAGACAAACTCTTGACAAGCTAGGATGACCTTGAGAAGAATTCATTGATGTGTTGGAAGAATCATGAAACTATTCAGGGGCATATTCATATTGACATGCGATATCCAGAGGAATGGACCCCATACATGTCCGCCTCTACACATGGAATTCCCCGAGTATGCCTGGGAAACCCTGTGGTTCCGTAAAGACAAACATGCTGAATTTTCTATGACATTCATGCATACTGTACACATGAACCATATTGCTCATGTGATAAATTGTCATAAAATTGAGTAAATATCCTTTACATCACTCATTAAATCTCGCATGACTCATGAACTCCCTAAAATAAAAAAAAGGGGATTAAAAGGATTGAGGAAAGGGAAACTCAAAATCAGTTAATGACATGCAATACACCCAAGACATCCACATTGCCTCTTCGCAAGACCACTTGGAATGTCATCTAGACATGCATGTTTTAGTCATGTGAATATCTTATAGATAATGTGTGATACCTCATACATGTCCACCTTAGTCATGGAAATCATCTGGGACTTGATGGTCTATCTTTTCAAAGGCATTTGAGGCATGTTGATTGATCAAGAAGTCATTCTAAAATGTGTTTACTATGCCAGATTAGTTCCGCAACATACCAACCATACAATAAATAAATTCCTAGTATATGACAGTGACATGTTATGAAAAACACTTATGACATGTACCATTTGTATGGAAGACCTACTTGTAATCATGACTTGTGGACCCTGGCTAAGAATCCTCAGCCACATTCCGCTTCTATAAAGGATGTGTCCCTGATGAGATGGGATCATGAATTCATGAAACCATACTAATTCCATACTCTCAGACATACCATTTTGATCATCACTACCTCTCTTTGATTTTCTAGAGGATAATGATTTAGTGCACCAATCACCGGTAGCTTCAGAGTGTAATCCCCAACCAATGAATCAATATGACTACACCAATCATGGGTAGCCGCGGAGTGTAAGCCTTGATCGTTCACATAATATAATATGTCTCAACCTAAAGGGAATCTATTTCAGTAGAAGCCCGTATAATTTTTGAAAACAGAGGGATGTCCATAACTTATCAAATCAAGATCACATACATTATCCTATCAACAGATTAAGGAAAATATGAACTATCAGAAATATGATTCCTTCCTTAATTGGGAAATGTAAGAAGCCTTCATAAGGCCTGAGCTGTAATGGTTATCCTATTTGGTGGAAGTCTATTTTTATTCCAATTACTCCTATATTATGGGATTAAATTCTTCCATAAGACAATATTTTTTTATCCATCAGTGGTTGAGAAGAGGAACCATGCACGAGTATCATTCTATGTATAAGCCATGATCATGCTATAAATTACCTCAGACCCATCAGTGGGATTGAAATACACTAAACTAGAATGAAAATGATTCACTCTATATCTAGGATACGTAGAAATACTTCTTAAGGATAGATCCTGATACCATATCTTCCATGAGATGGATGATCATTCCTCTCAAATGGAAACTTTGTTTTGTAATCCCCATGCATATATGCTCTCATGAAATGTGTCTAATCTACCATTATCTCTTGTTTCACATATTTATAAGGGATCATGCGCACTTAGAGGTTGGAAGTGATCATACTAATGGCATGATAGGAACCCCCCTCCCCCAATATAGGATTTTCACTTTTGGTACATTAGTCTAATTATCTCACATATCCTCACATGGGGCTACATTCAAACAAAAAAGAAATCTAGGGTACCCTTATATTGATATGTCCCACCATGGACCTCTATTGTTTTATCACTCACAACACTGATGCCCATATCTAAAACTATATAGAATATAATTCTTGTAATAAATAAGTTACACAGGACACCACATTTAGGATCAAGCCCAATATTCAAATCATTATCATATGACGTTAAACTGCATGGATTGGTCTAGTCATACGACCTTAAATTACATCAAATAAACTATGTGTAATTTCATAAAATCTATCATGGGAAATATAGGATTCCTTGTAGTAGTTTAATATTGTTTCCGAAATCCCATTTTCCAAGACAACAACCAACTCCCTAGAAATCAATATCCTCCATAGTACTATAGTATGGAAGTTGTCTAAAGAATAATAATTAAATAAGATTTCTATAAGGAACCAATAATACATAGAATATGTTCCCTATTGGTACATGTTCATAATCCAGTCATTGATAGGGGTAACCAGTCCCATATTGGTTCTAAGTAAGGATTTCATGAACATTTCTTAATTCTATAAGAGAGTCGTGCAAAAGAAAACAATTCCCCCACCAAAGGGTGTGATGATTCCAACCTCCCATCCACTTGAACAATGTGATTAACAAAGTGTCGATGGCCCTAAAAACCTAGACAATCTCCAATTTTTGGATAAAAGGTCTGTATTTAGCTATGGATGAGTGAACAATTGGTAGTTTTATGGAAATGTGGAAAAGGAAATGCGATGAGTGGAACCCATTCCATGACACGTTTTAGGAAAAAAGTGGTTTACCCGATGTGAATTACTTTAACTGTGTCATCCCTTTAACGATTCAAAAGGGGTTTATTGTCTAGTGCCCATCAGGTCAAATTATGTTCCGATCATTTTACAATGAACTCATTTAACCTAACAAGTTTCATTTAACCACACAGATCCTCATTGGAAAAGAAGGGATTGTCTCTTTACCTTTTTTTATCATACATGTACTTTTATATATGAAGATGCAATGAAAAGGTTCATGTTTCATCCCTACATAACATTTCAAGATCCCTTGTATTTGAAATGAATTCATACAATGTACTTATGGATCCTAAGATCACTGGACAAGCTGCTTTGATCCTGAGGCATTGATGTACATTTTAACCAACATAATGCTTCTTTCATCAGTTAGTTAACATCCTAGGTTGGGAGTACCACATCAACATCTCTATCTTGACTCTAGAATCAGCCAATTAAGTCCTTCAGAGGATGGGTTCTCACTAACAATCATTCTAATGAAAGGCCACAGGAGAGAAAGCGACCCTTATTGGCACACTCAACTACTTCAGGAACCTGCCAATGGAAGGCAGAGACATACACCTTACCTATGTCTGAGAGGTAATGTAGGATCATCAAAATAAAAAATCAATGACCCACGGGCTGCATAGTAGTTATCCACTACATTCTAATAATCAACACAGATATGCATCTATGATCTCGCAATGGGATGAAGAGGAGGTTGTGCCTACACCAACAATCGAGGTTGGGTCACACAACCAGAGAGAATGCTTGGGGTAACCAAACAATTTATCTCTAGAAAAGAGTCATATCCCTACTACTTCTGATCTTAATGAGGTCTACTAATGTGTCTCAATGGTGTCCATGGATCAATCCCAAATCACTACTACTCAGGAGCCTCAAACATCATCTAAGCTAACTGAAATGTCTATGGTGTCCTAGGGAATACCCCAACCCACAGGGATGAGGGACTTTTTACCATATTTTACACAAGGATCACCTTCTTCATTTGATCCAACACACAAAATGGAATCATAGGTACCTACACCCAAATGGTACATCAGGAACCAATCAATTAAATGAGAATATCTATTAGTTAGTGGCACCAGCCTGCTTGTGTTTTGGTCAATATGATATCAGTCATATATAGAGACTACAAATTGGATTCGTGTGAGCATACTTATAAAAGGGTACAATCACACTCTCCAATTGTTATATGGGTCACAATAGTTTTTCATACCACCTAAAAATGTCATAAAATCTCATCAGTATCCACCACCCATCTACAGAAGGTGTTATTGATCTTACATATATTCAAATGTTATAGGTTCATGTATCATCTGGATAATGGAATTAGAAAATTCAGTATATGTGGTACACATTAGAATGCCCATCATCATTTACTCATTATGAATCCAACATCAGAATGGGTGTCTTCATGGATTAAACCAGTCATTCCCTTGAGGATGACAAGGTAGTTTCCATAAAAAAATATATCCCTCGACTCCAAATATATAATAGTATCATCTGGGACCTAATACTAGGAATACTCATAAAGTCCCTTCCTTATGATAATGCGGCAGAGTAAATCTATAAAATACATTCTTACAATGAAGTTCCCCAGCCCACATGGATGGATGATTTTTTAATATTTTTAATCCCCTCTTATTGTGAAATGAAAACATGTTTACCTCTCACCCCAACCCTCTAGGATGGGAGAACCTCTATATTTTCCACCACCATATTAGGGTAATTTTGAAAACCCTCCAACATAATGTGCCTCTACAAAATCAACCATAGAGTTAGAATATTTTAATAAACGAGATGAATCTGCATAATCTATGACCCCCAAATCTACACCATACTCCAACGGATCAACAGAGATCGGGACAATGTACCCCAGACTCTAGACTCATCCAAACACCCACACCAATGGTGGAACATGCATCATGTGGGAGAAGCAGTCTAGTCACCCCACTAATGAATATAGATATAGAAATGTGTGTTCTTTTTATCCAAACATGTTCTAGGTTATTTTGATTATTCCATGTATAATGGATTGATATAGATCTCGGTGGAATGAATTCTACGTGGGGTGGGGTTTATAGGAAATGAACATTATTTCCCCAACCATCGACATATTCGGTACACCAAAGGATGTCACCTGTACTTTAAATACTATCATCAAGTATCGATGGACATGAGAATATTAGAACCACCAACACCTGAATCCCCACTCTAGTAACCTACTCACTCTGAATAGGATGCTCCAATTTTGTAGTGGATCATTAGTCACCCACCTCCCAAGGATATGATACCTAATTTCAAATCAATATTGAAGAAACTATATTCCTTCAAAGTGGAGCATGTCTTTAAATATTTTGATTCTTCCATGAAAAATGGTTTGATGAAACTCCCAACTATGAGAGATCTACATGAGGCAGATTAGGTAGGCCATAAAAACTATCACTCCTACCGTAGGCATCTTCGGATCATAATAGGGAACATATTTATCTTCAAGGATCTGTTCGAGGAACATGTTTCCATAGGACTGATAGAGTTGGAAGATCCTAAAACTCATGAAATATGCACAAGAGTTGTCCATGCTCTTTAAAAAGGACACCCCATGATAGGTTGACCATCTTCATCCTCACCACAGGACATTAGATAGCACAGAGTGTCCCATACCCAAAAATAAAGTTGGAAAATTCATCATCACATCATTACATTAAATTGAACTAAGTGTCTTGTAAAGAACAATAAACTATTCAAATTCATCCTGGCCACATGAAGATAAACTATAAAGAAGTTCATCATTATCATAAATTTTTCAAAAAATGGATAGTGACATCATATTATGATGTCAAATAGTATGGATTGTTTCCATACAGCATGACGTTAAACAACCCGGACATCATCAAGATGGCATTACATTAAACTTCATGGAAATCATCCCTACTAAAACATTTGAAACTACACATTTATTCTAGAACATCATTTGGATTTATTCACCTTTTTAATGTTATATATAGGGATGCCCTGATCCAATACCTTTGTCCAGCCACCATACGATGTAAAATGATTCAATCCTACAATCCATTTCCTCTAAATTGAGAAATGAACCCTTTAGATTCCTTATTTATCTCACCATGAATACCACACACAAGATTAGGAATTTTTTATGGGTTTCCACACACAAAACAAATCATGGAGGATTGCGATAAGCTCAATTTTTCCCTGAATGAAGGAGAAATAAGGTATAACATTATTCCTCATTACATGAAGATAATCTACATGGTTGATTTACCTTACATGAAATAAAACTATATTCTCCTATGGATCTTGCCTGAGAAGAACACCATTTCTTGTATCTGTCTCCTACCACATGAGCATTCCATGAACAACATATAGTTTGACTCCAATATTTATGGGATACATAGTGACATCTAAGAACTTTGTTTTTGGGCCCAGACACATGCCATCCATGGAAACCTATGAAATTAATGGGTCTTTATGGTACCTTTTAATTTTGGATTATAGTAGGCCATGTGATACATATCTACATGGTCGTATTCCCCCTTTTTTATCCTTACCATAAAACATTAAACTACATCATCTCTCAAAGAACATTGTATGGATCGATTCATGTCATTACAAGATACTTAGTGATTCCTGAACCCCTTCTTCTAGGCCTAACCATAGAATTATATACCATTAATATTGGGTGATCATATTTCCTATCCACATGACATAGAATTGCATGGGTGCCCAACTCCCCTTCACATTCACGTTGGATGATCCATCATCCTTGCCGAATGATGTTAAACTGCACAGTTGATGTCCTTTCTGCATGTTGTAAAGCATACCTTTTCTTTTAGAACTACATATAGATTGATTCTCATTTCCTATAGGATATATAGGGATTCTATGATCCTATATCTTGGTTCATCCACTACATGATAAAAAATGCATTTCTCATATCCCCTTTCTTTCTACATATGTTCAATTGGAAGATCCGTGTCGTTACTTGTTTCTCAGACCAAGCATAGCTTACATGAGCTTAGTAATTGTGGAAAAAAGCCTTTTTCTCACACGAAAGAAATAAGATATTAGACAATAAACGGCGTATCATGGGTCCTTACCTCATGATGTTAAACTGCATGCAGAATTCATGAACTATGTATAGCTTGATTCCAACACATATAGGATATATCGGGATGCTTGGATCCCCAATCATAGGACTAAATGCATCAATCAATGAAAATAATTCCCACCTCTATGTATGTATTAATCTTGCATATAACATTTCCCAACAAAGAACAACATGTTGTTTGATTCTCATTCTCTTGAGATACGTAGTGACGCCCATACTTCCCCTTCCATTCCAAACCACAATATGATCACAATTTGCATCAGCACACCTTCATCTTTTCCACATGAAGTTAAACAAAATGGTACTCGATGAACTTTGTTTTGTTTTATTCTCATTCTCATGAGATATGTAGAGATTCCCAAACATCCACTTTTGGAACCAACCTCAATATGATCTCAATTCAAGATGGGTCAACTCCATCCTTACCAGATGATGATAAAAAACATGGATGTAGGTCCTTAACAAATGATTCTAAAATGAAAGAAATTACATCCTTATCGCATAATATTAAACTACACATAGGCATGTCTCTACTACATAATAATAAATTGTGTAGACCATCCCCCATTTTTCATTCCTTATCAAATGACCATAAGAGAAAAAACACTACCAACCAGAGTACAAGGTGATTCTACCATCTTTTTAAATCAACTTAGTCCATCAAACACATTTCACATCTTGTATGCCTCTGATTACCACAATCCATTCATGTCCCTTGGAAAAGGGAATAGAGATCACTCGGTTGTCCTTTGTACCAAACCCAAAGGGCAGAAACCCACCAACCAGTGACATCATAGTTCGAAATAAAGGTGCTCCTAATTCTAGTGAGCCCGATGTAACTATAGTAGAACCCAGAACCCCATTATGATTTAGGTTATTCCATTAATGATTATCCCATATCATCCATCATGATATAAGGATCTCATTTCATCTTTTACTATATTCCCTCCATCTTCTCAGAAGAATGTTTGAGTACTTTAGACCCCATGTATCCTAATGATACACTTTTGAATCATCTCCCATGCATTGTCCATGCAATTCATGACACTAAACTACATATTCATTGTTAAATGTTTTACGACCTTAAACTCTATCCAATGGTGTTCTTAATCACACGACCATAAACAACCCACAAAAGAGATACAAAACTAATTGGGGAAAAAACTGTAAAAGAATAATTAAGAAAAAGTCGAGTCTCCACCAACAAATGTATCCATTCTCAGAGTTTAGAAAATAATTAGGATGAAAATGAATAGGGTATAAAGATTATAGAGTCTATTATATAGCCCTTGTAAAATCCAAGCAATGATCTATGGACCCCATAATATAAGAAGAAATTAGAGAAATTATTATTCACCTCTCATCATCGTGAGAATATGATGGACAGATAGTGGTGATAATTTTAGGGTTCTTGAAACCTTCATGGATCTTACATTTTTCACACATCCCACTTCAGGATGTAACCATCTCAGTTCATCACAAACCTATCATTTCCCTTAAATAAGAAAATATATCTCTTATCTCTACCATGATACCTACATAGAAGGTCACCGACCCACCGACTAGAGATATCTTGGCCAAATATAAAAGAATTTCTGATTATTGTGACCATGACGTCATGGCAGCTGAACATAGTACCCCATTATGTTTTATGATATCGCTGATGTAACTAACCCATACATTCCTCGTGACCTGAGAACCTTGGATTGTGATTTACAATTAATATATCAGGATATACAAGAAAATATGATATCCTATACTTTGTATCACCATGTTTTGTACCCTTTCTCGAGGACATAATATAACCATTCATTCTTGAACATTTTCTTAGCCACAACTCATTATTAGAAACCATGAGGCATGGGGTATGAGATTTTTAATTTGAGATAAATTACCATATGGTTCCTAAACCTATCCTAGATATCCTTCCTTCCATAGTCAACTCCATCATGTTGTTTCTTCAATCTTTGAAATTATTTCATATCCCAATTAAAGAAGTAGTGATCAACATTGAATTTCCAGGCTATCGATGAATAATGGATTTAACATGCCAACTAAAAGAAACCCCTCATTGCATAATATGAACATAAATTCCCGGTGAGCCCACACAACGTTAATGTGGAACTGAAGGTCTTCTAATGTCATGGGACATACCGATCATGTATGCTCCATCACATATTCAAAGACTCGACCAATTTGGTTTTTATTTATATCACTTATACACCAACTATCCAGGTGGGCATGGCATCCTTATTATATCATCTGTACACATTCCACTTCAATAAATCATCAATATCCCTTGGAAATGATTGGAGATAACATTTTCATGGAAATTCTATCGATTAATTAGGGATTTAAATCTTTGAATAAAGGCATATCCTTTTTATCATAAAGGAACTCTAATCTACATGTCCCTAGTAGCACATTGTATGAACTCAGCAATGCATTTCACTTTCAGTCATCCCAAGTCTATGAGTCCGATATTCCATAAAATTCATAGTGGTAGGACATTAAACTACATGGAATCCCAAATTTCCAATCTAGAATACCATAATCTACAGTATAATGAAGGTCCAAGCTAGAATAACATAAAATATTGTATGATGAAGGTTTGAGCTATAAAACCCTAAAATACAGTACTCCTAAGTTCTGAGCTCAATGACCATCATCTACAACATAATAATATAATAGATTACTGAACCGTAAAACAAAAAAAAGACATGATACTCACTGATGTGAAAAAACCAATAAGGGTATCTTGAGAAAGAGTCGAGCTTCTTCATGATGGACATGCACGTTGTGTGATCTGGGAAATATTTAGCATATATAAAATGAAAGAGGTATCAAATCACATCAGGTTAAAAACAAGATATAATGTGGTCTGTGAAAAATCCATGTCCACACCTTATAATTCTTCCTCCATATTGAGATTAGGAAAAATTTAGGGCAAAATAAGTGATGATATATAAAGCTTGTGGGACCCATCATATGGCCTTAATATAAATAAAGTTATTCTTGCTATTTCCCCAAATATAAGATGAAGTTAAATCATTAAATATTTTTGGATGATACCATATACATATTTTCTTCATAAATTAGATGATTTCATGTTTACTGTAGCTGGTTCATCAATGAAGAACATCATATCAGTCAGAATTCATGAACATTCATCAAATAAAACCTTATGGGAAGTTAGAGAATAAATCAAGAAAGTTGAATATATTTTGTATTACATATAATGGATAAGCAAAATGGATGTCTTGATCAACATATCCACTAAGACATTGTTTTATACCATGAATTTTATCACAAAATATAGAAAGTTCACCTCCTATATATGAGCTAGATCAATATAAGTGAATTATTCATAGATTTCTATATCAAAAAAACATTTTTCCTTATGAAGGACCTTGATCTTCATAATAGCATTATTCAGAACTATGTGTGTCTTGATTACCATACTCATGGGATTCATATAGACATCCAATTATTTTACTTCGGATACATCCACCCAATCCCAATTCACGGTATCCATTCCACATTTCAAATCTACCTCATGTGTTGGATTTAGATAAGCAGTTGTGGCTAGATTTATCATCATTATTGCCCTTGAGATCTCCCCATACTTACCTGGTACAAATATTTTTAGGGAGTTTGTGGCCATGGATTATCAAATATTAAGATATATGAAAAAATGGTCAATGTTTACATTAGAATCATATTCGTTGGTTCTGAATAATCTAATTCTATGTTTGGGTATTTAGTAGCACTAATATTTTTGAATTTCCTACTTTTTATGTGAGAGATCTATGAACTATTCCAAATGATGGATTAATACATGAAGGATGTAAAACATAATGGAATAGGTTTTAAAGATATATACCTTGGACATGATATTCTACAATTAATTTCATTATTAGTATATAAGAGTTTCTATTGCCACCCAAGTCATAAAATATGAATAGCTCACCATCCAAATAGGCCGATTTAACCAAGGCTGATGTGGGACCAGGTTGACCACTCCCATTAAAGATAGCATGAGCTGACGGGTGGACCAACAATTGAGTATATCTACCTCAAGACACCTGGCATGTAAGTGTATAGGGCCTTATATGCTCAAGACCATAAGAATTCATGAATATCTAGGCCGAAGCCTGCTTGTTGAAGGCGATGCATATGGTATGGTTGCTGACCCCATTGCTGGATTAAGAAGACAACATCCACCGAATAGAATTTATATTAAAGATTGAGGATCCTAGAGAAATTGATGTGGTATGATACATTTCTATAGGGAGAATATCTAGGATGACTAATCAATACACAAGATGATCTGCTTCATACGATCTCATCCTCCACTAAACCTAGACATTCGCTTCAATACCGTCGATTTCATGTTGAAATCATGATGAACCTACACACTAATTGGTCGTCTTAAACCTCTCAATGTAATGGTTTAACATCTTCACGCTCACTCAATGCTCGCTCAACGTCACTGCCATGTCTTCAGAACTCTGCTACATCATTCTAAATCCGATGTCACGAAATGGATTACTCATGATATCTATGTTGTGAGCCCTAATGGTATCACATGAGACTCCTTGACAACATTAGAAGCTATAACATGATCAATAAATGAACATGTGATGGAACCAAGATGACTAGCATGAAGACACTACAAGACCCAAGCTATGAGAACCCGTTGATTCCACATGTACCCTCTAAAATGATCAAGGGTTTCAAATGATCATTCTTTGATGATGCAACTACACCAAGGACGAAGGATTAAGGTCCTTCAAGTAGTTTTATGACCAAAACCCCTTCCACATACACATATTTTTTGTAATATTAAACTCTAAATTATTATGTTCACACGATGAAATGAAGGGAATCAAAGGCATCACATTATTGAGTGATGTTATCAGGTGATGATATCTTCACCGCATCCTCTAGTACACGTGCCCCTCATCATGAGAAATGAATCAAGAGGGTTGAACTCACACATCCAATATAAACCCCTCCCCATCTAGAAAAATACATGAAAGGGGGTGGGATAAGAGAGCTTTGGAATATAATGGGTAGTGGAGAGAAAACGTTAGGGGAACATAGTCACCAGTCGTTGTCATTATGGATCACCTCTAGGTAATAAAAAGAGGTCCCTCCTACAAGAATCTTCTATAGTATGTCTTCAGAATAACCCATCATGTGATCTTCAAATAATCACATGATCACATACTAGTAACTTGCGAATTCTCACAGGACCACCTTCAGGACCTCCACTCATATCACACAATAACATGAGAGATGCAACCTCATGCGACACAATAATGAGTTATATCCATACTGATGCACATGGACATTTTCTAGTGAACATTTATACCCTAATATGGTGAATACCACAGGCATCCTTATCCAGTAGTGATATGAAAAATCCCCCTAGACAAGATCATCTCAGCCCTCGATCATTCCATATAGATCCTCAATGTGATAGTGGAGACCATCAGAGGACCCTCTATAGAGGATATATCACTATTCATGCATGGGTCCTTAGATGTTCCTACATCAAAAGGTAACATCCATGTGGGTACCTTCTCTATTAATGAAATTTTTAAGGGATGTGTGACACACAGGTCATGCACTTTATAAATGAAATTGTATGAATTTCCCCAAAATATGACGAATCAATAAGCAACCCCTCTCATTGTATGGATGTCCATTGAAAATCCCATTTAAGGTCGTGCATGTTTTGGAAATAAAATGGGAATTTTCATGAGAGACCCCGATAGGCTCAGTATGAAGAAAACCATTGGCTATATGGAATGGGACACAACCCACATATGTTTTCATGAGGTCCATCTCATGATATTTTATAGATCATGAACTCAAAATGTTGATCATGAGAACATGCAGTGAACTCTCACACATGTGAATACATAGATACAAATACCTCAGTGCATGACCACACAGCCTATCACAAGACCTTATCTAACACTATGTGAGAAGCCACAATATCCTGCAACGTCTACATGGAACCTTAAAAGTGTATTCCTTGACATAGAAGATCCCAAAATACTACCCTAGCATGAAGAACAACATTGAAAGTATGTTCCCCACATGCCATGCACCTCTCACTAGATGATGCATGCCTTTACCCCGGCATGTGGATATGTTTTGACAGAAAACCCCCGTGTATCACCACCAGGTTGATCACAAGACTACGACTTATGTCATGTGATTGTGTGGGAGAACAAAAATCATGTAGAACCTTTTAATAGGGTTCCCCATAAACATGAATGAGACCTTGAAATACTTGATAATCCATGAGATGATCCTTCTAATAGGTATGGATCATTTCCTAAGAAAGTGTTGTCCATCTACAACACATGGCATAATCCCCTCATACATGTGCATGTAGCATTCAAACAAGTTCAAAACCTTGAGAATGTTTGTGAGGCCCATCCATGAGTATTGATTAAGAACACATGATCACAAGAACCATTGATGGTCTTGTGATTTCCTTAGAAAACATTTTACATGCTATGTTGATCATAATAAACCACTCAAAAAATTCACTCATTCCTCATCGATGGTCTCGTGATTGCCTTAGAAAACATTTTACATGCTATGTTGACCGTAATGCATCACTCAAAAAATTCACTCATGCATCATAAAAACCTTACGACATGTCAACATGATCATTCGATGACCCGTAGTTAAAGCTGGATTGATTAGGAAACACCCCCTTGACACATCCGTATTGTCACTAGAAAAACTCAAGACAATCTAGGATGACCATGAAAAGGATTTTTTGATGTGTTGTAAGAACCATGCTACTATCTGGGGACATGTACATATTGGCATGCAATAGCCTAAGTACAGGACACCATATATGTCCACCTCACCACATTGAAGCCCCCAAGAATGTTCAGGATAACCTATGGTTCAGTAAAGAAAATCATACATACTTTTACATGACATTCTTACATACTCTCCATGTGAAAAAAATTGTTTTTGTGAAGTATCGTACAAAAATCAAGTGAATATCCTTAAATCACTCATTTAATCTAGCACGACTGATGACATTAATAATATAAAATAAATGATATCGAAAGGTAGGTGTTGATAGGTAATCGATGCCATTGACGGATGTGTGATGCATCTAATATGTCCACAATGCATCCCCACCTGATCATTTAACATGTCAATCATACATTTAGGTTTTGTTCATGTGAAGCACCGATGGATTATATGCAAGACTACTGAAATGTCCACATAGGTCATGTGGAAATCATGAAAGTGATTCTTCATCCATTCAAAGGCATTTGAGGCATGCTGGTTTATCAGGACGTCATCCTAAAATGTGTATACTAATCCATATTGGTGCCCCAACATACCAAGTATACAATCAAGACTTTTCCAATAGACAGAGGAGACATGTCTGAAAAGGCCTTGTCAAATGTATACAATTTATGATAGACCTACATAGACTCATGTTATGTGAAACATAGCTAATAATCCTCTTACACATTCCCATTTTACCAAGGAAGTGTCCTTGATGTGTTGGGATCATGCATTCATGAAACCCTACTACTGTCATGTTCTCGCATAGACCATCCATGTCATCACCAATTCTCTTTAATCCTCGACAGGATAAAGAATTATTACACCAATAATGAGAAGACATAGAGTTTAACACCTAACTAATGAAATGACATGAGTGAACCAATCAAAGGGAACCATAAATTATAATCCTCGAACATCAACATAATGTTATATTTTCCCACAAATATGAAATCTTTTTAATATAATCCACTATAATTTGTAAACCCCGAGGATTTCCATAATATCTCCAAGCATGATCACATACCTTTTTCTGTTAGCATGTTAAGGTACATATGAACTATGAGAACACTAATTCCCTCCCTAACCGAGATACGTAGGAAGCCTTTCTATGGCCCGAGTTTCAATGGGCATCCACATTGGATTATGTCCCTTCAAATTTCAATTGATCAATGATTATAAGATTAAATCCTATCATCAGAATATCATTCATGTTCAACCATCTGCATATGATAATATGACACGTCTATGAGCATAATTTTATATAAAAACCATAATCATGCTCTCAGGTTCCTCCGACACATCCGTGGGATTGAGATAGACTGAACTACGAAGACTCAGATTCCCTCTATATATGGGATACATTGGAAGAATTCCTAAGGCATGATCCCTATACCATGTCTTCCATGATATGGGTTATCATCCTTCAAGAAGGGAAACATTAATGTGTATGCATTGTGTAGATATGATCTTAAAAAATGCTTGAAATATAATACTATCTATTGTTTCTCACACAAATAATTGATCATGTGGGATTAGAGGTCAGTTATGTTCATAAAAATTGGAAGATTAAAATCCCCACAAAATGGGATATTCACTTTTGAGACATATTTGTAATTACATCTCATCTCTATTCAATGGGATATATTCTAAATGAAGTAATCTAGGGCATCCCCATATGCATATGTCTCTCCTCGGGTATCATTTTTCGTATCTCTCATGAAACTGATGGCCAACTCTACAACTATGTATAATTTGGTTCTTATAGTAAGCATGATACATAGGACACCTCCTTGAGGATTGATCTTGATATTCACATCCTTACTATATGAAGTTAAAATGCATAGATGGGTCTAGTCATATGACCTTAAACAATTTCAAATGACATATATGGGATTTGATTCATATTTTCACAAGATACATAAATCTCTTCATAATGGTTTAATCCCATTTCATCAATCCCATTTCGAAGACACCGACCATCTCCCTTGAAAACCATAAACTCCAATGTACTTGTGTATGTCCATTGTGAAAAGTATCATAATTAAGAAAGAGAATGATAGAGGACCCATGTCATATACAAAATGATCTATATCAATACATGTTCACAATACATTCATTAAAATAGGAGTAACCAGTCATGTATCCTGTCCTATAAAGAATTTCATGAACACATCCTAAATCTATAAGAGATTCCCAGAGTGGGAAATAATTTTACACCAATGGATTTTATGAGCCTAGCCACCCATCCTATTGAACAATGCGAGTCCCCAAGAGTAAGTAGGCCTAAAAACTAGATACCTGTTGGAAATTAGAAAGAAGTTCCTTACTCAGCTATGGATAATGGAACTATTATGAGTTTCAAGGAAAAGTGGTAATGGTAACGCAATGAGGGAAACCCATTCCACACCTTGTTTTCCAATAAAACTTCTACAAAGGTAAGTACATATTTTATATTTGTATTGTTTTATTTAAGAAGTATCCATGAAATAATTAATATGATATTCAATTATATTAGGTTTTTATAAATACATGGAGGTCCCTACACTATGGTGGAAAAGGCTACACCATAGTAGCCATGCGTGAATACAATAGAATCTCTTAAAAGGATCGTATATATCCAAAAAATATGTGAACATGAATGATAATTATTAAATGGTGGGTCAAACACATTTAATGAAGGCTTATTATTATGGTACACGATGATTTAAAATATTATGACCATGATCATAATGGGCGAACATTCAGTTTTCTATATTTTTAGATATTGGTATACTGGCAGGAAGATGTGTAAATTATTAGGAATTTATATCATTCAGATATATCCATCTAGTTAAAAACTGAGAGAAATTGAAAATAGTGGAGTCATTTATGAATCTTAAAATGTTATTTATTTCACATGTCATACATTCTATATAATATAAAGACAATATTTTACACATTTGATATCTATTTGTAGAAGAAAACATGAGGATATAATTTATTTAAGAAATCTAAAAGGTAAAGAGATCTCTACATAGAGAAAAAATTCCATATTTGATTCTCATAGAGAATGTATAGTTTACTCAAGTTATGGGATGGAAGGATTGAATATTTGAAAACAATTTAAGACTATTTGAATGTATAAATGTTGTTTATTGTGCCTATAATATTGAATGATTTGTTACCGATCTATTATAAAAAGAAGAAGTTACTACATCAATGTAATTTCAAAAGATGTAAAGAAAAAACCTACTGAGTAATGAGTAGAAAATATATATACAATGATGTATAATCTCTATGCTAGTGATGTAAGGCCCCGACCTCCGGTATCCTGGAGCTGGTGCTCTAGTTATGGTGTTTAATTTATTTCATACAAATGAAACAAAAAATTTACACATCATAAACATTCAGAAGGAACTTTCAGGTTTAGATCCTATAAAATCAGAGTCAACCTCTTTACTTTTCCTTATGAAGCCATGATAAAAACCCGAAACTTGGAAAAACTCTTTCCATCTGATGAGAATTCATCAAAAACGTAGAGTGATCATTGAAACACTTAGTAAGGGGTTTTGAAGGTACTTAAAACCATCTTTTGAAAACTACTTTTGAAATGAATTCTCCATAATTAAAATAATTATTTAATGAAAAAAAAATCAAGACAAAGCAAAGGTTGAATGTAATATAGTTAAAGAACATCATACATATGAAAAAGAACACTTAGATGAAAAAACAAAAAAAAGTAAACATACTAGCATAAAATGGCCCGGGTTTTACTAAGTAAATTGGGGATAAACAGGCATGGTGTGCAAGTAACTATCACCAGACTTGTGCAATAGCTCATCCTCTACAACATTATAAAAAAAATGCACATCATGAAATGATAAATGCAATGAAACATTTTTAATAAGATACTGGAAAAGAAAAATGGTCATGCATTAATATTGCCTCATTATATGCCATGTGTATTTTAAATCTGATACTCATAGGTATTGGATCAACAACCAAGGAAGATCCTCTAGGCAGAAACTAATCATTTTTTTGGTCAAACAATATGATATGCATGCTGAAGGACTCATGATATTATTGTCAAGGCCTTGTGCCATGACCTAGGGGTAGATAACTCAAAATGACTATCTCAAGAACTATCGATGCATTGAGGTGCTTAATTTCACCGGTCTCCAACCCACAGAGCTTACTTTAACCAGTCCCCAACCTGGAGGGCTTTCTTTTAACCAGACCCCATTCCGGTTGTCCAACACATTTCTCACATGTTGATAGGGTCTGATATTCAAGGTGTCCCATACCACTTTGAGTTTTGGATTAAAACTCAAAGCGTTCGAGCAGCGGGTCAAATAACACAAATGCACACACATAGGGTCCTTAGACACGGGCCCTATGTGGGCCCTGTTCCATCCTTATGCCACGTGTGCACCGCGGGCCTCACACACTGGCCCACGTGCGTCCAGATGAACCTGCTAGCGCCTTGGGTATTGACACCCCATACGCACCTGGGGACACCGACGGTTGGTACCTCAAGTCCCTAGGGGGGGTCGATCTTGGCCTTGAGGGCTTGTCCCCTAAGGTATGCCCTTTCCCTAGCTGGGTCCCATCCCAATTTTTATCAAAAATATATTTAGATTTACAAAATAACTAGTATAAGTTTACTTAGTTCAAAATAGAGTGTAAGATAAATATTTGTTAAAAGTGAGTAAATATATAAAAAAACAAATAGTTTTTCCTTAAATACCCTTTCCAGCTTATAAAAAATATTTTACGTTTTGCTATAAATCATTTAAAAGATACACCTTCCATTAAAAAACATTATATGTATATTATGATTTTTAGGATACACCATTATTTGTTTCATAAAAAACATTTAAATGACCAATAGTTTCCTTAATTCTAAAATAAATATTTTTACAGACCAAGAATTATTATAGATACACTTTAAACATATTTTTCATATAAATAATACTATGTTTTCAAAAAATATAGGTATCCATCGAGGTTTTGTAAAAACAAAAGATTTATTTTTCAATAATACTCTTTATTTTAATACATTGATTTTTTTGTGGAAATTATCATAAAAATATTTTGGTACTCGAAATATCCTAAATTTGTAAGAGCATAAAAAAACAAGTTCTCAGATAAGCGTTATCAATGGAAAACCAAAGTTGTTTTAAAAACCCAACGGTCATATATATAATGGTCATAATTACTTAAAGGACCATTATAAAAACAGGGGGAACAGTGCTTTACATCTCCAAAACACCTGACCCTAGGTGGATGACTCTCCTTATTCCATTAGTGTTGGGTTCGTATGCTGTGCTTCCGGCGATTATATTTTTCACATTGGTGGACTCAGAAGATAACAACTATCCGATTACTCGAGTTGTGATCCTCAGTAGACTTTTGGTGGCCATGTTAGGTCTTGTGCATGGTGTTTTCAGTTAGTTGGGTCGTGTTGTAATGTATCATTTTAATATTTACCAATTCACTTTGTTTTTCATATATTTGGTTTCAATTCATTTATTAGTATAAAAAAACAACCATTGAAAGCAGGAGACATCATTATCATTGCTCACGTAATCACGTTTATAAATACTAGGGCGTCACATTATCCCCATCTTAAATGAATTGCATCCTCGAAATTCAATTGGTGTACATACAATGACTTATTCACATGACATCCCAGACACCCTTGGTGTTGTCCCTCTACCTTCACCGCCCACAGAAGAAGGTACTATTCATGTCTATTCCTAGGGCAGAACAAAGCTTGTGGGACTCCTCTTCACAAAAACATTATTGGAAAAAATTGATCATGGTTAATACCAATCTCCCATTTGATATAGGTGGTTTTCCAGAGATCAGCACGAGTGACATCAAGATTTGCGACATCCTCTTGGACTTGGTTCCTAAAGATCTCTCGAACCACGTCATACGAGAAGTATTAGATGAAAGATTCGAATTCGCAGAGGTCCCCAAGCAGGCTGAAACACAGGATTTGGTACATAAAGATTGCACGGAAATCCAAATCCTTTGCAGCTTCTCTGAAGGCTGTGAAGGCCAACCATTTTTTTCTTGGTGAGACACAGGATGAGTCCCTCGTAGCAGTTCCCTTTCTTTTTATAATTCTCGAACATTGCATTGGCCATTTGGTTATACACAAATTCCGACCCCCGGAAGATTCGAAGGACATTTAAGCTTTTCAATATTTCATAGTGTGTTTTTCAAATGATCCGTAAGTTAACAAAAGGTTGGTAACTTGTTGAGAATTAATTTTCTACAATAGTATCTATGATCTTTGTAGGGAGAGTCAAGAGTCTAGGAGTGATTCACTGGCTTTCCATTTGATAATTTTAAAAACAAACCCTACTTAGTAAAACATCATTATTGGTTTTGTGTTGTCTTAATTTACCAGGGATGCCAAAACTATTCCTTTGATACCAACAGTAAGGCCCCCACCTCTGGTAGCCTATTTATGGTGCTCTAGTTATGATGTGTAATTTATTTCATACAAACAAAACAAACAATTTACACATCATAACCCTTCAGGAGGAGATATCTCGTTTAAATCATGGAGAATCAGAGTCAACCGCTTTACTTCTCTCTTATGTAGCCAATATCAATACCCAAAAATTTGTAAAACTCTATCAACCTGAAGAGAATTTAGCAAAAACTTATGGTGAGCATTGAAATATTCAGTAAGGGGTTTTGATGGTACTTAAACCCATCTTTTGAAAACTACACCTGAAATTACTTTTCCATACTTAAAATAATTATTTAAAGGAATAGAATATCAAGAAAAAGAAAATGTTGATTGTAATATAATTAATGAACTTCATACATATGCAAAAGAACACTTAGTTGAGAAACACAAAAAAAAATTTAAACATACTAGAATAAAATGGAATGGGTTTTATTAAATATAGTGGGCATAAACAAGAATAGTGTGAAAGTAACTAGCACCAGATTCGCGCAATAGAACATCCTCTACAACATATAAAAAAAGCACATCATGACATTATAAATGGAATTCAACATTTGTAATAAGATACTGGAAGATAAATTTGGTCCATCATTAGCATTGCCTCATTATATGCCATGTGTATTTTAGATCTAATACTCATAGTTATTGGATCTATTACCAAGGATGTTCCTCTAGGATGAAACTAATCATTTTGTTGGTCGTATGCTAAGAAATGTGTTTTGAAGGACTCGTGATCTCTATGTCTCAGCCTTGTGCCATGACCTAGGGGTAGATAACCCAAATTGACTATCTCGAGAACTATTGATGCATTGAGGAGCTTACATTCACCGGTCTCCAACCCGGAGGGCTTACTTTAACCAGTCCCCAACTTGGAGGGATTTCTTTTGACCAGACCCAAATCCAGTAGTCCAACACATTTCTCACATGGTGATAGGGTCTGATATTCAATGTGTCCCATACGATTTTGAATATCTAATTTTATTTATATATCATATTAGCCATGGTGTCCCATACCAATTTTGGTAATTTAGTTTTTAATTTTTTAACAAGACAAGTCATATGCATGTACTAGGTGAAATAATAAATATTATGATTAATGAAACCATTGTATGAGTGGCTTGTAATTATAATATGTGAAAAATATTATGAAATTATGGAAATTAATAACCAAATGAATACACAAAATAAGGTATACATGATTTACAAGTTAATATGGAAATATGGAATACATGTTTTAGTAATCATTTTACTTCATTGGGTGATCACCAGAGTATGATAAATAATAGAATTTTCTTCAAGTGATGACAAATGATAACTCTTTTAAAAATTATTATTTCATGGAAACAAATTATATAAAGAAAAAACTTGTCATTAGTGAGGGTGTTAACCATGATATTGACCCTGCAACTAAACAATAACCTATTTAACCACTTATAAACACTTCAGCATGTTCAGAATAAAGTAAAAAAAGGATGGTATATGATAAAGCCATGAATTCTTAGTTCTTTAATTTAAAATAGACAGAGCCACATTCTTTTAAAAACATAAATTACATCAATGGTATAAGGAGTATGGATACTAAATTAAACATTCCAGTAATGTATGCTCATATATAAAACACATACAACATTAGGCAAACACTTAATACCATAGATGTGTTAGATCATCAATTAAATCCCAATAATTGAACTTGAAAATAGGGTTTATTATGTAAGAAACCGTATAAACAAGCACATATAGGGAAAAATATGGTTTTAAAACTATATCATAAATGCACTTGAACCAAAGACCTAGTTTGCATCAAATATATCATGCATAGATATATGTTCAAAGAAAACTGATTTGTATTGAAGAACATACACTTTTATTAAAAGGATATAGATAAACCAATAAGGTATAATGATCATGCAATGTTAGGAATTGATTTAAATAATGGTTTTTTCAAAAGTATAATTCCTAATATTAAATAATAAATTATATGGAAATATTTGAAATAAATTTTGGATTGGTTACCTATATATGTGTGCATACATAAAAACTCGAATATATATATATATATATGTTATATAATAGTTTTTATTTAGAGAAAAATCATTCACAACAACAGTTAAATAAATACTTGACTAAACAGTAATAAAAACAATCTCGTGGGAATTCCATAAACTGGGAGAGTTAATTACATATATATAAACATATTATATCGCATGGATTATATAAACCATAATGAAAGGAAACAAAAATCCTTAAATTCTTTTTGGGAAGAATAATATATACCATTTCCTAATCCTTACTTCAAAGGAGGAGAGAAACAATGCCTCTGCCTTGTATATATAAGTTTATATATATATACATAGCATATAACTGGGTATATGCAGGGTGTTTTTTGGGATTCAAAATATAAGAAGGTGGGGTATCCCTTATATTTGTAGACATGATGGAAAACATCCTTTGAAGCCCTCTGTTTTCATAGATTTGTTTGCCTGGACAGTTACAAAACTGAAAATATAGGCTGTATATACATCTGAATTTATGTATATGTATATATACCGAAGAGCATGGGTCAGTTTGAAGGGAAAAAACTTAAACATGGCACCCATACCTTGCTGCGGAGGACACTCGGATCATAGGAGCCTACTGGTTAAGCTGGACAGACCGTGAGCAGATCGGGTGTCCAAGGGGTGGGGGTCGTGGGAAGAGGGTTTATATAAAGGTTTTTCAGTGTACATTAAGGAACCCGATCCAGAATTTAGGTCGATCCTACGATGTCCAAGGTAGGTGGGGTGCGCGAGGTCAAGCGGAACAGTGGGGAAAGAGGTGACAGTGACATCTTGGGTGAGCCATGGCTAGCAGCAGGGACCCCTTCGTGAGTTTGTAGATGATAGAAAAATGCGGGATGAAAAAAAATGACAAACAAGATTCAATTATGGTGAGATCTGACGGCTCGGGATGAAGAGAGTGTTTCAAAATCAACAATGGCTGGGATTAGATCATGCGAGAGATTGGGAAGTCACGGAGTAGGCAGGGAAGATCGCGTGGTTAAAAAGGTTCGGACTGCTGAGATCGATGTAGTAGTCGATCAAACACTCCTGATCGCACGGAGCACATCCCACATCGAAACAAAACGCTGTCGAGTTGTGGCTTAAAACTCAAAGCGTTCGAGCAGCGTGTCAATTAACACAAACACACACACATGGGCCTTACAAACGTTCCCCATTAGGTCTTTGGAACAACCTTACGCCGCATGAGCACCGTGTGCCTTACACATGGGCCCACGTGCGTCCATATGAACCTGCATGCGCCTTGGGTCTTGACACACAATATGCACCTCGAGACCCCGATGGTCGGTACCTTGGGTCCCTAGGGGACTCAGTCTTGGCCTTGAAGGCTTTTCCCCTAAGGTATTCCCTTGGCATGGCTGGGTCCCATCCAAATATTTATCAATAATATATTTAGATTTACAAAATAACCAGTATAAGTTTACATACTTCAAAATAGAGTTTAAAATAAATATTTGTAAAAAGTGATTCAATATATAAAAAAACAATTAGTTTTAAAATAAAACCCCTTTCTAGCTAATAATAATTATTTTACGTCTTGCTATAAATCATTTAAAAGATAAACCTTCCATACAAAACCATTATATGTATATTAGGATCTTTAGGATACACCATTATTTGTTTCATAAAATTCTTTTAAATGACCAATAATTTCTTTAATTCATAAATAAATATTTTTAGAGACCATGAATTATTACAGATACCCTTTAAACATATTTCTCATAAAAATAATACTACGTATTCAAAAAATAAAAGTATACATCAGGGTTTTGTAAAAACAAAAGATTTATTTGTCAATAATACTATTTATTTTAAAACATTGATTTTTTGTGGAAAATATCTTAGACATATTTTTGTACTCGAAATATCATAAAATTGTAAGAGCATAAAAACATGTTCTCAGATAGACTTTATCAATGGAAACCCAAGGTTGTTTTAAAAACCAAATGGTCATATATATAACGATCATAATTACTTAAAGGACCAATATAAAAACAGGGGGTATGGTGCTTTACATATCCAAAACACCTGACCCTAGGTGGATGGCTCTATTTATTCCATTAGTGTTGGGTTCATGTGTTGTGGTTCAGGAGATTATATTTTTCACATTGAATGACCCGGAAGATGACGACTATCCGATTACTCGAGTTGTGATACTCAGTAGTCTTTATGTGGCCGTGTTATGTCTTGTGCATGGTGTTTTCAGTTAGTTGGGTCGTGTTGTAATGTAACATTTTAATATATACCAATTCCATTTTTTTTCATCCATTTAGTTTCAATTAATTAATTATTATAAAAAAACAAACCTTTGAAAGAAAAAATCATCATTATCATTGCTCACTTAATCACGTTCCTAAATACTGGGGTGTCACATTATCCCCCTCTTAACTGAATTGCATCCACGCAATTCGATTGGTGTACATACAATGACTTATTAACTCGACATCCCAGACACCCTTGGTGATGTCCCTCTACCTCCATTTCCCATAGAAGAATGTACTATTAAAGTCTATTCACAGGGCAGAACAAATCTTGTGGGAATCCTCTTCCCAAATACATTCTTGGAAAAATTTATCATGGTTAAAACCAAGCTTCCTTTTAATACATGTGGTTTTCCAGAGATGAGCACGAGTGACATCAAGATTTTTGACATCCTCTTGGATTTGGTTTATAAATATATCTCGAACCACGTCATACCTGAATAATTCTATGAATGATTCAAAATCGCAGAGGTCCCGAAGCATGATGAAAGATAGGATTTAGTAGAAAAAGACTGCGCGGAAATCCAAATCCTTTGCAACTTCTCTGAAGGAAATGAAGGGAAACCATTTCTTATTCATGGTGAGACAGAGGAATATTCCCTCGTAGTACTTCCCTTTATTTTTATAATTCTCGTACAGTTCATTAGCCATTCGGTTATACACAACTTCCGACCCCCGGAAGATTCGAAGGACATTCGAGCATTTTGATATTTCAAAGAGTGTTTTTCACCTGAGACGTAAGTTAACAAAAGGTTGGTATCTTGTTGAGAAGGATCTTACTACAATAGTCTCTATGATCTCTATAGGGAGTGTCAAGAGTCTAGGTATAATGCCCCAGCCTTAAACCTTACTTAATCTTGAGTTATTACAAGATTACACATTGAGGATCTTTTCAGGTTTAGAGTTTTAGAGAATTAGATCATAAAACTTGCATTACATTCCACATATAAACAAAGTGGTTACATAAAGATAGTATTATTCATTCCCATCAATGGAAACACATTTAAAATAAAACATGGATTATTTCTTGACACATCCTTGACTCTATCATCTTATCATGTACCTTTCCCTTGACCTGTGAAAAACATTTAAAAAACTTGGGATGAGCATAAAAACTCAGTATGGGTTATAAAAAAAACATGGAAAGGAAACATGAGTTCATATATACATAAGAATGAAATCATACATTACCCATAAAACATTGGCACTTTAACATACCTCATAAAATCACGAATAAATCATAGAAATCATAAGACATAAAGGTAACTTGAGGCATTCATAACATTCTTACGTAGGGAGTAACCCTCTTGGTTACGTTTGGAATACCAATCACAGTATATTCCCTAAAATCTCTTCGAAGAAACCTTAACGTTTCACTCCTTCGCGTTACCCAATGCATTGGAGAGCTATAACGGGCTCACCCGCCCTTAGTTTATCACGGAACCACCCGTCTTCATAATAATGCCCAAGAACCATAACATAATCATATCACATAAAACATGCATAAAGGAAACATAAAATTTCCACATTTCAATCATGAGATATCAATACAACACATTGATATAAAAACATTATGAAAACCATTTTCAATACTAAAATAAAATAAAAGTAAAACATGGTATTTATTTTTCTTTTAAAAAGAAGGTATGGCTTGTAGAGGAAGCCGAAACTCAAATAACGGTCACGACGGCGGAGAAGTCGTTGTCGCCGCATACGTACGACAAAAACATTCCCTTTTGTCGTTTAGTAAACGCTTCGTATAAAAAATATTCCTTTTGAATAAACGTAAAAGTCAAAGGGGTTTATACACCGTATAAAAGAAAGTTGTGTATAAAATAAAATATTCCTCAACGAAAGGAGATTGAGACGAAGTCCCATACCTCGTATCCGACTTGACTCGACCGTTCTTTAATCTCCTGAATAATAAACTTGAGTTAATCTCTACTTGATTATGAATCTTTTTCAAGTTCATTATTCCTTTTATACCATGTTATGAACATCATGTAATTAGTTAAGTTAATAATGTTCATTTTGTCGGTATTTGGTTCTTAAGTCAAAAATAGACTTCTTACACTTACATGTTGTTAATTTGGTCAAAGGTTCATTATATCCAGAATGGTATTCATGATGTAGATATCATATATGTCATATATATCCAGTACATACATGCATTTATAATATTACATAATTTAGAGGTAAGAAATGAAATGCACCGTTCATGGAGACGGTAAGCCGTACGTACGCATGAACGCTACTTCCATTTCTATTTCATATTTTCTGGAATGGAATCATAATGATATAAGAGTATATTATAATTTCAGTATAATAACATATATAATATCATTAACTTTATCCTTTACACATCCCACATATTGTATTAACGAATCAAATCACTTTTAGGGGGCGGTAGTCCGCACTTCCTAAAATGAAGATATCGTGTTTACCCATAATGGAAACCATAAAGGTATGCCCAAAATGAAAAAACAGAAGCTTAAGGAAAACATAAACATATTATATATCATATATAAAAATAGTGACATCATAATGGCCACCTTTGAAGGTGTTAAATGAGTGTTGAACAATCATCGTTTCGGGAGGCAGAATTTCACCATCCACGGAAACCGTATGTTCTTTAACCATTTTATGTAGTTGTGTGAGAGTGTAGTTCAAATAAATCATATAAAAACATCCTAGTATATTGCAGATACTGGTGTTGTTACAAAAGAAGTAAATAAAAAGAGTTTAGGGGGTTGGAGAAGCAAAATAAAACAAATGAACATGAGAGAACGAATTACCTTAAAAAGTGTAACTCCTTTTGATTTGAGCATAAAGGCTTCTTTTGAAAGGCTTCTACCCAAAGGGAATCCTCTAGGATTAGGAGAGTGATGTGGAGAGAGAAAATGGGCAGGGGTTGGTCGAGCCAAAGGCTTTAAGAGTGTGTGAAATGAGGTAGAGGTGGGGGCCTTTTATAAGAAGAGAGGAGGGGCACTTTTGGAATGTAAAGAAACATTACTTTATTTGAAAATGTGTTTCAGTTTTAAAAGGTCCCACATTGATATAATTCGTGTATAAGGTGATAAGGGTTCTAAATCCACTCTTCCAATTGGTTTTGTCCATGTGTAGGTTTTCGATTTTTCATTATCATTCCATTTTATTTAAATCGTCAAATAATGATGTCATCGCTGCATCATTATTATGTCATAAATAATTTAATTTATTTAATGTATAAAAATTATAAAAAAACTACTATGATATAGGAAATCTTTTTATATTTCCAATGACTATTTATAATCAAAATTTTTACTTGTATAACTTCACTTACAAATTGTTTTCGTAAAACATATTATGATTATGTCATTTTTACTTTTACATTAAATAAAAAGTTATTTTTGTCATTTCCCAACAAAAGTGGATCCATGGGGTCCCCAAGTTGACCCATGGATTTTCTTGGTCGGACATGACACAACCAATAAGGTTGGGACATGTGTCTAGGTCATTGCATATTATTAAAGCATTATTTATACCTTAAACTACCCTAATTACCACTAATCGCGATTAAGAACTTAATAAGTTACTATTCACCAAAAAAAATTATTATAATCTCATTGAACCACATTTTACTTCTTAATGACAACCATGCATGTCGGATTTTCAATATTCAATACACATTAGTGGTAAACTTTCATTTAACTGAAAAATCAGTTTGCTTGATTACCACTTAGTGGTTTCACTATTCATCAAAAATTGAAGTTTTTCAGAAAATTACCAAAAATTCACCCTAAGCTATATTTGATATTCCGAATTCAAAAATTCAGTCCATTTTACAAAATTCAAATCATATAAGTCACATTAATTAATTCAATAATTAATTCCCGCTGCCAGAGCAAATAGCGTGTTTTTAAAAAACAATAAGTATCAAAAGATTGACACCAGTTTAAGCCTAATTTCAAAGTGAAATTGATTCCAATGACCACCATTGGATAAAATGGGAAAAATATATTCTAATTTCACTTCAAAACCAATTCAAAACATAATCTAATCATATAAATAAATTAGATTAAAAAGCAGTTTTGATGTAAAATGCAGTATTTTTCACTATTCATTAAAAAATGCATATTGTCAGAAAAATACCAAAAATTCACACAAGGTAAATTTTTATGTCCCAATCATAAAGAATAAGTTTATTTTGACAAACATAGTTTATAAAATTGTCAAAATAAAGATTCAAAAATGGTTTTCCATCAAAAGGCAGTAAAACAATCTTTTAAGAATATTAGTTTATTCCATGCATAAGATTGTATTTATTTTCATTTTAAGCCTCTATAACACTATCTTAATCATTAATATACATAGATAAAAATATCTATTATTCATTACTTACTTGGGATGTTACATCCTTCCCCCCTTTAGAAAATTGCGTCCCCGCAATTTATTTACTTATCGAATAAATGGGGGTACTTATCCCTCATTGCATTTTCAGATTCCCATGTTGCCTCTTCAATCATGTGGTTTTTCCACAAAACCTTTACCTGCTTAATCACCTTATTCCGTAACACTTGCTCCCTGTGGTCAAGAATCTGGACCGGTTGTTCCTCATAAGATAGGTTCTCTTCCAGCTGAACTACCTCTGGACTCAAAACATTAGATGGATCTGGCATATACTTTCTAACATAGAAACGTGAAAAACATTGTGTACCTGAGATAAACTCGGAGGTAAAGCCACTCGGTATGCAACAGATCCAACTCTTTCCAGAATTTCGTATGGTCCAATGAACCTTGGACTCAACTTTCCTTTCTTACCAAATCTCATCACACTCTTCCAAGGAGAAACTTTGAGAAAAACATGATCACCTACCTCGAAAGATAGATCCTTCCTCCGGTTATCCGCATAACTATTCTGCCTGCTCTGAGCTGTTCTCATGTGTTTCTGAATCAGATGAACTTTTTCTGCCATCTCTTCTACCAATTCTGGTCCCATCAACTTTCTTTCACCCACTTCATCCCAGAAAGCTGGAGTTCGACACCGCTTCCCATATAATGCCTGAAATGGTGCCATCTGTATACTGGAATGAAAACTGTTATTATATGAAAATTCAACCAAAGAAAGATGTTGGTCCCAACTTCCCTGATAATCCATAGAACAAGCTCGTAGCATATCCTCCAATGTCTGGATTGTTCGTTCTGACTGCCCATCTGATTGAGGATGAAAAGCTGTACTAAAATTTAATTCAGTACCCAACGACTTCTGAAGGCCTTTCCAAAAGTTAGAAGTAAACCTGGGATCACGATCTGATACAATGGAGAGAGGAACTCCATGTAACCTGACTATCTCTTTAAGATACAAACAGGAAAGTTGATCAAGAGAGAAAGCATCTCGTATAGCAAGGAAATGAGCAGATTTGGTCAAGCGATCAACAATAACCCATATTGCATTATTACCTCGAGATGTCTTCAGTAATCCAACAAAAAAGTCCATGGATATATTCTCCCATTTCCACTCTGGCACTGGTAAAGAATGAAGCATCCCTTTCGGTAACTGCCGCTCTGCTTTAACCTGTTGACATGTAAAACACTTCACAGTAAAATCAGCAATATCTCTTTTCATTCCATCCCACCAGTAATACTCCCGCAGATCTCTATACATCTTAGTAATGCCTGGATGAACTGAAAACGGAGAACTATGAGCTTCACATAACAACTCTCTCTTCAACTGTGAATCACAAGGCACACACAATCTCTTCCCAAATCTCAAAACGCAATCATTATCAATGTTGAATTCAGTCAACTTACCTTTCTGAACTAGCTCTACCCTTTTCTACAACTCACTGTCTTGCTTCTGTGCTTGCTTGATTCTATCTGATAGAGAAGATCTCACTGATACCTGAAACAAAACAGAAGGACTTCCTGCACCAACAACTTCTATGCCAAATTTCATCAAATCCTTAACCAAAGGACCACGTTCTAAACGCAACATTGTTAATGAAGCATTACTTTTTCGACTCAAAGCATCAGCCACTTTATTTGCTTTTCCCGGATGGTAGTGTATTGTACAATAATAATCCTTGATTAATTCCAGCCATCTCCTTTGTCTCATGTTTAACTCTTTCTGAGTGAATATATACTTTAAACTTTTGTGATCGGTATATATTTCACACTTTACTCCATACAAATTATGCCTCCAAATTTTTAAATCAAAAACAACAGCAGCTAATTCCAAATCATGTGTAGGGTAATTTACCTCATGAGTTTTCAACTGTCGTGAAGAATAAGCAATTACCTGATCATTCTGCATTAGGATGCAACCAAGTCCTTTCAATGAAGCAACACTGTATATAACAAACTCACCATTCCTGGAAGGTAGTGCCAAAACTGGAGCATTCACCAATCTTCATTTCAATTCCTGAAAACAATCATCACATTCTTTTGTCCAGATAAACTTAACACCCTTCCGAGTTAGCTTAGTCATTGGACTAGATAACCGTGAAAAATTTCTAACAAACCTTCAGTAATAGCCCGCCAAACCAAGGAAGCTACGAATCTCGGTTACATTTGTGGGTCTTGGCTATTCGTCCACAACTTTTGTTTTTGCAGGATCAACAGTTATTCCATCTTTAGAAACAATGTGACCAAGGAAAGAAATTTGTTGCAACCAAAACTCACACTTGCTGAATTTCCAATACAGTTTCTTTTCTTTTAAGGTTTGCAAGATAAACCTTAAATGTTTTTCATGCTCCTATTTACTTTTAGAAAACACCAAAATATCATCAATGAAAACCACCACAAACTTATCCAAGAACTCATGGAAAATTCTATTCATTAAGTCCATGAATACAGTAGGTGCATTGGTTAGCCCAAAAGGCATTACTACAATTCATAATGGCCATATCTCGTACGGAACGCGGTCTTCAGAATATCTGCCTCCTTTACCTTCAGCTGATGGTACCCCGATCTCAAGTCAATCTTTGAAAAAAACTGAGCTCCCTGGAGCTGATCAAACAAATCATCAATATGAGGCAAAGGATATTTGTTCTTAACAGTGATATTATTCAAGGCTCTATAATCAATGCAAAGTCTCATAGAACCATCTTTCTTTTTAAAAAATAAAATAGGAGCACCCCAAGGTGATGTGCTAGGTCTAATGAAACCTTTCTCTAATAAATCTTGCAATTGCTCCTTCAACTCTAAAAGTTCAATTTGTGCCATTCGATAAGGGGGTTTTGAAATTGGCTTAGCATCAGGAACTAAGTCAACAGTAAACTCAACTTCCCGATCTGGTATTATTCCAGGCAACTCATCAGGAAAAACATCAGGATACACATTTACCACTGGCACATCATTAATCTGAACAGTTCCTTTATTTTCAACGACGTGTGCAAGGTAACATTCATTTCCATCTTTTACAAGTTTCTCGGCCTCTTGATATGTTATCAAAAGTAAGGGTTCATTCTTGTAAACAAACTGAAAGTCTTTCTGAAAGGAAACTTCTTTAGCTCTACAGTCAATCTTAGCATGGTAAATAGAGAGCCAATCCATACCCAGGATAACATCAAACTCTACTAGAGGTAGAACAATAAGGTTAGCAAGTAATTTCTTTCCACAGATAAGGATAGGAAGATTCTTATAAATTCTTTTTGCCTAGACACTTCCCCCAGGTGTTTTTACCAAAAGTTCAGGAGTCATTTCTTGAGATGGTATTCCCATTTTACTAGAAAAGGTTTCAGAGATGAAAGAATGTGTAGACCCCGAATCAAACAACACACTGGCATAATCTGAAAAAACAAACAAAGTACCTGATACAACTTCATTTGATGGACCGACATCTGCTGAAGTAGTTGCAAAGGATTTCACCACGCCTTTCTGCTTGTAGTCTAACTGCTTCCCATCACTCAAGCTCCTTGTCGGACACTCGTTTGCATAGTGACCCATCTCATTGCACTTATAACATTTCACTAACTGTAAATCAAATTTGTTCTTACCTTCACCTTGATCCTTTTCAGTTCAATCACGAGCCTTATGTCCCATCTTACCACATCGGTAGCACTTTCCAGAATTCAGAAGACATTCCCCATCATGCCTTTTTCCACATTTATCACAAACTGGAAACTTAGTTCTCTTACCATCAGACTTTTTTGAAGAATTCTTACCTTTATCCTGCCACCTCGGTCTCTTCTTCTGCTGGTTGTTATAGAAAACTTGGTCATCGGCGAACTCCATTTCCACCTTCTCAGCACATCGAACAAGCTTTTCATAACTTTTAAACTCACGAGAAGCTAATGTCCTTCGATACTTTGGCTTTAATCCTGAGTAAAAACGATTGATTTTACTATCAAGGTCCTGGATAAAATTTGGAGCATACCTTTCCAATCGAGTGAACCTTTCTTCATAGGCAGCCACTGAGTCTTCCTCTTGCCTCAATTCCAAGAATTGGTTTTCCATCCTAAGTCGAACAGCCTTAGGAAAATACTTCTCAAGAAACATACCTTTGAATTCATCCCAGTCAAGAGCATCAATCTCATCGGCATCCCTGATATTTTTAACCATAGACCACCACTGATCTGCTTCACCCTCCAAACGGTAAATAGCAAGACTAACCTTTTGATTGTCTGAACACCCCATGACATCAAAAATCTTCTCCAGTGCTTTAATCCACCCTTCAGCTAGCACAGGGTCAGATGATCCTCTGAATGATGGTGGATGTTGCCTCATGAAATGTTCCACCACTGACATGTTCCTCTACGGTTGGTCTGGCTGATCTCGTTCATGGATACCACCGCCATTTATCGCTTGAGTCAACTGCGCCATTACTGCAACAAACTTTTCAGTTCCAATTCCGACCATTTCTGGATACTGATTCGGAAGGTTATTTCCTTCTGTATGCCTTCCTAGCACTGCTTCCCTGTTTCCTCTGCGGAAAACCATTCTGAACAAACATGTCTTAGATGAAGCAACATGGTAATCTTTAAATGCTATATCATTTCAAAAAAAATATTTTTGGATAATCATTTAATAGAATTCTAACTCCTAAAGTTATCTAAACCGACCTTTGATACCAACTATAAGGCCCCAGCCTTAAACCTTACTTAATCTTGAGTTATTACAAGATTACACATTGAGGATCTTTTCAGGTTTAGATTTTTAGAGAATTAGATCATAAAACTTGCATTACATTCCACATATAAACAAAGTGGTTACATAAAGATAGTATTCTTCATTCCCATCAATGGAAACACATTTAAAATAAAACATGGATTATTTCTTGACACATCCTTGACTCTATCATCTTATCATGTACCTTTCCCTTGACCTGTGAAAAACATTTAAAAAACTTGGGATGAGCATAAAAACTCAGTATGGGTTATAAAAAAACATGGAAAGGAAACATGAGTTCATATATACATAAGATTGAAATCATACATTACCCATAAAACATTGGCACTTTAACATACCTCATAAAATCACGAATAAATCATAGAAATCATAAGACATAAAGGTAACTTGAGGCATTCATAACATTCTTACGTAGGGAGTAACCCACTTGGTTACGTTTGGAATACCAATCACAGTATATTCCCTAAAATCTCTTCGGAGAAACCTTAACGTTTCACTCCTTCACGTTACCCAATGCATTGGAGAGCTATAACGGGCTCACCCACCCTTAGTTTATCACGGAACCACCCGTCTTCATAATAATGCCCAAGAACCATAACATAATCATATCACATAAAACATGCATAAAGGAAACATAAAATTTCCACATTTCAATCATGAGATATCAATAAAACACATTGATATAAAAACATTATGAAAACCATTTTCAATACTAAAATAAAAGAAAAGTAAAACATGGTATTTATTTTTCTTTTAAAAAGAAGGTATGGCTTGTAGAGGAATCCGAAACTCAAATAACGGTCACGACGGCAGAGAAGTCGTTGTTGCCGCATACGTACGACAAAAACATTCCCTTTTGTCGTTTAGTAAACGCTTCGTATAAAAAAGATTCCTTTTGAATAAACGTAAAAGTCAAAGGGGTTTATACACCGTATAAATGAAAGTTGTGTATAAAATAAAATATGCCTCAATGAAAGGAGATTGAGACGAAGTCCCATACCTCGTATCCAACTTGACTTGACCGTTCTTTAATCTCCTGAATAATAAACTTGAGTTAATCTCTAATTGATTATGAATCTTTTTCAAGTTCATTATTTCTTTTATACCATGTTATGAACATCATGTAATCAGTTAAGTTAATAATGTTCATTTTGTCGGTATTTGGTTCTTAAGTCAAAAATAGACTTCTTACACTTACATGTTGTTAATTTGGTCAAAGGTTCATTATATCCAGAATGTTATTCATGATGTATATATCATATATGTCATATATATCCAGTACATACATGCATTTATAATATTACATAATTTAGAGGTAAGAAATGAAATGCACCATTCATGGAGACGGTAAGCCGTACGTACGCATGAACGCTACTTCCATTTCTATTTCATATTTTCTGGAATGGAATCATAATGATATAAGAGTATATTATAATTCCAGTATAATAACATATATAATATCATTAACTTTATCCTTTACACATCCCACATATGGTATTAACGAATCAAATCACTTTTAGTGGGCGGTAGTCCGCACTTCCTAAAATGAAGATATCGTGTTTACCCATAATGGAAACCATAAAGGTATGCCCAAAATGAAAAAAACATAAGCTTAAGAAAAACATAAACATATTATATATCATATATAAAAATAGTGACATCATAATGGCCACCTTTTAAGGTGTTAAATGAGTGTTGAACAATCATCGTTTCGGGAGGCAGAATTTCGCCATCCACGGAAACTGTATGTTCTTTAACCATTTTATGTAGTTGTGTGAGAGTGTAGCTCAAATAAATCATATAACAACATCCTAGTATATTGAAGATACTGGTGTTGTTACAAAAGAAGTAAATAAAAAGAGTTTAGGGGGTTGGAGAAGAAAAATAAAACAAATGAACATGAGAGAACGAATTACCTTAAAAAGTGTAACTCCTTTTGATTTGAGCTTAAAGGCTTCCTTTGAAAGGATTATTCCCAAAGGGAATCCTCTAGGATTAGGAGAGGGATGTGGAGAGAGCAAATGGGCAGGGGTTGGCCGATCCAAAGGCTTGAAGAGTGTGTGAAATGAGGTAGAGGTGGGGGCCTTTTATAAGAGGAGAGGAGGGGCATTTTTGGAAAGTAAAGAAACATTACTTTATTTGAAAATGTGTTTCGGTTTTAAAAGGTCCCAGATTGATATAATTCGTGGATACGGTGATAAGGGTTCTAAATACACTCTTCCAATTGGTTTTGGCCATGTGTAGGTTTTATATTTTTCATTATCATTCCATTTTATTTAAATCGTCAAATAATGATGTCATCACTGCATCATTATTATGTCATAAATAATTTAATTTATATAATGTCTTAAAATTATAAGCAAAATACTATGATATAGGAAATCTTTTTGGCTTTACAATGACTATTTATAATCAAAATTTGGACTTGTATCACCCCACTTAAAAATTGTTTTCGTAAAACATATTATGTTTGTGTCATTTTTTACTTTTACATTAAATAAAAAGTTATTTTTGTCATTTCCCAACAAAAGTGGATCCATGGGGTCCCCAAGTTGACCCATGGCTTTTCTTGGTCGGCCATGACACAACCAATAAGGTTGAGACATGTGTCTAGATCATTTCATATTATTAAAGCATTATTTATACCTTAAACTACCCTAATTACCACTAATCGCGATTAAGAACTTAATAAGTTACTATTCACCAAAAAAAATTATTATAATCTCATTGAACCACATTTTAATTCTTAATGACAACCGTGTATGTCGGATTTTCAAAATTCAATACACATTAGTGGTAAACTTTCATTTAACTGAAAAATCAGTTTGCTTGATTACCACTTAGTGGTTTCACTATTCATCAAAAATTGAAGTTTTTCAGAAAATTACCAAAAATTCACCCTAAGCTATATCTGATATTCCGAATTCAAAAATGAAGTCCATTTTACAAAATTCAAATCATATAAGTCACATTAATTAATTCAATAATTAATTCCCGCTGCCAGAGCAAATAGCGTGTTTTTACAAAACAATAAGTATCAAAATATTGACACCAGTTTAAGCCTAATTTCAAAGTGAAATTGATTCCAATGACCACCATTGGATAAAATGGTAAAAATATATTCTAATTTCACTTCAAAACCAATTCAAAAAATAATCTAATCATAAAAATAAATTAGATTAAAAAGCAGTTTTGATGTAAAATGCAGTATTTTTCACTATTCATTAAAAAATGAATATTGTAAGAAAAATACAAAAAATTCACACAAGGTAAATTTTAATGTCCCAATCATAAAGAATAAGTTTATTTTGACAAACATAGTTTATAAACTTGTCAAAATATAGATTCAAAAATGGTTTGCCATCAAAAGGCAGTAAAACAACCTTTTAAAAATATTAGTTTATTCAATGCATAAGATTGTATTTATTTTCATTTTAAGTTTCTATAACACTATCTTAATCATTTATAGACATAGATAAAAATATCTATTATTCATTACTTACTTGGGATGTTACACTAGGTGTGATTCAATGGCTTTCCATATGAAAATTTTAAGAACAAACCCTACTTAGTAAAACATCATTAATGTTTTTGTGTTGTCTTAAATTTCCAGGGATGCTTAAACTATTCCTCTGATACCAACTGTAAGGCCCCTCGCTCCGGTAGCCTAGAGCAGGTGCTCTGGTAATGATGTGTAATTTATTTCATAGAAACGAAACAAACAATTTACAAATCATAACCCTTTAGGAGGAACTTTCTAGTATAGATCCTGGAGAATCAGAGTCAACCGCTTTACTTCTCCCTTGCAAAGCCAAGATAAAAACCCGAAACTTGGAAAAACTCTGTCAACCTGAAGAGAATTCAGCAAAAATATATGGTGAGCATTGAAATACTCAGTAAGGGGTTCTTAAGGTAGTTAAAACCACCTTTTTAAAACAAATTTTGAAATTACTTTTCCATATTTTAAAAAATTCAATAAAGGAAAAAAATTATAAAGAAAAAGAAAAGGATGAATGTAATATAATTAAAGAAATTCATACATATGCAAAAAAAACACTTAGATGAAAAACAAAAAAAATAAACATACTAGAAAAAAATGGCTTGGGTTTTGCTATGTAAAGTGGGAATAAACAGGCATGGTGTGCAAGTAACTATCACCAGAGTCGCGCAATAGCACACCCTCTAAAACATATAAAAAAAATGCACATCATGACATGATAAATGCAATGAAACATTTGTAATAAGATAATGAAATTGAAAACTGGTCATGCATTAACATTGCCTCATTATATGACATTTGTATTTTTGATATGATACTCATAGGTATTGGATCTATAACCAAGGACGTTCCTCTAGGAGGAAACTAATCATTTGGTTGGTCATACACTAAGAAATGTGTGCTGAAGGACTCATCATCTCTGTGTCAAGGCCTTGTTCCATGACCTAGGGGTAGATAACTCAAACTGACTATCTCGAGATCTATCGATGCATCGAGGAGCTTACATTCACCAGTCTCCAACCTAGAGGGATTACTTTAACCAATCCGCAACCTGGAGGGATTTCATTTAACGAGACCCCATTCTAGTAGTCCAAAACATTTCTCACATGTTGACAGGGTATGATATTCAATGGGTCCCATACCACATTGAATATCTAATTTTTTCTATATTTCATATTAGCCAAGGTGTCCCACACCACTTTGGGTAATTTAGTTTTTTATTTATTAAAATGAAATGTCATATGCATATACTACGTGCAATAATAAATATTATGATTAATGAAACCATTGTATGAGTGGCTTGAAATTATAATATGTGACAAATATAATGCAATTATGGAAACTAATAACTAAATGAATACACAAAATAAGGCATACATGATTGCCATGTTAATATGGAAATTTGGAATACATGTTTTAGTAATCATTTTACATCACTAGGTGATCACCAGAGTATGATAAATAATAGAATTTTCATCAAGTGATGACAAATGATAACTCTTTAAAAAATTATTATTTCATGGAAACAAATTACTTAAGGAAAATAGTTGTCATTAGTAAAGGTGTTAACCATGATATTGACCCTGCAACTAAACCATAACCTGTTTATCCTCTAATAAACACTGAAACATGTTTAGAATCACGTAATAAAAGGATACTATATGATAAACCATGAATTCTTGGTCCTTTAATTTAAAATAGACATAGGCACATTCTTTTAAAAACATAAATTACATCAATGGTATAAGGAGTATGGCTACTAAATTAAATAGACCATTAATGTATGCTCATATATAAAACACATAAATGATTAGGCAAACAATTAAGTCCATACATGTGTTAGATCCAAAATTAAATCCCGAGAATTGTACTTGAAAATAGGGTTTATTATATAAGATACCATATACACAAGCACATATAGAGAAAAATATGGTTTTAAAACTATATCATAAATGAACTTGAACCAAAGACCTAGTTCGTATAAAATATATCAAGCATAGATAAGTGTTCAAACAAAACATATTTGTATTGAACAACATAAACTTTTATTAAAAGGATATATTTATACCCATACAGTATAAGGATCATGCTTTTTAGGAATTGATTTAAAGAAAGTATTTTTCAAAAGTATAATTCCTAATATGAAATACTATATTATATGAAAATATTGGAAATAAATTTTGGATTGGTTACCAATATATGTGTGCATACTTAAACACTCAAATATATATATATATATATATATGTTATATAATATTTTTTTTAGAGAAAAACCTTTCACAATAACTCTTAAATAATTACTTGACTAAACAGAAATAAAAACAATCTCTTGGGAACTCCTTAAACTGGGATAGTTAATTACATATATAGAAACATATTATATCGTATGGATTACATAAACCATACTCAAAGGAAACAAAAATCCTTAAATTCTTTTTGGGAATAATAATAAATTCCATTTCCTAATCCTTACTTCAATGGAGGAGAGAAACGGTGCCTCTGCTGTTTATATATATGTTTATATATATATATATATACATATCATATAACCGGGTATATGCAGGGTGTTTTTTTGTTTAAAAATATAAGAAGGTGGGGGTATCCCCTATATTCGTAGACATGAAGGAAAACATCATTCGAAGCCCTTGGTTTGCATAGATTGTTTTGCATGGACAGTTACAAACCTGAAAATATAGTATGTATATACATATAAATTTATGTATATATATATATATGTACCGAGGAGCATGGGTCGGTTTGATGGGAAAAAACATAAAAATGGCACCCATACCTTGCTGGGGAGGTCACTCAAATTATAGGGCCTTCTGGTTTAGCTGGACTGACCGTGAGAAGATCGGGTGTCCAAGGGGTGGGGGTCATGGGAAGAGGGTTTACATAGAGGGTTTTCAGTGTACATAAAGGAATTCAATCCAGAATTTAGGTCGAGTCTACAATGTCCAAGGTAGGTGGGGTGCGCGTGGTGAAGTGGAACAGTGGGGAAAGAGGTGACAGTGGCGTCTTGGGTGAGCCATGGCTAGCAACAGGGACCCAGTCGTGTGGTTGGAGATGACAAAAAACGCGGGATGAAAAAAACGACGACCAGGATTCAATTATTGTGAAATCAGACAGCTCAAGAGGAAGCGAGTGTTTCAAAATCAACAAAGGTTGGGATTAGATCTTGCGAGAGATCGGGTGGTCACAGAGTAGGCATGGAAGATCGTATGGTTAAATAGGTTCGTACGGCCGAGATCGATGTGGTAGTCGATCAGACGCTCCTGATCGCGCGGAGCACGTCCCACATCGAAACAAAACATGGTTGAGTTGTGGCATAAAACTCAAAGCGTTCGATCAGCGGGTCAATTAACACAAACACGCACAGATGGGCCTTACACATGGGCCCCATGCGGGCCTTGGACCAACCTTACGCCGTGCGCGCATCATGGGCCTTACACACGGGCCCACGTGCGTCCATATGAACCTGCATGCGCCTTGGGTCTTGACAAACTATACGCACCTGGGGTCCCCGATGGTCAGTACCTCGGGTCCCTAGGGGCTGAGTCTAGGCCTTGAAGGCTTGTCCCCTGAGGGATTCCCTTGGCATGGCCGGGTCCCATCCCAATTTTTATCAGTAATGTATTTAGATTTACAAAATAGCCAGTATAAGTTTACTTAGTTCAAAATAAGTTGTAAAATAAATATTTGTCAAAAGTGAGTCAATATATAAAAAAACAATTAGTTTTAACATAAAACCCCTTTCAAGCTTATAAAAAATATTTTACGCCTTGCTATAAATCATTTAAAAGATACAAGTTCCATACAAAACCATTATATGTATTTTAGGATCTTTAGGATACACCATTATTTGTTTCATAAAATTCTTTTAAATGACCAATAATTTCCTTAATTCTAAAATAAATATTTTTAGAGACCAAGAATTATTACAGATACCATTTAAACATATTTTTCATAAAAATAATACTATGTTTTAAAAAAAATATAGGTATCCATCGAGGTTTTGTAAAAACAAAAGATTTATTTTTCAAAAATACTATTTATTTTAAAACTTTGATTTTTTTGTGGAAAATAACCTATACATTTTTAGTACTCAAAATATCATAAAATTTTAAGAGCATAAGAAAAAGTTCTCAGATAAACTTTATCAACGGAAACCCAAGGGTGTTTTAAAAACCAAATAGTCATATATATAACGGTCATAATTACTTAATGGACTATTATAAAAATAGGGGGTATGGTGCTTTACATCTCCAAAACACCTGACCCTAGGCGATGGTACTCCTTATTCCATTAGTGTTGGGTTCATGTGCTATTGTTATGGAGACTTTATTTTTTACATTGAATGACCCAGTAGATGATGACTATCTGATTACTCGATTTGTGATACTCTGTAGTCTTTATTTGGCTGTGTTATCTCTTGTGCATGGTGTTTTCAGTTAGTTGGGTTGTGTTGTAATGTTACATTTTAATATATACCAATTCCTTTTTTTCATCCATTTAGTTTCAATTCTATTATTAGTATAAAAAACCATCCGTTGAAAGAAAAAAACATCATTATCATTGCTCACTTAATCACGTTCATAAATACTGGGGTGTCACATTATCCCCCTCTTAAAAAAATTGCACCCATGCAATTCGATTGGTGTACATACAATGACTTATTCACACGACATCCCAGACACCCTTGGTGATGTCCCTCTACCTCCACTTCCCATAGAAGAAGGTACTATTGAAGTCTATTCCCATGGAAGAACAAATCTTGTGAGAATCCTCAACCCAAACACATTCTTGGAAAAATTGATCATGGTTAAAACCAAGATCCCGTTTGATACAGGTGGTTTTCCAGAGATGAGCACAAGTGACGTCAAGATTTGCGACATCCTCTTGTATTTGGTTCCTAAATATCTCTCGAAACACGTCATACCTGAAAGATTCGATGAATTATTCGAAATCGCAGAGGTCCCCAAGCATGATGAAAGACAAGATTTTGTAGATAAAGACTACGTGGAAATAAAAATCCTTTACAGCTTCTCCGAAGGCCATTAAGGGAAACCATTTTTAATTCATGGTGAGACAGAGGAAGAGTCCCTCGTAGTACTTCACTTTCTTTTTATAATTCTAGAACAGTTCATTGGCCATTTGGTTATACACAACTTCCGACACCCGGAAGATTCGAAGGACATTCGAGCTTTTCGATATTTCATTGAGAGTTTTTCACCTGAGCTGTAAGTTAACAAAAAGATGGTATCTTGTTGAGAATGATCTTACTACAATAGTCTCAATGATCTCTGTAGGGAGTTTCAAGAGTCTAGGTGTGATTCACTGGCTTACCATATGAAAATTTTATGAACAAACCCTACATAGAAAAACATCATTAATGTTTTTTTGTTGTCTTAATTTACCAGGGATGCTTAAACTATTCCTCTGATACCAAATGTAAGGCCCCCGCCTCCGGTAGCCTAGAGCTGGTGCTCTGGTTATGATGTGTAATTTATTTCAAACAAAAGAAACAAACAATTTACACATCATAACCCTTCATGAGGCACTTTCTAGTATAGATCATGTGGACTCCGAGTCAACCACTTCACTTCTCCCTTGGAAAGCCATGATAAAAACCCAAAACATGAAAAAACATTGTCAACCAGATGGGAATTCCGCAAAAACGTAGGGTGAGAATTGAAATACTCAATAAGGGGTTATGAAGGTACGTAAAACAAGCTTTTGAAAACTACTTTTGAAATTACTTTTCCATATTTAAAATAATTCATTAAAGGAAAAAATATCAAGACAAATCAAAGTTTGAATGTAATATAATTAAAGAGCTTCATACATATGAAAAAAAAATCAGATGAAAAACAGAAAAAAAATTAAACATACTAGCATAAAATGGCACGTGTTTTACTATGTAAAGTGGGCATAAACAAGCATGGTGTGCAAGTAACTATCACCAGAGTCGCGCAATAGCACATCCTCTAAAACATATAAAAAAATGCACATCATGACATGACAAATGCAATGCAACATTTGTAATAAGATACTAGAATAGAAAACTGGTCATGCATTAACATTGCCTCATTATATGCAATGTGTATTTTTGATATGATACTCATAGGTATTGGATCTATAACCATGGACATTCCTCTAGAAGGAAACTAATCATTTGGTTGGTCATACACTATGAAATGTGTGCTGAAGGACTCATGATCCTTGTGTCAAGGCCTTGTTCCATGACCTTGAGGTAGATAACCCAAACTGACTGACTCGAGAACAATCGATGCATCGAGGAGCTTACATTCACCGGTCTCCAACTCGGAGGGATTACATTAACCAGTCCCCAACCTGGAGGGATTTCTTTTAACGGGACCCCATTCTAGTAGTCCAACACATTTCTCACATGTTGACAGGGTCTGATATTCAATGGGTCCCATGCCACATTGAATATCTAATTGTTTTTATATTTCATATTAGCCAAGGTGTCCCATACCACTTTGGGAATTTTAGTTTTTAATTTATTAACAAGACATGTCATATTCATGTACTACATGCAATAATAAATATTATGATTAATGAAAACATTGTATGAGTGGCTTGCAATTATAATATGTGACAAATATCATGCAATTATGGAAACTAATAACCAAATGAATGCACAAAATAAGGCATACATGATTGCTAAGTTAATATGGAAATATGGAATACATGTTTTAGTAATCATCTTACTTCACTAGGTGATCACCAGAGTATGATAAATAATTGAATTTTCATCAAGTGATGAAAAATGATAACTCTTTAAAAAAAATTTATTTCATGGAAATAAATTACTTAATGAAAACACTTGTCATTAGTGAAGGTGTTAACCATGATATTGACCCGGCAACTAAACCATAACCTATTTAACCACTAATAAACACTGCAGCATGTTTAGAATCAAGTAATAAAAGGATACTATATGATAAACCATGAATTCTTAGTCCTTTAATTTAAAATAGACATAGGCACATTATTTTAAAAACATAAATTACATCAATGGTATAAAGAGTATGGCTACTAAATTAAACAGACCAATAATGTATGCTCATATATAAAACACATACAGGATTAGGCAAAAAAATTAAGACCATACATGTGCTAGATCAATAATTAAATCCCGAGATTTGTACTTGAAAATAGGGTTTATTATATAAGAAACCATATACACAAGAAAATATAGAGAAAAATATGTTTTTAAAACTATATCATAAGTGCACAAGAACCCAAGACCTAGTTCGCATCAAATATATCAAGCATAGATAAGTGTTCGAACAAAACAGATTTGTATTGAAGAACATAAACATTTATTAAAAGGATATATTTATACCCATACGGTATAAGGATCATGCATGTTAGTAATTGATTTAATGAAAGGCTTTTTCAAAAGTATCATTCCTAATATGAAATACTAAATTATATGGAAATATTGGAAATAAATTTTGGATTTGTTACCTATATATGTGTGCATACTTAAACACTCGAATATATATATATATATGTTATATAATAGTTTTTCGTTAGAGAAAAACCTTTCACAACAACTCTTAAATAAATACATGACTAAACAGAAATAAAAACAATCTCTTGGGAACTCCTTAAACTGGGAGACTTAATTACATATATATAAACATATTATATCGTATGGATTATATAAACCATACTTAAAAGAAAAAAAAAATCCTTATATTCTTTTTGGGAAGAATAATAAATTCCATTTCATAATCCTTACATCAGAGGAGGAGAGAAACGGTGCCTCTGTTGTGTATATATAAGTATATATATATATACATATCGTATAACCGGGTATATGCATGTTGTTTTTTGTGTTTCAAAACATAAGAAGGTGGGGGTATCCCTTATATTTGTAGACATGAGGGAAAACATCCTTCGGAGCCCTCTGTTTGCATAGATTTGTTTTCATGGACAGTTACAAACCAGAAAATATAGGCCGTATATACATATAAATCTATGTATATATATATATATGAGTACTGAGGAGCATGGGTCAGTTTGAAGAGAAAAAACATAAACATGGGACTAATACCTTGCTGGGGAGGACACTCGGATTATAGGAGCCTGCTGGTTTAACTGGACTGACCGTGAGCAGATTGGGTGTCCAAGGGGTCGGTGTCGTGGGAAAAGGGTTTATATAGAGGTTTTTTAGTGTAAATAAAGGAACTCAATCCAGAATTTAGGTCGAGCATACGATGTCCAAGGTAGGTGGGGTGCGCGTGGTCAAGCAGAACTGTGGGGAAAGAGGTGACTGTGGCATCTTGGGTGAGCCATGGCTAGCAGCGGGGACCCAGTCGTGTGGTTGGAGACGATAGAAAAACGCGGGATGAAAAAAACGACGACCATGATTCAATTGTGGTGAGATCAGACGGCTCGAGATGAAGCAATTTTTTCAAAATCAACAACGGCTGGGATTAGATCTTGCGAGAGATCGGGCGATCACGAAGTAGGCATGGAAGATCGTGTGTTTAAATAGGTTTGGACGGCCAAGATCAATGTGGTAGTCGATCGGACGCTCCTGATCGCGCGGAGCGCGTCCCACATCGAAAAAATACGTGGTTGAGTTGTGGCTTAAAACTCAAAGCATTCGAGCAGCAGGTCAATTAACACAAACACACACACATGGGCCTTACACACGGGCCCCATGCGGTCCTTGGCATAACCTTATTCCGCGCGCGCACCATCGACCATACACACGGGCCCACGTGCGTCTAGATGAACCTGCTGGCGCCTTCGGTCTTAACACCCTATACTCACCTGGGGACCCAAATGGTCGGTACATCGGGTCCCTAGGGGGCTCAGTCTTGGCCTTGAGGGATTGTCCCCTAAGGGATGCCCCTGGCTTGGATGGGTCCCATCCCATTTTTTATCAAAAATTTATTTAGATTTATATTATAAAAAGTATAAGTTTACATAGTTCAAAATAGAGTGTAAAATCAATATTTGTAAAAATTGAGTCAATATATAATAAAAGAATTAGTTTTAACTTAAATCCCTTTTCTAGCTTATATAAAATATTTTACATCTTGTTATAAATATTTTAAAAGATACCCTTTACATACAAACCCATTATATGTATATTAGAATATTTAGGATACACCATTATTTGTTTCATAAAATTATTATAATGACCAATAGTTTTCTTAACTCAAAAATACATATTTTTAAAAACCATGAATTATTACAAATATCCTTTAAACTTATTTATCATAATAATAATACTATTTTTTCAACCATATAGGTATGCACTAGGGTTTTGTAAAAACAAAAGATTTATTTTCCATTAATACTCTTTATTTTAAAACAATGAATCATTTGTGGAAAATATCTTAGACATTTTTTAGTACTCAAAATATCAGAAATTATAAGAGCATTAAGAAAATGTTCTCACATAAACTTTATCAACAAAAACCCAAGGTTGTTTTAAAAACCCAATGGTCATATATATAATGGTCATAATTTCTTAAAGTACAATTATAAAAATAGGGGGTAGGGTGCTTTACATCTCCAAAACACCTAACCCTCTGCGGATGGCTCTCTTTATTCTATTAGTTTTGGGTTCATGTGTTGTGGTTCTGGTGATTATATTTTTCACACTCATGGACCAAGTAGACGACGACTATCCGATTACTCGATTTGCAATCCTCAGTAGTCTTATTGTGGCCATGTTAGGACTTGTGCACGGTGTTTTCAGTTAGTTAAGTTCTTGTTGTAATGATACATTTTAATATATTCCAATTCAATTATTTTTTCATCCATTTTTTTCAATTTTTTTTAGTATAAAAAAACCAACCGTTTAAAGCAAGAAACATCATTATCATTGCTCACTTAATCACATTCATAAAAACTGGGACGTCACAAGTGATGTTGTACAAGGGACCTACATTTCCATAAACTATAATGGTAATCCTTTATACCAATTGTTATCCAATGAGAGATAATTCAAGGAAGTGTTAATTGATAAATAGTGAGACGTCCCTAGGCATTATAATGAAACTATGGTAGTCATTGGAGTGACCTTTCCCAATCCATTTCAATTAGGAATTTTTATTGTGATTTTGGTGCATGGTACAGAGCTGATGTATTCTACTTGGATGTCACATAGTGGGAATGAACCAATAAAATACTCATGTCCACAATTTCTTAATTCATGCATTCCAAAATTGTACAATTAATCTTAAAAATATATATTTATGATCATTACAAAGATACCATCAAGGATTATAGAATAAAATCCTATAGGTCATGTGATACATCAATGTATTAAGAACTATAATTTTTAAATACATTCTATACCTTGATTGACCCCACTATGAGGGTAATCTCACTCTAATTACTTTATATAATGTCGAAAAGTTGTATCATGGGATACTTTCAATTATGGATTTGACATTACACTTAATTGATTGAAGTTTTGTTAAGAAAGGAATCGATAGTTAAGGATCCATTATTTGATTGAAATAATTTCAAACCATAGAAAAATAATTTTATTCATTTATTAAGATATTATATTAAGTTTTCTCTAGAATTTGTATAATATGGAATTTTTTTCTTATCCGAGAATGATTCATATTTAATCTGGATCAAAGAAATATTGAAATTGATTTTTCTTTCAAATATTTCATAAAGTTGTATCTCTAGGAAGACTTTCACAAAAAAATGAATCATTAAAAGTTCATTAATGACATGTAGTTGCAATTGGTTTCTTTTTGGAAAATAATAATTTCCAAGTTAGAGTTTCCTAATATAAAAATATAATATTAAGAAGAAAAATAGGAATTTATCCATGAAGTTATCTTCTACAACTTAGGTAAAATCTATAAATAATGATATTTTTTATTTTAACAATCATTTATAAAAAATATGTGAAATTTAATAGTCAACCATGGAGATGATTAGGATATGTGATGATCTGGATGAAATGAAAAAATTTGAGTCTCTATTCCAATGAATTATCATATAAAGGTGACAATTATAAATGGGCTATGATGCCTGTATTATACTTTTTAAACATAGAAGACTTGTACTTAGAAAATAAAATATATAAAAATTAAAAAGGGTCCTTGAATTTCGACATACAAAATATAGTATTGATGTTGATGGAGAAAAGAGATAGGATAGAAAATATTTAATAAATTTTCATCATAAAAATAGACATGGACAATGAGTTTAAGTATTAAATCATACCTCTCAAGACCCAACTTAATGAAATGATACAATCTGGTATGGATGATACTTTAAAAATAAAGGTGATTAATGGTGAGTTGAAAGAGAAAGATATAAAAATAAAATATCATGAGTATAAAGAAAACATCATTCTAAAAGTATTCCTAAATGAAATAAAGGTTATATATATAAAATTAAGAATAGATGAGGTTTTCTAGATAATATTTAGATTTGTAGTTCAAAAAATGAAGGAGGCACCTGAGTGCATTATTGCGGAATATTTGGGTATATCTTGATCAATTGTTTCAAGGAAATTAATCCCAATGATTCTAGAATAACTCCATTTGTAAATACATATAAATTTAAGAGAGACCGAATGAGGTATTATTCTTATACTATATACATTATTGATTTTATCCTTTCTCATATGGATATGTGTTTGTAAAACCCACAATTTTAGTTAGTTAAAACTCATTACTATATTTTGAAGTTATATTATTATAGAGTTGTGTTTTATGTAGTTTGGGAATGTTTTGAATTTTTTTGAAAGTGGATATGTGGGTGCATTATTTGATCATGGTTATTATAAATCTTGAACCACCTATAAGAATCCATGAAACATATTTTGGTGGAAACTAAGTAGGTTATGGTTGAAACACAGTTTGGCCAAATTGTCCTAGATTCTTGGGTAAACTATTTTTGACTTTGTCCTTGGGATAATACCACCACATAGGTGTCACATGGTTTTTCCAAATAATGAGGTCAAACTACGTGTATATCGAGGTATTATTCAGTAGTATGTTCTTGGTCATAACACAATTTAAAAAACCATGCAACCTAACCCTAAAACAAAAAATTAATTTCGGAAAACTAGTTGTTTTATTATAAATTATGCATCATAATCCATTTATTCACCTAATATTCCAGGATCTTGAACTCCTCTCCCTCCATATTATTGATAAATAGTTCTCTTTGGTCCAGAAGTGATGTTTAGATGTATCAATGTGAATTAGAGATCCGAAATAATTGGTAGGAACTTGTTATAAGTTTTTCTTCCCCATTCTCCATAGATCCATTTTTCATGACTCAATTATAACCATATATAAAGTATTTTATGGATATATATTTTTCTTTGAATACAGATCATTATTATATCTTGTTAGATCTTGTGAAGGGATGCTGTTACACACTTAGTTCTATAAGTTATATGTGTCATAGTTCATTTTCTTCCATACATAGAAAGGTAGATGGATTCATTATCATGTCCACTATTCTAGAAATTGATGTATTAGTTTTATTAAGTAGTTTTTATTGGATTTTCTATGGTATCTTTGGGTGTTTTTATAATGTAAGTTGTTTATGACCTGTTTTGTTATTTTAAGAACTAGCACAACTTTAGGAAAACACTTATTTATATTTAATTTTAATGAAATGATTTTAGAATTCATTTTTTTGTTTCGTTAAAATAACGTGTTTGATTGAATGTTTCCAATGGAAGGTTATTAATTTGAAAAATGATTTTTCATATAATCTTACATATTTAGTTGGTGTGTGTTTATGGAGAGATGGTTTCATCATGCAGTACCACCATAATGGTTAGATGGATTATGGTCATAAAGTACAACAATATATGGTTAAAAAAATAATTAGTGTATGGTTGTGTTCATATGGATGGGTATGGGTGTTTGTGTGGTGGAACATGAAATAGTAATTCCATGTAATAAGAAATGAAATTATTTTTTTCTATTGTTTTATATCATGGAATAAATTTATGTATTTATTTAAAATATTTTAATGATCTGTAATGGTTTTCTTTATATTATAAAAACTGTTTATTATCCTTGTGGAGTGTGATGAGAATTCATTAGGATATTCCGATTGCATATATACACACCCCTTATTACGAACTTTGTTGTGTTTGATGATATCATCTACTAAGAAACATGTAATGGGATGATGTCTTCAGTATTTAGTGAGGAATCTTGATACCTTTGTTTGGGAAAGTGGATTTTGATTTTAAAGATAATATGGTGGCCTTTGGGATAATTCATTTTTATTTCTCTAGTCTTGTGTCCCTCATATTGTTTGTTGTTTATTTTTCCTTTCCATTTTCAATCTGATATTGATGGTGTTCTAGTTTTACTTTAAGGTTGTATTATTTATACTCATGAATCATATAAGAGGATTGAATGATTATTTTATAGTGTTGAAATAATTTTTGTCCTTAAAGGGAAAAATAATCTCCCAGTTTCTTTTTAATCCCTTGGATATTATTTCAATCCATTAGTATCTTTTGGATATCACCAAAGGATAGAAATACCATCACATCATCCAAATCCAATGGGAGAGGGGTGGGATGTTCCAAATGGTGTCAGTCTTGGTCAGTCCTCATTTCACATGGGACAATAAATTATAGATTGGAATGTTGTAACATAAAACATATAAAATAAAATAAATAGAAAATATTTATATATTGAACATTATGTTTCTTCAGTGTTCATCTATAATGTGTTCTAAAACACTTCTAGGGGTGTTGTTATCTCATTTTCATGGGTTTATCTTATTAGTGTTCCGTGCCATGCATAAAGAGAGACACATCCAACTATGGATGCATTGTTCATTTTATATTATATTTTTAAAAAATTGTTATATTTTTTAAGGAATAGTTATTGATTAATATTTTATGGTAATTTGTAAAAATTTTCAAATCATTAAATTGAATATGATGTAATGAATAAATTCAACTTTTTTTAGTTATAGAGAAAGAACATAAGTATATTTAATAATAATTATAAATTTGAATATATTGAAAAGGTCATTTAACCTAATACACAAGAAAACCAATAACTACTTCAATGAATTATTTAGGACTTTGAAGCCATAGAAAATGATAAAATGATTATAATGCCTTGACATGGGGACTAATCAATTCTGTATCAGAAATAGAAACCACCGATATTTTGGAATGATTTTGAACATAAAAATATAGAGGTTTTGATTAACTAGATGAATATAATTTTATATTTCTTAAGAACCCCACAAAGCTAATGGTTATGTTAGAAACATACATGTTAGAAGATATTACATGATAGTAGAGTGATTTATCTATACATGAAAAAAATGAAGAAACACTATGGGACGTTTTTTATAAATAGTTAAAAATAATTATATCCTCAAACATTCAAGACCACAAGATCTTATGACTTATTATACATTAAATATAAAAATATATACATAATAGAGTATAATTATATGTTTATGAATTTATTCCATCTTTGACCATCACTCTTCACATGATTCATATGATTAATAAACACCAATTATATCATCTGAAATGAACTATCTAATGAGATGGCATGTCTCTATCCGACCATCCTATGCATGTTGAAATTATATAAAGGGATTAGTTTTAAAATCCCAAACCAGAATAACATAATATATTTCATCATTTGATTGCCTATATTTGATAAGAATAATTTGTTTAACTCAATCCTTTATCTTCCATGAATTTCCAATTTGTTTGGTGATGTTCATCCATCTCTAGCTGATGAGACATTATACATGTCCATCTAGTTACCTTCACCTAATTAAAATTTGTTTCAAGAGTTAAAATGTCATTATATGATCATTTTTAGTCTAATTATAATTTTTTGAAACTAGATATGACCAATAGATATTGTCCTCAATCATTTATATAACAACAAATTTCATGTCTTCATATCTTCGAAATTTTCACACAGCGAAACTTCAACAAAATACAATTTTAACATAGTACATATTTTCATCTTCTCGAAACATCATAGACATTTCTCTTATCACATTGAATATTTATTAATAAAAAATTATAACTTTCAACTTTTGAAAAACATTCTTTGTCTAGAGTGTTCCATATTTATCTTCAGGTTTGTTTAACTTCTTTCCTTTATAAAATCTCAACAATACTCATAAATATATTCATGATGTTTGGAACATTAAGATAAGTATATAATCATCAAACTTTTTTAGTAATATTTCTTATAATTCCCCAATAACACATTATCACCAAAGATATAAAAACATTGTAAAAAGAAACTCACTACAAAAACAATTAGTATTATCAAAAAATATAACTCCATCGTTGATTTTATTATATCTTATTAAATTCCATTACAATTTTATAATTTATTATACTTTAAAATTTCAAAATTAAATATTTTTATTTATATATAATTTATATTGGAAATGTTTATTTACCTAAAACCATGGTTTATGTATCTAACTTATTCATTCTATGATTTTTATTTCAGGTTTTTTGATCTTAATATGTGAGTGATTATTATATCCCTAACTCTATTAGATTTATTAATGAACAAAAACACATTTTATAAATATAACATTTCTAGTTGATGATATTTCAGTTTCTATGACTGGATATCATCTTAGGCAATCAATAAATCATTCGACATGATCTTAAGTAGTGTTGAGGTACATTTTGAAGGCCCTCATAGGGTAGATCTAGCTGTTTACCCGAGAAAAGCAACCAACTAGCTGGAAGAAAAAGTTACTATCACAAGATACTATCTGGACCCAACAACTAACCAATGATCTAGGTATATCTTTTTGACACAGTCATACTATGGAACCCACATTTTTGGAAATCCATCATCCAACAGGTTAATCAAAGGTGCTATTTTTCTAGTGCTATACTAGAATGTCAAACTAGCTATTTCCGGATGTCCAATCTATCCTCTCTCACCTATCGATATATCTATTGGATTCTTAACAACTTAATAATAAACACAGGACCTCTTGACACTATAAATACCCCCCACGAATCCGGTGGAAAAACCATTTACTATTGTGCCTCAATATTAGTTTGATTTTGATCTTACAAGTCGTATTTAAATTTTCCATCAATCATATCCATTTATTTCCCTAATTTTTATATTTCAATCTTACTAATAGAATGGTGAATGTGTAGTTATGGTTTTATAACAACTCTGTTGATCCTTATTTTTCTTCTACTTATTCATGGTTTCTCACTACATCTATATTACGGTATTTGGATTTATTGTTACAACCAATAAAAAGAATGTGTCTTCTTTTTATTAGCATTTTAAACAAACAACTACAAATCAGGTTTTGGTGTTAATTAACTTCGACTGAAATAATTTGTTATTGATAATAATTAATTATTAGATTGGAGGATATGTAAAAAATAATATTTAGTTTTTTCCAAACTCTTTATTAAAATTATCTTGAACATTATTTTAAATTTTATTTTCTTACTCTTTTCCTTATTAGAAATCACATAAACATTGTACATAATTTATTAATTTTTTAAATGTCAATTACCCCCTATATCAATCCTTATAAAAGAAATCTTGGGACATGATACGTAAAAAATAAAAGAAAAAGATTAATTTGGTACACATCATGATTCACCATACACTATTATAAATTTAGCTATTTCCATTGTTATAAAATATATAAATATATATATATATATATATATATATATATATTAAATCCATGATTTTATAAACCATAGATAAAAATTTAGTAAGTAATGAATTTTAAAAATGGTTTTCAATTACCATGGATTTATCTTGTTATTGAAATGATTAAGAACTATAGATTTATCTTACATACACCAAGATGTTTTTATCATCACCTTATAGTTAAACAACCTCTGTCACAGTGTAGTTTTTTTGACGAATTATTAATCCAAGAAATTAATCAAAAACATTTTTAGTGAGATATGATCATCATTATAAAACAATTCATTCCCCCAACATGAAATATAATACATATTTCTAAAATAAAAAAAAAATTTAAAATAACTATGGATCATCTAATATTATATTTTAATTTACCTAGGTAAATGAATCATAAAATCATACATATCAATATAAAAAACCAGATTAACTTATAAACCATCAGTCAAAAGATTTGATAAAAACATAAACACATAGTTTTTATATTGTTATTACATTCCCTTAATACCATAATACATGAATCCATTTTAGAGACAATATTATTGTTACATATTTGGGAGTATTCCCACCACTTAGAATATCATCATATTTTTCTTTATAATTGATTATTTGAAGGGAATACAAATATTTTATGATTTTTATATATTAAATTAATTAAATATTAAAAAAATTCACATTATATTTTGATGTTAATAATAAATGTTTGTTATAATTAATTTTATTTATTTTCACACATATATATATGTAAAACTCCTCATTAATCCTCTTAATTCTAATCACTATAATATTATTAAATTTAATAGATTGAATATATAATTAAATCAACTAAAAATACTTAATTTCAAGACTTTATAACTTATCACCAATAACTCAAAACTCAGACCTAACAATAAATCAAACCCCGCAACAATAATCACTGCATTTTTTAATTTTTAACTGAAAAACAATTAATTGATTAGTTTTAAATGGTATATGAAATGAAGAAAATAAAAAAAAACTAAATATACTAACCACATTATAAATAAAAACATCTCAAACATCAATATTAATCCCCAACAATATAGAATCCATGAATAACTAACGTAGTATCCATGAATTAATATTCTTAATAAATATTTCAATGGGTCAAAAAAATAATATCACAACTATTATTCTATTGATTGGAATCTATTTCATGACATTATCAAATTTCTGGATAAATATTACACTTTTGGTAGATATTTTATGTGATATTAGTATTAAATGATTATTTGAAATCATGTATACATTCACTTAAATAATAGTTAGAGTTTATTGATCTATGTCTAGAAAACCCTATCTAATTAGGTAATGTTTCATAATAAAATGAACCTAAAACCAAAAAAAAATTAATAAGGGAAAAAACTACTTCTATCACCCTTTCAAGATAAAATCTCACTATTCAAGAGCTAATAGAAATATATTTTCTTGAAATGAAATTCATGTGAAAAAGGGATTCGGGTGATAAGACTTAGATGGGGCAATTCTTCTCGATAATTTCACTACTACAAATATGTCCATTATCCTTGCTAGAAAAGTTCATTAACATCGAAAAAAAGTGTTTTTAATGGAGGTGAAGATAGTGGGTGGGTCCCTTTTTTCAATGCTTAAAAGAGCACTAATAAAGGTACCTTTTATAAGCGCTAAAAAAACACTAAAAAAAGAAATAAAAGTATATAATGCATGGGAGAGCTTTTAATAGCATAGAACCCCCACTTTATCAGTGCTTGGCGGACCCCTCGCCTCACACTCTCCCTTGTGTTTCCCTTCCTGCACACCCCCCACATGTTGGCACCTCCTTCCTTCCACCAGAACTCAAACCCATGTCCTCCCCCACGCGCTCCTTCACCTTTACTACTTTTCCATTTCATTTTTTTCTATTTAATGATACATCTATTTATTTATATATATAATTGTATTTATTCATATATTAATATAGATTCATATTAATATGAATATATTTAGTTATATTAAATTAAATATATTTATTTATATATTATATTTATTTTTATTTATTTTTATATAGTCATTTTTATTCTTATAAAAATATTGATTCATATATATATATACGAATAAATACATACATATATATATATATATATATATATATATATTTGATAAGACATTGAATGTCAAAAAGACCACAACATCTAATCTAGAAGCCTTTTTCAACTGCACAACCAGTTAAATCGAAGAAAATGAAACAATATTCAATATTATATGTGGTACATGAATATTGGACATTCGGATAAGAAGTCATACTTGTTTTAATGTTAACAAATCATTGTATCCCAAAAAAAACTCAGTTTTGGAGACCTTCTAAGCTTTTTTACCCTTTAAAAAAGTGACAGATTCTTTTCTTCAGTCACTGGATTGTAGATCTTATCGCAGGCCTTGATTTGATATGATGTAGAGCTCAAACGGACACCTCGATCAAAAGTTATGGTTGTCTGATGTTTGAGTAACATTTTCAACATATTTTAGATATTTTTTTTTTGATTTTTTGTGTCTTAAAATTGTTATTAAATGTTTATTAATCTATGACAATTAGAAAAATTGTATTTTAAAATATTTGTTAAATTTTTTTTAATGCCACTATCATTAATTTTCTTATATAATTAATGTAATATCAATTTAAACATATATAAATCATATTTAAAAAATATATATTATATTTATATCAATATAATGAATTAGAATATTCCTCTATCCAACATGTTTAATGAAAATAATTTTCAACCAAATATACAAACAAAACATAAATATAGAGCCACTAAACCTATTAGAATGAATCTAATAGTGGTGACTTACATAACTCTTCTAACATAATTTAGTTAGACTTTAATTTAAATAATAATGCTCATTATCTTTCCAACCATCCATATTAACATAACCATTGGAACAAATGATAACTTCAATGATATCAACATCTTTTTTAGCACTGTTTTCAAAATTCTTACCAATGCCAAAATGTTCACCATTTAATCATCACTAGTATCATCATCATCACCATAAAAATAAATACCAACATTATCACCATATTGTAAACCACAATAAATGATGTTAAAATTTTTACCTATAATTAAAGATAGGTGGAATAAAGGGACAATATAAGTATACTTTAGTGAGGTTAGATATTTATTAATATTTGGGTATAGATGTTTTGAAACTATCAAATTAAAAAAATTCATGAAATTCATAAATTGATGATCGACCAAGTACATATTATTATGTACTAAATTTAATGCCTTTCTATTATTTTGAGTTTCTTCTCATACTCTGTGGGATCTCACCATGCTATCAGAAAAGAAACAGTATACCTTAGTACAGGTGGTTGTAGAATTTTCGAATGGTTAATTCCAATATGTTGATGGGGTAATTTTTATCTCTCCCTATCTGAAACTCTTCCATCATGCTCTTAGATATAAAATAATGTAATTTATTATTTTTTCTTCATCATCATATTATATTACGTAATGATCTTCCAAACTAATATGTTCACATTATAGACCTTGAAATTAAAAATTCATTGATAAAATAGAACTATTTATATAAACATATTAAAGTATAAAAAATATTCTTACAATTATCTATTATGTAGCTCCATTTATAAAAGTACAATATTTTTTATTATGATTTGAGAAAAATAGTATTTCCAAGGAATATATCATTTGATATTCGATATTTTAACCTACAATACATAAAGTAAGAATAGTCCTTATTTACAAATACAAAGATGTTTATATGTATCTATGGAAGTTTATCATAAATGATAATGGCTTCATTTCATGATCTAAAATATGATTCCTGTACAAATTATGTTTTTAGGCCATAAAAATCTTATATTATTATTCATTGGGGATGCCGCTTATATAAATACATCATTGTTATACAACTTTTTTAAAATGTATCAATCCTATAAAATTTAAATAATTAAATATTGATAAGTGATTTCAAAATATAATTTTGTTTATAAAAAACATAACATAATTGAAATAATACCCAACCTAAAATAAATAAAAGAATTACATAAAATAAGTGGTCAAAATGATTAAGGATCATTAATTCTCTATGGGAGTGAATTTCTCAGAAACAAATAGTAATAATAATTTAACATTTTTATGAACCTCTTCTTTAGAGAAACCCTCCTATTCTATAACTAGAGATGAAGATGTCCCATAATGACCAGATCTAGTAGACCCTAGGTTGGAGACTAGCATCAAGGGTAAACCACAAATGATGGGATACATTATCCTCAAATAATCTTATGAAAACTAATAAATTCCAATAATTAAAAATAAATAAGGCATATAAAAATAAAAAAAATTCCACAATGCTAAAAATATAAATCAAATACATTATTCATAGATAGTAATTCAATGAATTTAGTCATATGATTGGAACACTGTAACAACTTTGAACATTGATCTAGTTCAATCCATCTCAATCACCCAATCCATTATGGAAACATGAAATATAATTATATATATATTTGATTGAGAATAACATTTATACTTAGTAGGATCATACCCAATATTTCTCATGAAAATGTGAAAAGAATACACTAATGCCCTAGTGAACAAAGAGTAGAATAAAAAATCACATTGAAGGCTAACTAATCCCCCTTCACCATGTTCACTCATAAAAAACCACATCCAAGTATTATGTGAAATCAAGATATATATATAAATATATATCAAATCCACAACATCCACTTTCTGAATAGCTTTTCAATCTCACCCATCATTAGACATCTCGTGCTTCTATCTATTCCTTGTCAACCAATAACATCACCAACTATATATTTTATCTCACAACCCAAACCACATATTATATAAAATGGTCCTAACCACATATCTCATCTCATGTGCTGAATCACATATCATAGGACCACAATAGTATGGTGTTAGAAAATGTAATGAAAATTAACATCATTCCCTCCTACCAACACACATTTCCCGCAATACATATCATCTCATCCAACACTTATACTTCCAGAAGTAGCTACTGAAGGAAGAGAGGGGATGAATGGGTATTTATCTTTCCATTTCCCCACAATCTAGTATATCAGGGAAAACACCCTTCCTAGAACATTTTTCTATCTATAGGGTCATCCAACTCAAGTAGGGTGTCAATGAACTCTCCAAATATAGCACAGAACCACAGACAGGGGGTCACTCAACAAACCACTACCACCATGAGATTACCACTATCATGCCACCAATTGTTTCCACTAATGTAAAAAATTGACCTTCATGCTACCGACATAAATTCCCAACACAAAACCATTTTAAAATTTTTCAATCCATTAGATCATTACATAATTAATATAAATTCAACATTATCGATCAAATTTATCCCCATACCATCATACTTGATTTCATTCCATTTACTAATAGTCTATTATCTATCACATACAATGTAAAACAAGAAAAATATAACTAATTCCACTTGCCTCCCACCTTTATGGCCAACAAGTAACAAACTAATATGGAAACCATGACTGAAACCACTATGGACACAAAGTTATACTCGACTAATGAAACCAAATTGTTAACCATGATGGACACCAAGTCTCACACAACTAAGTCCATCATTCTGTAGATAACTAAAGACAGTACACTACACAAATGTATTCCAGTACGAAAATAAAATCGGGCAGTTATATCATGCATGATTATTTTAGATTACCATATTTTTGTGTTTAATTGTTTAAAGGGTACTTTAAAATAAGTTATCACAATAAGTCACAATATCAAAATAATATTAACATTCTTAAAACAATTATCAATTTTTAACCATATGTAAATAGTTAAAAATTAATAAAACCATTATCAACATGTGATCCCCATAATTACATTTTTAATGTTATAATTCCTATAATTATTGTCATTATATTAATTCAACCCATCCACTCAAAGAGTGAAAAGGAACGATAATTTAATAGATGTTAATAAAATACTGAGAGAATAGAAACTCTACCTCAATAAAATGATCAAGAAAAACCACTGATCATAAAGGTAGAATCAATGGACCAAACATCACTGAGCTACAAGTCAAGACCCCAATGACACAACCATAATAGATGGTTTCTAAACCATGCCTAGAACTCATTCCAAGATTGAAGAACTAAACATAACTAATAGGTAGAGGAAAGGATGAAATGAAAATGGAAAATATTATAGAAAAAAACATATTTAATCAAAGGTACCCAATCTCCCCAATCTAAGATATTAACAACCTAACGAAGAGACAAACATGGGTACTTGAGAATGTCTAGATTCAGCCATATAATTACGAAAAAAAAGCAATTTTCAAATATATTAGGATGGGAATTATATTTATCTAAAAATCACTAAAGGAATAACATTGATGCGGAAATAAACTACCACATCGTGTTATCCATCAGTTAAAAGAGATATGAATATCTTTTATACATCTCCTCTTTATTCCAAAAGTTTTTAAAAAAACATCAAAACCAGCTTGATCACTACCATCACCATCTGTAAATGCATTATGAACATTCATGTTCTATTTTCACCTCAACTGTAGAAGATCCATGAAATGATGAGATCTATATCATTCTGTTACATAGTTGACCCTTCAAATCACTACACCAAATACCTCAAACCATACCAGGTGTTTCTAAAATGACCAATTTTCAATCAGTTATATCCCTTGACAAATGCCCTCCAAAATGGCGATAAATGCCATTTTTAACTATGGTGCAACTAATGACATAAGAAAAACTCAAAATTCCCAAGGGTAAATGAAAAACATCCATAATAAATAAAAAATGTCCTGAAATCTATCACAAAGACACTCTATGTTGTAATTCATTAATCTGATTACCATAATGTTCATCACCCTGATGTGGTGTCTATAAAAATAATGAAAACTAACCATAACCATCTTGAGTATCCCAAATATCCTTAAAATATCACCCAAACCTCATGGAATTAAAAATTAATGTTTATGTTGTTCTGTACCATTACATAATAAAGAAACATAATCGATTCTCATCCTAAAGAATAAAAAAACAACCTAGATCATGGAAAATAACCTAAACCACCAACACTCCATTAAGAAATACTTCATAAAAAATTGGTAAAACCATATTTTAAAATAAAATATAAATATCAACAGAAAAATCATTTCCCAATGCAATGAGAATGGAATGTAAGAATACCTCATTAAACAATATGATTCTGAACATTACATCATTAATCAAAATAGATCTCAAAAAAATCCAGATACTGAGTTTGAATTAGTGACTCATGTTACCATTTACACTATTATGGGACGCCATGTATCCACAGAACCCAATAAATATTGATAAAATTTTCTTTCAACAAACTCTCATAATTATCATAAATCTGAACTGGTCACTTTATAAATTTCAGGTCATCCTTGATATCTAAATCACTATATCCAATTTCATGTGAGTAATCATGAAGTTAGTAATAATTTTTGGACACATGAAAGTCATTGTAGAACCTATCTATCAATATAAGAATATAAAATAGGTATACCACCTTTCTAACATACACTAAATCCTTGAATTCATGATAAACCGGGGTAAGAGTTTTCTGCAGTAACAAACCTCCAATTCAATAAATGCGGGAAACCATTAAAAAACTATCTCCAACAACTAACTATAGGGGACACATCCTTCAATCAACATAATCCTTTTGATATTACTTCACCTCCATAATCATATCATGAAGCACCTGAATCATCTTTTTCATGATATACAACCCATCAAAATCAAGTAATAGAACCTCCTTTATCTCGGTCTTCTATAGTGGGAATCCACACTGTCTCCAAAATAATTCCATAAAGGGATCCACAAAAGTCCATATCAAAAGTCCACAATATATCATACAGTTATTGGATTGTCCATTTGGCCTACTCTCTGGTCTAATAGTGTTAAATAGTGATATAGAATAACTGGGAACCAAAAGAATAATGTAACCTATTATAGAATTGTGAGGTAAAATGAAAATATTATTCTAAAATGACAATCATTGGGAATCCATCAAGGCCCATTATGCCATCTATGTACCATATCACTAGAATATCCATGGTAGATAACACATAGATAACCAGATGGTTGTTTTACTTCATCAATCAATCCTTGATTACACATATATCCCCATATCCTCCCTAATACTAAGGTAACATTATAAAAACCCATCTTTATTTCTTCACACTTACACTAGGGTACATATTAATGTTGCAACAACCCACCATAAATATGCTGATTAGCCATCAGTTTCTAGAAAACCAAATACAACACCACATAATCTGGCACCACCCATTTCATCTATGACCCAAAAAGCAATGTTTGAAAATCTTGATAAATCTTGGATACACTATGCCGTAGTGAATGTAACTTTCATGGGTTATCTCAAATGATATTTGTGTTTTTGTACATAGGTGATGCAGAGTGCTTGACTAAGGTAATAACTCAATGAGATTGTGCATAAATCAACTTCATAAAGTTATTATGAAATAAAAATATAAAAAAATAAAAAATAAAAATTATAGGGGGGTTCGTGGTTAATATTAAAATAATAATTCTTTTAGAAGAATATTTTATTGATTTAATTATTTCTTATGATATTTGATAACTAAAACACAATGAGATTTTTTTTTGAAATTTGGTTTTGGAATTCATAATCAATATAACAATTCCTAGTCAATTAATTATTAATCAATATCATTCAAATTAAAATTCAATAAATTATGATCCCATAATTTTTTAATCCAAAAAACACGATGATAATTTACCTTAACCATAATGATGAAATGAATTAAACCCTGGGCTAGCTTTGTAACATGCAATCGTAACACACATAATGTATTTTCCTTCAAAATATAGATTATGGTCAGTGGTGAATTGGGGATAAAATATATACATGAGTTGAAGATGAATTGAGTTTAGATATTATATTTTTACCCTACTAGTTTTCTTATAATTTTTTATTTTACCGATTAATATTGCACTCTCACAATTCATACATTACTCGACCTTAGACCGTTTGTGTTAATCGTTAAATAGTTTGATTGAATTATTTTAATATAATATATTGATTAATAGATCATATTGAGTGAATTAATGTACCTCATTTTTTTTGGAAAAACAATTTAATATGATTATAATTATATTTATTACTAATTAAAACTACTCTTCATGGGTAATGTAGCCTTCAAGGAAGTTACACATATATTAAATGTTAATGAAACAGAATTACCCGGTCGCATTTATACTATGGATTTATACCCCAAAATATAATTATATAATAAAAATATGTTCAAATTGGGGAGAAATATAAGATAACAAGGGAACTTTTATTCAAGAACAATAAAGTTACGACAAAGAAGAAGAAAATAAGATAATTTTGGAAGTGATCATATGTTGTGTGTATCCATCCTTCAATGGTACATTAAAATATAATGTAACCAATTATCAGATGGTCCCAATACTCTTATACATGGTAAAACCCATTAAATGGGGGAGAAATAAACATTTATAAAGGGGATGAGAGGATGGGGATATAATAGGTTACATGTGCGAATGGGAAATTCAAAATAATATTTTAATCGAAATTTAATAGATTTGTTGAGGATGAAAATACATTAACCAGATATAATTGTACATTAAAATTTGTTTATAATCATTTACAATATATAGTATACAAATTTAAGGGCAATAAAATTTTAAAATGAAGAGGATATGGCCCAATTTGTGATGTGATATCAATTTTGAAGAGTTTAGTTCAGTTTTGATTTAATATCCCATTAATTGTAATCAAATTCATGAGAAAACTCAGATGGACTGAATGAAATATTTATCTTATTGAGTAAATAATTATTTTATGTAATTATTTTATTAAATAATTATCATTAAAATATTTATGGCTGATAGACTGTTGTGCACTTTAACATTTCAAAACTATAATTTTCATTAATTTTGAATGATCTAAACTAAAATATTTCATAAATAAAAATTAACATAATGTGATTAAATTATATCATTTATTATTAAAAAAATATTCAATAAATATGTGTTTTATAATTTAATACCAAGGGGGATTTTTGAAAATACTAGATTACAACATAATGCATTATTGATGGGATGAACATCATCCTTTTAAACATCCACGGATAATGGTTGTCCTTTGAATATCCATTATAAAAATCACCATAAATAAATGGTATTTCATCACATATAAGTATTTTATCCCTTATTAGAGCCATGCACCAACTTCAACAAGGATTATTTCATGATCGACTGAAAGAGACAACCACTTCTACCATTCTCCATCACAGTAAGATGCAAAGTTACTAACTCTTCCATCACACTCCATGATTCGCAATATTTGTTAAATGTTACATGCTATTTTTTAACCAGTACATTGGACATAATATTTAATTTACATGGGGAGTCAGTAATTTTGAAGTCATAGTCCTAGAGAAACATCATCCACCTCCACTATCATAGATTTTGGTCACCTTGAGATTAAATATTTCTAAAACTTTTATGATCCATGAATACCGCAATGTGTTTCCCAGTGAGGTAATGCTGTAAAAGATTTAGGTAAAACACCATTGTCACCATCTCTAGATCATGGTTTCTATATTTTCTCTTATGAGGGTGTGCATTATTGAACCATAGAATATCATTTCTCATTGATTCAGTAAGACACATCCCAATATAAAATTGTAATCATCACAAAACACCTCAAACATCATTCTGTAATATAGATAATGAAGAAATGTGGTGCTATCTCGCCATTCAATAATATAGTCGAATACTTCCCAACAATAATCAGTAAAAAATAAATTCCTAGTCCTTTATTGTTAGGTCTATTAAATGGTGACCAATTTAAATAAATCTAGTCATAATTAACTATTAATAACCCACAATACTGAGAAATCTATGAACATCTATTACATTATTGTGTGCTACCCATGAAATAACCACATTAATCATCCAGGGGTCTGCTGTTAATCCCATATGAGACACCACATGTCAATAGAAATGAAACTCCTACATCTAGAACATACACTTTTATAGTTATCTGTAAATATGATGGTGTAAAAGAGTTTGAAAAATAGTCTACAAATTTCATGAATTCACCTCCTCAGAACATAATTATCGAGATTATTATAGATGAAAATGTCTATAAACTAGTCTAGTAACTCTTTAAATATAAATTTAATGAGTTCCCTGAGCACAGTTGGTGCATTTATGAATCAAAATGACATAACTACATACTCTATGTGTCTATATATGCACTAGATGGATGTATTTAGGATTCCTTCTCCTTTAATCTAACCATATTAATTCAAAACTATAGATCAATATTATAATACTATCTAAAATATCTAAATTTATCAAAGGGATCTTTAATCCTTGGTAGAGGGTAATTATTCTTAATTTGTACCTAATTTATCCTTCGATAGAATGTACAAATCCCCAAATTACAAATGGGATTCTTGGTGAATAACACTGGATCACACCTAGAAACACATTGGGCCAAATGAAACCATTCTATATCAAATCATTTATATAGGTCCTTATCTCCCAGAGTTCTATAGATTTTATGCAATATGGAACCATCAAAACTATATGGGAACCTACTTATAACTCTACCCAACACATGATGTCACATAAAGAAGGTATTGTAACAAACTCATATTGGGTCGGAATGGTTATGACCAAGGTAAAGGAACAATAGGGTGTGAATTTTGTATTTTATATACTTTATGTAATTAAGAATTTCTCTCTTGATTTGGAGTGAACCTTTAAATTTATCTAACATATGGTTGAGTAGGGAAATAAATAAATAAAATGATTACAACAATGTATAGTGGATCAAGGAACAAATACTCCCTACTCCACTCCACCAATGCTCAACTACAAGAGCTTTATTATTTCCACTAGCAAATATTAGCCTAATACATTGAGACACCAACTATGTAAAGGTAGTAGAAAACATTACAACAAGACATAACAAAGACCTCATGATCTTTAATATGGAACCAATTATCCACATCTTAGTGAATGAAGCTGACACTTAACAACGTCTGGGTCTAAGAATTCAAAACTCCATCAAAATAATAGAGATTGATTTTGTTGATAAAATAGATTTCACATCACAGTTATTGTAACAACTAATAGATATATTTAGATCATCAATAAATTATAGTAATAAATAGATCATCAACTTGAAATAGGATTTCATTAATCAGCGATCGAGAAAACATCAGAAATATTTTAATCCATGTATGTATGCAATTTTTTTTAAAAAAAATCCATCATCATTCTGAAAAAAAAGATATAATAATAAGGTATAGTAATAGCCAGAATAATTATAATAGAAGTTTCTTCACATGATGATAGATCAAACAATGTTTTTCTCCAATGTGTGTATCTTAATTTAAAGATATATATATCACTTTTCTCAATATTTACTACTTCTGAATATATATTCCACACACACACATATCATTGAAGAGTGGATTAATATTTATATTGTTGGTCGTATAGATTAATGTCAACAATATCTCCATAAATATAGTAAACATTTATCGTATACATTTGAATTCAAAATATATTCATGAGAGTTGAAACATCAATTAATAATAGTAATAATTTACTCTGTTGAATATTAATACTTAAGATGATCTTAACGACCCATGAAATTAGTTGTAAATGATCTTTGAACAGGCCATTCATACCGTCAAGTCCATTGAGTAAATCATAGATAAAATTTCATATGTAAATATCAGATTTTTAATAGTAAAATGTATGGCCCTTTATAAAATAATGAAATACCAATTGTGGGGTTGTCAATGTAGGGTTAATTTACCATACATTTGTTTCCTAAGAAAGAAGGTTCCTTACGTATGTATGGTTCCTTAACCATACTTTCAATTACTAATAACACAAGGTTTTTTTGAATGTAGGGGATAATATCAATACATACTAATATGCATAGAGTTCATTATCCTAACACATTGCTCTAAATGTAGGTTATATGATCCTTAAATTCTTTTCTGGACATGTGGTTTTTTCCTTACGTTAAACATGAACACATAGGGTATGAATAGTTTTTATAGATTATATTAATTCATTGTTTGAATGCTTCCTCAATTATTCCCCATTGATTAATTTATTGATTATAAGACCATAATAAATATTCTCATGAATAATAGATTCCTAAAATTCACATAAAAACTCACTAGTAAAACAAATTTGTGCATTTGTAAGAATCAAAACCAAAAAGAAATTAATGAAATTTTTGAAACAACACATTCTCAACACCTCATTGGAAAAAACATCCCAAAAATACTTTGAAATATTTAGGGCCTTCTAATAGCTTATATCTAATAGAATCCCCAAAAAATTCTACCATCAAAGAAAAAATGGAATCTAGAAGGCTATTTCACATTAGAAAACTATATTCGACGATTAAAAGTAATGGTTGGAAATCCATATCAGAGAATGAGACTATCCATAAAAAAAAATTGGCAAACATACATATAAAAAACAAAATATCCATGTATAAGATGATATCATATAGATGTATCTATAGTAATAATAAATTCCCCAAGTATTAATGATGCCCCATAGTAATTCAACTTCAATTGTACACATCAAAAAGTATCTCTGGACTCCAACTGATTTATTCAATACTAAGGGAAATGAAAATTCTCTCCATATCTAGTTATAATTTGAATAATAGGTATGGTGAAATAAATATGTGTGATGTTCATGAATTAAAAAAGATGGAAAAAAGGGTAGACAACAAATTGTTCATACCACTAATGATGTATAGCCCCTCCAACTCCAGAAAATCCATATAACACATCTAACCACTAACAAATCATCTAACTTTATAATGCTGACCTTAATGAAGACATCATATCTTTTTCCATAATGTAGTGGTAGATGTTCATGATAACCTATATTAACTCCACCTACTCATAGAAGAACACCATCTAACTGGCTAGGATGTTGAACATGTAGTTACAGGCCATGCCGTTGTTGCAGGAAAAAATTAACCTGACTACCAAAACCATATTGGATTCCATGGGATAAAAACACATTAAATTATAATTTACACAACCTATGAAACCAAATAAAATGATAAATGTGGTCCTGGTTGATGCATATGAGTCTCTGTTCTAGGATAAATGTGAATCTAATTGATAGGGTCATCTCTATACAGATCAGAACAATTGATTTCCATCTCATAAAAACCCCTCTTTCAAATGTTTGGATACATGAAATATCTTTTTGAATCTCAACTATGGGGGATCAAACCTACTCATTATCCCAATAGATAACTTTATCATACTTATGTACCTTCAAATACAGAGGTAATTTATACAAGGTGACTGTAGAGTAAAGGATGGTGTGCAATGCCTCTTCCAAACATTGGGCTCAAGACTCCTCATAAAGAAATACATCAAGGGAAAATTATAATATATCCTTAAACTTATTCAACATATCTTGAACACTCACAATCCCTTTCATATGTGAGAGAATCATATTATTCTAAAATTCCATTTTCATAATTAATAAGATCTCTATCTGGAACTCATTTTAAAAACATATCGACAAAAATTTGTTTACCGTTCACTCATTGAGGTACAACATCCACCGCTAATGTTCAAGTCACATCGTCTAACTAACTAGTCAGTGAACTGAGTACTTGACCTAAGAACAAATCAAGTAAAACATAATAAATGAATCCTACCTAAATTATGTCATCTCTAAATTAGATACGCTACCCTCATACTTTTCCAAGATCTTTTAATGAAAGTCAGGAAACATCATCTACAACTTAACATAAATTACCTTTGGATTAATCCTTTGATGATCTGCTGGGGTTTCCTACTAAAAATCTCCAACCGGAGCCACGCATGAGTTATGACTATTTGCAATATCTATAATGAAATAATATACATTTATTCTTAAATGAAATGGATTTATTTAGTTTCATTTAGATTAAAACACGTATCTTTTCTAATATTTCCCCAATTAAAACAAATTTCAAGAAAGTATAATTCATGTATATCTTCTAGGTATTTACCCTGAAATTGGTATTTCTTTAGTAAGAAAATTTAGAGATACGAAGGTCCTTGCATCTGATCATAGGGGGGTGGGGCCTAAAATTCTACTCCCTAGATGATCTCCCCACTTTATTCATCAAATAGGCTCATCATGTACTATTTTCATTCAAAACCATGCGTCGCCATGAGTGCTTAAATATAACAACTATCAAAACTCTTAGTTTGTATTTCACAACCAATGAATACGATACCATTATTTTATAAGAATCCCAACCAGGGAACCCCTCTTGGGCCAATAGTGGTGATAAGAGTTTCCCATTTGTCCCACCTCTACTAGAACCAATGATGGCGACTAATAATATGGGTATAAACATATATGGAGGGAGAAATTAACCTTAATAAAACCAATTAATAAAAAAGAAACACCAAAATTGAAAATCCACATGACATATAAAACTAATCAATATCCAAAATTTCATGAAATTTAAACCAAATACAAAAATGTCCATGGTAAGACAACAAAATTATATATATGGTAGTAACACTAAAACAGCTCTAACCTCCATTCTAGTATTATCCATCTCGATCACCGAAGCCCTCTTGAAAACATGGAAAAATAATATATATATATATATATATCATGATGAGAATAAAATTTATAGTCTTTAGAATCATACCAATTTCCTCTATTGAAAATGTTATAAAAATATACAAACGTCCTAATGAACAAATAGTAGAATCAATAAGAACCTAGCCTGTCAATTAATCCCTCGGCCACACTAGGATCACTAAGTAAATATCACATCCAAGTATAATTGTAATATCTATTAAAATATACATTAGGTGACCTGTATCCACATCCCAACTGGTATTCTACACTCATCTATTCCAAAAAATAATTTTCTTCTATTTTTACATGTCCACCAATCATGACCCAACAGTATATCACATCTCATGGCCAAACTACATGTCACATCTTATGGACCAAAATACATATCTCATATAATGAAAACAGCCACAATTATAATATCTAAGGAAGCATAGTATCATGAATTTGAATGGCATAAACCTCATTATATCCTCATACAATGAAACATCACCACGACATATCAACTCATCCACAACATATATATCCAGAATCTGTTAGTGAAGGGAGAGTGGGGAATATGGTGTATTCAAGAATCTATTTCCTTATTATCATTTATGTTAGGGAAACCACATATCCGATGACATATGGGTGTATTTAAGGATATCCAATATGGGTAGAGTGTGTAATGAAATCAAAATCAAAATATAAATTTATTATATAACACCAAGCTATCCTAGTGGAGTCACTTATCAAACCACCATCATCATGTTATCAATGGTAAGAGTCCACCAATCACTGCCACTAATGAATAATATTGAACCCCAAAAACTACCACATAAACTCAAAAATCAAAATCATTTTCAACTATTTAATTCATTTGTTCATTTATTATTGATAAAAACCATTCCTATTAAAGTCCAACCCTTAAGAAATTTAAATATATAATCCATGTTATTACATTTACCATAATACTATAATCGGACATATCTTATGGTAAAAAAAGTTAAATAAAACTAGGTCCACCAAGACACTAACTTATAAGGCCAATAACCCACACAAAACTATGTACCACAATCCATACACCAATATGTCCATGAATATGCACAAAAACAAAGGCCACTAAGTCACACAAAACTACGAAACCAAGAAACTCTTAAATAACGCCAGTAAAATGCAAAAAAAAAAGGATGAAAAGTCACTCATAACTAATAAGAAAATAAATAACAACTAATAGATTCACACAAACACACCATTAATTTATATTATCATCTTTTAGTATTTAACCATTTAAAGGATGTTTTTTATAAATTCATCAAACCATGTAATAAGTTCACAAAATAATGACATTCGAAGAGAAAAAAATCTATTGTTCTAATCAAAAGTAAACAATAAAATATCATAGAAATCAATATCAACATGAAATTCTAAGAATTACCATTTCCTTTTCATAATCTCAGTTATTGTCTTCATTATTTCAATTTTCCATCTACCCAAAGGGATAAAAATCATTATAATTTAGAATATTTACACAAATGAGAGAGAACACATATCCCATGACTCAATCAAAGCTTCATGTAGAACCATCAATAACAAATTAATAATAAAGGTATTATCAATACCCAAGATCGAAGGGAACCCCATCAGAACCTCACCAATGAATTTTATTTCGAAACCATAATTACAAATATACAAAAACTAAATTTTTAGCAATGAACATGCATATAAGAGGAGTGAATTATTAAAATTGGAATATGTTGAATGAATGTACCTTGAATATAAATAACTCAATATTCTCAATCTAAGAGATTAACAACCTCAAAAGAGATGTTAATAGAGCACTATGTAGGGTTTATGTGGGCCCATGCTCAAAGAAGAAGATAGACAATCAAAATAAGGGTTGTCAAACCCTCTATTTATATATGATTCTTAAAAAGACTCTTCACAATTTAGAATTATCCCACCACTCCACTATATCTATAATATAATAAATATCTAAATATCTCATAGGTATTCCTCCTATTTCTACATGTTTTTTATAACCACTTTAAAATCACCTTGTCCACCAATATGGAAAACATCCATGGCATGGTGAGAATTCATTCATTATTTCACCTATTCATGCTAATAACCACACCATGGTGAGATCTACCTTTATGTGTTACACAAGTGATCCATTAATGCATCATACCCTGAACTATGAATTTCTAAATGACATGTTTTCTCAAGGGAAGTTTCTTTGAAATATTCATTCTAAAATTGTAACATCCCAGGTAAATAAAGAATAATACATATTCATATTTATTAATATTTTCTAATTAAATATTAATTTTATTTTTAAGGGGTTGCTATGTTCGATAGCGTACCCGATACGCAACAATGAGTTTCTTTGAAATCCTACGTTACACACCAATAATATAATAATATTATTTCAAATGGTATTTAACATGTAGCCGTTTTACTGGCGGGAATGAATAGAAATAACTAAAATACGAATATATATTTGTGTTAAATGTTTCTACATTTATCCAATAAAAGATAAAGGCTTAAAATAAGAAAGGAATTCAATTTTATGCGTAAATACCCGATTATTTGCTAAAGGGTCGATTTATCACCTTTTGATGGTGACACATCTTTAAATTTAGTTTTGGTCACTCTTATACATTCTTTTGGACCAAATAAAATCCTTCTATATAATTGGGTCATCAATATTTACTTTGTGTATGTTTTTGTTATTTTTCCGATAAAATTCATTTTTTATGATTAAGTGGAAAATGTTATTTTTTAATTCAAAACAACTTTTAATCTAATTTGTTTATATGATTAGATTATCTTTTGAATTGGTTTTAAAGTGAAACCATAAAATATTTTTACCATTTGATTCAATGATGGAATTTGGAATTAATTTCACTTTGAAATTCGACATAAACAAATATCAATCTTTTGATATATATTGTTTCTTAAAAACACGCTATTTGTTTTGACAGCGAGAGCTAATTATTAAATTAATTAATTCTGATTATATTCATTGAATTAGGTAATATAAACATCATTTTTGAATTCGGAATATCAAATATATCTTAGAGTAAATCTTTGGTAATATCTGAAAAACTTAAATTTTTGATGAATAGTGAAACCACTAAGTGGTAATCAAGCAAACTGATTTTTCAGTTAAATGATAGTTTACCACTAATGTGTTTTGAATTTCGAAAATCCGACATACATGGTTGTCATTATTATGTAAAATGTGGTTCAATGGGATGAAAATAATTTTTTGGTGAATAGTAATTTTTTTTTCATTAATCACTATTAGAGGTAATTAATGTAATTTAAGGTAAAAATGATATCATAAAAATATGAAAACACCATGAAACTTGTCCTACCTCTACTGGGTGAGTCATGGCCGACCAAGACAACCCATGGGTCGATTTAGGGGACCCCATGGAACCATTTGGGTGAGATAATGACTTTAATGCCTTTTTTTAAAATAAAGGTAGAAATGACACTAACATAAATTGTTTTACTAAAACAATTTTTAGAAAGGGTTATACTAATCAGATTTTTGACTATAAATACTATTTGGAAAGATAAAAATATTTCCTACATAATTATTTTGTTTATAATTTTTGGACATTAAATAAATTAATTTAATTATGACATCATGATGATGCAACGATGACCTCATTAATGAATGATTTAAAATAAAATGAAAATATAATATAAAATATAATACCTAGACTTGTCCAAAAACTATTGGATGGGAATATTTCGAAGCCTTATAATCTTAGAATCTAAATATATCAATGTGGGACCTTAAAAATCCGAAACTCTTTTGAAAATAAAATAATTGTTTCATGATTTCCAAAAGTGCCCCTCCTCTCCTCTTATAAAAGTCCCCCACCTCTACCTCATTTCTCACACTCCTCAAGCCATTGGCTCGGACATCCCCTGCCCATTTAATCTCTACACATCCCTCTACATACCCTAGAGGATTCTCTTTGGGCATAATCCTTTCAAAGGAAGTCTTTAAGCTCAAATCAAAAGGAGTTACACTTTTAAAGGTAAATCATTTTCTCATGTTCATTTGTTTTATTTTGCTTCTCCAACCCCCTAAAATCTTTTTATTTATTTATTTTGTAACTAAAAAAGTATCTTAAATATACTAGGATGTTGTTATAAGATGTATTCAAGCTACACTCTCACACAACCACATTTAATTGTTAATGAACATACTGTTTCCGTGGATGGCGAAATTCTGCCTCCCGAAATGATGATTGTTCAATACTCATTCAACACCTTCAAAGGTGGCCATTATGATGTCACTATTTTTATATATGATATATAATATGTTTATTAATTCTTTAAGATTATGTGTTTTTCATTTATGGCATACCATTACGGTTTCCATTATGGGTAAACACGATATCTTCATTTTAGGAAGTGCGGACTACCGCCCCCTGAAAGTGATTTGATTCGTTAATACCATATGTGGGATATATAAAGGATAAATTTAATTATAATATATATTTTATTATACTATAATTATAATATACCCTTATATCATTATGATTCTATTCCATAATATACGAAATAGAAATGGAAGTAGCATTCATGCGTACGTACGGCTTACCGTCTCCATGAACGGTGCATTTCATTTCTTACCTCTAAATGTGATGTAATATTATAAATACATGTATATGATTAATATATATGATATATATGTTATCAAAATCATTAATTTCATTCTTGATATAATGAACCATTGACCAAATGAACAACATGTAAGTGTAAGAAGTCTATTTTTGACTTAAGAACCAAATACCAACAAAATGAACATTATTAACATAAATGATTACATGATGTTCATAACATGGTATAAAAGGAATAATGAACTTGAAAAAGGTTCTTAAGTAAGTAGAGATTAACTCAAGTATATTATTCAGGAAATTAAAGAATGGTCAAGTCAAGTCGGATACAAGGTATTGGACTTCGTCTCAATCTCCTTTCATTGAGGCATAAATTGTTTTATACACAACTTTCTTTTATACGGTGTATAAACCCATTTGAATTTTAAATTTATTCAGAAGGAATATTTTTAAACGAAGCGTTTTACTAAAAGACAAAAGGAATGTTTTTATCATACGTATGCGGCGACAACGACATCTCCACATCCGTGACCATTATTTCTGTTTCGGCTTCCTATACAAGCCATAACTTATTTTTAAATGAAAAATAAATACCAAGTTTAAATTTTTGTTTATTTTGGAATTTAAAATAGTTTTTATAATGTTTTTATTATATCAATGTGATTTGATATCTTGTGATTGTGATGTGGAAATGTTATGTTTCCTTTATGCATGTTTTATGTGATACGATTATATTATGGTTCTTGGGCATTGTTTATGAAGACGGGTGGTTCCGTGATAATCTAAGGGAGGGTGAGCCCGTTATAGATCTCCAATGCATTGGGTAATGTGAAGGAGTTAAACGTTAAGGTTTCTACGAAGAGATTTAAGGGAATATACTGTGATGGGTATTCCAAACGTAACCAAGAGGGTTACTCCCTATGGAAGAATGTTATGAATGCCCCATGTTACCATTATGTCGTATGATTTCTATGAGTTATTCATAAAACTTATTTTTTCATGAGGTATGTTAAAGTGATGGTGTTTCATGAGTAAGTATGTTTTCATACATGGACTAATGTATTTATTTTGTACTTTTATATCCCTTACTAAGCTTTTTATGCTCATCCCAAGTTTTTGAAATGTTTTTCACAGGTCAAGGGAAAGGTACATGATGCGATGATAGTGTCAAAGAAGTGTCAAGAAAGAATAAATGTTTTTTTGGAAGTGTTTCCGATGATGGGAAATTAATAATATATTTTATGTAACCACCTTGCTTAAGAGTGGGATGCAATGCATGATTTATGATCTGATTCTCTAAAACTCTAAACCTGAAAAGATTATCCTTGTGTATTCTTGAAATATCTCAAGATTAGGTCATGTTTAAGGCTGGGGCCTTATAGTTGGTATCAGAGGTCAGTTTAAACAACATTAGGAGTTAGAAATGTTATGTTCCAAAATTAATTTATGGTATGATCAAAATGATATTGAATTTACAGACTACCATATTGCTTCTCCTAAGATATTTCTGTGTTTAGAATGGTTTTCCGCAGAGGAAATAGGGCAACAATGTTGGGACGACATCAGAAGGAAGACAACCTTCTGAATCAGCATCCTGAGACAGTTGGAATTGGAACTGAATAGTTTGTTTCAGTAATGGCATAGTTGACTCAAGCGATAAATTGTGGTGGTATCCATGCACGAGATCAGCCAGATCAACCACAGAGTAACATGTTAGTGGTGTAACATTTAATGAGGCAACATCCTCCATCATTTAGAGGATCATCTGACCCTGTGATAGCTGAAGGGTGGATTAAAGAACTGGAGGAGATTTTCGATGTCATGGGGTGTTCAGAAAATCAAAAGGTTAGTCTTGCTATTTAACGTTTGGAGGGTGAGGCAGATCAATGGTGGTTGATGGTTATAAATATCAGGGATGCCGATGAGATTGATGCTCTCGACTGGGATGAATTCAAAGGTATGTTTCATGAGAAATATTTTCCTAAGGATGTTTGACATTGGATGGAAAAACAATTCTTGGAATTGAGGCAAGAGGAAGACTCAGTGGCTGCTTATGAAGAAAGGTTCACTCGTTTGGCAAGGTATGCTCTAAACTTTATTCGAGACATTGATAGTAAAATCAATCGTTTTTACTTAGGATTAAAGCCAAAATATCGAAGGGCATTAGATTCTCGTGAGTTCAAGAGTTATGAAAAGATTATTCGATGTGCTGAGAATGTGGAAATGGAGTTTGACGATGATCAAGTGTTCTATAACAACCAACAGAAGAAGAGACCGAGGTGGCAGGAGAAAGGGAAGAACTCTTCAAAAAAGTCTGATGGTAAGAAAACTACTTTCCCAGTTTGTGATAAGTGTGGTAAAAGGAATCCTGGGGAATGTCTTTTGAATTATGTAAAGTGCTACCGATGTGTTAAGATGGGGCATAAGGCTCATGACTACACTGAAAAGAATCAAGGTGATGGTAAGGAAAAATTTGAATTACAGTTAGTGAAATGTTTCAAGTGCAATGAGAGGGGTCACTATGCAAATGAGTGTTCGACAAAGAGCTTGAGTGATGTGAAGTAGTTTGACTACAAGAAGAACGGGGTGGTGAAATCCTTTGAAACTACTTTTGTAGATGTTGGGCCATCAAATGAAGGGGTATCAGGAATTTAAAAGAAGATTGGTGAATGCTCCAGTTTTGGCACTACCATCCAGAAATGGTGAGTTTGTTATCTACAACGATGCTTCATTGAAGGGACTTGGTTGTTTCCTAATGAAGAATGATCAGGTAATTTCTTATGCTTCACTTTAGTTTAAAACTCATGAGGTAAATTACCCTACACATGATTTAGAATTAGCTGCTGTTGTTTTTTACTTTAAAAATTTGGAGGCATCATTTGTATGGAGTAAAGTGTGAAATATATACTGATCACAAAAGTCTAAAGTATATATTCACTCAGAATTAATTGAACATGAGACAGAGGAGATGGTTGGAATTAATCAAGGAATATGATTGCTCGATTCATTACCATCCGGGAAAAGAAAATAATGTGGCTGATGCTTTGAGTCGAAAAGGTAATGCTTCATTAACCATGTTGCGTCTGGAATGTGATCCTTTGGTTAAGGATTTGATGAACTTTGGCACAGAAGTTGTTGGTGCAGGGAATTCTTCTGTTTTGTTTCAGGTGTCAGTGAGATCATCTCTATCAGACAGAATAAAGAAAGCACAGAATAAAGACAGTGAGTTGTAGAAAAAGGTAGAGCTGGTTCAGAAGGGTAAGTTGTCTGAATTAAACATTGATAATGATTATGTTTTGTGATTTGAGAAGAGATTGTGTGTACCTTGGGATTGAAATTTGAAGAAAGATTTGTTATGTGAAGATCATAGTTCTCCGTTTTCAGTTCATCCTGGAAGTACTATGATGTACAGAGATCTTCGAGAGTATTAACGGTGGGACAGAATGAAAAGAGATATTACTAGTTTTACTGTGAAGTGTCTGACTTGTCAACAAGTTAAAGTAGAGCGGCAGTTACTGAAAGGGATGCAATAGCCTTTACCAGTGCAGGAGTGGAAATGGGAGAATATATCCATGGACTTTGTTGTTGGATTGTCGAATACACCTAGAGGTAATAATGCAATCTGGGTTATTGTTGATCCCCTGACTAAGTCTGCTCATTTCCTTGCTATACGAGATACTTTTTCCCTAGATCAACATTCTCGTTTGTATCATAAAGAGATAGTGAGGTTACATGGAGTTCCCCTCTCCATTGTATCTGATCGTGATCCAAGGTTTACTTCTAACTTTTGGAAAGGCCTTCAAAAGTCTTTGGGTACTGAATTAAATTTTAGTACAGCTTTTCATCCTCAATCAGATGGGTTGTCAGAATGAACGATTCAGACTTTGGAGGATATGGTACGTTCTTGTTCGATGGATTATCATGGATGTTGGGACCAACATCTTTCTTTGGTTGAGTTTTTTTATAATAACAGTTTTCATTTCAACATACAGATGGCACCATTTTAGACATTATATGGGAAGCGGTGTCGAACGCCAGCTTTTTGGGATGAAGTGGGAGAATGGAAGTTGATGGGATCAGAATTAGTAGAAGAGTTGGCAGCCAAAGTTCAGCTGATACAGAGACACATGAGAACAGCACAAAGCAGGCAGAAAAGTTATACGGACAACAGGAGGAAGGATCTCTCTTTTGAGGTAGGTGATCATGTTTTTTCTCAAAGTTTCTCCATGGAAAAGTGTTATGTGATTTGGTAAGAAAGGAAAGCTAAGTCCAAGGTTCATTGGACCATATGAAATTCTGGAGAGAGTTGGATCAGTTGCATACTGAGTGGCTTTACCTCTGAGTTTATCTCAGGTATACAATTTTTTTCATGTTTTAATGTTAAGGAAGTACATGCCAGATCCATCTCATGTTTTGAGTCCAGAGGTAGTTCAGCTGGAAGAGAATGTATCTTACGAGGAACAACAAGTCCAGATTCTTGACCAAAGGGAGCAGGTATTTCGGAATAAGGTGATTCATCAGGTAAAGGTTTTATAGAAAAACCACATGATTGAAGAGTCAACAAGGGAATCTGAAAATTCTATGAGGGATAAATACCCCCACTTATTCGATAAGTGAATAAAATTGCAAGGACGCAATTCCCAAAAGGGGGGAAGTATGTAACATCCTCGGTAAATAAAGAATAATACATATTCATATTTATTAATATTTTTGAATTAAATATTAATTTTATTTTGAGTGGGTTGCTATGTTCGATAGCGTACCCGATACGCAACAATGAGTTTCTTTGAAATCTTACGTTACACGCCAATAATATAATAATATTATTTCAAATGGTAGTTAACACGTAGCCGTTGTACAGCCGGGAATGAATATAAATAACTAAAATGCAAATATCTATGTGTGTTAAATGTTTCTACATTTATCCAATAAAAGATAAAGGATTAAAATAAGAAAGGAATTCAATTTTATGCATAAATACCCTATTATTCACTATAGGGTCGATTTATCACCTTTTGATGGTGACACATCTTTAAATTTAGTTTTGGTCACTGTTATACATTATTTTGGACCAAATAAAATCCTTCTTTATAATTGAGACATCACAATTTACTTTGTGTATGTTTTTGTTATTTTTCCGATAAAATTGATTTTTTATGAATAAGTTGAAAATGTTGTATTTTAATTCAAAACCTCTTTTAATATAATTTGTTTATATGATTAGATTATCTTTTGAATTGGTTTTAATGTGAAACCATAAAATATTTTTACCATTTGATTCAATGATGGACTTTGGAATTAATTTCACATTGAAATTCGACATAAACAAATATCAATCTTTTGATATATATTGTTTCTTAAAAACATGCTATTTGTTTTGACAGCGGGAGTTAATTTTTAAATTAATTAATTCTAAATATATTTTTATGAATTAGGTAATATAAACATCATTTATGAAATCAGAATATCGAATATAGCTTAGAGTGAATCTTTGGTAATTTTCTGAAAAACATCAATTTTTGATGAATAGTGAAACCACTAAGTGGTAATCAAGAAAACGGATTTTTTAGTTAAATGAAAGTTTACCACTAATGTGCATTTAATTTTGAAAATCCAACATACATGGTTGTCATTATTATGTAAAATGTGGTTCAATGGGATGAAAGTAATTTTTTGGTGAATAATAACTTTTTTTTCATTAATCGCGATTAGAGGTAATTAGTGTAATTTAAGGTAAAAATGATATTATAAAAATATTAAAACACCATGACACTTGTCCTACCCCTATTGGGTGAGTCATGGCCGACCAACACAACCCATGGGAAGATTTAAGGGACCCCATGGAGCCATTTGGGTGAGATAATGACTTTAATGCCTTTTTTTAAATAAAGGTAAAAATGACACTAACATAAATTGTTTTACTAAAACAATTTTTATAAGGGGTTATAGTAATCAGATTTTTGACTATAAATACTCCTTGGAAAGATAAAACGATTTACTACATCATGATATTTTTGTTATAATTCTTCTACATTAAATAAATTAATTTAATTATGACATCATGATGATGCAACGATGACCTCATTAATGAACAGTTTAAAATAAAATGAAAAGATAATATAAAATCTAAGCCCTAAACTTGTCCAAAAACTATTGGATTGGTATATTTCGAAGCCTTATCATCTTAGCCTTAAAATATATCAATATGGGACCTTAAAAATACAAAACGCTTTTGAAAATAAAATAATTGTTTCATGATTTCAAAAAGTGCCCCTCCTCTCCCCTTATAAAAGGCCCCCCACCTCTACCTCATTTCCCACACACCTCAATCTTTTGGATCTACCATACCTTGCACATTTACTCTCTCGACATCCCTCTCCTCACCCTAGAGGATTGCCTTTGGTCATAATCCTTTCAATGAAAGCCTTTAGTCTCAAATCAATAGAAGTTACACTTTTAAAGGTAATTCATTCTCTCATGTTCATTTGTTTTATTTTGCTTCTCCAACCCCTTAAACTCTTTTTATTTATTTCTTTTGTAACAAAACCAGTATCTTCAATATACTAGGATGTTATTATAATATGTATTCGAGATACACTCTCACAAAACTACATCAAATGGTTAAAGAACATACGGTTTCCGTGGATGGCGAAATTCTACCTCCCGAAACGATGATTGTTCAATACTCATTCAACACCTTCAATGGTGGCCATTATGATGTCACTATTTTTACATATGATATATAATATGTTTATTAATTCTTTAAGATTCTGTATTTTTCATTTATGGCATACCATTACGGTTTCCATTGTGGGTAAACACGATATCTTCATTTTAGGATGTGCGGACTACCGCCCCCTGAAAGTGATTTGATTCGTTAATACCATATGTGGGATGTATAAAGGATAAAAATAATGATAATATATATGTTATTATACTGGAATTATAATATACCCTTATATCATTATGATTCCATTCCATAAAATATGAAATAAAAATGGAATTAGAGTTCATTCGTACGTACGACTTACCGTCTCCATGAACGATGCGTTTCATTTCTTACCTCTAAATGTGATGTAATATTATAAATACATGTATATGCTGAATATATATGATATATATGTTATTTAAATCATGAATATAATTCTGGATATAACGAACCATTGAAAAATTGAACAACATGTAAGTGTAAGGAGTCTATTTTTGACTTAAGAACCAAATACTGACAAAATGAACATTATTAACTTAAATGATTACATGATGTTCATAACTTGGTATAAAAAGAATAATGAACTTGAAAAAGGTTCTTAAGCAAGTAGAGATTAACTCAAGTATATTATTCAGGAAATTAAAGAACGATCGGGTCATGTCGGATACAAGGTTTGGGACTTCTTCTCAATCTCTTTTCATTGAGGCATAAATTGTTTTATACACAACTTTCTTTTATACTGTGTATAAACCCCTTTGAATTTTACTTTTATTCAAAAATAATATTACTATATGAAGCATTTTACTAAACGACAAATGGAATGTTTTTATTGTACGTATGCGGGGACAACGACTTCTCCGCCGCCGTGACCATTATTTGAGTTTCGGCTTCCTCTACAAGACATAACTTATTTTTAAATAAAAAATAAATACCAAGTTTTACTTTAATTTTATTTTGGTATTGAAAATGGTTTTTCTAATTTTTTAATTATATCAATGTGATTTGATATCTTGTGATTCTGATGTGGAAATGTTATGTTTTCTTTATGCATGTTTTATGTGATACGATTATATTATGGTTCTTTGGCATTGTTTATGAAGACGGGTGGTTCCGTGATAAACTAAGGGAGGGTGAGCCCGTTATAGCTCTCCAATGCATTGGTTAATGTGAAGGAGTTAAACATTAAGGTTTCTCCGAAGCTATTTAAGGGAATATACTGTGATGGGTATTCCAAACGTAACCAAGAGGGTTACTCCCTATGCAAGAATGTTATGAATGCCCCAAGTTACCTTTATGTCGTATGATTTCTATGATTTATTCATAAAACTTCAGTTTTCATGAGGTATGTTAAAGTGATTGTGTTTCATGAGTAAGTTTGTTTTCATACATGGACTAATGTTTTCATTTTGTACTTTTATATCCCTTACTGAGCTTTTTATGCTCATCCCATGTTTTTGAAATGTTTTTCACAGGTCATGGGAAAGGTACGTGATGTGATGATAGTGTCAAAGGAATGTCACGAAAGAATAAATGTTTTTTTTGGAAGTGTTTCTGATGTTGGGAAATTAATACTATCTTTTATGTAACCACCTTGCTTAAGAGTGGGATGTAATGCTTGATTTATGATCCGATTCTCTAAAACTCTAAACCTGAAATGATTCTCCATGTGTATTCTTGAAATATCTCATGATTAAGTCATGTTTAAGGCTGGGGCGTTATAAAATTAGTTTAAAAATTCATCTTTCTATCTATAGAACACATTTACATACGATACCGACACAAAATTCACCATAATCGACAATAGCCAACTAAAATTGATAGCATGCAACCTCATATCCACCATGGTTACTTTAAGTTTTTTAGAACTAGAAAATGGTCACAACCACACCTTACACTATGGTGTGGTGTCCCTAAGGACAACCAAAACATCTCCCAAGCCTCTATATCTTACCTAATATCCTACACCAATCCTCTGAGCCTTGAGAATCCACAAAAGAAATACCGAGATGTTTTAAACCTTTACAAAAATTACCTTTTAATAAGTGGAATGAGATGATAAAATTGAACATTGTAAGAATATGTTGTTGTGTTTTGTGTATAGAATAATTGAAAACTTATAAACGATGTATATATATACACACAATTATTTTGGAGAAGAATATAATGTCAATATATTTATGGGCTAACATAGTACCATTGTTGATGCTAATCTAGAGGGATATATATTGGATGATGGAAATTTTTTATAGATTTTAGTTCATTGAGGACTATTAGATAAATAAACAAAAATAGGAATAAGTCCATATCTTGTTTATTCAATGTTTCACACTGTTGAAGTCTATTTACATTTCCTCTATTTTGATTCATATATACATAGTTTTGTGCTTTTTGTAATTTTTTTATTATGGGACGATTTGAAGGTACTATTATGCTACATTACCAAAAATGGTTGTTTCAGATAGTTATTTTCCATGGGAATTAATTGCATTTAAAGGATATATCATCTTGAAAAAAAGTGTAATAATTGATATAATGTAACGTCCTGACCCCAGTTACCTAGAGTAGGTGCATTATTACATTACATTGGCATGATCACAAGAAAGATCAGTCCTCGAAAGACCGATTGGTTTAGTAGCCTTGGAAACACTAGATATATATTCATAAGTTTTACATTACATCAATAAAATAAAAACTACAACAATATAGTCTCCATAGTCCACACTCATATCCCCACTGACTATTCCTGCATGTCAGTCATAATACACCTCTTCACATCCTGGGAAAATTAATACATTGAAAGGGGTGAGCTCAGATGCCCAGTAAGGTTAACAATATTGCGGAAGCTTTCAAAAATAAACATAAACATTTAAGGTAATGTATAACTGAAAAAAAGCCTTTTAAACTTGAACATCAATATAACATGGAAATATAAAAAGAAATAATTCCATTTACTTACTCACATGGATATTCTACTAGTCGAATAATCACATGCAATATCAATAACCATTTTCATATTAAGGGAATGCATAATGTCAGACTATCATCACCACGTAGCCAATGCCTTGTGCCAAGACTACAAATAAAATTTTGTCAAGGCCTTGTGCCAAGACACTAGTTTGTCTCATGAGACCTGCTGATGCATCAAGGAGCTATACCGATCTCCACCCATCACATATTAAGTCCAATGCATTCCTCATATGAAAAGGTTTTAACATAACATAAACATTCGTATTAAAACAAGTATACGAAATGTCAATACATTCTTCATCAACCATGAATGGTATAAAAGTAACACATCCACAGTCAAACATACAACAAAACATTAAATACAATATGGAAGTTCTATATCATAAAAAATCAACTTCAAATAAACTTAAAATCCATCAAAGGATGTTGATATGGATGAAATCAAAACTATTTGAGAGAAATATCTCTGTTTTTTTAAATCATTTAAAAGTCACATAATTTTAAGATAATACATTTACTTTGAAAATATTCTTATAAGCTTGTAAGGGAAGTTTCAACAAAGTCATAACGGCAGAAAATAGCCGCACCCGCCGTATATGTTAAAAAAACATTCTTACCTTAAATTTGTCAAAAAGGTCCAAAAGTACATTGTTTGGAAAACGACGGAAAGATACCTTTCAAAAACGTATAAGGGTATAAATGACTTTAACTCATTTTCTATTTAATCGTAAAAATGTTTTTAAAGACATTTTTAAGAAACATGGATGTGGATGATAACGAGGTCCCAGTAGATAAATACGTATAAACAACCTTGGATAGTGAAGAGGTTGTGAAATAAACCCTTTTCTTGAACTTTTCCTTAGTCGATGGTATTTTAACCTCCTTTATAATAGCTAAAACATTGTTATTAAATTATACAATAATCATATACATCAATATGATATCATATATGATCTTTTAACATTGCTTTATTAATAATATCTTAGTATTATCGTCGTTTCAGGTGATAACCGATTAGTTCTTCTTAAATGTTTGGTTACGTAAGGCATGTTTGTAATGTATAGATTGTATCTTATTCATAATTAAAATGATATTAACAATATTTTTAACCCTCAATTGAGAATAAGACTTCAATGGATACGATTGAGAATGGATCTGATCGCGTTCGTGGAGACGGTAGTCCGTACGTACGCACGAACGCTACTTCCATTTCGTTTTTAATTTTAAAAGAATCGAATCCAAATGATACATAGGTATATTATTATTCCATTATAATATAATATATTATATATTTTACTTAAGTTCATTAACACCATCCTTTATACATTCCATGTCTGGTATGAACTAATCATATCATTTTAACGGGGTGGTAGTCCGCACTTCCTCAAATGAAATTATCGCATGTATATACAACATGAAACAATAAATGGTATGAAATAAAATGAAATTACAGAAGCTTATTTATAAAATATATATCATTAATATCATATTTAATTATAGTGCCATCATAATGGCCACCATGAGAGGCGGTAAGATGTAATTGAACAATCATCGTTTCGTGAGGCGTTAGTTTTCCATCCACAGAAACATTATGTTCTTCATCCATTAGATGGAGGTGTGTATAAGTGTTGTTTGAATACTTATTATAAAAACGTCCTAGTATATTGATGATACTGGTGTTGTTACAAAAGAATGGAAATAAAAAGAGTTTAGGGGTTGGAGAAGCAAAATAAATGAAAATAATTTAAGAGAAACTGTTACCTTTAATTTGGGTAACTCACTCTGGTTTGAACCAAAAGACTTCTTGAAATTCTTTATTACAAAGGGGAATCATCAAGGAGGAGGAGAGGGATGTGGGGAGCTTAGTTGGGTAGAGTTTGGACGAGCCAAGTGGCTTGTGAGGTGTGAGGAATGGGTAGAAGTGGTCTCCTTTTATAAGGGAGAGGAGGGGCTGTTTAGGAAAGAGTGAAAGTATTACATTATAATATAATGCTATTTGGTTTATAATGGTCCACAAATCATTGAGGTAGAAGATAAGATGACTCATATTCTAAATAAAATAAACCAATAAGAATTGGATAGGTTTTAGATAATATTTTAATCATTATAATCTTATTTATTTAAATGATTTATTAATGAGGTAAACATTGCATCATTATTGTGTCATTAATAATTTAAATTATATGATGTATAAAAATTATAAATAAAATATAATTATGTATGAAATATATTTATCTTTATAATGAATATTTATAATCGAAAATCCAACATGTATAACCCTATGTAAAAATTGTTCTTCTAAAAGATTTTAGCTTATGTCATTTTTATTTTTATTTTAACTTTATTAATATAAAGTGTCCCTACCAATTACATGTGGATCCATGGGGTCCCAAAATCGACCCAAGGATTCCCTTGGTCGGGTATGTATCCACCAATAAGGTTAGGACACGTTTTAGGGTAATTCAGGATTATTATAATATTATATTATTGCCCTTATTTACCGGATTTACCCTTTAACCATGGTAAATAAAATATTTACTGAAATAATTATTTAAAATGTGTAAAAATAAAAGTTACCCATTTACATAATTTGGAAATCCTGATTCCAAATATGGAATCCATCCAAATTCAAAACACAGAAGTGGCAGAAATTAATTTAAAATTAATTCCCGTTGTTAAAATAAAAATCGTGTTTTTAGGATTTAATAACTATCAAAAGATGGACACTTGTTTATGTCCGGTTTAATTGTGAAATTATGTCCAATGACTAACATTGTATTAAATAGTTAAAATATATTCTAAATATACTTCAAAATCACTTAATTTCATAATTTATCATTATTAATTATTTTGATTAAAAAAGTTGTTTTTAATTAAAATTTAGTAATTTTCATTATTCATCCAAATATAAAAGTTATCCAAAAAATACCAAAATTTCACCCTAGAATAATTTCGATATTCTGAATCCAAAAATGAAGTCCATTTAGAATGATAAGATTTATATAATTTTAAAAGGTAGGTATTACTGTTCATAACGGCTAGTTTAATTAGTTATGGTGTGTGTTAGAACTCGAGGTTGCGTACAACACACGTTATTGCATTATTCTAAGGGAAACGTACTGTGGAAGCTTGGAGTGTTACATTCTCCCCTCCTTCAAATAATTGCATCCTTGCAATTTCTAGGGTATTACTGCATAAAAAGACTCGGGTGGTTCTTCAACAGATGTTCCTCGGGTTCCCACGTTACCTCTTCAATTTTATGATTTCTCCATAGAACTATTACCAGACGAGTCGTCCGGTTTCTCAGCACTTGTTCTCTCGTATCAAGAATCCTGACAGGCTCTTCGCAATCTGATAGATTGGGTTCCAGTTCCATTTTCTCGTAAGTAAGTACACATGTTGGGTCAGGCATGTATTTTCTAAACTATGATACGTGGAACACATCGTGAACATTGGAGAGACTTGGCGGCATTGCCAAATGGTAAGATACAACCCCAATACGATATAGAATTTCAAAAGGTCCGATGTACCTGGGACTCAATTTACCTTTCTTACCGAAACGTATAACTCCCTTCCATGGAGATACCTTTAGGAAAACATGATCTCCCACATGAAATTCCAAATCTTTCCTTCGGTTATCGGCATAGCTCTTCTGCCTACATTGTGCTGCTTTGATGTGGTTTTGGATTACCTTCACCTTTTCCATCGTTTCCTCAACCAGTTCTGGGCCTATAAGTTTTCTTTCACCAACTTCATCCCAACAGGTTGGTGTACGCCATCTCTTTCCGTATAACGCTTCATAAGGTGCCATCTGAATGCTTGAATGGAAGCTATTGTTATAGGAAAATTCTACCAGGGTTAAATATTGATCCCACATACCCTAAAAGTCAAGAGAGAATGATCTCAACATGTCTTATAAGGTTTGAATAGTCTGTTCTGGTTGTACATCTGTTTGAGGGTGGCAGGCAGGGCTCAAACATTGTTCAGTATCCAAGGCCTTCTAAAGACGTTTCCAGAATCTTGATGTGAAACGGGGATCACGATCAGAATCAATTGACAGTGGTACTCCATGAAGTCTTACAACTTCATTAATATATAGTCTTGCTAGACGTTCAAGTGGTAGATCTTCTCTTATAGAAATAAAATGTGCTGACTTGGTAAGACGATCAACAATGACCCATATTGCATCATTTATTCTAAGGGTCTTTGGTAGTCCCATGAAAAATTCCATTGTAATGATATCCCATTTCCACTCGGGTATGGGAAGAGCTTGCATGACTCCACCAGGCTGTTGCCTTCCAGCTTTCACTTGCTGACAAACCATACATCATGACACAAAATCAGCAATCGCCCTCTTCATGTTGTCCCACCAAAAATATTCCTTCAAATCTCTATACATTTTGGTGCTCCCAGGGTGTATAGAGAAATTGGAACTATGAGAATTATCCAACAATTCTCTCTTTAAATCAGGTATATCGGGAACACAAAGTCTCCTCCCAAATTTCATAATTCCATCTTCATTCACAAATTCACTCAATCTACCATCATTCGCAGCTTTAATCTTCTTCTTAAACTCTTCATCATCAGCCTGAGAACTCTTTATCCTTTCTAATAAAGATGGTTTAGCAAACATTTGAAAATGTTTTGATGTTTCACCTTCCATGGTGATTCCCATATCCATCTTTACTAGATCCCTAAAAATAGGATCCTTTTCCACTCGGATCATGTTCAAAACTCCATGATCCTTTCTACTCAAAGTATCTGCCACCTTATTTGCCTTCCCCGGGTGGTAGTGTATCATGCAATCATAATCCTTGAGTAGTTCAAGCCATATCCTTTGCCTCATGTTGAGTTCTTTTTGTGATAAGATTTAATTCAAACTCTTGTGATCGGTATAAATCTCACATTTTTCACCATAGAGGTAGTGTCTACATATGTTCAAGGCAAAGATCACAGCTACTAACTCGAGATCATGAGTAGGATAATTTTTCTCATGAATTTTTAGCTGTCGTGATGCATATGCGATAACCCTATCATTCTGCATAAGGACACAACCAGGTCCTTTCTTCGATGCATCGCTAAAAATAACGAACCCATCATTCCCCGATGCAAGAGTCAATATAATAGCATTTACTAATATTCTCTTTAGTTCTTCGAAACATTCTTCACACTCTTTTGTCCAAACAAATTTAACCCCATATGTGTGAGCTTCGTTAATGGGTTAGCCAACCGAGCAAAATTCTTGACGAAATGTCGATAATAACCTACTAAACCAAAAAAACTGCGTACCTCAGTTATACTCGTCGGTGCTGGCCATTCATGGATTGCTCTTGTCTTTGAAGGATCAACAGAAATTCCATCCTTAGAGACAATATGGCAATCAAAAAAATCTCCTGAAGCCAGAATTCACACTGGCTAAATTTCCCATATAATTCACGTCTTTTAAGAGTCTTTAGGATATTGCGCAAGTGATTTTCATGATCTTCATGGCTTTTAGATTATACCAAGATATCATAAACAAATACCACTACAATTTCATCAAGATATTCCTTGAAAACTCTGTTCATTAGATCCATGAAAATAGAGGGTGCATTAGTTAATCCAAAAGGCATTACTGTAAACTCGTAATGCACGTACCTTGTTCGAAATGCTGTCTTCGGAATGTCTTCCTTCTTCACACACAACTGATGGTATCTAGATCGAAGGAAAATCTTTGAAAAGTATTGACCTCCATGAAGTTAGTCAATCAAATCATCAATGCGAGGTAGGGGATACTTGTTCTTTATTGTTATAGCATCGATCTCCCTCTAGTCATTGCATAACCTCATAGATCCATCTTTGTTATTAACAAAAAGAACAGGGGCTCCCCATGGAGAAAAACTAGGGCAGATAAATCATTTATTACTCAGTTCCTATAGTTTCTTCTTCAGTTCAACTAATTCCACAAGGGCCATTCAATAAGGGGTCTTCGATATAGGCCTTAATTCAGGAATTAAGTCAATGGAAAACTCAACTTCTCGTTCTGGAGGATGTCCAGGTAAATCTTCCGGAAACACATCAACATATTCTTTCACAATAGGTACATCCTCTATTTGAATATTCCTTTCCTCACCCATAGTGATTTCATTCTCTTCCTTCCCAATAATTGAATTTAGTTGAGCTACTGGGGGTGGATCTAGATAAAACTTATGAGGCAACGATTCTGCTCTAAAAATAAGGTGTTCCTTATCATCATCATCAAGAATCGTAACGTCTTTCTTCTTACAATAAATCTTTACATCATGGTTCGAAAGCCAATCCATACCAATGATTATATCAAATTCAATCATGGGTAAGATGATGAGATCAGCAGGTAAAGAACATGTAGGTGCTCTAATGGGAATTAATCGACAAAACATTATTGCAATAAAACTTCTCTTAGGGGTTTTGACTGAAAACTCCATTGTTAAATCAAAATGGAAATATATAATTTTCTTAGCAAACTGGGAAGATATGAAACAATGCGATGATCCAGAATCAAATAAAGCTTTTTCTAAACTTGAGGAAACCATTAAATTACACGCCCCCACGTCTTTCGGAGCTTCCACCTCAGCAGTAGTGATAGCATAAGCCTGGACTTGATCCCTTGGCCTCTTCTGAGGTAAGTTCTCCTGACGATTAGGACATTTATTTGCATAATGTCCCATTTCCCTGCAATTATAGCACTGAACATCGGTAGCTTCTTTCTTCCCCTTACAGTCATGAGCTTGGTGGCCTTTTTCACCACACTTGTAATAGACTCCCATTCCCTTCAAGAAAATACGAGGGTGTTTCTTCCCACATTTACTGCAGGATAGATGTTCTACTTTTCTATTCTTCTCATTATATCTATTTCCAGAGTGATCAGCAGATCTCTTCTTCTCCTGCTTTTCTTTAAAGTCATATGACGTAGAAAATTCGTTTTCCGTCATGATAGCACATGAGACAATGTCTTCATATGAAGTGAACTTTTGTGATACTAACGCTCGACGAAGAAAAGGTTTTAACCCATCAAAGAAACGATCAATATTACTTCTTGGGTTATGTATGTAATCTACAACATACCCTGCTAACCATGTAAATTTAGCCTCATACATTGCGACATTCTCATCCTCCTTCTGCCTCACACTCAGAAATTTCCTTTTCATATCCGCTCAATGGTCTCGAGGAATGTATTTTTCTAAGAACAGCTCTTTGAAATCCATCCATTCCATATTTGATACTTCCTCATCTTCCTTTGTGTTTTGTATCAATGACCACCATTGATCAGCATCTCTAGTAAGGCGATAGACTACCATGACAACTTTCTCCCTTTCACTACTCCCCAAGGCATGGAATATTTTCTCTAAAGAATTTATCCATTGCTCAAATACTATGGGATTTGTATTCCCATTGAATTTTGGTGGTTTTTGCCTCATGAAACGGTCTAGAATTGATCCTCCACGTTGTGAATCAGGGTGCTCCATATGAGTAAGGTTATTATTCATAACCTGAGTGAGTTTTCCCAATACTGTGAGAATCTGATCAGCACCAGTTGTATCACTAGCTCTACCATAAATATCTTGAGAAGGAGGGAAATCCCTACTTGGAGTCTGTGCATTGATACAGTTTCCATTTCTTCCACTAAAAGCCATTTCTAAACAATGGCATAAACAAGATCAGTTTATGAATCGAAATACAAAATTCCATACTCATAAAACACTTAACAAAAATTGTAAAGTATATGGATATAATCCATAATCATAAAAATGTTTTCTTTGAGATTTTATATTCTTATAATCCTTTCATAATGGGTTGTAAATAAAATGAGAATAATCCTAAGCATATCCCCCGGGAGTGTTGTAACCAAGAGTGCAGCAAGGCCCGTTGTCGTGCACCAGTTCCCGTTCGAGTATATCTCAAAGCGGTGTTTTCAGGTTTTTCCCCGAGGTACATCTGTTCCAGAGTTGCCTCTACCTGCTCGTATACAGACTTGGATGTATTTCTCGGAAAACTCACAAAATCTCTACAATACCAAATTTCTAGGAAGTTCGTTTATACTAATCTTCAAAGTCTATCTTAGGGCTATGTGTTCTAATCAGAGTTTATCTAAATCTAGCTTCCATGTTTTGTACTAAACTTCCTCTGATACCAACTGTAACGCCCTGAACCCAGTTACCCAGAGTCGGTGCATTATTACATTACATTGGCATGATCACAAGAAAGAGTAGGCCTCGAAAGACCGATTGGTTTAGTAGTCTTGGAAACACTAGATATATATTCATAATTGTTTCATTACATAAATAAAATGAAAACTACAACAATAAAGTCTCTATAGTCCACACTCATATCCCCACTGACTATTCCTACAAGTCAGTCATAATACACCCTTACAAATCCTGGGAAAATTAAAACATTGAAAGGGTGAGCTCAGATGCTCAGTAAGGATAACAATATTGCGGAACCTTTCAAAAATAAACATAATCATTTAAGGCAATGTAAAACGGAAACAAAAGCCTTTTAAACTTGAACTTCAACATAACATGGAAATATAAAAAGAAATATTTCCATTTTATTACACACATGGATATTCTACTAGTCGAAAAATCACATGCAATATCAATAACCATTTTCATATTAAGGGAATGTATAATGCCAGACTATCATCACCATGTAGCCAAGGCCTCATGCCAGGACTAAAAATAAAATTTTGTCAAGGCCCTATGCCAAGAAAATAGTTTGTCTCCTGAGACCTGCCGATGCATCGAGGAGCTATATCGGGCTCCACCCGTCACATATTAAGTCCAATGCATTCCTCATATGAATAGGTTTTAACATAACAAAAACATTCGTATTAAAACAAGTATACGAAATGTCAATAATTTCTTCATAAACCATGAATGGTATAAAAATAACACATCCACAGTCAAACATACCACAAAACATTAAATACAATATCGAAGTTTTGTATCATAATGAATCAACTTCAAATAAACATAAAATCCATCAATGGATGTTGATATGGATGAAATCAAAACTCTTTGAGAGAAATATCTCTTTTTTTAAATCATTTAAAAGTCACATAATTATAAGATAATACATTTAATTTGAAAATATACTTATAAGCTTGTAAGGGAAGCTTCAACAATGTCATAACGGCAGAAAATAGCCGCACCCGCCGTATAAGTTAAAAAAACATTCTTACATTAAATTTGTCAGAAAGGACAAAAAGTACATTGTTTGGAAAACGACAAGAAGATTCCTTTCAAAAACGTATAAGGGTATAAATGACTTTAACCCATTTTCTATTTAATAGTAAAAATGTTTTGAAAGGCATTTTTAAGAAACATGGATGTGGATGATAACGAGGTCCTAGTAGATAAATACGTATAAACAACCTTGGATAATGAAGAGGTTGTGAAATAAACCCTTACCTTGAAATTTTGCTTAGTCGATGGTATGTTAACCTCCTGTATAATAGTTAAAACATTGTTATTAAATTATACAATATTCATATACATCAATATGATCTCATATATGATCTTTTAACATTGCTTTATTAATAATATCTTAGTATTATCGTCGTTTCGGGTGATAACCGATTAGTTTTTCTTAAATGTTTGGTTATGTAAGGCATGTTTGTAATGTATAGATTGTATCTTATTCATAATAAAAATGATATTAACATTATGTTTAAGCCTCAAATGATAATAATACTTGAATGGATACGATGGAGAATGGATCTCATCGTGTTCGTGGAGACGGTAGTCCGTACGTACGCACGAACGCTACTTCCATTTTGTTTTTCATTTTAAAAGAATCGAATACAAATGATACATAGGTATATTATTATTTCAGTATAATATAATATATTATATATTTTACTTATGTTCATTAACACCATCCTTTATACATTCCATTACTGATATGAACGAATCATATCATTTTAAGGGGGCGGTAGTCCGCACTTCCTCAAATGAAATTATCGTATGTATATAAAACATGAAACAAATAATGGTATGAAATAAAATGGAATTACAGAAGCTTATATATAAAATATATATCATTAATATCATATTTAATTATGGTTCCATCATAATGGCCACCATGAGAGGCGGTAAGATGTAATTGAACAATCATCGTTTCGTGAGGCGTTAGTTTTCCATCCACAAAAACATTATGTTATTCATCCATTAGATGGGGGTGTGTGTAAGTGTAGTTAGAATACTTATTATAACAACATCCTAGTATATTGAAGATACTGGTGTTGTTACAAAAGAATGGAAATAAAAAGATTTTAGGGGTTGGAGAAGCAAAATAAATGAAAATAATTTAAGAGAAACTGTTACCTTTAATTTGGGTAACTCACTTTAGTTTGAACCAAAGGACTTCTTGAAATGCATTATTCCTAACGGGAAGCTTAAAGGAGGAGTATAGGGATGTAGGGAGATTAGTTGGGCAGAGTTTGGACGATCCATGTGGCTTGAGAGGTGTGAGGAATGGGTAGAAGTGGTCTCCTTTTATAAGGGAGAGGAGGGTCTCTTTAGGAAAGAGTGAAAGTATTACTTTATAATATAATGATATTCGGTATATAATTGCCCAAAAACCATTGATTTCAAAGATAAGATGACTCATATTCGAAATAAAATCAACCAATAATAATTGGACAGGTTTTAGATAATATTTTAATCATTATAATCTTATTTATTTAAATGATTTATTAATGAGGTAAACATTGCATCATTATTGTGTCATTAATAATTTAAATTATTAAATGTCTAAAAATTATAAATAAAATAACATTATGTAGGAAATCTTTTTCTCTTTATAATTAATATTTATAATCGAAAATCAAACATGTATAACCTTATGTAAAAATTGTTCTTCTAAAAGATGTAAGCGTATGTCATTTGTATTTTTATTTTAACTTTATTAATATAATGTGTCCCTACCACATACAATTGGATCCAAGGGGTCCCAAAATAGACCCAAGGATTTCCATGGTCGGGTATGTGTCCACCAATAAGGTTATAAGACGTTTTAGGGTAATTTAGGATTATTATAATATTATTTTGTTACCCTTATTTACAGGATTTACCCTTTAGCCACGGTAAATAAAATATTTACAAAAGTAATAATTCAAAATGTGTAAATATAAAAGTTACCCATTTACATAATTTGGAAATCCTTTTTCCAAATATGGAATCCATTTTCCCAAATTCAAAACACAGAAGTGGCAGAAATTAATTTAAAATTAATTCCCGTTGTTAAAACAAAATGCTTGTTTTTAGTATATAATAACTATCAAATGATGGACACTTATTTATGTCCGGTTTAATTGTGAAATTATATCCAATGAATAACATTGTTTTAAATGGTAAAAATATATTCTAAATATACTTCAAAATCACTTAATTTCATAATATATCATTATTAATTATTTTGATTAAAAAAGGTGTTTTTAATTAAAATTTAGTAATTGTCACTATTCATCCAAATATAAAAGTTATCCGAAAAATACCAAAATTTCACCGTAGGATAATTTTGATATTCCGAATCCAAAAAATGAAGTCCTTTTTGAAATATAAGATTTATATAATTTCAAAAAGAAGGTATTACTGTTCATAACGGCTAGTCTAATTAGTTATGGTGTGTGTTAGAACTCGAGGTTGCGTACAACACACACTATTGCATTATTCTAAGGGAAACGTATCGTGGAAGCTTGGGGTGTTACATATAAGATTCTTACAAATAAATTGAAAAAATATAAATCATTTTTATGATCTATTTTTAACACATTCTAATAAATTCCAAAGAATAAATGTGATCCTCCATTATGTAGAAATATTAAATGGTTGAATCATATTCCTAGCTAGCCAAACAATGTAATTTTTACACTTGATGTAAATTTAGGCTATATGGTATACATCATATATCTAATATATAAAAATTTATGACAATATAATTCATAAAAAATAATATTTCGATATAAGTACATAGATAAAGATTCATGAATTTAAGAAATAAATAGATTTCAATAAATTTCATTAAGGCTAATCTTTTTACATTCTTCAAACACATATGTAATTAAAGAGGATTACATAATCCAATATTTTATTTACATTGACCTATTGTAATGTCATTTTAACTAGGTGACCCTTCAAATCAATTCCCCTTTAACTGCTCAAACAAAGATATTAATCAAGAATTAATGATCTCCATATCTCTCCCTACTCCATAAGTCGGGTTTTTTAACCTCACATATATTTGAAAAGTTATGATGAATATGAGTTGATTAAAATATTATTAATATAATATTATAATGATTTTTTATAAATAAAAAATATTCCACTAAACAAAATTTCAACCAAAACTCAATCATTAATTTGGACATCAACATTCCTCTACCATTGGAGTTGAACGGGAATGATGTCACTATATTTGGAATTTGATCCCATAAAAAATTAAACACGATTACATTATTAAAAATCATTTGATTATCCTCATTGAATTAATCATCATGTTGTTTATGATGATTTCATACACAATGCATACATGAATGACCTCGACACCCATTTGTAGATCCAACAAAAAATTTAAATACCCATAAATACATGATATAAAAATAATATATTAAATATATATTATATAATATACATAAACCTAAAATAGAAACTATAGGTTAATCATTGATAAATGTTAGAGGGATAAATTCATCAATTTTATAAACTGAAGTGACTCAAGTAACAAGAGGAAGAAAACTGTATTACAAGAATGGATTGCAGTTATATAAGTCAATTGTATACAAGAATTTGATGGAAGAAAAGATATGATAGTAGGGATCTTTGATGAAACCACTTGGTGTGATCATGTATGTCATGTACCCCTCCTTGAATTACCCCTAATATTCCCCCTCGATGGAACCTATGAGATAGACATAGAATTATCTTCATAGAAAGAGAACATGAGCCTCTTCCTAGTTGGTGAGTACTCAGAAAGTGCATCCAAGAGACATGAGTTCAACAGTGGGTGGAGGCATATATTATCGATAACAATACAAGTATTGTAGTAAGTATTTATGAAAAACTGTATCAAGTACTATTTGGTACTATAGTATCCAGATCTATTCATCTGTTTGGGCTTTTAGGCCACCAGATTGGGCCTCAGGCCCTTTAAGGCCATTGGGCCACCCATGGCTTTTGGGCCAGTAAGGATTTCGGTCCAACTCAAGGGATTAAGTCAACTCATAGCCTTCATGCCACCACAAGGCCATAGGGACAACTAACAACATTTGGGTCACCTAAAATTATGATTAATAACCAGACATACACTACAAGGAGCATACGTCAGATGTGGAATTAGAGAAGGCACATTCATGAGATAAGAAGCTAAGTGGATTTTTCAAAAAGAGAGAGTATGGAATTGCCTTTCGGACCATCCTATACATGCATGAGAAGCCTAGATAAATAATTAATGTAAAGGTGGAGATCCAACATCCCAATGAAGAAGCAGGGGGAGAAATTCCATGTAGTTGTAGTCTTAATATTTCCTAAGACGTATGGGTCTTGTAATCTCTAATCTGACGCGCCTTTTATGGGTTCACCAAAATCCCATGAAAGGGAGGTAATAAAAAATAAATAAAAAAGAAGTCCTTTGGTCCATTTGGGAATAGAAAGAGATGAGTCTCTTTGAAATTGAATCCTAACATATTTTATAATATAATAAATATATTTTAAAAATCATAAATGAATTAAAAATTTAATTAAATATACTTAAATTAATAATCATTGGTGTCATTCTAATTGGTACCAAGTTGGATTAAATTGTTTTTCAGATACATGAAAACTTTTGTGCAGATTTTTTGTATATTGTGGCCATAATGACAAATCGATTCACTTTTTCAAAGTTTTTATTCATAAAAATTGATTACTAGAATCAGAAAATTAGATGTCAATTTCGTTAGAAACCTTTCGACTTTAGTTTTTTTCCCAGGAAATGTTTTCTAGGAGAAAAGATTATTTGGACTCACATTAGGTCCAGAATGGTGTTTTTTATAATAGTGAGAAGATTTATTAGAGTCTAAATATTTCCAAACTAAATTAGATTATGAAAATATATTATGGATGTTTTTTACATCATGATTTAATCAAATCTTGTGATTCAATATTTGTGAAATAAGGAAGAATAAAAGGATTTTTATGTTGGATGATGTTATCTTATTCCTAATTATCCAAACATCAAGAGGCAATCATGATAATAGTAGGAGTTTATAAAAGAATAATGATTATAATGTTAAATTCTTATGGTCATAGTTCATCAGTGTGACAATCACCATATACCTAATTTGTCTAATGGTTGAGAAGATGTTAACAAGAATAAATATAATAGAATATTAGTATTGGCACTAGATAATCTTACTCCGAGTGAGACCATTCCATCATATGAATTTTCACATTGATCCATCAGTGTTTTTCTGACACTAATCCATTACGCAGAGTGTTTATTTCAAAATGGAATTAGATGGAGAGTCATATCAGAGGTATATTGATTAAAAAAATTATAGTTCTTAGGATTTACGAATTGGATTAGACCAGAGACCTCTAAATTAGACATATCACAACAATGCATTCAACCATTTTCCTAAGCTCGGATTTGGTTAAATTGGGTTATGTTTCATTAGACTAATTGGTGATGATGATACATCAAATGGAAGCATAGAACAATACATTAGATATAAACTAACATTGATTATCAATCTGAGAATTTGAAGAATGAAAATTAATGAAATTTGTATATTTTTGAAGATTGGGTTGAAGTTATTGTAAAGGCGGTTCTTGAATATTTATAAATATTAAACATATTTATGGATGAATAGTTTCAGGTATTTAAGTTAGTATGAAGCATCATGATGGGAATTCTTCAGTTTTTTAGTTTTTTTCATTTGGTTCAATAAAATCATAGTGATCAAACATACCATTATAATTAGAATAGTATTAAAATAACATTTCAAATGGATTGAATAATGGTTTGAAATTTTTCATCATGTTTCATCTGATGCTGTGATATAATTCAAGATGTTTTTAGAAGAATCCAGAAGAGTTGAAAAGAACTAATATAAGGAAACATAAAGTCGCAATGACTGAAAAATTTGAGTTTATGAAATGTTTATTATGTGGGAAAATTGTTCAAAATCATAACCATTTTACTTCTAGATATCGTATAAATAGAAGGAAGAGATACATATTTTATGATGATGATTGAAATTTTCACTCTTCAAAGATATAGAGGGAGAGTAATGAGGTTTTAGAGAGAAAAATATTTTTTTGTAAATATTTATATTGAGAAACATATTTGAACAAATAAGTGTATGGAATATAGGAATAAAAATTTTCAAGATCAAACCATGAAATTTAAATGATATTTTCAGTGTAATAATGAAGTGGTTCAAAATTGATTATAGGGTATCTTTTGTTATTTCATTCCAGGGTGGAGAATCAATCTGATCAATCAGAACAGTTTTTTGTATAAATTTCAAAACTGTCGTTTCTACTTATTGATTGGTAGGAAAGTGATAAATATGTTTTGAAACTCTAAAAAATTGGATTTTTTAAAAGCAACATAATGACATGTTTTTAACTAAATGGTGACAGTTTTTTTACATACAATATGAACATTATTTATATCATTTTTTATAGAAGAAACATTTTCACTATTATATTGATCACAGTGATATAAAATAATATGTATATTTCTTACCTATTGTATCAACAATAAAAGATAATTTTATAGTGGATATTGTGGTATTGGGTTATTTACATACCATTATAAGGACTAGATACTCTTATTGAGTAGTGAGCCTTATAAATACATATATTTCTATTGGTATTGGAATGTTTTTTAGAAAATTGACAATTCTTTTATAAGAGTTGAAGTTAATTATACAATAATGATAACATTAAAAAAATGATACCACTTATTCAACACACCCCACCATATAAAAAATATATTAATCCCAGTTGGGAATTTTTGATTGTCATCAGAATGACACTTCTATTCGACTACAATTCACTGATGTGTTTTTAGGAAATGTTTTAATAGTGAAATTTAATTATGAGAATAGTAATTGGATTCCTATGTTTTATGAAAAGAAGTATCATATATAGAAAGATATAAAGTTTCCATATCTAATGTATATTGGGTTTGATATCTTAGAAGCTGCTACAGATTTCTTTTCTCCACTTTATGAAAAAGTTAATCTTATATCCTTGGAAAATAAAAATTTTAAGAATGATGAAAGTTCTAAGAATTATTTAATCTCATCACTTTTAAAAAGTGAGTTCTTTAAAGCAAAAAGAATTTAAATAAAAAAAGGAATATATGAAATGTTAAAAAACTTTTATGATGTAAATACAATAGTGAAGAAAGAAAAGCTACAAATTTGGAAGATAATGTTTGATGACCGTAAAATGGTGGATTATGAATGTATTATAGACTTGATTACAAGGGTAAATGTTATTGTTACCACCATAAGATATCTTTTAGAGAATTTTGAATATTGAACTATTTTTTAATATATCATGCTATTTCATCAAGATAAGTTTGATGAAAATATTTCATCATTGGGAGATAGATATTTTAAAACTCTATCTTTGAATGATCTTCACAGTACTCTCATTACATATGAAATGAAAATAGATGATGTTATTAAATGAAAAAAAAACTGATCAAGGGATATTCATTAAGTATTCTAAGAAATGAAATTTTAATAATATTCATTAAGATGAATAGTATTGTTATTTTGAAAACAGAAAATGAGGTTAGTAACAATCGTGATGAATTTTTATCCTTTTGTTTCTAAGAAGGTCTAAAGAGGTATTAGAAATTAAAAAAGGATGTTAACAATGAAACTTTTTGAATGTGTAGTTTTTGGTAATTTTACTACAAACTACTCCTAATGAAATAATGAAGATGATAGTGATGAAGATGTTAGAAGGAATACTATTTCTTGGAAGAAACATGGTGACTATTCAAAATCTTATTCCAATGGTAAATAAAAAAATTTATCTAAATATAAAATGATATGTTTTTTTATAAAGATGATAAGGATAAATAGAGTGAAATTGAATCTGAATATTTCACTGAAATTTATAGATAGAATACATTAATTAGAATAGTGAATGATGAAGGGCTTGGAAGTAGAAGTTCGGAAGAAGAGACATAGTAAAATTTGTATCTGGAAAAATAATTTAAAGAGTTTCTCAAATTTTTTTTAAGTCATTAAAGTGGAATCAAGAAGTTTAAGAAGGAAATTAATATAGTAAGAAATCAATAATGTCTTCCAAAATAGAAACCTGACTTGAAGAGGTTAATTTTATGAATAATCCTCTCAAAAAAGAAATTAATTTTAAAGAATATTATGAAGTATAGTTGAATGAAATGTAACAAGGGTTGGAAGTATTTCAACAAAAATATTCTAATTCTAAATAGGGAAGTAGATGATTTAGGATCACTATCCATGAATTTGGTGGAAATTCGAGGAAGATAGAACCTGAGAACAATACAAATAGGATACCTTAAAAATCTAGAAATAAAATTAACAATTATCCTAAGAAGAAGAATGATGATAAAAATGTTTATGTGTCCAAACACAATAATATTTTATGTTCCGAAGTATCTAAAAATTATGAGTCTAAAACAAACGTTTCTATTATTTATTATTTTAATAATGTTGGTTTGAAACCTGAGTAAAAGATTATGAAGGTTGGGGGTAACATAAAATTTTTATGTCAACAAAGTGCTAATGTTAAAGATAAGAAGGTTGTTGAGAATGATTTTTATAATTCTAAATAGTTTGGATGTTATAGAGAAAAATATTATTTATATGGATACTATTGGTATTGCAGTTTATTTTGGAATACAAAATGTATGTTTTGGTTTAACCAACAACATTATAATTTTCTAATGAGTTACATGAAGAAAATATTGATGGGGTGTTAATCATATAAATGAAAATTATATAATAATGATCTATTGAAATATTAAAATAGGTTCCATCCTATGGAATCTATTTTTGAAATATGTGAACAACCTATAAATCTAGAAAATGGGGACTTGTTCTATTATCAAAATAAAAAAATGTTTATAAAAATTCTCAAACTCTCGATGTGAGTAAAGATAAAGGGAACATCAAATATCTTATTTTTAAAACCACTATCAATGTTACAAAATGATAAAAGCCAATGATTTTAGATAGTTATTGTCATTCTTTTATGATATATGATTTTAAAATTATTGGATAATGTGAAATTATTGAAGGAATGAATAGTATCATTTGGAAATGATTGACCTCTTTGAATTAAAGGTGTTAGATATGCTATTATTGGGCAAGATATATTGAAATCACAAAAATCCTTAATGATTTATGGGCTTAAACAAAACCTTTTTTGTGTTTAACAACATTATAAGGGAGGTAATAAAGTTATTTTTAGAACGGTTGTTTTTTTTGAAATGAATGTATGATGTATAAGTTTTTACAAAATTCCAATACATAAAAGGAAACTGGTTTCACAGTAGTGAACTACAAAATACTTCATATCTACAAATGATGGAATAAAATAAGTTGTGGAATAAAAGTTTCAGATATATTTTTGAGAGATGCATCAAAAACTAATCAATACAATACAATTCCTGAGATATTCCTAATATATCAAGAAGAATAGATTGGTGTTTTTCTAATTTTCAAGAAGGATTGATTATAATATTTTTATACATGAAAAATTATATTCATTCAATTAACCAACTAAAACATATTTATTCTTATATTTTGGGACCATGATTAATCAATCAACTTTTAACGATAAGAATTACACTTCATTCATTGATGATTTTATATTCATTACTTGTATTATCAGTTTGAAACATAAATCAGAATATATTATTATGTTTAATAGATTCAGGATAATATATTTGGATGAATGTGGGTATTTTTTTATGAATATTATAATTGGTAATGATATTGAGTACTAGAATGAAGAATTCAGATGTTGTCTTAAAAAAACATAGAATTTAGCTTGTGTTCATTACACCAAACACACCACAAAACAGTTTTTCTATATTAAAAAAATCATGGTTTAGTTTATATTGTGCATACAATGATAATTGAACGTGTAATTTATCACTATTTCTAAAGGAATGTGATAGCACTGAGATTCACTCTTTCATTTTCACCATTACACCACTGTGATAAACTAGTGTTGTATTGAAAAATAAAAATAATCAAAAAATTTCACATCATGTTTTATTCAATTATTTTTTAACACAATTAAAAAGGTAAATTTCACTTTTATCGAAATTAAATTACAGTTAGAAGTGATTTTTATGGATCATGATTATGTTCAATAAAAATGGGGCAAACAACATTGGATGCAAGCACAACAATGGACTCAACTGAAAATTAACAATAAAAAATGGTAAAAATGGTCTGGAAAATTCTTTCATTTGAAGAATATCATTTTATATATTTCATATTAATATAATCAATCACAATTCCTCCATTAAGTGACCCATCCGAACTAATATTTCTAGGTGATCAAATTTGATCAAAGTCATAAAAGTGGGTTCTGTATTTCATCGATATCTCTGGATGTGTTTGTAAAAAGGTTGAAATATTTTTTAGAGATATTCATGATTTGAGGATACAAGATTTTATATTTTTTAATGTGATATATAACATTATAGCCATTTAAACCATGGTCTATGTTTTTAATGGAAACCGGGGTTCCCAAAACAACCTTCAACATGTCCTATATATTGTAATCATAGGCTCCCCATTTTCATGATTTAACCATGTAAAAATATTTATCATTTATGAGTATCAAAGGATTCATATCGTCATCCTATTTGGTTTTAATGCCCCTATCCCCATATAGGGATCATGTATGAATAAGTAGATCCAACCAACACTACTATAATACAGCCCAGTAGCGACTGCCAAAAGTGGTCGCTAAAGGACATTATCGACAGCTTTTGGCGGTCGCATTTGCTCGGTCGGTAAACACCTTTAGTGACTGCTTTTGGCGGTCGCTAAAGGTCCTTTTAAAAATAGCTGATTTCATGTGCCTGGGATACTAGGTGGGCGGGACGCCGGACACGTGGGAACTTTACAGCGGGCTAGAGCTTGAGTCATCGGCCATGGAGGACCTACGGCCGCCGGAGGGAGGGGCGGGTGTAACGACATATGAAGGAGGGGTGGCCGGAGGGTGGTATGGTGATGGCGTGTGAGCGAGGGGTGACCGGAACCGATGAGAGATGGCGACGGCGGTGACCGAGTGTGGTAGGGCGAAGGCGGGGCACGATATCAGGCATCACCGACGGCAGTGGTTATTTGGAGGAAGAAGGCAACAATGGGGCGGGAAAAATCCCGCCTATTTAATACAGTATTAGAGACCGCTTTTGGCAGTCGCTAATAATTTCAATATAGACTGCCAATGGCGGTCGCCCGAACCCAGAGGCGCAAAAACCGATTTTCCTAGTAGTGCGAGCTTCCTCCTCCTCTCAATGTTGGGATAAATGTGGACGTTCGTGGTGAGGGAGCTACACACGTCTCAAGGGAGTTCTCACTCATATATTATCTACATGTTTTTAAATAATTTTGGTGATAAAACCGTTACTTCCACTAATATTTAATTATTTATTATTGGAATGTTTTTTTGATTCATGTGATTGATTTTCTCATTATTTCTAACCGATCAATGTGTCGTTTCTATTTCCTGACATTTGTTGTTATGATTGGACTACATAATAATACGTTTTTAACCCACGTTATTGAGATTAAAATTTTCTTTAGAATCACTTATTATATGCATAAGTTCTGAATCTTGGAAATATGATTGTTATTTCAAGGATTGGTTCTTCATGTATTGAAATAATTGCTTAAGTGTTAATTAGGTTTCCAATTAATTCCAACCGAAGAATTACTCCAAACCAGAATGAATCAATAATATAAATATTCCTGAAATGTGTAGTTAAATAAAAATTTAACCTTTATTGCATATTTATTAAACTCCACATCGGTTTTACAACTATTAATTTTTCTAAATTAAGTTCTTTTCTTAAATGTTTTTTGAAAACCCCTGCATATTTTAGTACATCTTCTTAGAAATACACACACCAAAACCTATCCATTCTCCCTCAGATAAGTCCTATTGTCTTCCCTATAAAATTAATCATCATTAAAATAATAATAAATTTTACACTTCATGAAAAATAAATAATTAAACAATGATCATATCAACATGTTCAAATATAACTCCATATGTAATGTTTTACGATAATACTGCAATGTTTAAAAAAATAGGAGTTTTTATTTGTCCCTTAATCAAAAATAAAAACATTGAGAAGATTAGAATTTTTATTATCGAGGTGAATATGGAATCATTAATGGATGTGCTTTAAGTGGAATATCATATCGATGTTTCAACAAGAAAACATGAAGAAATCTTGATTCTGTTGGTGTAAAACATATTGATATATATGAGGAGGATTCTAAAAAAACACATGAAGATGATGTAGATGAAGATGATGAATGAATTTTTATTTGGAATCATTGAAAGGATTATAAAAATTGTGATGTCACATTAATGGGAAAATCATATTAAAACATGTATAGTGATGAGGAATCATTTTTTATATCTCATCCATGTCCATGGAAATAGGTGGATGTTTTAAAAATTATTGGTGAAAAAAATAAAAGGTTCAAACATGAAGAACATTAGATGTTTATTAACATACTTCTTTGAACTCAAAAATCTACAGGGAAAGATATGAATGATGCTTTTGGGTTTACAAATTAGTTTTAAAAAAAGGAATGAATAGTTTGATTCTATTTAAAGGAATGATGCATGGGAAATCATACCTACAGAAAATGAAAAAAATGATGATAATACAAATTGGGTGTTCCGAAACATGTTGCAAGAAGATGGTGAAGTGATATGAAACAAGTTAATGTTGTTATGCTAAGGATACTCAAAAATTGAAGTTATTGATTTCAATGAGACATTTTTTCTAGTTTAATAGTTACAACAAATAGAATCACACTTAAATTTATTTCAAAATAAAGTTATAAAATTTTTAGAAGGATGTGAATTCCTCATTTCTGAATGAATATCTCCATTAATTAGTTTATTTTGGGCAACCATGTTTGTTTTTAATTGACAATGATAAATGTTGTGTGTGAATGTTTAAGAAACTATTATATGGGATTAAAAATGTTCTGAGAGGTTGGTATCACAAATTGGATACCTACATAAAGAAGATGAACATTAAGAAAAAAGAGATGATATTTATCTATAAAACAATGAATTTCAGGATAATTCAATCATTGTTATGGTATATGATGATGATATTATATTTATTGGGAATGATTAAAGAACTAGTGAATGAACTTCTGAATAAATGATGATGTTTTTTGAAATTTCTATTATATGTGAAATGAAATACTTTTTATGGTTAAAAATATCACCTTGGAAGAAATATATATTTTATTCTCAATATTATTATGGTTTGGAACTTATTAATATGTTTTGAACTTAAAATTTGAAATGTATTTGCACACAAATTTTTGTGGGAACCTAGTTCACTAAGGATGGAGAAGGTATGCAAGTTGACATTAAACATTTTCACAATTGATTTGATGTTTTTTTGAATCTAACAACATAAAGAACATTCATTGTGTATGTTGATACCTTATGTAAATAATTCTAATGTTCTCCAAAAGAATCCCACCTACTGACAATGAAAATTATTATCATATATATGAAAGTCATAATTGGTTTTGGAGTCATGTATGATAGCTCAAGAAGAATGGATTTTTTGGGTTATAAATATGTTGATTGGGAAGGTATCATTGATCATATAATATCCACATATGTTGGAATTTTTATTCTTGGAGAATTTGGTGTATGTTAGAATACTATGAAGCAAAATTAAATTATTCATAGCATGACTAATGCGAGGTTTGTTGCTTCCACTCAAGCTATAACACAACATATGTGAGTGGATACTCAATTGGAATACATACTTATTGAGGTGCCGTAACCTCTACTCTTTAGTTGTGAATGCTAGAATATTATTAACCTTATAAAAAATCTATTGAAATATTACAATTAAAAATATAAATATTAAATTTCACTTTATAAAAGAGCGTGTTGAATTCAATGAAATCAATATAGATTATATTCATCCAATGAAACAACTTGGTTAAATTTTCACAAAAACTATACCCAATGAAGAATTTTTCAAACTAAGATTGATCATGGGTGTCCAACCTTCTTCTTTCCATGGTTGTGGTAAGTGTTTTTATCCCTTTTTTATCTAGTAATTGGAGAGTGTTTTCAAATGGGGATAAAAATTTTGTTTCATAAATCTATCTATATGTATTTAATAAGGCTTTATAGTTTTCATTAATTTATGAAGTTTTGTGGGTGACTTGTGAAATAAATATGTATGTCTATGAAAAATTTAATTAGTTTTTAATGTGTGTAGGAGAATTGTAATAAGAAATAGAACATCAGATAATGTTTTGATGTGCTGTTGAATGCTATAAAGTTGATGATATTTCTTAAGTTTCTACTTTTGGATTGAATTTTTTTTTAAATGATTGTGTATTCACACAATTAGTTCTCTCATGTAGTCTTAGAATGGTTGTTAAGTAATCCATAGGTTGAGATTAAAATGTTTAGTGATATATAATCAATGGATGTTAGAAAAATACAGGGGGGGTGAATGTTGGGTCCATGATGGAAAAGGTGTTTTTCAAATGATAGAATAATGTTGTGCTCATAGTTTATTAAATTATCTTCATAAAAATAACTAAATAAAATTTATAATTATTGGTGATCTGATATATGGTGTTCTAAACATAGAAGATTAGATAAAAATTCCATTAGAAAATTCATCAACATTGTTTTTCTATCCAGGATGTTTTTTCTGTGTTAAATGGTTTTTCAGACACATATTTGGTTTGGAATGATATTTCTAATCCGAGTGAGAAGCTATATTAGATTCTAAATGCATCAAAACCAAATATAAAGATGTTTTCTTATTCATAATTTTTTCAACATCATTATTTAATCCAAATTTGTGGTCCATGTTTTTCAAAGAATTTGGGAGAATTGGTTTTGAAAGTCTAATGATGATATGCCGATCCTAATATTTATAACATCATGATACATGAAAAATATTGTTGAAAAAGAATTATTTTGAATTCAAAGTCATTTGTTCATAGTTCATCAGTGTGAGAATTATCAGACACATAATTTTTCAAAAATGTCTACATGTTGTGAAGATTAAGAAGTCTAGTTGATAATATGGTTTTTGGAACTATTCCATCGGGCGTAGAGTCCCATTGATCCATTAGAGGAATTTTGACACTAGTCTATAAATAGTTGTTGAAACACCAATCCGTAAGATAGAGTGTTTTTATCCAAAGGACATTATATATATAATTCTATCAGTGGGAAAATAATTAATAAAATTAGAGTGGATGGGACTGATGAACCATCTGATTTTAGAGACTAATCAATTAAACGTATCAAAATAATATAGAAAACAATTTTTAATAATGTTAATTTTTAAATTAGGTATTTAGTCACTAGATAAAGAGTTGATATTGATAAATTGGGATGATGTAGAGACCAACCTATCGGATACATTGTCACGACCCGTCCTTGGGGCCCGTGCCGTGACTACCCCAAGCACGCCTTCCATAGGCCAGGGGCTGGCGACTAGCACCAAAGGCGTAAATCCCGATAATTGGGAAGGCATTGCCTTTATAAAAGTAAACAAACACCACAGAGTACAAGCGGAAGTAAAGAACTAAGTAAAACTGAAACAACTATGCTGAAAGTAAAGGGGGCCGGAAATACAAGCCCAACTGTAAAGTACAAGAAAAGAAAAAAAACGGCAGGAAGGTGTCTAGCTGCTCCTGGATCATCCTACGGAGTCCCTACCTGAAGGGTAAGTACAGATGGCCACCTCAGCTCTGGGTACCATCTCTCGTCGTAATGTCCACCTCCGGGCACCGTCTCGTCGTCACGTCCACCTCTGGGTACCGTCTCGTCATCACGTCGACCTCCGGGTACCGACTCGCTCAACCAACCTCAGCCTCGACCAACGCTGTCTGTCGTCTGCATCCAACACAACGAAGTGTGGGCATAGCCTGTGCAGGGGTGAGTATAACGATACTGAGTAGGGACCCCGAGACCCTCAAGGTCTCACTAAAACCAAAAAAGATAACCACAAGGAAGATCTCAACAGATAACCTCTACTTAGGTATATGCCCATACATATACCTAAGTTATCAAGTAACCCATCTCAATCATGAGGGAACACAAGGATTCTGAAATCAACGGATAACCACTACCCAGGTATATTCCCATACATATACCTAAGTTATCAAGTGACCCATCTCATACATGAGGTAAACACAAAGGTCAATGATTCAGCTCAAACCAGGATTTTCATTATCTAACCGTAACTGCTGAAGAGCCCCGTCTCTAGAGTGTATAGTGGTCCTGTCACGACTCCGAGGAACTGCTCACAAACCTAAGACTGCTGAGGTACTCCTCCTGTCGTGTACTGCGGGTTTGCTGCCAACTACCGGGCGCTCTGTCCGCCGAGGGTCAGCTGCCAACTACCGGGTGCTCACCCAAATAGCCTACAGAGATAGTCCTCCTGACGAGTACCGCGGGTCTGCAGCCAACTACCGGGCTCTCCGTCCGCCGTGGGTCTGTCTCCAAATACCGGGCACTCCGTCCACTGGGCTAGTCGACTCACTCCAAGTCGAGTCGGTCAAGCAGTCGTCAGGTCTCAGTCGGCTACACTGTCTCCGTACTCCGCACGCTCATCTCCAGGAGGGTCCGCTCAACGAGCTACAAGTCGATACTCCAAGTATCTCAAAGGACCGCCTCGTCATAGGGGTCTCAACGCAACAGACGGCGCGTCAATCGGACGCCCGAACTGTGAGTTATTAGCTTTTTTGTCCGAGGGGCCCGGTTGGTTTCGTGAGCGAACCAAACCCGGCCATATTTCAACTGTACCCCGAACTCTCATAGGGTATACTCAAAGGGACCGTATCTCAACGAGATCACGAATGCCGCTGACGGTTCGTCAAACGGACGTCCTGTTTGAAAGATATCAGCTTTTCCGCTCCAGGGGCCCGGTTGGATTTCGGTACGATCCAACCCATCCCAAAGCCCACTGTATCCAAAACTCGGGAAGAGAAAGCCAAAAGTTCCGTCTCATCAAGAGGAAAACAACGAAACAGACGGCGCATCAATCGGACACCTGGTCTGTTAGTTATTGGCTTTTTCGTTCCAGGGGCCCGGTTGGTTTCGTGAGCGAACCAACCCGACCGCACTCCGATGGCATCCAAACCTTGAGCGGAGTAAGCCAAAAGATCCGTCTCACTTAGAGGAAACCATCAATGTCGACGGCACGTCAATCGGACGTCCGGAGCTCAAGATATGAGTGTTTCCGCTCCGAGGGCCCGGTTGGCTTCGTGTACGAAACAACCCAGCCGAACCCAAAGTTCTCCAAAACCTTGAGTGTAATATACCAAAACGACCATCTCGATCCAAGGATCGCGTTTCCGCTGAAGGATCGTCAAACGGAGGCTCGTAGGTAAAGTTACGGGAATTTTTCCGAAAACGGTCCGAAATGGGGGGTCCGGGTCTGGGCCGACCCCCCCTGGGTCGGCCCTAACCGGGTCGACCCGACCCGGTTGGCTCGGTCCGGCCCGGCCAGGGCCGGTCTGGCTCGGCTCGGCCGGGTGGCCAAGCGGCCGACGCGGGGCGAGCCGTCGCCCCGCGTGACACCCCCGCGGCACCCGTGGGGTGTCGGCCTGACAACCGGACGCTGCTGAAGCTGTGTCCCGGTTGACGCGGGGGGGAGCCGCCGCCCCCCGCGTGACACCCCCGCGATACCTACAGGGTGTCAACTGGTTTCCGGACGCGGCTTCAGCCGCGTCCCGCGCGCGCCGGACCCGCGCGGCGGCGGGTCCGCGGGCGCCGCCTTCGCGGCTAGTGCCGCGGCGGGCTCTTCCGGCGGCGCGCCGGGCGCCGCTGCCTCTGGCCGCCGGAGTCACTCCGTTGGCCCGTTTTCCTTACCTTCTGTGTCGTTGCTCCTCCCGGGACTCGTTCTTCACTGCGGAACCATCAAACTTCCGTTGCGGCACGTTCCGTTGTCACCCGCCGAATCCGCACCACCACGAAGAACGGCGGAGGGTTGTCGGGCCATCTTCGTTTGGCCCACACCTTCCGCGTTAGATAAAAACAACGGGAGAAAAACATTCGACACAAGAAACAAAAATTTTAACAAAATAAAATTGTTCAATGAAACTGGTCCTTTAATTTTTTTAAAGAAACCTTCGTGGGAATATAAAATATTCACAACAACCCCTTACATGTCATTGTCGATCGAAGGCTGTCGCGGGGTTAGATCGTCGCAGAAGAAGCGCCGCGAAGGGAGATCCGTTGGGGTCGCAGTACAAGGCTTCGCGTCGTCGATCTCCGAAGGTTAGGCGTTCTTCGTCGCCTTTCGTCGAAGGCCGGCGTTCTTCGCGTTCTTCGCGTTCTTCGCCGAAGAAGAACGCTTTCCTCCAGATGTTTAACAGAACATTTCAAAAGAAGGATGTGTTGGCCTTATTTTATTACATGCCAACAACGAAAAAAAACTATTCTAATTAACGACCCATTAAAAGGAGCGTTTATTAGATTAAGAAACGCCCCAGTTGACTTTCAATTATTAGGGGGGGTACGGGTGCGTTACTTAGTGGAAAAGAAACGGTGGGGCTCGTGCGGGCCCCACCCCACAAATATCCTACCAAGAGGGTCAGATTTTTTCGGATAGCAGTCTATCCGCATCAACTCAGTTGAAGTGGCTTTAAGTGGCTTCCAAGCGGGTTCAAGTGAAATGAAAATAAAATTGTCGCACAATTTTTATTTTATTTCATAACATAAAACCCAAAAATTAAAAACCACAGCTGAGCAAACGCAACTCTAGAAGAGGTGTTTCTAAGCAAATATCAGCTCTGCGATTTCATCGGTGCCCTCAGAATTTGATTCCGGGCACCGGTTCAATAGTTAGAAAAACCCGCTCGTCTGTTCACTGAATGTACCCGAGCCAAACTTCGGAAAATGATTCCGGGCACACCGGGCCTCGGAATCAGGTGACGTTAGAAGCTGCGCTCTATTAAAATTCCAAAGAAAATTAAGAAAACAAATTTCCTTGAAATTTACGGGTCTATACATTACTCCTACCATAGGGCTTTACGTCCCCGTAAAGCTCCAACACAAACTTAGGGATACAAAGGCGGTACTGAGCACGCATCCGAGCCTTCCGCTCCCAAGTGCTCTCCTGGAGGTCCCCGAGCTGCCATCTAAAGCACATTAGAGGAATCGATCACCCACGTAGGACCACTCCTGTCGATCCTCGATCCCCACTGGGACCTCCGCAAAAGTCGCCCCATCACCAAAGACCAGCTCCCCATGGTCAAAAATTTGTGGTGGGTCGTGCACATACCTCCTCCGCTGAGCTACGTGGAAACGTCGTGCATCTAGTGCAAATGAGGTGGATGGGCCAAGCGGTAAACCATCCCGCTTACCCAGCTGAGGTCCTAGAAAGGTCCGTTGCACCTCAGAGATAACTCGCCGCCTTGGCCACATCTCTATAACCCTCATCGAGCTGAGACCCGCATAAGGACGTGATCGTCATCCTCGAACTCCTGAGGTCTTCAATTCCAGCTGGAACTGAAACTCAAAACGACCGCTGCCACGAGGGTAAGGTTGACCGACTCAAGAGAGATCGGTCGCACCCTTCTATGATGCCTGGGGTTTCCTTTTCTCCAACCAAGGAAAAACCCATCCAGACATTGTAGTTTAACCACAACCCTTTTTGCCTAATACCGTCAATTTATGCATGAACTATGATTGCCCAGACCATTCTCAAACCAACGTCGTAAGGCGTCGATGCTGCCACCAAGAGATTCCAACTGAAAATCTCGCCTCGAGGGTCTGACCACACCATCGGCGTATGTGTGATCATCAAGTCTCCTACCAAGTTATCTCCAGACGTGAGGGTCATGTCCATGGCTTATCGGAAACTCTAGGTCTGGGACAAGATTTGTGAAAGCGAAGATTGATTCATATTGACGTTTGTTACTACAATAGCTAGTAGTGGACACGGACTATCTGTTGAATCATTTTTAGAGCCATTGGGTCACACTCCTTGACCGCATGCAGCCGCACTCTTCCTCCGCCCTCCAGCTCCCTAAGCCTGGCGGGGATAACTAAGGCGGGTTGTTGTAGCATGTTATGATGTACACCACCTCATGCTGCTCTCCTAGCTCTGCCTCCACGTCTGCCACTTCGCAGACTCATCTCTCTATAAAGATTCCTCTTCTTGAAACATTTAACACACCCGAGTCTCTAAGAATGGCATCAGTTTCCTGTTTCTTAGTGCAATGTGCAGTCTTCATCCACTCCTAGATGATCTGCACCCCTTTGCATACGATCTGGAAGCGCTGCTAAAAAAATTTCTCCTTTTCCGATAAGAGAAACCCGGTCTCATCCCCCCTGGATGAACCACGCCCATTGCCTGATACAGTCAATCCTGACATGAAGGATGCATTCATGCCATAGACGACGTAGTAAGGCCTCAACGTAACTACTGAAAGATCCAACTGTCACTCTCGCCTCCAAGGGTCGAGTCACACTGTCGGCATCTGTGTGAGGTCAATGGGTCTCCTCAAGTAGGAATCTTGAAAGTGAGGGTCAAGTCAACAGTCTTAACCAGGACCACTCAGTATCAACCAAAAAAAAAAGGGACAGGAAAGAAAACATCACAAAGATAAGTGTATTTATTTTTATTGCAACTCAGGTACAAAGACACAAAAAAAACAACATCAACACGGAACTAGAAGTACAAGAGACGTATCCACTAGCTCCGCTCCTGTCCACCTACTCTAGGGGCTCTACTGCCATGTCCACTGCTCGGCTGTTGCTCAAGAACTCGTCGCTACCTCTACCTTGGTGGCTCCTCCAAAGCCTGCGGATCAACTGTACGAGGAGTCGGACTGTCACGTGCCAGGTGACCCTTCCCGCCGCACGAGTAACACAGTTTGCTTCTGGCACGCCTGGCTCTGACCCCACCCCGGGTGCCCCGCACCACCGGTCCTAAAACCCGAGATTGCCCAACTGTTGGTCTGGTCCTCCTGGACCTCTGCATCATCTGTCTACTGCCCACAGATGACTCGGCTACTGATCGAAAAAAAAAGCGGCAAAGGCAGCAGCTCCTGAAAACGCTTGGGGTGTAGAGCTACTGGCACAAACTCCACCCTGAAGAAGGTCTCGAAGTCTTCCAACGAGAAGGCCATCCCATCGCAAAACTGGAACAAGTGGCTCCACCACCTTCCTGTTGCTGCCTGAAGGAGGCTGGCAGCAAAGGTCACCATGAAGTCTGATGGAGTCCCCACTAGCCTGAATACTCCCACCACAGCCTCCATCAAATCCTCAGCCGCCTGTGGGTCCGTCTCTTCCCGGAACCTGGGTGGCCTCTGGTGCTGGAACTCGTGCAGCGCGCTCAAGCAACGTGCACTCTCTACTTCTGGGGCTGGTGGCATCGGTGGCCCAACGTATGGTAGTACCGCTGGTGCCGCCGCTGGTGCCTCAACTGATAGAGGGCCCTATACCAAAGCCTCGTCGCTCGACAGGATGTCAGTACGCACATCCCTCTGGACTCTAGCTGGTCGTCCGTGAAAAGGCATCCTGAAAGAAACATCGTGACACGGTCAAACGATTATACCTGGTGAGCTGACCTGGTTTGAGCTGACATTGAAAAAACTTTTGGAAACACACACGCAATCAGTGTCTTCGCGCACAAAGTTGGAATTCAGTCGTCAGGGTCCTGGTGTATGGATACGTCGGCCGCCTGCACCAACACTGGACTCCATGAACAGAAAACCACACTCGGTACTCTTAACACTATTGATTCACATAGAAGAAAGATCAGAGTCTGTGGTAGAACCAACCACCTCTCATACCAATTTGTCACGACCCGTCCTCGGGGCCCGTGCCGTGACTACCCCAAGCCCACCTTCCATAGGCCAGGGGCTGGCGACTAGCACCAAAGGCGTAAATCCCAATAACTGGGAAGGCATTGCCTTTATAAAAGTAAACAAACACCACAAAGTACAAGCAGAAGTAAAGAACTAAGTAAAACTGAAACAACTGTGCTGAAAGTAAAGGGGGCCGGAAATACAAGCCCAACTGTAAAGTACATGAAAATAAAAAAATGGCAGGAAGGTGTCTAGCTGCTCCTGGATCATCCTCCGGAGTCCCTACCTGAAGGGTAGGTACAGATGGCCACCTCAGCTCCGGGTACCGTCTCTCATCGTAACGTCCACCTCCAGGTACCGTCTCGTCGTCACGTCCACCTCTGAGTATCGTCTCGTCGTCACGTCGACCTCCGGGTACCGACTCGCTCAACAAACCTCAGCCTCGACCAGTGCTGTCCGTCGTCTGCATCCAACACAATGAAGTGCGGGCATAGCCCGTGCAGGGATGAGTATAACGATACTCAGTAGGGACCCCGAGACCCTCAAGGTCTCACTAAAACCAACAAAGATAACCACAAGGAAGATCTCAACAGATAACCTCTACTTAGGTATATGCCCATACATATACCTAAGTTATCAAGTAACCCATCTCAATCATGGGGAAACACAAGGATTCTGAAATCAACGGATAACCACTACCCAGGTATATGCCCATATATATACCTATGTTATCAAGTGACCCATCTCATTCATGAGGTAAACACAAAGGTCAAAGATTCATCTCAAACCAGGATTTTCATTATCGAAACCATAACTGCTGAAGAGCCCCGTCTCTAGAGTGTACAATGGTCCTGTCACGACTCCGAGGAACTACTCATTAACCTAAGACTGCTGAGGTACTCCTCCTGTCGAGTACTGCGGGTTTTCTGCCAACTACCGGGCGCTCCGTCCACCGAGGGTCAGCTGCCAACTACCGGGCACTCACCCAAATAGCCTACAGAGATACTCCTCCTGACGAGTATCGCGGGTCTGCGGACAACTAATGGGCGATCCGTCCACCGTGGGTCTGTCGCCAAATACCGGGCGCTCCGTCCACTGGGCTAGTCGACTCACTCCAAGTCGAGTCGGTCAAGCAGTCATCAGGTCTCAGTCGGCTACACGGTCTCCGTACTCCGCACGCTCATCTCCGGGAGGGTCCGCTCCATGAGCTACAAGTCGATACTCCAAGTATATCAAAGGACCGCCTCGTCATAGGTGTCTCAACGCAACAGACAGCGCGTCAATAGGACGCCCGGTCTGTGAGTTATTAGCCTTTTCGTCCCAGTGGCCCGGTTGGTTTCGTGAGCGAACCAAACCCAGCCATATTTCAACTATACCCCAAACTCTCACAGGGTATACTCAAAGGGACCGTATCTCAAAGAGATCACCAACGCCGCTGACAGTTCGTCAAATGGACGTCCTGTCTGAAAGATATCAGTTTTTCCGCTCTAGGGGCCTGGTTGGATTTCGGTATGATCCAACCCGGCCCAAAACCAACTGCATCCAAAACTCGGGCGGAGAAAGCCAAAAGATCCGTCTCATCAAGAGGAAAACAACGAAACAGACGGCGCGTCAATCGGACGCCCGGTCTGTTAGTTATTGGCTTTTTCGTTCCAGGGGCCCGGTTGGTTTCGTGAGAGAACCAACCCGACCGCACTTCGATGGCATCCAAACCTCGAGCGGAGTAAGCCAAAAGATCCGTCTCAATTATAGGAAACCATCAAAGTTGACGGTACGTCAATCGGACGTCCGGAGCTCAAGATATGAGCGTTTCCTCTCCGAGGGCCCGGTTGGCTTCGTGTACGAACCAACCCGGCCGAACACAAAGTTCTCCGAAACCTTGAGTGTAATATACCGAAATGACCGTCTCGATCCAAGGATCGCGTTGCCGCTGACAGCTCGTCAAACGGAGGCCCGTAGCTCAAGTTACGAGAATTTGACCGAAAACAGTCCAAAACGGGGGGTCCGGGTCCGGGCCGACCCGGTCGGCCCGGCCCGGCCCGGCTAGGACCGGTCCGGCTCGGCCGGGGCCGGTCCGGCGCGGCTCGGCCGAGTGGCCAAGCGGCCGACGCGGGGCGAGCCATCGCCCCACGCGACACCACCGCAGCACCCACGGGGTGTCGGCCTGACAACCGGACGCGGCTGAAGCCACATCCCGGTTGACGCGGGGGGGGGGGGGGGAGACGTCGCCCGCCGCGTGACACCCCCGCGACACCCGCGGGGTGTCAACTGGTGTCCGAACGCGGCTTCAACCGCGTCCCGCGTGGCCGCGGGTCCGCGGGCGCGGCCACCGCGGGCCGCGGGAGTCGCTCCGGGGCCCGTTTTTCTTCTCGTCTGCGCCGTTGCTCTTCCCGGGACTCGTTCTTCACCGTGGAACCATCAAACTTCCGTTGCGGAACGTTCCGTTGTCGCCCGCCGAATCCGCACCACCACGAAGAACGGCAGAGGGTTGTCGGGCCGTGTTCGTTTGGCCTGCACCTTCTGCGTTATGTAAAAACAACGGGAGAAAAACATTCAACACAAGAAACAACAATTTTAACAAAATAAAATTGTTCAATGAAACTGGTCCTTTAATTTTTTTAAAGAAACGTTCACGGGAATATAAAATATTCACAACAACCCCTTACCTGTCGTTGTCGATCGAAGGCTGTCGCGGGGTTGGATCGTCACGGAAGAAGCGCCGTGAAGGGAGATCTTTTGGCGTTGCGGTACAAGGCTTCGCGTCGTCAATATCCGAAGGTTCGGGGTTCTTCGTCGCCTTTCGTCGAAGGCCGGCGTTCTTCATGTTCTTCGCGTTCTTCGCGTTCTTCGCCGAAGAAGAACGCTTTCCTCCAGATGATTAAAAGAACATTTCAAAAGAAGGATGTGTTGGCCTTATTTTATTACATGCCAACAACGAAAAAAAACTATTCTAAGTAACAACCCATTAAAAGGAGCATTTATTAGATTAAGAAACGCCCCAGTTGACTTTCAATTATTAGAGGGGGTACGGGTGCATTACTTAGCGGAAAAGAAACGGTTGGGCTCGTGTGGGACCCACCACAAAAATATCCTACCAAGAGGGTAGGATATTTTCGGATAGCACTCTATCTGCATCAACTCAGTTGAAGTGGATTTAAGTGGCTTCCAAGCGGGTTCAAGTGAAATGAAAATAAAATTGTCGCACAATTTTTATTTTATTTCATAACTTAAAACCCAAAAATTAAAAACCACACCTGAGAAAACGCAACTCCGGAAGAGGCGTTTCTAAGCAAATACCGGCTCTGCGATTTCATCGGTGCCCTCAGAATTCAATTCTGGGCACCGGTTCAATAGTTAGAAAAACCCGCTCGTCCGTTCACTGAACGTACCCGAGCCAAACTTCGGAAAATGATTCCGGGCACACCGGGCCTCAGAATCAGGTGCCGTCAGAAGCTCCACTCTTGTAAAATTCAAAATAAAATTAAGAAAAAAAAATTCCCTTGAAATTTACATGTCTTTACATTACTTCCACCATAGGGCTTTACGTCCCCGTAAAGCTCCAACACAAACTTAGGGATACAAAGGCGGTACTGAGCACGCATCCGAACCTTCCGCTCCCAAGTGCTCTCCTAGAGGTCCCTGAGCTACCATCTAAAGCGCACCAGAGGAATCGATCGCCCACATAGGACCACTTCTGTCGATCCTCGATCCCCACTGAGACCTCCGCAAAAGTCGCCCCATCACCAAAGACCAGCTCCCCATGGTCAAAAATTTGTCTCGGGTCGTGCACATACCTCCTCCGCTGAGATACGTGGAAACATCGTGCACCTAGTGCAACTGAGGTGGATGGGCCAAGCAGTAAACCATCCCGCTTACCCAGCTGAGGACCTAGAAAGGTCCGTTGAACCTCGGAGATAACTCGCCGCCTTGGCCACATCTCTATAACCCTCATCGGGGTGAGACCCGTATAAGGACGTGATCATCATCCTCGAACTCCTGAGGTCTCCAATTCCAGCTGGAACTGAAACTCAAAACGACTGCTTCCACATGGGTAAGGTTGACCGACTCAAGAGTGATCGGTCGCACCCTTCTATGCTTCCTAGGGTTTCCTTTTCGCCAACCATGGAAAAACCCATCCCGACGTCGTAGTTTAACCACAACCCTTTTTGCCTAACACCGTCAATTTGTGAATGAACTGTGATTTCCCAGTCCATACTCTAACCAACGTTGTAAGGCCTCGACGCTGCCACCAATAGATTCCAACCGAAACTCTCGCCTCGAGGGTCTGACCACACTGTCGGCGTAAGTGTGATCATCGAGTCTCCTCCCAAGGTATCTCCAGACGTGAGGGTCAAGTCCACGGCTTATCGGAAACTCTAGGTCTGGGACAAGATTTGTGAAAGCGAAGAATGATTCATATCGATGTCTGTTACTACAGAAGCTAGTAGTGGACACAGACTGTCCCTTGAATCATTTTTAGAGCCATTGGGTCACACTCCTTGACCGCATGCAGCCGCACTCTTCCTCCACCCTCCAGCTCCCTGAGCCTGGCGGGGATAACTAAGGCGGGTGGTTGTAGCATGTTATGATGTACACCACCTCATGCTGCTCTCCTAGCTCCGCCTCCACGTCTGCCACTTCGCAGACTCGTCTCTCTATAAAGCTTCCTCTTCTTGAAACATTTAACACGCCCGAGTCTCTAAGACATGGCATCGGTTTCATGTTTCATACTACACTGTGCAGTCTTCATCCACTCCTGGATGATCTGCACCCCTTTGCATACAATCTGGAAGAGCTGCTAAAAAAATTTCTCCTTTGCCGATAAGAGAAACCCGGTCTCATACCCCCTGGATGAACCACGCCCATTGACTAATACAATCAATCCTGACATGAAGGAAGCATTCATGCCATGAAAGATGTCATAAGGCCTCGACGTAACTACTGGGAAATCCAACTGTCACTCTCACATCCAAGGGTCGAGTCACACTGTCGGCATCAGTGTGAGGTCACTGGGTCTCCTCCAGTAGGAATCTCGAATGTGAGGGTCAAGTCAACAGTCTTAACCAGGACCACTCAGTATCAACCAAACAAAAGGGACAGGAAGGAAAACATCACAAAGATAAGTGTCTTTATTTTTATTGCAGCTCGGGTACAGTGACACAAAAAAAAACATCAACACGGAACTAGAAGTACAAGAGACGTATCCACAAGCTCTGCTCCTGTCCACCTGCTTCAGGGGCACTACTGCCATGTCCACTGCTCGGCTGTTGCTCAAGCACTCGTCGCTGCCTCTACCTCGGTGGCTCCTCCAAAGCCTGCAGATCAACTGTACGAGGAGTCGAACAGTCACGTGCCAGGTGACCCTTCCCGCCGCACGAGTAACACAGTCTGCTTCTGGCATGCATGGCTCTGACCCCACCCCGGGTGCCCCGCACCACCGGTCCTAAAACCCGAGATCGCCCAACTGCTGGTCTGGTCCTCCTGGACCTCTGCATCATCTGTCTACTGCCCACAGATGACTCGGCTACTGATCGAAAAACATGCGGCAACGGAAGCCGCTCCTGAACACGCTCGGGGTGTAGAGCTACTAGCACAAACTCCACCCTGAAGAAGGTCTCGAAGACTTCCCACGAGAAGGCCATCCCATCGCAAAACTGGAACAAGTGGCTCCACCACCTGCATGCTGCTGCCTGAAGGAGGCTGGCAGAAATGGTCACCATGAAGTCTGATGGCATCCCCACTAGCCTGAATACTCCCACCACAGCCTCCATCCAATCCTCAGACACCTGCGGGTCCGTCTCTCCCCAGAACCTGGGTGGCCTCTGGCGCTAGAACTCGTGCACTGCGCTCAAGAGACGTGCACTCTCTGCTACTGGGGCTGGTGGCATCGGTGGCCCAACATATGGTAGTCCCGCTGGTGCCTTGACTGCTAGAGGGCCCTGTACCGAAGCCTCGTCGCTCGGCAGGCTGTCAGTACGCACATCCATCTGGGCTATAGCTGGTCATCCGTGAAAAGGCATCCTGAAAGAAACATTGTGACACGGTCAAACGATTATACCTGGTGAGCTGACCTGGTTTGAGATGACATTGAAAAACTTTTGGAAACACACACGCAATCAGTGTCTTCGCGCACAAAGTCGGAATTCAGTGGTCAGGGTCCTGGTGTATGGATACGTCGGCCGCCCGCACCAACACTAGACTCCATGAACTGAAAACCACACTCGGTACTCTTAACACTATTGCTTCACATAGAAGAAAGATCAGAGTCTACGGTAGAACCGACCACATATGATACCAAATTTTCACGACCCGTCCTCGGGGCCCGTGTCGTGACTACCCCAAGCCCACCTTCCATAGGCCAGGGGATGGCGACTAGCACCAAAGGCGTAAATCCCGAGAACTGGGAAGGCATTGCCATTATAAAAGTAAACAAACACCACAGATTACAAGCGGAAGTAAAGCACTAAGTAAAACTTTAACAACTGTGCTGAAAGTAAAGGGGTCTGGAAATACAAGCCCAACTGTAAAGTACAAGAAAACAAAAAAAATGGCAGGAAGGTGTCTAGCTGCTCCTGGATCGTCCTTCGGAGTCCCTACCTGAAGGGTAGGTACAGATGGCCACCTCAGCTCCGGGTACCGTCTCTCATCATAACGACCACATCCGGGTACCGTCTCGTCGTCACGTCCACCTCCGGGTACCGTCTCGTCGTCACGTTGACCTCCGGGTACCGACTCGCTCAACAAACATCAGCCTCGACCAGCGCTGTCCGTAGTCTGCATCCAACACAACGAAGTGCAGGCATAGACCGTGCAGGGGTGAGTATAACGATACTCAGTAGGGACCCCGAGACCCTCAAGGTCTCAATGAAACCAACAAAGATAACCACAAGGAAGATATCAACAGATAACCTCTACTTAGGTATATGACCATACATATACCTAAGTTATCAAGTAACCCATCTCAATCATGAGGAAACACAAGGATTCTGAAATCAACAGATAACCACTACCCAGGTATATGCCCATACATATACCTAAGATATCAAGTGACCCATCTCATTCATGAGGTAAAGACAAAGGTCAAAGATTCATCTCAAACCAGGATTTTCATTATCGAAACTGTAACTACTGAAGAGCCCCGTCTCTAGAGTGTACAGTGGTCCTGTCACGACTCAGAGGAACTGCTCACTAACCTAAGACTGCTGAGGTACTCCTCCTGTCGAGTACTGCGGGTTTGCTGCCAACTAACGAGTGCTCCGTCCGCCGAGGGTCAGCTGCCAACTTCCAGGCGCTCACCCAAATATCCTACAGAGATACTCCTCCTGACGAGTACCGCGGGTCTGCGGCCAACTACCGGGCGCTCCGTCCGTCGTGGGTCTGTCGCCAAATACCGGGCGCTCCGTCCACTGGGCTAGTCGACTCACTCCAAGTCAAGTCGGTCAAGCAGTCGTCAGGTCTCAGTCGGCTATACGGTCTCCGTACTCCGCACGCTCATCTCTGGGAGGGTCCGCTCCACGATCTACAAGTCGATACTCTATGTATCTCAAAGGACCGCCTCGTCATAGGGGTCTCAACGCAAAAGACGACGCGTCAATCAGACGCCCGGTCTGTGAGTTATTTGCCTTTTCGTCCCAGGGGCCCGGTTGGTTTCGTGAGCGAACCAAACCCGGCCATATTTCAACTATATCCCGAACTCTCATAGGGTATACTCAAAGGGACCGTATCTCAACGAGATCACCTACGCCGCTGACGGTTCGTCAAACGGACGTCCTGTCTGAAAGATATCAGCTTTTCTGCTCCAGGGGCCCGGTTGGATTTCGGTACGATCCAACCCGGCCCAAAACCAACTGCATCCAAAACTCGGGCGGAGAAAGCCAGAAGTTCCGTCTCATCAAAAGGAATACAACGAAACAGACGACACGTCAATCGGACGCCCGGTCTGTTAGTTATTGACTTTTTCGTTCCAGGGGCCCGGTTGGTTTCGTGAGCGAACCAACCCGAACGCACTCCGACGGCATCCAAACCTCAAGAGGAGTAAGCCAAAAGATCCGTCTAACTTAGAGGAAACCATCAAAGTCAACGGCACGTCATTCGGACATCCGGAACTCAAGATATGAGCGTTTCCGCTCCGAGGGCCCGGTTGGCTTCGTGTACGAACCAACCCGGCCGAACCCAACGTTCTCCGAAACCTTGAGTGTAATATACCGAAACGACCGTCTCGATCCAAGGATCATGTTTCCACTGACGGCTCGTCAAACGGAGGGCCGTAGCTCAAGTTACGGGAATTCGACCGAAAACGGTCCGAAACGGGGGGTCCGGGTCAGGGCCGACCCGGCCCGGCCAGGACCGGTAAGGCTCGGCCAGGGCCGGTCCGGCTCGGCTCGGCCGAGTGGCCGAGCGGCCGACGCGGGGAGAGCCGCCGCCCCGCGTGACACCCCCGCGGCACCCGCAGGGTGTCGGTCTGACAACCGGACGCGGCTGAAGCCGCGTCCCAGTTGACGCGGGGGGGAGCCGCCGCCCCCCGCGTGACACCCCCGCGACACCCGCGGGGTGTCAACTGATGTCCGGACGCGGCTTCAGCCGAGTCCCGCGCGCGCCGGACTGGGGCGGCCGCGTCCCGCGGGCGCCGCCGCCGCAGCCGGTGCTGCGGCGGGCTCTTCCTGCTGTGCCCCGGGTGCCGCCGCCTCCGGCCGCCGACACCGGCTTCCGCGGGCCGCCGGATTCGCTCTGGTGGCCCGTTTTCCTTCCCTTCTGCGCCGTTGCTCCTCCCGGGACTCGTTCTTCACTGCGGAACCATCAAACATCCGTTGCGGCACATTCCGTCGTCGCCCGCCGAATCCGCACCACCACGAAGAACGACGGAGGGTTGTCGGACCGTGTTCGTTTGGCCTGCACCTTCCGCATTAGATAAAAACAACGGGAGAAAAACATTCAACAGAAGAAACAACAATTTTAACAAAATAAAATTGTTCAATGAAACTGGTCCTTTAATTTTTTTAAAGAAACGTTCGTGGGAATATAAAATATTCACAAAAACCCCTTACCTGTCGTTGTTGATCGAAGGCTGTCGCGGGGTTGGATCGTCGCGGAAGAAGCGCCGCGAAGGGAGATCCATTGGCGTCGCAGTACAAGGCTTCGCGTCATCGATCTCTAAAGGTTCGACGTTTTAAGTCGCCTTTCGTCGAAGGCCGGCGTTCTTCGCATTCTTCGCCGAAGAAGAACGCTTTCCTCCAGAGGTTTAACAGAACATTTGAAAAGAAGGATGTGTTGGCCTTATTTTATTACATGCCAACAACGAAAAAAAGTATGCTAAGTAACGACCCATTAAAAGGGGCGTTTATTAGATTATGAAACGCCCCAGCTGACTTTCAATTATTAGGGGGGGTACGGGTGCGTTACTTAGTGGAAAAGAAACGGTGGGGCTCGTGCGGGCCCCACCCCAAAAATATCCTACCAAGAGGGTAGGATATTTTCGGATAGCACTCTATCCACATCAACTCAGTTGAAGTGGCTTTAAGTGGCTTCCAAGCGGGTTCAAGTGAAATGGAAATAAAATTGTCGCACAATTTTTATTTTATTTCATAACTTAAAACCCAAAAATTAAAAACCACACCTGAGCAAACGCAACTTCGGAAGAGGGGTTTCTAAGCAAATACCAGCGCTGTGATTTCATCGGTGCCCTCAGAATTCGATTCCGGGCACCGGTTCAATAGTGAGAAAAACCCGCTCATCCGTTCACTGAACGTACCTGATCCAAACTTCGGAAAATGATTCCGGGTACACCGGGCCTCAGAATCAGGTGCCGTCAGAAGATGCGCTCTTGTAAAATTCCAAAGAAAATTAAGAAAAAAAATTTCCTTAAAATTTACAGGTCTTTACATTACTCCCACCATAGGGTTTTACGTCCCCGTAAAGCTCCAACACAAACTTAGGGATACAAAGGCGGTACTGAGCACGCATCCGAGCCTTCCGCTCCCAAGTGCTCTCCTGGAGGTCTCCGAGCTGCCATATAAAGTGCACTAGAGGAATCGATCGCCCACGTAGGACCACTCTTGTCGATCCTCGATCTCCACTGGGACCTCCTCAAAAGTCGCCCCATCACCAAAGACCAGCTCCCCATGGTCAAAAATTTGTGTCAGGTCGTGCACATACCTCCTCCGCTGAGATACATGGAAACGTCGTGCACCTAGTGCAACTGAGGTGGATGGGCCAAGCGGTAAACCATCCCGCTTACCCAGCTGAGGACCTAGAAAGGTCCGTTGAACCTCGGAGATAACTCGCCGCCTTGGCCACATCTCCGTAACCCTCATCGAGGTGAGACCCGTATAAGGACGTGATCGTCATCCTCGAACTCCTGAGGTCTCCAATTCCTGCTGGAACTAAAACTCAAAACGACCGCTACCACGAGGGTAAGGTTGACCGACTCAAGAGTGATCGGTCACACCCTTCTGTGCTACCTGGGGTTTCCTTTTCGCCAACCAAGGAAAAACCCATCCCGACGTCGTAGTTTAACCACAACCCTTTTTTCCTAATACCGTCAATTTGTGTATGAACTGTGATTGCCCAGTCCATACTCAAACCAACGTCGTAAGGCCTCGACGCTGACACCAAGAGATTCCAACCGAAACTCTCGCCTCGAGGGTCTGACCACACCGTTGGCGTAAGTGTGATCATCGAGTCTCCTCCCAAGGTATCTCCAGACGTGAGGGGCAAGTCCACGGCTTATCGGAAACTCTAGGTCTGGGACAAGATTTGTGAAAGCGAAGAATGATTCATATCGACGTCTGTTACTACAGCAGCTAGTAGTGGACATAGATTGTCCCTTGAATCATTTTTAGAGCCATTGGGTCACACTCCTTGACCGCATGCAGCCGCACTCTTCCTCCGCCCTCCAGCACCCTGAGCCTGGCGGGGATAACTAAGGAGGGTGGTTGTAGCATGTTATGATGTACACCACCTCATGCTGCTCTCCTAGCTCCGCCTCCACGTCTGCCACTTCGCAGACTCATCTCTCTATAAAGCTTCCTCTTCTTTAAACATTTAACATGCCCGAGTCTCTAAGACTGGCATCAGTTTCCTGTTTCTTACTGCACTGTGCAGTATTCATCCACTCCTGGATGATCTGCACCCCTTTGCATACGATCTGGAAGAGATGCTAAAAAAATTTCTCCTTTGCCGATAAGAGAAACCCGGTCTCATCCCCCCTGGATGAACCACACCCATTGTCTAATACAGTCAATCCTGACATGAAGGATGCATTCATGCCATGGACGACATTATAAGGCCTCGATGTAACTACTGAGAGATCCAACTGTCACTCTCGCCTCCAAGGGTCGATTCACACTGTCGGCATCAGTGTGAGGTCACTGGGTCTCCTCTAGTAAGAATCTTGAATGTGAGGGTCAAGTCAACAGTCTTAACCAGGACCACTCAGTATCAACCAAACAAAAGGGACAGGAAAGAAAACATCAAAAAGATAAGTGTCCTTATTTTTATTACATCTCAGGTACAAAGACACAAAAAAACAACAACATCAACATGGAACTAGAAGTACAAGAGATGTATCCACTAGCTCCGCTCCTGTCCACCTGCTCCAGGGGCTCTACTGCCATGTCCACTGCTCGGCTGTTGCTCAAGCACTCGTCGTTGCCTCTACCTCGGTGGCTCCTCCAAAGCCTGTAGATCAACTGTACGAGGAGTCGGACAGTCACATGCCAGGTGACCCTTCCCACCGCACGAGTAACACAGTCTGCTTCTGGCACGCCTGGCACTGACCCCACCCCGGGTGCCCCGCACCACCGGTCCTAAAACCCGAGATCGCTTAATTGCTGGTCTGGTCCTCCTGGACCTCTGCATCATCTGTCTACTGCCCACAGATGACTCGGCTACTGATCGAAAAACACGCGGCAAAGGCAGCCGCTCTTGAACACGCTCGGGGTGTAGAGCTACTGGCCCAAAATCCACCCTGAAGAAGGTCTCAAAGTCTTCCCACGAGAAGGCCATCCCATCGCAAAACTGGAACAAGTGGCTCCACCACCTGCCTACTGCTGCCTGAAGGAGGCTGGCAGCAAAGGTCACCATGAAGTCTGATGGCGTCCCCACTAGCCTGAATACTCCCACCACAGCCTCCAGCTAATCCTCAGCCGCCTGCGCGTCCGTCTCTCTCCGGAACCTGGGTGGCCTCTAGCGCTGGAACTCATGCAGCACGCTCAAGCGACGTGCACTCTCTGCTGCTGGAGCTGGTGGCATCGGTGGCCCAAGGTATGGTAGTACCGCTGGTGTCGTCGATGGTGCCTCGACTGCTAGAGGTCCCTATACCGAAGCCTCGTCGCTCGGCAGGCTGTCAGTACGCACATCCCTCTGGGCTCTAGCTGGTCGTCTGTGAAAAGGCATCCTGAAAGAAACATCGTGACACGGTCAAACGATTATACCTGGTGAGCTGACCTGGTTTGAGCTGACATTGAAAAACTTTTGGAAACACACATGCAATCAGTGTCTTCGTACACAAAGTCGGAATTCAATCGTCAGGGTCCTGGTGTATGGATACTTCGGCCGCCTGCACCAACACTGGACTCCCTGAACTGAAAACCACACTCGGTACTCTTAACACTATTGCTTCACATAGAAGAAAGATCAGATTCTGCGGTAGAACCGACCACCTCTAATACCAATTTTTCACGACCCATCCTCGGGGCTCATGCCGTGACTACCCCAAGCCCGCCTTCCATAGGCCAGGGGCTGGCAACTAGCACCAAAGGCATAAATCCCGATAAATGGGAAGGCATTGCCTTTATAAAAGTAAACAAACACCACAGAGTACAAGCGGAAGTAAAGCACTATGTAAAACTGAAACAACTGTGCTGAAAGTAAAGGGGGCCAGAAATACAAGCCCAACTGTAAAGTACAAGAAAAGAAAAAAAATAGCAGGAAGGTGTCTAGCTACTCCTGTGTCATCCTCCGGAGTCCCTACCTGAAGGGTAGGTACAGATGGCCACCTCATCTCCAGGTACCGTCTCTCATCGTAACGTCCACCTCTGGGTACCGTCTCATTGTCACATCCACCTCCGGGTACCGTCTCGTCATCACGTCGACCTCCGGGTACCAACTCGCTCAACAAACCTCAGCCTCGACCAGTGATGTCCGTCGTCTGCATCCAACACAATGAAGTGCGGGCATAGCCCGTGCAGGGGTGAGTATAACGATACTCAGTAGGGACCCCGAGACCCTCAAGGTCTCACTAAAACCAACAAAGATAACCACAAGGAAGATCTCAACAGATAACCTCTACTTAGGTATATGCCCATACATATACCTAAGTTATCAAGTAACCCATCTCAATCATGAGGAAACACAAGGATTCTGATATCAACGGAAAACCACTACCCAGGTATATGCCCGTACATATACCTAAGTTATCAAGTGACCCATCTCATTCATGAGGTAAACACAAAGGTCAAAGATTCAGCTCAAACCAGGATTTTCATTATCGAAACCATAACTGCTGAAGAGCCCTGTCTCTAGAGTGTACAGTGGTCCTATCACGACTCCGAGGAACTGCTCACTAACCTAAGACTGCTGAGGTACTCCTCCTATCGAGTACTGCGGGTTTGCTGCCAACTATCGGGCGCTCCATCCGCCGAGGGTCAGCTGGGAACTACCAGGTGCTCACCCAAATAGCCTACAGAGATACTCCTCTTTACAAGTACCGTTGGTCTGCGGCCAACTACCGGGAGCTCCGTCCGCTGTGGGTCTGTCGCCAAATACCGGGCGCTCTGTCCACTGGGCTAGTCGACTCACTCCATGTCGAGTCGGTCAAGTAGTCGTCAGGTCTCAGATGGCTATACAGTCTCCGTACTCCGCACGCTCATCTCAGGGAGGGTCCGCTCCACGAGCTACAAGTCGATACTCCAAGTATCTCAAAGACCGCCTCGTCATAGGGGTCTCAATGCAACAGACGACGCGTCAATCGGACGCCCGGTCTGTGAGTTATTAGCCTTTTCGTCCTAGGGGCCCGGTTGGTTTTGTGAGCGAACCAAACCTGGACATATTTCAACTGTACCCCGAACTCTAATAGGGTATACTCAAAGGCACCATATCTCAACGAGATCACCAACGCCGCTGACGGTTCGTCAAACGGACGTCCTGTCTGAAAGATATTAGCTTTTCCGCTCCAGGGGCCCGGTTGGATTTCGGTACGATCCAACCCAGTCCAAAACCAACTGCATCCAAAACTCGGGCTGAGAAAGCCAAAAGTTCCATCTCATCAAGAGGAAAACAACGAAACAGACAGCGCGTCAATCGGATGCCGCGTCTGTTAGTTATTGGCTTTTTCGTTCAAGGGGCCCGGTTGGTTTCGTGAGCGAACCAACCTGAACGCACTCCGACGACATCAAAACCTCGAGCGGAGTAAGCCAAATGATCCGTCTCACTTAGAGGAAACCATCAAAGTTGACGTCACGTCAATCGGACGTCCGGATCTCAAGATATGAGCGTTTCCGCTCCGAGGGCCCGGTTGGCTTCGTGTACGAACCAACCCGGCCGAACCCAAAGTTCTCCGAAACCTTGAGTGTAATATACCGAAACGACCATCTCGATCCAAGGATCGCGTTTCCGTTGACGGCTCATCAAACGGAGGCTCGTAGCTCATGTTACAGGAATTTGACCGAAAATGGTCCGAAACGGGGGGTCCGGGTCTGGGGCGACCCGGGCCTACCCATCCCGGGTCCGACCCGGTCGGCCCGGCCAGGACCGGTCCGGCTCGGCCGGGGCCGGTCCGGCTCGGCTCGGCCGAGTGGCCGAGCGGCCGACGTGGGGCGAGCCGCCGCCCCGCGTGACACCCCGCGGCACCCGCGGGGTGTCGGCCTGACAACCGGACGCGGCTGAAGCCGCGTCCCGGTTGACGCGGGGGGGAGCCGCTGCCCCCCGCGTTACACCCCCGCGCCACCTGCGGGGTGTCAACTGGTGTCCGGACGCGCCTTCAGCCGCGTCCCGCATGCGCCGGACCCGCGCGGCCGTGGGTCCGCGGGCACCGCCGCCGCGGCCGGTGCCGCGGCGGGATCTTCCGGTGGCACGCTTGCGCCAGCTTCCACGGGCCGCCAGAGTCGCCCCGGTGGCCCGTTTTCATTCCCGTCTGCGCCGTTGCTCCTCCTGGGACTCGTTCTTCACTGCAGAACCGTCAAAATTCTGTTGAAGCACATTCCGTCGTCGCCCGCCGAATCCGCACCACCACGATCAACGGCGGAGGGTTGTCGGGCCGTGTTCGTTTGGCCCGCACCTTCCGCGTTAGATAAAAACAACGGGAGAAAAACATTCAACACAAGAAACAAAAATTTTAACAAAATAAAAATTTTCAATGAAACTGGTCCTTTATTTTTTTTAAAGAAACGTTCGTGGGAATATAAAATATTCACAACAACCCCTTACCTGTCGTTGTCGATCGAAGGCTGTCGCGGGGTTGGATCGTCGCGGAAGAAGCGCCGCGAAGGGAGATCTGTTGGTGTCACGGTACAAGGCTTCGCGTCATCGATATCCAAAGGTTCGGCGTTCTTCGTCGCCTTTCGTCGAAGGCCGGTGTTCTTCATGTTCTTCGCGTTCTTCGCGTTCTTCTCGTTCTTCACCGAAGAAGAACGCTTTCCTCCAGAGGTTTAACAGAACATTTCAAAATAAAGATGTGTTGGCCTTATTTTATTACATGCCAACAACGAAAAAAAACTATTCTATGTAACAACCCATTAAAAGGAGCGTTTATTAGATTAATAAACGCCCCAGTTGACTTTCAATTATTAGGGGGGGGGTACGGGTGTGTTGCTTAGCAGAAAAGAAACGGTGGGGCTCGTTCGGGCCCCACCCCACAAATATCCTACCAAGATGGTAAGATATTTTCGGATAGCACTCTATCTGCATCAACTCAGTTTAAGTGGCTTTAAGTGTCTTCCAAACGGGTTCAAGTGAAATGAAAATAAAATTTTCGCACAATTTTTATTTTATTTCATAACATAAAACCCAAAAATTAAAAACCACACCTGAGCAAACGCAACTCCGGAAGAGGCATTTCTAAGCAAATACCAGCGCTGCGATTTCATCGGTGCCCTCAGAATTTGATTCCGGGCACCGGTTCAAAAGTTAGAAAACCCGCTCGTCCGTTCACTGAACGTACCCAAGCCAAACTTCGGAAAATGCTTCCGGGCACACCAGGCCTCGGAATCAGGTTCCGTCAGAAGCTGCGCTCTTGTAAAATTCCAAAGAAAATTAAGAAAAAAATGTCCTTGAAATTTACGGGTCTTTACATACATGTTTACTATGATAATTCTTCAAGAGCCAGACATTATCAGATGCAGGATCATCGGTATGAGGATTTGATGAATGAAAATTGAATAAATGGATATTTTTTGATGTTTCTATTTATGTGTTTGTCAAGGGGGTTCAGAATATTATGAATTTGAAATAATGTTTATCGAATAATAGTTTCATGTGTTTAAGATGGTATGTAGAATCAAGATTGGAAGTATTCACTTCATATATGTTTTCAATTGGTACATGAAAATTATAGTGATCAAATGATCCATCGTAGTGACATTAGTATCAAAACAACATTTTGATTATATTGAAAAATGGTTTTGAATGTTAATAACCTCTTTGAATAGAAGTTGTGAGAAGATTTGATAATTTTTTAGATGAATGGATAAGAGCTTAGAATATTTATAATATTTAATGATGAAGTCATAAGGAATGTCAAAATAATGTTTATGGAAATTTTATTAAGCAAGAACACATTCCCGATTCCCTCCCATTTCCCTTTTTCCTTAGCTACAAATAGAAAAAAGTATAGTTTACATTCTGATTATTATTTCACTACAAAAATATTGATGAGAGAGAGAGAATGTTGATGATTTATAGAGAGGATTAATAATTTGTAGAAATAAATTTTTTAAGAGAAATCTCTAGATATTAGAAGTGGAAAGATGTTTGTAATCAAAATTTTTGGGATTAGGCCGCAGAATCAGATGATATTATGATGGAAGGAATTTTTTTTCTGAATTGTTTCTGGGGTTTAATTTCTAATTTATTTTTTGGATTGAATAATTATTTTTTTTTCTTCAAATGTGGATGTTACTGATGCCTCACATGGAATGTTTCGAACCAACATGTGATGGTTTCTTAACATCTTACTCAAAATTGTATTACATCATTTGTTCTAAAAGAATCATTTGAACTATTGTTATGATCATTGTGCTACACAATTATATGTGTATTTACTACTTATTGAATCCACACAAATAGGTTTTTTTTCTAGTGTATCTTTTGGTACTAAATAATTTCCAAAACATGTTAATGAATAGCTACACTTATAGCATTGTGATCCTTGTAAATACTTGAACTCATGTTGGTGTGTTAGTATTTTCTTTCTACAAAACTGAACATTATATCAGAGTGCATGAATGTTGGTATACAGGAAAAATTATTTAATGGAAAAATATATCACTAATTCACCCGCTCCCCATATAAGTGATACATTGATCCCAGTTGATCTTTTTCATGCACTACGTCTCATATCCTATGTGTAATTTTTTTTATCATTTTTATTTTATTTTTCATCAAAAATTTACGTAGTCTATGAAATAATTTTCTTACATAAATTGGAATAAAAAATTGATAAAATGGGGAAACCAATTATTTTATAGAAAAATATAACCATATTGGAAAATTAGTCCCTTAAAAAGGCACGGAAATAATCAATCCTAATATTACTAAATATATAAATTATTTTCCCATATTATATTCTCATTAAAAACACATATTATTTCATTTTATCACATGATTGATATATTAAGGTATTAATATACTCCATATAATTTCTATAAAAACCAGATACAATATCTTGTGAAATGAATCAAAATTAATAAAAGATCATATTTGATATACCAATTCATTCATCATTTTTAACTTGATCTTTTTCCCATTTTAATTATAATTCTTATAATTACTCCAAAAATAGACTCTTATGATATGAAATTAACATTATAATGAGTTATAAAATTTATTTCTATCACATTCATAACATGTCCATTCAATGAGATCTTTATTAAAAGAACTCTTAAAAAATCCAAATTGTTTATGAAATTCATCACAATCTCGATCAACATCATACATCCAAATATGATCCATTATAATTAAATAATTACAAAAAGACTATTAAAACCCCATTCTATTTTAAATATTACAAAAATCTAGAAAAATTAACAATAAATATCTATTATGTAATAGGTTTTTGTAAATCCTGCCCATAATTTATCGATTCTTGTGTTATTTTCCAAATTAGTTCTGTTATGATTCGTATATATTGTATTGTAAATGTGAAGGATCCAATAAAATTTATCCTTTTAGGATATTTTTTTTAAAATGATTTATATTTTTTAATTTCTATAGCATTCCAACTATAATTAATTGGAAATGAAATAAATTATGTGAAATACGGTTGGTGTTAACCATTTGACAAAAGGTTTTCATATTAAAAATAAGTGTATAAATAGTTGGAAACCACACCTATGATCCCATATACAACATATAAAAAAAATTTATGAGATAATTTCTACCCTAGAATACTACACTTATTGATTACTCAACCTATGATACAATTATATAGAATTAATTGTATCCTTATTAAAATTAAAAAAATTAATGCATTATAAAAGGAGAGTGAATTTATTTTTATTAAATTTTAATTCCATGAACAGTGTTCAGGATTTAACACAAAATATATACTCACAATATGGTAACTAAATAATATTAGTAAGTAAAAAAATAAATAAGGTTATCTAAATTTAAAAGTGTTATAAAAACGATTTATTATAATAATAAATTTGAATAAACTCTTTAAAAAAAGAATTTGATTTTATATAAAACAGATTTATAAAAAATTAATGATTATAAATAATAATTATAATGTATATAAAAGTATTTTAATAATATTTATTTCATGCTAATATAAAAAAAAATTAAAATATAAAAAACCCTTATTTTTCTTATACATTAGATATATACTTTCGTAGATAATACTTATTCATTATGTAAATGTAATAAAATTATATATTATGATGGTCTTAATATTTTTATATAAATTTTAATATTTAATATTATAGAAATGATGATGGAATAGAGAAATTATATTCTTAGACAATATCCAACATATTATAAAATATTAAAAAAATTGCATTTATAATTTTTTCCAATCAATATTTGAATCACCTATGAAATTTTTAACAAATAGACTCATAATACCATATAATTTAACATCAAAAATGTACCAACTAAAATTATTGAAATTGATCATCCCCATTGGCTGGTGACTATTTTCTATTAATTTAGAAAAAAACATTTGGAATAATATCTCTAAACAATAGACTATAAAATAAAATTACACCAAGGAACCATCATCAAATAATTAATCAAGTATATCCACCTCATTATACAATGAAACGATATAATGAAAACTTAAATTTAAAGCATAATATCTAAACTACTATAACCCATCTCCTAACAGTACATTACCATCATCTGTGTCCCAATTCACCCTCCATATCCCATGTCATGTACCCACATAAGAATAAAAATATAACACACACACATAATATAGAAACATGAAGGTTGAAAAAACCAAATTGTAAAAAAAGGGTTTAGTTTATAGTGCCTAGAATGATTTTTACAATGATTATATGAAATTTATCAACTGAATAATTCAGATATAATTATTTAAAATAAAATAATTCAACAATTGGGTTTTCTATTCTAAAGATAGAAGGCATGACTTGTTAATTTTTTTTATTTTTTATTGTTTATTCTTTTTCTCTTTTTTACTTTTCAAGAGATAGAGATTATTAGAATTTTATTATCTATATTGATTTATTTAAAATAATTATCATTAATAAAACACCTACATTTTTTGCCTCATGTAATGCCCCACCCTATTTTCTGCATGATTCTTCATTAGATTGAATGTATGTATCTATAGAACTATCTTTTACTCCTCTATTTCATATGTATCATTAAGTGGAAGGATTTTTAGATTAGAAACAACCAGTTCTCTATTATTCATCAAACTAATTCTTTACAATGATGCACCTTCACACTCATCTATTAACCGCATGCAGAAATCTCCCTATGCATTGTCCTCTTTTTCGCTACCCAAATATGCCTCATCATTAAGTTTCATCTATTAATTCACTAGGGGAGGATCAAAATCCATCTTGTGTGGCTTACACTACTGGTTATTCCTCTATATCTCCAATGGATCATTCTTTGGTGATTTTCCTTGACCCTTCTTATTATCTTCCATATTTCTCATTGGCTTCGCATTGCTTGGACCCAGTTCATTTTTTCCATCATCCTTCTCTTTCTACCATGGATTATAACATACATCATCCCCTTAATTGTCTTTTATTCACATAAAATACATTATTGGAGGTGTCTTTTCATGTCTCACCTTAACACATTCTTTATTTACATCAATCAAAACATCATCCCTCCTCTCCATTGCCAACCTCAAATCGCCACAATGATTGTTTTTGTGTTCCTGAAAATTCACCGCTCAGTAGGGTGACTTTTAATGATCCTATCAAATGTCGTAGATACCTGTGAATTATTGGATGTGTAGCTTTTGGTTGAGTAGAATTGTCTAACCATCTATATGCATTCCAATCAGTTCATGACTAGTTATTACTCAAACAGTAGGACCCAGATTCATGGTGGGAGGTTTCTTCACTTTAGGATTATGTTCCATCTACACCACTAGTAATACCATATTTTCTCTTTGTGTTTATACTGTTTGATATCTAGGAATAAATTATCTCAATTAAACTTAAATAAAAAAGTCTTTCAAATGATGGGGAAAATTATAGGAGTTCCATTATTCAATTATTTATATAATGATTTGAAAGACATTTGTCCTAGGATATTTGATCAAAATTGATTTCCTCTCCAATAAGGTATCTAAGATAAAATTTTCAATTGTTATGGTTCTTGATCCAATGTATGGTGCTTCCAATATAAGAGAATATTCTGGGAAGATTGGGCTTCATAATTGTGTGAATAGTGAGCTAGCTAGCCACTATGTATGGATATTTTGGATGGTTATAATTTCTATTAATAAATTGGATGGCTTGGAACAACACATCTTGGATAAGGTCATTACCAGAAATATGGGGTTTTTCTTCATATTTTATTAGGTTAAATGCCATCCCAATAAAATGGAACATCTATGTAGGGACCATAAAGAATTTACCCAAGGGTATTCTACCTAGATTGCGGGGGTAAATTTTAATACTTTTATAGAATATTCAAAGAAAAAAAGAATGTTGTATTTATAACCATTAGTATATACTAGATTTCTCATTTCTTAATACTCAGAAGGGTCTCCTTAATCTCGACTTTTCAGAGGGTAATTTCACCTAGTGAAATAACCCGAGGGGATCTCAATGAACATGGTGCATGATATACCATTTTATTTCTATTTTGAAAACGATTTCTTCCTTTCCAAAAATAGAGGAAATTAATATTACTCATTCTCTTTTGGTTCATTCAATATTTCTCATCAATATAAACACAATACTGGGTGGTGAAGGCCAGTACATCTTCTATAATTTTTGGTTACACTCTATTGATTACTAATCCGTGGTTTGTGATTCCTAGAATAGGCCAATTGATGGGTCTTTTTGACAAGATTTTATAATAAACAGAGGAGATAGAACAAGGGCCTTACTGATTGGTCCAACTCTCTTATTCCTACAGATCACCAGTTGGAGGCAATCAATAGTGAGATAGGATGTGTCAAGGTTATCATAGAAGAGTATCGGGATGATGAATCTTTTACTGTTCTTTCTCTCAAGAGAGACCAATACAATGAAATGTTTCCTGAACATTAAATAGGACAATGTGAAAGAGTAAAGATTACATGGATCAATGTGGGAGATCATAAGAAAATATTTTTCCATGTATTCTTGAATGAAAAATGGGGATGTGGTTTCCTGAATTTTCAGAGGGAATATGGTTCTTTTACAAATGATCCACACAAGGTAAAGAGTATGTTTATTTCAAATTTTAAATGATAATTGGGAAATTGTATCCCATGCCGGAAGAATGGATACCTATGTGGAAAAAATAAAATTTCCATGACAATACACAATGTGTTTTCACATCATGTCAATGATATCATAGAATCAATCCTAGAAGTGGCAGCAATTTGGAGCTCAGTTATTTCTCTTTTGAAGGAAAATGAATATGGTCCCAATGTATTCCAAGGTTGTTTTTTTGTCAGATATAAGGATTTAATCTATTATGTCATTACTAATGTAATTCATTACTTATTTTATAGTAGACCCTTAACTTTGGTTTCATGTGCATCGATGATGGTTCTCATTCTGATGGTGAATGATCTATGATATTTCAATCAATATAGGCTTATTAGTATATGAAACTTCACATAAAAAGTGACTTCATCTATTATCAATAAAATTCTATTATTATATATTTAAAACTGGATTTCTACAGAACAACAAGGATTTATTAATTATAGATATATTCATGGTGGTGTTGTGACTGCTCAAGAGATGATTATAGAAATCAATAGGAAGGATGTGGGCAATAATTCGATTTCAAGATGGAGATATATATTTCTTATGATCTCATTTAATGGGGTTCATTTACCATGTATTGAGTTATACGGGGTTCTCTTATTAGGTTGTTGACCATTATTAAAGGTGTTTTAGTTCACCCTTGTTTACCATTATATTCATTGGGAGACAATGTGGATTTTTAAAATCTACTAGAGGCCTTATGTATGGGGAACCTATGTCTCCATGTGTGTTTATTATTGTTTAATATTCTCTCATCATGCTCATCGGATCCTATATGAAATATTGAATTATTCGACCATATTATTGTACGCATCACTTTAGTGGAGTTTCACATCTTATTTTTATAAATGATTTGGTCATATTCATTAAAGGGAGAATCTCTACTGTTAGAGGGTTGAAAATTATCATGGAAGAATATAACAATTGGAGTGGTCAAGTAATCAATCAAGAAAATATTCTTGTGTATTTTCCATCCTCATGTATGGATTGATGAAGAAGAAGAAGTGAGTTTTTTCATATAATTTTGAAGGACATTTCAATGGAATTACTAGGTTTACCCCATGCTCAAAAAAGTTTAGGAGTAAATATTTTGAAGGTGTTATTTAAATAATTTACAATCAAATTAAATATTTAAGAATAACATTATTTATTTTGGTGATATTATTACACTTGTTAATTGTTTTCTTTTCTCTATATTTATACACATCCTTTCAGTTCTCAAGGACCCTAAAACAATATTAAGAGAAATTGACAACCTTATATCATATTTCATATGGGATGCTTATGGGGGAGGTAAGTGTCACTTGGCATAATTTTCTATAGATTCCAAACCTAGGGAATTGGGTGGAATTAATTTGAGTAATGTGGAAGATATGATACATTATATAGATGGAATGTTTTTACGGTATGTTATTGAAGGATGATATCTATTGACTATTATCATTTCTTGTAGATATCAAAGCTCCTTAAATAGAAATATCAGGGTCTATTATTCCCCTCTTTGGACCTCACATCAATGCCATATACAGTTTTATATCCAGTATTGTCATTGGGTAATTGGATGTGGGGATATCAATTTTTGGAACTGTAATTGGCTAGGGAATGTGATTGGATTCCTGCGATATCTCTCACCAGACTTATCTCTCGTGAAATATTTCCATCACACCAATTTTATTCAAGAAATTGTAAACCTATAAATGGTTAATATTTTTATGGAATTATTATAGAAGATCTGTCGGATGGATGTTTTTTAACATGAAATAGACCAGGAATATTTTTCAACCATGGCCTACAATCATTTGTTATCTTCAATAAGATCTAGTAAACCATGTGTATATATTCTATGGTGAAAATTAATTTCATTATAATATTGTTTCCTTGTCTGTTGGGTTTAGAATTTTGTGCTTCCCACTAATACAGTGGTGATGGGTAATGGAATTTTCCTAGCCTTTATGTGTGCTTGATGCGTCTCCCATAAAGAGGATTATACTTCTCATATGTTCTATCACATTGAATGGGTGATGAAAATATTGACAAACCATGTCATTTTTTTTGGATTTTTATGCCTGGTAAACTAATTTGATGATCTGATTCATCAGTGGTTTTATGGTGTGGTAGAAAATGCACACAAAACAAGGTCACAATATTTTCTTCTCATAGAGGGTTTCTCGAGTATCTGTGATGTGAGGATCTAACATAATCATGCCATTCATCGCATTTCTGATGCTGTTGTGGTGGTGAGGGATTGCTTCTTGGTAATTGAGTTTGTGTCTCTCTTCATGAGATATTATGAGGTACCATCGAAGAGGTATATCATGTCCCGTAGTGGAGCAGTGCCTAAATCTAGAGTTTCTCCATAGGCTCATTAATATAAGTAAAATTCCCTAGGACATGGTCTAAAATTGAGTGTGGATTGATATTTCATTAATGGACACACACACGTGGGGGGTATTTTTCGAGACTGTTGTGGATCAGTTATCTTCACCAATAGAGATTTTTTGTTGCTAGTGACTTGCTTAGAGAAAAGGCAAATATTTTTCTTCATTGGATTGAATTTTTTCACTCCGATATCCTCTAGTTGGAAGTGGTAGAGACTTATTCTATGATTCATTAGAGTTAATTCAATTTTCTATCATCCATTCCATTGACTATCATTTACAATATCATGAAATAAAAAACCTTGATGTATAATTGTATCGAGTATCTTCACACATGTCATGATAAAAATTGAATGTATAACTACTTGGAAACCAAGACCTCGAACGTGTCACTTCTAATAGAATTATTTTATACTATGTCACTCCCTTTAGGAATTATTGACATTGTGATTGGGGATGCTCATGGTCTTCACTTTTTTAGGCCCCCTTGATCCTTCTCAGTATTTTTGTTCCTTGTTCTTTCTTCTTAATTCTTTCATTATTAATATTGAAATTATTTGTTTTTTAAATTCTTAAGACATAAATAATCTTATGTAACCATTGATTTTTAGCCATGAATCAATCATGAAATCATTTAAAACTAGAAAGGGATATGAAATTGGCCTTGTTTGAGAATTTCTTAAGTATCACCATATCATTCTTAGAGATAATCATTTATAAAATGAAAATAAAATCCATATAATGTATTCATGATGAAAAGATATTTGAAATCTATACCATTTTAATTTTAAAATGAGATATGGAATCATTAAGAGGAAACCATGTAAAAATACCTTTTTAATAAAATACACTTTTTTATAATTTGAAAACTATTTCATAAAAGTCTTTAAAAATAATTTCACATGACATGGTTAACAATATAAAAAGATTGCTATGAACAGATACCATGAATCACAGAATAAAACATTATACCAAGGATAATATATGGATAAAGAAATGGCAACATATCAATCAATAAAATATAAAAAAGGATGTTAAAAATGGAAACTCTAATACCATGTAATGATCAAATTATAAATTTTAGAGGTAAAATATTATTATCTGTGGTTTGGGTGATATTTCATGGGAAATATCTATATACACCAGTGATCCCACAAAAGGAATGAAATATAATAGAGATTAACTTCATGAAAATGACTAATATATTAGAAACACCATCTTACTAGTAGAACTCAATACCACCACCTAGGAGAAGATCCTACGATTAAATAAATATTTTCATAGGATATGCAAGTCTATGTGTGAGTTCACAAAATCATATCATGGATCTGGAGTGCCTCATCTTATTACACTGGTTACCCATGACCAGTAAAAAAGGTGAGTGATATTCTAGAAACATGGATCCCATTGGGGAACCTCAATGATATCAACATGAACTGTCAATATTACAACCCATAATAGGTTAACAAATCACACTCACTATCATGCTCCTCAAAAGAATAAAAACCCAATTTCATCCCATGTCATTTTTTGATTCAATAACTATGCATCGAGGAAGAAAATACATAAGGGGTTATCCAAGAATATTTATGATTAGAGAATTTACATTACAATGTTATATACCAATTTTCATAGTAATAAAAATCTATAATGTATGCCTTCATTATTTTTAATAACAACAAATGAAATTATCTAACCAAAGGGCCAAAATATTCCTCTTCCTTTTAAAAAACAATTTTATTAGAAGGGACTTTGAGATAAAATCAATTAAAATACAATTAATTTATTTATTGTTTTTCATAGCTCTTCAGGATGAATTGAATATTGAGGGGGAGTGTGGAATTAGTTTATTGTTTTTATGAATTTCATTTCATTCTAATTCAACCTATCAAACTTATTGAGGTTCTAGATCCACTCAAAATTTTCTCTATATCTCACTTCATGTTCAGTTGTATTAATAGATATAGAAGAACACAATAATTATATGGTTCGTCAAAAATCCTACTTCTTACTCCAACTAATTATTACCCCCAGTTATCGGTTCTTTACTAACAATAAATTGTTTATATTACTCTAAAATAAAAATGAGAAACTTTTTATGGTGTAGATCTTACTTTATGACTATTTCTTTATCTTCCCCCAATTGACGTACATCCACTTATTTTAAATTATAATAAAATAATTCTTTTATTCCAGATCCAACCGAGAGACTCTTTTTACTCCAGACAAGACACAAAATACTTCACCTACTCCCAAAAACAACTAAAAGAATACTCATTTTCATAATCTCTTTATCCAGTATAGTATTATATTTGATCTTCCTCCATGAGATTATAGGATTTGACTTTCCCATGTACCACTTTGATGTTCTTTTAACTGCAATTGTTTAGGTTTGTTGGTCGTGTTAAAATATTTGATCACCAATAATGACTAGATGGCTCAGTGCAATTATTTCTGGGATATGATTCCTTTTAATATTTAATACACAACAACACTTATATATTTTTATATAAAATCCCAAAAATTCTTCACTAAAAGTATATGAAATATCTAACATTCACAATCTTAATTATTTTCATTCAATAACACATCATTAATAGATATTTCATGATCTTGTCGTTTTAAAACACAATAGAATATATTTATATAGAGTTATTATTATATGTGGTTCCCTAAAAAATGTCTCCTATTTTTATCAAATGACCATTCTTATTTGTGTGTATGATCATGAATACATGAAAATATATTCATGTATCTCATACATTATCCTTCACGCAATAGTATGCAGACATTGTAAATATCTTATTAATTTTTTTGGTTTATAGGGATATGCTCTATGTTGCATCGCATAATTATGTGTGAAAATTATTCACAAAACAAACCCTTCATGAAATTTTATTTTGGATGAGGATGCCACTGTTTTTTTGCATGTAAGATTATTCCTCATGCACTCGATGATCTCATGTGTGGGGGATAACTCTCTTTCTTCATTATATAACATAGTGTTGGTATAAATTGGTTTTCAGTGTCTTAGTAATGTTCTTGGATGATAGTATGGTTTCCTAGATCCAATTATTTATGAACCCCTAAGTGTTTGATTCCCATGTCACGAATCATGTGGCTTCATCTTCTCCTTCACATAAGAATATCATGGGATACCGTCGACTTTCTGAAAACAATGAAATTGTGGATTCTATTATTTTAATAGAGTGGAAGTGCATGGATAAAAAATATTTCACAACCACTAAAAAATATGAAATGATGTAAATTTTTTCGACCTTGGTACTTCAATATTTATAGATATAGTATATGTTCCTTAAATCGCCACATATTCATATTTTTTTTCACCTCATTGACCCAAAGATTTTATCAATATCATGTATTTTATAAACAATTAGAAACCACATCATTTGTAAAATAACAAACACTAAAAAACAAGAAATAATTTCAAATGAAATTTCAGGATGACTTCTTCAAGTGCAGGCTCCTTGTCCTCCATTTTTAGAAGCACAAACTCATCCATTCTAATCTATTACTCGAACTGCCTCCAACAACTCCATTTTCAATACGATCATGTATTTTATTCAAAATCATCATTCATGTAATATTAAATTACATACATTGAAGATCTCAACCAAATCACCTCATAAAAATGGTCATTGAAAATCCATGGTGGCTTCATTTTGATCAATGGAAGTATGACCATGAACTCTGATGAACTAGAACACCCAAAAGAGTATTTGAGTATCACTAGAGGAAGAACGTGATAACAATACAATAAAATGGATTAGGTTATCCAGATCACATGGATGAGATTATATCTATATAATATCACATATATTAATAGAGCATCACATCACCATATCGCACATAAATATTTCTCCCGGTTCCACGCTCTTTAATATCAGAACACATATCACTACCAGTTTGAGCTATAAATCGATGTTCATCAACCACCAACACCATACAATCAAAACTCTTATATTGTACCAACCAAAACTATCCCACTAGTACACTATCCCTTGCACTCATTCACCTAGGAATGCTTCTACAGGCCTACAATCACAATACCTTCTACAATTGTGGATATCCCGAGATATCTCTATTATGCCTGGTTAAACATTTGGTCTCACAATTCCTTGACTGAGCCCGACCTAGGTTGGGTTGTCTAGATATCCCTTAATTATTAAACAAATCCACCAGTTTTCTAACTATAGAATTGATAAGATAATCCTGTGTCAAAATTTTTCATCAAAACCTCTTCCTCCAAAAATATGATTCATGTAAAATGTAAATACATGTTACATGGACATATATTAAATTCATGTTGTAATAATCATGAAAATCTATATGTTTTCATGGACTAAACATCATATTCCATTTATGTAATAATATATCACAATTTACAAAAGTATTTGAACTTATGATCACTTCCAAAATCATCAAAATTCAAGATAATTGTTCAAGCATGGTTGTTCAAGAATAAAAACCAAATTGATTTAATGTTTTTAGAACAATTCTATAAGAATCACTACTTTACCAACACATTTTGAATGTATAATTAACAAAAAATGCAACCTAAGGGCCAAAAATCTCCCCCATTGTATTTTTCTCAATATAACTTCACATTTATAAAAGGCAGTATGTGTGCTAAAACATTCTCACACTTATTAAAAATAAAATGAAAACGGAAAGTGGGGTATTGTATCTTATATATAATTTTTTTTAATTACTACTAAGATAGGAAAGATTTCAAATGGTTGTTTTAGAAATGTTCCTTTAGATAAACATCCCTAACAATATTTGAGATAACATGATGGTGAAAACATGATAGATATACCCATGTCTGTATAAGATGTCCATAAAATATAATAAATTTTAAATATATCTTATAAATTTTCATTTTATTAGTTGTAAGTAATAATAATTGTCAATAAATTGATAAATTATGCACACACATCAAAAAACACATAAAAAATCTAGGAGAAATAGATAAATCATCCCCATGATCTCATCTTGTAATAAATCACGAACTTCACCTTAATCTATATGACTAATGCAATTAAGAATTATTGATGAAAGTGTGATTGGAATACCTCGTATTAAAATTTTATAAAGTTGTCAAAAAATACTACATTATATATGTAGTGATGATTTAACAACTTCATCATATCAACCCCTAAGGGATGAATCCAAATCAATAAATTTATTACATGTTAGTATAAAATCATATATAAATATACAAGAGTTTTAAGAGGGAAATTTTATGTCATCTAAAGTAAAATTCTGGTTGAGGAACACCTCTTAACCTATGACATTCATTTTTCCTTATCATAGTGAACTTGTCATCTTATTTATATGGAATAATTTTTTCCACCTCAGGTTTTGAAATCACATTAATTCCTTTAGCTTTTCAAATTTTAATATCTTCCTCCAATTTCATAGCTAATTTTAGATGGTTTATCTGAACAACTAGTATTTCATTCATGATTTTTTCCCTCTAAGGATCTTCACGAGACGAGACACTATTTTTGTATTAATTCATATTCGTCTTCTCATTATAGGAAATATCACCTAGAATTATTTAAACCCACTTATTATATTTGTGACACTTTTGATTATATCTTCTATAAACTTCTTTAAATCATTCATATGTTATTTCCGTGTTGGATATGATAAATTTCTGGTAACAAAATTCATTTTATGAGAACATGTTCACATATATTCACCATGAATTACCCTTGATTCATGAATTTTTCTTTGAAATTATATGTTATAATAGGAATAGTAGGCTTTATTCCAATACATTTCACAACACCCGCAATAACCATTGATCATAGATATTAAATCTTGATATATATTTTGTACTATCAGATGTTGTTGTTGTACTTCAAACCTGCGAGCCTTCTTTTTCACAGAGGATGTTAATTTCCCAACATATTTCTTTATGCCTTTGATTTAGGGTAGGATCTATCATATTTAGTTTTTTTCTAACCATATTTATATTTATGTTTGTCTCCAACACTATTTCAAATAATTGTTTTATTTCGAAGTAGTTTATGTAATGAACTAGATAGCATGTTTAGACCCTTCATTTTACATGTATTTAAAGATTCATCGTTAACCTTAGTTTACATGGTGAAATAATATATAATTATCTTATTTCCAACTTTGATCCAACTGCATGTTTTCCTTCTACCATTTTCATGAATTGAAATGTTATGAAAACATTCTAATTCGTTAATCCCAAACATATATCAATAGAAATAATAGCCTATGAGTATTTTCCTATTAATTTCTGGTGTAGTATGATTGAATTTCTAATATTGTGAAACATTCAATTTCATAGTGGAACCAACAATATTTTTGGAATTTCATGTGGAACAACTCTTAATGTTTCTTTTCACATTCTCCATTACATAAAAATTCAGTTTTTATTTATTTTAAGAATATAATATTTGGTTTTGTTTTAACTAAAAATCCACACATGAACCAAATTGAAGGGTGCATAGATTCAAAATACAATATTTAAAATCCAAAGATACACATGACCAGAGAAGATCAAATAACATGATATTAGTACATTAGATAGTTTCTTGGTTATGATATACCATCTTTTTAAAGGAATGTTACACTTA